>CM057344.1:228598658-230998658 GCA_030015575.1 Agapanthus africanus
GTAATGAACTTGATATCGTTGTAGGATCGAATGAATTTTGAAATGGAGTGTTTTTGAGGCTTTCTAGTTTTGCTAAAGGAGTCACTCCCGGTGAAGGGATCGTCGGTCCTTTCCTCGTCGAATGAGGTGCGAGGATATATCATATATATCACTGTGCAAAGCAAAACTCTTAAAAGTAATCAAAAGACAAACCGAGTGTGTAGCATCTGCCAGTTATTGCTAAAGGAGTCACTCCCGGTGAAGGGATCTCGGTCCTTTCCTTATCGAATAAGTTGCAGAATATATCACATATACCGTTGTGCAAAGCAAGAACTGTAGCTACCTGTTTTATTTTGAAATTCGATTCTACAACATCTTTAGGTTTCTTTTATTTCATTAATCACTTTAATGAAGTCCCATCATTTAAATACCTAAACATCACAGATAATACGACGTACACTTATGCCATCCGCATTCGCCTCGATGACCCCATCGTGCACCCGTTAGGTTAGGTAACTAACGGCAGAGCGGGGCAGGGCTAGCGCGGGTGTAAAAACATAAGTAACGTCTATATAATATATCATATATACTATATACTGTATCTATCAGAGAACATCACATGATCACATCACAGATATCGCAGCAGAAGAATCATATGAAATATTGGTTATACTAGGACGTCCGTGTTTTCAATACGAGCCAGTATAAAACACGGATTCCACGGTCGTGATGAATAGCCAAACCCACACCCCTAGACCCCTACGAGAGCGGCAAGCAACCCTACCAATTCTAGAGTTAGGAGACCCCGGCCTCGACCCTCGAGTTGGTCTCCCACTGGACTCCAGAACCCGGTTACTTGTGCTCCCCCTCCTTGGGTCTATCCTAGTGCGGAAAAGTAAATAATATACAAGAGGTGACAACTTCCGCAACCTGGAAGCGCCCCAATAAAAGAATATTTACATACAAGTTTTTACCATGATTGAAAATGAAAAACACTCATCTCACATAAAAACCCCCGGCTATTCAACACGACGATCCAATATAACATATCCAGCAACACACATAACATCACATGTCATCAACGTAAGTAAAATTGCGCATCCCAATTGTCGTTGACATATAGCAACGAAACCGGCGATATCACATATTACACTTACGGTCACAGAAAAGAAAGTGTAAAACTACAACAGTTGGAATCCGCAATCACCTCAGACATCGCATGCCTGACCAAATGAATTACTTAGACATCACATAGCCTAACAATTATAAACCCCGCATTTCAGTCTCATTATCGAAAAACACTTTTCAATATCGAGTCGGGCAATTCACCAAGATTCCCGACAGTCTGATCGAATACTCGTCGCAAACTTTAGTAGGCGGCCGCACCCCCGATACCGTCGACGAAGTGCACCAAGGCGGAACACCGCTACGCGAGCACCCGAACGGATGCTTTCGACGACGGGGTTCTCCTACAGTCACTTGGTCGGGGTCTATGGGGTGAGGCTGTCTATTAAGTTACCCGGCGAGTATCCGCGTACGCTACGTGATTGCGACGGACTTTTGATCACATCAAAATTCCGTGGCAACCGATCAAGTGAGACTAAATTGCTATGTTTATAATATTCCATTCCGTTATCTCATAACTAATTGTGAATTCCAATTATTGTATCCCATTCCAGATAAATAGAAAATGTTAAACTTTCCGATCGAACAATCGAACACCCAAGTTTTCCCGATACAGCTCAACACATGAAATAAGTCTAACAACATTCCGTTCGTGCCTCAGTACCAACGTCCAGCCGTAGAAGGGTCAAGCCAACGCCTCACATGTGGCACGCCGTACTGCCCCAAACCCGAAGGTTCAAAGGGCAGTTCAAGACGGTCACATAATCGAGTTAAGGTTTGTGGTCTTTCTAGAGGGTCCATCGCGTTACTTGCACTACTTAGAACGTCGTTAAACTTCGGAAAAATCCAACACTTGGAAATTTCCCGACAGGGGAAAAATTGGGTATTTATATCCGGTCGAATTTTTTAACATATTCTAAAAATACCCGGAAAAGCACACCGACAAAATTTAGACAGTCCGATCGAATACACCGAGTCCCCAATACAACCCAGAAAATACAACTCTGAATAAATATTAAAAATATCCAGAACACACAAGAAACACAACACAAACACTGAAGAAAACACACATGCTAATCATCACAGACGGCCGCGGAACCGCCGCAAAAGGGGGTCAACGCCGCGGTTCCGCGGCCGTACTGTTGAATCAGGTTGTCGTTTCTCCAGTTTGCCTTAGAATTTCCTACACATTTCTCTGCATATTTTTAATTCCAAAAAAAACCACATTTTACAGAAATTTCCAGAGAGCATTTTTCAAGTCGGGGTTTTGGGTCGATCGGACTTCTAACTCGTCGGGACTTCGCCTAAGGCTCTAGCTAGGCTTTGATACACTGGTAGGGTTCCTAGGCACCCTAACGAGGTCTCCACAAGGCATCAACCATGCCAATTTCCTAAAATCTAGGTTCCGAGAGACCCGACTACGGATCGTTTGCTAGAAATCTAGGCGAAAAACAATCTAGTTAACAACTTAACTAATGGTACGGAAATACAACCTTTGTAGATCCGGTCCTCCACCTCCACGGCTCCGAGATGAGGTCCTCTCGCTGTCCAAATCAAATCCGGGCTCTAGCGTCGGCTTCATCGGAGAATGGACGGGCTAGGTCGTCGACGACGTGCCGAAGATGATCTACGTCGAAGCATCACTAGATCGAGCTCCACCCTTCACCAAGTCTTGAAAACTTGTGAAGGAAACACACTCTACTACATGGCAAGAGGTAGAGGATGAAGAATAGGAAGTGGGTTCATTTAGAATTGGATTTCTCACTCTTTATCATCAATCACCATTGATGACCTCAAGGTTTTCTTCTTGAGTTCAAGGAAGAAGAAGAAGAAATGATATGATAGTTAATAAAAAATGATAGAAAAACAATACTTATCATAATATTAACTCTAGTCAAGTGTAGAGAATGAATCATGGTTAGTGGGAATGGTTAGGGTAAAGAATGAGATAAGAATGGTTGACTTTATCAAAGTTTCATAAAGCTTCAACTTAAACTCCAAATTAAACCACCTTTCTTTTCTCCTTTCCATTTATTTTCCAAAAGAATAAACAAATAAATGAATAAATAAATAATGGGAGAATAAAAAAAACCCTAACCACTCTCACAACCATGGTTTAATCTTCACACAAATCCAAGTTAACATGTATCATCAAACATGATACAATCATGTGCACAAAACTATATCAAATATACAATGTGCACATCCGAGCGAGAAAATCATTTAAAGTGAACCGATACTAGTTAATGGCAAGTAATATATCAAATATATAATTATGCATTAAATCATTAAATCAACTCTTGATCTAACGATCCGGTCATATCGCATATAACCGGCTAGTGTCTAATGTATCGGCTTATCGAATCAATCCTTGATTCGATAACTAGGGTATATCTCATATAACCTAATCGATACATTTATCGCGAGAATGGAATACGGTATCACATACACGCATTATTCTCGGTCCCGCACATATCTCATATGCGCTCCTATTTCGTTTCGCTTGAGCCAGGAAACCTCTGTGTAGGACTCTAAAGACTCGTCAATACGCCGGCAGCGGATGATGATCATATCAAACATCCACAAGCCGCAAGCGGTCTGCTAAACGTAACGGCCACCCGGGTATTGAGCGATCTGAAGATCGACGAGCAAGCCCGCTCACACTCCAGTGAATCAACCAGTAACACTACCGTACAGTCCGGTCTGATCGTCTGATATGTCGCATATCTCGCCTAGGGGTGGTAAACGTCAGACCCCAATAGCTTGATAAGTCGTGTCGATATGAGGTCTATACTATCGAGAAACTACTGGTAACACTTACCAGTAAATCTCACAACCCGGCCAGGGATTTCCTGTTATAGCCAATCGAACACAGCGCAACATCAACCCCCTATACCGGGAGAGACGACTCCCCTCCTATCGCTCATTGCCTCCATGTGACTCGGGACTGTACCAAAAACCACCGTTTTCCACGCCCTCTTGGACGTGGTAAGATGGAAATCAAAGCACAGTGGGAACCACACAAGACTCTATGATGATCTCGGGTCAACAGACTACTCTGTACCAGTGTCACCAGAGAACTGCCATCTGACGTGAGGTATAATACCATCTGGGAGTTCTCGGCGAGTCCGTCCAGTGTACCCAGTCTCTACTGAGCACCCGTATATCATCTCTGATGTCAAACACCAATGGATATGGGATCATCCATCGCCCATCTGTATGGGTCGAGAAGGTATACGCTAGTCTACTCTGGTATATCGATGCCCCGTCTCGATACACCCACGACTAGGGACTTTGAAGGATGTACTTATGGACTACCATGTCCCCACTAGTATGATCCGCATCATAGTCCAGGTAGTCAAGTACAGATCCTAAGGGCTTTACCAACATGTAACAGAGAGACAATCAGTATACACGTTAAGGTAAAGATCAACCAGATAGCATACTATCATGTCGAGCAAGAAAGTCCTCCCTATATACGTCCCAGCATCCACTACAATATACATCCTATGTACAGTAATGGCCTCTAGGGCATACATATAACTAACAAAGTCAACATGGATAAATATCTAAACAATATCCATACAAATTAGAATTAACCAAAAAGAAAATGTTAACCCAAATTTAAACCTTAGCATGGTTTAATATCAGAAACCCTAGTTGCATTTATAACCCTAACATGTTACAATATTATGTATCACATATATAATATATAATGTAACAAAATAAAATAATACAATTAACATATATCAATATATCATCAAGTGAGAAAAAGAATCATTTAAGTGAGCTTATATTAGTTAATGTAATGTAATATATCAAATATATAATTATACATTAAATTATCGGATCAACACTTGATCCGATAATCCGGCTATTTTGTAAATAACCGACTAATATAATATGTATCACTTCATCTAATCAACACTTGATTCGATGAGCCGGCTATATCACATATACCCCGCCGATATCACATATCACGAGAATCGAATATGGTATCACATACACGTATTAATCTCGGTCCCGCACATATCACATATGTGCTCCTACTCCGTTTTGCCTGAGTCAGGAAACCTCTATGTAGGATTCTAAAGAATCGTCAATACGCCGGCAGTAGGTGATGATCATATCAAACACCCACAAGCTGCAAGCGGTCAGCTAAACATAACAGCCACCCGGGTATTTAGCGATCAGAAGATCAACCGGCAAGCCTGCACACACTCCTGTGAATCCAATCAGTAACATTACCGTACAGTCCGATCTCTTCGTCTGATGTGTTGCATATCCAGTCTAGGGGTGGTAAACGTCATACCCCAGTAACCGATAAGTCGTGTCGATGTGAGGCTCATAACGCGTCGAGAAACTACTGATAACACTTACTAGTATATCTCCATATCAGCCCTGGCCAGGGAATTCCAGTTATAGCCAATCGAACACAGCGCAACATCAACCCCCAATACCGGGAAACCCCTCCTATCGCTCATTGCCTCCATGTGATTCGGGACTGTACCCAAAAGCAACTGTTTTGCACGTTCTCATGAACGTGGTAAAGTGGAAATCAAAGCACAGTGGGAATCACACAAGCCTCTTTGACGATCTCGGGTTTACAGAGTAACCTGTACTAGTGTCACCAGAGAACTGCTATCTGACGATAGGTATAATACCATCTAGGAGTTCTCGGCAAGTCCGTTCAGTGTACCGAGTCTCCACTGAGCACCCATATACCTTCTTTGATGTCAAACACCAATGGATATGAGATCATCCATCGCCCATCATATGGGTCGAGAAGCGTATACGCTAGTCTACTCTGGAGTATCGATGCCCTGTCTCGATACTCCCTTGACTAGGAACAGTTATAGGATGTACTCTTGGACTACCCTGGCCCCACTAGTATGATCTGCATCATAGTCCTAGTAGTCGAGTATATATCCTAAGGGCTTTATCAACATGTGAGATCAAGACAGTAACCAAATACAAATCAACATGTTAAGACCAAGTGAAACCAGATAGCATATTATCATGCCGAGCAAGAAAGCCCTCTCTCTATATATCTAAGCATCCACTATAATATACATCATATGTACAACAATGGCCTCTAGAGCATATACAAAACTAACATTTGGCTTACTTGAATTGGGTGGGGTCCTATAGACTTCACATGATTCAAGTGCCAGTCATGTGCTGTTTCGGGTCATGACAATGTGATACCAGAGTTAGTACACAGGTGCCCATTACTTTATGAGTTACACTGGACAGACTTGATGGGAACTGCTGGTTGGTATTATACCTATCGTCAGTTAGCAGTTCCCGGGTGACATGAGTACAGGTTAGTCCGTTGAATTGAAATCATTATTTGTCTTGAGTGTATTCCCACTATACTTAGATTACTATCCTACCACAACTCAAATGAGTCGTGCAAACAGGTAGTGGTTGGGTGCAGTCACGAACCACTTGGAGGCAGTAGGGGTTAGATGAGATTCGTCTCTCCCGGCATTGGGAGTTGATATAGCGCTGTGTTCGGATAGCCAATACATAAAGTCCCTGGCCGGGGCAAGTGAGATTTACTGGTAGGCACACCAGTAGTTTCTCAGGGGGTATTGGGCTCTACATCGACACGACTTATTGTACTATTAGGGGTCTGATGGTTACCACGCCCCTAAGCCCAATATGCGATATTCTTAGATGAACAGACCGAACTGTTCAGAGATTGTCATGGATAGTGTCAGCAGGGTTCGGATGAGTTCGCTCGTCGGCCTTCTTTTTGACATGTACCAGGGTAACCGTTACGTACATCTAGTTTCGCTGACGAACTTGTGGTTAAACCCACTGCCAGCGTACTGTCGAGTCTTCAGATTCTTACACAGAGGGTTTTCCTGGTTCAGGCGAAATGATGTAGTGGCCGTATGGTTTTAGGTGCAGGGTTCCGATCATATGCGTGTACTGGTTAAACGGATGTTGTTCGGACGGATAATACTAGCGGGCTTTGGTTTAAGCCAGATTCTAGTATTATATTATTAGATTATTATTATCTTATCATATTCGTATTTTTGCATTCTTGTAATTTTACAAGGGATGCTTCTAGAAGGGGACACCTCATTATTGGATATATCTATTTTGTAAAATAGATTAATGAGGTGGAAACAGAGATATTTTTAGCATAGTAAAGCATGGATTATTGATTTGTTTATTGGTTTGGACTTACTATTGAAACATGGTTGATATTTTCTATTGGAAATAATCCATGCTTCATGTGAGAAAAGCAATGAGCCATTCTTCACAAGACTCAACATTTAGCTCGTTTGCATACTCTCTTTCTTTCTCCATTGTTTCTCTCCTTATTCCTCAAGACCCTTAGATGTGTTGTGAACCCTAGGGTCCTTTGAGATAAAACACTACAATACATCTCCTAATCTACCTAGTTTAGCGAACTAGGTACTTTAGTTACCTCGGTTTAGAGGTTGGAGCTTAAACCATAGACTCTCGGGTGGATCGTCTTCGACACGAGGAGACCGACGACCGAGGTAGATCCGTACCTTCGAGAAGCCAAGCTAACGAGAAGAAAACACGAAGGACTAGTATCAAGGAGGTATAAACTATATCACAGTAGTTAGAACCTCCAAGTTGTTAGTAGATGTTGCACACCCTCACAACGCTTGTGAGGAGGCGGAAGTGACAAACAGTAATTTTCTTGCATGCAACATCTACTTTAAAACTAGATCTTGTGCTAAACCATAACTAGAAAACCTTTCTAGAGATCTTATCTACTTTGATAGGGGTTATACCTCAAGGAAACGGTCCTTCGGGTCTTCTTTCCGCTGCGACTCCTTGGCTCCTTTGATGGTTGAAAAGAACTCGGTCTCCAGTCACCTCTAGATCCAAGATGATCTACACGGGAGCTATACAACAAGCTAAAAACTCTTCACAAGAGTTAACTAAGAAATCAAGTGTGCTAGAAATGATCACTTAGATGATGTAGTGGATTATTATGTCTCTTGACCTATGAATCACAACACATGTGAGTGTTTAGGTCAAGTGGAAGAAGGAGATAATTAGGAGAGAGAATGTGAAAAATAGAATGAGGAAATATCAAGCATGCATCAAAAGAAATGGCTCATGGAAATAATTGAGTTGTGTATTATTTTATTTCAAAAATAATGCACCATATTTGAATAGTAATCCCAAATAAATAAAATATTCAATAAGCTATTCCTTGACATATGCTTTGAAAATTCTCCGAATTCCACCTCATATAATTTTTTCAACAAATAAATATCCAATTATGAGGTGTCTCCTTCTAGAAGGTATTCTTGTACAATTACAAGAACACCCATCATCGTATACCGTATAAGTATACCCATATCCGTATTCCGAAAAATACGAATACAAATAATCCAAATAATATAACACTGGTATCCGGCTTAAACCAAGGCCTGCCGATATTATCCTTCCGATCATCATTCCTGTAGCAAGTACACGAACATGATCGAAACAGTGCCGTAACAACTTACGGCATCTACATATTTCGCTTGAAGCAAGGAACCCTCTGAGTGGGACTCTAAAGACACGACAGTACGCTGGTAGTGGGTTTAACCACAAGCACGTCAGCGACACTAGCTGTGCGTAACGGCTACCACGTACATGACGAAAAGGTGGCCGACGAGCGAACTCATCCCTATCCTAACGAGCCTGTAAGAAACACTTACCGTACAGTCCGGACTCTTCATCTGATACGTCGCATATGAAGTTTAGGGGTAGTAAATGTCCGACGCCAGAAACAATATAAGTCATGCTGATTTATGGCCCATAACGGATCGAGAAACAACTGTTAACTCTTATCAGTAAATCTCGACAACCCTGGCCAGGGATTTTCTTTTATGGCCGATCAAGTATAGCGCGACATCAACTCCCTATACCGGGAGAGACGAAACCCCTCCTATCACTCACCGCCTCCATGTGATTCGGGACTGTACCCAAAATCTGTTAGTTATATGTATGCCCTAGAAGCCATTACTGTATATTCGATGTATATTGTAATGGATGCTTGGACATATATAGGGAGGACTTTCTTGCTCGACATGATAGTATGCTATCTGGTTGTACTTTATCTTAACATGTACTCTGATGGTCTCTATGTTACATATTGATAAAGCCCTTAGGATATGTACTCGACTACTGGGACTATGATGAGATCATACTAGTGGGGCCACGGTAGTCGACGAGTACATCCTATAACTGTTCCTAGTCGAGGGTGTATCGAGACAGGGCATCGATACACCAGAGTAGACTAGCGTATACGCATCTTGACCCATATGATGGGCGATGGATGATCCCATATCCATCGGTGTTTGACATCAAGGATGGTGCACGGGTGCTCAGTAGAGACTGGGTATACTGGACAGACTGGCCGAGAACTCCCAGATGGTATTATACCTTACGTCAGATGGCAGTTCTCCGGTGACACTGGTACAGAGTAGTCTGTTGACCCGAGATCGTCATAGAGTCTTGTGTGATTCCCACTGTGGTTTGATTTCCATCATACCACGTCCAAGAGGGCATGCAAAAAGGTGGCTTTTAGGTACAATCCCGAATCACGTGGAGGCAATGAGCGATAGGAGGGGATTCGTCTCTCCCGGTATAGGGAGTTGATGTTGTGCTGTGTTCGATTGGCTATAACTGGAAATCCTTGGCTAGGGTTGCTGAGATTTACTGGTAAGTGTTATCAGTAGTTTTTTGAACTATTATAGACCTCATATCGACACGACTTATCAAGCTACTGGGGTCTGACGTTTACTACCCCTAAGCGAGATATGCGACATATCAGACGATGTGACCGGACTGTCTGGGAGTGTTTGTAAGTCCACGGTAGCGCCCCGGCTGTCTAACAGATGCCAAATGCGGAACAAAACTTCTTACAAACTGGCGGTATCGTGTACCGTAACCCGGATCTGCCATTAAATCTAAACTAACAAACTACAAAGTGGGTAGAAACGTTATACCGAATGATCCGAGTCCTTCGGTGTTCAACCATCATCCCACGCTTGTTGCGGCTGCTCCGATCTCCTCGATCTCCAGTCTTCTCGTCCAGGTGGCACCACATCGACGGATCGTTAAACGGGCTCGCGCCTCTGAACCGAGTCTACTCGGTCGTCAAGTTTGCCAAAAGAGACGACCAAGATGTTGTAGAGAATGAGTGGAACACTTTATCTCGTTACGTCCAAGGCTATGGAAGAACGGTTAATGAAGCTGCCTTTTGGATCGATATGAAAATGAGATATGAATATATTAATTTCCATACATCCAAAACTCTATCTTTGTTCCAACAACCATGATGTTTCTCAAGGGGAGGAGCCGGCCAATATATAACGAGAGGGAGGTGAGGGTAGGAGCAAGGAGGGGGTGACCATAAAGGAAAGCTTCTCACAAAATATCCTAAGCAATACAAAACCTCATTAATGCAAACCAATCACAATTAACCTAGTCACCTTGTCATTAAATGCACCATTAATGACTCACAAGCCTTGTCACCCTC
Source organism: Agapanthus africanus (assembly GCA_030015575.1). Classification (NCBI taxonomy): domain Eukaryota; kingdom Viridiplantae; phylum Streptophyta; class Magnoliopsida; order Asparagales; family Amaryllidaceae; genus Agapanthus; species Agapanthus africanus. The sequence goes on from CM057344.1 coordinate 228,609,292, forward strand.
TCTAGAACCTTCTAGAACACTGACTCACCTCATCAAGAAAAGATAAATCCACATTTAACCAAATGTTAAATACGGCTGATAGAAAACTGGAAACTGGCTACTTCCAAAAGTCATCCTGAAACGAATTTCAGGATAACCCCATAGTGGTATAAACATACCGCATTTTTATTACGACCGAATAGAAATGCAACTGAGACAAAGATATTATACCTACACAGTATAATACTCGGATCCGGCTTAAACCAAAGCCGACCAGTATTATCTGCCCGAAAAATGACACGTGCGAAAACGCACGTGCATTTTCCGAACCTTTCCATAAAACCATACGTTCTTTACAACGTTTCGCCCGAACTTGGGAAAGTGTCTGTCGAGGACTCTAATGACTCATCAACACACTGGCACTGGGTATAACCTCTAGCACGTCAGAGGTACAAGCTGTACGTAACGGTTTGCCTATGTATTGATTGGAAGGGAAGCTGATGAGCGAACTCATCTATGAACCCTACTGAGTCTAACAGTGACAATGTATATACAGTCCGGTCCGTTCGTCTAAAGAGTATCGCATATCGAGTCTAGGGGGTGGATAAAGTCAGACCCCGAACAACGCGATAAAGCGTGTCGGTATGAAGCCCATCACCATCTGAGAAACTACTGATCCAAATCACTAACTCTCCACTACCTTGGCCAAGGATTTCTAGTGATGGACACCCGTGCACTGTGCGACATCAACCCCCAATACCGGGAGAGACGAATCCCCGACGATCCGCTCACTGCCTCCATTTGGCTCGGGACTGTACCCAAAAAAGACCTGTTTGCATGACTCCTTTGAGCCGTGGTAGGGTAGAAATCAAAGCAAAGTGGGAAGTTACACGAGAAAAATGACGATCTCAGGTTGACAAACTAACCTGTACACATGCCACCAGGGAACTGCTATCTGACGATATGTATAATACCAACTAGCATGTTCCCGGCGAGTCCTGTCTGGTGTACTCATAACCTAATGAGCACCTGTATACATCTTAGGTGATCCAACTGACACCAGTGGCTTGTGAGAACGGCTACCGCCCCTTATCGGGGTCTCGACTGTATACACTAGTCTACTCTGGAGTATCGATGCCCTGTCTCGAAACTCCCACGACTAGGGACAATTTTAAGGATGTGCTTACAGACCCCAGCTCCCACGTATATGATCGCCATCATACTACTGGCAGTCAAGCAAGAATCCTATGGGCTTTATCATCATGTGATAGTGAACTAAAGCATGTATACGATGATAAAGACAAACCAGATAGCATACTATCATCTCGAGCAAGACTGTCATATCGGTATAGGTCCTGCCTCAATCATTGCAATCACGTACCTTCGATCCAATAATTGACTTTGAGGGCACTATCTCCAACAATCTCCCACTTGCACATAAGGCTAATTATTGCGATGTCGCATACTCACAGCCCGTGTGATACCGAACATCCAACTCCTCTACTAATCAGTTTCACAAAGCTAGTTTGTAAAACTCTTGTGTTCGAGAAATAGCCTCAGTGAGTGGATCCGCCCTGATGTTTCTTTCTATGTCTCTCTTAATCTCAAGTTCGCGGAGAAAGCCATCTTGCGAATTGAGTAATACTTGTCTTAGAATATGTCCGGATATCTGATGGGACCTAGTTCATAAAAGAACTCCAAATCCAAAATTCTTAGACTGTATCGATAAATGAACCTAATCAGTATCCAGCACCATGCCTCCCAAAGTATCCTTTTGGACCACCTGTCAACAATATTGTCCCTCATCATAGGGAAAATTATAACTCTGACAATCACTCTGTCATCCATGTCACTTCTGAAGCCTGGAATAATAACCGTCTCCCGAAGGAGGCTGCCGTCATCAAATCCGTAGAACATGCACTTATGTTCTAAAACTTCTTCCTTATATTTCTCCAGGATTGGATTAATATAAACTTATTGCATCTAGTGCAAAAACAACATCTGGTGTGGTACTTGACATCTCATGATTGACTCAATTGCCTAAGCAAGTGATCTGCCAATCATGCACATCCCTCTCTCCTTTAGTCTCTAAGACACCTTTAGAGAGGGAGACTCCATCACCTGCAGGTACACCACCATGCCAGGAGTCATCTATTCTAAAAACTATTACAATACTGTCACAGTACCCACATTGGTAAACTACCCAAATCCAGATCTAAAACCATAAATCTAGAAACCAGAATGTCTGATATTATATCCATATCCTTTATAGAGAAACAACTGTGTGACAACCACAGTACAAACGATCGTAGTATAGGAATTTTACTTCTTACTCTGTGTATGTCATCCAAATACCAGGACATCACACCCTACTACCTTCTTAACATATCCATCCTCTATTTTGATGAAGTCAAAGCTATGACTGTCACATCAAAATTAGATGATCTTATCTCCACTATATTTGCTTAAGTCTATAAATAGACATAAGCTACTTGCCCACTATGCTTCCGCTGCTCCTACTGATTATGACAACCCTCTGGCATAATAATATATACGTACACTTCTAAAGCCTGTTTAGAACGACACTATACATATCCTCCTGCCGGGTTTCATAGTCTGGAACAACAGTAGTGTCAAGTCTGGGTAAACAAGAACCTCCCTGTCACTTTCCTTGAGGCTACCGGAGTACCTCTCGGGTGTCTGAGGTTACCCACCATATCAACGGAGTGGCTAATGGAGTGTAAAACTTGATTGAATATATAGGTCATATTAAATTTTTCCGTAATCGTTTGCGGTTTTGGAATCACTTCCAGTTCTACCATACTCGCACTACTGTTTTCTGAAAAAATCCATTTTATCAAAACTGTGGCGAGTCAAGAAAAATATCACTATTGATCTTCCAGATGGTAGAAATGTCAACCCTCGTCAAAGCCAGGGTCAACCCACAAACTGCCATTACAGAACCGTGCCCTGAGTTATCAAGTGTCTGGTTTTAAGCATAAGCTGGACAACTCCCCGTACCTCAATATCGTTAAGATATGAACCATTCTATATCCAATATAGAAACGGAGGCACTAATTTAAATGGAACCAGATTCAAATCATGCAGCTGTCTCCAGTGCATATCAACTTAATGGAGAGAGGCTACTCAACATTACTCAACTCAGGAATCCATTAAATTATGAGTAACCTGAAAGTGAAACGAGTTTCTCAAAACCATTACTATTATCTGAATACTATCACAAGAATCTACATCTTCGATCTCTTTGAAGAATCCCGATAGTTGTGATACCTTGTTCTCTACTTTATTCTTATACCCACAACTTCTCAAAACTTAGACATTGTATTTTTACGAAAAACTTGTCTAAAAACTAGAGAAGTCACAAGTAAACAGAACATAGTACGAGGACCTATCCCTATGTCCTGACGGACACTGGACAACATACAATATACTGTATAAGTCCACTGAGTTGAATAACTCAAAACCTGTGCATCGTAGGTTGAAAACTGTACCCAGGCGATTTCCTCAAATATCACCAATTACAACGAATTCCGATATAATGAGGATGATCACCTAATTCCCAATAACTTACTCCCACTCATCATCTGTAAAAACCATACAGATATGAGAATGAAACCTGGTAAATACATACCCTGGAGTGAGTATCTAACCGGGAAAACAGTTTTTCTTTTAACAATGCGCAGTGAAACTGAAACATTAAAATGTCTCGTAGGGGTATCCTGGTATTCCTAGTAATGCCTCTTCCATAATCCTATTCATGACTGTAACCGTATATTTCTTTGTCATCTCTCCGAATCCCTTTATTTTTCTTTAGTCGTTACCTTCTATACACCATCATTAGGCTAAATGGTTTTCTTCCTTCCCTACCGTTCGGCACCAGCCTATGGTTTGGAAGAAGACTATCCAGTAAGCATAATAGGTGTACTCTCCTAATCCTAGGAGTACTCGCAACTTGAGAGAAGGTGATGAAAAAAGACTACTGAATAAAACCTTATTCTATTTCTCCCGAACTGGGGAAAACAATGGTGAAATAGGAATGGCGATGAAGTACGCGGTTTGGTCGTGAATGATAACAGTCGCAATTTACTTTGCCCTCTTTCTAATCCCTTTATTTTGCCTTTAGTTATTACCTTCTGTACACCCTACTTAGGCTAATTGGTTTTCTTCATTCCCTACCTTTCGGCACCTGCCTATGGTTTGGAATAAGACTATCCAATAAGCGTAAAAGGTGTACTCTCCTAAACTAAGGAGCTCTCGCAACCTGAGAGAAGGTGATAATAAAAGACAACTGAATAATCCAATTCTATTTCTCCTGAACCTGGATCCATCCTCGAAGTAGTACCTTCGAGTTCGCATGTAACCAAACGATGGATCTATCTAATGGAAGTGGATGTCCGTAGTAATACGGGGTGTTCTGAGAAATACAAAGGGTAAAAGAAGGAGCGGCAATGACTTATGCAACTCGGACAATCCAAAAGCCATTATTGTAATAAGGTTCGGTCAACTTGGTCACTGAGTCATAGTCTAGGGTCGGTCAAAGGTCGCTGCCAAAAAGAGAGAGAGAAAAGAAACACTCTGCGTGCACTCTAACCTAGATCAGAATGGTTATCAATTTATCTAATCAGGAAACCTCCAACTGTAATCTCAAATTCTCCTCCAAACCTGAAAGAAGAATTAGTCGGGATCACCCGAAGAGTAAACAAACTCATCAGAGAGAATCGGGATCCAACTATCATCGCATGATAACTTAATGGAAGCCAATCAAGTTATCACACTCCAGAAGGTATGCGCATGCCTGGCAAGTTTCCTTTATGTTTGAAACACCCGATGTTAATTTTTTGCCCCATGCTCTTATAACCTTGGCGAAGGTCAAAATGTCATAAGTCACATGTCAAGTTCCATCCATCATTATCCAGGTTAATTTGAACCGACCCGCACATGCCCTTGGCGAAGGTCAAAAAGGCAGAACGACTGTCCCAAACCAACTCATCTATCTATGCAACAAATGAATACCCAGCAGCTACCAAACACTATGCCTTGGCGAAGGTCAAAATACATTGCTTGAATACTACTGAATACCCAAAAGAAATGACGGAGGGCTACGGCTGGTTTTTGGCGAAAAACCTTTAACGTAATGAACTTGATCTCGTTGAAGGAACCTGATAGCTTTTTATAAAATATAGTGGCGAAAACCTTTTGCTAAAGAGGTCACTCCCGGTGAAGGGATCTCGGCTCTTTCCTCGTGGAATGAGGTACAGGATATTCCAACTGAATACCGCTACGCAAAGCAACTTGTAATCGACTATAGTGAAGTTACTACCCTGACGTAAACTTCTACCCAAGGGATCACTCCCGGTGAAGGGATCTCGGCCCTTGCATCGTGGAATGAGGTGCAGGATATTCCAACTGAATACCGCTATGCAAAAAAAAAAGAAACGTCTTTGTAATAACACTTTTAAAATTTGTTCCAACAACATCAATATAGGTTTGTTTTATCCTTGCATTGATAAGAATTAATGCAGTCCCATCAATCAATCACACCAGAAAAGAACGAAAATAAAATATACGTATATGCCATCCGCATTCGTCATTGGGTCCCGTCATCACCCGTTAGGTTACTTAACTAACGACAGAGCGGGGGCTGGACTAGCGCGGGTGTAAAACATATACAACATCTAATAGTATATATACCAATATACAATAATCGCCCCAGGCATGATAATATGCAACATTACAGAAAAGTAATAAGCATCACAGAACAATACAGATAATCTGGGATCCCCGGATTTCACAGAGCCGCTACTGAAACCCGACGTTCCCCTGGTCGTGTGGATAGCCTGTGCAATGAAACCTAGACCCCTACGGGTGCGGCAAGTTACCCGCCAAAACCTGAAGCGAGGTAGTCCCCCACAGCATAGTGAATGGAACACCCGGCACTTCACGGAATTCGGTAAATTGAGCACCCCTCCTTGGGTCAACCTGTACCCCCTACAAGTGCGGCGAATAGTCTGCCAATTCTAGAGTAAGGTCCCTCTGCCTCTCAAAGCCATGAGATACGGACCTGTTGCCCTCCAGAACTCAGCTATCCGTTCACTCCTTCTCGGGATAAACCTAGTATAGAAATAAAAATATGTACAACGGGTACATCGACCTCAACCCGGTCGTGTCCCAAAAAGAATATTATACAACAGGCAGTGACGACAGTCCACATGTTGGACGCTCGCCACGCAATATCAAATGTACAAATAAATCCAAACTGCATTATCATTGCACCCTACTATCCACCACGACATATCCGCAACATCACAGCACAACACAGAACATCAACGCGAATGTCACGTTCGCAAACCCGTCTAAAAGAACTATAGCAGTCAGACGTGGTTTACCGATTAAATGACATTCCCGGTCGGAGATATAATGTAAATACTGTAAACTAACAAGTTTAAAATTTCGATCGACTAAATTTCCCGAAGTGGGCCCCACATACACCTGCTGTACAGTAACAAAATCTGGGCCCAAAAGAAATATTCTAAAACCCACAAATTCCGAAAACAAGCTCACTGCAAAAAACTGGATCATTGTTCCCACATAACGGCCGCGGTTCCGCGGTCAAACCGAAGGTTTGACCGCGGATCCGCGGCGTTACTGTAGGATCACGTGCCCAATTTTCTGACGTATGCTTCAAAATCCCTGCTTAATTTTCTGACATGATCAAAATAATTTTTAAACACTGTTTAAAATCGACAGAAACATTAGCACTTGAAAAATGTGATTTTCGAAATTCGGTTCGATCGATATTTTAAACGCGTTAGCACAAGTTAGTATAGTTTAATGGTGAGGCTCTGATACCACTGTAAGTCCACGGTAGCGCCCCGGCCGTCTAATAGACGCCAAATGCGGAACAAAACTTTTTACAAACTGGTGGTATCGTGTACCGTAACCCGGATCTTCCATTAAAACTATACTAACAAACTACAAAGTCAGTAGAAACGTTATACCGAATGATCCGAGTCCTTCGGTCTTCAACCATCATCCCACGCTTGTTGCGGCTGCTTCGATCACCTCGATCTCCAGTCTTCTCGTCCAGGTGGCACCACATCGACGGAACTTTAAACGAGCTCCCGCCTCTGAACCGAGTCAAATCGGTCGTCAAGTTTGCCAAAAGAGACGACCAAGATGTTGTGGAGAATGAGTGGAACATTTTGTCTCGTTACGTCCAAGGCTATGGACGAATGGTTAATGAAGTTGCCTTTTGTATCGATATGAAAATGAGATATGAATATATTAATTTCCATACATCCAAAACTCTATCTTTGTTCCAACAACCATGATGTTTCTCAAGGGAAGGGGCCGGCCAATATATAACAAGAGGGAGGTGAGGGGAGGGGCCGGCCAATATATAACAAGAGGGAGGTGAGGGTAGGAGCAAGGAGGGGGTGACCATAAAGGAAAGCTTGTCACAAAATATCCTATGCAATACAAAACCTCATTAATGCAAACCAATCACAATTAACCTAGTCACCTTGTCATTAAATGCACCATTAATGACCTATGACTCACAAGCCTTGTCACCCTCTCTAGAACCTTCTAGAACACTGACTCACCTCATCAAGAAAAGATAAATCCGTATTTAACCGAATGTTAAATACGGCTGATAGAAAACTGGAAACTGGAAACTTCCAAAAGTGACCCTGAAACGAATTTCAGGATAATCCCGTAGTGGTATAAACATACCCGCATTTGTATTACGACCGAATATAAATGCAACTGAGATAAAGATATTATATCTATACGGTATAATACTCGGATCCGGCTTAAACCAAAGCCGACCAGTATTATCTGCCCGAAAAATGACACGTGCGAAAACGCACGTGCATTTTCCGAACCTTGCCATAAAACCATACGGCCTCTACAACGTTTCGCCTGAACTTGGGAAAGTGTCTGTGGGGGACTCTAATGACTCATCAACACAATGGCACTGGGTATAACCTCTAGCACGTCAGAGGTACAAGCTGTACGTAACGGTTTGCCTATGTATTGATTGGAAGGGAAGATGACGAGTGAACTCATCTATGAACCCTACTGAGTCTAACAGTGACAATGTATATACAGTCCGGTCCGTTCGTCTAAAGAGTATCGCATATCGAGTCTAGGGGGGTGGATAAAGTCAGACCCCTAACAACGCGATATATCATGTCGGCATGAAGCCCATCACCATCTGAGAAACTACTGATCCAAATTAGTAATTCTCCACTACCATGGCCAAGGATTTCTAGTGATGGCCACCCGTGCACTGTGCGACATCAACCCCCAATACCGGGAGAGACGAATCCCCGACGATCCGCTCACTGCCTCCATGTGGCTCGGGACTGTACCCAAAAAAGACGTGTTTGCATGACTCCTTTGAGCCGTGGTAGGGTAGAAAACAAAGCACAGTGGGAACTCACACGAGACAAATGACGATCTCAGGTCGACAAACTAACCTGTACACATGCCACCAGGGAACTGCTATCTGACGATATGTATAATACCAACTAGTATATTCCCGGCGAGTCCTGTCCGGTGTACTCATAACCTAATGAGCACCTGTATATATCTTAGATGATCCAACTGACACCAGTGGCTTGTGAGACCGGCCACCGCCCCTCGTCGGGGTCTCGACTGTATACACTAGTCTACTCTGGAGTATCGATGCCCTATCTCGAAACTCCCACGACTAGGGACACTTTTAAGGATGTGCTTACAGACCCCAGCTCCCACGTATATGATCGCCATCATACTGCTGGCAGTCAAGCAAGAGTCCTATGGGCTCTATCATCATGCGATAGTAAACTAAAGCACGTATATGATGATAAAGACAAACCAGATAGCATACTATCATCTCGAGCAAGACTGCCATATCGGTATAGGTCCTGCCTCAATCATTGCAATCACGTACCTGCGATCCAATAATTGACTTTGAGGGCACTATCTCCAACAGTGTTACTGTTTGGATTCACAGGAGAATCTACAGGCTTGCTTGTTGATCTTCTGAGCGCTCAATACCTGGGTGACTGTTACGTTTAGCTGACCGCTTGCAGCTTGTGGGTGTTTGATATGATCATCAACTACTGCCGGCGTATTGACGATTCTTTAGAGTCCTACACAGAGGTTTCTTGACTCAGGCAAAAAGGAGTAGGAGCATATATGTGATATTTGCGGGACCGAGGATAATACAATATGAGATACCGTATTCTATTCTCGCGATATTTGATATCAGCCGGGTCATTGGATCAAGTGTTGATTCGATGAATCGGTACGGATAAATATTAGTCGGTTATATGCGATATAGCTGGATTGTCGGATCAAGTGTTGATTCGATAATTTAATGTATAATAATATATATGATATATTAAATTACATTAACTAATAGTTGCTCACTAAAAGATTCTTTTTCTCACTCGGGTAATACATTGATATATATGCGATATATGTTAATTGTATTATTTTATTTGGTTACAATAAATATTATATATGTGATATATAATATTGTAACATGATATGATAACTAATGCAACATGTTTAGTAGAGATTAAATAAGATTAGGGTTTGATTTGGGTTAATACTTTTTAGGTGATTCTAGAAGGTTTAGTTTTGTTTCGTGAAAGATATTTTGTGGTGACTCATTCTTAACCTAACCCAAACCCTAGCCTTGGTTAACTCTCTACAATGGTTTATTCAACCATGGTTGCATTATTCATCATATTTATCTTTCATTATTCATCACAAAAGGTTTTCTAATGATATTATTCATCATCTTCTTCCTTCTTCTTCCTTTGAGCAAAAGCCTTCTAGCTTTTTGCTTTGTGATGAAAATGAGTGGTAATATGAAAACAAATGAGAGCAAAAATCCTACTTCATCATCCTCATCTATCCTTGCCATTTAGATGAGGGTGTTCACTTCATATTATGAGTGTTAGCTTGTGTTAACGAAACTTCAAGGTAGATCATCTTTGTATCGAAGATCGGAAGCAAGACTGCATCTTTCTCTTCGTGGAATCTCTCGAGAGTCCGGAACACGATGATCGCAGCGAAGGGACTTCAACCCGGAGCTTAAGTAGTGAAGGATCGGATCTACAAAGGTTGTAAGTGTAAGTCCATGTCACGCACCCTACGAACTTGCGGGGAGGCGGAATATATGAAAAACGATTATCAAAGCTTCGTAACACGGCCTTGAGTGCATGAATCGTTATCTAAACCATTGCTAACAAACTAGTAGAGGTTTAACTACTCGGATATGAAGTTATACCTCACGATACTAGACCTTCGGGTCTTCATCGCGGTCCTCCACTCCTCATAGGCTCTTTGGAACATCGGCACCTCAACGGCCTCCTCGAATCAAAGACGATCCACCCGAAAGCTCCTACGCCAAGCTTAATCTCAAACTTGAGATAACTAGGTTGCTTAATGTGCTAATCTAAGCTACCTAGGGGATATAGAGTGAGGTTATGGATGTATTAGTCTAGCTAACCCTTGATCTCAACACATGAGAGGCTAGGGTTAGGGTTTGAAGAGAGAGTGAGCTTGAGGAGAGAGAAGGTGAACATGAGAATAAAATGAGATAATGATCTTATCATAATATATATGAAGCATTATAATTTATCCAAAAATGAAATAATTGAATTAACAACCGTGCTTCATAAATATCTATGAGTGATTCATCACCATGAGTCATTAAGCATTTATGATGCATTAATGACATGGATGAATCACACAAATGAGTCACTAATCTCATTTAATGCAATGTCACCTTAACCCCTTAGTCACCACTCTTCTAGAAGCTTCCCGACAAATTATGAGAATGCCCCTCCAATCCGTGAAAACACGGAAAAACTTTAGACTGTATAAATCCAATAACCCGATACTAGAATCTGGCTTAAACCAAAGCCGGCTAGTAAAAACTGTCCGAAAAGTCGTACGTGCGTAAACACGCGTACGCGTACGAACCCTTGTCGTAATACCATACGACTTCTATATCGTTTTTCCAGGGGCAGGGAAACTCTCTGTGTGGGACTCTAAAGACTCGACACTACGCTGGCAGTGGGTTTAACCACAGACCGCAAGCGGCACTAGCTGTACGTAACGGTCCCCAAGTAGATGTCGATAAGAAGGCCGATGAGGAAAATCATCCGAACTCCCACTGAGCCTGATGTGAGAATCTCCGTACAGTCCGGTCTGTTCGCCTAAGACTATCACATATCAAGCTTAGGGGGCGGCAAGCATCAGTCCCCTAATAGCTGTATAAGTCGTGTCTGAGCGAAGCCAATTACACCCTGAGAAGCTACTGGAACCTACCAGTATATCTCGCTTGCCCTGGCCAGGAACGTTGCGTAATGGCTCTCTGACACAGCGCGATATCATCTCCCAATACCGGGAGAGACGAATCCTATCTAACCACTACTGCCTCCAAGTGCTCGGGACTGCACCCAACTGCTACCTGTTTGCACGACTCCTTTGAGCCGTGGTAGGGTAGCAATCTAAGAACAGTGGGACACACTCGAGGCAAAGTAGCAGTGTCAAGTCTGCGGACTATGCTGTACTCATGTCATCTGGGAACTGTTAACTGACGACGGGTATAATACCAACCAATCAGTTCCCCTGCAAGTCCCGTCCGGTGTACCCGTAACCTAACGAGCACCTGTATACTATCTCCAGTTCGACGTACTGATGGCTATGGGACAGACCATCTCCCCTACTGGGATGAGAAGCGTACACACCAGTCTACTCTGGAATATCGATGCCCTGTCTCGATAATCCTACGACTAGGGACATGTATAGGATGTTGCTTATAGACCACCCAGCCCCTACTAGTGTGACTGCCAACACAACGCTGGTAATCAAGCAAAGAACCTATGGGCTCTACTAATATGTATAATTGATACGTTACAAGAAACATATGCACATATTAAAGTAGACACAAACCAAGTAGCATACTACTATTTTTTGCAAGACTGTATATACAACTGTGAATATCCCAAGCTTCCATTAAGTAATATACAATCTAGTATGATACAATAATGGCCCCTAGGGCATATACACTAACAATCTCTCACTTGCACTAGGGCCATGAGCTGGCATATCGTAGACCTATCATCTCGAATAGCCTCTCGAACTGCGTCTGAGGAAGGGCCTTTGCGAATGGATCAGCTATGTTATTCTCTGTTTCTACTCTTTTCACCTCGATCTCCCGGCGATCTACGATCTCCCTGATCAGGTGATACCGCCTTAAGATGTGTCTGGATTTCTGATGGGACCTGGGTTCCTTCGCTAAAGCTATAGCGCCGTTGTTGTCACAATACAGAGGTATTGGACCAACACTGGAAGGAACCACCTGAAGTTCGATGAGAAACTTCTTCATCCAGACAGCTTCTTTTGCGGCATCGCAAGCAGCTATGTACTCCGCTTCTATTGTTGAGTCAACAACGGTCTCCTGCTTGGAACTCTTCCAACAGACCGCCCCTCCATTGAGGGTAAAGACATAACCCGACATGGATTTGGAGTCATCTTTGTCACTTTGGAAGCCAGAGTCGGCAAAGGCCTCAATCTGGAGGTCTTTTCCGCCATACACTAAGAATATCTCCTTAGTCCTTCTCAGGTACTTGAGAATGTTCTTTACGGCTATCCAGTGTTTCTCCCCTGGGTTTGCCTGATACCGGCTTACAACGCTTAATGCGTATGCTACATCTGGTCTGGTACATAACATCGCATACATTATGGAGCCTACCGCAGAAGCGTAGTGTATAATTGACATGCGATCCCTTTCCAAATCAGTCTTGGGAGACATCTCTTTGGAGAGGGTGATTCCGTGACCAGCCGATACGTTACCGAGCTTAGAATCATCCAAACTGAATCTCTTCACTATGGTGTCTATGTACCTGGACTGCGAAAGTCCCAACATCCTCTTTGATCTATCACGATAGATCCGGATCCCCAGAATGTAGGTGGCATCACCCAGGTCTTTCATGGAGAATTTATGTGACAAGAATCTTTTGACTGACTGTAACATAGGAATATCATTTCCTATTAGGAGAATGTCATCCACGTACAAGACGAGGAATACTACAGCTCTCCCTACAATCTTACTGTATAAGCAAGGTTCATCTGGATTTTTGATGAAGTCGAATTCTTTGACAGCATCATCAAAACAGATGTTCCAACTCCGCGATGCCTACTTTAGTCCATAAATGGACTTAAGCAGCTTGCATACTTTACCGCTGCTCCCACTCTGAATGAATCCCTCTGGCTGATCCACATAGACGCTCTCTTCCAAATTACCATTTAGAAAGGCCGTCTTTACGTCCATCTGCCAGATTTCATAAGCGTGGAAGGCAACAATAGCAAGAAGGACCCGAATAGATTTAAGCATAGCCACTGGAGAAAAGGTTTCGTCATAGTCCAAACCAGGTCTTTGACGGAAACCATTTGCAACAAGTCTAGCCTTATAGGTTTCAACCTGTCTATCTACACCAATCTTCTTTTTGAAGATCCATTTGCATCCTACAGGTTTAACCCATCTGGAGCAACGTCCAAAGTCCATACTTTGTTAGTGTACATGGACTCCATTTCGGTCCGCATTGCATCCAGCCATTTTACTGAGTCACCGCTCTGAATGGCTTGCTGGAAGCTAGTAGGCTCATCATAGTCAATAGTGCAATCCTCTCTATCCCCGTCTATGAGAAAACCGTAGTATCTCTCGGGCGGATGAGACTGCCTACTACTCCTGCGGAGTGGCGTCGGGATGTCCCTTTCTTCTGAAACCTCTGGTTCTACCATACCTTCAGTAGTAGTTTGTGGTTCTGGAATTTCTTCCAGTTCTATTTCGCTCCCACTTGTTTCCTTTTCTAAAAATTGATATTCTAGAAAATGGGCATTACGAGAAAAAAAAACCTTTTGTTCCTCTGCGTAATAGAAAAAATACCCCCTGGAGTTCTTTGGGTATCCCACAAACTTATACAGTACTGAGCGTGCCTCGAGCTTGTCCGGATGCTGCTTTTTTACAAAAGCTGGACATCCCCATGTCTTCAGGTACTGAAGACAGGGTTTCTTCCCACTCCACATCTGATATGGTGTGGTAGGCACAGTTTTGCTTGGTACCTTATTCAAAAGATATGCAGCTAATTCTAGTGCATAACCCCAAAAAGATCGCGGTAACTCAGCCTTACTCATCATGGAATGAACCATATCCAATAGGGTTCGATTCCTCCTTTCTTATACACCGTTGTGTTGTGGTGTGTATGGAGGAGTAAGCTGAGAGAGAATTCCATTCTCTTTTAAGTAACCCAGGAACTCGGCACTTAAGTAATCACCACGTCGATCAGAACTCTGTGTCTTTATACTTTTGCCTGTTTGTTTTTCCACTTCATTCTTGTATTCCTGGAATTTCTCAGAGGCCTCGGATTTATGCTTCATCAAGAAGATATGTCCATACCTAGAGAAATCATCCGTAAAAGTAATGAAGTAGGAATAACCACCTCGTGCATGTGTAGACATTGGACCACACACGTCACTGTGTATGAGTCCTAAGAGCTCGCTCGCTCTTTCTCCGTGTCCAGTGAACGGAGACTTTGTCATCTTTTCCATGAGACAAGATTCACAAGTGGCATAAGACTGATACTCGAACGGATCCAAGTATCCCTCTCTATGTAACTTTGTTAATCTTCTTTCATTGATGTGACCCAGTCTACAATACCATAAGAAAGCCTGATTTGTTTCCGGAGACTTTCTTTTAAGTGTGTTCTGGACATTGAAAATCTGAGCTTGATTTAATACGTATATTCCGTTTTCTAATGTACCTAACCCAATCAAAACTTGATTTAGGTGGATGTGAACCACATCTTTTGCAAAAGTAAAATCATATCCTTCCTTAGAAAGTAAGGGTACAGATATGATATTACAAGTCGTACCTGGTACATTGAAACAGTTACGCAGAATCAATATCTGTCCAGTTGTTAGTCCAAGATGATATTCCCCTACGGATTCAGCGTCCATGCTCATTCCGTTAGCAACTGTGAGGGTCATATCACCTATCCCGATAACCCTACGGTTTCTCAGAGCCTGTAAAGAATTACAGACGTGAGTTCCTGACCCGGTATCCAATACCCAGGAAGTAGGGTTAACTGACATACAGTTCTCTATCATAAACACACCCGAAGCCGAAGCCACAACATGCTTTGAATCCTGGTTACTTGCTTTGCTAGCCCTGCAATCATTCTGCCAATGTTGGTTCCTGTAACAATAGGAACGTCCCTCTTTTACTATATCCAGTCCCGAAACTTTTGCCTTTCTCTTTCCTTCTCCTTCCCTGGTTTCCTTCAGGGTAGGAGGCAGAGACTGTAGAATCAAGTCAGTATTTGACTCGTTTCCCAACACGGTCTCCAGGTCCTGGAGCTCATCAATACAGCTAGTCATTATAAGGACGTTGTCCCCTACAGATTACCCGTCAGCCAACCTCGCTTGAATTAATTCGTTCGAGGTTTCATATCTAGTGATATGAGATTTCTCTCCATATAAATCTTTATTATGGAGAAAGATGGAAACTAAGTCCATCTTCTCGTGCTGCTTCTGGTATACACCATCAACTGAAGCTAACACGAGGCACTTAGCTTTCGCTTTATCTTTTTCCCTTGTCTGACGGATATCCATATCCGCGACAGTGGAAACTGGACCTGGGACGGCGGGATCTTGAGTAGTAATAGGGTGGTCCAACTTGTCATAGCCAATGGACATCTGGACAGACCTTTGCCAGTCATATAAGTCAGATTCAGTCAATTTGTTATCTAGATGTAACCTAGGTGTGGTCACAAGGTCGCTACAATTAAGAGAGAGAGAAGAAAATATTTTAGAATGATGCTGTTGCAAGTTTAGATTGGTTTTAAGTTTCTCTAAACAGAATGGCTCCCACTGTTTCTCAAATCCTTCCTCAAACCATAAAAGAAGAATTAGCCAGGACAATTCTCACCGTACAATACTTGCTTAACCGTTCAGCCAGGCCAGTGTCGATACTTCGAGGGAGATTTTCCAACGCTTTCGCGAACTTCCTTAATTAAATAATCTCTTTTCTCTGGGGGCGTAGCCCCGCTGACACCTTTCTAGGCACCTACTTTGTTTATAGCATTGATCGTTAAGTGACGAATCTCCTGATAAGTAGCATATACTCACAGTAGGATCGGGATCAAAAATATCATCGTATGATAATGTTGAAGGAATCCTACCAATATTCATCAAACTCTAAAATGGTATGCATCTCTCTGCAAATTTCAGTTTCTTTAGAAATTCCCGATGTGGATTTTTGCCCCATGCTCTTATGACCTTGACGAAGGCCAATATATCTTAAGTCACATGTCAAGTTCTACCCGTTATTATCCAGGTTAATTTGAACCCACCCGTACATACCCTTGACGAAGGCTAAAATAGTAGTACGACTGTCCCAAACCAACGCATCTATCTATGCTACAGATAAATATCCAGCTGCTACCAATCACTGTGCCTTGGCGAAGGTCAAAATACATAGCTTGAATACTATTGAATATTTAACTGAAATGACGGAGGGCTACGACTGGTTTTGGCAAAACCGTGAACGTAGTGAACTTGATATAATCGAAGGAACCTGATACTTTTTAAAAGGAGTGGTTAAAGCTCTGCAATTAAAAAATTTTGCTCTTTTAAAATAACCGAGTGGTTTCTTTTAAATTTGTTCCAACGATTCAACTTTGGTTTATTTTCTTTGCATTATAATAATGCGTCCCATCATTTATCCTATCATTGCAGAAAACAACGAAAATACCACGTACTCTTATGCCATCCGCATTCGCCACTGGGTCCCGTCATCACCCGTTAGGTTACTTAACTAACGACAGAGCGGGGGCTGGGCTAGCGCGGGTGTAAAACATAAGTGACGTCTAATAGCTATATATATATATAGATATTGTACATTCGTCAGACACAATAATAAGCATTCCAGATCACAGATAAACTTTATTGGATATGCAAGCAATCCGCGTTTCTTTTGAGCCTGCAAGGAAAGACGGATTACACAGTTGTGATGAATAACCATTACCCCACCCTAGACCCCTACGGGTATGGCAAACTACCCGCCAAGTACCAGAAGTGAAGCGGTCTGCCTCAACACTTCAAAATACCCGGTAGTTTGTGCACCCCACCTTGGGTCTATCCTAGGAGCAAAAACAGTAAAAAGAAATAATACAACGGTGGCTACAACCGCAACCTGGATGTGCCCCATAAAATAATATTACAACTTATTACAATTACATCGAATGAATTAATACAATAACCCATCACAAAACCCGGCTAGTCATCACAACAATCCAATACAGTTTATATACACAAACAGTTAAAAAATAACATCAGAGATATGTGCAACCCCCTGCCAACCGACATACTAGCAGTTAGGGGAGGTTTACGAACACATAAAACATTACAGATCAAGACCCAATTACCAAATATCTTAGAACATCGATCGAATACCAAAATCCGTGTCTACCCCAAAAGCAAACCTGTACTGAAGTAACCTGGGTAGAAACAGAACATACAGGAAGACAAAAACCTAAAAATTATGAATTACTGTGAAACTCCGAGACAACTCGGCGTTGACTCGGCGGCGGATCCACGGCATAAGCACTCTATTGCGGTGGATCCGCGGCCGTTTTCCCGATTCACTGGCTCGTATTTTCCCAGTATTCATTAATTTCCCTACTGTTAATTTTAAGGTATGTCAAATATATTTTTAGACACTTTTAAAATTAACAGAAACTTAGGGTTTCGAATTTTTTTTCTCCTGTTTTTCTGTCGATCAAACTTCTAATCAGTTGCTAACAAGCTAGTAATGTTTAGTTGGCTCTGATACCACTGTAAGTCCATGTCACGCACCCCATGAACTTGCGGGGAGACGGAATATATGAAAAACGATTATCAAAGCTTCGTAACACGGACTTGAGCGCATGAATCGTTATCTAAACCATTGCTAACTAACTAGTAGAGGTTTAACTACTAGGATACGAAGTTATACCTCATGATACTAGTCCTTCGGGTCTTCATCGCGGTCCTCCACTCCTCGTAGGCTCTTTGGAACATCGGCACCTCAACGGCCTCCTCGAATCAAAGACGATCCACCCGAAAGCTCCTACGCCAAGCTTAATCTCAAACTTGAGATAACTAGGTTACTTAAAGTGCTAATCTAAGCTACCTAGGGGATATAGAGTGAGGTTATGGATGTATTAGTCTAGCTAACCCTTGATCTCAACACATGAGAGGCTAGGGTTAGGGTTTGAAGAGAGAGTGAGCTTGAGGAGAGAGAAGGTGAAGATGAGAATAAAATGGGATAATGATCTTATCATAATATATATGAAGCATTATTATTTATCCAAAAATGAAATAATTGAATTAACAACCATGCTTCATAAATATCTATGAGTGATTCATCACCATAAGTCATTAAGCATTTATGATGCATTAATGACATGGATGAATCATACAAATGAGTCACTAATCTCATTTAATGCAATGCCACCTTAACCCCTTAGTCACCACTCTTCTAGAAGCTTCCCGACAAATTACGAGAATGCCCCTCCAATCCGTGAAAATACGGAAAAACTTTAGACTGTATAAATCCAATAACCCGATACTAGAATCTGGCTTAAACCAAATCCGGCTAGTAAAAACTGTCCGAAAAGTCGTACGTGCGTAAACACACGTACGCGTCCGAACCCTTGTCGTAATACCATACGACTTCTATATCGTTTCGCCTGGAGCAGGGAAACTCTCTGTGTGGGAATCTAAAAACTCGACACTACGCTGGCAGTGGGTTTAACCACAGACCGCAACTAGCTGTACGTAACGGTTCCCAGGTAGATGTCGATAAGAAGGCCGATGAGAAAAATCATCCGAACTCCCACTGAGCCTGATGTGACAATCTCCGTACAGTCCGGTCTGTTCGTCTAAGACTATCGCATATCAAGCCTAGGGGGCGGCAAGCGTCAGTCCCCCAACAGCTGTATAAGTCGTGTCGGAGCGAAGCCCATTACACCCTGAGAAGCTACTTTAACCTACCAGTATATCTCGCTTGCCCTGGCCAGGGACTTTGCGTAATGGCTCTCTGACACAACGCGATATCATCTCCCAATACCGGGAGAGATGATTCCTATCTAACCACTACTGCCTCCAAGTGCTCGGGACTGCACCCAACTGCTACCTGTTTGCACGACTCCTCTGAGCCGTGGTAGGGTAGCAATCTAAGAACAGTGGGACACACTCGAGGCGAAGTAGCAGTGTCAAGTCTGCGGACTATGCTGTACTCATGTCATCTGGGAACTGTTAACTAACGACGGGTATAATACTAACCAATCAGTTCCCCTGCGAGTCCTGTCCGGTGTACCCATAACCTAACGAGCACCTGTATACTATCTCCAGTACGACGTACTGATGGCTATGGGACAGACCATCTCCCCAACTGGGATGAGAAGCGTACACACCAGTCTATTCTGGAATATCGATGCCCTGTCTCGATAATCCTACGACTAGGGACATGTATAGGATGTTGCTTATAGACTACCCAGCCCCCACTAGTGTGACTGCCATCACAATGCTGGTAATCAAGCAAAGAACCTATGGGCTCTACTAATATGTATAATTGATACGTTACAAGAAATATATGCATATATTAAAGTAGACACAAACCAAGTAGCATACTACCATTTTTAGCAAGACTGTATATACAACTGTGAATATCCCAAGCTTCTATTAAGTAATATACAATCTAGTATGATACAATAATGGTCCCTAGGGCATATACACTAATAGTAATCCCTCTCACTTAATGTTAAAGTGTTTAACATACTAGTTTTCGACTAAACTTTAGTTTAAAGATCCGGCTTTGGGTTGTTCGTCACGGCTAAAATTTTAATCGGGCATGGTCGATGCCTCGTAGACCCTTGTGAGTATGCCTAGTAACCCTACAGTGGTATCAGAGCCAAGCTAGAGCATTAGGCGAATTCTAGACGAAGTTTAAAGTCTGATCGAACCCGGAAACCCCGATGTTTACCCTTCTCTGTACATTTTTCAAAAATATGATTTTTTATGAATAAAAAATGCTCAGAAAAACAAGCAGGAAAAACTAAGAATTACTGTGAAGTACGGTCCACTAAGTCACTCACGTGACTGCGGAACCGCGGCCAAACCAAGGGTTTGGCGGCGGTTCCGCGGCCATAATTTGGACTTAGTCCCTTATATTTCATATATTTATTCTTAGGTCCTTTTTTGTCATTTTTTTTGGGAATTTTTTTATTCCACTCAAGTGTTGAGTTTTATAGGGTTGTATTGGGGACTCGTTAATTCGATGGGATAATTGAACTTCATTTAGTTTTGTCCGGATAATTTTGGAAATTGTTAAAAAGTTCGAACGGATATCAATAACTCACTTTTTCCCCTGTCGGAAAATTTTTCAAAAGTTGGATTTTTTTCTCTAGTTTAAGAACGTTCTAAGTCGTGCAAGTAACGCGGTGGACCCTCTAGAAGACAACAAACCTTAACTCGATTATGTGACCGTCTTGAACTGCATCTAAACCTTAGGGTTTGGGGCAGTACGGCGTGCCACATGTGAGGCGTTGGCTTGACCCTTCTACGGCTGGACCATTGGTACTGTGGCATGTGATGGATGATTTTAAACTGATTTCAAGCGTTGAGATATATTGGGGAAATCTTGGGTGTTTGATTATTCGATCGGAAAGTTTAACATTATCTATTTATCTGGAATATGATACAATAATTGGAATCCACATGTAGTTATGAGATAACTAATTTGGATGTTATAAATCTAGCGGATTAGTCTCAGATGATCGGTAGCCACGGGATTTTGATGCGGTCAAAAGTCCGTCGCAATCACGTAGCGTACGCGGATACTCGCCGGGTAAACTTAATAGATAGCCACGCCACATAACCCCGACCAAGTGACTGTAGGAGAACCCCGTCGCCAAAAGCATCCGTTCGGATGCTCGCGGCAGCGGTGTTCCGCCTTAGTGCACTTCATCGACGGCATCCGGGGATGTGGCCGTCTGCTAAAGTTTGCGACGAGTATTCGTTAAGATGTCGGGAATCTTGTTGAATTGCCCGACTTGATATTGAAAAGTTTTTTCGATAATGAGACTAAAATGCGGGGTTTATAATTGTTAGGCATGCAATGTCTAAGGAATTCATTTGGTTAGGCATGCGATGTCTAAGGAGGCTGCGGATTCCAACTGTTGTAGTTTTACACTTTCTTTTCTGTGACCATAAGCGTAATATGTGGTGTATCGCCGGCTTCATTGCTATACATCAACGACAATCGGGATACGCATACTTGCTTACGTTGATGATATGAGATATTATGTTTTGCTGTGATATGTTATATTGGATTGTCGCGTTTTGAATAGCCGGGGGTTTTATGTGAGATGAGATTTTTTTTCTTTTTCATTCATGTAAAATTCATTTGTATGTAATATTCTTTTGTTGGGACACTTCCGGGCTGAGGATGATGTCACCATTGTATATTATTTACTTTTCCGCATTAGGTAGACCCAAGGTGGGGAGCACAAGTAACCGGGTTCTAGGGTCCAGTGGGAGACCATCTTGAGGAGTCAAGACCGGGTCTCCTAACCCTAGAATTGGCAGTGTTACTTGCCGCTCTCGTAGGGGTCTAGGGATGTGGTTTTGGCTATTCATCGTGACCGTGGAATACGTGTTTTATACAGGCTCGTATTGAAAACACGGACATCCTAGTATATCCAATATTTCATATATGTTTCTTCTGCTGCAATGTTCTGTGATGAGATCATATTACTGCCTGAGACGAATGTTTATATTATATATATGAGATATATATTATATTGCATATTTCGTTTCAAATGAGATGCTTGTGAAGCATAATAAAATGGGACTTCATTAATGAGATTGATGAAATAAAAGAAACCTAAAGATTTTGTAGATACTTGTTTAAAAACCGGTAGCTCTAGTTCTTGCTTTGCATAGCGGTGTTCCTTGTAGAACATCCAGAACCTTATTCGATAAGGGAAGAGCCGAGATCCCTTCACCGGGAGCGACCTCTTTAGCGAAACTAGCAGATGCTACAAACTCGGTTTGTATTTTGATTGCTTCTATAGTTCTTGCTTTGCACAGCGATATTTGTGAAATAACCTGCACCTTATTCGATGAGGAAAGGGCCGACGATCCCTTCACCGGGAGTGACTCCTTTAGCAAAACTAGAAAAGCCTCAAAAACATTCCATTTAAAATCACTCGATTCTACAACGATATCAAGTTCATTACGCAAAGGGTTTTCTTAAAAACCTGTCGTAGCCCTCCGTCATTTCAGATAAGTACTGGTTAGTATTCGTGCTACGTTTGTTGACCTTAGCCAAGGCGTAGTGTGCGGTAGCTTATTAGTGCTTATCTGTATAAGCATATGATGCGATTGAGTTAGGGTAGTCGTGCGACTTTGTTGACCTTAGCTAAGGGTCGTGCGGGTGGGTTAAATTCAATCGGGAAATGACGGGTTGAACTTGGCTAGCACTTATGATTTGTTGACCTTAGCAAAGGTCATAAGCTGCTAGGGGTAAAATATTATTGGGAATTTCAAGTGTTGAAATTTGCAATGAGATTGCATACCTTCTATGAGATAGTTGGATCCCGATACCCGCTGTAAGTAAGAGTTACTCCTGGGAGAGTTTTACACAATACAATTTGCCGATCAAGTAGGTGTCTAGAAAGGTGTCAATGGGGTTACGCCCCCGGGAAAATGAGGTATACTTTAATTAGGTTCATGCGAAAGCACGGGGGACCTCCCTCAAAGTAGCGGCACTGGCCTGGCTGAAAGATTGGCGAACTTGTAGCGTGTAATTAATCCCGGCTAGTCTTTCCTTTTAGGGTTTGAAGGAAGTTTTGACTAAAACAATGGGAGACATCATGATTAGATATATTAGATAACCAATCTAATCTTGCAAGAGCATAAGCTGAGTGTTTTCTTCTCTCTCTCTCCAGGCAACGACCATATCACGCCTTAATCAAGATAATAAAACGGATATATTGACCGAATCAGCTTTTTATACTGAGCTGGGGAACGTTGGTCCCGCTCCAACTTATAATTGTTATAAGACCGAGCAAGAATTAGGGAATTACCAGAATTCCCGTGCCGCCCAAACGAAAAAAGTGCATGCTGATGCATCTTCTTCGGGTGTGTTCATTACAGAGAACTGTTTCTCAGTATCCTTTACGTCCTGGGTATGAGATACCGGATCAGGATCCCGCATATGTAATCTGTTACATGAGCTACCGATAGGTAGAGAACTGAGAACGGGTGATAAGTTTCATGAGATAGAAAACGGCGCAAGTGTTGCAGCCAAGTCTGTTGGTCACTATCACCCTGTATTACCAGAATACATTGATTCTGAACGAATGTTATTAGATACTGAACCTGATATACAACATCATATCAGTCTCTTTATTAGTAAAGAACGGATATAATTTTGTGTTGTTGGATAATGTTTTGAACATTTCCTATATCAAGAGTTGATTGATTCAGGCACGTTATCTAAAAGCTTTGATGTTCTAAATAAAACTACAGTTCTTAACGTACAGAACACACACAAGAGGAAGAGTTCAGAAATGAACGAATCCTTCTTGAGGCATTGTAGACTAGGTCATATCAATGCGACCTGACTAGCTAAGTTACATTTAGACGCATATTTAAATCTGTTTGAATTTACATCTTATGAAACTTGCCGGTCATGTAACAAAGATAAGATGACCATAGCTCTGTTTATTTGAAACAGAGAAAGAGTTAGTGAACTCTTGGGATTGATACATGCTGATGTATGAAAGTCTCCTATCTACACATGCCAAGACCGGTTCTTTGTACTTCATTACATTCTCTGATGATCTCTCAAGATTCAGACATATGTTCCTGTTGAAACACAAGTCCGAACCTTTTGAGATATTCATAGAATGTATGTTAGAAGTAGAGAACCAAAATACGGGTAAAAGTATAATGTCCTTTGATGTGATCAAGGAGGAGAATACTTGAGCACGGAATTCCTGGACTATTCTAAAGGAGAATGAGATTCTTTCTCAGCATTACTCCTCCGTATACACCACAGCACGTCGGTGGATCGGGGCGGAGCAATAGCACCTTATGTGATATGGTGTGCTCTATGATGAGTACTACTGAGTTTCCTATTTCCTTTTGGGTGTTATGCACTTGAGAAGCTGCATACCTATTGAATAGGGTTCAAATCAAATCAGTTACCTACCACTTCATATGTGATATGGAAAGGGAAGAGCCCATATCTTAAGTTTGTTAAGATTTGGGGTTGTCCGGACTATGTCTAAAAGCAAAATCCGGACAAGCTCGAGGCAAGGTCTGTTATGTAGAACTGGAAATGTTCCAGCTATACAAACTGCAGCTGATGATTTTGTAGAACCAAAGGATTCAATAGTTTCCAACGAACCTCAGCCTCTCCGCCGATCTAGTTGGGTTCCTCACCCACCTGAGAGATACTTCGGTTTCTCTATGACAGTGGGAGCGAGGATTGCATCATGAGATGATGACCCAACTAGTTTCGAGCTGGCCATCAGGAGTGGGACTCTGTAAGAATGGCTTGATGCTTATCGATCTGAGATGGAATCCTTATACACCAACAAAGTATGGACTTTGGTTGCTTTATCTGAAGGGTTAAATCCCCATCAGGAACAAGTATATCTTGAGAAGATTACTTGGTGTACATGGAAAAGTTGAGACTTTCAAAGCAATGCTGAAGTCCATCCAGATCCTACTTGCCACGGCTACATACCATGACTACGAAATCTGGCGGTTGGGTGTCATGACTGCTTTTCTAAATGATGATTTAGAAGAGAGCGTCTATAAGTACACAGCCAGAGGGCTTCGTAGATAGTGGGAGCAGCGGAAACGTGTGCAAGATGTTTTATGTGATAAGAAAAGCATCGCGGAGTTGGAACATCTGTTTTGATGTGGTAGTCAAACAGTTTGACTTCATCAAAATGGTAGATGAACCTTGTATATACAAAAAGGTAGTAGGGAGTATGGTGGTGATCCTCGTAGAGTATGTGGATGACATACTCTTGATGGGGATAGAGTTTCCTATGCTACGCTCGGTCAATCTCCACTTATCATAAGGATTCTCCATATAGGATCAAAGTGATACCTCCTAAATCCTGAGTTTTGGATCTATGAGATAGATCTAATTGGATGTTAGGATACTCACTAGTTGTAGTGAGATGGTATCAATCGATCCTGGGGAGAATCACTGGAAAGGTTCCAGGGTGATAAGGACGACTGAATGTCAGTCGCAGGCATTGTCTTTACCCTCAGTGGAGGGACGGTATGTTGGAAGAGTTCCAAACTAGGTACCGTGGCATACTAGACGATTAAAGGCAAGATACATCATTACCAAGGATGCTACCAAAGAGGCAGTCTGGATATATATAATTTCATGAGATGAACTTCGTTCCTACCATTGTGTGACAATGGAGATGTGGCTTATGCCAAGGAACCCCCGTCCCATCTGAAATCTAGATATAATTCTTAGGCAGTATCACCTGATTATGGAGATGGTTGATCTCCAGAGAGATCGAGGTTAGGAGAGTAGACACCGAGGACAACAGCGCGGATCCACCCACAAATGCCTTTTTCCCAGTAGAGACTTTTATAGGATTGTTGAGTATGAGATACTTCAACCGCAGCTAATTGTTAAGTATGTGATACCACAAAAGATGGCCCTAGTGAAAGTGGGAGATTGTTAGTTATATGTATGCCCTAGAGGCCATTACTGTACATACGATGTATATTGTAATGGATGCTTGGACATATATACGGAGGACTTTCTTGCTCGACATTATAGTATGCTATCTGGTTGTACTTTATCTTAACATGTACTCTGATGGTCTCTATGTTACATGTTGATAAAGCCCTTAGGATATGTACTCGACTACTGGGACTATGATGAGATCATACTAGTGGGGCCACGGTAGTCGACGAGTACATCCTATAGCTGTTCCTAGTCGAGGGTGTATCGAGACAGGGCATCGATACACCAGAGTAGACTAGCGTATACGTATCTTGACCCATATGATGGGAGATGGATGATCCCATATCCATCGGTGTTTGACATCAAGGATGGTGTACGGGTGCTCAGTAGAGACTGGGTACACTGGACGGACTTGCCGAGAACTCCCAGATGGTATTATACCTCACGTCTGATGGCAGTTCTCCGGTGACACTGGTACAGAGTAGTCTGTTGACCCGAGATCGTCATAAAGTCTTATGTGATTCCCTCTGTGCTTTGATTTCCATCATACCACGTCCAAGAGGGCGTGCAAAAAGGTGGCTTTTGGGTACAGTCCCGAATCACATGGAGGCAATGAACGATAGGAGGGGATTCGTTTCTCCCGGTATAGGGAGATGATGTTGTGCTGTGTTCGATTGGCTATAACTGGAAATCCCTGGCCAGGGTTGCTGAGATTTACTGGTAAGTGTTATCAGTAGTTTCTCAAACTGTTATAGACCTCATATCGACACGACTTATCAAGCTACCGGGGTCTGACGTTTACCACCCCTAGGCGAGATATGCGACATATCAGACGACATGACCGGACTGTACGGGAGTGTTACTGTTTGGATTCACAGGAGAATGTACAGGCTTTCTTGTTGATCTTCTGAGCTCTCAATACCTGGGTGGCTGTTACGTTTGGCTGACCGCTTGCAGCTTGTGGGTGTTTGATATGATCATCACCTACTACCGGCGTATTGACGATTCTTTAGAGTCCTACACAGAGGTTTCTTGACTCAGGCAAAACGGAGTAGGAGCACATATGTGATATGTGCAGGACCGAGGATAATACGATATGAGATACCGTATTCTATTCTCGCGATATTTGATATCAGCCGGGTCATCGGATCAAGTGTTGATTCGATGAATCGGTACGGATAAATATTAGTCGGTTATATGCGATATAGCTGGATTGTCGGATCAAGTGTTGATTCGATAATTTAATTTATAATAATATATATGATATATTAAATTACATTAACTAATATTTGCTCACTAAAAGATTCTTTTTCTCACTCAGGTAATACATTGATATATATGCGATATATGTTAATTGTATTATTTTATTTGGTTACAATAAATATTATATATGTGATATATAATATTGTAACATGATATGATACCTAATGCAACATGTTTAGTAGAGATTAAACAAGATTAGGGTTTGATTTGGGTTAATACT
The DNA here is from genome assembly GCA_030015575.1 of Agapanthus africanus. Classification (NCBI taxonomy): domain Eukaryota; kingdom Viridiplantae; phylum Streptophyta; class Magnoliopsida; order Asparagales; family Amaryllidaceae; genus Agapanthus; species Agapanthus africanus. The sequence continues at coordinate 228,636,621 of CM057344.1, forward strand.
TTCTAGGTGATTCTAGAAGGTTTAGTTTTGTTTTGTGAAAAATATTTTGTGGTGACTCATTCTTAACCTAACCCAAACCCTAGCCTTGGTTAACTCTCTACAATGGTTTATTCAACCATGGTTGCATTATTCATCATATTTATCTTTCATTATTCATCACAAAAGGTTTTCTAATGATATTATTCATCATCTTCTTCCTTCTTCTTCCTTTGAGCAAAAGCTTTCTAGCTTTTTGTTTTGTGATGAAAATGAGTGAGAATATGAAAAAAAATGAGAGCAAAAATCCTACTTCATCATCCTCATCTATCCTTGCCATTTAGATGAGGGTGTTCACTTCATATTATGAGTGTTAGCTTGTGTTAACGAAACTTCAAGGTAGATAATCTTTGTATCGAAGATCGGAAGCAAGACTGCATCTTTCTCTTCGTGGAATCACTTAAGAGTCCGAAACACGATGATCGCAGCGAAGGGACTTCAACCTGGAGCTTAAGAAGTAAAGGACCGGATCTACAAAGGTTGTAATCCCTCTCACTTAATGTTAAAGTGTTTAACATACTAGTTTTCGCCTAAACTTTAGTTTAAAGATCCGGCTTTGGGTTGTTCGGCACGGCTAAAATTTTAATCGGGCATGGTTGATGACTCGTAGACCCTTGTTAGCGTGTTTAGCAACCCTACAAAATCCACCTGTTTGCACGCCTCAGTAGAGCCGTGGTACGGAGGAAATCAAAGCACAAAGGGAATCACACAAGACAATATGACGATCTCAGGTCTACAGACTAACCTATAGAAGTATCACCTGAGAACTGCTATCTGACAATAGGTATATATACCATCTAGGAGTTCTCAGCGAGTCCTGTTCGGTGTACCCATTCTCCAATGAGCACCTGTGTACAATCTTTGCTGTCAAACACCAATGGTTGTGGGATCAACCATCGCCCCCAGGGTCAAGAAACGTACACACTAGTCTACTCTGGTAATATCGATGCCCTGTCTCGATATACCCTCGACTAGGACTATTAAAGGATATGCTTTTAGACTGCCCAGGCCCCACTAGTATGATCTACATCATAATCGCAGTAGTCAAGCATAATCCTAAGGGTTTCATTAACATGTATATAAGATATCAAAAACAACAAATCACACGTTAAGATGAAGATAAACCAGATTGCAAACTATCATTTCGAGCAAACATTGTTTCTGTACATATACATGCCTAGCGTCCTATACAATACAGGCCTCTAGGGCATACATATCTAAAAATCTCCTACTTGCATGAAGGCCTGTAGTTGGTGCAATAAGTACCCACTGTCTACACCAGAACCAGTTAACGGCGTACCGCGTGCCCAACATATCTAACAGTTTCTCAAACTGGACTTGAGGGATGGCCTTGGTGAATCGATCTGCTTTGTTATCTTTCGTGTTTACTCTCCGTACCTCGATGTCCTGGCGATCCACTATCTCCCTGATGAGGTGATATCGCCTCAAGATATGTCTGGATTTCTGATGGGACCACGGTTCCCTTGCTAAAGCCATGGCTCCATTTTTATTGCAATACAAAGGTATTGGATTAGCAATGGATGGAACCACCTGAAGTTCAGAAATGAACTTCCTCATCCAGACTGCCTCTTTTGCGGCATCATTAGCAGCAATATACTCAGCTTCCATCGTGGAGTCAGCAACGGTATCTTGCTTGGAAATCATCCAACATACCGCCCCTCCATTTAGGGTAAATACAAACCCTGAGATGGACTTACTATCATTCTTATCGCTCTTGAAGCTTGAGTCGGTAAAGGCCTCTATTTGCTCCGTTACTATACACCAAGAACATTTCATTAGTCCTTAGCAAGTACTTCAGAATGTTCTTTATAGCAGTCCAGTGTTTCTCCCCTGGATTGGATTGATACCAGCTTATTGGACTCAGTGCATAAGCTACATCTGGGTGAGTACATAACATCTCATACGTTATAGATCCCATCGCCGAAGCATAGGGTATAATGCTCATGCGAGCCCTCTCCTCATCAGTCTTTGGAGACATCTCTTTGGAGAGGGTGATCCCGTGATAAGAGGGTAAATTACCTCGCTTGGAATCTTCCATACTAAACCTCTTTAGTATGGTGTCTATGTATCTCGATTGAGACAATCCCAATAATTTCTTAGATCTATCTATAGATCTTAATTCCCAGAATGTACGAGGCATCACCCAGGTCTTTCATGGAGAACCTCTGCGATAAGAATAGTTTGACCGATTGTAGCATTGGAATATGATTTCCTATTTAGAGAATGTCGTCCACATACAAAACGAGGAATGTAACAGTACTCTCTACAATCCATTTATAAATATATGGTACATCTATATTTTTTATAAAACCAAACTTTTTGATTGTATCATCAAAGTAGATGTTCCCACTCCGTGATGCCTGCTTTAATCCATAGACGGATTTAAGCAACCTGCATGCTTTTCTGCTGCTGCCACTGTCAATGAAGCCTTCTGGCTTATCCATAAAAACGCATTCTTCTAAATCACCATTTAGAAATGCCGTTTTAACATCCATCTGCCAGATTTCATAGTCATAGTGACCAGCTATAGAAAGCAGGATCCGAATGGATTTGAGCATTGCGACTGGTGAAAAGGTTTCATCAAAGTCCAAGCCTGGTCTATGACGAAATCCTTTAGCAACCAGCTTAGCTTTATAGGTCTCCACCTGACCATCCACACCAATCTTTCACTTAAAGATCCATTTGCACCCTATGGGTTTTACTCCAGAAGATGCAACCTCCAATGTTTTGGGTTATGCAAGCTCCCCGGCCATCAATTCGTGACCAAATTGAAGGGTTCCGGCAGCTCCCCGGCCATCGAAACGCGGCCAAAATGCAGAACAAAAATTTCTAAAACCGGCGCTACCGTTACCCGATTTCCGGATCGATCTTAAACCCTATTCTAGCGAGCTAACTAAGAGTTAGAAAGGTTATACCGAGATGATCCGAGTCCTTCGGTCTTCATTCCAAGCTCGTAGTGATCCTTTGATGATGTTTGGTTGTCGGTCTTCCTCCATCTCCGATGATCCACCCGAGGGAAACGGTGCAAGCTCCAACCTCGTCGAACGAGGAAACCGACGCTCCAAAGTCGCTATCGATGGAGAGTGGGGGTGTATGAAAATGTCACTACAATTTTCTCTCAACTCTTGTGCTCAAGAGAGCAACCATAGAAGATGAATGGAGGTGATGAAGCTTTTTGGCATGGGCTAGAATGGCTAAGGCTTTTTATGAACTTTTGAGTGAATGAGAGAGTGGGAGAGAGAGCTTGTGTAATCAATCATGTAACCAAATGAAAATCAATCCTCACCTCATTGAAGTGGTCGGCCCCCCTTCTCCCCCTCTCATAAAAAAAATCATTTTTTCTTTTCCAATTTGCAATAAAATAATTCCAACCTTACTTTGCACCATGCTTTGACTCATGCCCATGCCTTTGCCTTGTCACCTTTTCCACCTCATTTCCTAATTGATTTTCTAAAAGAAAATCAATAATGAGGTGCCATCTTCTAGAAGCTATTCCGTATAAAATACGGAATACTCCCCGGTACATGTATCGAAATACATATACGCGTATTCGTAAAAAAATACGAATAGCCAAGAAAGAAAATAAATAGCGAACAATAATACTAGAATACATATATATAAATACATATGTAAATTATTAAATCAAAACCTAATTTAATAAACTGGCTTAATCCTAAACCGCTAGTATTATCAACCGTTCGATTAAAGTCTGCGCAGCATGCTCATATTTACTCGGACACCTGTATGTGCCAATATACGCTATGTACACCATATCGCCTGAACCGTGAAAACCCTCTGTGTGGGACTCTAAAGACTAGTCAATACTCTGGCAGTGGGTTTAACCATATGCACGTTAGCGGAACTAGCTGTACGTAACGGCTACCCAGGTATTGAGCGAAAGGGAGGCCGACGAGCAAACTCATGTAGAACCCCTACTGAGCTTGACAGTGACAATATCCGTACAGTCCGGTCTGTTCGTATAAGAGTATCGCATATCGAGTCTAGGGGGTAGATAAAGTCAGACCCCCAACAACGCGATATTTAATGTCGGTATGAAACCCATCACCACCTGAGAAACTATCGATCCTAGATCGATAATTCTCGTCCACCATGGCTACGGATTTATGGTGATGGCCATCCGTAAACAACGCGACATCAATCCTCAATACCGGGAGAGAAGAATCCCCGACGATCCGATCACTGCCTCCATGTGGCTCGGGACTGTACCCAACTAAAACCTGTTTGCATGACTCCTTTGAGTCGTGGTAGGGTAGTAATCAAAGCACGGTGGGAACTCACACGAGACAAATGACGATATCAGGTCGACAGACTAACCTGTACACATGTCACCAGGGAACTGCTATCTGACAATAGGTATAATACCAACTAGTTGGTTCCCGGCGAGTCCGTCCAGTGTACTCATAACCCAATGAGCACCTGTATACTATCTTAGGTGAACATACTAACACCAATGGCTTGTGAGACCTAGCCACCGCCCCTTGTCGGAGTCTCGATCAGTATACACTAGTCTACACTGGAGTATCGATTCCCGGTCTCGATACTCCCACGACTAGGGACATTTAAGGATATGCTTATAGACCCCCAGCTCCCACGTATGTGATCGCCATCACAATGCTGGTAGTTAAGCAAGAATCCTATGGGCTCTATCAACATGTATATGATGATAAAGACAAACCAGATAGCATACTATCATCTTGAGTAAGATAGTTTTATCGGTATAGGTCCTGCCTCAATCATCATAATCACAAGTCCATGACTATGATAATTGCCTTGAGGGCACTATAGCCAACAATCTCCCACTTACAGTTAAGGCCAATTATTGCGATGTCGCGTACTCACAGCCCGTGTGATACCGAACACCCAACTTCTCTTCTAATCAGTTTCGCAAAGCCTGCTTACGAAAATGATTGCGTTCGAGAAATAGCTTCAGTGAGTGGATCCGCTCCAATGTTTCTTTCTGTATCTCTCTTAATCTCAACTTCGCGGAGAAAACTATCTTCCGAAATGAGCAATACTTGTCTTAGAATTTGTCTGGATATCTGATGGGAACCAGTTCACAAATGAACTCCAAATCCAGCAAACTTCTTAGACTGTATCGTCTACTGAATTTAATCAGTATCCTGCGCCATGCTTTTCTTTAGTATCCGCTTAGACCACCTGTCCAACATATCGTCCCTCAGAAGAGGGAAAACTATAACTCTGACAGTCACTCTGTCATCCAGATCACCTTGGAAGCCTGATATGATAACCGTCTCCAGGAGGAGGCTGCCGTTACCAAATCCCAAGAACTCTCACTTATGTTCATAAACTGCTTCCTAATGTTTCTCCAGGATTGGATTAATATATCTGCTTATTGCATCTAGTGCAAAAACAATATCTGGTGTGGTACTCGATATTTCATGATTAACTCAATTGCCTAAGCAAGTGATATGTTAATCATGCAGATCCCTTTCCCCTTTAGTCTGTAAGACACCTTCAGAGAGGTTGACTCCATCACCTGCAGGTTCACCACCGTGCCAGGAGTCGTCCATTCTAAAATATCTTTAGAATAATGTCAAAGTACCCAAATTGGGATACTTCCCAAATCTAGATCTAAAAACATAGATCTAGTAACCAGGAAATTTGATATTATTTATATATCCTATGTGGAGAAACAACTGTGTGACAACCAAAGTATAACCGATCGTAGTATAGGAATATCTCTTCCTATCAAGTGCATGTCTTCCCAATACCTGGACATCACTCTCTACTACCTTCTTAGCAGATCCATCTCTTATTCTGATGAAGTCAAAGCCTATGACTGTTACATCAAAAATAGATGATCTATTTCCTCTGTACCTGCTTTAGTCTATAAATAGACATAAGCTACTTGCCCACTATGCTTCCGCTGCTCCCACTGACTACAACAACCCTCTGGCAGAGTCATATACACGTGCACTTCTAAAGCTAGTTTAGAACGACGCTATACTCATCCTCCTGCCGGGTCTTATAGTCTAGAACAGCAGCAATGGCAAGTCTGGGTAAACAAGAACCTCCCTGTCACCGTCTCTGAGAAGACCGAAGTACCTCTCGGGTGCCTGAGGTTACCCACCAAATCTGCGGAGTGGCTAATGGAACATCAAATCCAATTGAATCCTTAGGTTTTATTAAATTTCCAGTAATCGTTTGTGGTTCTGGAATAACTTCAAGTTCTACCATACTCCCACTTCTGTTTTCTGAAAAAATTCATTTTATTAAAACTGTGGCGAGTCAAGAACAATATAAATATTGATTTTCTTGATGGTAGAAAGTTAACCCTCATCAAAGCCCGGGATAACCCACAAACAGCCATTACTGAAAAGTGCCTTGAGTTTATCCGGATTCTGGTTTTAAGCATCAGCCGGACAACTCCCTATACCTTAACATCGTTAAGATATAAATTGATTCTATTTAGAAACAAAAGCACTAATTTAATTGGAACCAGATTCAAAATCATGCAGCTGTCTCCAGTGCATATCAACCAAATGGAAAGAGGACAATCAGCATTACCCATCTAGGAGTGCATCCATATATGAGTAACCCGAAAGAGAAACAAGTTCTCAAAACCATTACTATCAACGGAATACCAAACACAAGTATCTACATCTTCGACTTCCTCGAAGAATCCTGATACTTCTAACAAATGATTCTCTACTTTATTCTTATACTTATAACTTCTCAATATCTGGACTTTACATTTCAACGAAATACATGTCCAGAACTGGAGAAGTCACAAGTAAACAGAATATAGTATGAGTACCAATCCCATTTTCCTAACGGACACTTGACAACATACAGTACTTTGTATAAGTCCCCTGAATCCAATAACTCAAACTCTGTGCGTCGTAGGTTGAAAAACTGTACTTTGGTTAAGAAGAGTTACACCGCTGTTGAATGCATCTTACCTAATCACCAACTAATATAGGTAAATGTCATAGACACAATATCAAAAAGTTATATCTCACTTTAGAAAATAAATGTACAGATATACCAGTTTGAAATTGGTGCATAACAATGGATATTCAAAACTAAATATTTGCCATCCGGCAAAATCCAGATGATTTCTTCAAATATCACTAATTACTACGAATTCCGATATAATGAGGATCTAATCACCCAATTTCTAATATCTTACTCCCACTCACTATCTGTAATAATATACAGATGTAAGAAACTGATCTGGTAAATACATACCCTGGAGTTAGATTCTTATTGGGAAAATAGTTTTCAATTAACATCGCATAGTAAAACTGAAACATGAAAATGTTTCAAAAGGGTTAATTGGTATTCCTAGTAATGCCTCTTCCATTATCCTGAATCATGACAGTAACCATATACTTACCTGCCCTCATTCCAATCCCTTTATTATTTCTTTACTTATTACCTTCGGTACACCTTCTTTATGCTAATTTGTTTTCTTCATTCCCCACCCTTCGGCACCAGCCTAAGGTTTGGAAGAAGACTATCGAATAAGCGTAATAGGTGTACTCTCCTAATCCTAGGAGCCCTCACAACCTGAGAGAAGGTAAAGTGAAAGGACATCTGAATAATCCTATCCAATTTCACTTGAACCGGAAACCATCCCCGAATCTGGAACGAATTCCTTTGAGTGCATATGTAACTATACGATGGCATATCCAATGGAATTGGATATCCATAGTGATACAGAGTGTTCTAGAGAAAAGCAAAGTGGATGTAGGAGTGGCAGGGGTACATACGGTCTTTGTAGTGAATGATGGTGATCGCAATTTCCTTTACCATTATTCTAATCCCTTTATATGTCTTTACATATTACCTTCTGTACACCACAGTTAAGCTTGTTGGTTTTCTTCCTTCCCTACCGTTCGGCACCTGCCTATGGTCTGGAGGAAGACTATCCAATAAGCTTAATAGGTATACCCTCTCCTAATCCTAGGAGCCCTCACAACCTGAGAGAAGGTAAAGAGAAATGACAACCGAATAATCCTATTCAATCTCTCAAGAACCAGAATCCATCCCCGAAAAAGTTCTTTCGAGTTCGTATATAACTATACGATGGATTTATCCAATGGAAGTAGATGTTCGTAGTAATACGGGATGATCTGGAGAAATGCAAAGGTGATATAGAAGTGGCAATGATGTATGCGACACCGTGACATTCCAAAAGTCAAAGTGTTTTAAGAAGGTTCGGTTAACTTGGTTCATGAGTTTTAGTTTAGGGTCGGTCATTGTCACATCCAGAGAGAGAGAGAGAGAAGAAACACTCAGCGTGCACTCTAACCTAGATCAGAATGGTTAATCATTTTATCCAATCAAGATGGCTCCTACTGTTTCCTCGAATTCTTCTCCAAACCCAAAAGAAGAATTAGTCGGAATCACCCGAGGAGTAATCCTACTCATTAGTGGGAATCGGGATCCAACTATCATCGCATGATCACTTGATGAAAGCCACTCAAGTCACCACACTCCAGAAGGTATGAGCAAGCCTGGCAAGTTTCATGTATGTTTGAGACTCCCGATGTGTGTTTTTACCCCAAGCGGCTTATGACCTTGATAGAGGTCAACATATCATAAGTCGCAAGTCATGTTCAACCCGTCATTGTCCTGGATTAACTTAGACCCACCCGCACGAGCCCTTGACAGAGGTTAACATGACCGTGCGACTGTCCTAAATAATTGCATATCTATGCAACAAACAAGCATTACCCAGCTACCAAGCATTGTGCCTTGACAGAGGTCAACATACACAGCATGAATACTAAGTAATACCTGTAAGAAATGACGGAGGGATACGACTGGTTTTTGGCGAAAAACCTTTAACGTAATGAACTTGATATCGATGAAGGAATCCAAGTGGTTTTATAAAGATATAGTTGCGAAAACTTTTGCTAAAGAGGTCACTCCTGTGAAGGGATCTCGGTTCTTTCCCCTTCGAATGGGGTGCATGATATCCCAAACTGGATACCACGATGCAAAGCAAAAATAATCGACTATAGTAAAGTTATTACAATGACGCAAACTTTTACCCAAGGGGTCACTCCCGATGAAGGGATCTCGGCCCTTGCCTCGTCGAATGAGGTGCAGGATATTCCAAAATGAATACCACTGTGCAAAGCAAAAGAGAACGTCTATAATGTCAGTTTTTAAAAAACTTGGTTCCAACAACATCATATATAGGTTTGTTTTATCCTTGCATCGATAAGAATCAGTACAGTCCCATCAATTAATCACACATGAAAAGAACGAAAATAAAATGTACGTATATGCCATCCGCATTCGCCACTAGGTCCGTCATCACCCGTTAGGTTACTTAACTAACGACAGAGCGGAGACTGGGCTAGCGCGGGTGCAAAACATATACAACATCTACTAGTATATATAAATATATATATAACAATCGTCTTATGTATGATATAAAGCAACATCACAGAAGCAACACCGAATAGTGGATAATCTGGACCCCCGAGTTTAACTTGAGCCGCAAGTGAGACCCGACGTTCCCTGTCGTGTGGATAATATGTGAAATGAAACCTATACCCATACGAGTGCGGCGAATAGCCTGCTAATTCTAGAGTAAGGACCCCTTCGTCCCAACGCCATGAGATGCGGACCCGTTGCCCTATAGAATCCGGCTATTCGTGCACCCCACCGCGGGGTAATCCTAGTACAGAAAAGAAAATAATATACATGGGTGACATCGACCTCAGCCCGGTCGTGCCCCAAAAGAATAATATACAAACTGGCAGTGACGGCAGTCCACATGTCGGACGCTCGCCCCACAATACAAATGTACAAATGAAATTAAACTGTACTAATATTGCACCATAGCTATCCACCACGACGATCCAACCAACATCACAACACAACACAGAACATCAACGTGAATGTCACGTTCGCAAACCCGTCTAAAAGAACATATAGCTGTTAGACGGGTTTATCGATCAAATGACATTCACGGTCGCAGGTAAAAATGTATGTACTGCTAAACGCACGCTTAAAATATAGATCGACCAAATTTCCCAAATTGGCCCCAATAGTAGAAACAACAATGCACATAAAACTGGGCCAAAACAGATTATCACAAAAATCACAATTCCAAGTATATGAGCTACAGTGAAAATTTGAAGGCCCGTCGCCACTAAATAGCAGCGGAACTGCCGCCAATGGGGGGTAAGTGCGGCGGTTCCGCGGCGCTTTGGAGGCTTCAGGAGCTGAAATTTTCTCTGTACCCTTACAATTGCCTGCAAGGATTTTTAAGATGCCTGAAATAATTTTTTGACCACATTTGAAAATCGACAGCAACTGTGAAAATGGAATAGTGATTTCGGAAATTTCCGTCGATCGATCTTCGAAGCACGTTTAAACAAGCTAGTAAGGGGCTTAAAGGATGTCTCTGATACCATGAAGGGTTCCGGCAGCGCCCCGGCCATCGAAACGCGGCCAAAATACGGTACAAAAATTTCTAAAATCGGCGCTACCCGTACCCGATTTCCGGATCGACCTTAAACCCTATTCTAGAGAGCTAACTAAGAATTAGAAAGGTTATACCGAGATGATCCGAGTCCTTCGGTCTTCATTCCAAGCTCCTAGCGATCTTTTGATGATGTTTGGTTGCCGGTCTTCCTCCATCTCCGATGATCCACCCGAGGGAAACGGCGCAAGCTCCAACCTCGTTGAACGAGGCAACCGACAATCCAAAGTCGCTAGCGATGGAGAGTGGCGGTTTATGAAAGTGTCACTGCAATTTTCTCTAAACTCTTGTGCTCATGAGACCAATCATAGAAGATGAATGGAGGTGATGAAGCTTTTTGGCATGAGCTAGAATGGCTAAGGCTTTTTGTGAACTTTTGAGTGAATAAGAGAGTGGGAGAGAGAGCTAGTGTAATCAATCATGTAACCAAATGAAAATCAATCCTCACCTCATTGAAGTGTCCGGCCCCCCTTCTCCCCCTCTTATAAAAAAAAATCAATTTTTCTTTTCCAATTTGCAATAAAATAATTCCAACCATACTTTGCACCATGCTTTGACTCATGCCCATGCCTTTGACTTGACACCTTTTCCACCTCATTTCCTAATTGATTTTCTAAAAGAAAATCAATAATGAGGTGGCAACTTCTAGAAGCTATTCCATATAAAATACGGAATACTTCCCGGTACATGTATCGAAATACATATACGTGTATTCGTACAAAAATACGAATAGCCAAGAGAGAAAATAAATAGCGAACAATAATACTAGAATATATAAATATAAATACATATGTAAATTATTAAATCAAAAGCTGATTTAATAAACTTGCTTAATCCTAAGCCGCTCGTATTATCAACCGTTCGATTAAAGTCTGCGCAGCATGCACAAATTTAATCGGACACCTGTATGTACCAACATACGACATGTACACCATATCGCCTGAACCGTGAAAACTCTCTTTGTGGGACTCTAAAGACTCGTCAATACTCTGGAAGTGGGTTTAACCACAAGCACGTTAGCGGCACTAGCTGTACGTAACGGCTACCCTGGTATTGAGCGAAAGGGAGGCCGACGAGCAAACTCATGCAGAACCCCTACTGAGCCTGACAGTGACAATATCCGTACAGTCCGGTCTGTTCGTCTAAGAGTATCGCATATCGAGTCTAGGGGGGTGGATAAAGTCAGACCCCCAACAACGCGATATTTAGTGTCGGTATGAAACCCATCACCACCTGAGAAACTATCGATCCTGGATCGATAATTCTCGTCCACCGTGGCTACGGATTTATGGTGATGGCCATCCGTACACAACGCGACATCAACCCCCAATACCGGGAGAGACGAATCCCCGACGATCCAATCACTGCCTTCATGTGGCTCGAGACTGTACCCAACTAAAACCTGTTTGCACGACTCCTTTGAGCCGTGGTAGGGTAGTAATCAAAGCACAGTGGGAACTCACATGAGACAAATGACGATCTCAGGTCGACAAACTAACCTGTACACATGTCACCAGGGAACTGCTATCTGACAATAGGTATAATACCAACTAGAAGGTTTCCGGTGAGTCCGTCCATTGTACTTATAACCCAATGAGCATCTGAATACTATCTTAGGTGAACATACTAACACCAATGGCTTCTGAGACCTGGCCACCGCCCCTCGTCGGGGTCTCGATCAGTATACACTAGTCTACACTGGAGTATCGATGCCCGTTGTCGATACTCCCACGACTAGGGATATTTAAGGATGTGCTTATAGACCCCCAGCTCCCACGTATGTGATCGCCATCACAATGCTGGCAGTCAAGCAAGAATCCTATGGGCTCTATCAACATGTATATGATGATAAAGACAAAACAGATAGCATATTATCATCTTGAGTAAGATTGTTTTATCGGTATAGGTCCTGCCTCAATCAGCATAATCACAAGTCCGTGACTATGATAATTGCCTTGAGGGAACTATAACCAACACAAATGCGGAACAAAAATTTATAAAACTTGGCGCTACCACAACCAATTACCAAGATCTAACCATAAGCCCTAGATAACAAAACATGCAAAGGAGTTAGAATGGTTATAACGAATAGATCCGTGTCATTCAGTCTTCAACCATCATCCCAAGCTCCTAGGAGCTTCCTTGATCAAGCTTGACCTCCGGTCTCCCTCCATCGAAGATGATCTACCCGTGAGTCTATGCAATGAGCTCCAACCTCATATCCGAGGCAACTAAGGCCCCTAGATCGCTACTCTAGATACCGTAAATGAAGTAGAGAGTGATGAAGGATTAATTTATCTCAAGATACCCAAGGATTCTCAACTTATGAGAGGGTTTGGGTGGAGCTAGATTAAGAAGAAGATGCCATGAGAATGAGATGTTGAGAGCAACTCAAGAGAGAGAAAGTGAATGAATGAATGGCTTGTGTTTTTGTTTGTTGTGTGAGTGTGAAAAGAAATAATAGAGCCATCACATAAATGTCCATGTCTCCAAAATATCTTAGTCAACAAAAAATATCTCAAGTCAACATAATCTCACAACAAACATAACCCCTAAGCATGCTTGAATAGTAACCACGGGTCACTAATTAGCTATGCCACAAAATTGCAATAAACACCTCATCCTACATCTCAGTAACCTTTTAATCCAAAAAGGTCTAAACCATGATGAGGTGTAATCTTCTAAAAGTAATCTTGTATTAAATTACAAGAATACCCCTCAACTGTATATACATACCCGCATCCATATTCCGAAGAATACGAATACAAAGAGACGAAAAAAATCCAACAAATATAATACTAGGATCCGGCTTAAATCAAAGCCCACTAGTATTATCTGTCCGAACATCATCCGTGCACAAGTACACGTATGTGATTGAACTGTTGGATATATGTATGCCCTAGAGGCCATTATATGATAGTGGATGTATCTATACATGTATATATATATTCAGTATGCATTCTTGCTCGACATGATAGTATGCTATCTGGTTCTTCTTTATCTGACATGTTGATTTGATTATGCTTTTATTCATTCATACATGCTGATAAAGCCCTGAGGATATCGGCTTGACTACTCTGATTATGATGGAGATCATACTAGTGGGACATCTGTAGTCTATCAGCATATCCTGGAAAGTCCCTAGTCGTAGGTATATCGAGACGGGGCATTGATATACCAGAGTAGACTAGCGTATATGATACTAGACCCATACGATGGGCGATGAATGTTCCCACATTCATCGATGTTTGACATCGAGTGTTGATATGTGATATGGCCGGATTGATAAATCAAGTGTTGATTTATCATTTAACCATTAGTTTTCTCACTTAAAACCTTTTCTTGTATATGATGGATGTATGCATGCATGTATGTTTTTCTATCTTTCTTTTAGTTTCATGCACATATGGATGTGCATACATACATACATACATACACCATCTATCATGGTTGATTACACATGGAAAATGGTGGAAATATAAGACTCACGCCATGGTTAAATGAATGGATTATTATTTGATTTTTGCTTAAAACAAAAGGAATAAAGAAAAGGATAATTCTTGCTTAGCTTCTACACTCTTCTTTAAACCTAACCATGCTCACCTACTTCTAACCATGAGTTATCCTTCTCTTTGTGTTTTAAACTCAAGTTAAATAATGTCTCCATCATCTAACCATGGTTTGAGATGAGGATTAGAAAATATATATACATATATTTTCTTTTTACTTCATATGAGTTATCATTTTTTCTTTTGTTAAAAGAAAAAAGAAAGCCATCATCTTCTTCCTTCTTTTTCCTTTGCTCTCTAGTTTCTTCTAGTGAGTAAAACACACATCAAGAAAGGTTTTTGAAGTGAGAATCATAACCACAACATCATTCTACACAAGTTTAGCCAACTTGTTTAGAGTGTTCTCTTCATTTCTTATCTTGAAAAGTGAAGTCGCAAGCTTGGACTAGGAGCTTCGGGTGGATTGTCGTGGATGCGAGAAGACTTCAAGAGGACCTTCTTCCAACACTCAAGAGGCCAAAGAGTCTAGCGAAGGGAGCTACAAAGGTTGTACTCTCGAAACCCTAGCCTTTGTCGCTTATAAAATCATAAACCCTAATTTTCTAGGATAAGATCCTTTGTATGCTTGCTTAGCACCATCAAAACATGAACTTTGTGACATGTGATGCTTCCAAACTCTGCATAGGGTGCTAGGTAATCCTAACAATGGTATCAGAGCCGACCTAGAACATTAGGCGACAATTTTAATATAGTACTGTATTTTCTGGAGATGGTTTTGGACTTGTAGATTCGATCGGAATTTTCATTTCGTTGCTTTTCCGGGTAAATTAGAAAGTATTGAAGTGTTTGAACGAGTATCATTTGCTCACTATTCACGGGGTTTAAATACTTTGGAGATACGTGCAAGTCTTTTTGTGGTGGACCCTCTAGAAGACAACAAACCTTAACTCGATTATGTGACCGTCTTGAACTGCCCTTTGAACTTTAGGGTTTGGGGCAGTACGGCGTGCCACATGTGAGGCGTTGGCTTGACCCTTCTACGGCTGGACCGCTACTACTGTGTCACACTCCGGGGTTTTTGAACTCTGCTCAAGTGTTAAGCTTTAGTGAATCTTGGGTATTTGATCGTTCGTTCGAAAACTTTAATACTGTCTGTTTATCCGGAATGTGATGCAATGTGTGGAATTCATATCACTAAACATGAAATACGGAATATGTGATATTTCGCATTTGCGATGTCTAAAGAGAATGTGGATTCCAGATATTGCAGTTTTACACTTTCATTTCTGTGACCGTAAGTGTAGTATGTAGTGGTATTGCCGATTGTCGTTGCTATACGTCGACGATAATCGGTGTATGCATACTTACTTACGTTGATGATATGAGATATTATGTGTTGCTGAGATATGATGTGCAGGATTGTCGCGATTGAATAGCCCGGGGTTTTATGTGAGATGAGAGTTTTATATTTAAATTCATGTAAATTCAAATGTAATGTAATATTCTTTTATTTGGGGCACTTCCGGGTTGAGGTTGCTGCCACCAGTGTTGTATATTATTTACTTTTCCGCATTAGGATGGACCCAAGGAGGGGAGCACAGGTGACCGGGTTCTGGGGTTTAGTGGGAGGCCATCTCGAGGAGTCGAGACCGGGTCTCCTAAACTCCAGAATTGGTAGGGTCACTTGCTTCTCTCGTAGGGGTCCAGGGTGTGGGCTTGGCTATTCATCGCGACTGTGGAATCCGTATTTTCTATTCTGGCTAAATACTAAATACGGACGTCCTAGTATATCCCACATTATATCTATGTTTCTGCTGCCTGTGTTCTGTGATATCTGAGACGAATGACATATTATATATATGATATATAGTAGACGTCGCTTATGTTTTACACCCGCGCTAGTCCTGTCCCGGTATGCCGTTAGTTAAGTAACCTAACGGTGCATAACGGAACATTGCGGCGAATGCGGATAGCATAAGCGTACGTGTTATTTTCGTTTCTTTTCTGTGATTGGCTTAAGGACTTAAATGATGGGATTAAATTAATGTGATTAATGTAAATAAAATAAACCTAAAAAGATGTTGTAGAATCGGATTTGAAAACCACTCGGCTATTTATGAAAAAGCTATATTTCAAAACTGCGGAGCTTAAGCCACTCCTTTTGAAAACCATTTGATTCTACAACGATATCAAGTTCAAAGCGTTAAAGATTTTCTTAAAAATCATCTGCATCCCTCCGTCATTTTAGGAAGTAGAGTACTTAGTATTCGTGCTACGTTTGTTGACCTTACCAAGGCGTAGTGTACGGTAGCTAAGTGATGTCTTCCTACAAATGCATATGATGCAGATTAATTAGGACGGGCATATGACTTTGTTGACCTTAGCCAAGGGTCATGTGAACGGGTCTAATTAATCAAGAAATGACGGGTTGAGCTTGACTAGTACTCGTGATTTGTTGACCTTAGCCAAGGTCACGAGTACTAGGGCTAAAAACCACATCGGAAATTTCAATAGTTGAAATTTGCAATGAGATTGCATAACTTCCATGTGATGGTTGGATCCCGATCCCACTATGGGCAATAGTTGCTCCTAGGAGAGTTTTACAGTTTACAATTAGCTAACTCATTAGGTGTCTAGAAAGGTGTTAACGGGGCTCCGCCTCTGGGAAAACGAGGTTTACTCTAATTAGGTCCGTGCGAAAGCACGGGGAACCTCCATCAAGTACCGACACTGGCCTGGCTGAACGGTTAGCGAAGTTGTAGACTGTAATTAATCCTGGCTAGTTTTTCTTTTTAAGGTTTGAAAGAAAAACTCGATAAAAGCAGTGGGAAACATCGATTAGACAAGATAATAACCAATCTGATCTATGCAAGAGCTTTCGCTGAGTGTATTCTTTTCTCTCTCTTAATGGCAGATACCCATGACTGGACTCAAGCTTCTACTAGATAAAAACAAACTGAATGGGTCCAATTTTAAAGACTGGCTGAGGAATCTGAAAATAGCATTGACTTATGATAAAGTATCATATGTCCTCACGGCTTCAGCCCCGCCCGTCCCAGGTCCAAAATCCTCAGTTGCGGACATTGAAGTCCGCAAGACATGGGACGCTGACTGTGCCACAGCGAAATGCCTCGCGCTTGCATCGATGGACAACACACATCAAAAGCAGCATGAGGATATGGACAATCACGGTATATTGCTCCATACAAAGGAGTTGTATGGAGAGCAATCCCGCGTATTACGATACGAAGCATCAAAGAAATTGTTTCAGATGCGAATGGCCCCTGGCACACCAGTAGGAGACCATGTTCTGAAGTTGATAGCTCTTATAGAAGAGCTTGAGGACCTTTGTCACGACCCAAAGTTCGGGCCGTGACCGGCACTTAACCATGTAACGTCTGAAGGTGTAACATGACTAAGTAAGCCGGAAACCCAGAAATCAAAACCATTTAATTGTAGAGTGTTAAAATAATTTTGGTAAAAACGGTTGCAAATGTTTAGAAAACCTTTTTAATTAATTCAGTAGAAAAATCCTTTTTAAGTTCAAGTGCTATTTAAATAATTTTATTTGTGAGCAACCTTTCCTTATAAAAGAATTTGTCCCGGAAATTGGGTGCTAGACAAGATGTAAGTAAACTGACATGTGGACTAAATAGAACATCACGATTATAATGTATGACAAAAATTAATGAAATGAAGATAGCAAGAAATATAAGTCTTCATAAATATAGTCGGCTCACAACGAGCTCGACACCAGAGTACAAAATAACAATGTTGTCCTCACAACTGTCTCTAAGTCAATACATAAAGGTTGATGGAGAGTACTAGATACATCAAAATACAGCTGAAATAAACAGATACCGAACAAAACCCACCTACCACCAAAAGGGCTAACACGCCTCAGCAAAGGTATCTGTGTCAAAAGATGCGGTAAATAGTCAGCCGCGACTACTCCAAAGGGCAACCTGCAAGCACTGTGGCACAACGTGGGTGAGTTGCCAACTCGTGAATAGTAGATAACATATAAAGGTAATCGCGAGTATGCACGTGCTGCGATACTCTAACCTATGCCGACAGGTAATATCTACATGATGACTGGGTTCTCAAAATCGTGCAACAAGTGTGATCAAATAACAAATCTATGTACTGAGCAAGATATGTGATAATCCGGCGTGGCAAATGTAATCTAACAACCCTATATATGATGAGTAGAGTATACGATGATATGTAAGCATGTATACCACCTAAGGTATGCTAGCTACAGGATGAGATGTCAAGTCATGAATACTGAGTACGTGAAAAATAAAAGTCTACAAGGAATATCAACGTGGGAAAAAGACTGATGATTATCAATACACCCCATTCCCGGTATAACTCAGGCGCCGTCATCCACGTCGGCCCTCAAATCCTGTGAATCTCATACAATCGAGAGTGCCCAATATCGGCATTCAAAATATCATAAAATCAGCCGTGTCTAGCATCAACACGCAAATCCTCCAGTATAGGGTATCCGTCCATCGGATCCGCCCACGGGCTCCGTCTGCGGAATTGGCCCTCGGCCCCTGCAGTACGCGTCGTTCCGTAACCATCAATCGACTCTGGTCGGTATCCTCTTGATAATCGCCAGGTCTAACCAATCACCGGTAGGTAGTAGTCCCTCCGCCGGGCTCACCGTCTAACAATACGAGTCTTATCGCCCCGGGGTACCGTACCGGGTCCACCATGTACCCGCAATCGGTGCCTACCTCTCCTCGAATCGGGTATACTCACACAAGCTCTCTGGAACCGAGAAAACTCATGGTGGACGCAACAAAATATCATATCAAGGGAACCGGGTTTTTTTAATCAGTGCGTAATATTCTTAAAATTTTACTCCGGTCCAAAAATCCAGAAATCACATAAAACAAATCCAATGCGTAAATCCATGTAATGTGTCGTATGGCACTACGAGTAAAAGAAAGGGAAAACCGCTCTCTTAAAAGATCCAGTTTTAAAAATATCTCTTGCGGTCCCTTAGTTTAAAATTAAATCAGTATCATTCATGTAATGCAACATCTGAATATGTGTGTAGGTATGGATGTGTAAATGGATAAATATGCGAGGTGCATATAGCAAGATACATATGCACTAACGTAGACATATGATGTATGTGCGCCTAAGTATGGATATGTGGTGTATATGTGTCCAAGTAGTAATGTTTCCATGAAAGTACGCACACAAAAGGTGCATGCAGTGTGCATGGTATGAATGTACATATGATGACATGCAGCAAATCATGACAACCTCAATAAAGCGGAATCAATGTGGCATGCGGTTTATAGGAACCCTATAATGTGGGTGTCATGGCAATCACTAACGGTGTGGGTGTAGCATATAAGTCATGCTCGTGCAACTTGGACCGTTAGTGATAGTGCGGTGTTCTATACTACTAGTATATCTATGTATATAAGAGGGTTTGTTATCCTAGTAAGTTTACATGTACAAATAAAACTAACATCCTATTACGCCCTGACGCATAACGCCATACGGACGATTTCCCCGTAGATGTTAAATCTACTCACCTGGTCGCGTGGTATGTATAGCCGACCACCTGCTTCCCTTTCCTGGCTGCGTCTGACGTACCCGTCTGTGAACCTGGAATTGCACAGAATCCAAATATAATAAAAAATCTTGCAAAACGCGATATCAAAACGAGAAGAGAAACTCGCGTCACGAACGAACGCGCGTGTGTGTGATACGCTGAAACGTGCGTGTAAGTGACAAACGCTTAATCCGATACGCCGCGATACGCTGAATCACAGAACCACTCGCGTATCGCGCAAACCACAAATACAAGGAAATGATATACCTTCCCAGATTTTTCCCTGATTAGAATATTACAAATCTAAGTATACCAGAGACCTACAGAATGCAGCAGACACCCACCCTAAAAGCCCTAGCCCCTATCTCTCAAGTCTGGCCGCAATTTGCGGCCAGAAGGATTATTTCGGCGGCCTGGGGTGAAGAGGTTAGGGTCGGGCTCTGGTAGTGTGGTCAGGGTCTCCCAAGTAGGCTACAGTCCACTCAGATTTATTCTGAGATCACTGGGGTAACAGCAGATTCAAATTGCTACATTTTCCCTAAAAAGAAATGTCAAAAACAGGTTTTAGGCTCCATAATTTGACTCTGATTTCTACACAAAAAGTTACATGTACCAGGATCCTAAGCCACCCCACAGACACCAATAGGCAAAACCCCAGCCCCCCAGCCCCTGCTCTAGCCGCAAATTGCGGCCAGATTGAATAAATGGGCGGCCGGAGGTGGGAGTTGGGTCCCCATTCTTTTTGTGTGTGTTCATGGCATGGTCACTGTACCCCAGTCTTCCCAAATTTCACCTGTATGTCTCGGGTCAAAATTAGATCCCAGGATGGCTAAAAAGTCTATAAAACGTTTAAAGTTTGCACAAAATGGTAATTAGAGGTATTTTAGTGTGATCTGGGGTTTTCTTACGCCAACTTGGTCCCAAAAACACTCACTTAGACTAGTCTACCCACTACTAACAGCACTTAACAAAGCTCCACACAAATCACCAAAACAGCCCAAAATCTAACATTTATACACTAGTTGACATATAACAACACCACTGAGCCAACAAGGAAGAAGTTTAGAAGTTTTACCCTCTAGGATCCTCACAACAAGTAGAAGTGAGAGAAGAGGAGGGGATGGAGCTACTGGAGTTGCTGGAGTGCTCTAAAAATTGCTGCTGCTGCTGTGCTGAACTGCTGCTGCTACTGAAGCTGAACTGCTGCTGCTACTGAAGCTGTGGTAGATGGTTGATATTGTGTTTGTGTTTTTTGTTTTTGTGAATGGTTGTAGCAGCAGCTACTGTTGTATTAGGGTAGTTTTTGTAGCTGAAAACACTAGGTGGCTGATGCTATGGGTTATGTAGCTATAATGATGACATTGAGCTGGTGTGGCTGATGTTGTGCTGCTGATGCAAGACAGCTGGTTTTGGGGCTGAAAGAGGCTGATGTGTGTGTGTGAGTGAGGGTTGCATGGGTGTTGTATATGGAGTTGGGGCTGTTGGTTAAGAGAGTGCTTCTGTTGCTGATGCAGCTGATGCTGATGCTATGGTTTGAGCTAATGTGCTTAGAGCTGAAGCAGATCAGCAGCTGATGTTTCACAAACGAAGAAATGGCTGATTTAAAGATGTGACCACTGCTGAAAACAGCACCCACTGTTGCATTGGAGGTGAGTGAGTGAGAAGGGTGGGAGTGATAAGGGTTTGAAATGTAAGTGAAAAGTTTTGAAAGGGATAGGGTGTGACAATCCTAGAGTCACCTCTCTCTCTTTCTCATTTAATGCCAACAAGACACCCATCATGCCCCCTCTCTCCTCAACCCAAGTCAACCTTAAACCCTAATCACCCTTAATTAAAACTAATTATCTCATAAATAACATAATTATCTTAATCAAAGGCCTACCCCATCATGGTTGGCAAAGCAAGGTTAACCCACCATGTACACCTAACTTGGCAACCCTAGGTCTAACCCACCTTAACATGCACAAGTGTGTGCGGTCAAGATAAAAATCTGATAAAATATCCATAAAAGCAGATAAATTATCAGGAACCCAATTTGGTAAACTTTTTACCAAAAAATAAATTTCACTAATTAAAATATAATTAACCACTAATTTAATCCTAGTTGTTACAGTCTCCCCCCTTAAGAAAATTCGTCCCCGAATTTAAAATATAAGACTACGTGTACCTTCAAAGAGGTGAGGGAATTTCTTTTGCATCTCTCCCTCGGCCTCCCAAGTGATCTCCTCACCACTCGGGCTACGCCAAAGAACCTTCACCGACGGCAGGACTTTTGATCATTGTTTCTTCACTTGCTGATCCAATATCTCCACTGGCTGTACTGTGAAAGAAAGATCGGGCTCAAGCTGTACGGTCGGGTGCTGGATCGTGTGGGAAGGGTCATGAAGTTATCTGCGTAGCATCGATACGTGGAAAACGGGGTGAACATCTGAAAGACTGGATGGAAGAGCCAATCGATACGCTACTGCGCCTACCCGCTCAAGGATCTCGAAAGGACCTATGAATCGGGGGCTAAGTTTCCCTTTTCGTCCAAACCTCATCACTCCTTTCATTGGAGAGACCCTCAGAAAAACGTGGTCGCCAACTGCGAACTCTAATCTGCGGCGGCGTCTATCAGCATACGATTTCTGCCTGCTCTGAGCTGTCCTCATCCTGTCTCGAATCAGCTGTATCTTCTCGGTCGTCTCCTGTACGATCTGTGGCCCCAAAATACTGCTCTCGCTCAGCTCTGTCCAACAGATGGGTGATCATCACCTCACATACAAAGCCTCAAAATGTGCCATCTGAATAGTGTCCTGGAAGCTATTGTTGTAGGAGAACTCTATCAAGGGTAAATGATGATCCCAGCTACCACCAAAGTCTAAAACGCAAGCTCGGAGCATGTCCTCGAGAGTCTGGATGGTCCGCTCTGACTGTCCGTCGGTCTGCGGATGAAATGCCGTACTGAAACTCAAACGAGTGCCCAAAGCCTCCTGAAGCCTCTGCCTTAATCTGCTGGTAAACTGGGTGCCTCGGTCGGCCACAATACATGTCGGAACCCCATGTAGTCGTACAATCTCGTCGATATAAATCTGGGCGTACTGCGCAAATCCGAAAGTCGTCTTCACCGGCAGGAAGTAGGACTCTTTCGTCAAACGATCCACAATCACCCAAATGGAGTCATACCCTCGCCTAGTCCTGGGTAGACACACCACGAAATCCATCGAAATCTGTTCCCATTTCCACTCCGGAATGGATAACGGCTGTAGCTCTCCTGCGGGTCTCTGGTGCTCGGCCTTGACTTGATGACAAGTCAGGCATCTCGATACGAACTCCGCGATGTCCCACTTCATTCCGTCCCACCAGTTGGTCTCTCTCATATTGTGGTACATCTTGGTGGAACCGGGATGGACACTGTACACTGATCGATGTGCCTCCTCAAGAATGTCGCGCCGCAATCCCTCAGCATCTGGTACGCACAGTCTAGACCCAAATCGTAACATCCCCTGATCATCAATCACGAACTCGGAGAATCTGCCCCGTCCAATCTGTGTCATGATCTCTGAGCAACGGTCATCCCTGCGCTGTGCCTCATATATACGGTCAAGCAACTGTGGGCGTGCATGAACATGCGCAAGCTGTCCCCCGATCTGCGTGAACTCGAACTGCACTCGGCTGTCGTATAATATCTGCCAATCTGCCGACGACTGCCTATGTACTGCACTCAAACATGCTAGACTAACCCTGGGCCTCCTACTCAAAGCATCTGCTACTACGTTAGGCTTGCCCGGGTGATATAAGATCTCGCAGTCATAGTCTTTCACCAGTTCCATCCAACGGCGCTGTCGGAGATTCAGGTCCCGCTGCTGAAATATGTACTTGAGGCTTTTGTGATCAGTGAATATCTAGCACGACTCGCCATAAAGGTAATGTCGCCAGATCTTAAGGGCAAAAACCACTGTGGCCATCTCCAAATCGTGAGTTGGGTAGCTTTGCTCATGTTTCTTCAATTGCCGGGAAGCATAAGCGATCACCCTGCCATGCTGCATCAAAACGCATCCTAACCCCACTCGTGAAGCGTCACAATAGACTACAAATCCACCCGATCCTGAAGGCAAAGATAACACTGGCGCCGTAGTCAAACAAGTCCGTAGCTGCTGGAAACTGCGCTCGCACTCCTCCGTCCAAATGAAAGGAACTCCCTTCCGGGTCAATCCGGTCAAGGGTGCAGCAATACGGGAGAAATCCTGTACAAAACGCCTATAGTAGCCGGCCAGTCCTAGAAAGCTGCGTATCTCAGTGACAGATGTCGATCTGGGCCAACTCCGAACGGCCTCGACCTTCCTCGGGTCTACACATATACCATCCCGTGTAATCACGTGACCCAAGAAGTCTACGCTATCCATCCAGAACGCGCACTTAGAGAATTTTGCATAAAGCCGGTGCTCCCTCAAAGTCTGTAGTGTGATCCGCAAGTGCTGCTCGTGCTCCTCTCTGCTCCGGGAATACACCAATATATCGTCGATGAATACGATGATGAATAAGTCAAGATACGGCCTGAATATGCGGTTCGTCATGTCCATGAAAGCCGCAGGCGCGTTGGTGAGCCCGAATGACATCACCAGAAACTCATAATGGCCATAACGCGTACGAAAAGCTGTCTTCGGAATGTCCTCCTGTCGAACTCGCAGCTGATGGTAACCCGACCGCAAATCGATCCTCGAAAAATATCCTGCCCCCTGAAGCTGGTCAAACAAATCGTCGATGCGTGGCAACGGATATCTGTTCCGCACGGTCACCCGGTTCAACTGCCGGTAGTCGATACACAAACGCAAACTACCGTCCTTCTTCTTGACAAACAGGACCGGAGCACCCCAAGGAGAAACACTGGGTCGAATAAGTCCCTTGTCCAGCAAATCTTGCAACTGACTCTTCAACTCACTAAGATCCGCCGGGGCCATCCGATAAGGCGGTATAGAAATAGGCCCCGTGCCGGGAATCAAATCAATACAAAAAACAATGTCGCGCTCAGGTGGTAGCCCAGGAAGCTTGTCAGGGAACACATCAGGGAACTCACACACGATCGGAACCTGATCCAATGGAACATCTGTAGCTCTAGTATCACAAACATAGGCTAGAAATCCCTGACATCCCTTCCTCAACAGCTGTCTAGCGCGAAGAGAAGAAATCAAAAGGTGAGGAGTGGCACCACGGTCACCCTGCACGACAATGACCGACTCGCCGGGAAAACAGAACCACACTATCTTCTCGCGGCAGTCCAAAGACGCATAGCACGTGGCTAACCAATCCATGCCCAAAAGAACATCGAAGTCCAACATCTCGAGAAGGATCAAATCGACAGGCAGATCCCTATGGCCAATGCGGACGACGCAGGATCGGAACAAGTGCCTAGCCACAAAGGACTCTCCCACGGGAGTGGTCACAACAAGCAGATGATAAAGCAATCCAGACCCTCTATCCAAACTCGGCACAAAATGTGTGGAAACGTACGAGTGCGTCGATCCAGGATCGAACAATATGTAGGCATCAACAGAACATACAGATAAGATACCTGAGACCACCGCATTGGACGCCTGCGCGTCCTGATGCGTCAACGCGAAAACCTGTGCCTGTCCTCCACCTGCAACTGGCGGTCCCCTACTAGCAGCTGGCTATACTCTGCCGGTGGCTGGCTGTCCTCTGCCTCGACCGCCTCGCCCTCTAGGAACAAACCCTCCGCGACCACGACCTCTCTATACCTGCATCTGACGCGGAGTAACTGTGGGTACAATGGGCAACGCCCTCTGGGGTGGAGAAGGTGGAAGTGTGACATGCGGTATGGCTGGCTCCCTCTGACGTGTCCCGGTACAATCTCTGACGCGGTGATGAGGACTACCACATCCGAAGCATCCACGGGACGACTGCAGACCCTCCTGGGGGGGTATGAGCTAAACATCTGACCTCACCCCGAATCTCTGCCACCTGTACCGCGTCTATCACGGCGTCTGAATGGATGTCTCTGGGCTGCTGTGTCAGCACGAACCCTCTTCGGCCCTGGAACAACCGAAGTCTCGGCAAGGCGCTCCTCGACCAATAGGGCTGCATCTACCGCTGCGGCGTAGGTCTCGTAATGCTGGGAGCTGATCGCAAGAAATAGCGGGGTAAGCAAGCCTCGAACAAATCTCTTGACTCGCATCTCCTCAGTCGCCACCAGGTACGGAGCATAAATGAATAGCTCTGTGAACAACACGTCGTACTCTGACACTGTCATCTCTGGCGTCTAGCGTAAGGACTCAAATCTGCGTGCTCGAGCATCCCTAACACTCTGGGGAAGGAAGCGGGCAAGGAACATCGTCACGAACTCTGTCCAGGTCATAGGAGGAAGACCTGCTGCCCTGCCCTTCTCAACTGATTCACACCATTTCTGCGCAAGTCCTTCCAGGCGAAAGCTCGCGAACTCTACCCATCGCGTATCTGAGCATCTGAGGGAACGGCATATCCGTGCCTTCCTGTCAATGAAAGACTGCGGGTCCTCGGCTGGATCGGTGCCTGTGAAGACCGGAGGCTTCAGCCTCATGAATTCTGCTAACGATACTGTAATCACCTCCGTGGCTGCAGGGACAACTGCCTGTGCTGTCGGTACCATCGCGGTCCCCGTGACTGGTGGAGCTACCTCTGGTCGCTGCGCTCGAAGCGTCTCAACTAGCGACCCTATCATCTGACACATCTCCTGCATGCTGGATCCCACCGTCTGGCGCATCTCCTGCATACCAGCCCCTAGCATGGCAATCTGATCTATCACAGGAGAGACAGTCTGCTCGGGTGCAACAGGTGCACTGCCCGGATCAGTCCTCTTCTCGGACGAGTCAACTCGCATCTCGGCCCTCGCGGCCGCTCTCTGTGTCCTCGTAGTCTTTGGCAGCATAATGACTGAAAGGAAAGTAGGATTTGATGAGGATACGGAATTCGAATCACAAGAATGCATATCAGGAAGGAAGTTCAATCAATAGGTCCTAAGGTCGCTTAGGCGGAGTGTCGCGTCGTGAGTATGCCGCGGAACATACACACGCCACGCCACCCTGCCGCAGCTACCTACTCCATCATACCAGGGTCATCCTACACTACGAAGGTAAAACCTACGCTTTGATACTAACTTTGTCACGACCCAAAGTTCGGCCCATGACCGGCACTTAACCATGTAACGTCTGAAGGCGTAACATGACTAAGTAAGCCAGAAACCCAAAAATCAAAACCATTTAATTGTAGAGTGTTAAAATAATTTTGGTAAAAACGGTTGCAAATGTTTAGAAAACCTTTTTAATTAATTCAGTAGAAAAATCCTTTTTAAGTTCAAGTGCTATTTAAATAATTTTATTTGTGAGCAACCTTTCCTTATAAAAGAATTTGTCCCGGAAATCGGGTGCAAGACAAGATGTAAGTAAACTGACATGTGGACTAAATAGAACATCACGATGATAATGTATGACAAAAATTAATGAAATGAAGATAGCAAGAAATATAAGTCTGCATAAATATAGTCGGCTCACAACGAGCTCGACACAAGAGTACAAAATAACAATGTCGTCCTCACAACTGTCTCTAAGTCAATACATAAAGGTAGATGGAGAGTACTAGATACATCAAAATATAGCTGAAATAAATAGATACCGAACAAAACCCACCTACTAGCAAAAGGGCTAACACGCCTCAGCAAAGGTATCTGTGTCAAAAGATGTGGTAAACAGTCAGCCGCGGCTACTCCAAAGGGCAACCTGCAAGCACTGTGGCACAACGGGGGTGAGTTGCCAACTCGTGAATAGTAGATAACATATAAAGGTAATCGCGAGTATGCACGTGCTGCGATACTCTAACCTATGCCGACAGGTAATATCTACATGATGACTTGGTGCTCAAAATCATGCAACAAGTGTGATCAAATAACAACTCTGTGTACTGAGAAAGATGTGTGATAATCAGGCGTGGCAAATGTAATCTAACAACCCTATATATGATGAGTAGGGTAAACGATGATATGCAAGCATGTATACCACCTAAGGTATGCTAGCTACAGGATGAGATATCAAGTCATGAATACTGAGTACGTGAAAAATAAAAGTCTACAAGGAATATCAACGTGGGAAAAAGACTGGTGTCTATCAATGCACCCCATTCCCGGTATAACTCAGGCGCCGTCATCCACGTCGGCCCTCAAATCCTGTGAATCTCATACAATCGAGAGTGCCCAACATCGGCACTCGAAATTTCATAAAATCAGCCGTGTCCAGTATCGACACGCAAATCCTCCAGTATAGGGTATCCGTCCATCGGATCCGACCACGGGTTCCATCTGCGGAATTGGCCCTCGGCCCCTGCGGTACGCGTCGTCCCGTAACCATCAATCGACTCTGGTCGGTATCCTCCTGATAATCGCCAGGTCTAACCAATCACCGGTAGGTAGTAGTCCCTCCGCCGGGCTCACCGTCTAACAATACGAGTCTTCTCGTCCAGGGGTACCGTACCGGGTCCATCATGTACCCGCAATCGGTGCGTACCTCTCCTCGAATCGGGTATACTCACACAAGCTCTCTGGAACCGAGAAAACTCATTGTGGACGCACTAAAATATCATATCAAGGGAACCGGGTTTTTTTAATCAGTGCGTAATTTTCTTAAAATTTTACTCCGGTCCCCAAATCCAGAAATCGCATAAAAAAAATCCAATGCGTAAATCCATGTAATGTGTCATATGGCACTACGAGTAAAAGAAGGGGAAAACCGCTCTCTTAAAAGATCCAGTTTTGAAAATATCGCTTGCGGTCCCTTAGTTTAAAATTAATTCAGTATCATCCATGTAATGCAACATCTGAATATGTGTGTAGGTATGGATGTGTAAATGGGTAAATACGCGAGGTGAATATAGCAAGATACATATGCACTAATGTAGACATATGATGTATGTGCGCCTAAGTATGGATATGTGGTGTATATGTGTCCAAGTAGTAATGTCTCCATGAAAGTACGCACACAAAGGGTGCATGAAGTGTGCATGGTATGAATGTACATATGATGACATACAGCAAATCATGACAACTTCAATAAAGCGGAATCAATGTGGCATGCGGTTTATAGCAATCATATAATGTAGGTGTCATGGCAATCACTAACGGTGTGAGTGTAGCATATAAGTCGTGCTCGTGCAACTTGGACCGTTAGTGATAGGGCGGTGTTCTATACTACTAGTATATCCATGTATATAAGAGGGTTTGTTATCCTAGTATGTTTACATGTACAAATAAAACTAACATCCTATTACGCCCTGACGCATAACGCCATACGGGCGATTTCCCCGTAGATGTTAAATCTACTCACCTGGTCGCGTGCTAAGTATAGCCGACCACCTGCTTCCCTTTCCTGGCGGCGTCTGACGTACCCGTCTGCGAACCTGGAATTGTACAGAATCCAAATATAATCAAAAATCTTGCAAAACGCGATATTAAAACGAGACGAGAAACTCGCGTCGCGAACTAACGCGCGTGTGTGCGATACGCTGAAACGTGCATGTAAGTGCCAAACGCTTAATCCGATACGCCGCGATACGCTGAATCACAGAACCACTCGCGTATCGCGCAAACCACAAATACCAGGAAATGATATACCTTCCTAGATTTTTCCCTGATTAGAATATTACAAATCTAAGTATACCAGAGACCTACAGAATGCAGCAGACACCAACCTTAAAAGCCCTAGCTCCTATCTCTCAAGTCTGGCCGCAATTTGCGGACAGAAGGATTATTTCGGCGGCCTGGGGTGAAGAGGTTCGGGTCGGGCTCTGGTAGTGAGGTCAGGGTCTCCCAAGTAGGCTACAGTCCACTCAGATTTATTCTGAGATCACTGGGGTAACAGCAGATTCAAATAGCTACGATTTTGCCTAAAAAGAAATGTCAAAAACAGGTTTTAGGCTCTAGAATTTGACTCTGGTTTCTACACAAAAAGTTACATGTACCAGGATCCTAAGCCACCCCACAGACACCTATAGGCAAAACCCCAGCCCCCCAGCCCCTGCTCTGGCCGCAAATTGCGGCCAGATTGAATAAATGGCCGGCCGGAGGTGGGAGTTGGGTCCCCATTCTTTTTGTGTGTGTTCATGGCATGGTCACTGTACCCCAGTCTTCCCAAATTTCACCTGTATGTCTCGGGTCAAAAGCAGATCCCAGGAAGGCTAAAAAGTCTATAAAACGTTTAATGTTTGCACAAAATGGTAATTAGAGGAATTTTAGTGTGATCTGGGGTTTTCTTAGGTCATCTTGGTCCCAAAAACACTCACTTAGACTAGTCTACCCACTACTAATAGCACTTAACAAAGCTCCACACAAATCACCAAAACAGTCCAAAATCTAACATTTATACACTAGTTGACATATAACAACACTACTGAGCCAACAAGGAAGAAGTTTAGAAGTTTTACCCTCTAGGATCCTCACAACAAGTAGAAGTGAGAGAAGAGGAGGGGATGGAGCTACTGGAGTTGCTGGAGTGCTCCAAAAACTGTTGCTGCTGCTGGGCTGAACTGCTGCTGCTACTGAAGCTGAACTGCTGCTGCAACTGAAGCTGTGGCTAATGGTTGATATTGTGTTTGTGTTTTTTGTTTTTGTGAATGGTTGTAGCAGCAGCTACTGTTGTATTGGGGTAGTTTTTGTAGCTGAAAACACTAGGTGGCTGATGCTATGGGTTATGTAGCTATAATGATGACATTGAGCCGGTGTGGTTGATGTTGTACTGCTGATGCAATACAGCTGGTTTTGGGGCTGAAAGAGGCTGATGTGTGTGTGTGTGAGGGTTGCATGGGTGTTGTATATGGAGTTGGGGCTGTTGGTTAAGAGAGTGCTTCTGTTGCTGATGCAGCTGATGCTGAAGCTATGGTTTGAGCTGATGTGCTTGGAGCTGAAGCAGATCAGCAGCTGATGTTTCACAAATGAAGAAATGGCTGATTTAAAGATGTGACCACTGCTGAAAACAGCAGCCACTGTTGCATTGGAGGTGAGTGAGTGAGAAGGGTGGGAGTGAGAAGGGTTTGAAATGTAAGTGAAAAGTTTTGAAAAGGGATAGGGTGTGACAATCCTAGAGTCACCTGTCTCTCTTTCTCATTTAATGCCAACAAGACACCCATCATGCCCTCTCTCTCCTCAACCCAAGTCAACCTTAAACCCTAATCACCCTTAATTAAAACTAATTATCTCATAAATAACATAATTATCTTAATCAAAGGCCTACCCCATCATGGTTGGCAAAGCAAGGTTAACCCACCATGTACACCTAACTTGGCAACCCTAGGTCTAACCCACATTAACATGCACAAGTGTGTGCGGTCAAGATAAAAATCTGATAAAATATCCATAAAACCAGATAAATTATCAGGAACCCGATTTGGTAAACTTTTTACCAAAAAATAAATTTCACTAATTAAAATATAATTAACCACTAATTTAATCCTAGTTGTTACAACCTTGGATGGACGATGGACAATGAACAATATATAGATATTATTCTGCAGTCCCTCCCCTCCACCTTTGCTCAATTCATAGTGAACTTCAACATGCACGGCATGGAGAAGGAACTCCCTGAACTCCTTAATATATTAAGGAGTGCAGAGAGCACTATGAAGTCAGCAAAAACTCCCGTTATGACTATTGGACAGTCTTCCTCTTCTCGCCCGAAAGCTAAGGCCAAGGGAAAGAAAAAGAAGAAGCCCACTAATCCTAAGGGTGGAGTTAAAAAGGTGAAGGGAAAGGAAAAGTCCAAAGCTGGAGACTCGGGAAAAGGCGAATGTTTTCATTGCCACAAGACGGGACATTGGAAGCGCAACTGCACGGAGTACTTAAGTCTCAAGAAGAAGCATGGGGATGCTTCTGCTTCAGGTGCGTTTATGACAGAAAACTGTTTTTCAATAAACTCTGCTTCCGGGGTATTGGATACCGGTTCAGGTTCTCACATTTGCAATTCTATGCAGGGGCTGAGAAATAGCAAAGTTTTGAAGACAGGTGACCATACTCTCCGCGTTGGAAATGGTTCCAAAGTACATACAGTCGCAGTGGGAGAGTATCACTTGGGGTTGCCATCTGGATGTATTTTGGTTTTGAATCCATGTTATTTTGTACCAAGTATGCTTTATAATATAATATCCGTTTCTTTGTTAGACAATGAAGGATATAATTTTGTATTGCAGAACAATGTTATGAACATTCACCTAAATCAAATGTTGGTTGGGTATGGTACGCTTAATAATGGAATATATGTCCTAAATCAACACACAGTTTTCAGTATACAACACACTAATAAAAGAAAACTTTCAGAATTAAATGAAGCTTTTCTTTGGCACTGTAGACTTGGTCATATTAACGAAACAAGACTAAACAAGTTACACAAAGATGGATATTTAAACTCTTTTTAATATAAATCTTATGCGACTTGCCAGTCTTGTATCAAGGGTAAAATGACCAAAACTCCGTTTATCGGACACAGGGAAAGAGCTACTCAGCTCCTAGGCCTCATACATAGTGATGTATGTGGGCCAATGTCTACACAGGCTAGAGGCGTTTTTTCATACTTCATTACATTCACTGACGATTTCTTAAGATTCGGTCATGTATTTTTATTAAAGCACAAGTCCGAAGCTTTCGAGAAATTCATTGAATATAAACAAGAAGTAGAAAAACAAAACGGCTTGAGTATCAAGATGCTTCGATCAGATCGAGGTGGTGAGTATCTCAGTACAGAATTTGCAAACTTCCTAAAATAGAATGGGATTCTCTCTCAGCTCACTCCTCCTTACACACCACAGCACAACAGTGTGTCAGAACGACGGAATAGGACCCTATTAGATATGGTCTGGTCCATGATGAGTGACGCTGAGTTACCAGTCTCATTTTGGGGGCATGCATTGGAGAATGCAGCGATTCTGCTAAACAGGGTTCCAACCAAAACCGTGTCTACCACGCCATATGAGATATGGCATGGGAAGAGACTATCTCTTAAGAGAATTAAGATTTGGGGTTGCTCGGCCTATGTTAAAAAGCAGAATCCGGACAAACTCGAGACACGGTCAGTCATGTGTAACTTTGTGGGATATCCAAAGAATTCTTATGGATATCTATTCTACCACAAAGATGAACAAAAAGTGTTTGTTTCTCAACATGCCACATTCTTTGAAAAAGAGTTTTTCACAGATAAAGATGATAGCAAGGTGGTGGATCTAGAAGAGGTTCTAGAGACACAAACTACAAATGATGATTTGGTTGAACCGGCTGTTGCAACAGAAACTGAAGAACCTCGGCCACTCCGTAGGTCTGGTAGGACTTCTCGCCCACCGGAGAGGGACTACAGTTTCCTCATTGATGGTGACGGAGAAGACTGCATCATGGATGATGATGATCCTACCAGTTTTCAGCAAGCTATCACAAGTAGAGACTCTGTGAAGTGGCTGGATGCCATGAGATCTGAAATGGAGTCTATGTACACCAACAAAGTGTGGACTTTGGACGTTGTACCCCCTGGGGTAAAACCTGTGGGGTGCAAATGGATCTTTAAAAGAAAGATTGGTGTAGATGGGCAGGTGGAGACCAATAAGGCAAGACTTGTGGCGAAGGGTTTTCGTCAAAGACCAGGTTTGGACCATAACGAGGCTTTTTCTCCCGTAGCCATGCTTAAATCCATTCGGATCCTTCTTGCTATTGCTGCTCACTACGACTATGAAATCTGCCAGATGGACGTTAAAACAGCATTTCTAAATGGAAATTTAGAAGAATGCGTTTATATGGATCAGCCAGAGGGCTTCATTGACAGTGGGAACAGCGGGAAAGCATGTAAATTGCTTAAATCCATATATGGGTTAAAGCAGGCATCACGGAGTTGGAACATCTGTTTCGATGATGTCATCAAAGAGTTTGATTTCATCAAGAATCTAGATGAACCTTGTGTTTATAAGAAGGCTGTAGGGAGAGCTGTCACATTCCTCGTATTGTACGTGGACGACATTCTTCTGATAGGAAATGATATTCCTATGCTACAGTCGGTCAAATCTTTCTTATCACAGTGGTTCTCCATGAAGGACCTGGGTGATGCCACATACATTCTGGGCATAAGGATTTATAGGGATAGATCCAAAAGGTTATTGGGATTGTCCCAAACCAGGTACATTGACACATCCTAAAAAGGTTTAGTATGGAAGACTCCAAGCAGGGTGCCTTACCCGCTTGCCATAGAGTCACTCTCTCCAAAGATTCTTGCCCAAATACCGATGAAGAGAGAGCTCGCATGAGTATTATACCCTATGCTTCGGCAGTAGGATCTATAATGTATGCGATGTTATGTACACGCCCAGATGTAGCTTATGCACTTAGTGTTGTAAGCAGGTATCAATCCAACCCAGGGGAGAATCACTGGACAGCTGTGAAGAACATTCTTAAGTACTTACGAAGGACGAAAGAATTGTTCTTGGTGTATGGTAATAGAGATCTCCAAATGGAGGCCTTTACCGATTCGAGCTTCTAGAGCGATAAGGACGACAGCAAATCTATCTCTGGGTTTGTATTTACCCTCAATGGAGGGGCGGTGAGTTGGAAGAGTTCCAAACAAGATACCGTTGCAGACTCTGCGATGGAAGCTGAGTACATTGCTGCAAATGACGCCGCCAAGGAAGCCGTCTGAATGAAGAAGTTCGTCTCGGAGCTAGGAGTAGTTCCAACCATTATTGATCCAATACCTTTGTATTGTGATAATAATGGGGCTATGGCGTTAGCCAAGGAGCCCAGATCCCATCAGCAGTCCAGACACATACTGAGGCATTTTCATTTGATCCGGGAGATTGTAGATCGCCGCGAGATCGAGATTAGGAGAGTAGACACAAAGAATAACGCGGCGGATCCATTCACCAAGGCCCTCCCTCAGCCGCAGCATGAGCGACTTTTTGAGATGTTGGGTATGAGATACGCCAATAACTGGCCTTAGTGCAAGTAGGAGATTGTTGGATATATGTATGCCCTAGAGGCCATTATATGATAGCGGATGTATCTATACATGTATATATATATTCAGTATACATTCTTGCTCGACATGATAGTATGCTATCTGGTTCTTCTTTATCTGACATGTTGATTTGGTCATGCTTTTATTCATTCATACATGCTGATAAAGCCCTGAGGATATCGGCTTGACTACTCTGATTATGATGGAGATCATACTAGTGGGACATCTGTAGTCTATAAGCATATCCTGGAAAGTCCCTAGTCGTAGGTATATCGAGACGGGACATTGATATACCAGAGTTAACTAGCGTATATGATACTAGACCCATACGATGGGCGATGAATGTTCCCACATTCATCGATGTTTGACATCAAGATGATATACGGGTGCTCAGTGGTGACTGGGTACACTGGACGGACTCACCGAGAACTTCTATATGGAATTATATCTATTGTCGGATAGCAGTTCTCAGGTGCCACTGGTACAGGTTAGTCTGTAGACTCGAGATCGTCATAGAGTCTTGTATTTTCTCCCACTGTACTTTGATTGCCCCCCTACCACGGCTCTACTGAATCGTGCAAACAGGTGGCCGTTGGGTGCAGTCCCGAGACACACGAAGGCAATGAGCGATAGGAGAGTTTTTCATTTCTCCCGGTATTGGGAGTTGATGCTGTGCTGTGCCCGACTGGTTATATCAGTAAGTCCCTGGCCAGGGCTGCTGAGATTTGCTGATAAGTGTTATCAGTAGTTTCTCAATCTGTTATAGACCATTCACCGGCACGACTTATTGAGTTATTGGGGTCGACGTGACCATCCCTAGGCTCGATATGCAGAATATCTGACGAAGAGACCGGACTGTACGGTAGTGTTGCCGGTTGGCTCGACGGGAGTTGTAGCAGGTTCGCTTGTTTTCTTCTTATCGCTCAATACCCGGGTGGCCGTTGCGTTTAGCTGACCGCTTGCGGCTTGGGGGTGCCTGATATGATCATCACCCACTGCCGGCATATTGATGAGTCTTAGAGTCCCATAAAGGAGTTACCTAGTCCAGGCGAAACGTTGTGGTGCGCGTATGCGATATGCGCATGGACCCGATTAAAATTTGCGTATAGGATACCGAACATTGATCGGGCGGCTTACTTTTGGTGGGGTCATATGTGATATGGCAGGATTGATAAATCACGTGTTGATTTATCATTTAACCATTAGTTTTCTCACTTAAAACCTTTTCTTGTATATGATGGATGTACGCATGCATGTATGTTTTTCTATCTTTCTTTTAGTTTCATGCACATATGGATGTGCATACATACATACATACATACACCATCTATCATGGTTGATTACACATGGAAAATGGTGGCAATATAAGACTCACGCCATGGTTAAATGAATGGATTATTATTTTATTTTTTCTTAAAACAAAAGGAATAAAGAAAAGGATAATTCTTGCTTAGCTTCTACACTCTTCTTTAAACCTAACCATGCTCACCTACTTCTAACCATGAGTTATCCTTCTCTTTTTGTTTTAAACTCAAGTTAAATAATGTCTCCATCATCTAACCATGGTTTGAGATGAGGATTAGAAAATATATATACATATATTTTCTTTTTACTTCATATGAGTTATCATTTTTTCTCTTGTTAAAAGAAAAAAGAAAGCCATCATCTTCTCCCTCCTTCTTCCTTTGCTCTCTAGTTTCTTCTAGTGAGTAAAACACACATCAAGAAAGGTTTTTGAAGTGAGAATCATAACCACAACATCATTCTACACAAGTTTAGCCAACTTGTTTAGAGTGTTCTCTTCATTTCTCATCTTGAAAAGTGAAGTCGCAAGCTTGGACTAGGAGCTTCGGGTGGATCGTCGTGGACGCGAGAAGACTTCAAGAGGACCTTCTTCCAACACTCAAGAGGCCAAAGAGTCTAGCAAAGGGAGCTACAAAGGTTGTACACTCGAAACCCTAGCCTTTGTCGCTTGTAAAATCATAAACCCTAATTTTCTAGGATAAGATCCTTTGTATGCTTGCTTAGCACCATCAAAACTTGAACTTTGTGACATGTAATGCTTCCAAACTCTACATAGGGTGCTAGGTAATCCTAACACGAATCCTACCGTAAAACCATTCGGCCTCTACAACGTTTCGCCCGAAGCAAGGAAACCCTCTGTGTGGGACTCTAATGACTCGTCAATACGCTGGCAGTAGGTTTAACCATAAGTACGTCAGCGGCACTAGCTGTACGTAACGGCTACCCAGGTATTGACCGAAAGGGAAGATGACAAGCAAACTCATCCTGAAATTCCTACTGAGCCTGACAGTGCCAATATCCATATAGTCTGGTCTGTTCTTCTATGAGTATCGTATATCGAGTTTAGGGGGGCAGATAAAGTCAGATCCCTAATAACGTGACATTTAGTGTCGATATGAAACCTATCACCACCTGAGAAACTACCGATCTTAGATCAGTAATTCTCGACTAGCTTGGCCAAGGATTTCTGGTGATGTCCATTCGTGCACACTGCGACATCAACCCCCAATACCGGGAGAGACGAATCCCCTAACGATCCGCTCACTGCCTCCATGTTGCTCGGGACTGTACCCAACTAAAACCTATTTGCACGACTCCTTTGAGCCGTGGTAGGGTAGTAATCAAAGAACGGTAGGAACTCATACGAGACAAATGATGATCTCCGGTCGATAGACTAACCTGTACACATGTCACCAGGGAACTGCTTTCTGACCATAGGTATAATACCAACTAGCATTTTCCCGGCAAGTCCGTCCGGTGTACTCATAACCTAATGAGCTCCTTTATACATCTTAGGTGAACCAACTGACACCAATGGCTTGTGAGACCAGACACCGCCCCTCGTCGGGGTCTCGATCAGTATACACTAGTCTACTCTTGGAGTATCGATGCCCAGTCTCGAAACTCCTACGACTAGAGACATTTTAAGGATGTGCTTATAGACCACCCAACTTTTACGTATATGATCACCATCATAATGCTGGTAGTCAAGCAAGAATCCTAATGGCTCTATCAACATGTAATAGTGATCTATAGTGTCACCTGAAACATGTACACGATGATAAAGAAAAACCAGATAGCATACTATCTCGAGTAAGACTGTTTTACCGGTACAAGTCCTCCCTCAATTATTGCAATCAAGTGCATGCGATCCAATAATTGACTTGAGGGCACTATAGCCAACACAAAGTCCATAATTTGTTGGTGTGCATGGATTCCATTTCGGATCTCATGGCATCCAGCCACTTCACTGAGTCACCACTCGTGATAGCTTGCTGAAAACTAGTAGGATCATCATCATCCATGATGTAATCTTCTCTATCACCATCAATTACAAAACCGTAGTATCTATCAGGTGGGTGACAATTCCTACTAAATCTACGGAGTGGCTATGGCCCGTTAGGTTCTATTGAAACCACAGGTTCAACCAAATCATCGGTAATTGTTTGTGGATCTGGAATTTCTTCCAGCTCTACCTCATTGCCAACAGTATCATTTGTAAAAAAATCATTTTCTAAAAATGTGGTATACTGAGAAACAAACACCCTTTGTTCCTCCTTGTGGCAGAAATGATATTGATATGAATGTTTTGGATATCCCACAAATTTACACAAAACCGATCGTGTCTCGAGTTTGTCCGGATTCTGCTTTTTCACATAAGCCGGACAACCCCATATCCTGAGTCGTGTAAGAGATGGTCTCTTCCCATACCATATCTCATATGGAGTGGTAGATACGGTTTTAGTCGGAACCTTATTCAAAAGATATATCGTAGTCTCTAATGCGTGCCCCCATAATGAAAGTGGTAACTCAGCATCACTCATCATTGATCGTACCATATCTAACAGGGTACGATTCCTCCGTTCCGACACACCATTGTGCTGTGGTGTGTACGGAGGATTGAGCTGAGAGAGAATCCCATTATCTTTTAGGAAATCTAGAAACTCTGACCTTAGATACTCACCTCCTCGATCCGATCGAAGTTTCTTGATACTCAAGACTGTTTGTTTTTCTACTTCGGATTTATACTCCTTGAACTTTTCGAAGGCTTCAGACTTATGTTTCAACAAGAACACGTGTCCGAATCTCGAGAAATCATCAGTAAAAGTTATGAAGTACGAAAAACCACCTCTCGCATGTGTAGACATTGGTCCACATACATCACTATGTATGAGGCCTAAGAGTTCAGTAGCTCTCTCCGTGTCCAGTAAACGGAGTTTTGGTCATTTCACCTTTGATACAAGAATGGCATGTCGCATAAGATTTATATTCAAACGGGTTTAAATATCCATCTTTATATAGCTTGGTTAGTCTTGTTTCATTAATATGACCAAGTCTACAATGCCAAATGAAAGCTTCATTTAAGTCTCAAATCTTCATTTTGTTTGTGTGTTGTATATTGAAAACTGTATGTTGATTTAGGACGTATATCCCGTTATTTAATGTACCAGACCCAATCAACTCTTGATTAAGGTTATTGTTCATAATATTAGATTGTAATACAAAATTATATTCTTCATTGTCCAACAATGATAATGATATAATTTTACATAACATCGAAGGTTCAAAATAACATGTTTTCAAAACCAATATACAACCCGACGGCAAACCAAGGTGATACTCTCCCTCTCCTACAGCATGTATAGAGAAACCATTCCCAACTCGGAGAGTGTGATTACCTTTCTTCAAAAACCTACTATTTCTCAGCCCCTGCACACAATTGCAGATGTGGGATCCTGACCCGATATCTAATAACCAGGAAGCAGAGTTAATTGAAAAACAGTTTTATGTTATAAACACAGTTGAAGTGGAAGCATCAGCATGCTTCTTTTTCTTGAGGTCGGCAAGGTGTCCAACGCAGTTTCTCTTCCAGTGCCCAGTCTTGTGGCAGTGGAAGCATTGCCCTCTTCCTGACACAGCAGCCCCTTTCTTGTCCTTCCCCGGTGCCTTTTTCACTCCTCCTCTCATCTTGATGGGATTCTTTTACTTCTTTCCCTTGGCCTTAGCTTTCGGGACGGAAGAGAAAGATGTCCCTGTAATTAGAGCGGGAGTTTTCACTACCATTAGCATGTTCTCTGCACTCCTCAACATATTGAGGAGTTCCGGAAGTGACTTTTCCATGTTGTGCATGTTGAAGTTCACAATGAACTGAGCAAAGGCAGGGGAATGGACTGTAGAACAATATCAACATACTTTTCGTTTTCTATGGTCCATCCTAGGTCCTTTAGTTCTTCGATAAGTCCTATCATCTTCAATACATGGTCACCTACAGACGTGCCTGTAGCCATCCGCATCTAAAACAACTTTCGAGATGCCTCGTATCGGAGAGTGCGAGATTGCTCTCTATACAACCCCTTTGTATGGAGAAAGATGGATTGTGCATCCATCTTCTCATGCTGCTTCTGATGTTCATTGTACATAGAATCAAGTGCGAGGCATTTGGCTATTGCACAGTCTATATCCCATGTCTTGCGGATTTCCTTATCCGCAACTTAAGAATCAAGGCCTGGGCTAGGAGGGGCTAGAGTGGTTAGGACCTATGCGACCTTATCACAGGTCAGGGCAATATTTACGTTCCTCAGCCATTCTCTGTAATTCGGTCCCGTGGGTTTATTCTTGTCTAATAAGGGCTTAAATCCCATCAGAGGTATCTGCCATTAGGAGAGAGAAAAGAAGACACTCAGCGATTGCTCTTGCATGATTAGATTGGTTATTAATCTTATCTAATCGATGTATCCCTCTGCTTTTGCCAAATTTTCCTTCAAACCTTAAAAAGAAAATTAGCTAGGATTAATTGCAATCTACAAGTTCGCTAACCGGTTGGCCAGACAAGTGTCCGTACTCCGAGGGAGGTTCCCCGTGCTTTCGCACGGACCTAATTAAAAGAAACCTCATTATCCTAGAGGCATAACCCCGTTGACACCTTTCTAGACATCTACTAGATTAGCTAATTATATAGTGCCAAACTCTCTCCGGAGTAACTTTTACTCACAGTGGGATCGGGATCCAACTATCAAATAGAAGGTATGCAATCTCATTGCAAATTTCAACTGTTGAAATTCCCGATATGATTTTTACCCCTAGTGTCTTACGACCTTAACTATGGTCAACAAATCATAACCACTAGTCAAGTTCTACCCGCCATTTCATGATTGAT
Source organism: Agapanthus africanus (assembly GCA_030015575.1). NCBI lineage: Eukaryota > Viridiplantae > Streptophyta > Magnoliopsida > Asparagales > Amaryllidaceae > Agapanthus > Agapanthus africanus. The sequence continues at coordinate 228,677,437 of CM057344.1, forward strand.
TTAGACCCACCCGTATGACCCTTAACTATGGTAAACAAAGTCAGACGAATGTCCTAATCGATCGCATCAAATGCTTTGTATGATGACATCACTTAGCTACCGCACACCACGCCTTAAATATAGTCAACAAACATGGTACGAATACTAAGTACTCTGCTTCCTAAAATGGCGGAGGGAAACGGATGGTTTTGATGAAAAACCTTTAACGTTTTGAACTTGATATCGTTGTAGAATCTCGTGAAAGGAGTGGTTTATGCTCCAGTTTTAAAAGTCGAATGGTTTTGTAGTTTCTTTCTAATTTTGCTAAAGAGGTCATTCCCGGTGAAGGGATCTCGGCTCTTTCCACATCGAATGAGGTGCGGGATATTCATCAAGAAATACCACGATGCAAAGAAAAAATTAGATCAACTATAAAAACAAATCGAGTGCTTTGTAACATTTACTAGTTTCTCTAAAGGGGTCACTCCCGGTGAAGGGATCTCGGTCCTTTCCTCATCGAATGAGGTGCTGGATATTCATCAAGGAATACCACTAGGCAAAGCAAAAACTAGAGTTACCCATTTTAAAAAGTTTGATTCTACAATATCTTTAGGTTTCTTTTTCTTAACATTAATCACATTAATGTTGTCCCATCATTTACGTTTCCTAAACATCATAGAAAAGAAACGAAAATAGAACGTACGGTTATGCCATTCGCATTCGCCACGGGGCCCCGTCATGCACCATTAGGTTACTTAACTAACGGCAGAGCAGAGGCTGGACTAGCGTGGGTGAAAAACATAAGCAATGTATATTATATATCTCATATATAAATAGCCATTCGTCGCATGCAGTTATAAACATTCCAGATCACAGATGAATACATTGGATATATTAGGAATTCCGTATTTCGTTTAAGCCCTTAACGAAAGACGGGTCCATGGTCGTGATGAATAGCCAAACCTCACCTTAGACCCCTACGGGTGCGGCAAACTACCCGCTATATTCCCGAAGTGAAGCAACCTCCCTCAATAAAATGAGTAGGCCACTCGGCACTTCGATAACCCGGTAGTTTGTACACCCCACCTTGGGTCTAGCCTAGGTGCAAAAACAGTAAAAAGAAATTATACAACTGTGGCTACAACCTCAACCCGAGTGTGCCCCGCAAAATAATATTACATCATTTTTTACAAATTACATGAATGAAAGAAAAGAAGAACGCTCTTCTCACATCCCCCGGCTATTCATCCACGATGATCTAACATATTCATATATACATACCATCACATGATATACATATATGCAACCCCCACTAATCGTCGTATAGCAATTAGTGGACGTTTCAAACACATATCAAACTGTAAAACGGGTAAACGACGTTAAAAAGTCAATTTCGAAACACTCCGATTTCCCCTAACACTTAGATTACATCACATGTAATCTGGAAATAATTAAACAATACCACAAAGCCAAAAACCCAGAGCACAGATAACCATAAAAAACCCAAGCCCAGACTTAAGCATAAAACCGGCGATGCCGGGGAATTCGTTCATCTCGCCGAGAAAAAAATGGTGGTTTAGGCTCATTTTTTAGGGTTGTGTAGTTATCTCATAACAAGTATTCTGCACATGCTTAAAAAAAATTTTAGAACACCTTTTAAAAATTTCCAGAGAGCAGTTTTTGGGTTTGTGGTTTTGGAGTTGTTTCGTGTTCGAAGCTTTAAACGTCGTCTAAATAACTAGTTATGGTTTAGTTAGGCTCTAATACCATGTTAGTAGAAGTTGCACACCCTCACAACACTTGTGAGGAGGCGGAAGTGGCAAAAAATAATTTTCTTGCATCCAACACCTACTTCAAAACTAGATCTTGTGCTAAAACATAACTAGAAAACCTATCTAGAGATCTTACCTACTGTGATTGGGGTTATACCTCAAGAAAACGGTCCTTCGGGTCTTCTTTCCTCTGCGACTTATTGGCTCCTTCGATGGTTGAAAAGAACTCGGTCTCCGGTCACCTCTAGATCCAAGATGATCCACCCGAGAGCTATAGAACAAGCTACAAACTCTTCACAAGAGTTAACTAAAAATTAAATGTGCTAGAAATGATTACTTAGATGATGTATAGATCAAGTAGTGGATTATTATGTCTCTTGACCTATGAATCTCAACACATGTGAGTGTTTAGGTCAAGAGGAAGAAGGAGATAATCAGGAGAGAGAATGTGAAAAATAGAATGAGGAAATATCAAGCATGCATCAAAAGAAATGGCTCATGGAAATAATTGAGTTGTGTATTATTTTATTTCTAAAATAATGCACCATACTTGAATAGTAATCCCAAATGAATTAAATATTCAATAAGCCATTCCTTGACCCATGCTTTGACAATTCTCTTAATTCCACCTCATATATTTATTTTCATAAAATAAATATCCAATTATGAGTTGTCTCCTTCTAGAAGGTGTTCTTGTACAATTACAAGAATACTGTATACCGTATAAGTATACCCATATCCGTATTTTGAAAAATACGAATACAAATAATCCAAATAATAAAATACTGGTATCCGGCTTAAACCAAAGACTACCAGTATTATCCTTCCGATCATCATTCCTGTAGCCAGTACACGAACATGATCGAAACCGTGCCGTAACAACTTACGGTCTCCACATCATTCGCCTAAACCAGGGAACCCTCTGTGTGGGAATCTAAAGACTCGACAGTACGCTGGCAGTGGGTTTAACAATAAGCACGTCAGCGGCTCTCGCTGTGCGTAACGGTTACACAGGTACATGACGAAAAAGGTGGCCAACGAGTGAACTCATCCCTACCCTAACGAGCTTGTAAGCAACACTTACCGAATAGTCCGGTCTCTTCATCTGATACGTCGCATATGTAGTCTAAGGGTGGTAAATGTCAGACCCCAGAAACTTTATAAGTCATGCTGATTTATGGCCCATAACAGATCGAGAAACTACCGATAACTCTTATCAGTAAATCTCGACAACCCTGGCCAGGGATTTTCTGTTATGGTCGATCAAGAATACCGCGACTTCGACTCTCTATACCGGGAGAGACGTAACCCCTCCTATCGTTCACCGTCTCCATGTGATTCGGGACTGTACCCAAAATACACCTGTTTGCATGACTCAGTAGAGCCGTGGTAAGGAGGAAATCAAAGCACAGTGGGAATCACACAAGACACTATGACGATCTCGGGTCTACAAACTAACCTGTACAAGTGTCACCAGAGAACTGTTATCTGACAATAGGTATATATACCATCTAGGAGTTCTCGGCAAGTCCTGTTCGGTGTACCCATTCTCCGATGAGCACATGTGTACAATATTTGATGTCAAACACCAATGGTTGTGGGATCAACCATCGCCCCCAGGGTCAAGAAATGTACACACCAGTCTACTCTGGTAATATCGATGCCCTTTCTCGATATACCCTCGACTAGGAACTATTAAAGGATATGCTTTTAGACTTCCCAGGCCCCACTATTAGGATCTACATCATAATCCCGGTAGTCAAGCATAATCCTAATGGTTTCATCAACATGTATATAAGATATGAAAAACAACACATCACACGTTAAGATGAAGATAAACCAGATAGCATACTATCATTTCGAGAAAAAATTGTTTCTATACATAAACATGCCTAGCATCCTATACAACACAGGCCTCTAAGGCATACATATCTAACACAAGTAGTTTAGCTAGTTAAGGTTTCTAAAAGATCTTGGAGTTTAGGTCGGTGATGCAAAGTTAAAAATCATTTTTTGTAAATTCCGCCTCCCTAAAAGTGCGTGGGGTGTGCGACATCGACTTACAGTGGTATCAAAGCCTACTTAAACCTTAACTAGTTTGTTAACAAGTGTTTAGAACTTCAATCGACAGAAAATATCCAAAATCGCATTTCCATTACATGCTTGTTGTCCATTTTTAAAAGTTGTTCAAACAATCATTTTAGTGACCTTAAAAATATGAGCAAGCTTTTCTAGGACCAAGGAAAAATTTTGAGAACATGTCCCATCAACTAGACTGCGGAACCGCGACCAAATAGGTCATTTGGCCGCGGATCCGCGGCCGAGTTATGGCCAATGTGCTCATAATTTTTTCTAGTGTTTACTTACTTGGAAATATGATTTTTGGTTTTTACCCAGATTTGTTTGTGTACTGGTTTGAGCATGGGGTAAACGCGGAATGTAATAATCGATCAAAATTCTAAGTTCTTGCATAACTATGTTTTTGTGTTTTTATATGTGTTGCTATACATCTACTAATTGCTATATGCCGATTAATGGGGGTTGCACATTTCTAGTATCTTGTTGATGGTTTGTGAATATGAAGTCTTGGATCGTCGTGAATGAATAGCCGGGGGATGTGAGAAGAGTGTTCTTTTCTTTTATTCATGTATATTTGTAAATTGATATAATATTCTTTTGCGGGGCACATCCGAATTAAGATTGTAGCCAACATTGTATTATTTTATTTACTTTTTCTTGCACCTAGAATAAACCTAAGGTGGGGTGCACAAACCACCGGGTTTTTGAAGTGCCGAGTGGCCTATGCATTTTACTAAAGGAGCTTGCTTCACTTCGGGAATTTGGCAGGTAGTTTGCTACACCCGTAGGGGTCTAATGTGTGGTTTGGCTATTCATCACGACCGTGGAGTCCGTTTTTCGTTATAGGCTAAAATGAAGCACGGATATCATAGTATATCCAATATAATCATCTGTGTTGCAGTGATGTGGAATGACTATTATTGCGTGAGACGAATAACTATATATATTATATATAATAAACGTTGCTTATGTTTTGCACCCGCGCTAGTCCAGCCCCCGCTCTGTCGTTAATTAAGTAACCAAACGGTGCTTGACGGGGCCCCATGATGAATGCGGATGGCATAATCGTACGTTCTATTTTCGTTTCTTTTTGCAATGATAGGGTTAAATGATGGGACAACATTAATATTGATTAATACAAAGAAAAAAAACCAAAGTTAAATCGTTGGAAAAATTTCAAAACCACTCTGGTTTCTTGAAAAACAACATTTAAATGCGGATCCTTTACTACTCCTTTTAAAAGCTATCATGGTTCCTTCGACTATATCAAGTTCATTACGTTCATGGGTTTCGCCAAAACCAGCCGTAGCCCTCCGTCATTTCAGATGGGTATTTAGTAGAATTCATGCTATGTATTTGACATTCGCTAAGGCATGGTGATTGGTAGCTGCTGGGTATTCATCTGTAGCATAGATATATGCATTAATTTGGGACATGCGTACAGCTATTTTGGCATTCGTCAAGGGTTTGTACGAATGAGTTCAGATTAACCTGGACAATGAAGGGTAGAACTTGACTTGCATCTTATGATATTTTGGCCTTCGTCAAGATCATAAGAGCCTGGGTAAAAATCCACATCACGAGTTTCAAAAGAAAAGGAAACTTTCTAGTTTTGCATACCATCTGAAGTGTGATGATTTTGGTAGGATTCCTTCAAAGTTGTTACACAATGATAGTTGGATCACGATCCCACCGTGAGTTTTATTACTCCTCGGGAGTGTTTTTCACTTAAACAATCATTTCTGTAAACCAAATAGGTGTCTAGAACGGTGTTAGCGGAGCTACGCCTCCTGGGAAAAGAGGTTATGTAATTAAGGAAATTCGCGAAAACATTGGAAAATCTCACTTGAAATATTGATACTAGCCTGGCCGAAAGGTTAAGCAAGAATTGTAAGGTGCGATTAATCCCGACTAATTCTTCTTTTATGGTTTGAAAGAGGATTTAAGGAAATATTGGGAGCCATCCTGTTTAGATAAACTAATAACCGATCTAAATTTGCAAGAGTATCATGCTGAGTGTTTCTTCTCTCTTTCCTAATTGCAGCGACCAAAATGACCAGGCTTAAGTTACTGCTAGATAAAAATATATTGACGGGGCCAAACTATAAAGATTGGCTAAGGAAAGTCCTGATGGAAATAACCAATGATAAGCTGGGCTACCTCTTTACTACCAAAGTCCCCGCTGTCTCAGGTCCTGATTCCAACGTCATAGATATAGAAATCCGTAAGACATGGGAAATAGACTGTGCGAAAGCCAAGTACCTCGTGCTGGACTCAATGGATAATGAACAAGACGGCATGAGAAGATGGACTTAGTTTTCATCTTCCTCCATATCAAAGATTTATATAGAGAGCAATCTCATACGCAAGATACGAGACCTCGAAGAAATTGTTTCATGATAGATTGGCTATCGGATCATCTGTAGGGGACGATGTCCTTAAGATGACAGCTATACTGAAGAGCTCGTGGACCTTGGGACCACATTGGAGAATGAGTTGTATACAGAATTGTCACGACCCGAAATTCGGATGTGACCGGCACTTAGATTGTATGATATCTAAAGATTTCGACACAATCCGAGTAAGCCAAAAACCAAGATCAAAAACCCATTTTGCGGAATTTAGAAATTTGTAGTTTTTAAGAAAAAGGATGAGGTAGTATGTTGAATGATTTTAAGAAATGAAATCTAAGCAACTGATTTTAGCATTTAAAATGTTCAACAACATCTCCTTATTAATCATTAATAAAAGCAGTTATAAAATGTTAAAGTAAGTTGCATCCCTACTTGGGAGCAAAACAATGCCAAATGGCGAAAATCAATACGCAATAATAATACGACGCATCAAGTGAAGGATTTTATGCATATATAGAGAAAGCATAAATTAATACAACTAGACGATTTCACTCAAACGAATTTAAAACATATACAGAAATATCACGTTCTAAGTCAAATATACAGGGTCTGATGGAGAATTTCTAGATCCAATATAGATATACCAAAATAGGAGGTTACTACGTAGGTAACCCACCTAGCGAAATAAGAGATAAAAGCTAACAAGTGGATCCGCACTGCTGCTACGTGTCCACGCGTCTCCTGCAAGGAAGTATGGCACAACGGGGGTGAGTTGCCAACTCAGTAAATAAAACTAACATCTAAGAGCTGATAATGTAAGTATGACGAACTAGAATTTACAGTAGTAAAGATAAATATAATGTATTATAACATGTGGAAGCATAAATATGTACTAACTACATGTATAAATCAACACCGAAATCTCATCAATTATTTCCAAATAAGGTTCATTTTTCCGTGTCCAACATCGACACAATTATTCTGTTTCCAGCAGGCATCATTCCCCGAACGATCCTGTCAATCAATAACATCGGTCGGTATCCTCCAGATATCCGCCGTGTTTCACAACTATCTCCGGTATCGAGTATCCTCGCTAGGCCCCCCGCCTAAAATGCAGCTATCCTGCCCCTCGGTCTTGAGCGGGTCAACCATGAATCCGACTGTACAACTCCCCCACTAAGTCCGGATAACCTAAAAATCCGCAACCGTATAGCTCCCCCACTCGGATCGGAATAAAACCAAATCATAAAAACATCTCATTGTGGACATATCACATCAAACCTGAAGAATCACCGAATATACTACTTAGCACATAAAACTCAAAAAAACCAGAAATCCGCATAATTCAATGCATCTTATATCATAATTAATATTACTTGAAAATGAAGCAAGATATGTGTTCATAATAACATTGTTGCAAAATTACCACTATTACTGATGCTTACGGTATGAAGTGAATCATATGTGACATAGCAAATACTAAGTGTATATGTGACATGTCAATATCGACGAGATGTGGTGTAACATGTAGATATGTGCCCGTGCAACATGACTCGTCAATAATTTGTGCAGTGTTCTAGCAATTGTTAAACATAGCGTTTTAAATATATGAATGCATACAAGAAAGTTTCTATATTCAATTTTATACACAAGGAACAATTATAACTAGCTTAAATCATGGGCGTATTACGCCATTCGTACAAAATCCCCCGGTAGATATTCAATCTACTCACCGGAATATGTCGAAGTCACTCAAATGTCATTAATCCTTTTCCTTTTCTTATGGTCTCTGATCGCACGCCGAGATCGTGTCGGATGTTCAAAGTTCTAAAGTTATAACAGCGATCAGGACGGTGTCACTTTGCAGCTAGCCGGTTGAGCACGGGTCGATCCACAGGGAGATGGTTGTATGTCCTTTCTTGTTTTAGACGAGTCAATAAAAAATTTATATGTGTTTGTTCAAACTAACTTATGTGTTTTATATTCAAGTATGAAGTTGTTAAGAAAAAGATACGAAATTGTAAGCTAAAGAAATCCGTACTCAAAACCTTTGAGCCGAGTCTTGACCAATTGAAGCTAGAGCAATCGGCAACAACGTGGATTAGGGGATTTAAGCACGGTATTCATGGAATCCGGCTTATTTACCTTTGAACTTCCGTTCTTGTCTCTTGCTTTCGCCTCCGGCCAAACCGAACGCAACCGGTCGCGGTTAGGAATCACCGTTACCTTGGAGGGTAGGGTGCCTAACGGAGCGCTTGCGTAATGTTTGGGCGGAGTTCAATGGAAAATAACGGGAAAAGGAAATGAGCAAAGAAACATTAACTTACAATACCGTATTTATTCTTAACAACGATAATTACAATCATTCACAAAAAGAACCAAAAAGAGAGAACAAAAAGAACAAAGAAAAGAAAAGATTACAAGTAAGTAAGGGCATGGAATTTAAAGTGCAAGAAAGAAAAGCAGGGTAATAAAAAGTAAGAAAGAAATAAGCAATAAAAAGAACTAGAAACTAGAACTCAAGACAAGCATGGGATCCATAGCCAACCCTTAAACTTGCAAGCTCAATCAAGAGGTTGCACGATCAAGAGAAGCGTAAAGAACTCATGTGAAATGAAGCACTAATTCCATAAGAAGATATAACCCTTGAGATCAATAACAAATCCTTAAACTTTCAAGCTCAATGAAGAGGTTGAAAGATCAAGAGAAAGCAAGAATCTCAAGGGGAAGCTAAACAAACAAGAATGATACAAAAACTCTCATCTTCATTTAACATCCACTCAATGCTCTCACTACATTTTCATGGAGGAAAGATGAAGAAGAAGAAGAAGAAGAAGAACAAAACTACACTAAAAGAGGCTAAAGAAATTAACACCTTGGTTTGGCTCAGTTCTGGGGTATTTATAGGAGGGGAACTGGAAACCTAGGGCAAGAATCTGCCCCTACAAGAAAAGACCAACATGCCCCTGAAAAACGACAACGAGAAGAGACTAAATGGCCGCGGTTCAACGGCCTAAGCGTGCTTATGCCGCGGAACCGCGGCCGTTTAGAGGTGTTAGGCCATGAAATTTGGTTGTTTTCCCTAGTTTTTAGTACTCTTCAGTGTGGTATATGACTTTTTCTCAGAAACTCTTCCCATTTCTTCCAGAATTTCAGTAGATCAAAAGGTGATGTGATGTGGATCTTTTGCCAAGATTTCCTCGAGCTCCGCGTAGATATGTTGGATCTTGTGTTGACATTGAGCTTTGTACACGAAAATGACATCGATTTGCCATTTTGTCCCTTAAACTGGTGTGTGGCAACATACGGAAAGAGAGCGGAGACCCGTGTTTTATCTGTTGTTGGCAGTAATCCGGAATTTGACGTACTTTTCCATGAATTTCACTGTTCAGAGCCGAGAACCTGTATTCTGCAAATATGTAGCAAACACTGATCAAAAGCACCTGCCTATAAACAAACGAGTGTAAGAATGGGCGGTATAAAATGCAATATTCTGGTATGAACAAATACCCCCAAACTTAACTTTTGCTCGTCCCGAGCAAAACCAATTATTCACAAAAATAAAATCCTAACCGCACTTTCGTAGGGAACGCGATTGCACTGAGCACGTGCAACAAGCCGTTAAACCTCTTGGTGTCCCTTGTAGGAGGAGTGTTGTCTCCTGAGGGTTTTCAGCGGATTACACCCACAAAATCCCATCAAGCTAGTGTTATAAGTTAACATCGATTCTACTCCTATAATTTAGTATTTACGTTAGAAATTCTATCATCCTAAGTTAGAAATATCCAACCCTTATGTTTCACACCTCTTATCTGTTTTAACTTTAGATCCTATACGTTCCAAAAAAGTTTAGAAAGATGTTGGTTCTCCTGAGTTTTCCCTCTAAAGTGCGGCCTCAAATCAGGGATTTTTATCAACTTTACAGAAAACACAAGTCTTATTCTTTATTTCTATCTCTTATCTAAACATCAATTGTATACCCCTACGTGTGTGTATATTTGCACCCCTACACTCAAGAATTCAATTCAAGCTATAATACCCTTGCCCTAATACCTAATACTACTTCTTTTCATTTAATGATGGACGGTGTTGCTCACACACCTTTCATGCGACTATTAATGCTTCTTGAGGCACTAACGGCCGATTACTGAATGTGTGAGCTTAAAGCGTAAATAGCAGTTTCCAGGTCTTGACTTTATTCTTTTTTTCTTTTTTATTTTTATTTTTCTTTTTCAAGACCGGATATATTTTTCAACATGCTCTTTTGGTGTTTAGCTTTAAATACCGTTTTTTCTTTCATACTAGGCTTTCAGGGAAGAGTATTTCAAGGTATCCTCTACTATCCCAAGTTTCAAGGTTCGTGTAAGTGCAGTTTGTAGGGTATATACTTTCTAAATTTGAACTCAAGAAAAGAACTATTTTTCAGACTTATCCTCCAGTAAAGCTTCAATATTTTCCCTTCATCTTGACTTGACTCAAGAACTGAACTCAAGATTACCTATTTCTCAAAAAAAAAACTGTAAGGACGTATACTTACCAAAGTTAGACAGAATAAGGGTTATTTTTAGGGTTTTCAATCCCAAAGTCTAGAATTTAGTTATTTCTAACATATCAACTAAACTTTCAGAATAAAAATCTAAGTTACCCTATTAGCTAACTTAACGACAAAGTTTTTATATTTTTTGGAAAATTTTCAATTTTTTTGGGTTTTTAATAAGGTATGCAAATGCAAAATATACAAATGAATGCTAAGGAAGAAAGCTTACCGAGCACACCCCCAAACTTAAACTTGACAGTGCCCTCACTGTCAGGCTACACCAAGAGGGTCAAAAATGTCGGCGCTCCCTAGAAACAAATTATATAAAAAACAAAAAGGAAAACAAAAAATATATACAAAAAAGGAGTCCTCCCCAAACTTAAGTAAAACAGTGTTTTCACTGTTAAGCGTTGAAGTTCAGGATTAGGGGGGAAAGAGAATAGTATCAAGCTATACAAAGCCTTACAAAGGCCAAAAGTTAATACCAACCATTCAAAAATTCTATCTCTGTAAGATGCGGGTTGGTGAAAGAAGGTGAGGAGGAAAGAAATGGAGAATACGCGAGACCGTATGGAGATAGAAGCGGGATACGGTCTCGGTATATGAGAAGAAGAATGGCGGAAGGGAGAAGGAAGTGGAATACGAACTTGAGGGTGGAAATGGAGTGAATAGATTAGCACAATTTGTGATGACTGATGTGTAAGAAGCGTTTGTGCTAACCTATTAACCCATCAAGAAATGGGGTTAAATCCCTCAAGATTCATGAGAAACCATGGGTATGCCGAACTCGGTAAACCAGACAATGGAAATGGAAGTGATACGGGTTCTTGCATGGTCGGAACGATGGAAAGGGTGGGGGGAAGTGATTGAGGAAGGGTATCGATTAAGGGTTCGGGAGGGTGCACACAGTCAATGAAAGGAACAGGATGAATTGGAAAATTCGACTCATCAATTAAAACCGTTTCATCCTCAGTACTATCCTCGATATTCTCCTCAAAATTTATCTCATCCATGCCTTTATCATCAATATCAAGACGCATATGAAGTTCGGAAAAACAGTTAATGACTCGGGATGATGAATTGGAGAGAAAAACTCAGCGAAATCTACAGGTTCATCATCCAAAATATTCCCGGCGTCAATATCCTCAATCAAGTGAAAATCAATATTCTCAGACACCTCAACCAAAGCATGGATATTAATCAATTCAGGTTCTAGAGTGTAGGTGTAGAGGTCAAAAGGTTTGGGATTGGTTTCACTCGAAAGGGGCCCTTCACAATCGGGTAAATCAAACACTACAAAGTCGCACAACTCATTCATCATTCTATCTGCAATTGATAAATCATGTGGGACACTCGATAAACTTTCAAAACAGGAGTTGTGGGATTCAATTTGGGACGGGTAGGTTTGACTTGGAAGGGGACACATCTCACTCTCACTCTCTCCACTCAAATTCTCAACCTGTCCTGCCGCCTCATCATACATTGGAAAATTAGGAGCTAGTTGAAAACTAGCTAACGGGTCACTAGGTTGTATGAGGGCGGCCATGGACGCATTCAAATCCATCATTTGTTGGCTTGACGCTACCCTAAAGTCTTCCAACGACTGTTCCAGACTAGACATAGGTTGTGAAGGGGTTTCAGTAAAAGATTCAAAGTTGTATGGATACTGAAAATTCCCAAATGGCTGTGTAGAAGCAATGTCTAGGGAAGGTGCAAAAGTTGGGTAGGACTGGTAGGAATTGAATGGTTGGACAGGGGTAGGATCAACATTTGGATAAGAAGGTGAATGAATTAGTTGATCCCAAGAATTTGAAGTGGTGACAGGAGTGAAAGATCGGCTACGAGATTGTTCAATACATTCTGCAATAGACATAGGTCTTGGAGTTGCAACATGACTCGAAGAAAGGGTATCAACGTAAGAAGGGGTGAATGTTTGAAATGGTCGATACGAAGTGGATTGCGGAGTCAAATTGTTTGTCCTAGACGCGTCTATCCGATCTCTCAATGAAATTTTTGGCATGGATGGATCGTTCGAAGTTCGGCCAAAGCAAGAACCGTAAGAAGTAATGTCTGGTTGTGGGTACCAAAGTTCGGCAAGAGTTTTTCGAGGTGGGGTACCCATGATATGAAAAGAGAAAGAAAGAAAGGAAGAGAAAAGGAGAGGAAAAAGAATGTGATTTTTTTTTATAAATTTTTTTAATTGTTTTTTTTTGGTTTTTGTTAGTTAGATATTAACAAAAAGAATGAAATATACACACAAAAAGAATCTGGACAAAAACAATCACGACACAAAAATACCACACACTTAATCGTTCTAGGGTTCACCTAGGTCAACTAGACCTGCTCCAGAACTTGATTGTCGAAGTAAAACTGTGTCGAGAAACGGGCTCAAAATACACTGATCACGAGGCCAGGTAAGTGCAGAGATAAGGGGAGGTTTTCCAACGCTTTCGCGAAGTTCCTTAATTAAATAACCCTTTCTCTTTTGGCGGTTTCGCCGTTAACACTTTCCTAGACACCCCGTAAACAATATACCGTTAAGTGAGGTTCTAAACACAGTTAACTTCTCTTAGTGAGCGCGAAGTCCTTAAGGCTTAAAGTCTAGTTTCTTTTAAATTTTGTGTCGGTAAACGTTATGCTCAAGTTCGTGATTTGTGGGCCACGGAAAAGGTAATGAAATCCTTTACCGTATGTTGTGGGGTTCGCTTGCCTTTAAATCCGTATTAATGTATGCAATGCGCAATTCAGTAAAAATTCTATAAAGAATCAAACAATCGTTTTTTATTTTAAGCACGGCACTGCAACAAATACGGGTTAGTCAATTTTTAGCGTTTGTTAGCGAACTTGCAAAGAATCCTGCGAAGAATAGTATATTGGATGCGTCGGATTTGAGAAGAAGGTGTTAGTAAAGTACGTACCGTTAAGTTTTTGGGTTAGGAAACCCCCGTTGAATCAAATCCGGTAAGCTTGAAAAGTTCGCTTGCGCGGGTCAAACTACCCGGATATTTGGCACTGTACTTTGCAATCACCTTAGCCTTGAACGTACACTTTGCTCCCCACAATCGCCGTTCGCAAATCCGCAAAAATCTGCAGACTTGCTCACAAAAATTATCAAAAAAAAAAAAGATTTTTTTTATTTTTATAAATATATACAAAAAGAATATTAACCCGAATAACAAGAAAGAAAATACGCTACCGTCCCCGGCAACGGCGCCATTTGATCGCACGCCGAGAGCATGTCGGATGTTCAAAGTTCTAAAGTTATAACCGCGATCAGGACGGTGTCACTTTGCAGCTAGCCGGTTGAGCACGGGTCGATCCACAGGGAGATGGTTGTATGTCCTTTCTTGTTTTAGACGAGTCAATAAAGAATTTGTATGTATTTGTTCAAACTAACCTATGTGTTTTATATTCAAGTATGAAGTTGTTAAGAAAAAGATACGAAATTATAAGCTAAAGAAATCCGTACTCAAAACCTTTGAGCCGAGTCTTGACCAATTGAAGCTAGAGCAATCGGCAACAACGTGGATTAGGGGATTTAAGCACGGTATTCGTGGAATCTGGCTTATTTACCCTTGTCCTTCCGTTCTTGTCTCTTGCTTTCGCCTCCAGCCAAACCGAACGCAACCGGTCGCGGTTAGGAATCACCGTTACCTTGGTAGGGTAGGGTGCCTAACAGAGCGCTTGCGTAACGTTTGGGCGGAGTTCAATGGAAAATAACGGGAAAAGGAAATGAGCAAAGAAACATTAACTTACAATACCGTATTTATTCTTAACAACGATAATTACAATCATTCACAAAAAGAACCAAAAAGAGAGAACAAAAAGAACAAAGAAAAGAAAAGATTACAAGTAAGTAAGGGCATGGAATTTAAAGTGCAAGAAAGAAAAGCAAGGTAATAAAAAGCAAGAAAGAAATAAGCAATAAAAAGAACTAGAAACTAGAACTCAAGACAAGCATGGGATCCATAGCCAACCCTTAAACTTGCAAGCTCAATCAAGAGGTTGCAAGATCAAGAGAAGGGTAAAGAACTCATGTGAAATGAAGCACTAATTCCATAAGAAGATACAACCCTTGAGATCAATAACAAACCCTTAAACTTTCAAGCTCAATGAAGAGGTTGAAAGATCAAGAGAAAGCAAGAATCTCAAGGGGAAGCTAAACAAACAAGAATGATACAAAAACTCTCATCTTCATTTAACATCCACACAATGCTCTCACTACATTTTCATGGAGGAAAGATGAAGAAGAAGAAGAAGAAGAACAAAACTACACTAAAAGAGGCTAAAGAAATTAACACCTTGGTTTGGCTCAGTTCTGGGGTATTTATAGGAGGGGAACTGGAAACCTAGGGCAAGAATCTGCCCCTACAAGAAAAGACCAACATGCCCCTGAAAAACGACAACGAGAGGAGACTAAATGGCCGCGGTTCCACGGCCTAAGCGTGCTTACGCCGCGGAACCGCGACCGTTTAGAGGAGTTAGGCCATGAAATTTGGTGGTTTTCCCTAGTTTTTAGTACTCTTCAGTGTGGTATATGACTTTTTCTCAGAAACACTTCCCATTTCTTCCAGAATTTCAGTAGATCAAAAGGTGATGTGATGTGGATCTTTTGCCAAGATTTCCTCGAGCTCCGCGTAGATATGTTGGATCATGTGTTGACATTGAGCTTTGTGCACGAAAATGACATCGATTTGCCATTTTGTCCCTTAAACTGGTGTGTGGCATCATACGGATAGAGAGCGAAGACCCGTGTTTTATCTGTTGTTGGTAGTAATCCGGAATTTGACGTACTTTTCCATGAATTTCACTGTTCAGAGCCGAGAACCTGTATTCTGCAAATATGTAGCAAACACTGATCAAAAGCACCTGCCTATAAACAAACGAGCGTAAGAATGGGCGGTATAAAATGCAATATTCTGGTATGAACAGTCTCCGAAGTCTCCGTATTCGAACCTAACATCGAAATCAACTTTCATATAAGAAACGGCTAAACTCCTATACGACGAAAACGTGAAACTACAAGATTTACATACTAAATATGCTATGTGAGAATATTGTGAACTACCCAGAACTTATACTAACATGAACTAACCCTTCGCTGTTCGTATCAATTAAGACAGAATAGTAACACGAGATATCCGTATCATATTAGAATTTTCACCCCAAAACAGATATTTGCTTTCAGATTTTATATACTGAATATATAACATAAACTAGCAATATCAGATATCCTAACACATATACAGAAAGCTACACTAAAAATTTCAACACCCAACTCCAACACAAAACCGACGAGCTCGGAATTTCAATGAATGTCTCTGGCCAAAAATCCGAGGAATGGGTCCGTGTTTCTAGTGGTTATTCTAGGTCCAAAATACAAGATGAAGGTACTGTTTGATTTCGTTAAATATTATCTAGACTGTAGCAGATTCAAAACAGAGCTTAAATTTAAATAAATACGATATTTCCGATATCAAACTTCTATATTAAAACAGTACTGAACTAAAAATATGCAGAGTTGAAACTTATACCTATTGAAGGATCAACTGAAAGGATCTTTCCAATATGAACAAGCACCACTAATCTTAGCTTGAGGGTTGTGGTAAAGATCCCTAGTACTTAGCTTCTTTTCCTCTTTTTTTCTTTTGTGTGTTCTAAGATTTTTTTCTTTATTTTCTAACTTGGCCAAATAGTTTCTAATTGATATATGAACTGAGCTAAATGAAGAGATAAGGATAATGAAAGATGAGGTTTAGGAGGAGGTGTCACCTAGAAAGAGTATGGTGTATCCATGCAAGTAGGTGGTGTAAGCAAGATAGATGGTGGTGTTTTCATGCAAGGAGGGTGTGTCGCCATAATGTGTACATGCAAATAAGATGTGTCATCTTGGTTATGATATTCCATGAGTGTAATTTAACCTTAACCATGACCTAACCCTTTTTACATAAAAACCCTCACCAAATTTCGAATTTCCACAAATGATTAAACTTTTCACAAAACCCCTCATGATACTTATTATTATAAAAACAACTATTTCATTACTAATTTAACCTACTCCATATTAAAAGGTCTTATATTACAATTAAAATTTTAATTAACATTTTTAATTAAATAAATAAATTGATTAATTATCTAAAATATTTCAAATTGTTACAATATTTACCCATTAAGAAAATTCGGTCCTCGAATTTAAAACTTAAGTACACGTACCTTCAAAAAGATGCGGGAATTTCTTCCGTAAGTCATCCTCAGCCTCCCAAGTGACCTCCTCTTTATTTGGTCCTCGCCAAAGAATATTTACGGATGGAAGTACCCTTGATCTTGGCATCTTTACCTGCCGGTCTAGAAAAGCTACCGGCTGCTCAGTATAGGATAAATCCAGCTCAAGCTATAAGGATTGATGCTGGATGGCATGAGAGGGATCGTGAAGATAATTGCGAAGCATAGACACATGAAACACTGGTGGTACATCGGGAAAACTTGGTGGAAGTGCTAAATGATAATCTACAGCACCCACCCTCTCCAGAATCTCATAGCGTCCGACATACCTGGGACTGAGCTTCCCCTTTTTCCCGAATCGCATCACACCCTTCATCGGAGATATTCGGAGGAACACATGGTCTCCCACATCAAATTCAAGTCTGTGACGACGTCGATCAGCATAAGATTTCTTTCTGCACTAGGCCGCTCTCATTCTGTCTCGTATCAACTGGATCTTTTCTATAGTCTCCTGCACTAGCTGCGGTCCTAAAATGCTGATCTCGCTGAGTTCTGTCCAACAAATGGGCGATCGACACTTTCTCCTATACAAAGCTTCAAAGGGTGTCATCTGAATCATTTCTTGAAAACTTTTGTTGTAAGAGAATTCAATCAAGGGAAAGTGACGATCCAAACTGCCCCCGAAATCTAGACTGCAGGCTCGGAGCATATCCTCAAGAGTCTGTATGGTCCGCTTTGACTGACCATTGGTCTGCGGGTGGAAAGCTGTACTGAAACTCAATTGGGTGCCTAAAGCTTCATGAAGTTTCTGTCATAATCGGCTGGTGAACTGTGTGCCCCTATCGGACACAATACAAGTCGGAACTCCATGCAATCGCACAATCTCGTCAACGTAGATCTAGGCATACTGCGCGTATACATTAGTCGTCTTCACCGGAAGAAAGTTAGCGGCTTTTGTCAATCGATCAACAATCACCCAGATGGAATCATACCCTCTACTAGATCTGGGCATACCCGCCACGAAATCCATAGAGATCTGCTCCCATTTCCACTCCGGAATGGGAATGGGTTGTAACTATCGTGCCGGCCTCTGGTGCTCGGCCTTGACTTGCTGGCAAGTCAAGCATCTCGAAACAAACTCCGTGGCATCCCTCTTCATCCCTTCCCACCAGTAAACATCTCTCAAATCATGATACATCTTGGTAGAACCCGAATGAATACTATATACTGACCGATGCGCCTCTGCTAAGATCTCGCGTCTCAGTCCCCCAGAACCTGGCACACAAAGACGAGTCCCAAACCGTAACACTCCAAGGTCATCGATCACGAACTCAGAATCTCTACCCTGTCTAACCAGCTCTATGACCTCGGACAAGCGAGCATCGGCAGACTGTGCCTCTCGGATGCGATCAAGTAACCGTGGACGGGTGCGGATATGAGCAAGCTGTCCCCTTGTTGAGGTAAACTCAAACTGTACTCGTCTGTCACATAAAATCTGCCAATCTGCGGAAGACTGCCTCTGTGCTGTGCTCAAATGAGATAAGCTACCACCCGGCCTCCGACTCAAAGCATCTGCCACCACATTCGCCTTGCCCGGATGATAGAGAATCTCGCAGTCATAGTCCTTTACAAGCTCCATCCAACAATGCTGCCTCAAATTTAGATTCCGCTGCTGAAAGATATACTTTAAGCTCTTGTGGACTGTGAATATCTGGCATGACTCACCGTATAAGTAATGCCTCCAAATCTTGAGTACGAAGACCACCGCTGCCATCTCTAAGTCATGAGTGGGATAGTTCTGCTCGTGCTTCGTCAAATGTCGAGAAGAATAACCGACGACCCTGCCATGCTGCATCAACACACAGCCTAAACCCGCTCGAGAAGCGTCACAATAGACAACAAAACCACCTGACCCAGAAGGTAAAGATAAGACCGGTGCCGTCATCAAGCGAGTCTTCAACCGTCGGAAACTCTGCTCACATGCATCTGTCCAAAGAAATGGAACTTCCTTCCTGGTCAACCCAGTCAGCGGTGCAGCGATACGAGAAAAATCCTGCACATAACGTCGGTAATAACCGGCAAAACCAAAGAAGCTGCGAATCTCCATAACTAATACAGGTCTGGGCCAGTGTTGTACTGCCTCGATCTTCTTTGGGTCCACACGTATACCGTCTCTCGTAACTACGTGACCCAAGAAATCTAAACTATCTAGCCAGAAGGCTCACTTGGAGAATTTAGCAAACAACCGGTGTTCCCTCAACATCTGCAATGTAGTTTGCAAGAGCTGCTGATGCTCCTCTCGACTACGGGAGTATACAAGAATATCAAAAATGAATACAATAATGAACTGATCAAGAAACGGCCATAAAATACGGTTCATCATATCTATGAAAGCTGCTGGGGCATTAGTGAGCCCGAACGACATTACCAAAAACTCAAAATGCCCGTACCGTGTGCGAAAAGCAGTCTTCGGAATGCCATCCTTCTGAACTCTTAATTGGTGATACCCTGACCGCAAATCGATCTTCGAGAAATAGCTAGCTACTTGCAGATGATCGAATAATTCATCAATACGATGTAATGGATACCAATTTCGCACCGTAACTCGATTCAGCTGTCTGTAATCGATGCACAATCTCATACTGTCGTCCTTCTTTTTAACGAATAAAACAGGAGCTCACCATGGTGATACACTTGGACGAACGAGCCCCCTATCAAGCAATTCCTGCAACTGAGCCTTGAGATCCTTCAACTCTATCAGGGCCATCCGATACGGCTGTATAGAAATAGGCCCCGCACCCGGAATCAAGTCAATGTAGAATTCGATATCGCGATCCGGCGGCAATCCTAATAACTCAGCAGGGAATACATCAGGAAATTCTCGCACGATCGGAACCTGGTCCTACGGGACCTCAGCGGCTCCTATGTCCTGAACAAACGCTAAGAACCCACGACAAACCTTCTTCAAGAGCCGTCCCGCACAAAGAGCAGAAATCATGTTGGCAGGAGTTATACTACAGTCTTTGCACAACAAAAATCGGTTCGCCTGGAAAACAGAATCTGACTGCTTTCCCCCGACAATCTATGTAAGCATGACAAGCGGCCAGCCAATCTATACCGAGAAGTATATCAAAATCGATCATATCCAGGTGAATCAAATTGACTAACGAATCCTTATCACCAATACTTACTGAACAGGACCTGAATATGTGTCGAGCTACAAAAGAATCTGCCACAGGAGTAATCACAACTAGTGGTAACTCTAACAACGACGACTCTCTCCACAGAGAAAGTGCAAAGTGTCCAGACACGTAAGAATGCGTAGAACCGTGATCAAATAAAATATGTGCATCTAAGGAACATACTGAAAGAGTATCTATCAAAACTGCATTGGATGCCTGGGCATCCTGTGGAGTCAAGGAAAAAACCTGAGCCTGGCCCCTACCAGCATCCCGGCGCCCTCTCCTTCGATCTCCACGTCCTCTCTGAAAGCGTCTTGCAAAACCTCGACCCTGCGGTACAACAATGTCATGACCCGAAATTTGGATGTGACCAGCACTTAGATTGCATGACATCTAAATATATCGACACAATCTGAGTAAGCCAAAAACCAAGATCAAAAACCCTTTTTGCGGAATTTAGAAAAATTTAGTTTGTAAGTGAGAACCACGGATTTTATGTATTTAAAATTTTGGCAGTATCACCCCTTTTTAATTAATAATAAAAGCAGTTATAATGTGTTTAATTATGTTGCGTCCCTTGATGGGAGCAAAATAACGCCAAATGGCAGAAACCAATACACAATAATAATACGACGCTTAAAGCGAAGAATTTCATGCATAAATAAAGGAAGAATAAGTTAACGCAACTAAACGAACTCACTCAGTCGAATTTAATCATATACAAACATATTTCTTTCTAAGTCAATATACTAGGTCTGATGGAGAATTTCTAGATCCAATATACATATACCAAAATAAGAGGTTATTACGTAGGTAACCCACAAAGTAAAATAAGTAATAAAAGCTGACAGGTGGATCCGCACTGCTGCTACGTGTCCACGTGTCTACTGCTAGGGACTATGGCACAACGGGGGTGAGTTGTCAATACTGTGAATAAAACTAACATCTAACAACTGATAATGTAAGTATGACGAACTAGGGCTAACAATAACAAAGATGAGTATAATATATGATAACATGTGGAGGCATAAATATGTGGTACTAAATGTATAAATCAACACCGAAATCTTATCAATTATTTCCAAAGAAAGCCCATTTTTTCCGTGTACAACATCGACACAAATCTTCTGTTTCCTGTAGGCATCGTTGCCCGAACGATCCTATAAATCCATAACATCAGTTGGTATCCTCCAGATATCCGTCGTGTTTCACAACTATCACCTGTATCAAGTATCCTCGCTAGGCTCCCCGCCTCAAATGTGGCTATCCTGCCCTCGGCCTCGACCGGATCCACCATGAATCGGACTGTATAGCTCCACCACTCAGTCCGGATAACATAAACATCCGCAACCGTATATCTCCCCCACTCGGTTCAGAATAAAACCAAATCATAAAAACAGCTCATTGTGGACATGTCACTTCAATAATGAAGAATCACCGAATATACTATACAGCACATAAAACTCAGAACCAGAAATCCGCATAATCCAATGCATCTTTTGTCATAATTAATAATACTTGAAATGAAGCATGATATAGGTCCATAATAACATTGTTGCAATTTAACTACAATTATTGATGTTTAAGGTATGAAATGAATCATATGTGACATAATAAGTACTAAGTGTATATGTGACATGTTAATATCGATGAGGTGTAACGTAACATGTAGATACGTGCACGTGCAACATGACCCATCAATAATTTGTGCAGTGCTCTAGCAATGGTTAAACATGACAATTTATATATATGAATGCATATAGTGGAGTTGCTAAATTCAATTTTTATACACAAAGAAGCAATTATAACTACACTTAAATCTACGGGCTTATTACGACATCCATACAAAATCCCCCGGTAGATATTTAGTCTACTCACCGGAATACGTCGAATCTATTCAGATATCATCAATCCCTTTCCTTTCCTTGTGGCCTCCGAAGTTTCCGTATTCGAACCTAACATCGAAATTAACTTTCGTATAAGAAACGGCTGAGCTCCGATACGGCAAAAACGTGAAGCTACAAGATTTACATACTAAATATGCTATGTGTGAATATTGTGAACTTCCTAGAACTTATATTAACCTGAACTAACCCTTCGCTGTTCGTATCAGTAAAACAGAATCGCAAACTCATGATATCCGTATCGTATTAGAATTTTAACCCCAAAACAGATATTTGTTTCCAAATTTTATATACTGAATAAATAACATAAACTAGCAATACAAGAAATCCTAACACAAATACAGAGAGCTACCCTAAAAATTTCAACACCCAACTCCTACACAAAACCGGTGAGCTCGGAATTTCAAGGAATGTCGCCGGCCAAAAATCCGAGGAATGGGTCCGTGTTTCTAGTGGATATTCTAGACCCAAAATACAAGATGAAGGTACCGTTTGATTTTTTTAAAATATTATCCAGACTATAGCAGATTCAAAACAGAGCCTAATTTTATCAAAATACGATATTTCCGATATCACAATTCTACACTAAATTAGTACTGAACTTAAACTTGCAGAGTTGAAACTTATACTTATTGAATGATCACTGAAAGGCTCCTTCAAAGATGCACAAGCACACAAGATCCTAGCTTGAGGGTGGTGGTAGTGATCCTTAGCACTTAGTTTCTTTCTCTTCTCTTTTTCTTTGGTGTGATCTAAGTCTTTCTTTATTTTCTAGTTTCGCCAATTTTTTTTTAATTTGATCTCTCAAATAAAGCAAAAGAAAGGATTAGAATAGGGGAGTGGTGAGGTGTAGGAGGAGGTGTCATCAATAAGAAGTGTGGTGTATCCGTTCAAGTAGGAGGTGTAGCATGAAAGGTTCATGCAAAGAGAAGGTGTATACATGAAGTGTACATGCAAGGAGGAGGTGTATAATTATGTTATGATATTCCAAGGGTTTAACTTAACCTTAACCATGTCCTAACCTTTTTACACATAAACCCTCACAAAATTTCCAAATTCCACAGATAATTAAACATTTCACAAAACCCCTCATAATACTTATTATTATAAAAACAAATTAATTAATTTCCAAATTCCATAGATAATTAAACATTTCTTTACTAATTTAACCTACTACATATTAAAAGGTCTTTAATTACAATAAAGTTTAATTTAACGTTTTTAATTAAATAAATAAGTTAATTAATTTTCTAAAATATTTGGAATTGTCACAAACAGCTTGGCGCATAGTGGGAACTGGTGGAGGAAGTAATGCCATCGATGTAGAAGGTTGAGGGGGTAAAGCAGCCTGTGGAAATCCAGTCCCTCCATGGAGTCTACAATCCTTAGCGAAATGCCCTGGACGTCCACAACTAAAACATATAGATGGGGGCCTCTGCTCATCGGGGTACGAACTGAACATCTGGCCCTGAATCTAACCTCGACCAAGACTGCGACTTGGAGTGTGTCTGCCTCGTCCTTTGCCAAACTTCCTAGTAACTGACTCAATAGGTCTGGTCCTCTTTGGCTCAGGAACGATCGCTGTCTCGTTCAGACGCTCTTCCACTCGCAAAGTTGCGTCCATGGCCTACACAGAAATATCGAAATGCTAGGAGCCTATAGAAGGGAACAACTGTGTATCCAGACTCCTCACAAACCTCTTAACCCGAAGCTCCTCTGTAGGAACTAAGTATGGAGTATAGCGTGACTGCTGGGTAAACTGTAAGTCATACTCTGCTACCGGCATATCTGCAGATTTCCGCAACGCCTCGAAACTACTGGCTCTAGCATCTCTCACGCTATACGGAAGGAATCAGGCAAGGAAAACCTCCGAAAACTCTGTCCAAGACATCGGGGGAAGACCTGTGGCTCGCCCTCTCTCCATCGACTCGCACCATGTCTGTGCAAGCCCTTCCAATCGAAAGCTGGTCAGCTCCATCGACCTGGCTTCAGAACATCTCAACGACCTGCCGATCCTAGCCATCCTATCAAGAAAGGACCGAGGATCCTCTGCTGCGTCGGTCCCTATGAACACCGGAGGTCGCAACCTCATAAACTCCGAAAGTGATACCTCCATCACCCTCGAGTCTATAAGTGTGACTGTCTGCATGGGCTGTACATCGGGCTCTACCATGGTCGGTGCATGATCCTGTCTCTGCACACGGGTGGCCTCGTCCAACTGTCCCACCATCTGCTACAAGCCTAACATGCCATCCTCTATCCTAGTCAGTCTATCTGAAGGAGGATCAATATGTTCTGGTACCGCCGAAACGTACGGTGCGTCAGTCGCCGTCAGAGATGTATTCGTCCTGGCTGCCTCCTTGGCTACAGCTCGCCTGGCTCGCGTATCCATAGCAACTGGAACAAGAAACGAGAGTTCATAAGGCGTACGAATAGGAACAGCAATAATAGGGAGTCAAAGGAAGGATTAAGCAAGATATACACCCTAAGGTTACTTAGTCTAAGTATCATAGCGTAAATTTGCCGCGGAACGTATGTACGGTACTCTACTTATCCTAAATCACCTACTCCATCAAACCAGGGGGCATCCTACATAACGAATTTTTTTAAGTCTACTAACTTCAACTCACTACTCGGTTTCCTAAGGTTAATCCTAAGCTCTGATACCATCTTTGTCACGACCCAAAATTCAGATGTGACTAGCACTTAGATTGTATGACATCTAAAGATGTCGAAACAATCTGAGTAAACCAAAAACCAAGATCAAAAACCCTTTTTGCGGAATTTAGAAATTTTTAGTTTTTAAGAAAAAGGATGAGGTAGTATGTCGAATGATTTTAAGAAACGAAATCTAAGCAACTGATTTTAGCATTTAAAATGTTCGACAACGCCTCCTTATTAATCATTAATAAAAGCAGTTATAAAGTGTTAAAGTAAGTTGCATCCCTAGTTGGGAGCAGAACAACGCCAAACGGAGGAAATCAATACGCAATGATATACGACGGATTAAGTGAAGGATTTTATGCATATAGAGAGAAAGCATAAATTAACACAACTAGACGATTTCACTCAATCGAATTTAAAACATATACAGACATATCTCGTTCTAAGTCAAATATACAGGGTCTGATGGAGAATTTCTAGATCCAATATACATATACCAAAATAGGAGGTTACTACGTAGGTAACCCATCTAGCGAAATAAGCGATAAAAGCTGAAAAGTTGATCCGCACTGCTGCTACGTGTCCACGAGTCTCTTGCAAGGAACTATGGCACAACGAGGGTGAGTGGCCAACTCAGTGAATAAAACTAAAATCTAACAGCTGATAATGTATGTATGAAGAACTAGAATTTACAGTAGTAAAGATAAATATAATGTATGATAACTTGTAGAAGCATGAATATGTACAAACTACATGTAAAAATCAACACCGAAATCTCATCAATTATTTCCAAATAAGGTTCATTTTTCCGTGTCCAACTTCGACACAAATCTTATGTTTCAAGCAGGCATCGTTCCTTGAAGGATCCTGTCAATCAATAACATCGGTCAGTATCCTCCAGATATCCGCCATGTTTCACAACTATCTCCGGTATTGAGTATCCTCGCTAGGCTCCCCGCCTCAAATGCGGCTATCCTTCCCCTCTGTCTCGACTGGGACCACCATGAATCTGTTGGATATAGTGCCCTCAAAGTCAATTATTGGATCACAGGCATGTGATTGCAATGATTGAGGAGGACCTATGCCGGTAGGACAGTCTTACTCGAGATGATAGTATGCTATCTGGTTTGCCTTTATCAGTCGTGTACATGTTCAGGTGACTGATTACATGTTACACGTTGATGGAGCCCTTAGGATCTTGCTTGACTACCAACAATATGAGGGCGATCATATACGTGAGAGTTGGGTAGTCCATAAGCACATCCTTAATAGTGGTCCCTAGTCGTGGGAGTACCGAGACAGGGCATCGATACTCTGGAGTAGACTAGTGTATACAGTCGAGACCCCGACGAGGGGCGGTGGCCGGTCTCACAAGCCACTGGTGTCAGTTGGATCACCTAAGATGTATACATGTGCTCATTGGGTTATGAGTACACCGGACAGGACTCGCTGGGAACCTGCTAGTTGGTATTATACATATCGTCAGATCGCAGTTCCCTGGTGACATGTGTACAGGTTAGTTCATCGACCTGAGGTCGTCATTTGTCTCGTGTGAGTTCCCACTGTGCTTTGATTTCTACCCTACCACGGCTCAAAGGAGCGTGCAAACAGGTAGTTTTTGGGTACAGTCCGGAGCCACATGGAGGCACGTGAGCGGATCGGCAGGGGATTCGTCTCTCCCGGTATTGGGGGTGGAGGTCACGCTGTGTCTAGGAAAGCCATTACACCAAGTCCTTGGCCAAGGCAGGTGAGAATTACTGGTAGGTACTCCGGTAGTTTCTCAGGGTGTTCAGTGCTTGTCTCCGACACGACTTATACCGCTATTGGTGGTCTGACGATACTAGCCCCCTAGGCCGGATATGCGATACTCATAGACGAATGGACCGGACTGTATATACATTGTCACTGTTAGGCTCAGTAGGGTTTCTGGATGAGTTCGCTCATCAGCCTCCCTTGAGGTCAGTGCATGGGCAGCCGTTACGCACAGCTAGTGCCGCTGACGGCTTGTGGTTAAACCCACTGCCAGGGTACTGACGAGTCATTAAAGTCCCCCACAGATAGTTTCCCAAGTTCGGGCGAAACGTTGTAGAGGCCGTATGGTTTTATGGCATGGTTCGGAAAATGCACGTGCGTTTACGCACGTGTCATATTTCGGGCAGATAATACTGGTGGGCTTTGGTTTAAGCCCGATCCGAGTATTATACTTAGTAGATATAATATCTTTGTCTAAGTTGCATTTGTATTCGGTCGTAATACAAATGCGGGTATATTTATACAATTTCGAGTTTATCCTGAAATTCGTTTCAGGATCACTTTTGGAAGTTGCCAGTTTCCAGTTTTCTATCAGCCGTATTTAACATTCGGTTAAATGTGAATTTATCTTTTCTTGAGATGAGTGTGGAAGCTTCCAAGATGGTGACTAGGATGGTGAGGTGGCTTAGTGCATTAATGGAGCATTTAAGAGTTGATGACTATGTGTTATGAATCATTGTTTCTTTAAATGAGTTCATACTAGGTATTTAGGTGATTCATTCTCTTTATTAATTGTTGTAGTCACCCCCCTCTCGTACACTCACCTCCCCGCACTCTATATATGGCCGGCCTCTTCCCTCCTCTTCTTTGACACACTCTCACTTGATAAAAGATATACTATGATAGTTCGGGATTCTTGAAATTAGATAGCTACAATTCTCATTTCACCCGATTCAAAAGGCAACTTCATTAACCGTTCGTCCATGGCTTTGGACGTAACGAGACAAAGTGTTCTACTCTTTTTCTACATCATCTTGGTCGTCTCTTCTAGCAAACTTGACGATCGAGTTGCCTCGGTTCAGAGGCGGGAGCCCGTTTAAAGATCCGTCGACGTGGTGCCATCTGGACGAGAAGACTAGAGATTCAGGAGATCGGAGCAGCCGCAACAAAGCGTGGGATGATGGTTGAAGACAGAAGGACTCGGATCGTTCGGTGTAACTCTTCTACCCATTTTGTAGTTTGTTAGTTTAGCTTTAATGGCAGATCCGGGTTATAGTACGCTATAGCGCCAGTTGTAAAAGTTTTTGTTCCGCATTTGGCGTCTGTTAGACGGCCGGGGCGCTACCGTGGACTTACAGTGGTATCAGAGCCTTGCCATTAAGCTTTACTAACTTGTGCTAACACGTTTAAAACATCGATCGGACCGAAATTCAAAAACTACAATTTTTCTATTCAATGTTTATGTCGATTTTAAATCTAATTCAAAAATTATTTTGATGATCCCAGAAAATTGAGCAGGGTTTTTTAAGCACACTGTAAAAATCCGGTCACGTGATCTTGTTAGTTATGTATATGCCCTAGAGGCCATTGTTGTACATATGATGTATATTATGATGGATGCTTGGATATATACAGAGAGGACTTTCTTGCTCATCATTATAGTATGCTATTTGGTTTTACTTTATCTTAACATGTTGACTTGTATTGGTTTACTGTCTTACTCTCACATGTTGATAAAGCCCTTAGGATCTGTACTCGACTACTGGGATTATGATGAGATCATAGTAGTGGGGCCACGGTAGTCTATGAGTACATCCTATAAATGTTCCTAGTCGAGGGTATATCGAGACGGGGTATCGATACACCAGAGTAGACTAGCGTATACGCATCTTGACCCATATGATGGGCGATGGATGATCCCATATCCATCGGTGTTTGACATCAAGGATGGTGTACGGGTGCTCGGTGGAGACTGTGTACACTGGAAGGACTCTCCGAGAACTCCCAGATGGTGATATACCACACGTCAGATGGCAGTTCTTCGGTGACACTGGTACAGGGTAGTCTGTATACCCGAGATCGTCATAGAGTCTTGTGTGATTCCCACTGTGCTTTGATTTCCACCTTACCACGTCTAAGAGGGCGTGCAAAACGGTGGCTTTTGGGTACAGTCCCGAATCACATGGAGGCAATGAGCGATAGGAGGGGATTCGTCTCTCCCGGTATAGGGAGTTGATGTTGTGCTGTGTTCGATTGGCTATAACTGGAAGTCCCTGGCCAGGGCTGATATAGAGATATACTGGTAAGTGTTACCAGTAGTTTCTCGACCTGTTATGAGCCTCACATCGACACGACTTATCGGTTACTGGGGTCTGACATATACCACCCCTAGACTTGATATGCGACATATCAGACGAACAGACCGGACTGTAAGGGAGTGTTACTGATTGGATTCACCGGAGAACGGACATGCTAGCTTGTTGATCTTCTGATCGCTCAATACCTGGGTGGCTGTTACGTTTAGCCGACCGCTTGCAGCTTGTGGGTGTTTGATATGATCATCACCTGCTACCGGCGTATTGACGATTCTTTAGAGTCCTACACAGAGGTTTCTTGGCTCAGGTAAAACGGAGTAGAGGCACATATGTGATATGTGCAGGACCGAGGATAATGCGATATGAGATACCGTATTATATTCTCGTGATATTTTGATATGAATCGGGACATCGGATCAAGTGTTGATTCGATGAATCGGTACATGATATATTAGTCGGTTATATTCGATATAGCCGGATCGTTGGATCAAGTGTTGATTCGATGATTTAATGTATAATGATATATATGATATATTGTATTACATTATCTAATATTGGCTCGCTTTATTATTTCATTTTCTCACCGGATTAATACATTGATATATATGCGATATATGTTAATTGTATTATATTCTTTTGTTGCAAATATATAATATATATGTGATATATATTATTGTGACATGATATGATTTATTATAAAACATGTTTAAGGATGATAAAAGGAGATTAGGGTTTGATTAGGGTTAGCTCCTTCTTGTTCATTCTAGAAGGATTCTATTTTGTCTTGGTTAAGATATTATGGTTGATACTTATCCTTAACCTAACCAAACCCTAACTCTAATTTATTCTCTACAAGTTTTAGCCTCTCATCCTTGACCATGGTTTAATAATCTATCATATATTCTTTACTTCTATTCATCACAAAAGTATTATCATTTTGATTCATCATCTTCTTCTCTCTTAGCTTTGAGAAAGCTTACTAGTTAATTCTCTTGTGATGATTTCTTATGAGAAAGTGAATTAAAAAGAAAGCATAAATACTAATCCATCATCCTCATCTAATCTAGCCAATTAGATTAGGGTGTTCATCTCTTTAGAGTGAGAAAGCTTGGGTTATAGCAACTTCGACGTAGATCATCGGAGAATCGGAACACTTCAAGCTAGCATGGATCGTTCGAGTCGTGGAGCCTCTCTTGAGTCCGGGAGATCGTGGATCGAGGCGAAGGGACTTCTACTCGGAGCTTGTGAAGCGAAGGAGCGGACTACAAAGGTTGTAATCTCTCACACTTAGCTTTAAAGATGTTATCTTGCATGCTAAACCATAATAATCTAGCAAAGATCATGTCTTTGGGTTGTTCGGCACATGTAAAATTTTATTCGGGCATGTTTGATGCTTTATGAACCTTCACATGTGTGCCTAGGAACCCTACAGTGGTATCAGAGCCTAGCTTGAGCATTAGGCGACGTGTTTACGAAGTTAAAACTCCGATCGAACCCGAACCGACAAAGTTAACCACCTCAGTGGATATTTTTCAAAATCTGGGATTTTTCTGAATTAAAAATACCTAAAAATATCAGCAGGGAAAAATAAGAAATTCTGTGAAAAACGAGCCCCTGATCCGTACAAACCGCCGCGGAACCGCGGCCTTACCTCGCTTGGGCCGCGGAACCGCGGCAGTATTGAGGAATCAAGGACTGATTTTTGTACAGTTATTCCTCTTTCTGTGATTTACTATTTATGGGTATTTTTAATCTGACTCAAGTGTTGAGAATAATGGGGTTTATTTTGTAATCGTAGATTCGATCGGAAAATTTAAATTCGTTATTATTTCCGGATATTTAGAAACTGTAAAAATGATCGAACGGATATCATTAACTCACTTTTTCCTGGCACAAAAAATTCTCAAGTGTTGAATCTTTTCTCGGGTTTAAATCTTTCGCAAATGCGTGCAAGTTTTGTGGTGGACCCTCTAGAAGACAACAAACCTTAACTCGATTATGTGAACGTCTTGAACTGCCTTTTGAACCTTCGGGTTTGTGGCAGTACGGCGTGCCACATGTGAGGCGTTGGCTTGACCCTTCTACGGCCGGACCGCTACTACTGTGACACATTCCGGATTATTTGAACTCCGCTCAAGTGATGAGCAATTTGGGAAATTTTGGGTATTTGATTATTCGATCGGAAAGTTTAATACTGTCTATTTATCTGGAATGTGATACAATATGTTGAATTCATAGACTTAGGCATGAAATGCGAAGTATGTGATATTTCGGATTTACGATGTCTAAAGTGATTATGGATTCCAAATATTGTAGTTTTACACTTTCGTTTCTGTGACCGTAAGTGTAGTATGTAGTTGTATTGTCGATTGTCGTTGCTATACATCGGCGACGATCGGTGTATGCATACTTACTTACATTGATGATATGAGATATTATGTGTTGCTGAGATATGATGTGCAGGATTGTCGCGATTGAATAGCCGGGGGTTTTATGTGAGATGAGAGTTTTATATTTTCATTCATGTAAATTCAAATGTAATGTAATATTCTTTTATTTGGGGCACTTCCAGGTTGAGGTTGATGCCACCAGTGTTGTATATTATTTACTTTTCCGCATTAGGATGGACCCAAGGAGGGGAGCATAGGTGACCGGGTTCTAGGGTTTAGTGGGAGGCCATCTCGAGGAGTCGAGACCGGGTCTCCTAAACTCCAGAATTGGTAGGGTCACTTGCCGCTCTCGTAGGGGTCCAGGGTGTGGGCTTGGCTATTCATCGCGACTGTGGAATCCGTATTTTCTATTGTTGGCTAAATACTAAATACGGACATCCTAGTATATCCCACATTATATCTATGTTTCTGCTGCGATATCTGTGATGTGATCATTTGATATGTTGTGATGGATACAGTATATAGTATATATGATATATTATATAGACGTTACTTATGTTTTACACCCGCACTAGCCCTGCCCTGCTCTGTCGTTAGTTACCTAACCTAACGGTGCACGAGGGGACATCGAGGCGAATGCGGATGGCATGAGTGTACGTCGTATTTATCTGTGATGCTTAAGAAGCATAAGCTGATGGGATTTTTTATTATTGAAATTAATAAAAAGAAAAGAAACCTAAAAGATGTTGTACAATCAAAACTTTATAAAAAGGGTAGCTACAGTTTTGCTTTGCATAGTGGTATATATGATATACCCTGCACCTTATTCGATGAGGAAAGAGCCGAGATCCCTTCACCGGGAGTGACCTCTTTAGCGAAACTGGCAGATGCAACAAAACTCGGTTTGTCTTTTGATTGCTTTTAGAGTTTTACTTTGCACAGTGATATATATTATATGTCCTGCACCTTATTCGATGAGGAATGAGCCGAGATCCCTTCACCAGGAGTGACCTCTTTAGCAAAACTAATGAAAGCCTCAAAAACACTCCATTTCAAATTTTCACATGATTCTACAACGATATCAAGTTCATTACACTCATGGTTTTCTGAAAAACCTGCGTAGCCCTCCGTCATTTTGGATAGAGACTAGTTAGTATTCATGCTGCGTTTGTTGACCTTAGCCAAGGCGTAGTGTACGGTAGCTAATTAGTATTTATCTACTAAAACATGATATGTGATTGAGTTAGGGTAGTCGTGCGACTTTGTTGACCTTAGCCAAGGGTCGTACGGGTGGGTTTAATTCAATCAGGAAATGACGGGTTGAACTTGACTAGCACTTATGATTTGTTGACCTTAGCCAAGGTCATAAGTTGCTAGGGGCAAAATATTATCGGGAATTTCAAGTGTTGAAATTTGCAATGAGATTGTATACCTCCTATGAGATAGTTGGATCCCGATACCCACTGCGAATAAGTGTTACTCCTGGGAGAGTTTTACACAGGACAATTAGCCGATCAAGTAGGTGTCTAGAAAAGTGTTAACGGGGTTACGCCTCTGGGAAAATGAGGTTTACTTTAATTAGGTCCGTGCGAAAGCACGGGGAACCTCCCTCAAGTACCGACACTGATCTGGCTGAAAGATTGACGAAATTGTAGGGTGTAATTAATCCCGGCTATTCTTACCTTTTAGGGTTTGAAGGTAGATTTGATAAAAACAGTGGGAGACATCCTGATTAGATAAGATAATAACCAATCTAATCTTGCAAGAGCATACGCTAAAGTGTTTTCTTCTCTCTCTCTCCAGGTAGCGACCATGTCAGGCCATAATCAAGATAATAATATGGATGTATTGACTGAACCCGCTTATTATACTGAGCAGGGGAACGTTGGACCCGTTCTTTCTTATAAGAGTTATAAGACTGAACAGGGAATAGAAGAATATCTGGATTCTCACGCCGCCTAAAAGAACATGCATGTTGATGCATCTTCTTCAGGTGTGTTAGTTATTGAGAACTGTTTCTCAGTTCACCCTACGTCCTGGGTATTGGATACCGGATCAGGATCCTACATATGTAAATTGTTACATGGGATACGAAAAGGTAGAGAACTGAGAAAAGGTGATCATTCCGTTCAAGTAGGGAACGGTGCAAGTATTGCAGCCAAAGCAGTTGGCGAATATCACCTAGTATTGCTGATTGTTAGGATACGTGCGTGTTCAAGTTCGAGTTTAAATACCGCAATCAAGACGGTTTCGCTTGTAGCTAGCCGGTTGAGTACGGGTCGTCCGCAGGGAGATGGGAGTCTTTTTCAAAGTGTTTTAACGAGTTAAGTCCTGTTTTCAGATTTTGTTGGATTATCTAAGTGTTGAGTTGATATTTAAAGAGAGCTTGTTAGGGTTAGGATTAGGTTAGTTTGAGTTAGGAGTCTCCACATCTTTCGTTGCCCTACTTAATATCGGTGTTACGGTAATCGGCAACAACGGGGATTAGCACGACTAGGAAGGAACTTGCGAGTATAAGCTAGGCTTTCCAACGCATAGTCCTTCCTTTTGGTGCTTGTCCGTCCGTTCTTGGCTCTTATCCATAACCTCCAGTTAATTCAACCACAACCGGTCTCACTACGGAATCACCTCTATCAAGTAGGATAGGGTGCCGTAAGGAGCGGATTGTGGTTCAATTAACGGGAGTCGATTTAAGTTGTTGGGCAAGGAAAGAGTGAGAGAGATTTCCTTCTCTCAAACTTCCCTTATCCTACCCTAACAAGTATAAAACTACTCACACTTCATGATAAGGAAAAACAAAACAAAACAAAAGAGGAAGATAGAAAGAAGGAGATTAGAAGAATACGACTAACTATTTGCGACCTCACCTTGGCGAGGATCGAGCGTAAGTATCATTGTCGTATGAATGATAAAGAAAAAGAGAGAAGAAAGAAACAATCAAGCAAATAACAACAACTACTTAACAATTAAAATTACAATAAATTACAACAAGTAAAGAAAGAGACAAGCATGATAATAAAAATGGTCTTCTTTATTCATCACTCTTCACTCAAAAGCTCACTACAAGTTTAATGGAGAAGAGGTGAGAAGAGGAAGAAGAACAACACTAAAACTAGGCAAAATGAACATACAAGAATTCCCCTTTCTTCACAAAATTCTGGGCTATTTATAGGCCAAGAAATGAAATCCTAGGGCAACCACCAGAACCCTGATGAAATGACCAAACTGCCCCTGGAAGCTCGTGCCCTGAATCCCCTGTACGGCCGCGGATCCGCCGCCTATGCCCCCTATGGCCGCGGATCCGCGCCCCTATAGTGGACTTAGGGTGTGGGCTTCTGTGCACTTTCCTGTTCTCCTGTCCCCTCTTGTCTGGTGTATATATTTTCTGAAAACTCTTTTCCATTTCTTCCAGAATTTCTATTGAGGAAAGGTGGACTTTTTTGTGGATGATTGCCTCGAGCTCCGCGTAGATCTCTTGGATTTTGTGCTACCATTGAGCCTTTTGCATGAGAATGACATTGAGTTGACATTTTGTCTTCCTAAACTGGTATCTGGCAACATACGGATGAAGAGCGGAGACCGTGTTTTATCTGTGGTTGGCAGGAACCGGATTTTGTCGTGTTTTCCATGAATTTCTCCGTTTGAGAACCGGGAACCTGTATCCTGCAATTGACTAGCAAACACGGCTCAAGAGTATCTACCGATATGCAATGTGATAAAAATTGGGCGGTATGAAAATGCAAAAATCTGATATGAACAAATACCCCCAAACTTATCAATTGCTCGTCCCGAGCAAAGTCCATTTATTCACAAAAAAATTTCCTAACCTCACTTTCGCAGGGAACGCGATTGCACTGAGCATGTGCAACAAGCCGTTACACCTCTAGGTGTCCCTAGTAGGAGGAGTGTTGTCTCCTGAGGGTTTTCAGCGGATACTACCCACAAAATCCGGTCAAGTTGGTTTTGCAAAATAACTAAGATTCAAACCCTAAAGTTTTGTTTTAGAAAATAACAATTCTATAATCCTAAGTCTAGACTATCGAACCTTTATTTTTCACACCTCGCTTCTTATTTAACTACAGATTTTATATGTCTTTACGTGCAGTGCAAATAGTGTCGTTAAGTTCCCGAAAGGTCGAATAAAGTCATCATGTCGCACAATAAAGCCCAGATAACAATTTAAAAAGGATCACATAAGTTTTATAAAGAGTTAAGCATTTTTCAAGTTTCGTTTTCCAGTAAGGTTTCAACTTCAGAATTTCTATCTTCCATAACAGGAAACTAAGTCGTATTTTTCACTCCACCTTTTTCTTGTTTTCATTTCATACACACCTCTGTGAATGTGCAATAGTCTTTATCATAGAATAAAACCTTCATATCTCCGCTAAAATTTTTATAAAAGCCTGTCTTTTATCAAGATTATTCTCACACAAAGAACCGTTAGGAATTGTAACTCGGAGAGAACACTTGCTTGACTTTGTTTTAAACTGGACTTTCTAGGCTTCTTAGCGAGCTTTGGGCCAATGCACCCAAACCAGTTGGTTTTAGGGCATTAGGTGTAGAAACACCCCAGCGGACTTAATTACTCAAGTTACCTAGGTCCAAAAACAAAAGACAGTTTGGCGTGAAAATCAGATGATTTAATACGAACGGAGATATAACCGGCAGTTCAATTATTTTTTTGGATAAAAGACGTGTTTAGTGGGTTTGGTGTGTAATCATTCCAATCAAGTTTCCGATGGGTTATTTTTCAGACTTAGCTCCAATTACGGCATCAATAACATTCCTTCATGTTCGCTTTACTTCATAAACTATTCTTGACATTACTTATTTCAGAACAAACCTATTTGATCCTTAGAAAATCATTTATCTATTTAAAAGTTTAAACATGAAAGACTTGTCATCTAATTCCCAAAATCTTACGACACGTGTAGTGTGATGTAAAGACGTATATCAGCTATAGTTAACTTCAAAGGAGAGTTATCTTTCAGGTTTTCAAAATCCAAACATAAGATTTAGTCATTCCTATTTTTTCAAACAAAAAACGTCGAATGTTGAATCAGAGTTCTTCCACAAGCTAACCTGACAAAAAAGTTTTTATATTTTTTAGAAAATTTTCAAATTTTTATGGATTTTATGGATATTAATATACAGATGCAAAATATACATATGAATGCGAAGGTAAGAAATGCGTACCGAGCGTACCCCCAAACTTAAACTGGACAGTGTCCTCACTGTCGTTGCATGAAGAGATTATTTGAAGGGTCAAAATTGTCGGTTAGCGATACACAAATTTTTATTTGTTTTTGTTTTTAAAGAAAAGAAAAAGAATATACACAAATATCTACAAAATGGTTTGTACATACCCCCAAACTTATTTGGAACAGTATCCACTGTTCTTGGCTGGATAACCGAAGTTTGAAGGTAAGCAGAGGAAGATCATTCAGGGTAAACCGGCTCCTATAAGAACAGGAGCTCCTCTGTTGGTTCGGCGCTAAGGTACGGTTTGCATCGGTGTCCGTTTACTTTGAAAAGAGAACCGTCCTTTGGATTCTACAAATCCACAGCGCCCTGCGGATACACATTCCGCACAAAATACGGCCCTTTCCAGCGAGATCTGAGCTTTCCTGGATGGAAGTGAAGTCGGGTGTCGTAAAGCAGTACCTGCTGACCAGGTATGAAGGTTTTGCGCAAAAGGTGTTTATCATGAAACACCTTCGTTCGATTCTTAACGACAACTGCGTTGTCGTAAGCCTCATCCCTAAGCTCGCATAGTTCGTTCAGCTGCAGCTTCCGATGGATGCCCGCGTCTTCAAGAGACAGATTCAGCTCCTTTATCGCCCAAAATGCGCGATGCTCTATTTCGACAGGAAGGTGGCAGGCTTTTCCGTACACAAGCCGATAGGGAGACATGCCAAGGTCGGTCTTATAGGCGGTTCTAAATGCCCAAAGGGCATCAGTGAGTTTCAGAGACCAATCCTTACGGTTCTTGGAAACCGTCTTCTACAGTATCTGCTTGATTTGCCGATTTGAAACTTCGGCCTGCCCGCAGGTTTGGGGGTGGTAGGGCGTAGAGAGCTTATGATTAATGGAGTATTTCCGCATCAAGGCCTCGAAAGTCCTATTGCAGAAATGACTTCCATTGTCGCTAATGATCGCTCGAGGGTGGCCAAACCGGGAGAAAATGTTTTCTTTAAGGAACCTAACGACAACCTTGTTGTCGTTAGTCCGGCTCGGCACAGCCTCGACCCATTTAGAGACGTAATCAACATCTAGAAGAATGGACAAGTTCCCAAAAGAGCTGGGAAACGGCCCCATGAAATCTATCCCCCAAACATCGAAAATCTCCACAACCAAGATTGGTTGGAGCGGCATCTCGTTCCTCCAGGATATCCGGCCCATGTGTTGGCACCGGGAGCAAGTCTTGCAATAGTCGTGAGCGTCTTTGAAAAGTTGTGACCAGTAGAAACCACATTGCAAGATCTTCTCAGCTGTCTTTCTGGGCCCAAAATGCCCGCCACACGCTTGGTCGTGGCAAAATGACAGCACACTCTTGAATTCCTCATCAGGGACACACCGACGAATAATCTGGTCGGGACAGTACTTGAACAAGTAGGGTTCGTCCCAGTAAAATTGTTTTACTTGGGATAAAAAGCGAAGTCTGTCCTGACTCGACCATTCAGTCGGTAGTAATCCCGTGCCCAAATAGTTCACAATATCTGCGAACCAGGGTTCGCACGATACTGTCAAGAGCTGTTCATCCGGGAAAACATCATTGATCGGAATTGGAAGCGAAGGCGAAGAAGGAAGTCGTGAGAGATGGTCGGCAACTACGTTTTCACATCCTCGTTTGTCCTTAATGACAAGGTCAAACTCTTGAAGCAAGAGGATCCAACGTATTAACCGAGATTTTGCATCTTTCTTCGCAAAAAGATGGCGCAGAGCTGAATGGTCCGTGTAGACAATGACTGGAGAGCCGATGAGGTAGGGCCTGAACTTTTCTAGAGCAAATACAACAGCTAAGAATTCCTTCTCAGTTGTTGTATAATTGAGTTGGGCGTCGTTCAGGGTTCGGCTTGCGTAATAGATTACGTGCGGCATCTTGTTGATGTGTTGTCCAAGGACAGCACCAATGGCAAAGTCGGATGCATCGCACATAATCTCGAATGGGTGCGTCCAGTCAGGAGAAGAAAGAACGGGAGCAGAAGTGAGTGAGCGTTTCAGTGACTCGAATGCATTCACACAGCTCGAGTTGAAGTCGAAAGGCGTATCCTTGGCCAGCAAAAGAGTCAAGGGCCTAGCAATCTTGCTAAAGTCCTTGATAAACCGTCTATAAAAACCGGCATGGCCAAGGAAGGCTCGGATATCTCTGACGCATCGGGGAGGAGGCAGATTGGAAATGACCTCAATCTTTGCTTTGTCAACCTCTATGCCATTTTGCGAGATGATATGTCCTAAGACAATACCTTCGCGCACCATGAAGTGGCATTTCTCCCAGTTCAAAGTGAGATTCTTGTCCTTACATCGGGTAAGGACAGCGTCAAGATGCAGCAAACACTCGTCAAAGGAGTCGCCGAAGATGGAGAAGTCATCCATGAAAATCTCCAGAAATTTTTCCACCATGTCCGAGAAAATTCCCATCATACACCGCTGGAAGGTAGCGGGCGCATTGCATAACCCAAAGGGCATGAGTCGATATGCAAACGTGCCGAAAGGACAAGTGAAAGTGGTCTTGTCCTGGTCTTTTTCGGCGATGGGAATTTGATTATAGCCAGAGTAGCCATCAAGAAAACAATAGTACTCATGTCCGGCCAATCGTTCAAGCATCTGGTCAATGAAGGGTAGCGGAAAGTGGTCTTTCCGCGTTGCGGCGTTGAGTTTTCTGTAATCAATGCAAACTCGCCACCCAGTTTGGGTGCGAGTAGGGATTAACTCATTCGCCTCGTTGGTGATGACCGTGATGCCCGACTTCTTGGGGACAACGTGAATGGGGCTAACCCACTGGCTATCAGAGATAGGGTAAATGATACCACTATCTAGACATTTGACGATCTCCTTCTTCACAGCCTCCTTCATGACTGGATTAAGACGTCTTTGTGGATCCCGGGCTGGTTTGGCATCATCCATCAGATGAATGTGATGCTCAACGATGAGGGGACTAATCCCCTTGATGTCCGCCATGGACCAGCCAAAAGCTTGCCTGTTGCTGTGCAAGACCGCGAGAAGGGCTTTCTCTTGCTCGGGAGCTAGAGAAGCCGAGATGATGATAGGGAGGGTCTCGTTCTCACCTAAGTAAGCATACTTAAGGTGAGACGGCAACGGCTTGAGTTCGAGCGTTGGAGGTGAAATGATGGAAGGCAAGACTGGTGCAAAGGTCTCGAACTCAAAGGACTCCAGCAAAGGTTCAAAACGAGTGTAGGCAACCGAGTCGGATGGTGCAGGTAACTCATCCGGAAAGTCGAAGGATTCAAACTCGGGTTGTGCGCAGCTAAGATCGTTAGAAAACGTGAAACACTCGTAGTCGTTGTCGGGCGCAGAAACAGCAGCAGGTTTGAAGAGAAACGCACTAGTGGCGTCGAGATTATCGTGATCAAACAGAAACTCCTCGAATTCACACTCTTCTGGGGTGATCTCCTGGATCGAGCAGACATCCAGTATATGAGCATTAGGTTCGGCGGGCTGATTCCCCAACCTAAAAATGTTGAGTTCAATCGTCATATTTCCAAAAGAGAGGTTCATTGAACCATTGCGACAATTGATCACAGCATTTGAGGTTGCGAGAAATGGGCGACCGAGTATCACCGGAATTTGATTCCGGGGGTTAGCTACAGGCTGTGTATCTAAGACAATGAAGTCGACGGGGAATATGAAGTCCCCGACTCGTATTAACACATCCTCTAGCTTACCCCTAGGATGGGTGATCGATCGGTCGGCCATCTGGAGAGTGCAGTGTGTGGGTTTCAGCTCTCCGATGCCTAATTGCTCGTATACTGAATACGGAAGCAAGTTAACACTGGCACCAAGATCTAATAGTGCGCGGTTGATGTTCTTATCCCCAATAGTAATTGAAATCGTAGGACAGTCAGGGTCCTTCCGTTTTTGTGGTAAAGATTGGGTAAGGGCATCACTCACAGCACTAGCCAAGAAAACCTTCTTGGGTACCTAGGACTTCCTCTTTTTCGTGCACAAGTCCTTTAAGATTTTCGCGTAAGATGGGACTTGTTGGACATCATCTAAAAGAGGAATGTTAATGTTAACTTGCTTGAATAACTCCAAAATCTTCTCCATTTGTGGATTTTGTTTGTTAGACCTCAACCGGTTTGGAAATGGAACATTTTGAAAATTGGTTGAGTCTAATGCTAGAGGAGGAGATTTTGGAGTTGGAACGGATCCCAGAATAGGTGTTTTCGTGGAGTGAGAAGTGGGTCCGTTCAGAGCAGAAGAAGAGGAAGGAGAGCCTGTTGAAGAATGGAGAATAGGCTCAGAAGACGAAGAAGAAGAAGAAGAAGAAGCGGCCAGGGTGTCATCGTTGATTCGCTTGCCAATGTTGTTTTGCAGCATCCTTCCCGATCTCAGTATAGTCACGGCACTCACATTATGGTTTTGTTGTTCAAGAGCAACATGTGCATTATGTGGGTGACCGGGATTTGGAAGTGGCTGGGACGGGAGCTTCCCCTTCTCTCGCTCGCTCAAGGCCGCGTTCAGCTGTGCAATCTAGGCCTCGATGGTCTTGATGCTTTGCCCGTGTGCGGCAGTGTGTTGCACTAAAGATTGAATCGAAGACTGGATGTTGGCGGTGGATTGAGTCGACTGTTTAACAAACGCCTCCAGACTTCGCTCGAGCGAGGAAACCTTATCGTTGTTTGACGGAACAAAGTTGTTTGGTGGAAAAGAGTTGTTGGGTGCAAAGTTGTTCGTCTGGTTTTGGAAAGGCTGGGGTTGGAAGGGCTGCTGATATTGGTGTTGAGTTTGTTGCTGCGCTTGCTGTTGCGGCAGAGGGGCCCTTTGGAAATTGTTGCCCTGGAATTGATTCTGATTCTGATTCCAGGCAAAATTGGGATGGTTCCTCCAACCGGGATTATAGGTGGAAGAGTATGGATCATTCCTCGGTCTTTGCTGGAAGGCAGCATTAACCTGATCCTGTCCTTGCGAGGGTGGATTGTAAGGACACTCTTCGGTCAAGTGAGAAGTATCGGAACAACAAGCGCAGATGGTACGAAGGGGGAGAACAGGGGCAGGAGCAGAGAATTTGCTTTCTATTGCTTCAATCTTTCTCATTATAGCAGCCATTTCAGCTTTCATCGCAATAGAGACATCGAGTTGGTGGATTCCTACCCTAGACTGACCGGTAGAAGTAGAGGTAGAAGAAGAAGAAGTCGGTCTGGTGCTCTCCCACTGTAGCGTTTGCTCCGCAAGATCGTCAAAGAACTGCCACGCTTCCTCGTCAGATTTCGATAGGAAGTGGCCCTGACAGATGGTTTCCAGCAACTGCTTCGTTGCTGGGTTCAGTCCCTCGTATAAGGTTTGGCAGAGCTGCCATTTCTCTATACCATGGTGAGGACACTGAACAAGAAGGTCTTTGTACCGGTCAAAGCACTTCCAGAAGGGTTCAGAAGGAAGCTGGGAGAATTGGTTGATTTCATTTCGAATTCTTGCGGTCTTATGATTTGGATAGAATTTTTTCAGAAACGCTTTAACAAACTCGTCCCAGCTGGTGATTGAGTGGGAAGCGGTGCTATACAGCCATTTTTCAGCGAGATCGCATAAAGTGAACGGAATGACCCGTAGACGTATAGCATCGTCCGACAGCTGGGTTGTTTTCATCATGGCACAGACATTTTGAAATTTATTGATGAAGATATAGGCATCTTCAGATTCAAGCCCATGAAAACGTGGAAGCATGTTGATGAAATGGGGCTTAATTTCCAAGTTGTCCCCATTGGCCGGAGGAAGAGAAAGGCAGGTGGGAAGGGCAGAACGGGTGGGGTAGAAACGATCCTGGAGCGCGATTCGCTGCGGCGCTACAACAGGCGGAGGTGGTGGGAGATTGGTCTCCGTAGGAGGTGGAGCCAATCCAGGGGTGGTCAAAGAGATGTTCGGATTAAATCCCGACATCACGGAAGAAGAGGTTGGTGAAGGTGAAGGTGAAGGTGAAGATGTATGAACAGAATTCCGGTCAACGTCGGAGTTGGCCGGCAAAGGAAGGGGTGAAAGAGGAGTGGACGGAGTATCGACTTCGGAGTCGATCGCGTAGTCGGTCGCGACTAACGTAACGCGGACTAGACGGGCGC
The DNA here is from genome assembly GCA_030015575.1 of Agapanthus africanus. Classification (NCBI taxonomy): domain Eukaryota; kingdom Viridiplantae; phylum Streptophyta; class Magnoliopsida; order Asparagales; family Amaryllidaceae; genus Agapanthus; species Agapanthus africanus. Next base: position 228,719,878 of record CM057344.1, read on the forward strand.
TAGTGTCCCGAGTCCAAGCGGACATACACTAAACGAGTTTAGTATAGTCAAAGCGGAGAAGGTGAGGGTAAGAAAACGTCAATGGAGAAAGGCGATGGGTGGTGGGTGAAAATGGATTTGGCGACAAAAGGGCAAGTTTCTATAAAAGTTTTTGATTTTTTCTTATTTTTTATTTTTTTTTTTAGAAAGAGATTTACAGAAATATGTACGGAAATACGGCTTAAGCAATCACAAACAAGATATGCACAATCACACCTAGATCTACGGTCGCCTAGGTCTACTAGACCTGCTCCTGAACTTGATTGTCGAAGTTAAACAATGTCGAGAAACGGGCTTAAAAATACACTGATCACGAGGCAAGGTAAGTGCAGAGATAAGGGGAGGTTATCCAACGCTTTCGCGAAGTTCCTTAATTAAATAACCCTTTCTCTTTCGGCGGTTGCGCCTTTAACACTTTCCTAGACACCCCGTAAACAATATACGGTTAAGCGAGGTTCTAAACACTGTTTATCTTCTCCTAATGAGCGCGAAGTCCTTAGGGCTGAAGTCTAGTATTTTTTAATTTACAACGGACAATGCATATGCTTTAGTGATTTTTGGGGTCCTAGGAAGGGTGATGAAATCCCCACCCAATCTGGATTGGTTTCAAGCCCCTTAAGTCCGTATTAAAGAAATGCAAAGCAGTAACAAATCAACTGCAAACAATTTTTATTTGCGGCGCAAAGAATCCTGCACAAGAACAGTTTATTGGAAGGGGGAGAAGAGTTTGCGCAAAGAAGGCAGCAGAAACACAGTTCAGTGGAGTTCAGAGGAGTGGAGAGAGGCAGAGGGACTTACAGAGAGATTTTGGGGCTCTGAAGCCACCAAGTGGCCGCGTTTCCGCGGCCAAACGCATGCAATGGCCGCGGATCCGCGGCTATGTAGGGGAATTGGGGCTCTGAAAAATTTGGGTGTTCTCTGTTGGGTGTCCTCTGCTTGTCTGGATGTACTGAATCTTGATTTGCTCACTGTATTTGCTCCAGATTTGTACAGTAGACCGGATGCTTCGTTTTGTCCGTCGCGGTGTAGCCGCGAAAATGTGGGTCTATCTTCCCACGTCTTTGGCACTGTACTTGAACTCCGTATTTCCAACGTCTTTGGCGTCGATCTTGAGCTTCGTATTTCCTGCACACTTGCACAAAAACTAATCAAGAATAACAAGATGGTTTCTTTTACAAAGTATATTTTTTTTTCGTTTTTTTTTATACTTACAAATTAACCCGAAATTACACAAGGAAATAAACTACCGTCTACCCGGCAACGGCGCCATTTGATTGTTAGGATACGTGCGTGTTCAAGTTCGAGTTTAAATACCGCAATCAAGACGGTTTCGCTTGTAGCTAGCTGGTTGAGTACGGGTCGTCCGCAGGGAGATAGGAGTCTTTTTCAAAGTGTTTTAACGAGTTAAGTCCTGTTTTCAGATTTTGTTGGATTATCTAAGTGTTGAGTTGATATTTAAAGAGAGCTTGTTAGGGTTAGGATTAGGTTAGTTTGAGTTAGGAGTCTCCACATCTTTCGTTGCCCCACTTAATATCGGTGTTACGGTAATCGGCAACAACGGGGATTAGCACGACTAGGAAGGAACTTGCGAGTATAAGCTAGGCTTTCCAACGCATAGTCCTTCCTTTTGGTGCTTGTCCGTCCGTTCTTGGCTCTTATCCATAACCTCCGGTTAATTCAACCACAACCGGTCTCACTACGGAATCACCGCTATCATGTAGGATAGGGTGCCGTAAGGAGCGGATTGTGGTTCAATTAACGGGAGTCGATTTAAGTTGTTGGGCAAGGAAAGAGTGAGAGAGATTTCCTTCTCTCAAACTTCCCTTATCCTACCCTAACAAGTATAAAACTACTCACACTTCATGATAAGGAAAAACAAAACAAAACAAAAGAGGAAGATAGAAAGAAGGAGATTAGAAGAATACGACTAACTAATTGCGACCTCACCTTGGCGAGAATCGAGCGTAAGTATCATTGTCGTATGAATGATAAAGAAAAAGAGAGAAGAAAGAAACAATCAAGCAAATAACAACAACTACTTAACAATTAAAATTACAACAAATTACAACAAGTAAAGAAAGAGACAAGCATGATAATAAAAATGGTCTTCTTTATTCATCACTCTTCACTCAAAAGCTCACTAAAGTTTAATGGAGAAGAGGTGAGAAGAGGAAGAAGAACAACACTAAAACTAGGCAAAATGAAAATACAAGAATTCCCCTTTCTTCACAAAATTCTGGGCTATTTATAGGCCAAGAAATGAAATCCTAGGGCAACCACCAGAACCCTGATGAAATGACCAAACTGCCCCTGGAAGCTCGTGCCCTGAATCCCCTGTACGGCCGCGGATCCGCCGCCTATGCCCCCCTATGGCCGCGGATCCGCGCCCCTATAGTGGACTTAGGGTGTGGGCTTCTGTGCACTTTCCTGTTCTCCTGTCCCTTCTTGTCTGGTGTATATATTTTCTGAAAACTCTTTCCCATTTCTTCCAGAATTTCTATTGAGGAAAGGTGGACTTTTTTGTTGATGATTGCCTCGAGCTCCGCGTAGATCTCTTGGATTTTGTGCTACCATTGAGCCTTGTGCATGAGAATGACATTGAGTTGACATTTTGTCTTCCTAAACTGGTATCTGGCAACATACGGATGAAGAGCGGAGACCGTGTTTTATCTGTGGTTGGCAGGAACCGGATTTTGTCGTGTTTTCCATGAATTTCTCCGTTTGAGAACCGGGAACCTGTATCCTGCAATTGGCTAGCAAACACGGCTCAAGAGTATCTACCGATATGCAATGTGATAAAAATTGGGCGGTATGAAAATGCAAAAATCTGATATGAACAATTGCCAAGTCGTAATACACTGATTCTAAATGAGTGCTATTATATACCGAACATGATGTGCAACATTATATCTGTTTCTTTATTAAGTAAAGAAGGACATAATTTTGTAGTAAAGGATAATGTTATGAACATATTCCGAGATCAAAAGTTGATTGCATCAGGCTCGTTACATAATGGCATATTCATTCTAAATCAGAATACAGTCCTCAATATACAAAACACACACAAGAGGAAAAGTTCAGAAATGAACGAATCCTACCTGTGGCATTGTAGACTTGGTCATATCAATGCGACACGACTGGCTAAGTTACATAAGGATGGTTATTTGAATCCGTTCGAATTATCTTATGATACTTGCCATTCATGTCTCAAAGGAAAAATGACCAAAGCTCCGTTTAGTGGACACGGAGAAAGAGTTACCGAACTCTTAGGACTGGTACATAGTGATGTATGCGGTCCCATGTCTACACATGCCAGGAACGGTTATTCCTACTTTATTACATTCACTGATGATCTCCCAAGATTCGGATATGTGTTCCTGATAAAACACAAGTCTGAAGCTTTTGAGAAATTCAGAGAATATAAGCACGAAGTAGAGAATCAAACGGGCAAAAGTATTAAGATTCTTCGATCTGATCGAGGAGGTGAATACTTAAGCAATGAGTTCCTAGATTATCTAAAAGAGAATGGAATTCTCTCTCAGCTTACTCCTCCTTATACACCACAGCACAACAGTGTGTCGGAGCGGAGGAATCGCACCCTATTAGATATGGTGCGCTCTATGATGAGTACAGCTGGGTTACCTATTTCCTTCTGGGGGTATGCGCTGGAGACAGCCATATACCTATTGAATAGAGTTCCAACTAAATCTGTGCCTACCATTCCATATGAGACAAGGAATGGGAAGAGACCATCTCTTAAAAGTGTTAAGATATGGGGTTGTCCGGCTTATGTTAAAAAGCAAAATCCGGACAAACTCGAGGCACGATCAGTTCTTTGTAAGTTTGTAGGATATCCAAGCAATTCGTATGGATATCTATTCTACCACAGTGAACAACAAAAGGTGTTTGTTGCTCAACATGCCACCTTTTTAGAAAAGGAATTTCTTACAAAAGAAATTAGTGGCGATGAGGTAGAGCTGGAAGAGTTTCCAGCAACATAAACTAAAACTGATGATTTAGTGGAACCAGAGGATTCAGTACTACCCGACGAACCCCAGCCTCTCCGCCGATCTACCAGAGTTTCTCATCCGCCTGAGAGATACTACGGTTTTCTCATTGATGGTGGAAGCGAGGATTGCATCATGGAAGATGATGACCCGACTAGTTTCGAGCAGGCCATCATGAGTGGTGACTCTGTGAAATGGCTGGATGCAATGCGATCTGAGATGGAATCTACGTACACCAATAAAGTATGGATTTTGGAAAATGCTCCTGAATGGGTAAAACCCATTGGTAGCAAGTGGATTTTTAAAAGGAAATTTGGTGTAGATGGAAAAGTTGAGACTTTCAAAGCTAGACTTGTAGCAAAAGGTTTTCGTCAACGACCAGGCGTGGAATATGACGAATCCTTTTCTCCAGTAGCTATGCTTAAGTCCATCCGGATCTTACTTGCCATTGCTGCATACCATGACTACGAAATCTGGCAAATGGATGTTAAGACCGTCTTTCTAAATGGTGATTTAGAAGAGTGCGTATACATGACTCAGCCAGAGGGCTTCGTAGATAGTGGGAGCAGCGGAAAGGTGTGCATGCTGCTTAAATCCATTTATGGGTTGAAGCAAGCATCGCGGAGTTGGAACATCTATTTTGATGTAGTAGTCAAAGAGTTTGACTTCATCAAAAACATAGATGAACCTTGTATCTATAAGAAGGTAGCAGAGAGTAAGGTTGTCTTTCTCGTATTGTACGTGGATGACATACTCTTGATAGGAAATGATATTCTTATGCTGCAATCAGTCAAGCTCTTCTTATCACAAAGATTCTCAATGAAAGATCTAGGTGATGCCTCCTGTATATTGGGGATTAGGATCTACAGAGATAGATCCAAAAGGATACTGGGATTGTCCCAATCCAGGTACATTGACACCATACTAAATAGGTTTAGTATGGAAGAATCCAAGCGTAGGAACCAACCCATGATCTCTGGACTCACTCTCTCCAAAGAGATGTCTCCCAAGACTGATTTTGAGAGAGCTCGCATGCAAGGGATACCCTATGCTTCGGCAGTAGGCTCTATCATGTATGCGATGCTATGTACCAGACCCGATGTAGCATACTCACTAAGTGTAGTGAGTCGGTATCAAGCAGATCAAAGAAAGAGTCACTGGACGGTTCTGAAGAACATTCTCAAGAACTTACGAAGGACTAGAGACATGTTCTTGGTGTATGGTAACGGAGAACTCCGGGTGGAGTCCTTTACCGATTCCAGCTTCTAAAGTGATAAGGACGACTCTAAGTCGCACTCGGGATTTGTCTTTATCCTCAATGGAGGGGCGGTATGTTGAAAGAGTTCCAAACAGGATACCGTTGCAGACTCGACGATGGAGGCTGAATACATCGCTGCCAACGATGCTGCCAAAGAGGCTGTCTGGATGAAGAAGTTCATTAGTGAACTTGGTGTGGTTCCATCCATTGAACATCCAATACCTCTGTATTGCGATAACAATGGAGCTGTGGATTTGGCCAAGGAACCCAGATCCCATCAGAAGTCCAGACATATTCTGAGGCGGTATCACCTGATCAGGGGGATAGTTGATCGCCAGGAGATCGAGGTCAGGAGAGTAGATACGAAGGACAACACTGCGGATCCACTCACGAAGGCCATTCCCTAGATACAGTTTGAGAGATTATTCGGGATGCTAGGTATGAGATACTACAGCAGCTGGCCTTAGTGCAAGTGGGAGATTGTTAGTTATGTATATGCCCTAGAGGCCATTGTTGTACATATGATGTATATTATGATGGATGCTTAGATATATACAGAGAGGACTTTCTTGCTCGTCATGATAGTATGCTATTTGGTTTTACTTTATCTTAACATGTTGACTTGTATTGGTTTACAGTCTTACTCTCACATGTTGATAAAGCCCTTAGGATCTGTACTCGACTACGGGGATTATGATGAGATCATACTAGTGGGGCCACGATAGTCGATGAGTACATCCTATAAATGTTCCTAGTCGAGGGTATATCGAGACGGGGCATCGATACACCAGAGTAGATTAGCGTATATGCATCTTGACCCATATGATGGACGATAGATGATCCCATATCCATCGTTGTTTGACATCAAGGATGGTGTACGAGTGCTCGGTGGAGACTGGGTACACTGGACGGACTCACCGAGAACTCCCAGATGGTGATATACCACACGTCAGATGGCAGCTCTCCGGTGACACTGGTACAGGGTAGTCTGTAGACCCGAGATCGTCATAGAGTCTTGTATGATTTCCACTGTGCTTCGATTTCCACCTTACCACGTCCAAGTGGGCGTGCAAAATGGTGGCTTTTGGGTACAGTCCCGAATCACATGGAGGCAATGAGCGATAGGAGGGGATTCGTCTCTCCCGGTATAGGGAGTTGATGTTGTGCTATGTTCGATTGGCTATAACTGGAAGTCCCTGGCCAGGGCTGATATAGAGATATACTGGTAAGTGTTACCAGTAGTTTCTCGACCTGTTATGAGCCTCACATCGACACGACTTATCGGTTACTAGGGTCTGACGTATACCACCCCTAGACTTGATATGCGATATATCAGACGAACGGACCGGACTGTACGGGAGTGTTACTGATTGGATTCATAGGAGAACGGACAGTCTAGCTTGTTGATCTTCTGATCGCTCAATACCTGGGTGGCTATTACGTTTAGCTGACCGCTTGCAGCTTGTGGGTGTTTGATATGATCATCACCTGCTACCGGCGTATTGACGATTCTTTAGAGTCCTACACAGAGGTTTCTTGGCTCAGGCAAAACGGAGTAGAGGCACATATGTGATATGTGCAGGACCGAGGATAATGCGATATGAGATACCGTATTATATTCTCGCGATATTTAGATATGAATCGGGACATCGGATCAAGTGTTGATTCGATGAATCGGTACATGATATATTAGTCGGTTATATTCGATATAGCCGGATCGTTGGATCAAGTGTTGATTCAATGATTTAATGTATAATGATATATATGATATATTGTATTACATTATCTAATATTGGTTCACTTTATTATTTCATTTTCTCACCGGATTAATACATTGATATATATGCGAGATATGTTAATTGTATTATTTTCTTTTGTTGCAAATATATAATATATATGTGATATATATTATTGTGACATGATATGATTTATTATAAAACATGTTTAAGGATGATAAAAGGGGATTAGGGTTTGATTAGGGTTAGCTCCTTCTTGTTCATTCTAGAAGGATTCTATTTTGTCTTGGTTAAGATAGTATGGTTGATACTTATCCTTAACCTAACCAAACCCTAACTCTAGTTTATTCTCTACAAGTTTTAGCCTCTCATCCTTGACCATGGTTTAATAATCTATCATATATTCTTTACTTCTATTCATCACAAAAGGATTATCATTTTGATTCATCATCTTCTTCTCTCTTAGCTTTGAGAAAGCTTACTAGTTAATTCTCTTGTGATGATTTCTTATGAGAAAGTGAATTAAAAAGAAAGCATAAATACTACTCCATCATCCTCATCTAATCTAGCCCATTAGATTAGGGTGTTCATCTCTTTAGAGTGAGAAAGCTTGGGTTATAGCAACTTCGACGTAGATCATCGGAGAATCGGAACACTTCAAGCTAGCATGGATCGTTCGAGTCGTGGAGCCTCTCTTGAGTCCGGGAGATCGTGGATCGCGGCGAAGGGACTTCTACTCGGAGCTTGTGAAGCGAAGGAGCGGACTACAAAGGTTGTAATCCCTCACACTTAGCTTTAAAGATGTTATCTTGCATGCTAAACCCTAATAATCTAGCAAAGATCCCGTCTTTGGGTTGTTCGGCACATGTAACATTTTATTCGGGCATGTTTGATGCTTTATGAACCTTCACCTGTGTGCCTAGGAACCCTACAGATCTTACTGTACCGCCGCGGATCCGCGGTAAAACCTAGGGTTCGACCGCGCATCCGCGGCCAGTATATAGGAACAGTGGTCCAAATTGCTTCAGTGTGCTGGACTTGGTAAATTATGGTTTTTGGTATGTTTCATTTGGGCCCAATTTTTTTTACTGTACAGCTGATGTATGTGGGGCCCACTTTGGGAAATTTAGTCGATCGAAATTTAAAACGTGTCAGTTTACAATACTTACATTATATCTCCGACCGGGAATGTCATTTAAGCGGTAAATTGCGTCTAATTGTTATAGTCCTTTTAGACGGATTTGCGAACGTGACAATTGCGTTGATGTTCTGTGTTGTGCTGTGATGTTGCGGATTTGTCGTGGTGGATAGCAGTGTACAATGGTAGTGCAGTTTGAGTTTATTTGTACATTTGATATTGCGGGGCGAGCATCCAACATGTGGACTGCCGTCATAGCCTGTTTATATAATATTCTTTTTGGGGCACGACCGGGTTGAGGTCGATGTACCCGTTGTACATATTTTTCATTTCTGAACTAGGTTTTACCCTGCGACGGGATGCACGGATAGCCGGGTTCTGGGGGGAAACGTGTCCGCATCTCATGGCTTTGAGAGGCAGAGGGGCCTCACTCTAGAATTGGCAGACTATTCACCGCACTCGTAGGGGTACAGGTTGATCCAAGGAGGGGTGCTCAAGTTACCGGATTCCGTGAAGTGCAGGGAGGACCATTCACTATGCTGTAGGGGGCTGCCTCGCTTCAGATTTTTGGCGGGTAACTTGCCGCACCCGTAGGGGTCTAAGATTCATTGCACAGGCTATCCATACGACCAACGGAACGTCGGGTTTCAGCAGTGGCTCTGTGAAACCCGGGGATCCCAGATTATCTGTATTGTTCTGTGATGTTTATTACTTTTCTGTAATGTTGCATATTATCACGCCTGGAGTGATTATTGTATATTGGTATATATACTAGTAGATGTTGTATATGTTTTACACCCGCGCTAGTTCAGTCCCCGCTCTATCGTTAGTTAAGTAACCTAACGGGTGATGACGGGACCCGGTGACGAATGCGGATGGCATATACGTATATTTTATTTTCGTTCTTTTCTGGTGTGATTAATTGTTGGGACTGCGTTGATTCTGATCAATGCAAAGAAAAACAAACCTGTTTGGATGTTGTTGGAACAGTTTTAAAATGTGTTATTACAAAGACGTTTTCTTTTGTTTTGCATACTGGTATTCGGTTGGAATATCTTGCACCTCATTCGACGAGGCAAGGGCCGTGATCCCTTCACTGGGAGTGACCCCTTGGGCAGAAGTTTACATCAGGGTAATAACTTCACTATAGTCGATTACATGTTGCTTTGCATCGCGGTATTCGGTTGGAATATCCTGCACCTCATTCCACGAGGAAAGAGCCGAGATCCCTTCACCGGGAGTAACCTCTTTAGCAAAGGTTTTCGCCACTATATTTTTATAAAATGCTATCAGGTTCCTTCAACGATATCAAGTTCATTACGTTAAAGGTTTTTCGCCAAAAACCAACCGTAGCCCTCAGTCGTTTCTTTTGGGTATTCAGTAGTATTCAAGCTATGTATTTTGACCAACGCCAAGGCACAGTGTTTGGTAGCTGCTGGGTATTCATTTGTTGCATAGATAGATGAGTTGGTTTGGGACAGTCGTTCTGCCATTTTGACCTAACGCCAAGGGCATGTGCGGGTGGGTTCAAATTGACAAGATAATGATGGGTAGAACTTGGCATGTAACTTATGACATTTTGACCTAACGCCAAGGTCATAAGAGCATGAGGTAAAAATTATATCGGGAGTTTCTAAAGAAACTGAAACTTGCCAAGTATGCGCATACCTTCTGCAGTGTGATAACTTGAGTGGATTCCTTCACGTTATCATGCGATGAGAGTTGGATCCCGATTCCCACTGATGAGTTGGTTTACTCTTCGGGTGATCCCGATTGATTCTTCTTTCAGGTTTGGAGGAGAATTTGACAGTACAGTGGGATGTTTCCTGATTAGATAAAGTGATAACCATTCTGATCTAGGTTAGAGTGCACACAGAGTGTTTCTTTTCTCTCTCTCTCTCTCTGGTAGCAAATTTTGACCGACCCTAGACTATGACTCAGTGACCAAGTTGACCGAAACTTCTTAAAATACTGGCTTTTGGATTGTCTGAGTTGCATAAGTCATTACCACTCCTTCTTCTACCCTTTTTGCATTTCTCAGAACACCCTATATTACTATGGACATCCACTTCCATTGGATAGATCCATCGTATGTTTATATACAAACTCGAAGGGACTTCTTCGAGGATGGATCCAGGTTCAGGAGAAATAGAATTGGTTTATTCAGTTGTCTTTTATTATCACCTTCTCTCAGGTTGCGAGGGCTCCTTAGTTTAGGAGAGTACACCTAATATACTTATTGGATAGTCTTATTTCAAACCATAGGCAGGTGCCGAAAGGTAGGGGATGAAGAAAACCAATTAGCCTAAGTAGGGTGTACAGAAGGTAATATGTAAAGACAAAATAAAGGGATTAGAAAGAGGGCAAAGTAAATTGCGACTGTTATCATTCACGACCAAACCGCGTACTTCATCGCCACTCCTATTTCACTTTTAAAAGAATAAGGTGTTATTCAGTTGTCTTTTATCATCACCTTCTCTCAAGATGTGAGTACTCCTAGGTTCAGGAGCGTACACCTATTATGCTTACTGGATTGTCTTCTTCCAAACCGTAGGCTGGTGCCGAACGGTAGAGAAGGAAGAAAAGCATTTAGCCTAACGATGGTGTACAGAAGGTAACGACTAAAGACAAATAAAGGGATTTGGAGAGATGGCAAAGAAATATACGGTTACAGTCATGAATTGGATTATAGAAGAGGCATTACTGTGAATACCAGGAAACCCCTATGAAACATTTTCATGTTTCAGTGCATTGTTAATGGAAAACTGTTTTCCCGATTAGATACTTACTCCAGGGTATGTATTTACCAGGTTTCATTCTCACATCTGTATGGTTTTTACAGATGATGAGTGGGAGGAAGTTATTGGGAATTAGATGATCATCCTCATTATATCGGAATTCGTTGTAATTGGTGATATTTGAGGAAATCGCCTGGGTACAGTTTTCAACCTATGACGCACAGGTTTTGAGTTATTCAACTCAGCGGACTTATACAGAGTATTGTATGTTGTCCAGTGTCCATCAGGACAAAGGGGTAGGTCCTCGTACTATTTTCTGTTTACTTATGACTTCTCTAGTTTTTAGACAAGTGTTTCGTAGAAATACAAGGTCTAAAATTTTGAGAAGTTGTGGGTATAAGAATAAAGTAAAGAACCAGATGTCGCAAGTATCGGGATTCTTCAAAGAGATCGAAGATGTAGATTCTTGTGATTGGTTTCAGATGATAGTAAAAGTTTTGAGAAACTTGTTTCTCTTTCAGGTTACTCATAATTGGATAGGATTCCTAAGTTTAGTAATGCTGATTAGCCTCTCTTCATTAAAAGTAGATAAGCATTGGAGACAGCTGCATGATTAGAATCTGGTTCCAAATAAGTGCCAAAGTTTCTATATTGGATATAGAATGGTTCATATCTTAACGATGTTAAGGTACGGGGAGTTGTCCGTCTTATGCTTAAAACCCAGACTGTGGATAACTCAGGGCACGTTTCTGTAATGGCTGTTTATGGGTTAGCCCACGCTATGACGAGGGTTGACTTTCTACCATCTGTAAGATCAATAGTGATATTGTTCTTGACTCGCCACAGTTTTAGTAAAATAGATTTTTTCAGAAAACAGTAGTGGGAGTATGGTAGAACTGGAAGTGATTTCAGAAACACAAACGATTATGGAAAATTTAATAGGACCTAAAGATTCAATCAAGTTTGACATTCCATTAGCCACTCCGCAGATATGGTCGGTAAACTCAGACACCTACGAGGTACTCCGGTAGCCTCAAGGACGGTGATAGGGAGGTTCTTGCTTACCCAGACTTGACACTACTGTTGTTCCAGGCTATGTAACCCGGCAGGAGGTTAAGTATAGTATCATTCTAAACTAGTTTTAGAAGTGCACGTATATATTATTCTGCTAGAGGGTTGTTGTGGTCAGTGGGAGCAGCGGAAGCATAGTGGGCAAGTTGCTTATGACTATTTATAGACATGAGCAGTTATAGCGGAGATAGATCATCTAATTTTGATGTGACAGTCATAGGTTTGACTTCATTAGAATAGGGGATGGATCTGTTAAGAAGGTAGTAAGGTGTGATGTCCTGGTATTTGGATGTGATACACAGAGTAGGAAGTAAAATTCCTATACTACGATCTGTTGTACTGTGGTCGTCACACAGTTGTTTCTCCAGAAAGGATATGGATATAATATCAGACATTCTGGTTTCTAGATCTATGGTTTTAGATCTAGATTTGGGTAGTTTCCCAATGTGGGTACTTTGACAATATTCTAATAGTTTTTAGAATAGTTAACTCCTGGCATGTTGGTGTACGTGCAGGTGATGGAGTCACCCTCTCTAAAGGTGTCTTACAAACTAAAGGGAAGAGAGATGTGCATGATTGGCATATCACTTGCTTAGGCAATTGAGTCAATCGTGAGATGTCAAGTACCACACCAGATGTTGTTTTTTGCACTAGATGCAATAAGTTTGTATTAATCCAATCCTGGAGAAACATAAGGAAGCAGTTTTTAGAACATAAGTGCATGTTCTACGGATTTGATGACGGCAGCCTCCTTCGGGAGACGGTTATCATTCCAGGCTTCATAGGTGACATGGATGACAGAGTGATTGTAAGAGTTATAGTTTTCCCTCTGATGAAGGGGGAAGTATTATGGACAGTTGGTCCAAGAGGATACTGTGGGAGGCATGGTGCTGGATACTGATTAGGTTCAGTTGACGATACAGTCTAAGAAGTTTGGATTTGGAGTTCATTTATGAACTAGGTCCCATCAGATATCTAGACATATTCTAAGACAGGTATTACTCGATTCGGTAGATGGCTTTCTCCGCGAACTTGAGATTAAGAGAGACAGAAAGAAACATCAGGGCGGATCCACTCACTGAGGCTATTTCTCGAACACAAGAGTTTTACGAACGGACTTGTGAAACTGATTAGTAGAGGAGTTGGGTGTTCGGTATCACACGGACTGTGAGTATGCGACATCGCAATAATTAGCCTTAAGTGCAAGTGGGAGATTGTTGGATATAGTGCCCTCAAAGTCAATTATTGGATCGCAGGCACGTGATCGCAATGATTGAGGAGGACCTATGTCGTAGGACGGTCTTACTCGAGATGATAGTATGCTATCTGGTTTGCCTTTATCAGTCGTGTACATGTTCAGGTGACTACATGTTACACGTTGATAGAGCCCTTAGGATCTTGCTTGACTACCAATAGTATGCGGACGATCATATACATGAGAGTTGGGTAGTCCATAAGCACATCCTTAATAGTGGTCTCTAGTCGTGGGAGTACCGAGACAGGGCATCGATACTCCGGAGTAGACTAGTGTATACAGTCGAGACCCCGAGGAGGGGCGGTGGCCGGTCTCACAAGCCACTGGTGTCAGTTGGATCACCTAAGATGTATACAGGTGCTCATTGGGTTTTGAGTACACCGGACAGGACTCGCCGGGAACCTGCTAGTTGGTATTATACATATCGTCAGATGGCAGTTCCCTGGTGACATGTGTACAGGTTAGTTCATCGACCTGAGGTCGTCATTTGTCTCGTGTGAGTTCCCACTGTGCTTTGATTTCTACCCTACCACGGCTCAAAGGAGTCGTGCAAACAGGTAGTTTTTAGGTACAGTCCTGAGCCACATGGAGGCACGTGAGCGGATCGGCAGGGGATTCGTCTCTCCCGGTATTGGGGGTGGAGGTCGCGCTGTGTCTAGGAAAGCCATTACACCAAGTTCTTGGCTAAGGCAGGTGAGAATTACTGGTAGGTACTCCGGTAGTTTCTCAGGGTGTTCAGGGCTTGTCTCGGACATGACTTATACCGCTATTGGGGGTCTGACGTTACTAGCCCCCTAGGCCGGATATGCGATACTCAAAGACGAACGGACCGGACTGTATATACATTGTCACTGTTAGGCTAAGTAGGGTTTCTGGATGAGTTCGCTCATCAGCCTCCCTTGAGGTCAGTGCATGGGCAGCCGTTACGCACAGCTAGTGCCGCTGACGGCTTGTGGTTAAACCCAGTGCCAGGGTACTGACGAGTCATTAGAGTCCCCCACAGATAGTTTCCCAAGTTCGGGCGAAACGTTGTAGAGGCCGTATGGTTTTATGGCAGGGTTCGGAAAATGCACGGGCATTTACGCACGTGTCATATTTCGAGCAGATAATACTGGAGGGCTTTGGTTTAAGCCGGATCCGAGTATTATACTTAGTAGATATAATATCATTGTCTCAGTTGCATTTGTATTCGGTCGTAATACAAATGCGGGTATATTTATACAGTTACGGGGTTATCCTAAAATTTGTTTCAGGATCACTTTTGGAAGTTGCCAGTTTCCAGTTTTCTATCAGCCGTATTTAACATTCGGTTAAATGCGGATTTATCTTTTCTTGAGATGAGTGTGGAAACTTCCAGGATGGTGACTAGGATGGTGAGGTGGCTTAGTGCATTAATGGAGCATTTATGAGTTGATGACTATGTGTTATGAATAATTATTTCCTTAAATGAGTTCATACTAGGTGTTTAGGTGATTCATTCTCTTTATTAATTGTTATGGTCACCCCCCCTCTCCTACACTCACCTCCCCCCACTCTATATATGGCCGGCCTCGCCCCTCCTTTTCTTTGACACACTCTCACTTGATAAAAGAGATTATGATAGTTTGGGATTCTTGAAATTAGATAGCTACAATTCTCATTTCACCCGATTCAAAAGGCAACTTCATTAACCGTCCGTCAATGGCTTTGGACGTAACGAGACAAAGTGTTCTACTCTTTCTCTACATCATCTTGTTCGTCTCTTCTAGCAAACTTGACGATCGAGTTGCCTCGGTTCAGAGGCGGGAGCCCATTTAAAGATCAGTCGACGTGGTGCTATCTGGACGAGAAGACTGGAGATTCAGGAGATCGGAGCAGCTGCAACAAAGCGTGGGATGATAGTTGAAGACCGAAGGACTCAGATCGTTCGGTATAACTCTTCTACCCACTTTGTAGTTTGTTAGTTTAGTTTTAATGGCAGATCCGAGTTATAGTACGTGATAGCGCCAGTTACAAAAGTTTTTGTTCCGCATTTGGCGTCTGTTAGACGGCCGGGGCGCCACCGTGGACTTACAGAATCCGACTGTTTAACTCCACCACTCAGTCCGGTTAACGTAAAAATCCGGAACCGTATAGCTCCCCACTCGGTTCGGAATAAAACCAAATTATAAAAGCAACATCTCATGGTGGACATATCACATCAAACATAAAGAATCACCGAATATATTACATAGCACATAAAACAAAAAAAACCCAGAAATATGCATAATTCAATGCATCTTATATCATAATTAATAATTCTTGAAAATGAATCATGATATGTGTTCATAATAACATTGTTGCAAAATTACCACTATTACTGATGTTTACGGTATGAAGTTAATCATATGTGACATAGCAAATACTAAGTGTATATGTGACATGTCAATATCGACGAGGTGCACGTGCAACATGTAGATATGTGCACGTGCAACATGACTCATCGATAATTTGTGCATTGTTCTAGCAATTGTTAAACATGGCATTTTAAATATATGAATGCATACGAGAAAGTTTCTATATTCAATTTTATACACAAAGAACAATTATAACTAGCCTAAATCACGGGCGTATTACGCCATCCATACAAAATCCCCCGGTTGATGTTTAATTTACTTACTGGAATATGCCGAAGTCACTTGGATGTCATCAATCCTTTTCCTTTTCTTCCGGTCTCCGAAGTCTCCGTATTGGAACCTAACATCGAAATTAACTTTCGTATAAGAAACGGCTAAACTCCGATACGGCGAAAACGTGAAACTACAAGATTTACAAATATTGTGAACTACCTAGAACTTATATTAACCTGAATTAACCCTTCGCTGTTCATATCAGTTAACACAGAATAGTAACACGAGATATCGGTATCGTATTAGAATTTTAACCCCAAAACAGATATTTGCTTCAAGATTTTATATGATGAATATATAACATAAACTAGCAATACCAGATATCCTAACACATATACAGAGAGATACCCTAAAAATTTCAACACCCAACTCCCACACAAAACCGGCGAGCTCGGAATTTCAATGAATGTCGCTGGCCAAAAATCCGAGGAATGGATCCGTGTTTCTAGTGGTTATTCTAGGTCCAAAATACAAGATGAAGGTACTGTTTGATTTTGATAAATATTATATAGACTGTAGAAGATTCAAAACAGAGCCTAAATTTACCCAAATACGATATTTCCGATATCAAACTTCTATATTAAAACAGTACTAAACTAAAAATCAGCAGAGTTGAAACTTATACCTATTGAAGGATCAACTGAAAGGCTCTTTCCAACATGCACAAGCACCACTAATCATAGCTTGAGGGTTGTGGTTAAGATCCCTAGTACTTAGCTTCTTTTCCTCTCTTTTTCTTTTGTGTGTTCTAAGATTTTTTTCTTTATTTTCTAACTTGGCCAAATTGTTTCTAATTGATATATGAACTGAGCTAAATGAAGAGATAAGGATAATGAAGGATGAGTTTTAGGAGGAGGTGTCACCTAGAAAGAGTATGGTGTATCCATGCAAGTAGGTAGTGTAAGCATGAAAGATGGTGGTGTTTTCATGCAAGGAGGGTGTGTCACCATGAAGTGTACATGAAAATAAGATGTGTCATCTAGGTTATGATATTCCATGAGTGTAATTTATCCTTAACCATGACCTAAACCTTTTTACATAAAAACCCTCACCAAATTTCGAATTTCCACAAATAATTAAACCCCTCATAAAACTTATTATTATAAAAACAACTATTTCATTACTAATTTAACCTCGTACATATTAAAAGGTCTTATATTACAATTAAAATTTAAATTAACATTTTTAATTAATTAAATAAATTGATTAGTTATCTAAAATATTTAAATTGTTACAAGAATTGATTCTACGGTCCCCCTTCTACCTATGCCCAGTTTATCTTTAATTTCAATATCAAGGATAGGGAAGTTATACTTCCAGAACTCCTCAAGATGTTGAGGAGTGCTGAGGGCGCCCTAAAGAAAACCAGGAAGACACCCTCTCTGCTTATTGGAGAATCTTCCTCTTCCAGATCCATGGCGAAAGCCATGGGGAAGAAGAAGAAGAAAGCCCCCACCTGTTGGGTTTTGCTAGCGCCCTGGCCATCTACCGTGGTCGATGCGGAACAAAAATGGTGTTTAAAATTTTCAGCGCTAAAAAACCCGTCTTAGAATCGAACAATAAACTTAAACTAAATAACAAAGGAGATCAAGAAAGCTAGTGAGGAGAGTGAAGCAAAGAAAATATGGTGAGAAATGAAATCCCATGAGAGAGAAAAAGATCAACCATGGTTTTGTAAAAACCTTTTTTCAATATAATAAACTCAACAATGCTTGAATAGTTTGCACAAATGAATTGAAAATTCATTTCTCAACACTATTGAAGCATGGTTGTTACCATTCTCCCCTCATTACCTTTACACCTCATTTTCCATTTAAAGATAAATGGATAAATCTAAAATGAGGTGTCTACCTTCAAGAATGTTTTCCATATAAATATGGATTACACTCTACTGTATACACATACCCGTATTCGTACCAAAATACGAATACCCAAAGAGATAGAATATCACAAAGTGTTAGTTGTATGTATGCCCTAGAGGCCAGTATTGTACAGATGATGTATATTATATTGGATGCTTGGACATATATAGAGATGACTTTCTTGCTCGATATGATAGTATGCTATCTGGTTGCTCTTTATCTTAACATGTACACTTGTCTCTTTAAACTGTCTTATAGTTACAAGTTGGTAAAGCCCTTAGGATGTGTACTTGACTACCTGGACTAAGATGCAGATCATACTAGTGGGGACATGGTAGTCCAGAGGTACATCCTTCAAGGTCCCTAGTCATGGGTGTATCGAGACGGGGCATCGATATACCAGTGTAGACTAGCGTATACGCTTCTCGACCCATGAGATGGGCGATGGATGATCCCATATCCATTGGTGTTTGACATCAGAGATGGTGTACGGGTGCTCAATAGAGACTGGGTACACTGGACGGACTCGCCGAGAACTCCCAGATGGTATTATACCTCACGTCAGATGGCAGTTCTCAGGTGACACTTGTGCAGGTTAGTCTGTAGACCCGAGATCGTCATAGAGTCTTGTGTGATTCCCACTGTGCTTTGATCTCCACCTTACCACGTCCATGAGGGCGTGCAAAACTGTGGTCTTTGGGTACAGTCCCGAGTCACATGGAGGCAATGAGCGATAGGAGGGGTTTCGTCTCTCCCGGTATTGGGGGTTGATGTTGCGCTGTGCTCGATTGGCCGTAACAGGGAAGTCCCTGGCCAGGGCTGATCAGAGATTTGCTGGTAAGTGTTAACAGTAGTTTCTCGACCCGTTATGAGCCTCACATCGGCACGACTTATCGGTTATTGGGGTCTGACGTTTACCACCCCTAGACTTGATATGCGACATATCAGACGAACATACCGGACTGTACGGTAAGTGTTACTGGTTGGATTCACAGGAGTATGAACGGGCTAGCTCGTCGATCTTCTGATCGCTCAATACCCGGATGGCCGTTACGTTTAGCAGACCGCTTGCGGCTTGTAGGTGCTTGATATGATCATCATCTGCTACCGGCGTATTGACGAGTCTTTAGAGTCCTACACAGAGGTTTCCTGGCTCAAGCGAAACGAAATAGGAGCGCATATGAGATATGTGCAGGAACGAGAATAATGCGTGTATGTGATACCGTATTTCATTCTCGCGATGAATGTATCGATTGGTTATATTCGATATAACCTAGATATCGAATCAAGGATTGATTCGATAAGCCGATACATAGGATACTTATCGGTTATATGCGATATGACCGGATCGTTAAGTCAAGTGTTGATTTAATGATTTAATGTATAATTATATATTTGATATATTATTTTGCATTAACTAGTATTGGTTCACTTTAAATGGATTTTCTCACTTGATGTGCAAGTTGTATATGTGATATACTTTTGTGCATATCTTTGTATCATGTTTGATGATGCTTGCTCATTTGGTTAAGTGTAAAGAATTAAACCTAGGTTAAGAAAGTGATTAGGGTTTTAATTATCCATTCATTTATTTATTGATTTTGGAAAAAGAATGGGATAAGAATACAAAATGGTTGCTTTCATTCTTGAACCTTTGTGAAGCTTCATGAAGCTTTGACCAAAGTGACCAATTTGTCTTTATGCTTAACCCTAACCACTCTTCTAACCTTGGTCAATTCTCTACACCTAACCATGGTTCCTATTATGATAAGTATTCATTTCTTTTTCAAATTGGATTAACTTATCATAATATTTCCTTCTTCTTGATCTTCTTTTTCAAGAAAGAAAGCTTGATGCCATCAATGGTAAATTGAGTTCTAAAGTGAGAAATCCAATTCTAAAGTGAACCCACCTCCTATTTCTTCACCCTCTACCTCTTGCCAAGTTGTTTTGGGTGTTTTCTTCACAAGTTTCACAAATTTGTGAAGTCGGGCTTGAACTTTTGATGCCTCGACGTAGATCATCTTCGGCACGAAGCCGACGACCTAGTCCGCCCATTTCTCCGATCAAGCCGACAATTGAGTCCGGGATTCGAGATCGACAGCGAGAGGACGCCTACATGGAGCTAAGGAAGTGGAGATCCGGATCTACAAAGGTTGTAGCTTCTTATCTTTAGTTAACTTGTTAACTAGATTCATTTTTCGCCTAAACTTCTAATTAACGATCCGTATTAGGGTTTCTCGGCACCTATAAAATTTGAAATTGGCATGGTTGATGCCTTGTGAGACCACTATAGTGTGCCTAGGAACCCTACAGTGGTATCAGAGCCTAGCTAGAACCTTAGGCGAAGTCCAGACGGAGTTTGAAGTCCGATCGAACCGAAACCCTAAAATCAATATTGCTCTCTGTACATTTTTCAAAAACTGGGTTTTTTCCAGATTAAAAATATGCAGAAAAACAAGCAGGAATATCTAAGAATTACTGTGAATTTCGACAACAAGATTCCATCAATACGCGGCGGAACCGCGGCATTAGCATGGCTAATGCGGCGGTTCCGCGGCCAATTAATCCCCTCTCAAGTTGATTTCTGCACAGTAATTCCTAGTTTCCAGTGCTGGTTTTCCTGGGAATTTTTAATCTAAACTCAAGAGTTGAGTTTTCTGGGTTGTATTGGGAGTTCATCGTTTCGATCGGATTATCGAACTTTGTCTAAGTGCTTTCCGGATAATTTTTTGAATATGTTAAAAAGTCCGACCGGATATAAATGCCCAACTTTTCCCCTGCCGGAAAATATCCAAGTGTTGGATTTTTGTGTGGTTTAAGGACGTTCTAAGTAGTGCAAGTAATGCGATGGTCCCTCTAGAAGACAACAAACCTTAACTCGATTATGTGACCGTCTTGAACTGCCCTTTGAACCTTCGGGTTTGGGGCAGTACGGCGTGCCACATGTGAGGCGTTGGCTTGACCCTTCTACGGCTGGACCGTTGGTACTGAGGCATGAAGTGAATGTCTTTGAACCTGTTTCATGTGTTGGACGGTTTCGGGAAAACTTGGGTGTTCGAATGTTCGATCGGAAAGTTTAATATTTTCTATTTATCCGGAATGGGATACAATAATTGGAATTCACAAACAGTTATGAGATAACTGAATGAATGTTATAAATCTAGCGGTTTAGTTTCATTTGATATTGAAAAGAGTTTTCGATAATAAGACTAAAATGCGGGGTTTATAACTGTTAGGCATGTGATGTCTAAGTATTTCATTTGATTAGGCATGTGATGTCTAAAGAGGTTGCGGATTCCAACTGTTGTAGTTTTACACTTTCTTTTCTGTGACCGTAAGTGTAATATGTGATATCGCCGGTTTCATTGCTATATGTCAACGACAATTGGGATGCGCATATTTACTTACGTTGATGACATGTGATGTTATGTGTTGCTGGATATGTTATATTGGATCGTCGTATTTGAATAGCCGGGGGTTTTTATGTGAGATGAGTGTTTTTCATTTTCATTCATGTAAAAACATGTATGTAATATTCTTTTATTGGGGCACTTCCAGGTTGCGGATGTCGTCACCTTTTGTATATTATTTACTTTTCCGCATTAGGATAGACCCAAGGAGGGGAGCACAAGTAACCGGGTTCTGGGGTTCAGTGGGAGACCAACTCGAGGAGACGAGTCCGGGTCTCCTAACCCAAGAATTGGCAGGGTTGCTTGCCGCTCTCGTAGGGGTCTAGGGGTGTGGGATTGGCTATTCATCACGACAGTGGAATCCGTGTTTTATACTGGCTCGTATTAAAAACACGGACGTCCTAGTATATCCAATGTTTCATATGTTTCTTCTGCTGCGATATCTGTGATGTGATCATGTGATGTTCTGTGATAGATACAGTATATAGTATATATGATATATTATATAGATGTTACTTATGTTTTGCACCCGCACTAGCCCTGCCCTGCTCTGTCGTTAGTTACCTAACCTAACGGTGCACGAGGGGACATCGAGGCAAATGCGGATGGTATAAGTGTACGTCGTATTTATCTGTGATGTTTAGGTATTTAAATGATGGGACTTCATTAATGTGATTAATGAAAGAAAAGAAACCTAAGATGTTGTAGAATCAAATTTTTAACAAAACAGGTAGCTACAGTTCTTGCTTTGCATAGCGGTATATGTGATATATCCTGCACCTTATTCGATGAGGAAAGGACCGAGATCCCTTCACCGGGAGTGACTCCTTTAGCAATAACTGGCAGATGCTACACACTCGGTTTGCTTTTGACTGCTTCTATAGTTTCTGCTTTGCATAGTGATATATATGATATATCCTGCACCTCATTCTACGAGGAAAGGGCCGACGATCCCTTCACCGGGAGTGACCCCTTTAGCAAAACTAGAAAAGCCTCAAAATCACTCCATTTCAAAACTTCATTTGATTCTACAACGATATCAAGTTCATTACGCTCATGGGTTTTTCTGAAAGAACCCGCGTAGCCCTTTGTCATTTCAGATAGATATTATTTAGTATTCGTGCTATGTTTGTCGACTTAGTCAAGGCATAGTGTATGGTAGCTAAATTATGTTTATCTGTAACAACATGAGATGTGATTGGATTAGAGTATTCGCACGGCCTTGTTGACTCAGTCAAGGGTCGTACGGGTGGGTTTAATTCAATCGGGAAATGTACGGGTTGAACTTGACTTGCGATTTATGGTTTGTTGACTTAGTCAAGGTCATAGATCGCTAGGGGCAAAAGCATTATCGGGAATTTCAAGTGTTGAAATTTGCAATGAGATTGCATACCTTCTATGAGATAGTTGGATCCCGATACCCACTGCGAGTAAGAGTTACTCCTGGGAGAGTTTTACACATAACAATTAGCCGATCAAGTAGGTGTCTAGAAAGGTGTTAACGAGGTTACGCCTCTGGGAAAACGAGGTTTACATTAATTAGGTTCGTGCGAAAGCACGGGGGACCTCCCTCAAAGTACCGACACTGGCCTGGCTGAAAGATCGACGAAGTTGTAGGGTGTAATTAATCCCGGCTAGTCTTTCCTTTTAGGGTTTGAAGGAAGATTTGATAAAAACCAGTGGGAGCCATCCTGATTAGATAAGATAATAACCAATCTGATCTTGCAAGAGCATACGCTAAAGTGTTTTCTTCTCTCTCTCTCCAGGTAGCGACCATTTCATGCCTTAATCAAGAAAATAATATGGATGTATTGACTGAACCCGCATGTTATACTGTGCAGGGGAACGTTGGACCCGTTCTATCTTATAAATGTTATAAGACTGAACAGGAAACAGGAGAATATCTAGATTCTCACGTCGCCCAAATGGAGAACGTGCATGATGATGCACCTTCTTCGGGTGTGTTTGTTATTGAGAACTGTTTCTCAGTTCACCCTACGTCCTGGGTATTAGATACCCGATCAGGATCCCTTATATGTAAGCAGTTACATGGGCTACGAAAAGGTAGAGAACTGGGAAAAGGTGATCATTCCGTTCAAGTAGGGAATGGGGCAAATGTTGCAGCCAAAGCAGTTGGCATATAACACCTGGTATTACCAAATGGTGATACACTAGTCCTGAATGAGTGCTATTATATACCGAACATGATGTGCAACATTATATCAGTTTCTTTATTAAATAAAGAAGGATATAATTTTGTAGTAAAGGATAATGTTATGAACATATTCCTAGATCAAAAGTTGATTGCATCAGGCTCGCTACATAATGGCATATTCATTCTCAATCAAAATACAGTCTTCAATATACAAAACACACACAAGAGGAAAAGCTCAGAAATGAACGAATCCTTCTTGTGGCACTGTAGACTTGGCCATATCAATGAGACACGACTAGCTAAGTTGCATAAGAATGGATATTTGAATTCATTCGAATTATCATCTTATGACACTTGCCATTCATGTCTCAAAGGAAAAATGACCAAAACTCCGTTTACGGGACACGGAGAAAGAGTTACAGAACTCTTGGGACTGGTGCATAGTGATGTATGCGGTCCTATGTCTACACACGCCAGAAATGGTTCTTCCTACTTCATTACATTCACTGACGATCTCTCTAGATACGTGCATGTGTTCCTGTTGAAACACAAGTCTGAAGCTTTTGAGAAATTCAAAGAATATAAGCACGAGGTAGAGAACCAAACGGGCAAAAGTATTAAGATTCTTCGATCTGATCGAGGAGGTGAATACTTAAGCACTGAATTCCTGGATTATCTAAAAGAGAATGGGATTCTCTCTCAGCTTACTCCTCCTTATACAACACAGCACAACGGTGTATCGGAACGAAGGAATCGCACCCTATTAGATATGGTGCGTTCAATGATGAGCAATGCTGAGTTACCTATTTCCTTTTGGGGATATGCGCTTGAGACAGCCATATACCTATTGAATCTGGTTCTGTCTAAATCTGTACCTACCACACCATATGAGATATGGAGTGGGAAGAGACCATATTTTAAACGAATTAAGATATGGGGTTGTCCGGCCTATGTCAAAAAGCAAAATCCGGACAAACTCGAGGCACGATCAGTCCTTTGCAAGTTTGTGGGATATCCTAAGAATTCTCAAGGATATTTTTTCTACCAAGATGATGAACAAAGATTGTTTGTTGCTCAACATGCCACCTTTTTGGAAAGGGAATTTCTTGCAAAAGAAATTAATGGCAAAGAGGTAGAGCTGGAAGAGGTTCCAGCACCACAAACTGCAACTAATGATTTAGTAGAACCAGAGGATTCAGTGGTGCCCGACGTACCCCAGCCTCTCCGCCGATCTAGTAGGGTTTCTCGACCACCTGAGAGATACTATGGTTTTCTCATTGATGGTGGCAGTGAGGATTGCATCATGGAGGATGATGACCCAACTAGCTTCGAGCAGGCCATCACGAGTGGGGACTCAGTAAAATGGCTGGATGCTATGCGGTCCGAGATGGAATCCATGTACACCAACAAAGTATGGACTTTGGAAGTTGCTCCTGAAGGGGTAAAACCCATTGGGAGCAAGTGGATCTTCAAGAAAAAACTTGGTGTAGATGGGAAAGTGGAGACTTTCAAAGCTAGACTTGTTGCAAAGGGTTTTCGTTAAAGACCAGGTGTGGACTATGACGAAACCTTTTCTCCAGTGGCTATGCTTAAATCCATCCGGATCATGCTTGCCATCGCTGCGTATCATGAATACGAAATCTGGCAAATGGATGTTAAGACCGTCTTTCTAAATGGTGATTTAGAAGAGTGCGTGTACATGACTCCGCCAGAGGGCTTCGTAGACAGTGGGAGTAGCGGGAAGGTGTGCAAGCTGCTTAAATCCATTTATGGATTAAAGCAAGCATCGCGGAGTTGGAACATCTGCTTTGACGTCGTCATCAAAGAGTTTGATTTCGTCAAAAATCCAGATGAACCTTGTATCTACAAGAAGGTGGCAGAGAGTAAGGTTGTCTTCCTCGTATTGTACGTGGACGACATACTCTTGATAGGAAATGATATTCCTATGCTGCAATCGGTTAAGCTCTTCTTATCACAAAGATTCTCAATAAAAGATCTTGGTGATGCCTCCTGCATTTTGGGAATCAGGATCTATAGAGATAGATCCAAAAGGATATTGGGATTGTCCCAATCCAGGTACATTGACACCATACTAAAGAGGTTTAGTATGGAAGAATCCAAGCGTGGGAACTTGCCCACGATCTCTGGAGTCACTCTCTCCAAAGAGATGTCTCCTAAGACTGATTTGGAGAGAGCTCGCATGCAAGGGATACCCTATGCTTCAGCTGTAGGCTCTATCATGTATGCGATGCTATGTACCAGACCCGATGTTGCATACTCACTAAGTATAGTGAGCAGGTATCAAGCTGATCCTGGAGAGAATCACTGGACAGCTGTGAAGAGCATTCTCAAGTACTTGCGAAGGACTAAAGAGATGCTCTTGGTGTATGGTAACGGAGAACTCCAAGTGGAGTCCTTTACCGATTCGAGCTTCCAGAGTGATAAGGACGACTCTAAGTCGCAGTCGGGCTTTGTCTTTACCCTTTACGGAGGGGCGGTTAGCTGGAAGAGTTCCAAGCAGGAAACCGTGGCAGACTCGACGATGGAGGCTGAATACATCGCTGCCAAAGAGGCTGTCTGGATCAAGAAGTTCATTACTGAACTTGGAGTGGTTCCATCCATTGAGCATCCAATACCTTTGTATTGCGATAACAATGGAGCGGTGGCTTTGGCCAAGGAACCTAGGTCCCATCAGCGATCCAGGCATATTCTGAGGCGGTATCACCTGATCCGGGAGATAGTTGATCGCCGGGAGATCGAGGTCAGGAGGGTTGACACGAAGGAAAACACGGCGGATCCACTCACGAAGGCCATTCCCCAGATACAGTTTGAGAGACTCTTCGGGATGCTCGGTATGCGATACTACAGCAGCTGGCCCTAGTGCAAGTGGGAGATTGTTAGTTGTATGTAAGCCCTAGAAGCCAGTATTGTACAGATGATGTATATTATATTGGATGCTTGGACATATATAGAGATGACTTTCTTGCTCGATATGATAGTATGCTATCTGGTTGCTCTTTATCTTAACATGTACACTTGTCTCTTTAAACTGTCTTATAGTTACATGTTGGTAAAGCCCTTAGGATGTGTACTTGACTACCTGGACTATGATGCAGATCATACTAGTGGGGACATGGTAGTCCATAGGTACATGCTCCAAGGTCCCTAGTCGTGGGTGTATCGAGACGGGGCATCGATATACCAGTGTAGACTAGCGTATACGCTTCTCGACCCATGAGATGGGCGATGGATGATTCCATATCCATTGGTGTTTGACATCAGAGATGGTGTACAGGTGCTCAGTAGAGACTGGGTACACTGGACGGACTCGCCGAGAACTCCCAGATGGTATTATACCTCACGTCAGATGGCAGTTCTCAGGTGACACTTGTGCAGGTTAGTCTGTAGACCGAGATCGTCATAGAGTCTTGTGTGATTCCCACTGTGCTTTGATCTCCACCTTACCACATCCATGAGGGCGTGTAAAACGGTGGTCTTTGGGTACAGTCCCGATTCATATGGAGGCAATGAGCGATAGGAGGGGTTTCGTCTCTCCCGGTATTGGGGGTTGATGTTGCGCTGTGCTCGATTGGCCGTAAAAGGGAAGTCCCTGGCCAGGGCTGATCAGAGATTTGCTGGTAAGTGTTACCAGTAGTTTCTCGACCCGTTATGAGCCTCACATCGGCACGACTTATCGGTTATTGGGGTCTGACGTTTACCACCCTTAGACTTGATATGCGACATATCAGACGAACAGACCGGACTGTACGGTAAGTGTTACTGGTTGGATTCACAGGAGTATGAGCGGGCTAGCTCGTCGATCTTCTGATCGCTCAATACCCGGATGGCCGTTACATTTAGCAGACTGCTTGCGGCTTGTAGGTGCTTGATATGATCATCATCTGCTACCGGCGTATTGACGAGTCTTTAGAGTCCTACACAGAGGTTTCCTGGCTCAAGCGAAACGAAATTGGAGCGCATATGAGATATGTGCAGGACCGAGAGTAATGCGTGTATGTGATACCTTATTTCATTCTCGCGATGGATGTATCGATTGGTTATATTCGATAAAATCTAGATATCGAATCAAGGATTGATTCGATAAGCCGATACATAGGATACTAGTCGGTTATATGCGATATGACCGGATCGTTAAGTCAAGTGTTGATTTAATGATTTAATGTATAATTATATATTTGATATATTATTTTGCATTAACTAGTATTGGTTCACTTTAAATGTATTTTCTCACTTGATGTGCAAGTTGTATATGTGATATACTTTTGTGCACATCTTTGTATCATGTTTGATGATGCTTGCTCATTTGGTTAAGTGTAAAGAATTAAACCTAGGTTAAGAAAGTGATTAGGGTTTTAATTATCCATTCTTTTATTTATTGATTTTGGAAAAAGAATGGGATAAGAATACAAAATGGTTGCTTTCATTCTTGAACCTTTGTGAAGCTTCATGAAGCTTTGACCAAAGTGACCAATTTGTCTTCATGCTTAACCCTAACCACTCTTCTAACCTTGGTCAATTCTCTACACCTAACCATGGTTCCTATTATGATAAGTATTCATTTCTTTTTCATTTTGGATTAACTTATTATAATATTTCCTTCTTCTTGATCTTCATCTTCAAGAAAGAAAGCTTGATGCCATCAATGGCAACTTGAGTTCTAAAGTGAGAAATCCAATTCTAAAGTGAACCCACCTCCTATTTCTTCACCCTCTACCTCTTGCCAAGTTGTTTTGGGTGTTTTCTTCACAAGTTTCACAAATTTGTGAAGTCGAAGCTTGAACTTGTGATGCCTCGACGTATATCATCTTCGGCACGAAGCCGACGACCTAGTCCGCCCATTTCTCCGATCAAGCCGATGATTGAGTCCGGGATTCGAGATCGACAGCGAGAGGACGCCTACGTGGAGCTAAGGAAGTGGAGATCCGGATCTACAAAGGTTGTAGCTTCTTATCTTTAGTTAAGTTGTTAACTAGATTCATTTTTCGCCTAAACTTCTAGTTAACGATCCGTATTAGGGTTTCTCGGCACCCATAAAATTTGAAATTGGCATGGTTGATGCCTTGTGAGACCTCTATAGTGTGCCTAGGAACCCTGCACAAAGAACATAGTACTAGAAATTACATATCGAAATACATATATGTAAATTATTAAATCAATACCCGATTTAATAATCCAGCTCAAACCCGAGCTGGCTAGTATTATCAACCGTCCGATCGAAAGTCTGGGTAACTAGTACAATCATTCGATCGGAACCCTGCATGTATCAAAATATGGCTACTACATCATTTCGCCTGAACCAGGGAAACTTACTGTGTCGGACACTAATGACTCGTCAATACGCTGGCAGTGGGTTTCACCATAAGCACGTCAACGGCACTAGCTGTACGTAACGGCTATCCAGGAATTGAGCAAAAGGAAGGCCGACGAGCAAACTCATCTGAACCCCTACTGAGCCTGTCCGTGATAATTTCCATACAGTCCGATCTGTTCGTCTAAGAGTATTGCATATCGGGTCTAAGGGGTGGATAAAATCAGACCCCTAATATTGCGATATTTCTTGTCGATGTGAAGCCCATCACCCACTGAGAAACTACTAATTCAAATCACTAATTCTCGTCCACCTTGACCAAGGATTTTTGGTGATGGATACCCGTGCACAGCGTGACATCAACCCCCAATACCGGGAGAGACGAATCCCCGACGTTCCGCTCACTGCTTCCATGTGGATCGGGACTGTACCCAACTAAAACCTGTTTGCACGGCTCCTTTAAGCCGTGGTAGGGTAGTAATCAAAGCACGGTGGAAACTCACACGAGAAAAATGATGATCTCAGGTCGACAGACTAACCTATACTCATGTCACCTGAGAACTGCTATATGACAATAGGTATAATACCATCTACCATGTTCCCGGTGAGTCCGTCCAATATAACTCATAACCCAATGAGCACCTGTATACTATCTTAGGTGACTAACTGACACCAATGGCTTGTGAGACCAGCCACAGCCCCTCGTCGGGGTCTTGAAAGGTATACACTAGTCTACTCGAGAGTATCGATGCCCAGTCTCGATACTCCCTCGACTAGCGACATTTAAGGATGTGCTTATAGACCACCCAGCTCCCATGTATATGATCGCCATCATAATGCTGGTAGTCAAGCAAGAATCCTATGTGCTCTATCAACATGTAATAGTGATATGTAATACCACATAATGCATGTACATGATGATAGAGACAAACCAGATAGCATACTATCATCTCGAGTAAGTCTGTTCTACCCGTATAGGTCCTCCCTCAATTATCACAATCGCGTGCTTACGACTACAATAATTGACTTGAGGGCACTATAGCCAACAATCTCCCACTTGCACTTAAGGCTAATTATTGCGAAGTCGCTTACTCGCAGCCCGTGTGATACCGGACACCCAACTTCTCTACTAATCTGTTAGTTATATGTATGCCCTAGAGGCCATTACGGTACATAAGATGTATATTGTAGTGGATGCTGGGACATATATAGGGAGGACTTTCTTGCTCGACATGATAGTATGCTATCTGGTTGAACTTTACCTTAACGTGTATACTGATTGTCTCTCTGTTACATGTTGGTAAAGCCATTAGGATCTGTACTTGACTACCTGGACTATGATGCGGATCATACTAGTGGGGACATGGTAGTCCATAAGTACATCCTTCAAAGTCCCTAGTCGAGGGTGTATCGAGACGGGGCATCGATATACCAGAGTAGACTAGCGTATACCTTCTCGACCCATACAGATGGGCGATGGATGATCCCATATTCATTGGTGTTTGACATCGGAGATGATATACGGGTGCTCAGTAGAGGCTGGGTACACTAGACGGACTTGCCGAGAACTCCCAGATGGTATTATACCTTACGCCAGATGGCAGTTCTCTGGTGACACTGGTACAGAGTAGTCTGTTGACCCGAGATCGTCATAGAGTCTTGTGTGGTTCCCACTGTGCTTTGATTTCCATCTTACCACGTCCAAGAGGGCGTGCAAAACGGTGGTTTTTGGGTACAGTCCCGAGTCACATGGAGGCAATGAGCGATAGGAGGGGATTCGTCTCTCCCGGTATAGGGGGTTGATGTTGCGCTGTGTTCGATTGGCTATAACAGGAAATCCCTGGCCAGGGTTGCTGAGATTTACTCGTAAGTGTTACCAGTAGTTTCTCGAACAGTTATAGACCTCATATCGACACGACTTATCGAGCTATTGGGGTCTGACATTTACCACCCCTAGGCGAGATATGCGACATATCAGACGATCAGACCGGACTGTACGGTAGTGTTACTGGTTGGATTCACTGGAGTGTGAGCGGGCTTGCTCGTCGATCTACAGATCGCTCAATAACCGGGTGGCCGTTACGTTTAGCAGACCGCTTGCGGCTTGTGGGTGTTTGATATGATCATCATCTGCTGCCGGCGTATTGACGAGTCTTTAGAGTCCTACACAGAGGTTTCCTGGCTCAAGCGAAACGAAATAGGAGCGCATATGAGATATGTGCGGGACCGAGAATAATGCGTGTATGTGATACCGTATTCCATTCTCGCGATCAATGTGTCGGATGGTTGTATGCGATATAACCTAGTTATCGATTCAAGCGTTGAATCGATAAGCCGATACATTGGATACCAGTCGGTTATGTGCGACATGACCGGATCGTTAAATCAAGTGTTGATTTAATGATTTAATGCATAATTGTATATTTGATATATTACTTTGCATTAACTAGTATCGGTTCACTTTAAAATGGATTTTCTCACTCGGGTGTGTGCATTGCATATGCGATATGATTTTGTGCACTTGCTTGTATCATGTTTGATGATGCATGCCAAACTTGGTTAAGTGTAAAGAATGAACCATGGTAATGAATGGGTTAGGGTTTTGATTTTTATTTATTCATTTATCTTTCTTATTTATTCTTTTTGGAAAAAGGAAAAAGAAAGATAAATGGTGGCATATTTTGGATTTAGTTGAAGTTTCTTGAAACTTTGACTAAGTCTTCATTCTTGTCCTATACTTAACCCTAACCATTTTAACTAACCTAAGTTAATTCTCTACACTTAACTAGAGTTAAAAGTATGATAAGTATTGTTTTATTTTCTATTTTTAATTCAAGACTTATCATATCATCTTCATCTTCTTCCATTCTTCAAGTGAAGAAAGCTTCATTTTCATCAATGGTGATTGATGATTAAGAGTGAGAAATCCATTTCTAAAGTCTACCCACTTCCTATTTCTTCATCCTCTACCTCTTGCCAAGTAGTAGAGTGTGTTTACTTCACAAGTTTCATGACTTGGTGAAGTTGTGAGCTTGATCTAGCGATGCCTCGACGTAGATCATCTTCGGCATGGACATCGACGACCTAGCTCGCTTATTCTCCGATGAAGTCGACGCTAGAGCCCGGATTCCTTTTGGACAGCGGAGAGGACTTCGTTGCGGAGCTATGGAGGTGGAGAACCGGATCTACAAAGGTTGTATTTCCGTATCTCTTAGTTAAGTGTTAACTAGTTAGCTTTTTCGCCTAGATTTCTAGCAAACGATCCGTAGTCGGGTCTCTCGGCACCCATAAATATTTATATTGGCATGTTCGATGCCTTGTGAGACCTCACTAGGGTGCCTAGGAACCCTACAGTGGTATCAGAGCCTAGCTAGAGCCTTAGGCGAAGTCCAGACGGAATTTGAAGTCCGATCGAACCGAAAACACGAACCCAAAATTGCTTTCTGTCCTTTTTCTAAAAACTGGGATTTTTCCAGATTAAAAATTGCCAAAAAATTCAGCAGGGAATTGTATGAGTTACTGTGAAGCACGTGATGATAAATCCACTAAGGAAGCGCGGAACCGCGGCCCCCACCATAGCACTAGCGGCGCTTCCGCGGCCACACTGTAGATTTACACCACGTGGATAGCACAGTAATTCTTGTCTCAGAGTGCTGAGTCTTCTGGAAATTTTTATTTTTTATTCAAGAGTTGAATTTTCTGGAGTTGTTTTGGGGATTCGGTGTTTTGATCGGAATATCAAATTTTGTCTGTGTGGCTTTCCGGATAAATTTAAGAATATGTTAAAAGGTTCGACCGGATATAAATACCCAATTTTTCCCCTGTCGGGAAATTTCCAAGTGTTGGATTTTTCCGCAGTTTAACGACGTTCTAAGTAGTGCAAGTAACTTGATGGACCCTCTAGAAGACAACAAACCTTAACTCGATTATGTGACCGTCTTGAACTGCCCTTTGAACCTTAGGGTTTGGGGCAGTACGGCGTGCCACATGTGAGGCGTTGGCTTGACCCTTCTACGGCTGGACCGTTGGTACTAAGGCACGAACTGAATGTTGTTAGACTCATATTTCATGTGTTGATCATTATCGGGAATACTTGGGTGTTCGATTGTTCGATCGGAAAGTTTAACATTTTCTATTTATCCGGAATGGGATACAATAATTGGAATTCACAATATGTTATGAGATAACTGAATGAATGTTATAAACGTAGCAATTTAGTCTCATTTGATCGGTTGCCACGGAATTTTGATGTGATCAAAAGTCCGTCGCAATCACGTAGCGTACGCGGATACTCGCCGGGTAAACTTAATAGACAGCCTTACTCCATAGCCCCGACCAAGTGACTGTAGGAGAACCCCGTCGCCGAAAGCATCCGTTCGGGTGCTCGCGGTAGCGGTGTTCCGCCTTGGTGCACTTCGTCGTCGGTATCGGGGGTGCGGCCGCCTACTGAAGTTTGCGATGAGTATTCGATCAGGATGCCGGGAATCTTGTTGAATTGCCCGACTTGATATTGAAAAGAGTTTTCGATAATGAGACTAAAATGCGGGGTTTATAATTGTTAGGCATGCGATGTCTAAGGAATTCATTTGGTCAGGCATGTGATGTCTGAAGAGATTGCGGATTCCAAATGTTGTAGTTTTACACTTTCTTTTCTGTGACCGTAAGTGTAATATGTGATATCGCCGGTTTCGTTGCTATATGTCAACGACAATTGGGATGCGCATATTTACTTACGTTGATAACATGTGATGTTATGCGTTGCTGGATATGTTATATTGGATCGTCGTGTTTGAATAGCCGGGGTTTTTTATGTGAGATGAGTGTTTTTCATTTTCATTCATGTAAAATCTTGTATGTAATATTCTTTTATTGGGGCACTTCCAGGTTGCGGAAGTTGTCACCGTTTGTATATTATTTACCTTTTCTGCACTAGGATAGACCCAAGGAGGAGGGCACAAGTAACCGGGTTCTGGAGTCCAGTGGGAGACCAACTCGAGGAGTCGAGGCCGGGTCTCCTAACTCCAGAATTGGTAGGGTTGCTTACCGCTCTCGTAGGGGTCTAGGGGTGTGGGTTTGGCTATTCATCACGACCGTGGAATCCGTGTTTTATACTGGCTCGTATTGAAAACACGGACGTCCTAGTATATCCAATATTTCATATGATTCTTCTGCTGCGATATCTGTGATGTGATCATGTGATGTTCTGTGATAGATACTGTATATAGTATATATGATATATTATATAGACGTTACTTATGTTTTACACCCGCGCTAGCCCTGCCCCGCTCTGCCGTTAGTTACCTAACCTAACGGTGCACGAGGGGACATCGAGGCGAATGTGGATGGCATAAGTGTACGTCGTATTTATCTGTGATGTTTAGGTACATAATTGATGGGACTTCATTAATGTGATTAATGAATTAAAAGAAACCTAAGATGTTGTAGAATCGAATTTCAAAATAAAACAGGTAGCTACAGTTCTTGCTTTGCACAGCGGTATATGTGATATATCCTGCACCTTATTCGATAAGGAAAGGACCGAGATCCCTTCACCGGGAGTGACTCCTTTAGCAATAACTGGCAGATGCTACACACTCGGTTTGTATTTTGATTGCTTTTAAGTGTTTTTGCTTTGCACAGCGATATATATGATATATCCCGCACCTCATTCGACGAGGAAAGGACCGACGATCCCTTCACCGGGAGTGACTCCTTTAGCAAAACTAGAAAAGCCTCAAAAACACTCTATTTTAAAATCATTTGATTCTACAACGATATCAAGTTCATTACGCAATAGGTTTTCAGAAAAACCTGTCGTAGCCCTCCGTCATTTCAGATACGTACTAGTTAGTATTCGTGCTGCGGTTGTTTGGCCTCCGTCAAGGCGTAGTGTACGGTAGCTAACTAGTGCTTATCTGCTAGCATATGATGCGATTGGATTAGGGTATTCGTACGGCGTTGTTTGGCCTCCGTCAAGGGTCGTGCGGGTGGGTTTAATTCAATCAGGAAATGACGGGTTGAACTTGACTAGCGGACTATGGGTTGTTTGGCCTCCGTCAAGGTCATAGCGAGCTAGGGGCAAAATATTATCGGGAATTTCAAGTGTTGAAATTTGCAATGAGATTGCATACCTTCTATGAGATAGTTGGATCCCGATACCCGCTGCGAGTAATTGTTACTCCTGGGAGAGTTTTACACATTACAATTAGCCGATCAAGTAGGTGTCTAGAAAGGTGTTAACGAGGTTACGCCTCTGGGAAAACGATGTTTACATTAATTAGGTTCGTGCGAAAGCACGGGGGACCTCCCTCAAAGTACCGACACTGGCCTGGCTGAAAGATTGGCGAACTTGTAGTGTGTAATTAATCCCGGCTAGTCTTTCCTTTTAGGGTTTGAAGGAAGATTTGATAAAAAGCAGTGGGAGCCATCCTGATTAGATAAAATAATAACCAATCTATTCTTGCAAGAGCGCACGCTGAGTGTTTTCTTCTCTCTCTCTCCAGGTAGCGACCATGTCACGCCTTAATCAAGATAATAATATGGATTATTGACCGAACCCGCTTGTTATACTGAGCTGGGGAACGTTGGTCCCGCTCCAACTTATAATTGTTATAAGACAGAGCAGGAAATTGGGGAATACCAGATTTCCCGTGCCTCCCAAACGAAGAGAGTGCATGCTGATGCATCATCTTCGGGTGTGTTCTTTATACAGAACTGTTTCTCTATTCTTTACGTCCTGGGTATGTGATACCAGATCAGGATCCCGCATATGTAATATGTTACATGGGCTACAGATAGGTAGAGAACTGAGAACGGGTGATAAGTTTCATGAGACAGAAAACGGGGCAAGAGTTGCAGCCAAGTCTGTTGGTCACTGTCACCCTGTATTACAAATACATTGATTCTGAACGAATGCTGTTAGATACCAAACCTGATATACAAAATCATATCAGTCTCTTTAGTAGTAAAGAAATAATAAAATTTTGTATTGTTGGATAATGTTTTGAACATTTCCTATATCAAAAGTTGATCGGTTCAGGCACGTTATCTAAAAGCGTTGATGTTCTAAATCAAACCACAGTTCTTAGTATATGGAACACACACAAGAGGAAGAGTTCAGAAATGAACGGATTCTTCTTGAGGTATTGTAGACTAGGTCAGATCAATGTGACCCGACTAGCTGAAGTTACATTTAGATGTATATTTAAATTAGTTTGAATTTACATCTTGTGAAACTCGCCAGTCATGTCACAAAGATATGATGACCATAGCTCCGTTTACTGGAAACAGAGAAAGAGTTAGTGAACTCTTGGGATGATACATGTTGATGTATGTAGGTCCCCAGTCTACACATGCCAAGACCGGTTCTTTGTACTTCATTACATTCTCTGATAATCTCTCGAGATTCAGACATATGTTCCTGTTGAAACACAAGTCCGAACCTTTTGAGA
This sequence comes from Agapanthus africanus, assembly GCA_030015575.1. Classification (NCBI taxonomy): domain Eukaryota; kingdom Viridiplantae; phylum Streptophyta; class Magnoliopsida; order Asparagales; family Amaryllidaceae; genus Agapanthus; species Agapanthus africanus. The sequence goes on from CM057344.1 coordinate 228,755,978, forward strand.
TATTCACAGAATATAAGTTAGAAGTAGAGAACCAAAATATGGGTATAAGTATTATGTCCTTTGATGAGATCAAGGAGGAGAATACTTGAGCACGGAATTCCTGGACTATTCTAAAGGAGAATGAGATTCTCTCTCAGCATTACTCCTCCGTATACACCATAGCACGATGGTAAATCGGGGTGGAACAATCATACCCTATATGATAAGGTGTGCTCTATGATGAGTACTACTGAGTTACCTTTTTCCTTTTGGGAGTTATGCACTTGAGAAGCTGCATACCTATTGAATAGGGTTCCAATCAAATCAGTTGCCTACCACTTCATATGTGATATGGAAAGGGAAGAGCCCATGTCTTAAGCTAGTTAAGATTTGGGGTTGACTGGCCTATGTCTAAAAGCAAAATCCGGACAAGCTCGAGGCAAGATCTGTTATGTAGAACTGGAAAGGTTCCAGCTATACAAACTACAGCAGATGATTTGATAGAACCAAGGGATTCAGTAGATACCAACGAACCTCAGCCTCTCCGCCGATCTAGTAGGGTTCCTCACCCACCTGAGAGATACTTCGGTTTCTCTATGACAGTGGGAGCGAGGATTGCATCATGAGATGATGACCCAACTAGTTTCGAGCTGGCCATCAGGAGTATGACTCTGTAAGAATGGCTGGATGTTTAGCGATCTGAGATGGAATCCTTATACACCGACAAAGTATGGACTTTAGTTGCTATATCTGAAGGGTTAAATCCCCATCAGGGGCAAGTATATCTTGAGAAGATTACTTGGTGTACATGGAAAGGTTGAGACTTTCAAAGCTAGACTTGTTAATGGTTTTCGTCATCAACCAGGCATGGATGATGATGAAACCTTTTCTAAGTAGCTATGCTTAAGTCCATCCAGATCCTACTTGCCACGGCTACATACCATGACTACGATATCTGGTGGTTGGGTGTCATGACAGCTTTTCTAAATGATGTTTGGAAGAGAGCGTCTATAAGTACACAGCCAGAGGGTTTCGTAGACAGTGGGAGCAGCGGAATCGTGTGCAAGATGCTTTATAGGATAAAGCAGGCATCGCGGAGTTGGAACATCTGTTTTGATGAAGTAGTCAAACAGTTTGACATCATCAAAATGGTAGATGAACCTTGTATAAACAAAAAGGTAGTAGGGAGTATGGTGGTGATCCTCGTAGAGTACGTGGATGACATACTCTTGATAAGAAAGGAGTTTCTTATGCTACGCTCGATCAATCTCCGTCTGTCACAATGATTCTCCATATAGGATCATAATGATACCTACTAACTCCTGGATTTTGGATCTATGAGATAGATCTAAATAGATGTTAGGATTCTCACTAGTCGAAGTGAGATGGTATCACATGATCCTGGGGAGAATCACTGGAAGGGTTCCAGGGTGATAAAGACGACTGAATGTCAGTCACAGGCATTGTCTTTACCCTCAAGAGGGACGGTATGTTGGAAGAGTTCCAAGCTAGATACCGTGACATACTAGACGATAAAGGCTGGATACATCGCTACTTAAGATGCTACCATAGAGGCTGTTTGGGTGTATATTGGTTCATGAGATGAACTACGTTCCTACCATTGTGAGACAATGGAATTGTGGCTCATGCCGAGGAACGCCGGTCCCATCTGTGATCCAGACTTATTCTAAGGCAGCATCGCCTGATCATGGAGATAGTTGATCTCCAGGGTGATCGAGGTTAGGAGAGTAGATTCAGAGGACAACACAGCGGATCCACTCACAAAGGCCTGTTCCCAGAGAGAGATTTTTATGGGATGGTTGAGTATGAGATACTACAACCACTGCTACAGATGGCCCAAGTGCAAGTGGGAGATTGTTAGTTATATGTATGCCCTAGAGGCCATTACTGTACATAGGATGTATATTGTAGTGGATGCTGGGACATATATAGGGAGGACTTTCTTGCTCGACATGATAGTATGCTATCTGGTTGAACTTTACCTTAACGTGTATACTGATTATCTCTCTGTTACATGTTGGTAAAGCCCTTAGGATCTGTACTTGACTACCTGGACTATGATGCGGATCATACTAGTGGGGACATGGTAGTCCATAAGTACATCCTTCAAAGTCCCTAGTCGAGGGTGTATCGAGATGGGGCATCGATATACCAGAGTAGACTAGCGTATACCTTCTCGACCCATACAGATGGGCGATGGATGATCCCATATCCATTGGTGTTTGACATCGGAGATGATATACGGGTGCTCAGTAGAGACTGGGTACACTGGACGGACTCGCCGAGAACTCCCAGATGGTATTATACCTTACGTCAGATGGCAGTTCTCTGGTGACACTGGTACAGAGTAGTCTGTTGACCCGAGATCGTCATAGAGTCTTGTGTGGTTCCCACTGTGCTTTGATTTCCATCTTACCACGTCCAAGAGGGCGTGCAAAACGGTGGTTTTTGGGTACAGTCCCGAGTCACATGGAGGCAATGAGCGATAGGAGGGGATTCGTCTCTCTCGGTATAGGGGGTTGATGTTGCGCTGTGTTCGATTGGCTATAACAGGAAATCCCTGGCCAGGGTTGCTGAGATTTACTAGTAAGTGTTACCAGTAGTTTCTCGAACAGTTATAGACCTCATATCGACACGACTTATCGAGCTATTGGGGTCTGACGTTTACCACCCCTAGGCGAGATATGCGACATATCAGACGATCAGACCGGACTGTACGGTAGTGTTACTGGTTGGATTCACTGGAGTGTGAGCGGGCTTGCTCATCGATCTTCAGATCGCTCAATACCCGGGTGGCCGTTACGTTTAGCAGACCGCTTGCGGCTTGTGGGTGTTTGATATGATCATCATCTGCTGCCGGCGTATTGACGAGTCTTTAGAGTCCTACACAGAGGTTTCCTGGCTCAAGCGAAACGAAATAGGAGCGCATATGAGATATGTGCGGGACCGAGAATAATGCATGTATGTGATACCGTATTCCATTCTCACGATCAATGTGTCGGATGGTTGTATGCGATATAACCTAGTTATCGATTCAAGCGTTGAATCGATAAGCCGATACATTGGATACCAGTCGGTTATGTGCGACATGACCGGATCGTTAAATCAAGTGTTGATTTAATGATTTAATGCATAATTGTATATTTGATATATTACTTTGCATTAACTAGTATCGGTTCACTTTAAAATGGATTTTCTCACTCGGGTGTGCGCATTGCATATGCGACATGATTTTGTGCACTTGCTTGTATCATGTTTGATGATGCATGCCAAACTTGGTTAAGTGTAAAGAATGAACCATGGTAATGAATGGGTTAGGGTTTTGATTTTTATTTATTCATTTATCTTTCTTATTTATTCTTTTTGGAAAAAGGAAAAAGAAAGATAAATGGTGGCATATTTTGGATTTAGTTGAAGTTTCTTGAAACTTTGACTAAGTCTTCATTCTTGTCCTATACTTAACCCTAACCATTTTAACTAACCTAAGTTAATTCTCTACACTTAACTAGAGTTAAAAGTATGATAAGTATTGTTTTATTTTCTATTTTTAATTCAAGACTTATCATATCATCTTCATCTTCTTCCATTCTTCAAGTGAAGAAAGCTTCATTTTCATCAATGGTGATTGATGATTAAGAGTGAGAAATCCATTTCTAAAGTCTACCCACTTCCTATTTCTTCATCCTCTACCTCTTGCCAAGTAGTAGAGTGTGTTTACTTCACAAGTTTCATGACTTGGTGAAGTTGTGAGCTTGATCTAGCGATGCCTCGACGTAGATCATCTTCGGCATGGACATCGACGACCTAGCTCGCTTATTCTCCGATGAAGTCGACGCTAGAGCCCGGATTCCTTTTGGACAGCGGAGAGGACTTCGTTGCGGAGCTATGGAGGTGGAGAACCGGATCTACAAAGGTTGTATTTCCGTATCTCTTAGTTAAGTGTTAACTAGTTAGCTTTTTCGCCTAGATTTCTAGCAAACGATCCGTAGTCGGGTCTCTCGGCACCCATAAATTTTTATATTGGCATGTTCGATGCCTTGTGAGACCTCACTAGGGTGCCTAGGAACCCTACATAATTAGTCTCGCAAAGTCCGTTTGTGAAACTATTGCATTCGAGAAATAGCCTCAGTGAGTGGATCCGCTCCAATGTTTCTATCTTTTTCTCTCTATTTCTCAATTTCGCGGAGAAAGAATATCTCCGAAATGAGCGATACCGGTCTTAGAATTTGTCTGGATATCTGATGAGACCCAGTTCACAAATGAACTCCAAATCCAAAAAAATTCATAGACCGTATCATCCACTGAATTTAATTGGTATCCCGTGCCATGCCTTCCTCAGTATCCGCTTGGACCACCTGTCCAACTTACTACCTCTCAAAAGATGGAAAACTATAACTCTGACACCCACTCTGTCATCCAGGTCACCTTGGAAGCTTGAAATGATAACCGCTTTCTAAAGGAGGTTGTCGTTACCATATACCAAGAACATCCTCTTATGCTAATAACTGCTTCCGAACGTTTCTCTAGGATTGGATTAATATATACTTATTGCAGCCAGTGCAAAAGCAATATCTGGTGTGGTACTTGACATTTCATGATTGACTCAATTGCCTAAGCAAGAGATATGTCAATCATGCAAATCCATTTCCTCATCTGTCTAGAAGACATCTTTTCAGAGAGGGTGACACCCTCACCTGCGGGTACACAACCACGCCAGGAGTCGTCCATTCTAAAACACTTTAGAATAGTGTCAAAGTACCCGAATCGGGCACTTCCTAAATCTAGATCTAAAACCATAGATCTAGTCAGCAGAATCCCTGATATTTTATCCAGATCTTATGTGGAGAAACAACTTGTGACAACCACAGTATAACCAATCGTAGTATAAGAAGATCACTTCCTATCAAGTGCATGTCATCCAAATACTAGGACATCACTCCCTACTACCTTCTTACCAGCTCCATCTGTTGTTCTGATGAAGTCAAACTCTATGACCGTCACATCAAAATTAGATGATCTATCTCCGATGTACTTGCTTTAGTCTAGAAATCGACATAAATTACTTGCCCACTATGCTTCCGCTGCTCCACCTGACTACAACAACCCTCTGGCAGAGTCATATACACGTGCACTTCTAAAGCTAATTTAGAACGATGTTATACTCATCCACCTGCCATATCTCATAGTCTAGGACAACAGTAGTTGAAAGCTTAGGTCATCAAAAACCTCCCTGTCACTGTCTTTGAGGAAACCGAAGTACCTCTCGGGTGGCTGAGGTTACCCACCAAATCTGCGGAGTGCCTAATGGATCGTCGAAACCAATTGAATCCTCAGATTCTATTAAATTTTCAGTAACCGTTTGTGGTTTTGGAATCATTTCCAATTCTACCATACTTCCACTAATGTTTTCTGAAAAGAATTCATTTTACTAAAACGTGTGGCAAGTTATGAACAATAAAACTATTGATCTTCCAAATGGTAGAATGTTAACCCTCGTCAAAGCCCGGGATAACCCACAAACTGCCATTACTGAAACGTGCCTTGAGTTTATCCAGATTCTGGTTTTAAGCATAGGCCGGACAACTCTATATACCTTAACATCTTCAAGATATGAATCCATTCTATATCCAATATAGAAACAAAGATACTAATTTAATTGGAATCATATTCAAAATCAAGCAGCTTTTTCCAGTGCATATCGACTAAATGGAAGAAGACCAAGAAACATTACTCATCAAGGAGCGTACTCACGGATGAGTAACCTAAGAGAGAAGCAAGTTCTGAAATATATAACTTACGATGAAATACCTAGCACAAGTATCTACAACTTCGATCACCATGAAGAATCCTGATACTTGCAACATATGGTTCTCTACTTTATTTTTATACCTATAACTTCAAAAAAAATGGACCTTGTATTTCAATGAAATACGTGTCTAAAACTAGAGAAGTCATAAGTAAACAGAATATAGTATGAGTACCAACCCCTTTGTCCTAATGGACATCGGACAACATAAAACACATTGTATATGTCCTCTAAGTTTAATAACACAAATCCTGTGCGTCTTAGGTTGAAAACTGTTCTATGGTTAAGAAGAGTTATACTGTTGTTGAATGCACCTTACCCAATAATCAACTGATATAGGTAAATATCATAAACATAATTTCAAAAAGTTATATCTCACTTTATAAAATAAACGTACAGATATATCAGTTTGAAATTGGTGCATAACAACGGATATTCAAAACCAAATATTTGCCCTTAAGCAAAACCCACGTGTTTCCTCAAATATCACCAATTACAAAGAATTCTGATATATATTGTGTTAGTCAATGTTGCGCACCCCACGTGTTCACGGGGAGGCGGAATTAGCAAAAAATAATTTTTACGGGCTTCACAACAACGACTTTAAGTAAGGATCGAACATAAAATGCTAGCTAGCAAACTATATGAGGTTTAACTACTCGGATGAATGTTATACTTCTTAGAATCGTGTCCTTCTTGTCTTCTTGTTGTCCTCCTTCACCTCGCGAGCTCCTTAGAGTGGAAATGGATAGCACCTCTTCGTAGGCTTCTCGAAGTCGAAGAAGATCCACCCGAAAGTTCCAACCTTTAGCTTAACCTCCAAGTTGAGGCAACTAGATCACTTGGTGTGCTAAACTAAGTAACCTAGAATGAGTATAGTGTGATTTTGAGTAGCTTAGCCTCACTAACCCTTGATTCTCAACACATCAGACACTAGGGTTTTGAGAGGAAGAAGGAGAGAGTGAACTTGAGGAAAGGGAAAATGATTTTTGATAATGATAAAAGAAAATGAGATGGCTATCTTGACATGACCTCAAGCATGGCATAATAAAACATCTCGTCAAAATATCTAGGTCACAAAATATCTCACAGAAATATCTAAGTCAAATAGCCAAACCAAGTCAAGTGGTCAAACTAAGTCAAGTGGTCAAACCAAGTCAGGAAGTCAAGAACAAGTAGTCATGCCACAATTATCATTTGCAAAAATAACAAATACTTTTCTCCACCTCATAATTTTTTTAATCAAGTCAATGGTCAAAACCATAATGAGGTGTCTCTTTCTATACCCCTCTCAACCGTATATACATACTCGCATCCGTGTTCCGAGAAACACGAATACAATAAGACGAAACTAATCCAACAATCAAATACTAGGATCCGGTTTAAACCAAAGCCCACTAGTATTTGTCTGCTCGAACATCACACGCGCACAAGTACACGTATGTGAACGAACCCTATCGTAAAACCATACGACCTCTACATCGTTTTGCCCGAAGCTGGGAAACCCTCTGTGTGGGACTCTAAAGAGTCGACAGTACGCTGGCAGTTGGTTTAACCACAAGCACGTCAGCGATACTAGCTGCACGTAACGGCTACCCAGGTATCTGTCGATAAGAAGGCCGACGAGCAAACTCATCCAAACTCCTACTGAGCTTGTCTGTGGCAATTTCCATACAGTCCGGTCTATTCGTCTAAGAGTATCGCATATCGGGGCTAGGGGGCGGTAAACGTCAGACCCCTAACAGAGCAATAAGTCGTGTCGGAGTACAGCCCAAAACACCCTGAGAAAGTACTGGAGTACCTACCAGTAAATCTCGCTTGCCCTAGACAGGGACATTGTGTAATGGCGTTCCGAACACAGCGCGACATCAACCCCCAATACCGGAGGAGAAGAATCCTATCTAACCGCCACTGCCTCCAAGTGCTTCAGGATTGCACCCAACTACTACCTGTTTGCATGACTTAATAGAGCCGTGGTAGGGTAGCAATCTAACAACAGTGGGAACACACTTGAGGCGAAGTAGCAGTGTCAAGTCAATGGACTAAGCTGTACTCGTGTCACCTGGGAACTGCTACCTGACGATAGGTATAGTTCCAACCAGCAGTACCCTATGAGTCCGTCCAGTGTAACTCATAACCCAATGAGCACCTGCATACTATCTCTAGTACGATGTACTGATGGCTGTGGGACAGACCATCTCCCCTGCTGGGATGAGAAGCGTATACAGTAGTCTACTCTGGAGTATCGATGCCCTGTCTCGATAATCTTACGACTAGGGACCTGTATAAGGATGTGCCTATAGACAACCCAGCCCCCACTAATGTGACTGCCATCACAACGCTGTTGGTCAAGCAAAGATCCTAAGGGCTCTATCAATATGTATTAGCGATACGTCAAAACAAACATATACACATATTTAGATAGGTACAAACCAAGTAGCATACTACCATATTGAGCAAGACTGTTATAAATCCGTGTATATATCCCAAGCTTCCAAAATATAATATACAAACTAGTACTATACAATAATGGCCTCTAGGGCATATTACACTAACAATCTCCTACTTGCACTAAGGCTATGTGCTAGCATATTGCATACCTATCATCTCGAATAGCTTCTTGAACTGCGTCTGAGATATGGCCTTTGTGAATGGATCTGCAATGTTGTCCTTCATAGCAACTCTCCTCACCTCAATCCCCCGGCGATCGACGATCTCCCTGATCAGGTGACACCGCCTCAAGATGTGTTTGTACTTCTGATGGGACCTGGGTTCTTTTGCTAAAGCTATAGCCCCGTTGTTGTCACAATACAGAGGTATCGGATCAGCAATGGTTGGAACCACCTGATATTCTATTAAGAACTTCCTCATTCGGAATGCTTCTTTTGTGGCATCAGAAGCTGCGATATATTCCACTTCCATCATCGAGTCAGCAACGATGTCTTGCTTGGAGCTCTTCCAATAGACCTCCCCTCCTTGAGGGTAAAGACATAACCCGACATGGATTTGGAGTCATCCTTGTCACTCTGGAAGCCGGAGTCAGCAAAGGCCTCGATCTAGAGGTCCTTTCCGCCGTATACCAAGAACATCTCCTTAGTCCTTCTCAAGTACTTGAGAATGTTCTTTACTACTATCCAGTGCTTCAATCCAGGATTTGACTAATACCGGCCTACCACGCTCAGTACGTAAGCAACATCTAGTGTGGTACACAACATCGCATACATTATAGAGCTTACCGCAGAAGCGTAGGATATAATAGACATGCGATCCCTTTCTAAATCAGTCTTGGGAGACATCTCTTTGGAGAGGGTGATTCCATGACAAGCCGGTAAATTACCGCGCTTTAAATCTTCCATACTGAATCATTTTAGTATGGTGTCGATGTACCTGGACTGTTAAAGTCCCAACATCCTCTTAGATCTTTCACGATAAATCTGGATCCCCGGAATGTAAGAGGCATCACCCAGGTCTTTCATGGGGAACCTTTGTGGTAAGAATCCTTTGACAGATTGTAGTATAGGAATGTCATTTCCTATCAAGAGAATGTCATCCACATACAAGATGAGGAATAATATAGTTCTAGCTACAATCTTACTATAAATTTACGGCTCATCTAGATTTTTGATAAAGTCAAATTATTTGACCGTCTCATCAAAATAGATGTTCCAACTCCGCGATTCCTGCTTTAGTCCATAAATGCACTTAAGCAACTTGCACACTTTCCCGCTGCTCCCACTCTGAATGAAAACCTCTGGCTGGTCCATATGGACGCACTCTTCCAAATGTCCATTTAGAAAAGCGGTCTTTACGTCCATCTGCCAAATCTTATAATCGTGGAAGGTAGCAATGGCAAGACGGATCCGAATGGATTTGAGTATAGCCACTAGAGAAAAGGTTTCATCATAGTCCAAACCAGGTCTTTGACGAAATCCTTTTGCAACAAGTCTAGCCTTATAGGTTTCAACCTGTCCATCTACACCAATCTTCTTTCTGAAGATCCATTTGTAGCCTACGGGTTTTACCCCTTCTGGAGCAATGTCCAAAGCCCATACTTTGTTGGTGTATATGGACTCCATCACGGTCCGCATTGCATCCATCCATTTTACCGAGTCTGTGCTTTGAATGGCTTGCTGGAAGTTAGTTGGCTCCTCATTATCAATGATGCAATCCTCTCTATCTCCGTCTACGAGAAAACCATAATATCTCTCGGGCGGATGAGACGGCCTACTACTCCTGCGGAGTGGCGCGGGAATATCCTGTTCTTTTGAAACTTCTGGCTCCACCAACCTTTCAGTAATATCTTGTGGTTCTAGAATTTCATCCAGTTCTATTGTGCTCCCACTAGTTTCTTTTTCTAAAAATTGATGTCCCAAAAAGTGGGCATGACGAGACACAAAAACCTTTTGTTCCTCTGCGTAATAGAAAAGATACCCCCTGGAGTTCTTTGGGTATCCCACAAACTTACACAGTACTGAGCGTGCCTCGAGTTTGTCTGCATGCTGCTTTTTGACAAAAGCTGGACATCCTCATATCTTCAGATACTGAAGATAAGGTTTCTTCCCACTCCACATCTGATTTGGTGTAATAGGCACAGTCTTGGTAGGAACCTTGTTCAAAAGATATGCAGCTGATTCTAGTGCATAGCCCCGGAATGATCGCGATAACTCAACGTTACTCATCATGGAACGTACTATATCCAATAAGGTTCGGTTCCGTCTCTCCGATACACCGTTGTGTTGTGGTGTGTATGGTGGAGTAAGCTGAGAGAGAATTCCATTCTCTTTTAGGTAATCCAGGAACTCGACACTCAAGTATTCACCACCTCGATCAGATCTTAGTATCTTGATACTTTTGCCGGTTTGTTTTTCCACTTCATTCTTATATTCTTGGAATTTCTCAAATGCCTCGGATTTATGTTTCATCAAGAAAACATGTCCATACCTAGAGAAATCATCCGTAAAAGTAATGAAATAGGAATAACCACTTCTTGCATGTGTAGACATTGGACCACACACGTCGCTGTGTATGAGTCCCAAGAGCTCACTCGCTCTTACTCTGTGTCCAGTGAACGGTGTTTTTGTCATCTTTCCTTTGAGACATGATTGACATGTTGCATAAGATTGCCATTAGAACAGATCTAAATAACCTTCTTTATGTAACTTGGTTAACCTTGTTTCGTTGATGTGACCTAGTCTACAATGCCATAAAAAAGCTTGATTTAATTCTAGAGTCTTTCTTTTATGTGTGTTCGGGACATTGAAAATTTGTAGCTAGTTTAAAACGTATATACTGTTGTTTAGAGTACCTGACCCAATCCGACCATGATTAAGGTGGATGTTTACAACATCGCTTACAACTATAAAAACATAACCTTCTTTTGATAACAAAGATATAGAAATGATATTACAAGTCAAATTAGGTATACAAAAACAGTTGCGCAAAACCAAAATAGGTTCACTCGTCAATTCTATGTGATATTCCCCTACGGACACAGCACCCACGCTCACTCCGTTAGCAACCCTGAGGGTCATATCACCGGTCTTCAGAACACTACGGCTTCTCAGTACCTTCAAAGAATTACAGATATGAGATCCTGATCCGGTATCCAATACCTAGGAAGTAGAGTTGATTGACAGACAGGTTTCAATTACAAACACACCTGAAGCCGAAGCCACAACTTGCTTCGGGTCCTGGTTCGTGGCCTTCCAAGCCCTGCAATCATTCTTCCAATGGCCCTTTTTATGACAGTAGAAGCATTCTTCCTTCTCTACTGTTGGCCCCACCACTTTTGCCTTGCCCTTTACTTCCACCTTACTAACACCGCCTCTCGTCTTGGTGGGGGCCCTTCTTCTTCTTTCCTTTGGCTTTCGCCTTGGATCTAGAAGAGGAAGATCTACCAACAAAAAAAGAGGGTGTTTCCAGGGATTTCTTCAGGGTGCCTTCAGAACTCCTCAACATGTTGAGGAGTTCCGGTAGTTCAACGTCTTTACCTTGAATATTAAAATTCAAAATAAACTGGGCATAGGTGGAAGGAAGGGACTGGAGAATTAAGTCTTTATACAGCTCGTTCTCTAACGTTGTCCCAAGGTCCGCGAGCTCCTCAATGTAGCCGATCATCTTAAGGACGTGTTCCCCTACACATGACCCGACAGCCAACCTCGCCTGAAATAGCTTCTTCAATGTCTCGTATCCTGCGATACGAGATTGCTCTCCATATAATTCCTTGGTATGGAGGAATATGAATGAAAGATCCATATTCTCGTGCCGCCTCTGGTGTTCATTGTCCATGGTGGCCAGCACGAGGCACTTGGCTTTCGCGCAATCAATTTCCCAGGTCTTACGGATTTCCCTATCCGTGACGCTGGAATCTGGACGTAGGACGGCGGGGGCTTTAGTAGTTAGAACATAGCCCAATTTGTCATAAGTGATTGCCGTCTTGACATTCCTGAACCAATCTTTATAGTTTGGCCCTATCAGTATATTTTAATCTAATAGTAACTTAAGGCCCGTCATGTTTGGTCGCTGCAATTAGGAGAGAGAGAAGAAACACTTTAGCATGATAATCTTGCAAATATAGATTGGTATTTATTTTTTCTAAACAGGATGGCTCCCACCGTTTCTCGAATCCTTCCTCAAAGCATAAATGAAGAATTAGTCAGGATTAATCTCACCGTACAATACTTGCTTAACCCTTCAGCCAGGCCAGTGTCGGAACTTCCAGGGAGGTTTTACGACGCTTTCGCGAAGTTCCTTAATTAAATAACCTCTTTTCCTTGGGGGCGTAGCACCGCTAACACCTTTCTAGACACCTACTTGGTTTATATCATTGATTGTTAAGTGAAAAAATCTCCTATGAAGTAGCATTGATCATAAGTCACATGTCAAGTTCTACCCGTCATTGTCCTGATTAATTTGAACCCAGCCGGACATACCTTTGACGAAGGCCAAAATAGTAGTATGACTTTCCCAAACAAATGCATCTATCTATGCTACATATAAATATTTAGCAGCTACCAATCACTATGCCTTGGCGAAGGTCAAAATACATAGCTTGAATACTACTGAATATCCAACTGAAATGATGGAGGGTTACGAATGGTTTTGGCGAATCCGTGAACGTAGTGAACTTGATATAATCGAAGAAACCTGATAGCTTTTAAAAGGAGTGGCATAAGCTCCGCATTTTAAAAGTTTTACTGTTTTGAAAAAACCGTGTGGTTCTGAAATTGTTCCAATGATTCAACTTTGGTTTGTTTGCTTAGCATTAATGTAATGCAGTCCTATCATTTAACCTACCATTGTAGAAAACAACGAAAATACAACGTATGCTTATGCCATCCGCATTCGCCACGGGGCCCCATCATCACCTGTTAGGTTACTTAACTAACGATAGAGCGGGGGCTGGACTAGCGCAGATGCAAAAAATAAGCAACGTCTATTATATAATACATATATAATAATATCCATTCGTTAGACGCAATGATAGGCATTCCAGATCATAGATGAACACATTGGATATACTAGGAATTCCGCGTTTCGTTTAAGCCTGTAACGAAAGACGGATTTCACGGTCATGATGAATAGCCAAAACCCATCCTAGACCCTTACGGGTGCGGCAAACTACCAGCCAAATACATGAAATGAAGCAACCTCACTCAACAAAGTGAGTAGGCCACTCGGCACTTCAAAGTATCCTTTAGTCTGTGCATCCTACCTTGGGTGTGTCCTAGGAGCAAAAACAGTAAATTAAATAATACAACGGTGGCTACAACCACCACCCGGATGTGCCCCACAAAAATATATTACATCACTTTACCAATTTACATCGAATGAAAGAATGAAAACCCTCATCTCACATCCCTGGCTATTCATCCACGACGATCCAACCAGATCATATACATAAACCTTCACAACCACATCATAGATATGTGCTACCCCAACTAATCGACGTAAAGCAATTAGTCGACGATATCAAACACATATATACATCATAAATCTTATAAAGTAACTACAACATTAGAATTCCGCACGCAATTAGCAAACTTAAAAAAATTTCCAAGACATGAAAATCCAGTGAGCTAAAGTTCCAAAATCGATAGTTTCGAGCCAATCAAGGAGTCGAAACGAACTCAAAAACCGCCCGAATCTTCGCAGAGGTGAAGACACAAGAATTATTTTCGAATGGGGGGCCTGGGGGGCACCCACCCCTTGGGGAAACCATGAGGTGGCCCCCAAAGGAAGGCATACCCGAGAGCACCAATTCCAAGTGCTCTCGGGTCACCAGCCCCCAAGGACACCAAGTGGTGGTCCCGGTCGGTGGTCCCCTCCGGGGTGCACATGCTTCACCCCGCGGCTTCTCGGCTCAAACCGTGAGCCCGTGGGGTGCGCAAACAACTCAAAATATCACTTTGAAAACAGTTTTTATCGACAGTTTTATCACGACAAAAACGGCGGAATTCTAACATCGTTACAAGCTATCTAGGGTTTATGAGAGGATATGATACTACTGTTAGTCAATGTTACGCACCCCACATGTTCACGGGGAGGCGAAATTAGCAAAAAATGATTTTACGGGCTTCGCAACATCGACTTTAAGTAAGGATCGAACATAAAACCCTAGCTAGCAAACTATATGGGGTCTAACTACTCGGATGAATGTTATACCTCATAGAATCGTGTCCTTCTTGTCTTCTCGCTGTCTTCCTTCACCTCGCGAGCTCCTTGGAGTGGAAATGGATAGAACCTCCTCGTAGGCTTCTCAAAGTCGAAGATCCACCTGAAAGTTCCAACCATTATCTTAACTTCTAAGTTGAGGCAACTAGATCACTTTGTGTGCTAAACTAAGAACAGTTGGAACACACTTGAGGCGAAGTAGCCGTGTCAATTCAATGGACTATGCTATACTCATGTCACCTGGGAACTGCTACCTGACGATATGTATAGTACCAACCAGCAGTACCCCACGAGTCCGTCCAGTGTAACTTATAACCCAATGAGCACCTGCATACTATCTCTAGTACGACGTACTGATGGCTGTGGGACAGACCATCTCCTCTACTGGGATGAGAAGCGTATACACTAGTCTACTCTGGAGCATCGATGCCCTGTCTCGATTATCCTACGATTTGGGACCTGTATAAGGATGTGCTTATAGACTACACAGCCCACACTAGTGTGACTGCCATCAAAACGTTGTAGTCAAGCAGAGATCCTAAGGGCTTTATCAATATATATTAGCAATACGTCAAAAGAAACATATACACATATTTAGATAGATACAAACCAAGTAGCATACTACCATATTGAGCAAGACTGTTATAAATTCGTGCATATATCCTAAGCTTCCCAAATGTAATATACAAACTAGTACTATACAATAATGGCCTCTAGGGCATATTACACTAACATATTGAAGATCTTGTAAGTCGACGTTAGACACCCCACGATTTGCGGGGAGGCGGAATACGTAAAACAATCATGTTGTTTAAAACAAACATTGACAAACTTACGGATCTTTGCCAAACCTTAACTAACAACAACATAGGATGGATTAGCTACTATGAAAGAAGATTATACCTAATGAACCAAGTCCTTCTTGTTCTCGATGACCACATCCTCGTCGGCCTCCTCTTTGTGATAGAAGATCCACCCGAGAGCTGTTATTCCAAGCTTGTCCTCTAACTTGAGGTAACTAGGTTACTCAAAGTGCTAATCTAAGCAACCTAGGGAATATAGAGTAGGATTAGGGATTAATAAGTCTTGCTGACCCTTGATCTCAACATATGAGAGGTTAGGGTTAGTGTTTGAAGAGAGAGAGCTTGAGGAGAGAGAAGGTGAGAGTGAGAATGAAATGAAATAATATCTCATTCAGAATATATGAAGCATAATAATTTATTAAATGAATAAATCAAATGATAATATCAACCATGCTTCATTTATTCACTTTGGGTGATTCATTACATGAGTCATTATTCATTAACTCCTTTATATGAATCACACCATGAGTCATTAAATCATTTAATGCAAATGCCACCTTAGCCTCCAAGTTATCAACCTTCTAGAAGCTTCTCGACAATTTACGAGAACGTCCCTCCTATCCGTGAAAACACGGAAATACTTTAGACTGTATAAATCCAATAATCCGATACTAGAATCTGGCTTAAACCAAAGCCCGCTACTAAAAACTGTCCGAACATCGTACGTGCGTAAAAACACGTATGCGTTCGAACCCTGTCGTAAAACCATATGACCTCTATAAAGTTTCGCCCGAAGCAGGGAAACACTCTGTGTGGGACTCTAAAGACTCGACTACTACGCTGGAAGTGGGTTTAACCACAGACCGCAAGCGGCACTAGCTGTACGTAACGGTCCCCAGGTAGATGTCGATAAGAAGGCCGATAAGGAAACCCATCCGCACTCTTACTGAACCTAATTTGACAATCTCCGTACAGTCCGGTCTGTTCATCTAGGACTATCGCATATCGGGCCTTGGGCGGCGGCAAGAATCAGTCCCCTAAAAGCGGTATAAGTCATGTCGGAGCGAAGCCCATTACTCATTGAGAAACTACTGGAAAACCTACCAGTAAATCTCACTTGCCCTGGCCAGGGACTTTGCGTAATGGCTCTCCAGACACAGCGTGATAACAACTTCCAATACCGGGAGAGACGGATCTGGCAGTTATATGTATGCCCTAGAGGCCATTACTGTACATACGATGTATATTGTAGTGGATGCTAGGACATATATAGGGAGGACTTTCTTGCTCGACATGATAGTATGCTATCTGGTTGTACTTTATCTTAATATGTACTCTGATTGTCTCTATGTTACATGTTGATAAAGCCCTTAGGATATGTACTCGACTACTGGGACTATGATGAGATCATACTAGTGGGGCCACGGTAGTCGACGGGTACATCCTATAACTGTTCCTAGTCGAGGGTGTATCGAGACAGGGCATCGATGCACCAGAGTAGACTAGCGTATACGCATCTTGACCCATATGATGGGCGATGGATGATCCCATATCCATCGGTGTTTGACATCAAGGATGGTGTACGGGTGCTCAGTGGAGACTGGGTACACTGGACGGACTCGCCGAGAACTCCCAGATGGTATTATACCATACGTCAGATGGCAGTTCTCCGGTGACACTGGTACAGAGTAGTCTGTTGACCCGAGATCGTCATAGAGTCTTGTGTGGTTCCCACTGTGCTTTGATTTCCATCATACCACGTCCAAGAGGGCGTGCAAAAAGGTGGCTTTTGGGTACAGTCCCGAATCACATGGAGGCAATGAGCGATAGGAGGGGATTCGTCTCTCCCGGTATAGGGAGTTGATGTTGTGCTGTGTTCGATTGGCTATAACCGGAAATCCCTGGCCAGGGTTGCTGAGATTTACTGGTAAGTGTTATCAGTAGTTTCTCGAACTATTATAGACCTCATATCGACACGACTTATCAAGCTACTGGGGTCTGACGTTTACCACCCCTAGGCGAGATATGCAACATATCAGACGACGAGACCGGACTGTACGGGAGTGTTACTGTTTGGATTCACAGGAGAATGTACAGGCTTGCTTGTTGATCTTCTGAGCGCTCAATACCTGGGTAGCTGTTACGTTTAGCTGACCGCTTGCAGCTTGTGGGTGTTTGATATGATCATCACCTACTGCCGGCGTATTGACGATTCTTTAGAGTCCTACAAAGAGGTTTCTTGACTCAGGCAAAACGGAGTAGGGGCACATATGTGATATGTGCGGGACCGAGGATAATGCGATATGTGATACCGTATTATATTCTCGCGATATTTGATATCAGCCGGGTCATCGGATCAAGTGTTGATTCGATGAATCGGTACGGATAAATATTAGTCGGTTATATGCGATATAGCCGGATTGTCGGATCAAGTGTTGATTCGATAATTTAATGTATAATAATATATATGATATATTAAATTACATTAACTAATATTTGCTCACTAAAAGATTCTTTTTCTCACTCGGGTAATACATTGATATATATGCGATATATGTTAATTGTATTATTTTATTTTGTTACGATAAATATTATATATGTGATATATAATATTGTAACATGATATGATAACTAATGCAACTTGTTCAGTGGAGTTTAAACATGATTAGGGTTTGATTTGGGTTAATGGTTTCTAGATGATTCTAGAAGGTTTTTGTTTTGTCATGATAAAGATATTTTCAAGTGAGTCATGCTTTAACCCAACCCAAACCCTAACCCTCGTTAATTCTCTACAATGGTTAAGTGAACCATGGTTGCATAATTGATCATTATCTCCTTTTTCCTATTCATCACAAAAGGATTCTTATCATGTTCATCTTCTTCTTCCTTCATTCTTTCATGGAAAAAAGCTTTCTTGATTTTTCCAAGTGATGAATAATTGTGAGAAAAAGATAAATAAATAGAGCAAAAATCCTACTTCATCATCCTCATCTTCCCTTGCCATTTAGATGAGGGTGTTCACATCATTTCATGAGTGTTAGCTTGTGTTAAAGAAACTTCAAGGTAGATCATCTTAGTATCGAAGATCGGAAGCAAAGGTTGCATCTTTCTCTTCGTGGAACCTCTCGAGAGTCCGGATCCCGATGATCACAGCGAAGGGACCACAACACGGAGCATATGAAGTGAAGGACCGGATCTACAAAGGTTGTAATCCCTCTCACTTAGTGTTAAAGTGTTTAGCATGCTTGTTTTCGCCTAATCTCTAGTTTAAAGTTCCGTAATCGGGTTGTTCGGCACGGCTAAATTTTTATTCGGGCATAGTTGATGCCTCGTAGACCCTTGTGCGCGTGCCTAGCAACCCTACAGGATCCTGTCTAACCACCACTGCCTCCAAGTGCTTCGGGACTGCACCCAACTGCTACCTGTTTGCACGACTCCTTTGAGCCGTGGTAGGGTAGCAATCTAAGAACAGTGGGAATAC
This sequence comes from Agapanthus africanus, assembly GCA_030015575.1. Classification (NCBI taxonomy): domain Eukaryota; kingdom Viridiplantae; phylum Streptophyta; class Magnoliopsida; order Asparagales; family Amaryllidaceae; genus Agapanthus; species Agapanthus africanus. The sequence continues at coordinate 228,774,741 of CM057344.1, forward strand.
ACTCGAGGCGAAGCAGCAGTGTTAAGTCTGCGGACAATGCTGTACTCATGTCCCCTGGGAACTGTTAACTGACGACGGGTATAATACCAACCAACAGTTCCCTGTGAGTCCTGCCCGGTGTACCCGTAACCCAACGAGCATCTCTATACTATCTCCAGTACGACGTACTGATGGCTGTGGGACAGACCATCTCCCCAACTAGGATGTAAAGCGTACACACTAGTCTACTCTGGAGTATCGATGCTCTGTCTCGATAATCCTACGACTAGGGACCTGAAAAAGGACATGCTTGTAGACTACCCAGCCCCTACTAGTGTGACAGCCATCACAACACTGGTAGTTAAGTAAGATCATAAGGGCTCTATCAATACGTACATACATATTAAGATAGATATAAACCAAGTAGCATACTACCATGTTTAGCAAGACTGTTAATATAACTATGAATATCCCAAGCTTCCATTAAATAATATACAAGCTTGTATGATACAATAATGGCCCCTAGGGCATATACATTAACAATCTCTTACTTGCACTAGGGCCATGTACTGGCATATCGAAGACCTATAATCTCTGATAGTCTCTCAAATTGCGTCTGAAGTAAGGCCTTCGTGAATGGATCAGCAGTGTTCTCCTCTGTAACAACTCGCCGGACCTCGATCTCCCAGCGATCTATGATCTCCCTGATCAGGTGATACCGCCTTAAGATGTGTCTGGACTTCTGATGGCTCCTGGGTTCCTTTACTAAAGCTATAACTCTGTTGTTGTCGCAATACAGCGGTATTGGATCAACAATGGTAGGAACCACCTGAAGTTCTATGAGGAACTTCCTCATCCAGACCGCTTCTTTTGCAGCATCGCAAGCAGCAATATACTCCGCTTCCATCGTCGAGTCAGCAATGGTGTCCTGCTTGGAACTCTTCCAGCACACCGCCCCTCCGTTGAGGGTAAAGACATAACCTGACATGGACTTGGAGTCATCCTTATCACTCAGAAAGCTGGAATCAGCAAAGGCCTCTATCTTGAGGTCTTTTCCGCAGTAAACCAAGAACATCTCCTTAGTTCTTCTCAGGTACTTGAGAATGTTCTTTACTGCTATCCAGAGCTTCTTCCCTGGGTCTGACTGATACCTTCTTACCACGCTTAGTGCGTAAGCTACATCTGGTCTGGTGCACAACATCGCATACATTATAGAGCCTACCACAGAAGCGTAGGGTATAACTGACATGCGATCCCTTTCCAAATTAGCCTTGGGAGACATCTCTTTGGATAGGGTGATTCCGTGACAAGCCGGTAAATTACCGCGCTTAGAATCTTCCATACTGAATCTTTTCAGTACAGTGTTGATATACCTGGACTGCGAAAGTCCCAACATCCTCTTGGATCTATCACAATAGATCCGGATCCCCAGAATGTAAGAGGCATCACCCAGGTCTTTCATAGAGAACCTGTGTGACAAGAATCTTTTGACAGATTGTAGCATAGGAATGTCATTTCCTATCAATAGAATGTCATCCACGTACAAGACGAGGAATACGACAGTTCGTGCTACAATTTTACTATATATACATGGTTCATCTGGATTTTTGATAAAGTCATATTCTTTGACCGTTTCATCAAAACAGATGTTCCAACTCCGCGATGCCTGCTTTAGTCTATAAATGGACTTAAGCAACTTGCATACTTTCCCGCTGCTCCCACTCTGATTGAAGCCTTCTGGCTGATCCATATAAACGCACTCTTCTAAATTACCATTTAGAAAATCCGTCTTTACGTCCAACTACCAGATCTCATAATCATGGAAGGCAGCAATAGCAAGAAGGACCCGAATGGATTTTAGCATAGCCACTGGAGAAAAAGTTTCGTCACAGTCCAAACCAGGTCTTTGACGAAAACCCTTTGCAACAAGTCTAGCCTTATAGGTTTCCACCTGTCCATCTACACCAATCTTTTTCTTGAAGATCCATTTGCATCCTATGGGTTTTACCCCATCTGGAGCAAAGTCCAAAGTCCATACTTTGTTGGTGTACATGGACTCCATCTCGGTCCGCATTGCATCTAGCCATCGTACCGAGTCGCCGCTCTGGATGGCCTGCTGGAAGCTAGTAGGTTCATCATCATCAATGACGCAATCCTCTCCATCCCCATCTATGAGAAAACCGTATTATCTCTTAGGCAGATGAGACGGTCTACAACTCCTGCGGAGGGGTGCGGGAATGTCCTGTTCTTCTTGAACTACTGGTTCTACCAAACTTTCAGTAGTAGTTTATGGTTCTGGAATTTCATCCAGTTCTATTTCGCTCTCGCTTGTTTCCTTTTCTAAAACCTGCTGTTCTAGAAAATGGTCATGACGAGAAAAAAAAACTTTTGTTCCTCTGCGTAATAGAAGAAATACCCCTTGGAGTTCTTTGGATATCCCACAAACTTACACTGTACTGATCGTGCCTCGAGTTTGTCCGCATGCTGCTTTTTACCAAAAGCTGGACATCCCCATATCTTCAGATGCTGAAGATAGGGTTTCTTCCCACTCCACATCTGATATGGCGTGGTAGGCACGGTCTTGGTAGGAGCCCTGTTCAAAAGATTTGCCGCTGATTCTAGCGCATAACCCCAGAAAGATCGCGGTAACTCAGCATTACTCATCATGGAACGTACCATATCCAATAGGGTTCGATTCTATCTCTCCGATACACCGTTATGCTGTGGAGTGTATGGAGGAGTAAGCTGAGAGAGAATTCCTTTCTCTTTTAGGTAACCTAGGAACTCGACACTTAAGTATTCACCACCTCGATCAGATCTCAGTGTCTTGATACTTTTGCCGGTTTGGTTTTCTACTTCATTCTTATACTCCTGGAATTTCTCAAAAGCCTCGGATTTATGTTTCATCAAGAAAATGAATCCGTACCTAAAGTAATCATCCGTAAAAGTAATGAAATAGGACAAACCACCTCTTGAATGTGTAGACATTGGACCACATACATCGCTGTGTATGAGTCCTAAGAGCTCGCTCGCTCTTACTCCATGTCTAGTGAATGGAGTCTTTGTCATCTTTCCTTTGAGACATGATTGACAAGTGGCATAAGTTTAATATTCGAACGAATCCAAATATCTTTCTCTATGTAACTTAGTTAACCTTGTCTCATTGATGTGACCCAGTCTACAATGCCATAAGAAAGCCTTATTTAAATCTGGAGACTTTCTTTTTAGTGTGTTCTAGACATTGAAAATCTGTAATTGGTTTAAGACATATATACCGTTATCTAGTGTACCGGACCCAATCAAACCATGATTAAGGTGGATGTTAACAACATCGCTTACAAACGTGAAATCATAAGCTTCTTTTTATAACAACGAAACCGATATGATATTACACGTTAAACTGGGTACACAAAAACAGTTATCCGAAACTAAAATATGTCCACTCGTCAATCCTAGGTGATAGTCCCCTACGGACACAGCACCCACGCTAGCTCCGTTAGCAACTTGGAGGGTCATATCACCAACCTTCAGCTCTCTATGGTCTCTCAGTGCCTTCAACGAATTGCATATATGAGATCCTGATCCGGTATCCAATACCCAGGAAGTAGAGTTGATTGACAGACATTTTTCAATTACAAACACACCTGAAGTCGAAGCCACAGCTTGCTTCGGTTCCTAGTTCTTGGCATTCCAAGCTTTGCAATCTTTCTTCCAGTGCCCTTTCCTACGACAGTGGAAGCACTCGTCCTTTGCCACTACTGGCACTGCAATCTTTGTCTTTCCCTTAGCTCCCACCTTACTAACACCACCTCTTGGTTTGGTAGCGGCCTTCATCTTCCATCCTTTGGCCCTAGCCTTAGACCTGGAAGAAGAAGCACCGCGAACAAACATAGCGGGTGTTTCCCTTGCCTTTTGCAAGGTGCCCTCTGCACTCCTCAACATGTTAAGGAGTTCTGGAAGTTCAACTTCTTTTCTTTGAATGTTGAAATTCAGAATAAACTGGGCGTAGGTGGAAGGAAGGGACTGGAGAATCAAGTCTGTATAGAGCTCGTTCTCCATTGTTGTCCCGAGGTCTGCGAGCTCTTTTATATAGCCAATCATCTTTAGGACATGTTCTCCTACAGATGATCCGACGGCCAACCTCGACTGAAACAAGTTCTTCGAGGTCTCGTATCTTGCTATACAAGATTGCTCTCCATACAGATCCTTTGTATGGAGAAATATGGATTCAAGATCCATATCCTCGTGCCTCCTCTGGTGTTCATTATTCATAGAGGCAAGCACGATGCACTTGGCCTTCGCACAATCTAACACCCAGGTTTTGTGGATTTCCTTATCCGCATTACTGGATTTAGGACCAGGGACAGCAGGTGCCTTAGTGGTAAGGACATACCCCAATTTGTCATAAGTTAAAGCCATTTTGACATTCCGCAGCCAATCTTTATAGTTTGGCCCTGTCAGTATATTTTTCTCTAATAGTAACTTAAGGCCTGTCATGTTTTGGGTCGCTGCAATGAGAGAGAGGGAACACTTTATCATGATGCTCTTGCAAGTTTAGAGTAGTTTTTAGTTTATCTAAACTGGATGGCTCCCACTGTTTCTCGAATCCCTCCTGAAACCAAAAAGGAAGAACTAGCCATGACTATTCTCACCGTACAATACTTGCTTAACCGTTCAGCCACGCTGGTGTCGGTACTTCGAGGGAGGTTTTCCAATGCTTTCGCGAAGTTCCTTAATTAAATAACCTCTTTTCTCTGGGGGCGTAGCCCCGCTGACACCTTTCTCGGCACCTACTTAGTTTATAGCATTGATCGTTAAGTGACGAATCTCCTGATGAGTAGCGGATACACATAGTGGGATCGGGATCCAAATATCATCGTGTGATAATTTTGAAGGAATCCTACCAATATTCATCAAACTCCAAATGGTATGCATCTCTTTGCAAATTTCAGTTTCTTTAGAAATTCCCGATATAAATTTTTGCCCTATGCTCTTATGACCTTGGCTTTGGTCAAAATGTCATAAGTCACATGTCAAGTTCTACCCATCATTATCTTGTTAATTTGAACCCATCCGTACATACCCCTGACTTTGGTCAAATGATAATACGACTGCCCCAAACTAACTCATCTATCTATGCAACAAATAAATACCCAGCAGCTACCAAACACTATGCCTTGGCTCTGGTCAAAATACATAGCTTGAATACTACTGAATATCCAAATGAAATGACGGAGGGCTACGAATGGTTTTGGCGAAACCATCAACGTAGTGAACTTGATATGACCGAAGGAACCTGATAGCTTTTAAAGGAGTGGTTAAAGCTCCGCAATTTAAAAAATATCCTCTGTTTTAAAATAACCGAGTGGTTTCTTTTAAACTGTTCCAACGATTCAACTTTGGTTTATTTTCTTTGCATTAATATAATGCGTCCCATCAATTAACCTATCATTGCTGAAAACAACGAAAATACAACGTCCTCTTATGCCATCCACATTCGGCACTGGGTCCCATCATCACCCGTTAGGTTACTTAACTAACGACAGAGCGGGGGCTGGGGTAGCGTGGGTGTAAAACATAAGTGACGTCTAATAGCTATCATATATAGATATTGTACATTCATCAGACGCAATAATAGGCATTCCAGATCACAGATGAACATATTAGATTTTCTACAAATCCACATTCTTTTGAGCCTGCAAAGAAAGACGGATTACACAGTCATATGAATAGCCAAAACCCCACCCTAGACCCCAACGGGTACGGCAAACTACCCGCCAAATACCCGAAGTGAAGCGGTCTCCCTCAACAACGTGAGTAGGCCACTAAACACTTCAAAGTACTCGGTAGTTTGTGCACCCCAGCTTGGGTCTATCCTAGGAGCATAAATCAGTAAATGAAATAATACAACGGTGGCTACAACCGCAACCTGGATGTATCCCGCAAAAGAATATTACAACAATTTACAAATTATAATTGAATGAAAGAAACGCTCATCTCACATCCCCAGCTATCCATTCATGACATTCCAACAAGTCCACAAACACAAACAGTAAAAACATTATAGAAATGTGCAACCCCCTGCCAACCGACATACTAGCAGTTAGAAGAGTTTTACGAACACTTTATACAAATCACAGATATAATCTAATTAGCCAAACATCATAGAATTTCGATCGAGCAAACGTAAATGATTCCAAAAACATCTCTGTGCACCTGAGACTTGAGCAGAAACAAAATATCCCAGAAATACCAAAATTAACAAAGGAGAGTTACTGGGGAATTTTGGGGTGACTCGGTTTCAACTTGGCCGCGGATCCGCGGCGGATCGCTTGGATAGGCCGCGGCTCCGCGGCTGTTTGGCCGAGTCAGGAACCCAAATTTCTCCAGTATTCTTATAATTTCCTGCTTGTGATTTTAAGGGTCCCTGAAAAATTTATAGACCCTGTTTTAAAATCGACAGAAACTGCGTGAAAATGATGATTTTTCCGGTTCGTTTCTCGATCGAATTTCTAACGACTTTGCTAACAACTTAGTTATGGTTTAGCGAGGCTCTGATATCACTGTAAGTCGACGTTAGACACCCCACGATTTGCGGGGAGGCGGAATAGGTAAAACAATCATGTTGTTTAAAACAAACATCGACTAACTTACGGATCTTTGCCAAACCTTAACTAACAACAACATAGGAAGGATTAGCTACTATGAAAGAAGATTATACCTAATTAACCAAGTCCTTCTTGTTCTCGATGACCACCTCCTCGTCGGCCTCCTCTTTGTAATAGAAGATCCACCCGAGAGCTGCTACTCCAAGCTTGACCTCTAACTTGAGGTAACTAGGTTACTCAAAGTGCTAATCTAAGCAACCTAGGGAATATGGAGTAGGATTAGTGATTAATAAGTCTTGCTAACCCTTGATCTCAACACATGAGAGGTTAGGGTTAGGGTTTGAAGAGAGAGAGAGCTTGAGGAGAGAGAAGGTGAGAGTGAGAATGAAATGAAATAATATCTCATTTAGAATATATGAAGCATAATAATTTATTAAATGAATAAATCAAATGATAATATCAACCATGCTTCATTTATTCACTTTGGGTGATTCATTACATGAGTCATTAATCATTAAATACATCATTAACTCCTTTATATGAATCACACCATGAGTCATTAAATCATTTAATGCAAATGCCACCTTAGCCTCCAAGTCATCAACCTTCTAGAAGCTTCTCGACAATTTACGAGAACGCCCCTCCTATCCATGAAAACACGGAAATACTTTAGACTGTATAAATCCAATAATCCGATACTAGAATCTGGCTTAATCCAAAGCCCGCTAGTAAAAACTGTCCGAACATCGTACGTGCGTAAAAACACGTATGTGTCCGAACCCTATCGTAAAACCATACGACCTCTATATCGTTTCCCCCGAAGCAGGGAAACTCTCTCTGTGGGACTCTAAAGACTCGACTACTACGCTGGAAGTGGGTTTAACCACAGACCGCAAGCGGCACTAGCTGTACGTAACGGTCCCCAGGTAGATGTCGATAAGAAGGCCGATGAGGAAAGCCATCCGAACTCCTACTGAGCCTGATGTGACAATTTCCGTACAGTCCTGTCTGTTCATCTCGGACTATCGCATATCGGGCCTAGGGGGGCGGCAAGCGTCAGTCCCCTAAAAGCGGTATAAGTCTTGTTGGAGCGAAGCCCATTACACCTTGAGAAACTACTGGAAAACCTACCAGTAAATCCCGCTTGCCCTGGCCAGGGACTTTGCGTAATGGCTCTCCAGACGCAGCGCGATATTAACTCCCAATACCGAAAGAGACGAATCCTGTCTAACCGCCACTACCTCCAAGTGCTTCGGGACTGCACCCAACTGCTAGCTGTTTGCACGACTCCTTTGAGCCGTAATAGGGTAGCAATCTAAGAACAGTGGAAACACACTCGAGGCGAAGCAGCAGTGTCAAGTCTGCGGACTATGTTGTACTCATGTCACCTGGGAACTGTTAACCGACGACGGGTATAATACCAACCAACAGTTCCCTGCGAGTCCTGTCCGATGTACCCGTAACCCAACGAGCACCTCTATACTATCTCCAGTACGACGTACTGATGGCTGTGGGACAGTCCATCTCCCCAACTGGGATGAGAAGCGTACACACTAGTCTACTCCGGAGTATCGATGCCCTGTCTTGATAATCCTACGACTAGGGACCTGAAAAAGGATGTGCTTGTAGACTACCCAGCCCCCACTAGTGTGACTGCCATCACAACGCTGGTAGTCAAGCAAGATCCTAAGGGCTCTATCAATACGTACACACATATTAAGATAGATATAAACCAAGTAGCATACTACCATGTTTAGCAAGACTGTTAATATAACTGTGAATATCCCAAGCTTCCATTAAGTAATATACAAGCTAGTATGATACAATAATGGCCCCTAGGGCATATACACTAACAGATCTAATCACCCAATTCCCAATATCTTACTCCTACTCAGCATTTGTAATTCCATACAGATATGAGAATCAAGTCTGGTAAATACATACCCTGGAGTCAGAATCTAATTGGGAAAATAGTTTTCAATTAATACCGCACAGTAAAACTGAAACATGAAAATGTTTCGAAGGAGTGGCCGGGTTTTCCTCGTAATGCCTCTTCCATTATCCAGATTCATGACAGTAACCATATATTTCCTTGCCCTCACTCCAATCCCTTTAAATGTCTTTACTTTTTACCTTATAGAAACCATACTTAGGCTAATTAATTTTCTTCCTTCGCTACCCTTCAGCACCGGCCTAAGGTTTGGAACAAGACTCTCTAATAAGCGTAATATGTATACTCTCCTAATACTAGGAGCTCTCGTAACCTTAGAGAAGGTAAAGAGAAAAGACTACCGAATAATCCTATTCAATTTCTCCCTAACCGGAAACCATACTCGAACCGAAACAAGTTTCTTCGTGTTTGTATGTAACTATACGATGGCATATCCAAGCAATATGGATCTTCGTAGTAATACAAAGTGTTCTAGATAAATGCAAAGGGGAAGTAGGAGTAGCAGGGATATATGCGACATTGTCGTGAATCATAGCAGTAGTCACAATTTCATTCAACCTCAATTTAATCCCTTTATTTGTTTTTACTTATTACCTTCTGTTCACCACTCTTAGGCGAATTGGTTTTCTTCCTTCCCTATCTTTCAGCACATGCCTATGGTTTGGAAGAAGACTATCCAATAAGCGTAATAGGTGTACTCTTCTAATTCTAGGAGATTTCGCGACCTGAGAGAAGGTAAAGAGAAAAGACAACCGAATAATCCTATTCAATTTCTCCCGAACTGGAAACCATCCTCGAACTGAAACAAGTTCCTTTAAGCTCGTATGTAACTATACAATGGAATATCCAAGTAATATGGATCTTCGTAGTGATACAGAGTGTTCTGGAGAAATGCAAAGGGAAAGTAGGAGTAGCAAGGATATATGCGACTTTATCGTGAACCATGACAATCCAAAATCCAAAGTGTGTAAGAAGGTTCGGTAAACTTGGTCTATGAGTTTTAGTTTAAGGTCAGATCATGGTCGCTGCTAAAGAGAGAGAGAGAGAGAAATGAAACACTCAGCGTGCACTCTAACCTAGATTCGATTGGTTAATCACTTTATCTAATCAGGATGGCTCCCATTGTTTCCTCAAATTCTCCTTCAAAATCTAAAAGGAGAATTAGTCGGGATCATCTGAAAATCACCTAAGGAGTAACACCTACTCATCAGTGGGAATCATGATCCAACTATCATCGCATGATAATTTGATGGAAGCCACTCAAGTCACCACACGTCAGAAGGTATGCGCATGCCTGGAAAGTTTCCTGTATATTTGAAACTCCCGATGTGGTTTTTTCCCCTAGGACCCAAGTGACCTTGAACAGTCAACAAATCAAAATGACTTATTCTAGTTCAACCCGTCATTATCTTGATTGCATTAAACCCACCCACATGAGCCCTGTTGGCTATAGTGCCCTCAAGTTAATTATTGGACCGTAGGCTCGCGATTGCGATGATTGATGGAGGACCTATACGGGTAGAACAGTCTTACTCGAGATGATAATATGCTATCTGGTATGTCTTTATCATCATGTACATGCTTCACGTAGCATTACAGATCACTATTACATGTTGATAGAGCTCATAGGATTCTTGCTTGACTACCAGCATTATGATGGCGATCATATACGTGGGAGCTGGGTGGTCTATAAGCACAAACTTAAATGTCCCTATTCGTGGGAGTTTCGAGACTGGACATCGATACTCCAGAGTAGACTAGTGTATACTGATCAAGACCCCGACAAGGGGCGATGGCCGATCTCACAAGCCATTAGTGTCAGTTTGTTCACCTAAGTTGTATACAGATGCTCATTGGGTTATGAGTACACCAGACGGACTCGCCGGGAACATGCTAGTTTGTATTATACCTATTATCAGATAGCAGTTCCTAGGTGAAATGTATACAGGTTAGTCTATCGACCTGAGATCGTCATTGTCTCGTGTGAGTTCCTACTATGCTTTGATTACTACCCTACCACGGCTCAAAGGAGTCGTGCAAACAGGTTTTAGTTGGGTATAGTCCCGAGCCACATGGAGGCAGTGAGCAGATCGTCAGGGGATTCGTCTCTCCCGGTATTGGGGGTTGATGTCCCGCTGTGCACGGGTGGCCATCATCAGAAATCCGTGGCCAAGGTAGTCGAGAATTACTGATCTAGGATCGGTAGTTTATCAGGTCGTGATGGGCTTCATACCGACACTAAATGTCGCGTTATTAGGGGTCTGATTTTATCCATCCCCCTAGACTCGATATGCGATACTCATAAGACGAATGGACAAGACTGTACGGATATTGTCATTGTCAGGCTCAGTAGGGGTTTCAGGATGAGTTTGCTTGTCGGCCTCCCTTTCGCTCAATACCTGGGTAGCCCTTACGTACCGCTAGTGCCGCTGACGTGCTTGTGGTTAAACCCACTGCCAGTGTATTGACGAGTCTTTAGAGTCCCATACAGAGGGTTTCCCTGCTTCGGGAAAAACGATGTAGATGCCGTATGGTGTTACGGCAGGGTTCGATCATATACGTGCACTTGTGCGCTATCATGATTCGGATAGATAATACTAGTGGGCTTTGGTTTAAGCCAGATCCTAGTATTATATTGTTGGATTATTTTCGTCTCATTGTATTCGTATTCATCGGAATACAGATGCGGGTATGTATATACGGATGAGGGGTATTTTTGTAATTTCTTACGAAATTACTTTTAGAAGATTACACCTCATCATGGTTTAAACATTTTTGGATTAAAAGATTATTGAGGTGGAGAATGAGGAGTTTATTGCATATTTTATGGCATGGCTTAGTAGTGACCCATGATTACTATTCTAAGCATGCTTAGGTTTTGTTTGTTGTGAGATTATTGTTGACTTAAGATATTTTTGGAGTCCTGAGATATTTTTATGGATGGCTCCATTATTTATTACTAATCTCACAACACAAAAAACACTAAGCCCTTGACACAGTCAACAAGGCTGCACGACTGTCCTATTCAATCGCATTGCATGCTACAAATAAGCACCACTTAGCTACCACACACTACGCCTTGACACAGTCAACAAACGTATTACCATTACTTAGTACTGCTCGTAGGAAATGGCGGAGGGCTACGAATGGTTTTTGGCGAAAAATTTTTAACGTGATGAACTTTATATCGTTGAAGGAACCCGAATGGCCTCGCAAATATATGGTGGCGAAAATTTTTGCTAAAGAGGTCACTCCCTTTGAATGGATCTAGGCTCTTTCCTCGTCGAGTGAGGTGCAGGATATTCCTAACTGAATACCATGATGCAAAGCAAAAGAATCAACTATAGTGAAGTTATTACAATGACGTAAACTTTTTCTCAAGAGATCACTTCCTATAAAAGGATCTCTGCTTTCGCCTCGTCGAATGAGGTGCTGGATATTCATAACCGAATACAACTATGCAAAGAAAAAAGAAACGTCTGTAATGTCAGTTTTCAAAAATTGGTTCCAACAACATCATTTAGGTTTGTTTTCCTTGCATTAATCAGAATAAATTTTGTCCCATTAATTAATCCATATTACACCAGAAAAGAACGAAAATACAATATATGTATATGCTATCCGCATTCGCCACGGGGCCCGTCATGCAGTGTTAGGTTACTTAACTAACGGTAGAGCGGTGGCTGGACTAGCGTGGATGCAAAACATATACAACAACTACTAGTGTGTGTGTGTGTGTGTGTGTGTATAACATTCGTCCTAGGCATAATATAAGCAACATCACAGAAAAGTGATAAGCAACACAGAATAACGGATAATCTAGGAGCCCCGGGTTTCGTTTGAGCCGAAAATGAAACCTAATATTCCCCGGTCTTGTGGATAGCCTGTGCAATGTATAACCAAGACCCCTACGAGTGCGGCAAGTTATCCGCCAATCCCAAAGTGAAGCAACCCCAATCAACAAAGTGAATGGGCCACCCAGCACTTCACGGAATCCGGTAACTCGAGCACCCCTCCGTGGGTCATCCTATACCCTATGAGTGCAACGAATAGCCTGGCAATTCTAGAGTAAGGCCCCTTCCGTCTCAACGCCATGAGATGTGGGCCTGTTGCCTTCTAGAATCCGGCTATTCGAGCCCTCCTCAGTGGGGTAATCCTAGTACAGAAAAGAAAAACATATATACAACGGTGACATCGACCTCAACCCGGTCGTGCCACAATAAAAGAATATACAAAATGGTGGAAACGGCAGTCCACATGTCGGACGCTCGCTCCGCAATAATGAATATACAAATGAATCTAAACTGTACTACTACAATTGCACTATAGGCTATCCACCACGACAATCCATCCACAATATCAGCACAATAGCACATTCGTCTCTCCCGGTATTGGGAGTTGATGTTGCTCTATGCTTGATTAGCTATAACCGGAAGTCCCTGGCCAGGGCTGGTAAGTGTTATCAGTAGTTTCTCGACCCGTTATGAGCCTCACATCGGCATGACTTATCAAGTTATTGGGGTCTGACGTTTACCACCCCTAGACTCGATATGCGACATATCAGACGAAGAGACCGGACTGTACGGCAGTGTTACTTATTGGATTCATGGGAGTATGAGTAGGCTTGCTTGTTGATCTTCTGATCGCTCAATACCCGGGGGGCCGTTACGTCCAGCTAGTACCGCTGACGGCTTGTAGGTAACTGATATGATCATTACCTACCGCCGGCGTATTGACGAGTCTTTAGAGTCCTATAAAGAGGTTTCCTAGCTCATGCGAAACGAAGTAGGACACATATGTGATATGTGTGGGACTGAGATTAATACGTGTATATGATACTGTATTCTAATCTCGCGATATGTGATATTATTGGGATGCGGCGGCGCCCCGGCCGTCAAACCGATACCAAATGCAGAACAAAAACTTTTTACGAAACCGGCGCCACCGCAGCCCAAATTTCCGGATCGTTCCATTAACCGTAAACTAGCAATATGTAAAAGGAGTTAGAAAGATTAAATCGATCGATCCGTGTCCTTCGGTCTTCTATCCTCTCCCATAGCTTGTTGCGGCTGTCCCGGTGAAATCCGCTCTCCGATCTCCTCGTCGGAAGGGCACCACATCAACGAATCTTTATACGAGCTCCCGCCTCAAGACCGAGGCAACTCGGACATGATGTTTGCTAGCCGACATGTCCAAGGGTGAAGTAGAGAGTGTGTGGAATATTTTGTCTCAAGAGTGAAGTTGCCAATTTTGTTGTGAGGATGAAAATTTCTTGGAGAAAAGAGAAGAATGAGCCTTCACCCAAGATGAAGGGCTCGGCCACAAAATGAGTGGCGACAGAGTGCTCTGTGGATTTTTTCCATCGGGTTAATCTTTTATGAGACGAAAGCTCAAAATTAATCAACACAAAATTGACTCCACTGCCCAAGGAAGCCCCAGCCATCACCACATATAACCCCCCCACAATAAAAAAAATTGGTCAATTTGCAGAGAGACCCTTCAAGCACAAAATCCGCCGCCCTTCATGATGGCCCATGCTTAATAAATGACCATGCCCAATAAATCAAACAAGGCCATGCTTCCCCCACCCTGGCTCACGAAATGGGCAACCCCCACATCACAAAAAAATTAGTGCAGGGGATGGACAATGTCAAGGAAAAAAAATAGTCAAAGTCAAATGGCTCACAGGAATTAAACAAGGTGTTTGAGGCGGAAAAAGAAACTGGCAACTCCGAGAGTGATCCCGTAACGAATTACGAGATTAACCCTCAGCTGTAAATACATACCCGTATTTGTATTCCGACCGAATACAAATGCAATGAGACAAAAATATTCGTACAATATAATACTAGGCTCCGGCTTAAACCAAAGCCCGCTAGTATTATCCGTCCGATCATGATCCGTGCACAAGGCACGGATATGATCGAACCCCGCCATATATCCATACGGCCTCTACAACGTTGCGCCCGAACTTGGGAAACTGTCTATGGGGGACTTTAATGACTCATCAATACACTGGAACAGGGTATAACCACTAGCACGTCGGAGGTACTAGCTGTACGTAACGGTTGCCTATGTATCGATCGGAAGGGAAGCTGACGAGCGAACTCATCCAGATACCCTACTGAGCCTGACAGTGACAATATCCGTACAGTCCGGTCCGTTCGTCTATGAGTATCGCATATAGGGCCTAGGGGGCTGGTAAACGTCAGACCCCTAATAGCGGTATAAGTCGTGTCGGAGAGTATCCCAGAACACCCTGAGAAACCACTGGAATACCTACCAGTAAATCTCGATTATCATGGCCAAGGATTTCATGTAATGGCTCTCCTAAACACAGCGCGATCTCACCCCCAATACCGGGAGAGACGAATCCCTGACGATCCGCTCACTGCCTTCATGTGGCTCGGGACTGTACCCAACTAAAACCAGTTTGCACGACTCCTTTGAGCCGTGGTATGGAAGTAATCAAAGCACAGTGGGAACCCACACGAGACAAATGACGATCTCAGGTCGACAGACTAACCTGTACACATGTCACCTGGGAACCGCTATCTGACGATATGTATAATACCAACTAGCATGTTCCCAGCGAGTCCTGTCCGGTGTACTCATAAAACAATGAGCACATGTATACATCTTAGGTGAACCAACTGACACCAATGGCTTGTGAGACCGGCCACCTCCCCTCGTCGGGGTCTCGACTCTATACACTAGTCTACTCTGGAGTTTCGATGCCCTGTCTCGAAACTTCCACGACTAGGGTCACTTTAAAAATGTGCTTATAGACCCCAGCTCCCACGTATATGATCACCATCATACTGCTGGCAGTCAAGCAAGAATCCTATGGGCTCTATCAACATGCAATACTGAACTAAATTATGTGCACGATGATAAAGACAAACCAGATAGCATACTATCATCTCGAGCAAGACTGTCTTATCGGTATAGGTCCTCCCTCAATCATTGAAATCACGTACCTGCGATCCAATAATTAACTTTAAGGGCACTATATCCAACAATCTCCCACTTGCACTTAAGGCTAATTATTGCGATGTCGCGTACTCACAGCTCGTGTGATACCGAACATCCAACTCCTCTACTAATCAGTTTCACAAAGCTCATTTGTAAAACTATTGTGTTCGAGAAATAGCCTCAGTGAGTGGATCCGCCCTGATGTTTCTTTCTATGTCTCTCTTTGTCTTAAGTTCGCTGAGAAAGCCATCTCCAGAAATGAGTAATACTTGTCTTAGAATATGTCTGGATATTTGATGGGACCCAGTTCATAAATGAACTCCAAATCCAGCAAACTTCTTAGACTGTATCGTCAACTGATTTTAATCAGTATCCTGCACCATGCCTCCCTCAGTATCTTCTTGGACCACCTGTCCGAACTACTGCCCTTCGTCAGAGGGAAAACTATAACTCTGACAGCCATTCTGTCATCCAGGTCACCTTGGAAGCCTGGAATGATAAATGTCTCCCGAAGGAGGCCGTGGTTATCAAATCCCTAGAACATCCACTTATGTTCTAAAACTGTTTCCGAACGTTTCTCCAGGATTGGATTAATATCAACTTATTGCATCTAGTGCAAAAACAACATATGATATTATATCCATATCCTATGTGGAGAAACTACTGTGTGACAACCACGGTATAACCGATCGTAGTGTAAGAATTTCACTTCCTACTTTGTGTATGTCATCCAAGTACCAGGACATCACACCCTACTACCTTCTTAACAGATCCATCTCCCATTCTGATGAAGTCAAAACCTATGACTGTCACATCAAAAATAGATGATCTATCTCCGCTATATCTGCTTTTGTCTATAAATAAACATAAGCTACTTATCCACTATGCTTCCGCTGCTCCCACTGACTACAACAACCCTATGGCAGAGTCATATACACGTGCACTTCTAAAGCTAGTTAAGAACGACGCTATACTCATCCTCCTGGCGGGTCTCATAGTCTGGAACATCAGTAATGGCAAGTCTGGGTAAACAAAAACCTCCCTATCATCGTCCTTGAGGATACCAAAGTACCTCTCGGGTGCCTGAGGTTACCCACCATATCTGCGGAGTGGCTAATGGAATGTCAAACCTGATTGAATTTTTAGGTTCTATTAAATTTTCCGTAATCGTTTGCGGTTCTGGAATCACTTCCAGTTCTACCGTACTCCTACTACTGTTTTCTGAAAAAAAAGTCCATTTTACAAAAATTGTGGCGAGTCAAGAACAATATCACTATTGATATTCCAGATGGTAGAAAGTCAACCCTCGTCAAAGCCCGGGTTAACCCACAAACTGCCATTACAGAAACGTGCCTTGAGTTATCCAGAGTCTGGTTTTAAGCATAAGCCGGACAACTCCCCGTACCTTAACATCGTTAAGATACGAACCATTCTATATACAATATAGAAATAGAGGCACCGATTTAATTGGAACCGGATTCAAATCATGCAGCTGTCTCCAGTGCATGTCAACTAAATGGAGAGAGGACGATCCGCATTACTCAACTTAGGAGTACATCCAATTATGAGTAACTTGAAAAAGAAACAAGTTTCTCAAAACCATTACTATCAACTGAATACCATACACAAGTATCTACATCTTCGATCACCTTGAAGATTCCCGATACTTGCGACACCTGGTTCTCTACTTTATTCTTATACCTATAACTTCTCAAACTTGGACCTTGTATTTCTACGAAACACTTGTCCAAAACTTGAGAAGTCACAAGTTAACAGAATACAGTACAAGGACCAAACCCTTTGTCCTAATGGACACTGGAAAATATACAATACTTTGTATATGTCCCTTGAGTTGAATAACTCAAAATCTATGCGTCGTAGGTTGAAAACTGTATCCAGGAGATTTCCTCAAATATAACCAATTGCAACGGATTCCGATATAATGAGGATGATCACCTAATTCCCAATAACTTACTCCCACTCATCATTTGTAAAACCATACAGATGTGAGAATCATACCTGGTAAATACATACCGTGGAGCAAGGGTCTAATTGGGAAATCAGTTTTCTATTAACAATACACAGTGAAACTGAAACATGAATATGTTTCAAAAAGGTGTATCCGGTTATTTCTAGTAATGCCTCTTCCATTATCAGATTCATGACTGTAACCGTATATTTCCTTGCCATCTCTCCAATTCCCTTAATTCGTCTTTAGTCGTTACCTTCTGTACACCATCGTTAGGCTTAATGGTTTTCTTCCTTCCCTACCGTTCGGCACCAGCCTATGGTTTGGAAAAAGACTATCCAATAAGCATAATAGTTGTACTCTCCTAAACCTAGGAGCACTCGCAACCTGAGAGAAGGTAATGATAAAAGACAACTGAATAAACCTTATTCCTATATCTCCTGAACCTGAATCCATCCTCGAAAAAGTTCTTTCGAGTTCGTATATAACCATACGATGGATTTATCCAATGGAATTGGATGTTTGTAGTGATATGGGGTGTTCTGGAGAAATACAAAGGTGAAGTAGGAGTGGTGATGAAATACTTGGTTTGGTCATGAATCATAGCAGTCGCATTTTACTTTGCTCTCTTTCAAATCCCTTTATTTGTCTTTACTTGTTACCTTATATACACCCAACTTAGGCTAATTGGTTTTCTTCATTTCTTATCTTTCGGCACCTGCCTATGGTTTGGAAGAAGACTATCCAATAAGCGTAATAGGTGTATCCTCTCCTAATCCTAGGAGCCCTCACAACCTGAGAGAAGGTAAATGGAAAAGGCAACTGAATAGTCCTATTCAATCTCTCCAGAACCAGAATCCATCCTCGAAGAAGTTCCTCCGAGTTCGTATATAACCATACGATGGATTTATCCAATGGAAGTGGATGTTTGTAATAATACGGGGTGTTCTGGAGAAACTCAAAGGGTAAAAGATAGAGTGGCAATGATGTATGCAACCCAGACAATCCAAAAGCCAGTGTCTTAAGAAAGCTCGGTTAACTTGGTCACTGAGTTATAGTCTAGGGTCGGGTCATGGTCGCAGTCAAAGAGAGAGAGAAAGGAAACACTCTGCGTGCACTCAAACCTAGATCAGAATGGTTAATCATTTTATCTAATCAGGAAACCTCCCACTGTATCCTCAAATTCTCCTCAAAACCTGAAAGAAGAATTAGTCGGGGTCACCCGAGGAGTAAACCAACTCATCAGTGGGAATCGGGATCCAACTATCATCGCATGATAACGTGATGGAATCCACTCACATTATCACACTCCAGAAGGTATGCTCAAGCCTGGCAAGTTTCCTGTATATTTGAAACTCCCGATGTGTGTTTTTACCCCTAGGACCCAAGTGACCTAGACGGAGTAAACAAATCAAAGAGTCCTAGTCAAGTTCAACCCGTCATTATCTTGATTGTTTTAAACCCACCTGTACGTGCCCTTGACGGAGTCAACAAGGCCGCACGACTGTCCTAACCAATCGCATATCCATGCAACAAACAAGCACCACTTAGCTACCGCACACTACGCCTTGACGGAGTCAACAAACGCAGCACGAATACTAAGCACTACTTGTAAGAAATGACGGAGGGCTACGGTTGGTTTTTGGCGAAAAACCTTTAGCGTAATGAACTTGATATCGTTGAAGGAATCCAAGTGGTTTTATAAAAAAATATAGTGGCGAAAACTTTTGCTAAAGAGGTCACTCCCGGTGAAGGGATCTCGGCTCATTGCTCGTCGAATGAGGTGCAGGATATTTCAAACTGAATACCACGATGCAAAGCAAAAAGTAATCGACTATACTGAAGTTATTACGTTGACGCAAACTTCTGCCCATGGGGTCACTCTCGATGAAGGGATCTCGGCCCTTGCCTCGTCGAATGTGGTGCTGGATATTCATAATCGAATACCACTGTGCAAAGCAAAAGCGTAAGTCTGTAATGTCAGTTTTTAAAAACTTGGTTTCAACAACATCATATATAGGTTTGTTTTCCTTGCATTGATAAGAATCAACGCAGTCCCATCAATTGATCATACCAGAAAAGAACGAAAATATGATGTCCGCATTCGCCACTGGGTCCCGTCATCCCTCGTTAGGTTACTTAACTAACGACAGAGCTGGGACTGGACTAGCGCGGGTGCAAAACTTATACAACATCTACTAGTATATATATCAATATATAATAATCGCTCCACGTATGATAAATAGAACATCACAGAAATGAAATAAGCAACACAGAACAATACAGATAATCTTGGATCCCCGGGTTTCATAGAGCCGCAAATGAAACCCGATGTTCCCCTGGTCGTGTAGATAGCATGTGCAATAAAATCCTAGACCCCTACGAGCGTGTCATGTTACCCGCCAAAACCTGAAGCGAGGCAACCCCCTTCAGCAAAGTGAATGGACCACCCAGCACTTCATTGAATCAGGTAACTTGAGCACTCCTCCTTGGGTCAACCTGTACCCCCTACGAGTGCGGCGAATAACCCGCCAATTCTAGAGTGAACCCCCCTTCGTGTCAACGTCATGAGATGCAGGCTCGTTGCCCTCTAGAACCCGACTATCCGTGCACCCCACCACGGGGTAATCCTAGTACAGAAAATAAAATATATACAACGGGTACATCGACCTCATCCCAGTCGTGCCCCAAAAGAATAATATACAAACAGGCAGTGACGACAGTCCACATGTCGGACACTCGCCCCGCAATATCAAATATACAAATAAATCCAAACAGCACTACCATTGCACAGGAGCTATCCACCACGACAAATCCGCAACATCACAGCATAACACAGAATATCAACGTGAATGTCACGTTCGCAAATCCGTCTAAAGGGACTATAGCGATTAGGCATGATTTACCGATCAAATGACATTCACGGTCGCAGATGCTAAACCAAGTACTGATAATTACACAGTTAAAATTTCGATCGATTAAATTTTTCGTCAAGCCTAAAGTGCAAAACAGTACTCAAGAGAATCTGGGCTAAATCTAAATATCACAAAAAATCATTTTTCCAACACAGAGAGCTCCTGAAGAAATTTGGGAAAAAAATTCCACATGTGTGACGCGCTTCCGCGGCTGATGCGCACATTCCGACGCGGAAACACGGCATTGTGTCTTCGACAATTTTTGCAATCACTCGAAGGAGCCATATGGTGGATTCAGGCCACCAAATTTCTTGAGGTGCCCTACGTTTGCCTACACGGATTTTTAAGCTATACAAAAAGATTTTCCAAGCAGGTTTTAAATCGACAGAAAATAGGCAAATTGGAAAATTGATTAGGAAATTTTGATCGATCGATATTTTAACTTCGTGCAACCAAGCTAGTAAGCGGTCAATGGGTGGCTCTAATACCATGTTGGGATGCGGCGGCGCCCCGGCCGTCAAACCGACACCAAATGCGGAACAAAATATTTTTACGAAACCGGCGCCACCGCAGCCCAAATTTCCGGATCGTTCCATTAACCGTAAACTAGCAATTTGTAAAAGGAGTTAGAAAGATTATACTGATCGATCTGTGTCCTTCGGTCTTCAATCCGCTCCCATAGCTTGTTGCGGCTGTCCCGGTGAAATCCGCTCTCCGATCTCCTCGTCGGAAGGGCACCACATCAATGAACCTTTATACGGGCTCCCGCTTCAAGACCGAGGCAACTCGGACATGAAGTTTGCTAGCCGACATTTCCAAGGGTGAAGTAGAGAGTGTGTGGAATATTTTGTCTCAAGAGTGAAGTTGCCAATTTTGTTGTGAGCATGAAAATTTCTTGGAGAAAAGAGAAGAATGAGCCTTCACCCAAGATGAAGGGCTCGGCCACAAAATGAGTGGGGAAAGAGTGCTCTGTGGATTTTTGCCATGGGGTTAATCTTTTATGAGATGAAGGCTCAAAATTAATCAATACAAAATTGACTCCACTGCCTAAGGAAGGCCCAGCCATCACCACATATAACCCCCTCACAATAAAAAAATTGGTCAATTTGCAGAGAGACCTTTCAAGCACAAAATCCGCCACCCTTCATGATGGCCCATGCTTAATAAATAACCATGCCCAATAAATCAAACAAGGCCATGATTCCCCTACCCTGGCTCACGAAATGGGCAGCCCCTACATCACAAAAAAATCAGTGCAGGGGATGGACAAAGTCAAGGGAAAAAATAGTCAAAGTCAAATGGCTGCAGGAATTAAACAAGGTGTTTGAGGCGGAAAAATAAACTGGCAACTCCGAGAGTGATCCCGTAATGAATTACGAGATTAACTCTCAACTGTAAATACATACCCGCATTTGTATTCCGACCGAATACAAATGGAATGAGACAAAAATATTCCTACAATATAATACTAGGATCCGGCTAAAACCAAAGCCCGCTAGTATTATACGTCCGATCATGATCCGTGCCCAAGTGCATGGATATGATCGAACCCCGCCATATATCCATACGGCCTCTACAACGTTTCGCCCGAACTTGGGAAACTGTCTGTGGGGTACTCTAATGACTCATCAATACACTGTCACTGAGTATAACCACTAGCACGACAGAGGTACTAGCTGTACGTAACGGTTGCCTATGTATCGATCGGAAGGGAAGCTGACGAGCGAACTCATCCAGAAACCCTACTGAGCCTGACAGTGACAATATCCATACAGTCCGGTCCGTTCGTCTATGAGTATCGCATATAGGGCCTAGGGGGCTGGAAAACGTCAGACCCTCAATAGCGGTATAAGTCGTATCGGAGAGTAGCCCAGAACACCCTGAGAAACCCCTGGAATACCTACCAGTAAATCTTGATTACCCTGGCCAGGATTTTCGTGTAATGGCTCTCCTAAACACAGCGCGATCTCACCCCTAATACCGGGAGAAACGAATCCCTGACGATCCGCTCACTGCCACCATGTGGCTCGGTACTGTACCCAACTAAAACCTGTTTGAACGAATACTTTGAGCCGTGGTAGGGTAGTAATCAAAGCACAGTGGGAACTCACAAGAGACAAATGACGATCTCAGGTCGACAGACTAACCTGCACACATGTCACCTGGGAACTGCTATCTGACGATATGTATAATACCAACTAGCATGTTCCTGGCGAGTCATGTCCGGTGTATTCATAACGTAATGAGCACCTGTATACATCTTAGGTGAACCAACTGACACCAATGGCTTGTGAGACCGACCACCGCCCCTCGTCGGGGTCTCGACTGTATACACTAGTCTACTCTGGAGTTTCGATGCCTTGTCTCGAAACTTCCATGACTAGGGACACTATAAGGATGTGCTTATAGACCCCAGCTCCCACGTATATGATCGCCATCATACTGCTGGCAGTCAAGCAAGAATCCTATGGGCTCTATCAACATGCAATAGTGAACTAAAGTTTGTACACGATGATAAAGACAAACCAGATAGCATACTATCATCTCGAGCAAGACTGTGCTATCGGTATAGATCATCCCTCAATCATTGCAATCACGTACCCGCGATCCAATAATTGACTTTGAGGGCACTATATCCAACAGATATCGGTCAGTTATATGTGATATAGCCGGGTTATTGAATCAAGTGTTAATTCGATAAGTTGATATAAATGATATTAGTCGGTTATATGTGATATAGCCGGATTATTAAATCAATTGTTGATTTAATAATTTAATATATAATTATATATTTGATATATTAATATATATTAACTAATATTAGCTCAATTAAGAATTTCTTTTCTCATTGTATATTTAATATATATGTGATATATATATATTAATGTATTATTTCTTTATGTCATGCTTGATGATACATTATTCATGGGTGTATGAGACTCATACCATACCATAGATAATTAGGGTGATTAATTATTTAAAGTATAAACAAAATTAGGCGGAAATGGCATGGTTTATGAAGCTTGGAGAAGCTTGTGGAAACCATTGACTTAGTCCACTAATTTTGTCTTACATTAGATATTTATTAACCCAACCATTATTTTTAGTAATATATGGTATTATCTTACCCATGGTTGCCACTTCACTCTCATTCCATTCTAGACTTCGTCTTTTTCTTCATCTCCATTGGGCTCTCTAGGTTTTCTTAAGGTGAAGAAAAAGAGTGAGTAAAATAATTATATAGTGAGCAAAATTCCTACTTCATCAATCTGCACTAGACTATCCAATTAGTATAGGTTGTTTGCTTCACTAATTATCAATTAGTGAAGAGCTAGCTTGAGTTGGAGATTCCTCGACATAGATCATCTTCGGCCTCGAATATCTTTAAGCAAGCTTGTTTCTTTCGCCTAGTGGAGCCTAACGAGAGTCCGGGAGACCATAACTTGGAGTGAAGGGACTATTACACAGAGCTTTTTAAGTGAATGACCGGTCTACAAAGGTTGTATTCCTTGTTCACTTAAAGTAAAGATGTTTACTTTCTTTAGTTAAACCCTAATCTCTAGTTAGATCCTCGGTTATGGGTTTCTTAGCACACTAAAAAATTTAAAATTGCATGTTTGATACCTTAGAAAACATAGTGAGGATGCTAAGGAACCCTTCAAGACTAACCTGTACTCACGTCACCCAAGAATTGCTATTTGATAATAGGTATAATACCATCTAGCATGTTCCCGGCGAGTTCATCTAGTGTAACTCATAACCCAATGAGCACGTGTATACTATCTTAGGTGACTAACTGACACCAATGGCTTATGAGACAGGCCACCGCCCCTCGTCAGGGTCTCGAAAAGTATACACTAGTGTACTCCGGAGTATCAATGCCAAGTCTCGATACTCACTCGACTAGGGACAATTAAAGATGTGCTTATAGACCACCCAGCTCCCACATATATGATCACCATCATAATGCTGGTAGTCAATCAAGAATCCTATGGGCTCTATCAATATGTAATAGTGATCTGTAATACCACATAATACATGTAGATGATGATAGAGACAAACCAGATAGCATACTATCATCTCGAGTAAGACTGTTCCACTCGTATAGGTCCTCCCCCAATCATCATAATCGCGTGTCTACGACTACAATAATTGACTTGAGGGCACTGTAGCCATCATCACCAAGCCGAAAGGAGGTGTCAATAAGGTACAGGGGATGGGCAAGGCAAAAGTTAGGGGCCGACAGTAGGGAAAGAGGAATGCTTCTACTTTCAGAGGAAAGGCCATTGGAAGAAGGACTGTCGGGCCTGGAAAGCCCAGAACCAGGATTCGAAGCAAGTTGTAGATTCGGCTTCAGGTGTGTTTATGATTGAAAACTGTCGGTCAATCAACTCTACTTCCTGGGTATTGTATACCGGATCGGGATCTCATATCTGTAATTCATTATAGGCACTGAGAAGCTGTAGAGTTTTGAAGGCAGGTGATATGACCCTCAGGGTTGCTAACGGAGCGCGCATGGATGCTGTGTCCGTAGGGGAATATCATATAGGATTGACAAGCGGACACATTTTGGTTTTGCGTAACTGTTTTTGTATACCTAGTTTGACATGTAATATTATCTTTGTATCTTTAATATCTAAAGAAGGTTATGGTTTTACATTTGTAAGAAATGTTGTAAACATTCACCTTAATCATGGTTTGATTGGATCCAGTAGACTAGACAATGACATATACTTATAAAACTAACACCAAGTTTTCAATGTCTAGAACACACTTAATTGAAAGTCTCCAGAATTAAATCAAGCTTTCTTATGGCATTGTAGAATAGGTCACATCAATGAAACATGGTTGACGTAGTTACATAAAGAGAGATATTTGGATCCATTTAAATATCTGTCTTATGCAACTTGTCAATCATATGTCAAAGGAAAGATGACAAAGACTCCGTTCACTGGACACGGAGTAAGTGCCACCGAGCACTTGGGACTCATACACAGCGACGCGTGTTGTCCAATATGCACACATGCAAGAAGTGGTTATTCCTACTTCTTTACTTTTAGGGATGATTTCATAAGTTATGGACATGTATTCTTGAAGAAACATAAATCCTAGGCATGTGAGAAATTCCAAGAATACAAGATTGAAGTGGAAAAACAAACAGGAAAAAGTATCAAGACACTTCGATCTGATCGAGGTGGTGAATACATAAATGACGAGTTCTTGGATTATTTAAAATAGAAAGGAATTCTCTCTCAGCTTACTCCTCTATACACACCTCAACAAAACGGTGTATCGGAAAGACGGAACCACACCTTATTGGAAATAGTATGTTCCATGATGAGTAACGCTGAGTTACCGCTATCCTTCTGGGATTATGCACTAGAATCTGCTGCATATCTTTTGAATAAGGTTCCTACTAACTCTGTGCCTACCACACCATATGAAATGTGGAGTGGGAAGAAACCCTATTTTAAGTATCTTAAGATATGGGGATGTCCAGCTTTAGTCAAAAAGAAGCATGCTGTAACGCTTCGAAAATCGTTTAGGCAATTTTTCGGTAATCGGCAAGATTACCAGTCTTTTCCATAAAAAGTCAAAATAGGTATTTTTTTTCAATCTAGGCCTAATTATACAAAATTTAGATAAGATATTACTATAAATTGGTCATTAATATGTCACTTCAAAATTTCTAGTTAATTAAAAAAATTTCTTTAATTAAATATTTTTAATATTAATTTAAGCTTTTAAAAATACATTTAATTAGTGGTAAATACAAATTTAATTGGGTAAATTACATAATTAGGATCCATTATAAACTGAAATTTAGTGTAACAAAAATTTTTGACAAACCATTTCATGTTTGTTTGTTTATGGTAAAGGGGTTGGAAAAATGAAAAGAAAAAGGGTTTTTTTTAAAAGCTTTCATGTAACAAGCATTAATTGACCTTAGATGATATTTTTTGTAGAAATTTATACACATTGTTTCATTCTCCTCTCCCCTAAGCTTCAGGCCGAGCCTCCCCTTCCAGCAACAGCCCCATTTCCCCACCTTCTTGCATCAAAATTCTTGCAAAAATCCTCCGAAATCCATAAAAATTCACATTTTTCCTTCACAAATTCAAACCAAACCATAAGTCATCCCTTCTCTAACCCTAGTTGGTCTAAAACATGGAGAAAGGAGGTGTCTTGGTGGCTAGTGCAAGCTTGGAATCAAGAATTGTAAGGTATAATTCTAATCTATTGTTTAATTGTAGTTTAAAATTTGCTTGATTTAGTAGTTTAAGTGTGAAATTTGGTAAAATTTGTTTGCTCTTGATTTTCAAGAGAGGTGTTAATGTTCTATTTAGGATTTGTAGCATGGTGGATGGGTTAAAGTTAGTGTTTTGGCCATCTAGTTGGTTAGAATGGTTGTTTGTGCGATGTAGCGATCGCTATATTGTTAAATCGCGATATTTGCATCGAAAATGCTATGTCAATGCTTACTAGATTTTCCTAAAAATTAGGAGGTGATCTAATTGCGATATATTGGCGATACAATTAGCATCTCATACGACTATTAGTGTGTGCGAATGCGGGGTCTTGTCTAGTCGGGTTTTAGTTTTGGCGGTTGCCCCGAAATGACGACTTTAATTAAGGTTTTTGCGATTTTCGTGTGTTTTCCGCGCACCGAGTGCACGTTGTGATTAATTCAAGAGCGTCGATCTTTTTATATTGTGACTTGCATCATTTTAGGAATATGTAATCTTATATTGTGTGTTATGCAATTCTAGGATTGGTCGCAGAAACATCGGACGCGGCGCGCAAAGGCAAAGCGGTGGTTGGATCGGATTAGCGAGACATTCAAGTGAGTAGATGTATTCATCTATGGGGAAAATCGTCTGGATGGCGCGAGGCGGCCCTAGTTAGGATTACTTTATTTCTTGCAAAATATGCATTGTTACTTAGCTAAACCCCCCTCATTCACATTGCAAACCTTTATAGCTATTCGTCTACTAGAATTGCATAGATATCCGTATATACATGTGTGATATCACTTCGTAGGACACGTACACCATTACCATTGGCTCCTGTTGCACGCGCACTGTTCATGTGACACACGTCTTTGGTAATTGCCATGCCACGAGCACTGTAGAACCTGTTTAGTTTAGTATCACCACTTGCATTATACACGATATATGAAATCGCATAGCATGTACATATCTCGCATCATCATCATACTTACATAGATTTCTAGCCACAAATCACATCGCATACCTTGATATCATAGACATTTATCATATACAACATTTTGGGTATTATGAATTTCTTGAGGATTTCAGTATTGCTGCGATTTCTGGATTTTGGGGAAAACCGCAAGAATTTAACAAAAGCTTATTATTATCATTTTTAAAACAAAGTTGCGGTTTTCTCGTGATGTATGTGTCGTCCACCATGAGTTTTCATGTTTTCTGTTGGATTTCGAGACCCGATTCGAGGAGTGGATGAACCGTCTCTGGTACATGGTGGGCCCGGTATGGTACCCCGGGGCAAGAAGATCGAGTTGTAGACGATGAGCCTGGCAGGGGAAGACTACCTACCGGTGATGTCTGGCGCGGTGGATATCCGGAGGATACCAACCGTTGTCGTGAGATTTGATGATATGGGCCGATCCGGACTGACGGAGCCCGATATATATATATATATATTGAGACATTGATACAGTGAGACATTGAGACAGATGTTTTATCATATTTGGTGTCGATGCTTGACACGGTTTTCAGATGGTTTCACGCTGGTTGTTAGCTATTGCATAGATATTCTTTTTCTAAAGTAAGTATGCAGAACTCATAGCATTTAAAACACTTAAAGATTTAGTATTGATATTGCATACATGTGCATGCATACTAGAGGTATTACACCACATCTGGGCATACATGTTGTGACGCATTTGCGTGCATTCTTACGATAGCCTTACTAGATGTTATATTCTACTCACGAGCTGGCAACTTACCCCCGTTGTGCCACAGTATCTTGCAGGCCGGACTCATCAGCCTTGTAGCGGAGGCTTATCTTATTATTGACTTCTTTTGCTCAGACTCGCGACATTGGTCGTAGGTGGGTTGCAAGGGCACTTTTATCTCTTTTTGTACTATTTTTGTATCTAGTATTCTTCATCTACCATTTCTTATTTGTATATGCAACCTAGTGATGAGACTGAGAGATTTGTGTATATTTGGTTTTCTTTTGGGTCCAGCTCACTTGAGCCGACGTTGTGTTTTCTTATATTTTGCATTCTTTATGCTCTTTTTCTTGATATTACATATATATATTGCGTGTGGTTGTGATCCACCTTGGGCGAAGAGCTAGCTCCCGCTTGGAGATGCCATTTTGTGATTACAGGTTTATATATCTTGTTGTACCCATTTTGGGGGATATTATTTACAGAGGAGACTCTGCCCAAATTTTCGGAAATTTTTGATGTTTCTAAAAAGGGGTTCAATGCAATTAAATCGATTTCAAGTCGTTTTATGAAAGGTTTCCTTCACTCTCTTTGGTTTTGGTTTAGATTTTCTGGGCTTTGGCTGACATAGTTTACGTTACGCCTTTAGACGTCTCATAATCTAAGTGCCAGTCACGTTCCGTACTTTCGGGTCGTGACAAAGTTGGTATCAGAGCGTAGGTTTTACCTTTCTGAGTGTAGGACGACCCTTGGTAGATAGAGTAGGTGACTTAAGCAGAGTGGTGTAGCGTGGGTATGTTCCGCGGCATACTTACGATACGGTACTCCGCCTAAGTGACCATAGGACATAATTTCTTTTATTTCTTTTCTTGATTCCTTGCATTCCTTGATTCAATTGCAATGTTCTTATCGCTCATGTTTCTTATTCCATCTTCGATGCCGCCAAAGACTACGAGAGCTGAGCGGGCTGCCGCTAGGGATGATATTCGAGCGGGCTCGTCTGAGGCGAGGATCGAGCGAGATGATACGCCTATCCCTCAGAGTTAGACTGATCCACCCTCTACAGACCGTATTGCCAGATTAGAGGCCGGCATGCAGGAGTTGCGACGGATGATGGGATCTTTAGTTGAGTCCAGTCGGGCACAGAGATCCGAGGACGTTCCTTCCACCGCACAGACCACGATAGTACCTGCTGCACAGACGGTCATTCCTGCTACTACTGTGACTATTCCTGTTTCACTACAGGAGTTTATGAGATTAAGACCTCCAGCTTTTACCGGTACGGATGGGACAGAGGACCCACAGGCATTTCTTGATAGGATGGCTAGGATTTGCCGTTCGTTGAGGTGTTCGGATGATAGATGGGTGGAGTTCACGAGTTTTTGTCTGGAGGGCCTTGCCCAGACATGGTACGATTCAGTAGAGAGAGGCCGAGCTGCAGGTCTATCTTCTATGACCTGGGACGAGTTTAAAGCTGCATTTCTTGCCCGTTTTCTCTCGGAGAGTGTCCGAGATGCTCGAGCCCGTAGTTTTGAGTCTTTGCGCAAGACTCCTGGGATGACAGTTTTGGAGTATGATATACAGTTTACCCAGTTGTCTCGATATGCTCCGTACCTAGTAGACACGGAAGAGAAGAGAATAAAGAGGTTTGTGCGACGGCTTGACATACAGCTATTCCTTGCCATCGGCACCCAATACTTTGATACATACGCATCCGCGATGGTCGCAGCCTTACTTTTGGAGGAGCGCATTTCTGAGACTCCGGTCATTTCTGGGCCGAAGAGGATCCGTACTGATATGCCAGCTCAGCGGCAGATGGGTAGACACCGCGATAGATTATTTCCGGGAGATGGTGGCGACAGAGGATTGAGACGAGGTCAGTTATTTGGTTCATATCTACAGACCCAGCAGTCGTCGCCAGGATGTTTTCGGTGTGGGAGTCATTACCACCGTATCAGAGACTGTAGCATGGGGCGCCAGGGCATGGTGACAGTCCTGCATGTGACCTTACCACCTTCACCACCACCTCAGAGAGCAATACTTCCTACCCTTGATGATGCTCCACGCCAGCCAGATGCTCCCAGAGGTCATGGGCGTGGCGGTCCGGTTTAGCGAGGACGAGGCGACAGAGGCAGAGGCAGAGGCCGAGGTAGAGGCAGAGGACAGCCAGCTATTAGTTGTAGACAGGCCCGAGTGTTCGCGTTGACTCCTCAGGATGCACAGGCATCCAATGCCGTCGTGATAGGTACTTTGCCAGTATGTTCTTTTGATGCACGGGTATTATTTGATCCAAGCTCCACACATTCCTATGTATCCACGTACTTTGCACCGAGGTTGGGCCCAGAGTCTTCTTCATTAGATCAGCCGCTTGTCGTTATTACTCTGGTAGGCGAGTCGTTTGTTGCCCGTTTTGTGTACCGATCGTGTCCTGTTCGTATCGGGGAGAGGGATTCTTTAGTCGATTTGATTCTCCTCGATATGCTAGACTTCGACGTTCTTCTTGGTATGGACTGGCTAGCCACCTGTTATGCATCCGTGGACTGCCGTGAGAAAGCAGTCAGATTCAGTTTTCCTGGTGAGCCGGTTCTTGTTGTTCAGGGAGATCGTAGCGCTACCCTTCCTAGCTTGATTTCTTCTTTTCGCGCTAGTCAGCTCTTAAGGAAAGGGTGTCAGCCTATGTTTATGATGCTAGTGCCGCAGAGGTTCCGTTAGACCAGGTCTTTGTTGTGAGAGAGTTCCCTGATGTATTCCCTGACGAGCTGCCTGGTCTGCAACCAGAGCGCTAGATTGAGTTCTGCATCGACTTGATCCCCGGCACGGGGCCTGTCTTTATACCGCCTTATCGGATGGCCCCAGCGGATCTGAGAGAGCCGAAGGATCAGTTACAGGACTTGCTGGACAAAGGGCTTATCCGACCGAGTGTGTCACCTTGGGGTGCTCCCGTCCTGTTTGTTAAGAATAACGACGGCACTATGCGCTTATGCATTGATTATCGTCGGCTGAACCGGGTTACTGTGCGGAACAGATATCCCCTACCTCGCATTGACGACTTATTCGATCAGCTCCAGGGTGCAGGGTTTTACTCGAAGGTTAATTTACGGTCAGGTTATCACCAGTTGCGGGTTCGGAAGGAGGATATTCCGAAGACCGCTTTCCGTACTCGATATGGTCATTATGAGTTCTTAGTGATGTCGTTCAGGCTCACCAATTCCCTGGCAGAATTTATGGACTTGATGAACCGTGTATTCAGGCCGTATCTCGATCAGTTCATCATTGTGTTCATTGACGACATCTTGGTTTATTCTCGGAGCCGGGAGGAGCATGAGCAGCACTTGCGTATCACATTGCAGACGTTGAGAGAGCATCAGCTGTTCCCCAAATTTTCCGAATACGCATTCTGGCTAGACAGTGTCGACTTCTTGGGTCATGTGGTGACGAGAGATGGTATTTGTGTGGACCCGAAGAAGGTCGAGGCAGTGCAGTGTTGGCCCAGACCGGTATCAGTTACAGAGGTTCGCAGCTTTCTAGGTCTGGCCGGCTATTATCGACGTTTTGTCCAGGATTTCTCTCGTATTGCTGCACCGTTGACCGGGTTGACCCGGAAGGGGGTCCATTTTGATTGGACCCAGGCATGTGAGGATAGTTTCCAGCAGTTGAATACTCGTCTGACTACTGCGCCAGTGTTAGCATTGCTTTCAGGGTCAGGCGGTTTCGTGGTATATTGTGATGCTTCTGGAGTGGGGCTGGGCTGTGTATTGATGCAGCACGACAGAGTTATCGCGTATGCTTCTCGGCAGCTGAGGAAACACGAACAAAACTACCCCACTCATGATTTAGAGATGGCTGCAGTGGTATTTGCACTTAAGATCTG
Organism: Agapanthus africanus; assembly: GCA_030015575.1. Classification (NCBI taxonomy): domain Eukaryota; kingdom Viridiplantae; phylum Streptophyta; class Magnoliopsida; order Asparagales; family Amaryllidaceae; genus Agapanthus; species Agapanthus africanus. Next base: position 228,806,948 of record CM057344.1, read on the forward strand.
GAGACATTACCTATACGGCGAGTCGTGCCAGATATTCACTGACCACAAGAGTTTGAAGTATATCTTTCAGCAGCGAGATCTGAATATGAGAAAGCACCGTTGGATGGAGTTGGTGAAAGATTATAACTGCGGGATTTTATACCATCCGAGCAAGGTGAATGTAGTGGCAGATGCTTTGAGTAGGAGGCCCGGAGGTAGCCGATCTTGTTTGAGCGCAGTACAGATGCAGTCGACTGCGGATTGGCAGGTTTTATATGACAGCACAGTGCAGTTCGAGTTTACTCCTACAGGGGGACAGCTGGCCCATTTTAGAGCACGCCCACAGTTACTTGACCGCATCCGCTAGGCACAGTCCGGCGATGTCCGTATTTTATAGATTATCGAGCAGATTCGGCAGGGCAGAGTTTCTGAGTTCGTGATTGACGATCAGGGGATACTTCGATTTGGGACTCGACTATGTGTACCAGATTCTGAAGGACTGAGGCATGATATCCTTGGGGAGGCACATAGATCAGTATACAGTGTGCATCCAGGTTCCACCAAGATGTACCGTTATTTGAGAGAGGTTTACTCGTGGGACGGGATGAAGAAGGATGTTACAGACTTTGTGTCGAGATGCCTGACTTGCCAACAAGTCAAGGCCGAGCACCAGAAGCCAGCCGGCAAGTTACAGCCTTTGCCCATCCCTGAGTAGAAGTGGGAACAGGTCTCCATGGACTTCATTATGGGTCTACCCAGGACCAGTCGAGGGTATGACTCTATTTGGGTGATTATGGATCGACTGATGAAAGCGGCTCACTTCCTGCCAGTGGAGACCACTTTTGGATTTTCTCAGTACGCCCAGGTTTATATCGATGAGGTCGTGCGACTGCATGGCGTTCCGACGTGCATCGTGTCCGACCGGGGCACCCAGTTTACCGGCCGATTGTGGCAGAAACTTCAGGAAGCTTTGGGCACCTGATTGAGTTTTAGCACAGCCTTTCATCCGCAGACTGACGGTCAGTCGGAGCATACTATTTAGCCTCTTGAGGACATGCTCAGAGCTTGTGTCTTAGATTTCGGGGGTAGCTGAGATCGTCATTTGCCTTTGATCGAGTTCTCCTACAATAATAGCTTCCAGGTGACGATTCAGATGGCACCTTTCGAGGCTTTATAATGGAGGAGATGTCGATCGCCTGTATGTTGGACAGAGCTCAGGGAGAGCAGTATTTTGGGGCCGCAGATCGTACAGGAGACGACTGAGAAGATACAGCTGATTCGGGACAGGATGAGAGCAGTACAGAGTAGGCAGAAATCATATGCTGACAGGCGCCGTCGCCGACTCGAGTTCGCCGTTGGCGATCATGTTTTCCTGAGGGTCTCTCCGATGAAGGATGTGATGAGATTTCGGAGGAAAGGGATGCTTAGTCCTAGATATGTTGGTCCCTTCGAGATCCTAGAGCGTGTTGGTCCAGTCGCTTATCGATTAGCTCTTCCTCCCAGCTTTCCCGATGTTCACCCCGTGTTCCATGTTTCGATGCTCCGCAAGTACCTTCAGGATCCTTCCCATGCGATTCAGCACCATACGATCAAACTAGAGCCCGATCTTTCATTCACCGAGCAGCCGGTGGTCATTTTGGATCGGCAAGTGAAGAAATTGAGGTCGAAGGTTATACCCTCCGTCAAGGTTCTTTGGCATGGCCCGAACAGCGAGGAGGTCACCTGGGAGACCGAGGTCGAAATGAGGAAGAGATATCCCCATCTTTTTGAAGGTACGCGTAGTTATATTTTAAATTCAGGGACCGAATTTCTTTAAGGGGGGAAGATTGTAACGCTTCGAAAATCGTTTAAGCAGTTTTTTCGGTAATCGGCAAAATTAGCAGTCTTTTCCGAAAAAACTCAAAATAGGTATTTTTTTTTCAATCTAAGCCTAATTATACAAAATTTAGATAAGATATTACTATAAATTGGTCATTAATATGTCACTTCAAAAATTCTAGTTAATTAAAAAAATTCCTTAATTAATTATTTTTAATATTATTTTAAGCTTTTAAAAATATATTTAATTAGTGATAAATACAAATTTAATTGGGTAAATTACATAATTAGGATCCATTATAAACTAAAATTTAGTGTAACAGAATTTTTTGACAAACCATTTCATGTTTGGTTGTTTATGGTAAAGGGGTCGGAAAAATGAAATGAAAAAGGGTTTTTTTTTAAAAGCTTTGATGTAACATGCATTAATTGACCTTAGATGATATTTTTTGTGGAAATTTCTACACATTCTCTCATTTTCCTCTCCCCTAAGCTTCAGGCCGAGCTTCCCCTTCCAGCAACAGCCCCATTTCCCCACCTTCTTGCATCAAAATTCTTGCAAAAATCCTCCGAAATCCATAAAAATTCACATTTTTCCTTCACAAATTCAAACCAAACCATAAGCCATCCCTTCTCTAACCATAGTTGGTCTAAAACATGGAGAAATGAGGTGTCTTGGAGGCTAGTGCAATCTAGGAATCAACACATATAAGGTAAAATTCTAATCTATTGTTTAATTGTAGTTTAAAATTTGCTAGATTTAGTAGTTTAAGTGTGAAATTTGGTTAAATTTGTTTGCTCTTGATTTTAAAGAAAGGTGTTGATGTTCTATTTAGGGTTTGTAGCATGGTGGATGGGTTAAAGTTAGTGTTTTGGCCATCTAGTTGGTTAGAATGGTTGTTTGTGCGATGTAGCGATCGCTATATCGTTAAATCGCGATATTTGCATCGAAAATGTTATGTCAGTGCTTACTAGATTTTCCTAAAAATTAGGAGGTGATCTAATTGCGATATATTAGCGATACAATTAGCATCTCATACGACTATTAGTGTGTGCGAATGCGGGGTCTTGTCTAGTCGGGTTTTAGTTTTGGCGGTTGCCCCGAAATGACGACTTTAGTTAATGTTTTTGCGATTTTCGTGTGTTTTCCGCGCACCGAGTGCACGTTGTGATTAATTCAAGAGCGTCGATCTTTTTATGTTTTGACTTGCATGGTTTTAGGAATATGCAATCTTATATTGTGTTTTATGCAATTCTAGGATCGGTCGCGGAAACATCGGACGCGGCACGCAAAGGCAAAGCGGTGGTTGGATCGGATTAGCGAGGCATTCAGGTGAGTAGATGTATTCATCTATGGGGGAAATCGTCTGGATGGCGTGAGGCGCCCCCTAGTTAGGATTACTTTATTTCTTGCAACATATGCATTGTTACTTAGCTAACCCCCCCTCATTCACATTGCATACCTTTATAGCTATTCGTCTGCTAGAATTGCATAGATATCCATATACAAATGTGTGATATCACTTCGTAGGACACGTACACCATTACCATTGGCTTCTGTTGCACGTGCACTGTTCATGTGACCCACACGTCTTTAGTAATTGTCATGCCACGAGCACTGTAGAACCTATTTAGTTTAGTATCACCACTTGCATTATACACGATATATGAAATCGCATAGCATGTACATATCTCGCATCATCATCATACTTACATAGATTTCTAGCCACAAATCACATCGCATTCCTTGATATCATAGACATTTATCATATACAACATGTTGGATATTATGATTTTCTTGAGGATTTCAGTATTGCTGCGATTTCTGGATTTTGGGGAAAACCGCTAGAATGTAACAAAAAGCTTATTATTATCATTTTTAAAACAATGTTGCGGTTTTCTCGTGATGTATGTGTCGTCCACCATGAGTTTTCATGTTTTCTGTCGGATTTCGAGACCCGATTCGAGGAGTGGATGAACCATCTCGGGTACATGGTGGGCCCGGTATGGTACCCCGGGGCAAGATGATCGAGTAGTTGACGATGAGCCTGGCAGGGGAAGAATACCTACCGGTGATGTCTGGCGCGGCGGATATCCGGAGGATACCGACTGTTGTCGTGAGATTTGATGATATGGGCCGATACGTACTGACGGAGCCCGTTATATATATATATTGAGACATTGATATAGTGAGACATTGAGACAGATGTTTTATCATATTTGGTGTCGATACTTGACACGGTTTTCAGATGGTTTCACGCTGGTAGTTAGCTATTGCATAGATATTCTTTTCTAAAGTAAGTAAACAGAACTCATAGCATTTAAAACACTTAAAGATTTAGTATTGATATTGCATACATGTGCATGCATACTAGAGGTATTACACCACATCTGGGCATACATGTTGTGACGCATTTGCATGCATTCTTACGATAGCCTTACTAGATGTTATATTCTACTCACGAGCTGGCAACTCACCCCCGTTGTGCCACAGTGTCTTGCAGGTCGGACTCATCAGCCTTGTAGCGGCGGCTTGTCTTACTATTGACTTCTTTTGCTCAGACTCGCGACATTGCTCGTAGGTGGGTTGCGAGGGCACTTTTATCTCTTTTTGTACTCTTTTTGTATCTAGTATTCTCCATCTACCATTTCTTATTTGTATATGCGACCTAGTGATGAGACTGAGAGATTTGTGTATATGTGGTTTTCTTTTGCGTTGAGCTCACTTGAGCCGACGTTGTGTTTTCTTATATTTTGCATTCTTTATGCTCTTTTTCTTGATATTACATATATATATTGCGTGTGGTTGTGATCCGCCTTGGGCGAAGAGCTAGCTCCCGCTTGGGGATGCCATTTTGTGATTACAGGTTTATATATCTTGTTGTACCCATTTTGGGGGACAGTATTTACAGAGGAGACTCTGCTGAAATTTTTGGAAATTTTTGATGTTTTTAAAAAGGGGTTCAATGCAACTAAATCGATTTCAAGTCATTTTATGAGAGGTTTCCTTCACTCTCTTTGGTTTTGGTTTAGATTTTCTGGGCTTTGGCTGACTTAGTTTACGTTACGCCTTTAGACGTCTCGTAATCTAAGTGTCAGTCACATTCCGTACTTTCGGGTCGTGACACATGCGGATAAGCTCGAGGCATGATCAGTACTGTGTAAGTTTATGGGATACCCAAGGAACTCCTGGGGGTATCTTTTCTATTACGCAGAGGAACAAAAGGTTTTTGTTTCTCGGCATGCCCACTTTCTGAAGACTGAATTTCTTGAAAAAGAAATAAGTGGGAGAGTAATAGAACTGGAAGAAATACAAGAACCATAAGCTATTACTGAAAGCATGGTGGAACAAGAACTTTCAAAATAACCGAACGTCCCTGCGCTACTCCACAGATCTAGTAGGCAGCCTTATCCGCTCGAGAGATACTATGGTTTTCTCATAGACGGGGATAGAGAGGATTGCATCATCGATGATGATGAGACAACTAGTCTCCAGCAGGCCATTACGAGCAGAGACTCAGTAAAGTGGATGGATGCAATGTGGACCGAAATGGAATCCATGTACACAAACAAAGTATGGACTTTGGACATTGCACGTCAAGGGGTAGAACCCGTAGGCTGCAAATGGATCTTCAGAAAGAAGATTGGTGCAAATGGACAGGTTGAAACCTATAAGTCTAGACTTTTTGCAAAAGGTTTTCGTCAAAGACCTGGATTGGACTATGATGAAACCTTTTCACCAGTGGATATTCTTAAATCTATTCGGATCCTTCTTGCCATTGCTTTCTTCCATGATTATGAAATTTGGCAGATGGACGTAAAGGCTGCTTTTTTGAATGGAAATTTAGAAGAGTGTGTTTATATGGATCAGCCAGAGTATTTCATAGAGTGTGGGAGTAGCGGAAGAGTGTGCAAGTTGCTAAAATCCATTTATGGATTAAAGCAGGCATCGCGAATTTGGAACATCTGCTTTGATGAGACGGTCAAAGAATTTGACTTTATCAAAAATCCAGATGAACTATGCATTTTTAGTAAGATTGTAACGAGAACTGTGGTATTCCTCGTCTTTTACGTGGATGATATTCTCCTAATAGGAAATGACATTCCTATGCTACAATCAGTCAAAGGATTCTTGTCACAAAAGTTCTCTATGAAAGACCTAGGTGATGCCTCCTACATTCCGAGGATCTAGATCTATCGTGACAGATCTAAGAGGATGTTGTGACTTTCACAGTCCAGGTACATCAACACCATACTAAAAAGATTTAGTATGGAAGATTCCAAACACAATAATCTACCGGCTTGTCACGGGATCAACCTTTCCAAAGAGATGTCTCCCAAGACTAATTTGGAAAGGGATCGCATGAGTATTATACCCTATGCTTCTGCGGTATGCTCTATAATGTATGCGATGTTATGTACCAGACTAGATGTTGCTTACGCACTGAGTGTGGTAAGCAAGTATCAGTCAAACCCTTGGGAGAAGCACTGGATAGCGGTTAAGAACATTCTCAAGTTCTTGAGAAGGACTAAGCGGATGTTCTTGGTGTACGGCAGTAAAGATCTCCAGATCGAGGCCTTTTCTGACTCCAACTTCCAGAGTGACAAGGATGACTCCAAATCAATGTCGGGTTATATCTTTACCCTCAATTGAGGGGCGGTCTGTTGAAAGAGCTCCAAGAAGGATACCGTCGCTGACTCGACGATAGAGGCAGAGTATATCGCTGCATGTGACGCCGCAAAAGAAGCAGTCTGGATGATGAAGTTCAATATAGAACTTCAGGTGGTTCCTGTAAGTCCACGGCGGCGCCCCGGCCTCCATCCCGAGGCCAAATACGGAAGCGATAGTTAACTTTAGTTTTCTTGAACCGGCACCACCGCGCACTAAAACCCGGATCGGGCCATTAACTAGTCCTAGCTAACTACAAGATGGGGAAGAGAGATATACCGAGCGATCCGTGTCCTCCGGTCTTCTCGTCGTCGTCCCGATCTCCCGCGGAATCTCTGGTGTCCACCTCGTCGCCGGAAGGGCACCACGTCGCCGGCTTCTTTTACGGGCTCCCACCTCTATGCCGAGGCAACTCAGGCACGAAGCTGGCTAGTCGACGTGCCCAAGGTTTGCTGTAGAATGTGTAGTGAGCTATTTGTGTCTTTAGGGGTTTTGGGAGTTGCCATTGGTGGAGGAAATGAACTAAGCTTTTTGGAGGTGGTGTTGTGGGATTTTTCCAACATGAAATGAACCAAAATCCCCCATCGAAATGTTTGGACAGCCCCCATGAGAAGTGGCCGGCCATCTTAGTGAGGTGAGAGTGAGAATGAGAGTGTGTATCAAAAATGAGAGAGGCCACACAATAATGCAAGAAGGAATCCAAAGAAATCATGAAAGAACATGATTACAAATACATCCACACTCAACCACAACCATCATCAAACATGATGACTCCAAAAGTCAAGCAATGATGAAGTGAACAAGTCAAGGTCAACAAGAGCTATCATGAAGCAACAAAATGCAAGGAACCCCCTCCACTAAAGCTTATTTGCACAAATGCAAATAAGCCCTCCTCCACCAATCTTCGGCCAATGAAGGATACAAAGAAATATGGCCGAAACGGAAAGCAAACTGGCAACTCCTGAAAACTGGTCCCGTAATAAATCACAGGAAAACCCCGCTACTGTGCATACACACCCGCATTTGTATTCCGACCGAAATACAAATGCAATGAGACAAAGTCTACACTGTACTATACTAGGATTCGGCTTAAACCAAAGCCGGCTAGTAATTTCCGTCCGATCCTGATCCGTGCAATACCGCACGTATCTGATCGAACCATGCCATATCTCCATACGGCCTCTACAGCTTTTCGCCCGAAAACTTGAGCAACTGAATGTGGGGGACTCTAAAGACTCGTCAACACCTTGGTTGTGGATTTAACCACTAGCACGTCAGAGGTATAAGCCAATACGTAGCATGCCACCAGCTATTGACCAAAAGGGACGTCGATGAGCGAACTCATCCTGACACCCTACTGAGCCTGTCAGTGACAATATCCGTACAGTCCGGTCCGTTCGTCTATGAGCATCGCAAGGCGGGCCTAGGGGGTTGGTAAAAGTCAGACCCCCAAAATCGGTACAAGTCGTGTCGGAGTGTAGCCCAGAACACCCTGAGGTACTACTGGAATACCTACCAGTAAATCTCCTGCCTCGGCCGAGGGCTTCGTGTAATGGCTCTCCTAGACACAGCGCGACCTCACCCCCAATACCGGGAGAGACGAACCCCTGAAGATCCGCTCACTGCCTCCATGTGGCTCGGGACTGTACCCAACTAAAACCTGTTTGCACGTCTCCTTTGAGTGTGGTAGGGTAGTAATCAAAGTACAGTGGGAACTCACACGAGACAAATGACGATCCTCAAGTCGATGAACTAACCTGTACACATGTCACCAGGGAACTGCCATCTGACGTCAGGTATAAGACCAACTGGCATGTTCCCGGCGAGTCCTGTCCGGTGTACTCATAACCCAATGAGCACCTGTATACATCTTAGGTGAACCAACTGACACCAATGGCTTGTGAGACCGGCCACCGCCCCTCGTCGGGGTCTCGACTATATACACTAGTCTACTCTGGAGTATCGATGCCCTGTCTCGAAACTCGCACGACTAGGGACCTTTTAAGGATGTGCTTATAGACCCCCAGCTCCCACTTATATGATCGCCCTCATACTGCTGGTGGTCAAGCAAGAATCCTAGGGGCTCTATCAACGTGTAATAGCGACCTGTCAGGTCACCTAAGCAGTACACGATGATAAAGATAAACCAGATAGCATACTATCATCTCGAGTAAGACTGTCCTACTGGGATAGGTCCTCCCTCAATCTTTGCAATCACGTGCCTGTGATCCAATAATTGACTCTGAGGGCACTATCTCCAACAATCTCCGACTTGCACTTAAGGCGAATTATTGCGATGTCGCATACTCACAGCCCATATGATACCGAACACCCAACTCCTCTACTAGTCAGTCTCACAAAACTCGTTTGCGAAACTATTGCGTTCGAGGAATAGCCTCAGTGAGTGGATCCGCCTTGATGTTTCTTTCTATGTCTCTCTACATCTCATGTTCGCGGAGAAACCCATCTCCCAAAATGAGCAATACCAGTCTTAGAATGTGTCCGGATGTTTGATGGGACCTAGCTCATAAATGAACTCCAAATCCAAACTTCTTAGACTGTATCGTCAACTGAACTTAATCATTATCCTGCGCCATGCCTCCCTCAGTATTGCCTTGGACCACCTGTCCAAAATACTGCCCCTCGTCAGAAGGAAAACTATAACTCTGACAACCTCCTTGTCGTCCAGGTCACCTTGGAAGCCTGGAATGATAACTGTCTCCCGAATGAGGCTGTCGTTATCATATCCCTAGAACATCCACTTATGTTCTAAAACTGCTTCCGACTGTTTCTCCAGGATTGGATCAATGTCAACTTCTTGCATCTACTGCAAAAACAACATCTTGTGTGGTACTTGACATCTCATGATTGACTCAATTGCCTAAGCAAGTGATCTGCCAATCATGCACATTCCTCTCCATTTTAGTCTGTAAGACACCTTTAGAGAGGGTGACTCCATCACCTGCAGGTACACTACCGTGCCAGGAGTCGTCCATTCTAAATACTCTAAGAATGCTGTCTAAGTAGCCTCAATTGGGAAACCACCCAAATCTAGATCTAAAAACATAGATCTAGTAACCAGTATGTCTGATATAATATCCAAGTCCCATGTGGAGAAACCACTGTGTGACGACCAAAGTATAACCGATCGTAGTACAGGAATATCACTTCCTGCTCTGTGCATGTCATCCAAATACCAGGACATCACACCCTACTACCTTCTTAACAGATCCATCCCCTATTCTGATGAAGTCAAACCTATGACTGTCACATTAGAAATTGATGATCTATCTCCGCTATATCTGCTTTAGTCTATAAATAGACATAAGCCACCTGTCCACCAATGCTTCCGCTGCTCCCACTGACTACGACAACCCTCTGGCAGAGTCATATACACGTACACTTCTAAAGCTAGTTTAGAACGACGCTATACTCATCCTCCCGCCGGGTCTCACAGTCTGGAACAACAGCAATGGCAAGTGTGGGTAAACAAGAACTTCCCTGTCACCGTCTTTGAGGCTACTGGAGTACCTCTCGGGTGCCTGAAGTTACCCACCTTATCTGCGGAGTGGCCAATGGAATGTCAAACCAGATTGAATCTTTAGGTTCCTATCAAAACTTCAGTAATTGTTTGTGGTTCTGAAATCACTTCCAGTTCTACCATACTCCCACTACTGTTTTCTGAAAAATCCATTTTATTTAAAACTGTGGCGAGTCAAGAACAATATCACTATTGATCTTCCAGATGGTAGAAAGTCAACCCTCGTCACAGCCTGGGTCAACCCACAAATAGCCATTACAGAAACGTGCCTTGAGTTGTCCAGTGTCTGGTTTTATTGATAAGCCGGACAACTCCCCGTACCTTAACATCGTTAAGATACGAACTGTTTTATATCCAATATAGGACTAGAGGCACTGATTTAATTGAACCAGATTCAAATCATGCAGCTCTCTCCAGTGCATATCAACTAAATGGAAGGAGGTCGATCAGCGTTACTCAACTTAGGAATGCTTCCAATTATGAGTAATCTGAAAGAGAAGCAAGTTCTCTTAATCACTACTATCAACTGAATACCACACACAAGTATCTACATCTTCGATCACCTTGAAGAATCCCGATACTTGCAACATCTGGTTCTCTACTTTATCCATATACCTATAACTTCTCAAAATTCGGACCCTGTGTTTCCACGAAACACCTGTCTAAAAACTAGAGAAGTCATAAGTAAACCGAATATCGTACGAGGACCAACCCCTCTGTCCTTATGGACCCTGGACAATATACAATACTCTATATAAGTCCCTTGAGTCTGAAAACTCATTCACTGTGTGTCGTAGGTTGAAAACTGTACTTATGGTTAAGAAGAATTACACCGCTGTTTAATGCTCCTTACCTAACCATCCACTGATATAGGTAAATGTCATAGACATAATTTCAGAAAGGTATATCTCACTCTATGAAAATAGACGTACAGATATATCAATTTGAAATTGGTGCATTATAACGGAGATTCAAAACCAAATATTTGTCGTCCGGCAAACAACATAGGTGACTTCCTCAAATATCATCAATTACAACGAATTCCGATATAATGAGGAAGATCACCTAATTCCCAATAACTTACTCCCACTCATCATCTGTAAACCATACAGATGTGAGAATCATATCTGGCAAATACATACCATGGAGTAAGTATCTAATCAGGAAATCAGTTTTCCTTTAACAGTACACAGTGAAACTGAAACATTGAAATGTTTCGTAGGGGTATCCTGGTATTCCTAGTAATGCCTCTTCCAGATTCACAACTGTAACCGTATAAATCTCTGCCACCTCTCCAAATCCCTTCATATGTCTTTAGTCATTACCTTCTGTACACCTTTTTAGGCCAAATGGTTTTCTTCCTTCCCTACCGTTCGGCACCAGCCTATGGTTTAGAAGAAGACTATCCAATAAGCATAATGGGTGTACTGTCCTAATCCTAGGAACACTCGCAATGCAAGAGAAGGTGAAGATAAAAGACACCTGAATAAACCTTATTCCTATTTCTCCTGAACCAGAATCCATCCCCGAACTGGAACAAGTTCCTTTCGAGTTCGTATATAACCATACGATGGAATATCCAATAAACCTTGGATCTTCGTAGTGATACGGAGTGTTCTGGAGAAATACAAAGGTGAAGTGGGAGTGGTAATGAAATACTTGGTTTGGTCGTGAATATCAGTCGCAATTTACTTTGCCCTCTTACTAATCGCTTTCTTTGTCTTTACATAATACCTTCTGTACACCATCGTTAGGCTAGTTGGTTTTCTTCATTCCCCACCGTTCGGCACCAGCCTAAGGTTTGGAAGAAGACTATCCAATTTGCGTAATAGGTGTACTATCTCCTAAACCAAGGAGTACTCGCAACCTGAGAGAAGGTAAAAGGAAAAGACAACTGAATAATCCTATCCGTTTTCTCCAGAACCGGAAACCATCCTCGAATAAATCCCTTCGAGTTCGTATATAACCATACGATGGTTTGGTCCAATGGAAGTGGACGTTCGTAATAATACGGGGTGTCCTGGAGAAAAGGGTAAAAGTAGGAGTGGCAATGAGGCTTGCAACTCTGACAATCCAAAAGCCAGTGTTTAAGAAGGTTCGGTTAACTTGGTCACTGAGTCATTGTCTTAGGGTCGGGTCAATGGTCGCTGCCAAAGAGAGAGAGAAAAGAAACACTCAGCGTGCACTCTAGCCTAGATCAGAATAGTTACCAATTTTTCTAATCTGGAAACCTCCCACTGTCATCTCAAATTCTTCTCCAAACCTGAAAGAAGAATTAGTCGGAATCACCCGAGGAGTAAACTAACTCATCAGTGGGAATCGGGATCCAACTATCATCGCAAAATAACATGACGGAATCCGCTCACGTCATCACACTCCAGAAGGTATGCGCATATCTGGCAAGTTTCAGTTCTTTTGAAACTCCCGATGTGATTTTTACCCCATGCTCTTATGACCTTGACGAAGGTCAACAAATCATAAGTCACATGTCAAGTTCCACCCGTCATTGTCCAGGTTAATTTGAACCCACCAGCCCTTGACGAAGGTCAACAAGGCTATACGACTGTCCCAAACCAACGCATCTATCTATGCAACAGAAAGGTAACAAGCAGCTACCATACACTATGCCTTGACGAAGGTCAACAAACATAGCATGAATACTACGTGCTACCCGTCTGAAACGACGGAGGGCTACGAATGGTTTCTGGCGAAAACTTTTAACGTAATGAACTTGATATCGTTGAAGGAACGGATAGCTTTTTAGAAAATATAGTAACGAAAACCTTTGCTAAAGAGGTCACTCCCGGTGAAGGGATCTCGGCTCTTTCCCCGTAGAATGAGGTGCAGGATATTCCAACTGAATACCACGGTGCAAAGCAAAAGTAATCGGCTATAGTGAACTTATTGCCCTGACGCAAACTTTTTGTCCAAGGGGTCACTCCCGGTGAAGAGATCTCGGCCCTTGCCTCGTCGACTGAGGAGCAGGATATTCCAACCGAATACCACGATGCAAAACAAAAGTGAACGTCCTTGCAATAACAGGTTTTTGAAAAGTGTTCCAACAACATCAGATTAGGTTTGTTTTTAACTTGGATTGATCCGAATCAACGCAGTCCCATCAATTGATCACACCACAAAGAACGAAAATATACTGATGTACGTATATGCCATCCGCATTCGCCACTGGGTCCCGTCATTACCCGTTAGGTTAGCTAACTAACGACAGAGCGGGGACTGGACTAGCGCGGATGCAAAACATATACAACATCTACTAATATATATACCAATATATAATATTTCGCTCAAGGCGTGATAAAAAAAATGCAACATCGCAGAAATGTACAGCATCACAGAACAATACAGATATCTGGGATCCCCGGGTTTCACAGAGCCGCTGAAACCCGACTTTCCCCTGGTCGTGTGGATAGCTTGTGCAATGAAATCCTAAACCCCTACGGGCGCGGCAAGTTACCCGCCAAAACCTGAAGCGAGGCAGCCCCCTTCAGCAACGTGAATGGACCACCCAGCACTTCACGGAATCCGGTAACTCGGGCACCCCTCCTGGGTCAACCTGTACCCCTTACGAGTGCGGCGAATAGCCCGCCAATCCTAGAGTGAAGCCCCCTCCATCCCAATGCCATGAGATGCGGGCTTGTTGCCCTCTAGAATCCGGCTGTCCGTGCACCCCTCCGCGGGGTAATCCTAGTACAGAAAGTAAAATATACATACAAAGGGTACATCGACCGCAACCTGGTCGTGTCCCAAAATAATAATACAAACAGGCAGTGACGGCAGTCCACATGTCGGACGCTCGCCCCGCAATATCAAATGTACATAATACAACCACAACTGTACTAGCATTGCATCCAGGCTATCCCCCACGACCGATCCGCAACATCACAGCAATACACAGAACATCAACGTGAAAGTCGCGTTCGCAAATCCGTCTAACCGGGCTATAGCAGTTAGACAGGATTTACCGATCAAGTGACATTCATGGTCGCAGATATAATGTAAATACTTCGAACTAATGTGTTTTAAATATCCGATCGATCAAATTTACCAAGTGGGCCCCCAAGTACTACTGTAGCATATCAAGAAATTCTGGGCCCAAAATTAATATTCCAAAACCTCTATTTCCAACCCAGAAAGCAACTGTAGAAATTTGATACGGCAAGGACATCATAGTGCGGCGGAACCGCGGCCCAAAGGGGTGTTTGGCCGCGGTTCCGCGCTCCAATTGTCGATTCACTGTGTCGAATTTCTACAGTACGCTTATAACTTCCAGTACATCACTTTTCTACAACCTGAAAAAAATTTCGAGCCAGGAAAAATTCAACAGAAAACTTATGCATGTGAAAACGCGGGTTTTTGGAATTTTGTTCGATCGGAAGTGTAAACACATTAGACAAAGCTAGACTATGTCAATGGCGAGGCTCTGATACCACTGTAAGTCCACGGCGGCGCCCCGGCCTCCCTCCCGAGGCCAAATGCGGAAGCGATGGTTAACTTTAGTTTTCTTGAACCGGCACCACCGCGCACTAAAACCCGGATCGGGCCATTAACTAGTCCTAGCTAACTACAAGATGGGGAAGAGAGATATACCGAGTGATCCGTGTCCTCCGGTCCTCTCGTCGTCGTCCCGATCTCCCGCGGAATCTCCGGTGTCCACCTCGTCGCCGGAAGGGCACCACGTCGCCGGCTTCTTTTACGGGCTCCCACCTCTATGCCAAGTCAACTCGGGCACGAAGCTGGCTAGTCGACGTGCCCAAGGTTTGCTGTAGAATGTGTAGTGAGCTATTTGTGTCTCTAGGGGTTTTGGGAGTTGCCATTGGTGGAGGAAATGAACTAAGCTTTTTGGAGGTGGTGTTGTGGGATTTTTCCAACATGAAATGAACCAAAATCCCCCATCAAAATGTTTGGACAGCCCCCATGAGAAGTGGCCGGCCATCTTAGTGAGGTGAGAGTGAGAATGAGAGTGTGTATCCAAAATGAGAGAGGCCACAAAATAATGCAAGAAGGAATCCAAAGAAATCATGAAAGAACATGATTACAAATACATCCACACTCAACCACAACCATCATCAAACATGATGACTCCAAAAGTCAAGCAATGATGAAGTGAACAAGTCAAGGTCAACAAGAGCTATCATGAAGCAACAAAATGCAAGGAACCCCTCCACTAAAGCTTATTTGCACAAATGCAAATAAGCCCTCCTCCACCAATCTTCGGCCAATGAAGGATACAAAGAAATATGGCCAAAACGGAAAGCAAACTGGCAACTCCTGAAAACTGGTCCCGTAATAAATCACAGGAAAACCCCGCTACTGTGCATACACACCCGCATTTGTATTCCGACCGAAATACAAATGCAATGAGACAAAGTCTACACTGTACTATACTAGGATCCGGCTTAAACCAAAGCCGGCTAGTAATATCCGTCCGATCCTGATACGTGCAATACCGCACGTATCTGATCGAACCCTGCCATATCTCCATACGGCCTCTACAGCTTTTCGCCCGAAAACTTGAGCAACTGAATGTGGGGGACTCTAAAGACTCGTCAACACCTTGGTTGTGGATTTAACCACTAGCACGTCAGAGGTATAAGCCAATACGTAGCGTGCCACCAGCTATTGACCAAAAGGGACGTCGATGAGCGAACTCATCCTGACACCCTACTGAGCCTGTCAGTGATAATATCCGTACAGTCCGGTCCGTTCGTCTATGAGCATCGCATGGCGGGCCTAGGGGGTTGGTAAAAGTCAGACCCCTAAAAGCGGTACAAGTCGTGTCGGAGTGTAGCCTAGAACACCCTGAGATACTACTGGAATACCTACCAGTAAATCTCCTGCCTCGGCCGAGGGCTTCGTGTAATGGCTCTCCTAGACACAGCGCGACCTCACCCCCAATACCGGGAGAGACGAACCCCTGAAGATCCGCTCACTGCCTCCATGTGGCTCGGGACTGTACCCAACTAAAACCTGTTTACACGTCTCCTTTGAGCGTGGTAGGGTAGTAATCAAAGTACAGTGGGAACTCACACGAGACAAATGACGATACTCAGGTCGATGAACTAACCTGTACACATGTCACCAGGGAACTGCCATCTGACGTCAGGTATAAGACCAACTAGCATGTTCCCGGCGAGTCCTGTCCGGTGTACTCATAACCCAATGAGCACCTGTATACATCTTAGGTGAACCAACTGACACCAATGGCTTGTGAGACCGGCCACCGCCCCTCGTCGGGGTCTCGACTGTATACACTAGTCTACTCTGGAGTATTGATGCCCTGTCTTGAAACTCGCACGACTAGGGACCTTTTAAGGATGTGCTTATAGACCCCCAGCTCCCACTTATATGATCGCCCTCATACTGCTGGTGGTCAAGCAAGAATCCTAGGGGCTCTATCAACGTGTAATAGCGACCTGTCAGGTCACCTAAGCAGCACACGATGATAAAGATAAACCAGATTGCATACTATCATCTCGAGTAAGACTGTCCTACTGGGACAGGTCCTCCCTCAATCATTGCAATCACGTGCCTGTGATCCAATAATTGACTCTGAGGGCACTATCTCCAACAGTTCCGTCCACTGTTGATCCAATACCTTTTATTGTGTTAACAATGGGGCTATATCTTTAGCAAAGGAACAAAGGTCCCATCAGAAGTCTAGACATATCTTAAGGGGGCATCACTTGATCAGGGAGATCATGGATCGCCGGGAGATTGAGGTGCGGAGAGTAGACATGGAGAACACCATTGTAGATCCATTCACAAAGGCCATCCCTCAGATGCAGTTCGAGAGGCTATTCGAGATGAGAGGTCTGCGATATGCCAATGTATGGCCTTAGTGCAAGTAGGAGATTGTTAGTGATATATGCCATAGAGGCCATTATTGTATAGTATTGGATTGTATATTACATTTTGGAAGTTTGGGATATACTAAGATATAATAACAGCCTTGCTCGATATGATAGTATGATATCGGTTTGATTCTTTCTTAATGTGTGTATATGTTTCTTTTAGCATATCGCCAATACATATTGATAGAGCCTTTATGATCTTTGCTTGACTACCACCGTTGTGATGGCCGTCACATTAGTGGGGGCTAGGTAGTCTATAAGCACATTCTTAAGCATGTCCCTAGTTGTAGGATTATCGAGATAGGGCATTGATTCTCCGAAGTAGACTAGTGTATACGCTTCTCATCCTAGTCAGGGAAGATGGTCTGTCCCGCAGCCGTTGGTATGCAATACCAGAGATAGTATACAGGTGCTCATTAGGTTATGAGTTATATTGGCCGGACTTGTTAGGAACTGCTGGTTGGTATTATACCAATCATCAGTTAGCAGTTCCCGGGTGACATGAGTACATGTTAGTCCGTTGACTTGACATCACTATTCGTCTCAAGTGTGTTCCCACTGTACTTAGTGTTGGGTTACGGCAGCACCCCGGCCATCAATCCGTGACCGAATGCGGAACAAAAATTTATAAAACATGGCGCTACTACAACCAATTACCCGGATCTACCCATAAGCCCTAGATAACAAAACATGCAAAGGAGTTAGAATGGTAATACCGAATAGATCCGTGTCCTTCGGTCTTCAACCATCATCCCAAGCTCCTAGGGGCTTCCTTGATCAAGCTTGATCTCCGGTCTCCCTCCATAGAAGATGATCCACCCAAGAGTCTATGCAACGAGCTCCAACCTCATATCCGAGGAAACTAGGGCACCTAGATCGCTACTCTAGATACCGTAGATGAAGAAGAGAGTGATGAAGGATTAATTTGTCTTAAGACACCCAAGGATTCTCAACTCATGAGAGGGTTTGGGTGGAGCTAGAGGAAGAAGAATATGCCATGGGAATGAGCTATTGAGAGAAACTCAAGAGAGAGAAAAAGAAAATGAATAATGGCTTATGTTTTTGCTTTCTGTGTGAGTGTGATAAGAAATAATGGAGCCATCACATAAATGCCCATGTCTCCAAAATATCTTAGTCAAAAAAAATATCTCAAGTCAACATAATCTCAAAACAAAAAAAATCCTGAGCATGCTAGAATAGTAACCATGGGTCACTAATTAGCCATGCCATAAAAATGAAATAAACACCTCATCGTACACCTCAATAACCTTTTAATCCAAAAAGGTCTAAACTATGATGAGGTGTAATCTTCTAAAAGTAATCTTGTAATAAATTACAAGAATACCCCTCAACCGTATATACATACCCGCATCCGTATTCCGAAGAATACGAATACAAAGAGGCGAAAATAATCCAACAAATATAATACTAGGATCCGGGTTAAACCAAAGCCCCCTAGTGTTATCTGTCCGAACATCATCTGTGCACAAATACACGTATGTGATCGAACCCTGCTATAAAATCATACGGCCTCTACATCATTTCGCCCGAAGCAGGGAAAACCTCTGTGTGGGACTCAGAAGACTCGTCAATACGCTGGCAAAGGGTTTAACCATAAGCACGTCAGCGGCACTAGCTGTACATAACGGCTATCCAGGTATTGAGCGAAAAGGAGGCCGACGAGCAAACTCATCCTGAAACCCATACTGAAAATGACAGTGACAATATCCATACAGTCTGGTCCGTTCGTCTATGAGTATCGCATATCGAGTCTAGGGGGTGGATAAAGTCAGACCCCTAATACCACGGCATTAAGTGTCGGTATGAAGCCCATCACCACCTGAGAAACTACCGATCTGTAACACCTTAGGATATGTTTAGTGGCTAATTATATTTAAATAAAGGGTTTTTAATAAAAAGTTTACCAAATTGAGTTTCAAATATTTTTCCAAATTTAATAAATATTTTTCTAAAATTTTCCTAGGGTTGCACACACATGTGCATGTAAACTAGGGTTTAAAATGAGGTTATACCATGATTAGCAACCTTTGTGGGTTTAATAATGGGGATTAAGTCTTTTAGGTTTTAATTAAGTCTATTTAGTTAATTGATGGTTGTTTTAATTTGAATTTTTGTTTTGGGGTGTTGACTTGAGAGAATGGGAGGGAGAGAGAATGCATCATGGCAAAGCCATGCTTACACTTAATGATGAGAGAGAAAGGAGGGGTTGACATTGGGAGTTATCATTTCCTCTCATTCTTGTGCTCATTTCTCTCAACCTCACTCTCACACTCACACACCCACAGCAGTAGCAAAGCAGCAGAAGCAAGCAGCACAGCAGCAGCAAGCAGCACAGCAACAACAAGCAGCACAACTGCAGCAGTAGTGAGAAGCAGCAACAGCAACAACTTCAACTGCAGCTCCTTCCCTCTACTCCTTCATCTTCCTCCAGCTCCCTAGGGTCGAGTGTGGGGTATATTTCTTGAACTTACCCCCTAGTTTGCTTAATTAGTGTAGCTTAGCTTCGATTAGTGATTAATGGTGCGTTTTAGTGCGATATGTGGTAATTAGGGGGAAACTTGATCCAGTGAAGTGTGTATTGGTTTAAGTAAGTTGATGGAGTGTTGTTAGGGCCATGTTAACCTAGCTTAGCCTCCAATTGCACTAAAATACCACCAGATTGCTATTTGATGCAAAATTCATCGTTTTTGAGCAAAATCTAGCTTTCTGCAAACTGCTATCGACCCAGTGAGTTCAGATTAAAATTGAGATGATTGCAGTATAGTTGTTAGGAGCTGATCCCATGTGTAGAAAACGACCCCCAAATTCCATACTTTGGCCGCCGAAAAATTAGTTCTGGTCGCAATTTGCAGCCAGATGGGGAGGGAATGGGTTTGGGTTTGGCTCTATAGGTGTCTGCTGCTATCTTTAGACTCGTGGCATGTGCAATTTTATTTAATTGTTGCTGTAGAAAAATCTGGAGCTAAATACCTGTTTCTCGTATTTTTAATCCTTCGCGACACGCGTGATACATGTGTGGGTTTGGGGTTTCTGCGTATCGCGACGCGTCGGGGTAGTTTTAGGCGCGTAATCACACGTTTTAGCGTATCACGCACACGGGCTCTTGGTTTGGGACGCGGGTTTCTACTTTGACCTTTATATCGCGTTTTTATGGATTTGAGCTTATGTGTGATTTATTGTGTAATTCTAGGTTCGCAGGCGAGTGAGGCGGATGCTGCGAAGAAGGGGAAGCAAGTCGTCGGCTACACTTAGCGTGAGACTTCGGTGATTAGATTTAACATCTACGGGGATATC
Source organism: Agapanthus africanus (assembly GCA_030015575.1). Classification (NCBI taxonomy): domain Eukaryota; kingdom Viridiplantae; phylum Streptophyta; class Magnoliopsida; order Asparagales; family Amaryllidaceae; genus Agapanthus; species Agapanthus africanus. Next base: position 228,827,139 of record CM057344.1, read on the forward strand.
GCCCGCATGGCGTTATGCGTCAGGGCTGATAGGACCTTATAGCTATATGTTGCATTTACCCCATTGACTGTCATGGATACTGTTGTTGCTTACTGCATTCCCTGCTATATGTATGTAAACTTAGAATTGATAGAACACCGCACTATTACTAACGGTTCATGTTGCACGAGCACTAATCTGCATATTACACACACACCGTTAGTAATTGCCATGACACACTCAATGTTGAATTGCCATGATTATATTGCTGTAGTTCATTTCACATATGATTCGATATGATTTTCATAGAAATTGGGAGCCGCATGATGTCTTTAAAAACTGAAACTATTTAATAAAGCGGTTTCCTCTTGTACCTATATTATGGCTTGATGTACATAGCACATCGCATTTGATTTACTTATTGGTGTTGGATTTTCATGTGATTTCTGGTTTTGAGGACCATGGGATTATTTAAGAAAAGGTGCACTATTTGAAAAACCCGGTTCCTCGTGATATGATATTTTGGTGTGTCCACCACGCGTTTTCTCGGTGCTGAGACGTGTGCTTGAAACCCGATTCGAGGTGTTGGATGATCCGTTTGCGGGTTCGTGGTGGACCCGGTATGGTTCCCTGTTGCGCCACGGCAGCGCCCCGGCCTCGTACTCGAAGCCAAAATGCGGAATCAAAATTTTTTCCTTACCCGGAAACCGGCGCTACCGCGGACAAAGAAAACCCGGATCATAACCATTAACCTAATGCTAGCAATCAAGAGATAGGGTGAGAAGTATACCGAGTGATCCGAGTCCTCCGGTCTTCTCGTCATCGTCCCGATCTCCCGCGGAAAGTGTAGTCTCCATATCGTCGCCTCCTCGCCGGAAAGGGCACCACAACGCCTGCGTCTTTTACGGGCTCCCGCCTCAATACCGAGGCAACTCGGGCATGAAGCCGGCAACTCGACATGCTCAAGATATGCTGTAGAATGTGCAGTGTAGTGTCTCACTTGGGTTTTGGTTGCCTTGATGGAGGAAATGAGATAAGAAAAATGGTGCTTGCATTTTTCTAACATGAATGAGATCAAGAAGATGAAACTCTCAAGAATGAAGAACTCTCTCCTTCTTCTTCTCTCTTTCTTTTTCTTCTTCTCTCTTTTCTAATGAAAAACTTATCATCCAATGAGAATGGTGGAGGAGGTAATATCAAGCAAGAAGGGAGGTGATGGTAGGAGCACAAGTGGTGACCATAGCCAAACATGATCATTACAAACTTACATCAACTCTAATCAAAGATCAAATCCTTTCTCATCACTTCTAATCTTCATAAAGCATGAAAAGAAGAATGAAAGGAATGGAATCTAAATAAGTTATCATAATAAATACTTTTGCAAGAAAAACCTCCACAATGTGTTATTTGCAAAACTGCAAATAACCCCCCTCCATTAGAAAAGTCCGGCCGGGAAAGAACAAAGGAAAACCGGCCGGAACGGAATGCAAACTGGCAACTCCAGAAAACTGGTCCCGTAATAAATTACAGGAAAACCCCCGATACTGTGCATACACACCCGCATCTGTATTCCGACCGGATACAAATGCAATGAGACAAAATCTACACTGTACTAAACTAGGACCGGCTTAAGCCAAAGCCGGCTAGTAAAAACCGTTCGATCCTGATCCGTGCAATACCGCACATATCAGATCAAACCCTGCCATATAACTATACGGCCACTAGTACAAAACTGTCCGATCCTGATCCGTGCAATACCGCACGTATCTGATCGGACCCTGCCATATCTCCATACGGCCTCTACAGCGTTTCGCCCGAAAGTTTGAGTAACTGTAAGTGTGGTGGGCTCTAAAGACTCGTCAATACTATGGCTGTGGATTTAACCACTAGCACGTCAGAGGTATTAGCCAATACTTGACGGGCCACCAGCTATTGACCAAAAGGGACGCCGATGAGCGAACTCATCCTGACCCCCTACTGAGCCTGTCAGTGACAATATCCGTACAGTCCGGTCCGTTCGTCTATGAGCATCGCATGTCGGGCCTAGGGGGTTGGTAAAAGTCAGACCCCCAAAAGCGGTACAAGTCGTGTCGGAGTGTAGCCCAGAACGCCCTGAGATACTACTGGAATACCTACCAGTAAATCTCCTGCCTCGGCCGAGGGCTTTGCGTAATGGCTCTCCTAGACACAGCGCGACCTCACCCCCAATACCGGGAGAGACGAACCCCTGAAGATCCGCTCACTGCCTCCATGTGGCTCGGGACTGTACCCAACTAAAAACTGTTTGCACGACTCCTTTGAGCCGTGGTAGGGTAGTAATCAAAGCACAGTGGGAACTCACACGAGACAAATGACGATCCTCAGGTCGATGAACTAACCTGTATACTTGTCACCAGGGAACTGCTATCTGACGTCAGGTATAAGCCCAACTAGCAGGTTCCCGGCGAGTCCTGTCCGGTGTACTCATAACCCAATGAGCACCTGTATACATCTTAGGTGAACCAACTGACACCAGTGGCTTGTGAGATCGGCCACCGCCCCTCGTCGGGGTCTCGACTGTATACACTAGTCTACTAATGGAGTATCGATGCCCTGTCTCGAAACTCCTACGACTAGGGACCTTTTAAGGATGTGCTTATAGACTACCAGCTCCCACGTATATGATCGCCATCATAGTGCTGGTAGTCAAGCAAGAATCCTAGAGGCTCTATCAACGTGTAATAGCGACATGTCAGGTCACCTAAAACAGTACACGATGATAAAGGTAAACCAGATAGCATACTATCATCTCGAGTAAGACTGTCCTACCGGGATAGGTCCTCCCTCAATCATTGCAATCACGTGCCTGTGATCCAATAATTGACTCTGAGGGCACTATCTCCAACAATCTCCCACTTGCACTCAAGGCTAATTATTGCGATGCCGCATACTCACAGCCCTTGTGATACCGAACACCCAACTCCTCTACTAGTCAGTCTCACAAAGCTCGTTTGCGAAACTATTGCGTTCGAGGAATAGCCTCAGTGAGTAGATCCGCTGTGATGTTTCTTTCTATGTCTCTCTATATCTCAAGTTCGCGGAGAAAGCCATCTCCCGAAATGAGCAATACCTGTCTTTGAACGTCTGGATGTCTGATGGGACCTAGCTCATAAATGAACTTCAAATCCAAACTTCTTAGACTGTATCGTCAACTGAACTTAATCAGTATCCTGCGCCATGCCTCCCTCAGTATTGCCTTGGACCACCTGTCCAAAATACTGCCCCTCGTCAGAAGGAAAAACTACAACTCTGACAGCTACTATGCCATCCAGGTCACCTTGGAAGCCTGGAATGATAACCATCTCCTAAAGGAGGCAGCCGTTATCATATCCCTAGAACATCCACTTATGTTCTAAAACTGCTTCCTACTGTGTCTCCAGGATTGGATTAATATCAACTTATTGCATTTACTGCAAGAACAACATCTGGTGTGGTACTTGACATCTCATGATTGACTCAATTGCCTAAGCAAGTGATCTGTCAATCATGCATTTCCCTCTCCCCTTTAGTCTATAAGACACCTTTAGAGAGGGTGACTCCATCAACTGCAGGTACACTACCGTGTCAGAAGTCGTCCATTCTAAATACTCATAGAATGCTGTCAAGATACCCAGATTGGGAAACCACCCAAATCTAGATCTAAAACCATAGATCTAGTAACCAGTATGTCTGATATAATATCCAAGTCCCTTGTGGAGAAACCACTGTGTGACGACCAAAGTATAACCGATCGTAGTATAGGAATATCACTTCCTACTACCTTCTCAACAGATCCATCCCCTATTCTGATGACGTCAAACCTATGACTGTCACATCAGAAATAGATGATCTATCTCCGCTACATCTGCTTTAGTCTATAAATAGACATAAGCGTGATGTCCACCAATGCTTCCGCTGCTCCCACTGACTACGACAACCCTCTGGCAGAGTCATATAGACGTGCACTTCCAAAGCTAGTTTAGAACGACGCTATACTCATCCTCCTGCCGGGTCTCGCAGCCTGGAACAACAGCAATGGCAAGTGTGGGTAAACAAGAACTTCCCTGTCACCGTCCTTGAGGCTACCGTAGTACCTCTCGGGTGCCTAAAGTTACCCACCTTATCTGCGAAGTGGCCAATGGAATGTCAATCCAGATTGAATCTTTAGGTTCCTTATCAAATCTTCAGTAATCGTTTGTGGTTCTGGAATCACTTCCAGTTCTACCATACTCCCACTACTTTTTCTGAAAAAATCCATTTTTAATAAAAACTGTGGCGAGTCTAGAACAATATTTCTACTGTTCATCCATATGGTAGAAAGTCAACCCTCATCATAGCCTGGGTCAACCCACAAACAGCCATTACAGAAACGTGCCTTGAGTTGTCCAGTGTCTGGTTTTAAGCATAAGCCGGACAACTCCCCGTACCTTAACATCGTTAAGATATGAACTGTTCTATATCCAATATAGAACCAGAGGCACTGATTCAATTGAACCAGATTCAAATCATGCAGCTATCTCCAGTGCATGTAAACTAAATGGAAGGAGGCCGATCAGCGTTACTCAACTTAGGAGTACTTCCAATTATGAGTAACCTGAAAGAGAAGCAATTTCTCTTTATCATTACTATCAACTGAATACCATACACAAGTATCTACATCTTCGATCACTTTGAAGAATCCCGATACTTGCAATACTTGGTTCTCTACTCTATTCAAATACCTATAACTCCTCAAAACTTAGACCCTGTATTTCTACGAAACACATGTCTAAGAACTAGAGAAGTTAAAAGTAAACAGAATATAGTATGAGGACCAACCCCTCTGTCCTAATGGACACTGGACAACATACAATACTCTGTATAAGTCCGCTGAGTCTAACAACTCTTTCACTGTGCGTCGTAGGTTGAAAACTGTACTTATGGTTAAGAAGAATTACACCGCTGTTCAATGCTCCTTACCTAACCATCCACTGATATAGGTAAATGTCATCGACATAATATCAAAAGGTATATCTCACTCTATGAAAATAGTCGTACAGATATATCAATTTGAAATTGGTGCACAACAGCGGATATTCAAAACCAAATATTTGCCGACCGGCAAACAACCCAGGTGATCTCTTCAAATATCACCGATTACTACGAATCCCGATATAATGAGGATGATCACCCAATTCCCAGTAACTTACTCCCACTCATCATCTGTAAAACTATACAGATGTGAGAATCATCCTTGGTAAATACATACCCTGGAGCAAGTGTCTAACTGGGAAATCAGTTTTCTATTAACAGTACACAGTGAAACTGAAACATTGAAATGTTTCGTTGGGGTATCCTGGTATTCTTAGTAATGCCTCTTTCATTATCCAGATTCACAACTGTAACCGTATAATTCTTTGCCACCTCTCCAAAACCCTTTATATGTCTTTAGTCATTACCTTCTGTACACCCCTTTAGGCCAAATGGTTTTCTTCCTTCCCTACCGTTCGGCACCAGCCTATGGTTTGGAAGAAGACTATCCAAAAAGCATAAAGGGTGTACTGTCCTAATCCTAGGAACACTCGCAATGCGAGAGAAGGTGAAGATAAAAGACACCTGAATGTACTTTATTCCTATTTCTCCTGAACCAGAATCCATCCCCGAACTGGAACAAGTTCCTTTCGAGTTCGTATATAACCATACGATGGATTATCCAATAAAATGGGATCTTCGCAGTGATACGGAGTGTCCTGGAGAAATACAAAGGTGATTTAGGATTGGCGAAGAAATACTTGGTTTGGTCGTGAATATCAGTCGCAACTTACTTTGCCCTCTTACTAATCCCTTGCTTTTTCTTAACTTAATACCTTCTGTACACCGTTTAGGCCAACTGGTTTTCTTCATTCCCTACCGGTCGGCACCAGCCTAAGGTTTGGAAGAAGACTATCCAATTTGCGTAATAGGTGTACTACTCCTAAACCAAGGAGTACTCGCAATGAGAGAAGGTGAAAAGAAAAGACAACTGAATAATCCTATTCTTTTTCTCCAGAACCAGAAACCATCCTCGAAGTCCTTCGAGTTCGTATCTAACCATACGATGGTTTTGTCCAATGGAAGTGGACGTTCGTAGTAATACGGGGTGTCCTGGAGAAAAGGGTAAAAGTAGGAGTGGCAATGAGGTCTGCAACTCTGACAATCCAAAAGCCGGTGTTAAGAAGGTTCGGTCAACTTGGTCACTGAGTCAAAGTCCAGGGTCGGGTCAATGGTTGCTGCCAAAGAGAGAGAGAAAAGAAACACTCAGCGTGCACTCTAACCTAGATCAGAATGGTTATCACTTTGTCTAATCTGGAAACCTCCCACTGTACCTCAAATTCTCCTCCAAACCTGAAAGAAGAATTAGTCGGGATCACCCGAGGAGTAAACCAACTCATCAGTGGGAATCGGGATCCAACTCTCATCGCATGATAACGTGACGGAATCCACTCACGTCACCACACTCCAGAAGGTATGCGCATGCCTGGCAAGTTTCAGTTCTTTTGAAACTCCCGATGTGATTTTTACCCCAAGCGGTTTATGACCTTGACTAGGTCAACAAACCATAAACCGCCAGTTAAGTTCAACCCGTCATTATTCTGGATTGCATTAAACCCACCCGTACGTGCCCTTGACTAGGTCAACAAGGCCGCACGACTGTCTTAACCAATCCCACTTATGCAACAAACAAGTACCACTTAGCTACCGAACACTACGTCTTGACTAGGTCAACAAACGCAGCATGAATACCAAATAATACCTGTAGGAAATGACGGAGGGCTACGGCTGGTTTTCGGCGAAAAACCTTTAACGTAATGAACTTGATATCGTCGAAGGAACTGCATAGCCTTTTATAAAAATATCGTGACGAAAACCTTTGCTAAAGAGGTCACTCCCGGTGAAGGGATCTCGGCTCTTTCCCCGTAGAATGAGGTGCAGGATATTCCAACTGAATACCACGATGCAAAGCAAAAGTAATCGGCTATAGTGAAGTTATTGCCCTGACGCAAACTTCTGTCCAAGGGGTCACTCCCGGTGAAGGGATCTGGTCCTTGCCTCGTCGACTGAGGAGCAGGATATTCCAAATGAATACCACGATGCAAAACAAAAGTAAACGTCCTTGCAATAACAGCTTTTTGAAAAGTGTTCCAACAACATCAGAATAGGTTTGTTTAGCTTGCATTGATCCGAATCAACGCAGTCTCATCAAATGATCACACCACAAAGAACGAAAATATACTGACGTACGTATATGCCATCCGCATTCGCCACTGGGTCCCGTCATCACCCGTTAGGTTAGCTAACTAACGGCAGAGCGGGGACTGGACTAGCGCGGATGAAAAACATATACAACATCTACTAATATATATACCAATATATAGTATTTCGCTCAAGGCGTGATAAAATGCAACATCACAGAAATGTACAGCATCACAGAACAATACAGATATCTGGAAGCCCCGGGTTTCACAGAGCCGCTGCTGAAACCCGACGTTCCCCTGGTCGTGTGGATAGCCTGTGCAATGAAAACCTAGACCCCTATGGGTGCGGCAAGTCACCCGCCAAAACCTGAGGCGAGGCAGCCCCCTTCAGCTCCGTGAATGGACCACCCAGCACTTCACGGAATCCGGTAACTTGGGCACCCCTCCTGGGTCAACCTGTACCCCCTATGAGTGCGGCGAATAGCCCGCCAATCCTGGAGTGAAGCCCCCTCCGTCCCAATGCCATGAGATGCGGGCTTGTTGCCCTCCAGAACCCGGCTATCCGTGCACCCCACCGCGGGGCAATCCTAGTACAGAAAGTAAAATATACATACACCGGGTACATCGACCGCAACCAGGTCGTGCCCCAAAAGAATAATACAAACAGGCAGTGACGGCAGTCTACATGTCGGACGCTCGCCCCGCAATATCAAATGTACATAATACAACAGCACTGTACTAGCATTGCATCCAGGCTATCCCCCACGACCGATCCGCAACATCACAGCATAAACATAGAACATCAACGTGAAAATCACGTTCGCAAATCCGTCTAACCGGGCTATAGCAGTTAGACCGGATTTACCGATCGAGTGACATTCACGGTCGCAGATATAATGTAAATACTGTGAAATAATGTGTTTAAAATTTTCCGATTGACCAAAAATTAACAAGTGGGCCCTCAATCAAAACTGTAGCACTCACAGAAAACCTGGGCCCAATTTTAATATTCCAAAACCCCTAATTACAGCCCATAAGCCCACTGCAAAAAAATAATCACACGAACCCACACTCCTGCGGCGGAGGCGCGGCCAAAAGGGGGTTATGGCCGCGCTTCCGCGGTCGTACGGAGGAGTTGTGTCACCAAATTTTTTCAGTATTCTTAGAACTCCCTGCACATCATTCTGAGACCACCTGAAAAATTTTTAGACTCCAAAAAAATTCGACAGAAACTGATTGTGCTAGAAAAATACGGTTTTTGGAAATTTTGGTCGATCGGAAACGCAAACACATCAAACGAAGCTAGGTAAGGTTAATGGCGTGGCTCTGATACCATGTTGCGCCACGGCAGCGCCCCGGCCTCGTACTCGAAGCCAAAATGCGGAATCAAAATTTTTTCCTTACCCGGAAACCGGCGCTACCGCGGACAAAGAAAACCCGGATCATAACCATTAACCTAATGCTAGCAATCAAGAGATAGGGTGAGAAGTATACCGAGTGATCCGAGTCCTCCGGTCTTCTCGTCATCGTCCCGATCTCCCGCGGAAAGTGTAGTCTCCATATCGTCGCCTCCTCGCCGGAAAGGGCACCACAACGCCTGCGTCTTTTACGGGCTCCCGCCTCAATACCGAGGCAACTCGGGCATGAAGCCGGCAACTCGACATGCTCAAGATATGCTGTAGAATGTGTAGTGTAGTGTCTCACTTGGGTTTTGGTTGCCTTGATGGAGGAAATGAGATAAGAAAAATGGTGCTTGCATTTTTCTAACATGAATGAGATCAAGAAGATGAAACTCTCAAGAATGAAGAACTCTCTCCTTCTTCTTCTCTCTTTCTTTTTCTTCTTCTCTCTTTTCTAATGAAAAACTTATCATCCAATGAGAATGGTGGAGGAGGTAATATCAAGCAAGAAGGGAGGTGATGGTAGGAGCACAAGTGGTGACCATAGCCAAACATGATCATTACAAACTTACATCAACTCTAATCAAAGATCAAATCCTTTCTCATCACTTCTAATCTTCATAAAGCATGAAAAGAAGAATGAAAGGAATGGAATCTAAATAAGTTATCATAATAAATAATTTTGCAAGAAAAACCTCCACAATGTGTTATTTGCAAAACTGCAAATAACCCCCCTCCATCAGAAAAGTCCGGCCGGGAAAGAACAAAGGAAAACCGGCCGGAACGGAATGCAAACTGGCAACTCCAGAAAACTGGTCCCGTAATAAATTACAGGAAAACCCCCGATACTGTGCATACACACCCGCATCTGTATTCCGACCGGATACAAATGCAATGAGACAAAATCTACACTGTACTAAACTAGGACCGGCTTAAGCCAAAGCCGGCTAGTAAAAACCGTTCGATCCTGATCCGTGCAATACCGCACGTATCAGATCAAACCCTGCCATATAACTATACGGCCACTAGTACAAAACTGTCCGATCCTGATCCGTGCAATACCGCACGTATCTGATCGGACCCTGCCATATCTCCATACGGCCTCTACAGCGTTTCGCCCGAAAGCTTGAGTAACTGTAAGTGTGGTGGGCTCTAAAGACTCGTCAATACTATGGCTGTGGATTTAACCACTAGCACGTCAGAGGTATTAGCCAATACGTGACGGGCCACCAGCTATTGACCAAAAGGGACGCCGATGAGCGAACTCATCCTGACCCCCTACTGAGCCTGTCAGTGACAATATCCGTACAGTCCGGTCCGTTCGTCTATGAGCATCGCATGTCGGGCCTAGGGGGTTGGTAAAAGTCAGACCCCCAAAAGCGGTACAAGTCGTGTCGGAGTGTAGCCCAGAACGCCCTGAGATACTACTGGAATACCTACCAGTAAAACTCCTGCCTCGGCCGAGGGCTTTGCGTAATGGCTCTCCTAGACACAGCGCGACCTCACCCCCAATACCGGGAGAGACGAACCCCTGAAGATCCGCTCACTGCCTCCATGTGGCTTGGGACTGTACCCAACTAAAAACTGTTTGCACGACTCCTTTGAGCCGTGGTAGGGTAGTAATCAAAGCACAGTGGGAACTCACACGAGACAAATGACGATCCTCAGGTCGATGAACTAACCTGTACACATGTCACCAGGGAACTGCTATCTGACGTCAGGTATAAGCCCAACTAGCAGGTTCCCGGCGAGTCCTGTCCGGTGTACTCATAACCCAATGAGCACCTGTATACATCTTAGGTGAACCAACTGACACCAGTGGCTTGTGAGACCGGCCACCGACCCTCGTCGGGGTCTCGACTGTATACACTAGTCTACTAATGGAGTATCGATGCCCTGTCTCGAAACTCCTACGACTAGGGACCTTTTAAGGATGTGCTTATAGACTACCAGCTCCCACGTATATGATCGCCATCATAGTGCTGGTAGTCAAGCAAGAATCCTAGGGGCTCTATCAACGTGTAATAGCGACATGTCAGGTCACCTAAAACAGTACACGATGATAAAGGTAAACCAGATAGCATACTATCATCTCGAGTAAGACTGTCCTACCGGGATAGGTCCTCCCTCAATCATTGCAATCACGTGCCTGTGATCCAATAATTGACTCTGAGGGCACTATCTCCAACATTCCCCTCGGCAAGATGATCGATGGACTTTGCCGATTGAGCTTGGAGGTGGGCAAGTACCTACCGGTGATTGGTTGGACCTGGCGGTTATCCGGAGGATACTGACCAGAGTCGAGAGATGGATGCGGGACGATCCGTACTGCCGGGTGTAAGTACACGGCGGCGCCCCGGCCGTCAAACCGACGGCCAAATGCGGAAGCGGTGATAAACTTTAATTTTGCGGACTTAGCAAACCGGCACCCCCGCGCACTAAACCCCGGATCGGGCCATTAAACTTGTCCTAGCTAACTAACAAGATAGGGGAGAGATATACCGAGTGATCCGAGTCCTCCGGTCTTCTCGTCGTCGTCCCGATCTCCTGCGGAAACTCCGGTCGTCGCCTCCTTGCCGGAAGGGCACCACATCGTCTGTATCTTTTACGGGCTCCCGCCTCTATACCGAGGCAACTCGGGCATGAAGCTGGCAAGTCGACATGCCCAAGACTTGCTGTAGGATGTGTAGAGTCTATGTCTCATTGGGGTTTTGGTTGCCTTGAAGGATGGAGAGAATCATGAACTTTGGAGAGGGTTGTTGAGAATTTGGCAAGCATGAAAAGGAGATGTGAATTAATCCCTCATACAAAGTTGGGACCTCTCATTTTTCCTCCCCTCTCAAAATTGTGGCCGGCCATCTCAAGTGGGGAATGGTGGTGGAGTGAGAACCAAAAGCAAGAGGGAGGTGAGTGTAGGAAAAAGGTGGAGGTGACTATAAACAAACATCAACCATACTTATATCATATCAAACCCATACCCTCTCTTAATCACCATTAATGCAAGTGATGGATGAATGATATCATAATCAATACAATTGCAAGAAACCCCCTTCCACAAATGTTATTTGCAAACTTGCAAATAACCTCCTCCATCGGAAAAGTCCGGCCGGGAAAGAACAAAGGAAAACCGGCCGGAACGGAATGCAAACTGGCAACTCCAGAAAACTGGTCCCGTAATAAATTACAGGAAAATCCCGATACTGTGCATACACACCCGCATCTGTATTCCGTTCGGATACAAATGCAAAGAGACAAAATCTACACTGTACTAAACTAGGATCCGGCTTAAACCAAAGCCGGCTAGTAATATCCGTTCGATCCTGATCCGTGCAATACCGCACGTACCTGACCGAACCCTGCCATATATCTATACGGCCTCTAGTACAAACCGTCCGATCCTGATCCGTGCAATACCGCACGTTTCTGATCGGACCCTGCCATATCTCCATACGGCCTCTACAGCGTTTCGCCCGAAAGCTGAGTAACTGAAAGTGTGGTGGACTCTAAAGACTCGTCAATACAATGGCTGTGGATTTAACCACTAGCACGTCAGAGGTATAAGCCAATACGTAACGGGCCACCAGCTATTGACCAAAAGGGACGTCGATGAGCTAGCTCATCCTGACACCCTACTGAGCCTGTCAGTGACAATATCCGTACAGTCCGGTCCGTTCGTCTATGAGCATCGCATGTCGGGCCTAGGGGGTTGGTAAAAGTCAGACCCCCAAAAGCGGTACAAGTCGTGTCGGAGTGTAGCCCAGAACACCCTGAGATACTACTGGAATACCTACCAGTAAATCTCCTGCCTTGGCCAAGGACTTCGTGTAATGGCTCTCCTAGACACAGCGCGACCTCACCCCCAATACCGGGAGAGACGAAACCCCCGAAGATCCACTCACTGCCTCCATGTGGCTCGGGACTGTACCCAACTAAAACCTGTTTGCACGACTCCTTTGAGCCGTGGTAGGATAGTAATCAAAGCACAGTAGGAACTCACACGAGACAAATGACGATCCCCAGGTCGATGAACTAACCTGTACACATGTCACCTGGGAACTGCTATCTGACGTCAGGTATAAGACCAACTAGCATGTTCCCGGCGAGTCCTGTCCGGTGTACTCATAACCCAATGAGCACCTGTATACATCTTAGGTGAACCAACTGACACCAGTGGCTTGTGAGACCGGCCACCGCCCCTCATCGGGGTCTCGACTGTATACACTAGTCTACTCTGGAGAATCGATGCCCTGTCTCGAAACTCCCACGACTAGGGACCACTTAAGGATGTGCTTGTAGACCCCAGCTCTCACGTATATGATCGCCCTCATACTGCTGGTCGTCAAACAAGAATCCTAGGGGCTCTATCAACGTGTAATAGCGACCTGTAAGGTCACCTGAAGCAGTACACGATGATAAAGGTAAACCAGATAGCATACTATCATCTCGAGTAAGACTGTCCTACCGGGATAGGTCCTCCCTCAATCATTGCAATCACGTGCCTGTGATCCAATAATCGACTCTGAGGGCACTATCTCCAACAATCTCCCACTTGCACTCAAGGCTAATTATTGCGATGTCGCATACTCACAGCCCGTGTGATACCGAACACCCAACTCCTCTACTAGTCAGTCTCACAAAGCCTGTTTGCGAAACTCTTGCGATCGAGGAATAGCCTCAGTGAGTGGATCCACCTGGATGTTTCTTTCTATGTCTCTCTATATCTCAAGTTCGCGGAGAAAACCATCTCCCGAAATGAGCAATACCTGTCTTAGAATGTCTGGATGTCTGATGGGACCGAGCTCATGAACTCCAAATCCAAACTTCATAGACTGTATCGTCAACTGAACTTAATCAGTATCCTGCGCCATGCCACTCTCAGTATTTCCTTGGACCACCTGTCCAAAATACTGCCCCTCGTCAGAAGGAAAACTATAACTCTGACAACCTCCTTGTCGTCCATGTCACCTTGGAAGCCTGGAATGATAACTGTCTCCCAAATGAGGCTGTCGTTATCATATCCCTAGAACATCCACTTATGTTCTAAAACTGCTTCCGACTGTTTCTCCAGGATGGATCAATGTCAACTTATTGCATCTAGTGCAAGAACAACATCTGATGTGGTACTTGACATCTCATGATTGACTCAATTGCCTAAGCAAGTGATCTGCCAATCATGCATATCCATCTCTACTTTAGTCTATAAGACACCTTTAGAGAGGGTGACTCCATTACTTGCAGGTACACTACCATGCCAGGAGTCGTCCATTCTAAATACTCTTAGAATGCTGTCAAAGTACCCTGATTGGGAAACCACCCAAATCTAGATCTAAAAACCATAGATCTAGTAACCAGTATGTCTGATATAATGTCCAAGTCCCTTGTGGAGAAACTACTGTGTGACGACCAAAGTATAACCGATCGTAGTATAGGAATATCACTTCCTACTACCTTCTCAACAGATCCATCCCCTATTCTGATGACGTCAAACCTATGACTGTCACATCAGAAACAGATGATCTAACTCCGCTATATCTGCTTTAGTCTATAAATAGACATAAGCCTGATGTCCACCAATGCTTCCGCTGCTCCCACTGACTACGAAAACCCTCTGGCAGAGTCATATAGATGTGCACTTCTAAAGCTAGTTTAGAACGACGCTATACTCATCCTCCTGCCGGGTCTCGCAGTCTGGAACAACAACAATGGCAAGTGTGGGTAAACAAGAACTTCCCTGTCACCGTCCTTGAGGCTACCGGAGTACCTCTCGGGTGCCTGAAGTTACCCACCTTATCTGTGGAGTGGCCAATGGAATGTCAAAACAGATTGAATCTTTAGGTTCCTTATCAAATCTTCAGTAATCGTTTGCGGTTCTGGAATCGCTTCCAGTTCTACCATACTCCCACTACTGTTTTCTGAAAAATAACCATTTCTTTTAAAATGTGGCGAGTTAAGAACAATATCACTATTGATCTTCCAGATGGTAGAAAATCAACCCTCGTCATAGCCTGGGTCAACCCACAAACAGCCATTACAGAAACGTGCCTTGAGTTATCCAGAGTCTGGTTTTAATCATAAGCCGGACAACTCCCCGTACCTTAACAATGTTAAGATATGAACTGTACTATATCCAATATAGAACCAGAGGCACTGATTTAATTGAATCAGATTCAAATCATGCAACTGTCTCCAGTGCATGTCAACTAAATGGAGAGAGGCCGATCAGCGTTACTCAACTTAGGAATGCTTCCAATTATGAGTAACCTGAAAGAGAAGCAATTTCTCTTTATCATTACTATCAACTGAATACCATACACAAGTATCTACATCTTCGATCACTTTGAAGAATCCCGATACTTGCTACACCTGGTTCTCTACTCTATTCAAATACCTATAACTCCTCAAAACTTAGACCCTGTGTTTCTACGAAACACATGTCTATGAACTAGAGAAGTTAAAAGTAAACAGAATATAGTATGAGGACCAACCCCTCTGTCCTAATGGACATTGGACAACATACAATACTCTGTATAAGTCCGCCGAGTCTAACAACTCCTTCACTGTGTGTCGTAGGTTGAAAAACTGTACTTATGGTTAAGAAGAATTACACCGCTGTTTAATGCTCCTTACCTAACCATCCACTGATATAGGTAAATGTCATCGACATAATATCAAAAGGTATATCTCACTCTATGAAAATAGACGTACAGATATAGCAATTTGAAATTGGTGCACAACAGCGGATATTCAAAACCAAATATTTGCCGACCGGCAAACAGCCCAGGTGATCTCCTCAAATGTCACCGATTACAACGAATCCCGATATAATGAGGACGATCACCCAATTCCCAATAACTTACTCCCACTCATCATCTGTAAAACCATACAGATGTGAGAATCAAACCTGGTAAATACATACCCTGGAGCAAGTGTCTGATCGAGAAATCAGTTTTCCTTTAACAGTACACAGTTGAACTGAAACATTGAAATGTTTCGATGGGGTATCCTGGTATTCCTAGTAATTCCTCTACCATTATTCAGATTCACAACTATAACCGTATAATTCTTTGCCACCTCTCCAAATCCCTTTATATGTCTTTAGTCATTACCTTCTGCACACCCCTTTAGGCCAATTGGTTTTCTTCCTTCCCTACCGTTCGGCACCAGCCTATGGTTTGGAAGAAGACTATCCAATAAGCATAATGGGTGTACTGTCCTAGTCCTAGGAGCACTCGCAATGCGAGAGAAGGTGAAGATAAAAGACAACCGAATAAACCTTATTCCTATTTCTCCTGGACCAGAATCCATCCCCGAACTGGAACAAGTTCCTTTCGAGTTCGTATATAACCATATGATGGAGTATCCAATAACTTGGGATCTTCGTAGTGATACGGAGTGTCCTGGAGAAATACAAAGGTGATTTAGGATTGGCGAAGAAATACTTGGTTTGGTCGTGAATATCAGTCGCAATTTACTTTGCCCTCTTACTAATCCCTTGCTTTGTCTTAATCTTAATACCTTCTGCACACCGTTTAGGCTAATTGGTTTTCTTCATTCCCTACCGGTCGGCACCAGCCTAAGGTTTGGAAGAAGACTATCCAATTTGCATAATAGGTGTACTATCTCCTAAACCAAGGAGTACTCACAACTTGAGAGAAGGTAAAAGGGAAAATACAACTGAATAATCCTATCCGTTTTTCTCCAGAACCGGAAACCATCCTCGAATTCCTTCGAGTTCGTATCTAACCATACGATGGTTTTGTCCAATGGAAGTGGACGCTCGTAGTAATACGGGGTGTCCTGGAGAAAAGGGTAAAAGTAGGAGTGGCAATGAGGTCTGCAACTCTGACAATCTAAAAGCCAGTGTTAAGAAGGTTCGGTCAACTTGGTCTCTGAGTCGTAGTCTTAGGGTCGGGTCAATGGTCGCTGCCAGAGAGAGAGAGAAAAGAAACACTCAGCGTGCACTCTTACCAAGATCAGAATGGTTACCAATTTATCTAATCAGGAAACCTCCTACTGTACCTCAAATTCTCCTCCAAACCTGAAAGAAGAATTAGTCGGGGTCACCCGAGGAGTAAACCAACTCATCAGTGAGAATCGGGATCCAACTATCATTGCATGATAACGTGACGGAATCCGCTCACGGTGTCACACTCCAGAAGGTATGCGCATATCTGGCAAGTTTCAGTTCTTTTGAAACTCCCGATGTGGATTTTTACCCCATGCTCTTATGACCTTGACTATGGCCAACAAATCATAAGTCACATGTCAAGTTCTACCCGTCATTATCCAGGTTGATTTGAACCCACCCTTACAAGCCCTTGACTAGGGCCAACAAGGCTATACGACTGTCCCAAACCAACGCATCTATCTATGCAGCATATGAATACCCAATAGCTACCAAACACTGTGCCTTGACTATGGCCAACAAACACAGCTTGAATACTATTGACTACCCATATGAAATGACGGAGGGCTACGAATGGTTTCTGGCGAAAACCTTTAACGTAACGAACTTGATATCGTTGAAGGAATGGATAGCTTTTTAGAAAATATAGTGACGAAAATCTTTACTAAAGAGGTCACTCCCGGTGAAGGGATCTCGGCTCTTTCCCCGTAGAATGGGGTGCAGGATATTCATAACCGAATATCACTGTGCAAAGCAAAAGTAATCGGCTATAGTGAAGTTAATGCCCTGACGCAAACTTCTGTCCAAGGGGTCACTCCCGGTGAAGGGATCTCGGCCCTTGCCTCGTCGACTGAGGAGCAGGATATTCTAATGAATACCACGATGCAAAACAAAAGTGAACGTCCTTGCAATAACAGCTTTTTGAAAGGTGTTCCAACAACATCAGATTAGGTTTGTTTAACTTGCATTGATCCGAATCAACGCAGTCCCATCAATTGATCACACCACAAAGAACGAAAATATACTGACGTACGTATATGCCATCCGCATTCGCCACTGGGTCCCGTCATCACCCGTTGGGTTAGCTAACTAACGGCAGAGCGGGGACTGGACTAGCGCGGATGAAAAACATATACAACATCTACTAATATATATACCAATATATAGTATTTCGCTCAAGGCGTGAATAAAATGCAACATCACAGAAATGTACAGCATCACAGAACAATACAGATATCTGGAATCCCCGGGTTTCACAGAGCCACTACTGAAACCCGACGTTCCCCTGGTCGTGTGGATAGCCTGTGCAATGAAAACCTAGACCCCTACGGGCGCGGCAAGTCACCCGCCAAAACCTGAAGCGAGGCAGCCCCCTTCAGCACCGTGAATGGACCACCCAGCACTTCACGGAATCCGGTAACTTGGGCACCCCTCCTGGGTCAACCTGTACCCCCTACGAGTGCGGCGAGTAGCCCGCCAATTCCAGACTGAAGCCCCTTCCGTCTCAATGCCCTGAGATGCGGGCCCGTTGCCCTCTAGAACCCGGCTATCCGTGAACCCCTCCGTGGGGTAATCCTAGTACAGAAAGTAAAATATACATACAACGGGTACATCGACCGCAACCAGGTCGTGCCCCAAAAGAATAATACAAACAGACAGTGACGGCAGTCCACATGTCGGACGCTCGCCCTGCAATATCAAATGTACATAATACAACAAAACTGTACTAGCATTGCATCCAGGCTATCCCCCACGACCAATCCGCAACATCACAGCAAAACACAGAACATCAACGTGAAAGTCACGTTCGCAAATCCGTCTAACCGGGCTATAGCAGTTAGACCGGATTTACCGATCGAGTGACATTCACGGTCGCAGATATAATGTAAATACTGTGAAAAATGTGTTTAAAATATCCGATCGATCAAATAATTAACAAGTGGGCCCCCAAGCAATACTGTAGCACTTACAGAAATAATTGGCCCAATTTTAATATTCCAAAAACCCCTTCAAATAGCCCAGAAGCCCACTGGAAAATTTGTACACGGTGAGGACACCAATGCGCGGCGGAACCGCGGCCCAAGTGGGGGTTTGGCCGCGGTTCCGCGCTACAGTGGTCGACTGACTGTGTCGAACTTTTCCAGTATGCTTAGAATTTCTTGTACATCAGTTTTCTATAACCTGAAAAAATTTTGGACACCAAAAAATTTTAACAGAAAACTGATGTGAACTAAAATTGGGTTTTTGGAATTTTGGTCGATCGGAACTGAAAAACACATCAAACGAAGCTAGACGAAGTTAATGGCGAGGCTCTGATACAACTGTAAGTGCACGGCGGCGCCCCGGCCGTCAAACCGACGGCCAAATGCGGAAGCGGTGATAAACTTTAATTTTGCGGACTTAGCAAACCGGCACCCCCGCGCACTAAACCCCGGATCGGGCCATTAAACTTGTCCTAGCTAACTAACAAGATAGGGAAGAGATATACCGAGTGATCCGAGTCCTCCGGTCTTCTCGTCGTCGTCCCGATCTCCTGCGGAAACTACGGTCGTCGCCTCCTTGCCGGAAGGGCACCACATCGTCTGTATCTTTTACGGGCTCCCGCCTCTATACCGAGGCAACTCGGGCATGAAGCTGGCAAGTCGACATGCCCAAGACTTGCTGTAGGATGTGTAGAGTCTATGTCTCATTGGGGTTTTGGTTGCCATGAAGGATGGAGAGAATCATGAACTTTGGAGAGGGTTGTTGAGAATTTGGCAAGCATGAAAAGGAGATGTGAATTAATCCCTCATACAAAGTTGGGACCTCTCATTTTTCCTCCCCTCTCAAAATTGTGGCCGGCCATCTCAAGTGGGGAATGGTGGTGGAGTGAGAACCAAAAGCAAGAGGGAGGTGAGTGTAGGAAAAAGGTGGAGGTGACTATAAACAAACATCAACCATACTCATATCATATCAAACCCATACCCTCTCTTAATCACCATTAATGCAAGTGATGGATGAATGATATCATAATCAATACAATTGCAAGAAACCCCCTTCCACAAATGTTATTTGCAAACTTGCAAATAACCCCCTCCATCGGAAAAGTCCGGCCGGGAAAGAACAAAGGAAAACCGGCCGGAACGGAATGCAAACTGGCAACTCCAGAAAACTGGTCCCGTAATAAATTACAGGAAAACCCCGATACTGTGCATACACACCCGCATCTGTATTCCGTCCGGATACAAATGCAAAGAGACAAAATCTACACTGTACTAAACTAGGATCCGGCTTAAACCAAAGCCGGCTAGTAATATCCGTTCGATCCTGATCCGTGCAATCCCGCACGTACCTGACCGAACCCTGCCATATATCTATACGGCCTCTAGTACAAACCGTCCGATCCTGATCCGTGCAATACCGCACGTATCTGATCGGACCCTGCCATATCTCCATACGGCCTCTACAGCGTTTCGCCCGAAAGCTGAGTAACTGAAAGTGTGGTGGACTCTAAAGACTCGTCAATACAATGGCTGTGGATTTAACCACTAGCACGTCAGAGGTATAAGCCAATACGTAACGGGCCACCAGCTATTGACCAAAAGGGACGTCGATGAGCTAGCTCATCCTGACACCCTACTGAGCCTGTCAGTGACAATATCCGTACAGTCCGGTCCGTTCGTCTATGAGCATCGCATGTCGGGCCTAAGGGGTTTGTAAAAGTCAGACCCCCAAAAGCGGTACAAGTCGTGTCGGAGTGTAGCCCAGAACACCCTGAGATACTACTGGAATACCTACCAGTAAATCTCCTGCCTTGGCCAAGGACTTCGTGTAATGGCTCTCCTAGACACAGCGCGACCTCACCCCCAATACCGGGAGAGACGAAACCCCCGAAGATCCGCTCACTGCCTCCATGTGGCTCGGGACTGTACCCAACTAAAACCTGTTTGCACGACTCCTTTGAGCCGTGGTAGGGTAGTAATCAAAGCACAGTGGGAACTCACACGAGACAAATGACGATCCCCAGGTCGATGAACTAACCTGTACACATGTCACCTGGGAACTGCTATCTGACGTCAGGTATAAGACCAACTAGCATGTTCCCGGCGAGTCCTGTCCGGTGTACTCATAACCCAACGAGCACCTGTATACATCTTAGGTGAACCAACTGACACCAGTGGCTTGTGAGACCGGCCACCGCCCCTCGTCGGGGTCTCGACTGTATACACTAGTCTACTCTGGAGAATCGATGCCCTGTCTCGAAACTCCCACGACTAGGGACCACTTAAGGATGTGCTTGTAGACCCCAGCTCTCACGTATATGATCGCCCTCATACTGCTGGTCGTCAAGCAAGAATCCTAGGGGCTCTATCAACGTGTAATAGCGACCTGTAAGGTCACCTGAAGCAGTACACGATGATAAAGGTAAACCAGATAGCATACTATCATCTCGAGTAAGACTGTCCTACCGGGATAGGTCCTCCCTCAATCATTGCAATCACGTGCCTGTGATCCAATAATCGACTCTGAGGGCACTATCTCCAACACCGGGGCCGAGGGCCGATACCGCAGACGGAGCCCGTGGGCTGATCCGAATTTACGGAGCCCGATATATAAGGATTTGCGTGTCGATGCTGGACACGAGTATTGTATGATATTTTGAGTGCTGATGTTGGGCACTCATGATTCTCAGAGATTTACAGGATTCGAGGGCCGAGGAGAGTGCCGGCGCCAGAGTTTATTTAGGATTTGGGGTGCAGTTTTGGGCGCCGATTATCTTTCCACGTTGATATTCTGTGTAGATGTTATTTATCCCATGCTTAACATTGATTATCATGTATCTCATCCTGTAGTTATTTTACCTGATAGAGCACTTGCATGATTATTGCACCTACAGCTTGTCGCATATAGATCTTACTTGCTGGCATATGATAGAGTAGCGCAGTACGTGCATGCTCGCAATTACCTTTATATGTTATCTCTATTCATGAGTTGGCAACTCACCCCCGTTGTGCCACAGTATTTGCAGGTTGCCCTTCAGAGTAGTCGCGGCAGGCTGCCTTTTGCATCTTTTGGCTACAGATACCATTACAGTTGGTGCGGGAGCTGTTTTGCTTATAGGTGGGTTATGGTATCTGATTACTTTTATTGTACCCCTTTTTGTATCTAGTATTCTCCATCTACCATATATGTACTGGACTTAGATGTTAGTTATATGTATGCCCTAGAGGCCATTACTGTACATACGATGTATATTGTAGTGGATGCTAGGACATATATAGGGAGGACTTTCTTGCTCGACATGATAGTATGCTATCTGGTTGTACTTTATCTTAACATGTACTCTGATTGTCTCTATGTTACATGGTGATAAAGCACTTAGGATATGTACTCGACTACTGGGACTATGATGAGATCATACTAGTGGGGCCACGGTAGTCGACGAGTATATCCAATAACTGTTCTTAGTCGAGGGTGTATCGAGACAGGGCATCGATACACCAGAGTAGACTAGCGTATACGCATCTTGACCCATATGATGGGCGATGGATGATCCCATATCCATTGGTGTTTGACATCAAGGATGGAGTACGGGTGCTCAGTGGAGACTGGGTACACTGGACAGACTCGCCGAGAACTCCCAGATGGTATTATACCTTACGTCAGATGGCAGTTCTCCGGTGACACAGGTACAGAGTAGTCTGTTGACCCGAGATCGTCATAGAGTCTTGTGTGATTCCCACTGTGCTTTGATTTCCATCATACCATGTCCAAGAGGGCGTGCAAAAAGGTGGCTTTTGGGTACAGTCCCGAATCACATGGAGGTAATGAGCGATGGGAGGGGATTCGTCTCTCCCGGTATAGGGAGTTGATGTTGCGCTGTGTTCGATTGGCTATAACCAGAAATCCCTGGCCAGGGTTGCTGAGATTTACTCGTAAGTGTTATCAGTAGTTTCTTGAACTGTTATAGACCTCATATCGACACGACTTATCGAGCTACTGTGGTCTGACGTTTACCACCCCTATGCGAGATATGCGACATATCAGACGACGAGACCGGACTGTACGGGAGTGTTACTGATTCGATTCACAGGAGAATGTACAGGATTGCTTGTTGATCTTCTGAGCGCTCAATACCTGGGTAGCTGTTACGTTTAGCTGACCGCTTGCAGCTTGTGGGTGTTTGATATGATCATCACCTACTGCCGGCGTATTGACGATTCTTTAGAGTCCTACACAGAGGTTTCTTGTCTCAGGCAAAACGGAGTAGGAGCACATATGTGATATGTGTGGGACCGAGGATAATGCGGTATGTGATACCGTATTGGATTCTCGCGATATGAGATATCGGCCGGATATATGTGATATAGCCGGGTCATCGTATTAGTCGGTTATTTGTGAAATAGCCGGATTATCGGATCAAGTGTTGATTCGATAATTTAATGTATAATAATATATATGATATATTAAATTACATTAACTAATATTAGCTCACTAAAAGATTCATTTTCTCACGAGATAATACATTGATATATATGCGATATATGTTAATTGTATTATTTTGTATTGTTACAAAATATATTGTATATGTGATATATAACATTGTAACATGTTAGGGTTACAAATTAAACAATGGATTAGGGTTTAAACTTGGTTAGGGTTTGGATTAGGGTTAGCTTTTGCATGAAGCTTCCATGATGCTTTATGAAGCTTTGACTTTGTGGTTGCTTGATATTTTTGTGAGATATTATGTTAACCCTATCCAAATGATTAACACTAGTTAACTCTCTATAAGGGTTAACTCTTTCATGCTTAACCCTTGGTTAGATTTGTAACCACTACAATAATTCATTGTTCATCACAAAAGGATTAAGTTATCATCTTCATTCATCTTCTTCTTTCTTGAGTTTCTTTTTGAAAAAGCTTTCTTTTGTGATGAAAGTGAGTGAGAAAAAGATTATAAATGAGAGAAAAAATCCTACTTCATCATCCTCATCTATCCTTGCCATTTAGATGAGGGTGTTCACTTCATTTTATGAGCGTTAGCTTGTGTTAATGAAACTTCAAGGTAGATCATCTATGTTATCGAAGATCGGAAGCAAGGTTGCATCATTCTCTTCGTGAACCCTCTCGAGAGTCTGGAACACGGTGATCGCAGCGAAGGGACCTCAACACAGAGCTTAAGAAGTGAAGGTCCGGATCTACAAAGCTTGTAATCCCTATCACTTAGTGTTAAAGAGTTTAACATACTTGTTTTCGCCTAAACCCTAGTTTAAAGATCCGGCTTCGGGTTGTTCGGCATGGCTAAAATTTTAATCGGGCATGGTTGATGCCTCGTAGAACCTTATGAGCGTGCCTAGCAACCCTACAGTGGTATTAGAGCCTAGCTAGAGCTTTAGGCGAAGTCAAGACGAAGTTTAAAGTACGATCGAAACCCGAAACCCTAATCCAAACCCTTCTCTGGAAATTTTCTAAAATTGTTATTTTTTCTGAATTAAAAATGCTCAAAAAAATCAGCAGGGAAATACAAGAGTTACTGTGAAACACGTGACTGTAATACGGCTAAAGCGCCGCAGAACCACGGCCGTACCATGGCATTGGCGGGGTTCCACGGCCAAAAAATAGCTTCATGAATTCCTGTTTGCACAGTAATAACCGTTGGTACTTGCTGATTCTTCTGGGAATTTTTATTTTTCACTCCAGTGTTGAGTTTTCTTGGTTGTATTGGGGACTTAATGATTCGATTGGATTATTTAACTTTGTTCTTTTTGTCCGGGTAATTTTAGAAAGTGTTAAAAAGTTCGACCGGATATCAATAACTCACTTTTTCCCGACCCGGAAAATTTCCAAGTGTTGGATTTTTCCGTAGTTTAAGAACGTCTAAGTAGTGCAAGTAACGCGATGGACCCTCTAGAAGATAACAAACCTTAACTCGATTATGTGACCGTCTTGAACTGCCCTTTGAACCTTAGGGTTTGGGGCAGTACGGCGTGCCACATGTGAGGCGTTGGCTTGACCCTTCTACAGCTGGACCGTTGGTACTGTGGCATGAAATGGATGTTTTTTTAAACTCCCCTCATGTGTTGAGCTTTTCGGGAAAACTTGGGTGTTTGATTATTCGATCGGAAAATTTAACATTGTCTATTTATCTGGAATGTGATACAATAATTGGAATCAACAACATTTGAATATTATAAACATAGCACTTTAGTCTCAAATGATTGGTTGCCACGGAATTTTGATGTGATCAAAAGTCCGTCGCAATCACGTAGCGTACGCGGATACTCGCCGGGTAAACTTAATAGACAGCCATGCCCCATAGCCCCGACCAAGTGACTGTAGGAGAACCCCGTCGCCAAAAGCATCCGTTCGGGTGCTCGCGGCAGCGGTGTTCTGCCTTAGTGCACTTCGTCGACGGCATAAGGGGTGCGGCCATCTACTGAAGTTTACGACGAGCATTCGATCAGGATGTCGAGAATCTTGTTGAATTGCCCAATATGATATTGAAATGTGTTTTCGATAAACAGACTAAAATGCGAGGTTTATAATAGTTAGGCATGCGATGTCTATGGAATTCATTTGGTTAGGCATGCGTGTAAGTCCATGCTACCTCTCCCGGTACTTTCGGGCATGCGGAATTTGGTGAAAAACAATTTTCTAGAGGTGGTAACATGGACTCAAAACCGGATCTTTGTTAAACATCTAACTAACAACCTAACTAGGAGTTGTTAACTACTCGGTTAGGGGGTTATACCTTTCTTTCTTGAACTCCTTCGTCTTCAAGCCTCGATGGTTGTCCGGATCGGCTTTACCCCGTCGTCTCCTTGCGCCGAAGATCGATCCACCTGAAAGCTTCTACCTTTGGCTTCTTCTTCGGTCTTTGAAGAAACTAGTTCACTCGGTTTGCTAAACCTTGTGAACTAGAGTCAGTAGAGGAGAGTGTGTTGGGATTTTCTCTATGGTTCTTGGTTTTCAACACATGAGACAAGTGAACCACAGACTAAAGAGAGGGAGAGCAAGAGGAAGAAGATGAGAGCTCAAGAACAAGAGAGAGAATGAAAATGATAGAATGAGAAAGACTTTTCTCTCTTGGCTCTCATAATCCAAAACCATCATCACAAAAATAGTAATCAAGTATTGTGTAAATGGTTTAAGTCAAAATGGCTATATCATTTCATGCACTCATATTGCACAAGAGAACAAGCAAGTGAAAAGTCTTTCCCATGAAATGATAGCTATTGTCATCATGATGGTCAACTAGTCCAACCTAGTCAACCGGTCAACAAAGTCAACAAGTCAACAAAGTCAACCCCTCAACAACCATGTCACCACAATACTTAATTAATATTATTGTTAATCAAATATCATATTCTCATTAGGGTTGAGCAAAAAGTCAATAGTCAACAGTCAACGGTCAACAACCCTAATGAGAATCCTCTGCCTCTGTCTCTCCGTCAACTGTGCATACACACCCGCATCCGCGTTCCGAGGAACACGAATACAAACTTGATAAAACCAATCCCAATACGTACACTAGGATCTGGTTTAAACCAAAGCCCGCTAGTGTAAACTGTCCGGACACTAAACGTGCACAAGTGCACGGATGTTACTGAACCCTGTCGCAAAACCATGCGACCTGTCGCAAAACCATGCGACCTCTACTCTTTTGCCTAAAGGCGAATATCTTTCTGTGTGGGACTCTAAAGACTCGACACTACGCTGGCAGTAGGTTTAACCACAGACCGCAAGCGGCACTAGCTGTGCGTAACGGTCCCTAGGTAGATGCCGACAAGAAGACTGACAAGGTGAAACCCATCTGAACTCCTACTGAGCCTGAATGTGACAATCTCCGTACAGTCCGGTCTGTTCGCCTGATACATCGCCTGGAGGGCCTAGGGGGGCGGTAAACGTCAGTCCCCTAATAGCGGTACAAGTTGTGTCGGAGTGAAGCCCAATACACCCTGAGATAACACTGGAATCCTACCAGTATATCTCGCTTGCCATGGCCAGGGACTACTCGTGTAATGGCTCTCCTAGACACAGCGCGATGTCAACCCCCAATACCGGGAGAGACGAATCATGTCTAACCGTCACTGCCTCCAAGTGCTTCGGGACTGCACCCAACTACTACCTGTTTGCACGACTCCTTTGAGCCATGGTAGGGTAGTAATCAAAGTACAGTGGGAACACACTCGAGGCGAAGTGACAGTGTCAAGTCAGCGGACTAAGCTGTACTCATGTCACCTGGGAACTGATAACTGACGATAGGTATAATACCAACCGGTCAGTTCCCGACGAGTCCTGTCCAGTGTACTCGTAACCTAACGAGCACCCGCATACTATCTCCAGTACGACGTACTAACGGCTGTGGGACAGACCGTCTCCCATACTGGGATGAGAAGCGCATGCGCTAGTCTACTCCGGAGTATCGATGCCCTGTCTCGATAGTCCTGCGACTAGGGACCTGCTTAAGGATGTGCTTATAGATTACCCAGCCCCCACTAGTGTGACTGCCATCACAACGCTGGTAATCAAGCAAAGATCCTAAGGGCTCCACCAATGTGTATAGGTGATATACTAAAATAAACACATGTACTCATTGAAGTAGAAACAAACCAAGTAGCATTCTACTATTTTGAGCAAGATTGTATATACAAGGTGAATATCCCAAGCTTCCATTAAGTAATATACAAACTAGTATGATACAGTAATGGCCTCTAGGGCATATACACTAACAATCTCCCACTTGCACTAAGGCCATGTACTGGCGTATCGAAGACCTATCATCTCGATCAGCCGCTCGAACTGAGTCTGGGGCAAAGCCTTGGTGAATGGATCTGCAGTGTTATCTTCTGAAGCAACCCTCCGAACCTCGATCTCCTGGCGATCCACGATCTCCCTGATCAGGTGATACCGCCTCAAGATGTGTCTGGATCTCTGATGGGACCTGGGTTCCTTCGCTAAAGCTATAGCCCCGTTGTTGTCGCAATACAGAGGTATTGGATCAACAATGGACGGAACCACCTGAAGTTCTTTCAAGAACTTCCTCATCTAAACAGCTTCCTTTACGGCATCAGATGCAGCGATGTATTCCGCTTCCGTTGTTGAGTCTGCAACGGTTTCCTGTTTGGAACTCTTCCAACACACCGCCCCTCCATTGAGGGTAAAGACAAAACCCGACATGTACTTGGAATCATCCTTGTCACTCTGGAAGCTGGAGTCAGCAAAGGCCTCGATCTGGAGGTCCTTTCCGCCATACACCAAGAACATCTCCTTAGTCCTTCTCAGGTACTTGAGAATGTTCTTTACCGCTATCCAGTGTTTCTCCCCAGGGTTTGACTGATACCGGCTTACCACACTCAGTACATAAGCTACATACGGTCTGGTACACAACATCGCATACATTATAGAGCCTACCGCAGAAGCGTAGGGTATAATAGACATGCGATCCCTCTCCAAATCAGTCTTGGGAGACATCTCTTTAGAGAGGGTGATCCCGTGACAAGACGGTAGGTTACCGCGCTTGGAATCTTCCATACTGAATCTCTTCAGTATGGTGTCGATGTACCTGGACTGTGAAAGTCCTAATATCCTCTTGGATCTATCACGATGGATCCGGATCCCCAGGATGTATGAGGCATCACCCAGGTCTTTCATGGAGAACCTGTGTGACAAGAACCCCTTGACAGATTGTAGCATAGGAATGTCATTTCCTATTAAGAGAATGTCATCCACGTATAAAACGAGGAATACTACAGTTCTCGCTACAAATCTACTGTAGATGCTTGGTTCATCTGGATTTTTGATAAAGCCAAATTCCTTGACCGTCTCATCAAAACAGATGTTCCAACTCCGCGATGCCTGCTTTAGTCCATAGATGGACTTAAGCAACTTGCACACCTTTCCGCTGCTCCCACTCTGAATGAAACCCTCTGGTAGTCCATATAGACACACTCCTCTAAATTTCCATTTAGAAAAGCGGTCTTTACGTCCATTTGCCAGATCTCATAATCGTGGAAGGCAGCAATGGCAAGAAAGATCCGAATGGATTTCAGCATAGCCACTGGAGAAAAGGTTTCGTCATAGTCCAAACCAGGTCTTTGACAAAAACCCTTTGCAACAAGTCTAGCTTTATAGGTCTCAACCTGTCCATCTACACCAATCTTCCTTTTGAAGATCCACTTGCATCCTACGGGTTTTACCCCGTCTGGAGCAATGTCCAACGTCCATACCTTGTTGGTGTACATGGACTCCATTTCGGTCCGCATTGCATCCAGCCATTTTACTGAGTCAACGCTCTGAACGGCCTGCTGGAAGCTAGTAGGCTCATCATAATCTATGATGCAATCCTCTCTATCCCCGTCTATGAGAAAACCGTAGTATCTCTCGGGCGGATGAGACTGCCTACTACTCCTGCGGAGCGGCGTAGGAATGTCCTGTTCTTTTGAACCCTCTGGTTCTACTAAACTTTCAGTAATAGCTCGTGGTTCTGGAATTTCTTCCTGTTCTACTGCGCTCCCACTAATTTCCTTTTCTAAGAACTGGTGTTCTAGAAAGTGGGCATGACGAGAAACAAAAACCTTTTGTTCCTCTTCGCAATAGAAGAAATATCCCTTGGAGTTCTTTGGATATCCCACGAACTTGCACTGTACTGAGTGTGCCTCGAGCTTGTCCGCATGCTGCTTTTTGACAAAAGCTGGACTTCCCCATGTCTTAATGTGATTAAGATAGGGTCTCTTCCCACACCACATCTCATATGGTGTAGTAGGCACAGTCTTAGTGGGAACTCGGTTCAAAAGGTATGCAGCTGATTCTAGCGCATACCCCTAGAATGATCGCGGTAACTCAGCATTACTCATCATGGACCGTACCATATCCAATAGGGTTCGGTTCCGTCTCTCCGATACACCGTTATGTTGCGGAGTGTATGGAGGAGTAAGATGAGAGAGAATTCCGTTCTCTTTTAAATAGTCCAGGAACTCGGCACTTAAGTATTCTCCACCTCGATCCGATCTTAGAATCTTGATACTTTTGTCGGTTTGTTTTTCTACTTCATTCTTATATTCCGGGAATTTTCCAAAGGCTTCGGACTTATGTTTCATTAAGAAGACATAACCATACCTTGAAAAGTCATCCGTAAAAATAATGAAGTAAGAATAACCCCTTCGCGCATGTGTAGACATTGGACCGCACACGTCGCTGTATACGAGTCCCAAGAGCTTGCTCGCCCTTACTCCGTGTCCAGTAAACGGAGTCTATATCATCTTTCCTTTGAGACAGGATTGACAAGTGGCATACGATTGATATTCGGACGGATTCAAATATCCTTCTGTATGTAACTTCGTCAACCTTCTCTCATTAATGTGACCCAGTCTACAATGCCATAAGAAAGTCTGATTGATTTCCGGAGACTTTCTTTTGTGTGTATTCTGGACATTGAAAATCTGTAGTTGGTTTAACACGTATATACCATTGCTTAATATACCTGACCCAATCAGAACTTGATTAAGGTGAATGTTTACAACATTACTTACAAACGCAAATTCATAACCTTCTTTAGAAACCAAAGATACAGAAATGATATTACAAGTTGCGTTGGGTACAAAAAAGCAATTACGCAAAACCAAAACATGTCCATCTGACATTCCCAGGTGATAGTCCCCCACGGCCTTAGCATCCATGCTAGCTCCGTTTGCAACTTTGAGGGTCATGTCACCTGCCTTCAAAACCCTACGGTTTCTTAACGCCTGCAAAGAATTACAGATATGAGATCCTGATCCGGTATCCAATACCCAGGAAGTAGAGTTTATTGAATGACAGTTTTCAATAACATACACACCTGAAGCTGAAGCTGCAACCTGCTTCAATTCCTGTGTCCTGGCTTTCCAAGCCCTGCAATCATTCTTCCAGTGTCCTTTCTTATGACAATAGAAGCATTCTTCCTTATCCACAAGCTTTCCCACTTTCTTTGTTGCTTTTGCCTTTTCCTTCGTATCCACTTTACTAACACCGCCCCTTGGTTTGGCGGAGGCTTTCTTCTTCTTTCCCTTGGCTTTCGCCTTGGACCTAGAAGAAGAAGATCCTCCTACAAACAAAGTGGATGTTTTCCTACCTTTCTGTAGGGTGCCCTCTGCGCTACTCAGCATGTTGAGGAGTTCTGAAAGTTCAACTTCCTTTTCTTGTAAGTTGAAGTTGAGTATAAACTGGGCGTAAGTGGAAGGAAGGGACTGGAGAATCATGTCCGTATAGAGCTCATTCTCCAACGTGGTCCCAAGGTCCGCGAGCTCCTCAATGTAGCCAATCACCTTAAGCACGTGTTCCGCTACCGATGATCCGACGACCAATCTTGCCAAAAATAACTTCTTCGACACATCGTATCTTGCGATACGAGATTGCTCTCTATACAGTTCTTTTGTATGAAGAAATATGGATTCCAGGTCCATATTCTCGTGCTTCCTCTGATGTTCGTTGTCCATAGAGGCAAGCACGAGGCACTTGGCCTTCGCGCAGTCTAGTTCCCAGGTCTTACGGATTTCCTTATCCGCGACGCTGGTTTTGGGACCTGGGACACGGGGAGCTTTGGTGGTAAGAAGATACCCCCAGCTTGTCGTAAGTGATTGCCATCTTGACATTCCTGAGCCAATCTTTGTAGTTTGGCCCTGTCAGTATGTTTTTATCTAGGAGTAACTTAAGTCCAGTCATGTCGATTGGTCGCTGCAATTAGGAGAAAGAAGAAACACTCAGCATGATGCTCTTGCAAGTTTAGAATGGTTTTTAGTTTGTCTAAACAGGATGGCTCCCACTGTTTCTCGAATCCCTCCTCAAACGAAAAAGGAAGAATTAGTCAGGATCAATCTCACCGTACAATACTTGCTTAACCGTTCAGCCAGGCCAGTGTCGGTACTTCGAGGGAGGTTTTCCAACGCTTTCGCGAAGTTCCTTAATTAAATAACCTCTTTTCCATGGGAGCGTAGCCCCGCTAACACCTTTCTAGACACTTACTTGGTTTATAGCATTGATCGTTAAGTGAGAAATTTCCCGAAGAGTAGCATATACTCACAGTAGGATCGGGATCCAAATATCATCGCGTGACGAAACTGAAGGAATCCTACCAGAATCATCACACTCCAAATGGTATGCAACACTAGCAAGTTTCAGTTCTTTTGAAACTCCCGATGTGGATTTTTGCCCCATGCTCTTATGACCTTGACTTTGGCCAAAATATCATAAGTCACATGTCAAGTTCTACCCGTCATTCTTCAGGTTAATTTGGATCCATCCGTACC
This sequence comes from Agapanthus africanus, assembly GCA_030015575.1. Classification (NCBI taxonomy): domain Eukaryota; kingdom Viridiplantae; phylum Streptophyta; class Magnoliopsida; order Asparagales; family Amaryllidaceae; genus Agapanthus; species Agapanthus africanus. The sequence continues at coordinate 228,858,922 of CM057344.1, forward strand.
TACCCTTGACTTTGGCCAAAATGGCAGTACGACTGTCCCAAACCAACGCATCTATCTATGCTACACATGAATACCCAATAGCTACCAATCACTATGCCTTGACTTTGGCCAACATACACAGCTTGAATACTATTGACTATTCATGTGAAACGACGGAGGGCTACGAATGGTTTTGGCAAAACCGTGAACGTAGTGAACTTGATATAATCGATGGAACGAGATAGCTTTTAAAAGGAGTGGCTCAAGCTCCGCATTTAAAAGTTAGTTTTGAAAAGAACCGAGTGGTTTTCCGAAAGTGTTCCAACGATTTTAACTTGGTTTATTTTCTTGCATTAGTTCTTTCAATGTGTGATATTCTTGCATTAGTTCTTTTAATGCGTCCCATCATTTAATCCTACCATTGCAGAAAACAACCAAAATATGACGTACGCTTATGCCATTCGCATTCGCCACGGGGCCCCGTCATTACCCGTTAGGTTACTTAACTAACGACAGAGCGGGGGCTGGGCTAGCGCGGCTGTAAAACATAAGCAACGCCTAAATAATATCATATATAGATATATTGCAATGATAGCTATTTCAGATCACAGATGAACACATTGGATATACTAGGAACCCGCAATTCGTACGAGCCTGTAACGAAAAGCAGATTACACGGTCGCGGTGAATAGCCAATACCCCACCCAAGACCCCTACGGGTGCGGCAAACTACCCGCCAAGTACCCGAAGCGAAGCAACCTCCCTCAACTCCGTGAGTAGGCCACTCGGCACTTCGGCATACCCGGTAGTTTGTGCACCCCCTCCATGGGTCTATCCTAGGGGCAAAAACAGTAAAAAGAAATTATACAATGACGGCTACAACCCCGACCCGGTTGTGCGGCCATACAAATAATTATTACATCAATTTACAAATTTACATGAATTGAAAGAAAAGAAAACTCTCGTCTCACAACCCCCCGGCTATTCACCCACGACAATCCAATGAATTCATATACACATTCCAATAACATTACAGATCACAGATTTGTATAACCCCCACTAATCGACATATAGCGATTAGCAAACGTTCAATACAAATATCACATCACAGAAAAACCCGTCAGCTTAAGTCTTTTAGAAGTTCGATCAAAAATATGGATTTTCAGGCCCCAAACACAAAATTTTCGTTCTGGAAAATCTGGGCTAAAAAGACATATTCCAAAATTCCCAAAATACCCCACTGAACAAACAAGCAAAATTTCCCACTGCCGAGTCAACTCGGCCGAGGAACCGCGGCGGGAGCACGCTCCCGCCGCGTTTCCGCGGCGCTTTGATCGGTTCAGTGGATGAAATTTTTGCAGTTTTCTATAAAAACCCTGAGTCGATTTTTGAAGCATGATTTATTACTTTTACAGTACTTTGAAAATCGACAGCAAGCATGAATTTTTGGTGTATTTCGTGGCTTTTTGTTTGATCGATCTTCTAGTAACTTTGCTAACATGTTAGATAGAGTTTAACTAGACTCTGATGCCACTGTATGTCCATGCTACTTCTCCCGGTACTTTCGGGCATGCGGAATTTGGTGAAAAACAATTTTCTAGAGGTGGTAACATGGACTCAAAACCGGATCTTTGTTAAACATCTAACTAACAACCTAACTAGGAGTTGTTAACTACTCGATTAGGGCGTTATACCTTTCTTTCTTGAACTCCTTCGTCTTCAAGCTTCGATGGTTGTCCGGATCGGCTTCACCCCGTCGTCTCCTTGCGCCGAAGATCGATCCACCAAAAAGCTTCTACCTTTGGCTTCTTCTTCGGTCTTTGAAGAAACTAGTTCACTCGGTTTGCTAAACCTTGTGAACTAGAGTCAGTAGAGGAGAGTGTGTTGGGATTTTCTCTATAGTTCTTGGTTCTCAACACATGAGACAAGTGAACCATAGACTAAAGAGAGGGAGAGCAAGAGGAAGAAGATGAGAGCTCAAGAACAAGAGAGAGAATGAAAATGATAGAATGAGAAAGACTTTTCTCTCTTGGCTCTCATAATCCAAAACCATCATCATAAAAATAGTAATCAAGTATTGTGTAAATGGTTTAAGTCAAAATGGCTATATCATTTCATGCACTCATATTGCACAAGAGAACAAGCAAGTGAAAAGTCTTTTCCATGAAATGATAGCCATTGTCATCATGATGGTCAACTAGTCCAACCTAGTCAACCGGTCAACAAAGTCAAGAAGTCAACAAAGTCAAGCCCTCAACAACCATGTGACCACAATACTTAATTAATATTATTGTTAATCATATATCATATTCTCATTAGGGTTGAGCAAAAATTCAATAGTCAATAGTCAACGGTCAACAACCCTAATGAGAATCCTCTGCCTCTGTCTCTCCGTCAACTGTGCATATACACCCGCATCCGCGTTCCGAGGAACACGAATACAAACTGGATAAAACCAATCCCAATACGTACACTAGGATCTGGCTTAAACCAAAGCCCGCTAGTGTAAACTGTCCGGACACTAAACGTGCACAAGTGCACGGATATGACTGAACCCTGTCGCAAAACCATGCGACCTCTACTCTTTTGCCTAAAGGCGAATAGCTTTCTGTGTAGGACTCTAAAGACTCGTCACTACGCTGGCAGTGGGTTTAACCACAGACCGCAAGCAGCACTAGCTGTGCGTAACGGTCCCCAGGTAGATGCCGACAAGAAGACTGACGAGGTGAAACCCATCTGAACTCCTACTGAGCCTGAATGTGACAATCTCCGTACAGTCCGGTCTGTTCGTCTGATACATCGCATGGCGGGCCTAGGGGGGCAGTAAACGTCAGTCCCCTAATAGCGGTACAAGTCGTGTCGGAGTGAAGCCCAATACACCCTGAGATAACACTGGAAGCCTACCAGTATATCTCGCTTGCCCTGGTCAGGGACTACTCGTGTAATGGCTCTACTAGACACAGCGCGATGTCAACCCCCAATACCGGGAGAGACGAATCCTGTCTAACCGTCACTGCCTCCAAGTGCTTCGGGACTGCACCCAACTACTACCTGTTTGCATGACTCCTTTGAGCCGTGGTAGGGTAGTAATCAAAGTACAGTGGGAACACACTCGAGGCGAAGTGACAGTGTCAAGTCAGCGGACTAAGCTGTACTCATGTCACCTGGGAACTGATAACTGACGATAGGTATAATACCAACCGGTCAGTTCCCGACGAGTCCTGTCCAGTGTACTCGTAACCTAACGAGCACCCGCATACTATCTCCAGTACGACGTACTAACGGCTGTGGGACAGACCGTCTCCCATACTGGGATAAGAAGCGCATGCGCTAGTCTACTCCGGAGTATCGATGCCCTGTCTCGATAGTCCTGCGACTAGGGACCTGCATAAGGATGTGCTTATAGATTACCCAGCCCCCACTAGTGTGACTGCCATCACAACGCTGGTAATCAAGCAAAGATCCTAATGGCTCCACCAATGTGTATATGTGATATACTAAAATAAACACATGTACACATTGAAGTAGAAACAAACCAAGTAGCATACTACTATTTTGAGCAAGATTGTATATACAAGGTGAATATCCCAAGCTTCCATTAAGTAATATACAAACTAGTATAATACAGTAATGGCCTCTAGGGCATATACACTAACAATGCGATGTCTAAAGAGGTTGCGGATTCCAACTGTTGTAGTTTTACACTTTCTTTTCTGTGACTGTAAGCGTAGTATGTGGTGTATCGCTGGCTTCGTTTCTATACATCCACGACAATCGGGATACGCATACTTGCTTACGTTGATGATATGAGATATTATGTGTTGCTGTGATAATTTGTATTGGATCGTCGCGTTTGAATAGCCGGGAGTTTTATGTGAGATGAGAGTTTTTTCTTTTTCATTCATGTAAAATTCATTTGTATGTAATATTCTTTTATTGGGGCACTTCCGGGATGAGGTTGTTGTCACCACTTGTATATTATTTACTTTTTCCGCATTAGCTAGACCCAAGGCGGGGAGCACAAGTAACCGGGTTCTAGGGTCCAGTGGGAGATCATCTCTAGGAGTCGAGACCTGGTCTCCTAACCCCAGAATTGGCAGTGTTACTTGCTGCTCTCATAGGGGTCTAGGGATGTGGGTTTGGCTATTCATCGCGACCGTGGAATCCGTGTTTTATACAGGCCCGTATTGAAAACACGGACATCCTAGTATATCCAATATTTCATATATGTTCTTCTGCTGCAATGTTCTGTGATGAGATCATATTACTGTCTGAGACGAATGTTTATATTATATATATGAGATATATGTTATATTGCAGATTTCTTTTCAAATGTGATGCTTGTGAAGCATAATAAAATGAGACTTCATTAATGAGATTAATGAAATAAAAGAAACCTAAAGATGTTGTAGAAACTTGTTTAAAAACTGGTAGATCTAGTTCTTGCTTTGCATAGCGGTGTTCCTTGTAGAATATCCAGCAACTTATTCGATAAGGAAAGAGCCGAGATCCCTTCACTGGGAGTGACCTCTTTAGTGAAACTAGCAGATGCTGCAAACTCGGTTTGTCTTTTGATTACTTCTATAGTTTTTTCATTGCATAGTGATATTTATGAAATATCCTGCACCTTATTCGATAAGGAAAGGGCCGACGATCCCTTCACCGGGAGTGACCCCTTTAGCAAAACTAGAAAGGCCTCAAAAACACTCCATTTAAAATCACTCGATTCTACAACGATATCAAGTTCATTACTCAAAGGGTTTTCTTAAAAACCTGTCGTAGCCCTCCGTCATTTCAGATAAGTACTAGTTAGTATTCGTGCTGCGGTAATTTGGCCTCCGTCAAGGCGTAGTGTACGGTAGCTAACTAATGCTTATCTGCTAGTATATGATGCGATTGGATTCGGGTATGCGTACGGCATTGTTTGGCCTCCGTCAAGGGTCATGCGGGTGGATTTAATTCAATCAGGAAATGACGGGTTGAACTTGACTAGCGGACTATGGGTAGTTTGGCCTCCGTCAAGGTCATAGGACGTTAGAGGTAAAATATTATCGGGAATTTCAAGTGTTGAAATTTGCAATGAGATTGCATACCTTCTATGAGATAGTTAGATCCCGATACCCGCTGCGAGTAAGAGTTACTCCTGGGAGAGTTTTACATATTACAATTAGCCGATCAAGTAGCTGTCTAGAAAGGTGTTAACGGGGTTACGCCTCTGGGAAAACGAGGTTTACTTTAATTAAGTCCGTGCGAAAGCACGGGGAACATCCCTCAAAGTACGGACACTGGCCTGGCTGAATGATTGGCGAACTTGTAACGTGTAATTAATCCCGGCTAGTCTTTCCTTTTAGGGTTTGAATGAAGATTTGATTAAAATACCAGGAGACATCCTGATTAGATATATTAGATAACCAATCTAATCTTGCAAGAGCATACGCTGAGTGTTTTCTTCTCTCTCTCTCCAGGTAGCGACCATATCACGCCTTAATCAAGATAATAATACGGATATATTGACCGAACCCGCTTGTTATACTGAGCTGGGGAACGTTGGTCCAGCTCCAACTTATAATTGTTATAAGACAGAGCAGGAAATAGAGGATTACCAGATTTCCCGTGCTGCCCAAACGAAGAAAGTGCATGTTGATGCATCATCTTCGGGTGTGTTCATTACAGAGAACTGTTTCTCGGTATCCTTTACGCCCTGGTTATGTGATACCGGATTAGGATCCCGCATATGTAATCTGTTACATGGGCTACATAAAGGTAGAGAACTGAGAACGGGTGATAAGTTTCATGAGATAGAAAACGGTACAAGTGTTGCAGCCAAGTCTGTTGGTTACTGTCACCCTGTATTACCAGAATACATTGATTCTGAACAAATGTTATTAGAAACCGAACCTGATATACAACATCATATCAGTCTCTTTATTACTAAAGAAAGGATATAATTTTGTATCGTTGGATAATGTTTTGAACATTTCCCATATCAAGAGTTGATCGGTTCAGGTACGTCATCTAAAAGCATTGACGTTCTAAATCAAACTACAGTTCTTAGTATACGGAACACACACGAGAGGAAGAGTTCAGAAATGAACGAATCCTTCTTGAGGCATTGTAGACTAGGTCATATCAATGCGACCTGACTAGCTGAAGTTACATAAAGATGCATATTTAAATTAGTTTGAATTTACATCTTGTAAAACTTGCCGGTCATGTCACAGAGATAAGATAACCAGAACTCCATTTATTGGAAACAGAGAAAGAGTTAGTGAACTCTTGGGATTGATACATGTTGATGTATGAAAGTCCCCTGTCTACACATGCAAAGACCGGTTCTTTGTACTTCATTACATTCTCTGATGATCTCTTAAGATTCAGACATATGTTCCTGTTGAAACACAAGTACGAAACTTTTGAGATATTCACGGAATATAAGTTAGAAGTAGAGAACCAATAACGGGTATAAGTATTATGTCCTTTGATGTGATCAGGGAGGAGAATACTTGAGCACGGAATTTCTGGACTATTCTAAAGGAGAATGAGATTCTCTCTCAGCATTACTCCTCCGTATACACCACAGCACGTCAGTGTATCGGAACGGAGCAATAGCACCCTATGTGATATGGTGTGCTCTATGATGAGTACTACTGAGTTTCCAATTTCCTTTTGGGAGTTATGCACTTGAGAAGTTGCATACCTATTGAATAGGGTTCAAATCAAATCAGTTGCCTACCATCTCACATGTGATATGGAAAGGGAAGAGCCCATATCATTAGTATGTTTAGATTTAGGGTTGTCCGGCCTATGTCTAAAAGCAAAATCCGGACAAGCTCGAGGCAAGGTCTGTTATGTAGAACTGGGAAGGTTCCAGCTATACAAACTACATCTGATGATTTGGTAGAACCAAAGGACTCAATAGTTTCCAACGAACCTCAGCCTCTCCGCCGATCTAATAGGGTTCTTCAGCCACCTGAGAGATACTTTGGTTTCTCTATGACAGTGGGAGCGAGGATTACATCATGAGATGATGACCCAACTAGTTTCGAGCTGGCCATCAGGAGTGGGACTCTGTAAGAATGGCTGGATGCTTATCGATCTGAGATGGAATCCTTATACACCAACAAAGTATGGACTTTGGTTGCTTTATCTGAAGGGTTAAATCCCCATCAGGAGCAAGTATATCTTGAGAAGATTACTTGGTGTACATGGAAAAGTTGAGACTTTCAAAGCTAGACTTGTTAAAGGTTTGCATCATTGACCAGGTATGGATTATGATGAAATCTTTTCTAAGGAGCTATGCTTAAGTCCATCCAGATCCTACTTGCCACGGCTACATACCATGACTATGATATCTGGCGGTTGGGTGTCATGACTGCTTTTCTAAATGATGATTTGGAAGAGAGCGTCTATAAGTACACAACCAGAGGGCTTCGTAGACAGTGGGAGCAGCGGAAACGTGTGCAAGATGTTTTATGTGATAAAATAGGCATCGCGGAGTTGGAACATCTGTTTTGATGTGGTAGTCAAAGAGTTTGACTTCATCAAAATGGTAGATGAACCTTGTATATACAAAAAGGTAGTAGAGAGTATGGTGGTTATCCTCGTAGAGTACGTGGATGACATACTCTTGATAGGGAAGGAGTTTCCTATGCTACGATCGGTCAATCTCCGCTTATCACAAGGATTCTCCATATAGGATCAAAGTGATACCTCCTAAATCCTGGGTTTTGGATCTATGGAATAGATTTAATTGGATGTTAGGATACTCACTAGTTGTAGTGAGATGGTATCAATTGATCCTGAGGAGAAACACTGGAAAGGTTCCAGTGTGATAAGGACGACTGAATGTCAGTCGCAGGCATTGTTTTTACCCTCACTGGAGGGACGGTATGTTGGAAGAGTTCCAAGCTAGATACCATGACTTACTAGACGATGAAAGGCAAGATACATCGTTACCAAGGATGCTACCAAAGAGGCAGTCTTGATATATATAAGTTCATGAGATGAACTTCGTTCCTACCATTGTATGACAATGGAGTTATGGCTTTAGCCAAGGAACCCCCGTCCCATCAGAAATCCAGATATAATTCTTAGGCAGTATCACCTGATCAGGGTGATGGTTGATCCCCAGGGAGATCAAGGTTAGGAGAGTAGACGCAGAGGACAACAGCGCGGATCCACTCACAAAGGCCTTTTTCCCAGTAGAGACATTTATGGGATGGTTGAGTATGAGATACTTCAACCGCAGCTAATTGTTGGGTATGTGATACCACAAAAGATGGCCCTAGTGCAAGTGGGAAATTTTTAGTTATATGTATGCCCTAGAGGCCATTACTGTACATACGATGTATATTGTAGTGGATGCTAGGACATATATAGGGAGGACTTTCTTGCTCGATATGATAGTATGCTATCTGGTTGTACTTTATCTTAACATGTACTCTTATTGTCTCTATGTTACATGTTGATAAAGCCCTTAGGATATGTACTCGACTACTAGGACTATGATGAGATCATACTAGTGGGACCACGGTAGTCGACAAGTACATCCTATAACTGTTCCTAATCGAGGGTGTATCGAGACAGGGCATCGATACACCAGAGTAGACTAGCGTATATGCATCTTGACTCATATTATGGGCGATGGATGATCCCATTTTCATCGGTGTTTGACATCAAGGATGGTGTACGGGTGCTCAGTAGAGACTGGGTACACTGGACGGACTCGCCGAGAACTCGCAGATGGTATTATACCTTACGTAAGATGGCAGTTCTCCGGTGACACTGGTACAGAGTAGTCTGTTGACTCGAGATCGTCATAGAGTCTTGTGTGATTCCCACTGTGCTTTGATTTCCATCATACCACATCCAAGAGGGCATGCAAAAAGGTGGCTTTTGGGTACAGTCCCGAATCACATGGAGGCAATGAGCGATAGGAGGGGATTCGTCTCTCCCGGTATAGGGAGTTGATGTTGCACTGTGTTCGATTGGCTATAACCGGAAATCTCTGGCCAGGGTTGCTGAGATTTACTGGTAAGTGTTATCAGTAGTTTCTCGAACTGTTATAGACCTCATATCGATACGACATATCGAGCTACTGGGGTCTGACGTTTACCACCCCTAGGCGAGATATACGACATATCAGACGAGGAGACCGGACTGTACGGGTGTGTTACTGATTGGATTCACAGGAGAATGTACAGGCTTGCTTGTTGATCTTCTGAGCGCTCAATACCTAGGTAGCTGTTATGTTTAGCTGACCGCTTGCAGCTTGTGGGTGTTTGATATGATCATCAACTACTGCCGGCGTATTGACGATTCTTTAGAGTCCTACACAGAGGTTTCTTGGCTAAGGCAAAACGGAGTATGAGCACATACGTGATATGTGCGGGACCGAGGATAATGCGATATGTGATACCGTATTGGATTCTCGCAATATGAGATATCAGCCGGGTATATGTGATATAGCCGAGTTATCGTATTAGTCGGTTATTTGTGAAATGGCCGGTTTATCGGATCCAGTGTTGATTCGATAATTTAATGTATAATAATATATATGATATATTAAATTACATTAGCTAATATTAGCTCACTAAAAGATTCGTTTTCTCACGAGATAATACATTGATATATATGCGATATATGTTAATTGTATTATTTTCTATTGTTACAAAATATATTGTATATGTGATATATAATATTGTAACATGTTAGGGTTACAAATTTAACAGTGGATTAAGGTTTAAACTTGGTTAGGGTTTGGATTAGGGTTAGCTTTTGCATGAAGCTTCCATGAAGCTTCATGAAGCTTTGACTTTGTGGTTGCTTGATATTTTTGTAAGATATTATGTTAACCCTTTCCAAACCATTAACTCTAGTTAACTCTCTACAAGGGTTAACTCTTTCATGCTTAACCCTTGGTTAGATTTGTAACCATTACAATAATTCATTGTTCATCACAAAAGGATTAAGTTATCATCTTCATTCATCTTCTTCTTTCTTGAGTTTCTTTTTGAAAAAGCTTTCTTTTGTGATGAAAGTGAGTGAGAAAAAGATTATAAATGAGAGCAAAAATCCTACTTCATCATCCTCATCTATCCTTGCCATTTAGATGAGGGTGTTCACTTCATTTTATGAGTGTTAGCTTGTGTTAATGAAACTTCAAGGTAGATCATCTATGTTATCGAAGATCGGAAGCATGGTTGCATCATTCTCTTCGTGAACCCTATCGAGAGTCCGGAACACGATGATCGCAACGAAGGGACCTCAACACAGAGCTTAAGAAGTGAAGGACCGGATCTATAAAGGTTGTAATCCCTCTCACTTAGTGTTAAAGAGTTTAACATACTTGTTTTCGTCTAAACCCTAGTTTAAAGATCCGGCTTCGGGTTGTTCGGCACGGCTAAAATTTTAATCTGGCATAGTTGATGCCTCGTAGAACTTTGTGAGCGTGCCTAGCAACCCTACAGTAGATACAGTGTAAGGACGATGATATATATTTTTGTATTCTGGTGTCGAGCTCGTGGGAGCCGACTGTTTTTATATGCAGTTTATTATTCTGTGATGTTTACTTATTGCTCATTCTTCGCTACGGCGTCGTATATTACTCTTGTGATGATGGTTTCCGCCGTTGGGCAACATTGCTCCCGTTTGGGAATGTTTTGTTTCATTATATCTCATTTTCACTCATATCCTGTTTATTACCTGATTTCGGGGTTACTTTTACAAAGGAAATGCTGCCAAAATTATTTAAATGATGACGTAACTTTAAAAGAACTTACTGAACTATTTAAGGTTTTCTAAATGTTTTAACTAAATGTTTTCAACACTCGCTACTTTTATAGAGTTTTGATTTCTGGGTTCGGCTTACTTAGTTGCGTTACGCCTGTAGACATTGCGTGGTTAACTGCCGGTCACGGGTCGAAATATTTGGGTCGTGACAAAGTTGGTATCAGAGCGTAGGTTTTGCCTTTCGGAGTGTAGGATGACCTTGGTATGATGGTGTAGGTAGCTGAAGCAGAGTGGCGTAGCGTGTGTATGTTCCGCGGCATACTCACGACACGGTACTCCGCCAAGGCGACCTTAGGACTTATTGATTTAAATTCCTTCTTGAGTATATATATTCTTGTGATTCGATTTCCGTATTCTTATCGAATCCTAATTTCCTTTCAGCCATTATGCCACCAAAGACTACGAGGGCACAGAGAGCGGCCGCGAGGGCCGAGATTCGAGTTGATTCATCTGAGATGAGGACGGATCCCGGCAGTACACCGGTTGTACCAGAGCAGGTTGTTCCTCCCGTGACAGATCAGATCGCCATGCTAGGGGTTGGTATGCAGGAGATGCGCCAGACGGTGGGATCCAGCAAGCAGGAGATGCGCCACATGATAGGATCCCTAGTTGAGACGCTTCGAGCGCAGCGACCAGAGGTAGCTCCACCCGTTACAGAGACCGCGATGGTACCTACCGCACAGCCAGTTGCCCCTGCAGCCACGGAGGTGATTACAATATCGCTATCAAAGTTTATGAGGCTGAAGCCTCCGGTCTTCACAGGCACCGATACAGCCGAGGACCCACAGTCTTTCATTGATAGGATGGCTCGGATATGTCGTTCCCTCAGATGCGCAGATGCGAGATGGGTTGAGTTCACGAGCTTTCGCCTGGATGGTCTTGCGTAGAAATGGTGCGAATCAGTTGAGAAGGGTAGAGCAGCAGGTCTTCCTCCTATAACCTGGACAGAGTTCGTGGCACTGTTCCTTGCCCGCTTCCTCCCACTGAGTGTCAGAAATGCTAGAGCACGCAGGTTCGAGTCTTTACGCCAGACTCCGGAGATGTCGGTGGCAGAGTATGACGTGCTGTTTACAGAGCTAGCAGTTTATGCCCCGTATTTAGTCGCTACCGAGGAGTTGCTAGTCAAGAGATTTGTTCGAGGCTTGCTTACACCACTGTTCCTTGCGATCAGCCCGCAGCATTACGAGACATATGCAGCAGTGGTAGACGTAGCCCTATTAGTCGAGGAGCGCCTTGCTGATACTTCGGTAGTTCCAGAGCCGAAGAGAGTTCGTACTGGTATATCAGCACGGAGATAGACATTCAGACGCCGCGGCAGGTATTGTTCAGATACGAGAAGTGGCAGAGATTCGGGACGAGGCCAGATGTTTAGTTCGTATCCACGGGAGAGTCAGCAGTCGTCGCAACATTGCAATAGATGCGGCAGTCTACTTCACCTCGTGAGAGATTGTCCTGAGATACAACGGAGAGAGACAGCAGCACCGCATGTTACCTTACCACCTTCACCACCCCAGAGGGCGTTGCCGGTTGTACCTATTGTCTCTCCGCGTCAGACTCATACACAGAGAGGTCGTGAGCGTGGAGGAGTTGCTTAGAGAGGATGGGATGACCGAGGCAGAGGGCAGTCAGTCACCGGTGGAGGACAGGCGCGGGTTTTTGCTTTGACGCATCGGGACGCGCAGCCGTCCAATGTGGTGGTCTCAGGTATCCTTCCAGTATGTTCTGTTGATGCACACGTGTTGTTCGATCCCGGATCCACGCACTCGTACTTATCCATACACTTTGTGCCGAGTTTAGGTAGAGAGTCCGGTTTGCTTGATCAGCCGCTTGTTGTGACCACTCCTGCGGGAGAGTCGTTTGTTACTAGGCACGTGTTCTGATCCTGTACCGTCGGTATTGGCAAGAGAGAGTTGCCTATCGAGTTGATCCTTCTTGAGATGTTGGACTTCGACGTTCTTTTGGGCATGGATTGGTTAGCCATGTGCTATGCTTCTGTGGACTGCCGTGAGAAGACAGTTAGATTCTGTTTACCCGGCGAGTCGGTTTTTGTTGTGTTGGGGGACCGTGGTGCCGCCCGTCACAGTGTGATTTCTTCTTTTCGGGCTGGACAGCTTTTGAGGAAGGGATGTCAGGGATTTCTCACCTATGTTTGCGATGCTAGCGCTACAGAGGTTTCGTTGGACCAGGTTCCGGTTGTTAGCAAGTTTCCTGATGTGTTCCCTGACGAGCTTCCTGTTCTACCGCCCGAGTGCGACATTTCTTTCTGTATTGATTTGGTTCCTGGCACGGGGCCTATTTCCATACCGCCTTATCGGATGGCCCCGGCGGAACGTCGAGAATTGAAGGGTCAGTTGCAAGATTTGCTGGATAAGGGACTTATTCGACCCATTGTTTCTCTATGGGGTGCTCTAGTCCTGTTCGTCAAGAAGAAGGACGGCAGTTTGCGTCTGTGTATCGACTACCGCCAGCTGAACAGGGTGACAGTGCGAAACAGATATCCCTTGCCACGTATCGACGATTTGTTAGACCAGCTTCAGGGGGCAGGATACTTTTCGAGGATCGATTTACGATCAGGCTATCATCAGCTGCGGGTTCGATAGGAGGACATTCCTTGGACAGCTTTCCGTACACGCTACGGCCATTATGAGTTTTTGGTGATGTCGTTCGGACCAACCAATGCGCCAGCAGCATTCATGGACTTGATGAACCGTATTTTTCGGCCATATTTGGATCTGTTCATCATAGTATTCATTGACGATATCTTGGTGTATTCCCGGAGTAGTGAGGAGCACGAGCAGCACCTGCGGATTACACTGCAGACTTTGAGGGAGCACCAGCTTTACGCGAAATTCTCCAAGTGTGCTTTCTGGCTGGACAGCGTAGACTTCTTGGGGCATGTGATTTCATGAGACGGTATATGTGTAGACCCGAGGAAGATCGAGGCCGTTCAGCGTTGGCCCAGACCCACATCAGTTACGGAGATTCGCAGCTTTTTGGGGTTGGCCTATTACTACAGGCGATTCGTGCAGGACTTCTCCAGTATTGGTACACCTTTGACTGGGTTGACCCGTAAGTGAGTTTTTTTCGATTGCACGGAGGAGTGCGAGCACAGTTTCAGCAGCTACGGACTCGGCTGACTACGGCACCGGTGTTATCATTGCCTTCAGGATCAGGCGGATTTATGGTCTATTGTGATGCTTCTCGAGTGGGGCTAGGGTGCGTATTGATGCAGCATGATAGGGTGATCGCGTATGCTTTACGACAATTGATGAAACATGAACAGAACTACCCCACTCATGATTTGGAGATGGCTGCAGTGGTCTTTGCACTTAAGATCTGGCGACATTACCTATACGGCAAGTCGTGCCAGATATTCACTGATCACAAGAGTTTAAAGTCTATATTTCAGCAGCGAGACGTGAACCTTAGACAGCGCCGATGGATGGAGTTAGTGAAGGATTACGACTGCGAGATCTTGTATCATCCTGGCAAGGCGAATGTAGTGGCGGATGCTTTGAGCAGGAGGCCCGGGGGTAGTCTATCTTGTTTGAGCGCAGTACAGGGGAAGTCGTCGGCAGATTGGCAGATATTATGCGACAGCCGAGTGCAGTTCGAGTTCACACCGATCGGAGGACAGATTGAGCATGTTCGTGCATACCCACGGTTGCTTGACCGTATACATGAGGCACAGCACAGTGATGACCGATGTTCAGAGATCAAGACGCAGATTGGACAGGGCAGATTTTCCGAGTTCGTGATCGATGATCAGGGGATACTGAGATTTAGGACTAGACTGTGCATACCAGATGCTAGGGGACTATGGCACGAGATTCCTGAGTAGGCACATCGATCGGTGTACAGTGTCCATCCCGGTTCCACCAAGATGTATCATGATATGAGAGATGTTTACTGGTGGGACAGAATGAAGAGGGACATCGCAGATTTCGTGTCGAGATGCCTGACTTGTCAGCAAGTCAAGGACGAGCACCAGAGGCCCGCGGGAGAGCTACAGCCGTTACCCATTACGGAGTGGAAATGGGAGCAAATTTCGATGGATTTCGTTGTGGGTCTACCCAGGACTAGGCGAGGGTATGACTCCATTTGGGTGATCGTGGATCGTCTGACGAAAGCGGCTCACTTCCTGCCAGTGAAGACGACTTTCGGATATGCTCAGTACGCCCAGATTTACATCGACGAGATAGTACGACTGCATGGAGTCCCGACGTGTATCGTGTCCGACAGAGGCACCCAGTTTACCAGCCGACTATGGCAGAGACTTTAGGAGGCTTTGGGCACAAGCTTGAGTTTCAGCACAGCATTTCATCCGCAGACTGACGGCCAGTTGGAGCGGACGATTCAAACTCTCGAGGATATGCTCCGAGCGTGCGTTTTAGACTTTGGTGGTAGCTGGGATCATCATTTACCCTTGGTGGAGTTCTCCTACAACAATAGTTTCTAGGATACTATTCAGATGGGACCTTTCGAGGCTCTTTATGGGAGGAGATGTAGATCGCCCGTCTGCTAGACAGAGCTCAGTGAGAGCAGTATTTTGGGGCCCCAGATCATACAGGAGACGATCGAGAAGATACAGCTGATTCGAGACAGGATGAGGACAGCTCAGAGCAAGCAGAGATCGTATGCTAACAGGCGCCGCCGCAGATTAGAGTTCGCAGTTGGAGATCACGTTTTTCTGAGGGTCTCTCCGATGAAGGGAGTGATGAGATTTGGACGGAAGAGGAAGCTTAGCCCCAGATTCATAGGTCCCTTCGAGATCCTCGAGCGTGTGGGCGCTGTGGCTTATCGTTTGGCTCTTCCACCCGACTTCCCAAATGTTCACCCCGTGTTCCACGTGTCGATGCTTCGCAGATACTTACATGACCTTTCGCACATGATTCAGCATCAGACCGTTCAGCTCGAGCGCGACCTTTCGTTCACCGAGTAGCCAGTCGTGATATTGGACCGGCAGGTGAAGAAACTTAGATCGAAGGTCTTGCCATCAGTGAAGGTGCTTTGGCGCAGCCCGAGTGGCGAAGAGATCACTTGGGAGGCCGAGGGCGAGATGCGGAACAAGTTCCCTCATCTCTTTGAAGGTATGCGTAGCTTTATATTTTCAAATTCGGGGACGAATTTCTTTTAAGGGGGGAGATTGTAACACCTCAGGATGTGTTTTGTGGCTAATTATATTTAAATAAAGGGTTTTTAATAAAAAGTTTACCAAATTGAGTTTCAAATATTTTTCCAAATTTAATAAATATTTTTCTAGAATTTTCCTAGGCTTGCACACACATGTGCATGTAAACTAGAATTTAAAATGAGGCTATACCTTGATTAGCAACCATGGTGGGTTTAATAATGGGGATTAAGTCTTTTGGGTTTTAATTAAGTCTATTTAGTTAATTGATGGTTGTATTAATTTGAATTTTTGTTTTGGGGTGTTGACTTGAGAGAATGCATCATGGCAAAGCCATGCTTGCATTCAATGATGAGAGAGAAAGGAGGGGTTGACATTGGGAGTTATCATTTCCTCTCATTCTTGTGCTCATTTCTCTCAACCTCACTCTCACACTCACACACCCACATCCACAGCAGTAGCACAGCAGCAGAAGCAAGCAGCACAGCAGCAGCAAGCAGCACTGCAGCAGCAGCATTGAGCAGCAGCAACAGTAACAACTTCAACTGCAGCTCCTTCCCTCTACTCCATCTTCTTCCTCCAGCTCCCTAAGGTCGAGTGTGGGGTATACTTCTTGAACTTACCCCCTAGTTTGCTTAATTAGTGTAGCTCGGCTTCGATTAGTGATTAATGGTGCGTTTTAGTGCGATATGTGGTAATTAGTGGGAAACTTGATCAAGTGAAGTGTGTATTGGTTTAAGTCAGTTGATGGAGTGTTGTTAAAGCCATGTTAACCTAGCTTAGCCCCCAATTGCACTAAAATACCACCAGATTGCTAGTTGATGCAAAATTCATCGTTTTTGAGCAAAATCTAGCTTTCTGCAAACTGCTATCGACCCAGTGAGTTCAGATTAAAATTGAGATGATTACAGTATAGTTGTTAGGAGCTTATCCCATGTGTAGAAAACGACCCCCAAATTCCATACTCTGGCCGTCGAAAAATTAGTTCTGGCCGCAATTTGCAGCCAGATGGGGAGGGAATGGGTTTCGGTTTGGCTCTATAGGTGTCTGCTGCTATCCTTAGACTCATAGCATGTGCAATTTAATTTAATTGTTGCTGTAGAAAAATCTGGAGCTAAATACCTGTTTCTCGTATTTTTAAACCTTCGCGACACACGTGATACATGTGTGGGTTTGGGGTTTCTGCGTATCGCGATGCGTCGGGGTAGTTTCAGGCGCGTAATCACACGTTTTAGCGTATCGCGCACACGCGCGCTTGGTTTGGGACGCGGGTTTCTAGTTTGACCTTAATATCGCGTTTTTGTGGATTTGAGCTTATGTGTGATATATTGTGTAATTCTAGATTCACAGGCGAGTGAGACGGACGCTGCGAAGAAGGGGAAACAAGTCGTCGGCTACACTTAGCGCGAGACTTCGGTGATTAGATTTAACATCTACGGGGATATCGCCCGCATGGCGTTATGCGTCAGGGCTGATAGGACCTTATAGCTATATGTTGCATTTACCCCATTGACTGTCATGGATACTGTTATTGCATACTGCATTCCCTGCTATATGTATGTAAACTTAGAATTGATAGAACACCGCACTATTACTAACGGTTCATATTGCACGAGCACTAATCTGCATGTTACACACACACCGTTAGTAATTTCCATGACACAATCACTATTGAATTGCCATGATTATATTGCTGTAGTTCATTTCACATATGATTCGATATGATTTTCATAGAAATTGGGAGCCGCATGATGTGTTTAAAAACTGAAACTATTTTAAAAAGCGGTTTCCCCTTGTACCTATATTATGGCTTGATGTACATAGCACATCGCATTTGATTTACTTATTGGTGTTGGATTTTCATGTGATTTCTGGTTTTGAGGACCGTGGGATTATTTAAGAAAAGATGCATTATTTGAAAAACCCGGTTCCTCGTGATATGATATTTTGGTGCGTCCACCACGCGTTTTCTCGGTGCTGAGACGTGTGCTTGAAACCCGATTCGAGGTGGTGGATGATCAGTTTGCGGGTTCGTTGTGGACCCGGTATGGTTCCCCTCGGCAAGATGATCGATGGACTTTGCCGATTGAGCTTGGAGGTGGGCGAGTACCTACCGGTGATTGGTTGGACCTGGCGGTTATCCGGGGGATACTGACCAGAGTCGAGAGATGGATGCGAGACGATCCATACTGCCGGGGCCGAGGGCCGATACCGCAGACGGAGCCCGTGGGCTGATCCGGATTTACGGAGCCCGATATATGAGGATTTGCGTGTCGATGCTGGACATGAGTATTTTATGATATTTTGAGTGCCGATGTTGGGCACTCGTGATTCTCAGAGATTTACAGGATTTGAGGGCCGAGGAGTGCGCCGGCGCCTGAGTTTATTTGGGATTTGGGGTGCAGTTTTGGGCACCGATTATCTTTCCACGTTGATATTCCGTGTAGATGTTATTTATCCCATGCTCAGCATTGATTATCATGTATCTCATCCTGTAGTTATTTTACCTGACAGAGCACTTGCATGATTATTGCACCTACTGCTTGTCGCATATAGATCTTACTTGCTGGCATATGATAGAGTAGCGCAGTACGTGCATGCTCGTGATTACCTTTATATGTTATCTCTATTCACGAGTTGGCAACTCACCCCCGTTGTGCCACAGTATTTACAGGTTGCCCCTCAGAGTAGTCGCGGCAGGCTACCTTTTGCATCTTTTGGCTACAGATACCACTACAGTTGGTGCGGGAGCTGTTTTGCTTTTAGGTGGGTTGTGCTATCTGATTACTTTTATGGTACCCCTTTTTGTATCTAGTATTCTCCATCTACCATATATGTACTGGACTTAGATACAGTGTGAGGACGATGATGTATATTTTTGTATTCTGGTGTCGAGCTCGTGGGAGCCGACTGTTTTTATATGCAGTTTATTATTCTGTGATGTTTACTTATTGCTCATTCTTCGCTACGGCGTCGTATATTACTCTTGTGATGATGGTTTCCGCCGTTGGGCGTGATTGCTCCCGTTTGGGAATGTTTTGTCTCATTATATCTCGTTTTCACTCATATCCTATTTATTACCCGATTTCGGGGTTACTTTTACAAAGGAAATGCTGCCAAAATTATTTAAATGATGACGTAACTTTAAAAGAACTTATTGAACTATTTAAGGTTTTCTAAATGTTTTAACTAAATGTTTTCAACACTCGCTACTTTTATATGGTTTTGATTTCTGGGTTCGGCTTACTTAGTCGCGTTACGCCTGTAGACGTTGCGTGGTTAAGTGCCGGTCTCGAGTCGAAATATTCGGGTCGTGACACGATCCTAGATCAGTAATTCTCAACTATCTTGGTAAAGGATTTTTGGTGATGGCCACCCGTGCACAACCGCGACATCAACCCCTAATACCGGGAAAGTCGAATCCCCTGACGATCCGCTCACTGCCTCCTTGTGGCTCGGGACTGTACCCAACTAAAACCTGTTTGCACGACTTCATTAAGCCGTGGTAGGGTAGTAATCAAAGCATAGCGGGAACTCACACGAGACAAATGACGATCTCAGTTCGATAGACTAACCTGTACACATGTCACCTGCGAACTGCTATCTGATAATAGGTATAATACCAACCAGCATGTTCCCGGCGAGTCTGTCCGGTGTACTCATAACCCAATGAGCACCTGTATACATCTTAGGTGAAAAAACTAACACCAATGGCTTGTGAGACCGGCCACCGCCCCTCATCGGGGTCTCGATCAGTATACACTAGTCGACTCTGGAGTATCGATGCCCAGTCTTGAAACTCCCACGACTAGGAACATTTAAGGATGTGCCTATAGACCACCCAGCTCCCATATATATGATCGCCATCATAATGCTGGTAGTCAAGAAAGAATCATATGGGCTCTATCAACATGTAATAGTGATCAGTAACGCCACCTAAAGCAGTTACATTATGATAAGGACAAACCAGATAGCATACTATCATCTCGAGTAAGACTGTTTTACCGGTATAGGTCCTCCTTCAATAATCGCAATTGTGTGCCTGCGATCCAATAATTGACATGAGGGCACTATAGTCAACAATCTCCCACTTGCACTTAAGGCTAATTATTGCGGTGTCGCATAGTCATAGCCCGTATGATACCAAACCCCCAACTTCTCCACTAATCAGTTTCACAAAGCTCTATTGTGAAACTATCGCATTCGAGAAATAGCCTCAGTGAGTGGATCCGCTCCAATTTTTCTTTCTATATATCTCTTTATCTCAACTTTGCAGAGAAAGCTATCTCCCGAAATGAGCAATACCTATCTTAGAATATGTCTGGATATCTGATGGGACCCAGTTCACAAATGAACTCCAAATCAAGCAAACTTCTTAGATTGTATTGTCTACTGAATTTAATCAGTATCCTGCACTATGCCTTCCTCGGTATCCGCTTGGACCACCTGTCCAAACTACTGCCCCTCAAAAGAAGGAAAACAAAAACTCGGACAGTCGCTCTATCATCCAGGTCACCTTGGAAGCCTGGAATGATAACCGTCTCTCGAAGGAGGCTGCCATTACCATATCCCATGAACATCCACTTATGTTCATAAATTTCTTCCCAACGTTTCTCCAGGATTGGATTAACATAAACTTATTGCAGCTAGTGTAAAAACAGCATCTTGTGTGGTACTTGACATCAAATGATTAACTCAATTGCCTAAGCAAGTGATATGCCAATCATGCAAATCCCTTTCCCCTTTATTCTGTAAGACACCATTAGAGAGGGTGACTTCATCACTTGCAGGTACACCACCATGCCAGGAGTCAGCCTTTCTAAAACACATTTAGAAAAATGTCAAAGTACCCAGATTGGGACACTTCCCAAATCTAGATCTAAAATCATAGATCTAGTAACCAGAAACCCTAATATTATATCCATATCCTATGTAGAGAAACTACTTTATGACAACCACAGTATAACCGATCGTAGTATAGGAATTTCACTTCCTATAAAGTGCATGTCATCCAAATATCAGGACATCACACCCTACTACCTTCTTAACAGATCCATCTCCTATTCTGATGAAGTCAAAGCCTATGACTGTCACATCAAAAATAGATAATCTATCTCCGCTATACCTGCTTTAGTCTATAAATAGACACAAGCTTCTTGTCCACAATGCTTCTGCTGATCCCACTGACTACAACAACCTTCTGGCAGAGTCATATACACGTGTACTTCTAAAACTAGTTTAGAACGATACTATACTCATACTCCTGCCGGGTCTCATAGTCTACAACAGCAGTAATGGCAAGTCTGAGTAAACAAGAACCTCCATGTCACCGTCATTGAGGATACCGAAGTAACTCTCGGGCGTCTGAGGTTACCCACCATATCTGCGGAGTACCTAATGAAATGTCAACCTGATTGAATCTTTAGGTTCTATTCAATTTTCAGTAATCATTTGTTGTTCTGGAATCACTTCGAGTTTTACCATACTCCCACTACACTTTTATGAAAAAAGTCTATTTTGCTAAAACTGTGGCGAGTCAAGAACAATATTGTTGGATATAGTGTCCTCAAAGTCAATTATTGGATCGCAAGCACGTGATTGCAATAATTGAGGGAGGACATATACCGGTAGGACAGTCTTACTCAAGATGATAGTATGCTATCTGGTTTATCTTTATCATCGTGTACAGCTTTAGGTGACTTTACAGATCACTATTACACATTGATAGAGCCCTTAAGATTCTTGCTTGACAGCCAGCAGTATGATGACAATCATATACGTAGGAGCTGGGGTCTATAAGCACATCCTTAAAAGGTCCCTATTCGAGGGGTTTCGAGACAGGACATCGATACTCCGGGGTAGATTAGTGTATAGGGATGAAGACCCCGATGAGGGGCAGTGGATGGTCTCATAAGCCATTGGTGTCAGTTGGTTCACCTAAGATATATACAGGTGCTCATTGGGTTATGAGTACACCGGACAGGACTTGCCGGGAACATGCTAGTTGGATTCATACCAAGCGTCAGATAGCAGTTCCCTGGTGACATGTGTACAGGTTAGTTCATTGACCTGAGATCGTCATTTGTCTCGTGTGAGTTCCTACTGTGCTTTGATTACTACCCTACCACGGCTCAAAGGAGTCGTGCAAACAGGTTTTAGTTGGGTACATTCCCGAGCCTCATGGAGGAAGTGAGCGGATCGGTAGGGGTTTCGTCTCTCCCGGTATTGGGGGTGAGATCGCGCTGTGTCTAGGAGAGCCATTACACGAAGTCCTTAGCCAAGGCAGGAGATTTACTGGTAGGTATTCCAGTAGTATCTCAGGGTGTTCTGGGGTACACTCCGACACGACTTCTACCACTTTTGAGGGTCTGACTTTTACCAACCCCCTAGGCCCGACATGCGATACTCATAGACGAACGGACCGGACTGTACGGATATTGTCACTGATAGGCTCAGTAGGGTGTTAGGATGAGTTCGCTTATCGACCTCCATTTTGGTCAATACCTGGTGACCCGTTACATACAGCTAGTACCACTGACGTACTAGTGGTTAAATCCACAGCCAAAGTATTGACGAGTCTTTAGAGTCCACCACAGAAAGTTTCTCAAGTTTCGGGCGAAAAGTTGTAGAGGTCGTATGGTATTATGGCAGGGTTCGATCATATACGTGCAGTAGTGCACGGATCATGATCGGACGGATCATACTAGTGGTCTTTGTTTTAAGCCGAATCCTAGTATTAGATTTGTTGGATTACTTTAGTCTCATCGCATTCACATTCAGCCGGAATGCGGATGCTGGTATGTATATACAGGTGAGGGCTATTCTTGTGATCCGTCACGAGTTTACTTTAGATGTTGTCGTATCTTTTTGTTGGACTAAACATTTGGGTTAAGTTTTATTTTGGTGGAAATTATGCGCTTAGTTCATGATGAAGTGCATTAAATGTGACATGGACATGTTTAGTGACTCATGGTCTCTTTAATTGTGCAAATGTCACATTAGTGTTTGATTAGGGGTGTGAAATGATGGATGGAGAGAGAGAGGGCAGCCATAGTCTTGGGGATGGCTCTTGGATTATAATTCTAGTGCTCTCATTTTTTATCTCACACAAGAAAAGAAAACCTCTTCTTCTTCTTCTTCTTCCTCTTGCTCACCATTTTCACTAATGGCATCATCTTCAACCTCCATCCATACACTCTCATGTGTTGAGAATCAATGGATGCTTGAGACAAAGTTATCACACACATTCTCTACCTCACCTTAGACATGTCGTCTAGCAAACTTTACGTTTGAGTTGCTTCGGATGAAGCGGGAGCCCGTAAAAAGACTCATTGATGTGGTGCCCTTCCGACGAGGAGACCGGAGATCGGAGATGCCGCGAGGAGCTTAGGATGGTGGCCAAAGACCGAAGGACACGGATCGATCGGCATAGCCACTCTCACTTCTTAGTATAGCTAGTTTAGCGTTAATGGTTCAATCCGGGTTTAAAGTCTGCGTTAGCGCCAGTTTCAAGTTTATGAAAAGTTTTTGTTTCCGCATTTTGGACTCGGATCGACGGCCGGGGCTCTACCGTAGACATACATGGTATCAGAGCCACGCCATTAACCTTTACTAGCTTGTTCTAACTTGTTTGAAATATCGATCGAAAGAAATTTCCAAAACCGCGATTCCATTTCATGAAGTTTCTGTCGAAATGTTTTTGTGGTCGAAAAATTATTTTCAGTATGTCAGAAAATCGTGCAGGCTTTTTAAAGACAACTGAAGAAATTTGGTCGACTGAACCCACAAGAACGCTGCGGAACCGTGTCATAACCTACGTTTTGGCCGCGGTTCCGCCGCCGTTTTGGGGAAATAGTGTACCATTTTTCTTCTGGGTGTTTTTCACTTGGAATTGTGGTTTCTGGAATATTTAGTTTTGGCCCAGATTTATTTTGAGTGCTGGAATTGTACTTGGGGCCCACTTCGGGAAATTTTGTCGATCGAAATTTTAAATAAGTTAGTTCGCAGTACTTACATTACTATCTGTGACTATGAATGTCATTCGAGCGGTAAATCTTGTCTAATTGCTATAGCTCTTTTAGACGGATTTGCGAACGTGACATTCACGTTGATGTTCTGTGTTGTGATGTGTTGTTGCGGATTTGTCGTGGTGGATAGCTTGGTGCAATGTTAGTACAGTTTGGTATTATTTGTACATTTGATATTGTGGGGCTAGTGTCCGACATGTGGACTGCCGTCACTTCCTTTTTGTATATTATTATTCTGGGGCACGACCGGGTTGAGGTCGATGCACCCGTTGTACATATTTTTATTTTCTGTACTAGGATTACCCCGCGGTGGAGTGCAAGGATAGCCGGGTTCTAGAGAGCAACGGGCTCGCATCTCATGGCTTTGAGACGGAGAGGACTTCACTATAGAATTGGCAGGCTATTCGCCGCACTCGTGGGGGTATAGGTTGACCCAAGGTGGGGTGCTCAAGTTACCAGATTCTGTTAAATGTTGGGTGGTCCATTCACTTTGTTGAAGGGGGCTGCCTCGCTTCAGGTTTTGGCGGGTAACTTGCCGCGCCCGTAGGGGTCTAGGATTTTATTGCACAGGCTACCCACACGACCAGGGGAACGTCGAGTTTCAGTTGCGGCTCAAAGGAAAGCCGGGGATTCCGGATTATCTGTTTTGTTCTGTGATGCTTATTACATTTCTGTGATGTTGCATTTATCACGCCTGGAGCGATTATTATATATTGCTATATATATACTAGTAGATGTTGTATATGTTTTACATCCGCGCTAGTCCAGTCCCCGCTTTGTCGTTAGTTAAGTAACCTAACGGGTGATGACGAGAGCCAGTGGCGAATGTGGATGGCATACACGTACATCATATTTTCGTTCTTTATTGGTGTGATTAATTGATGGGACTGCATTGATTCGGATCAATCCAAGGAAAACAAACTTGTTTGATGTTGTTGGAACAATTTTCAAAAAGCTGTTATTGCAAGGATGTTCTCTTTTGTTTTGCATAGTGGTATTCGGTTATGAATATCCAGCACCTCAATCTACGAGGCAAAGGCCGAGATCCCTTCATCGGGAGTGACCCCTTGGATAGAAGTTTGCGTCAGGGTAATAACTTCACTATAGTCGATTACTTTTTGCTTTGCATCGCGGTATTCATTTGGAATATCCTGCACCTCATTCTACGGGGAAAGAGCCGAGATCCCTTCACCGGGAGTGACCTCTTTAGCAAAGGTTTTCGCCACTATATTTTTATAAAAAGCTATCCGGTTCCTTCAACGATATCAAGTTCATTATGTTAAAGGTTTTTCGCTAAAAACCATTCGTAGCCCTCCGTCATTTCAGACAGGTAGCACTTAGTATTCATGCTATGTTTATTAGCCTTAGTCAAGGCATAGTGTATGGTAGCTATTTGTTACTTTTCTGCTGCATAGATAGATGCGTTGGTTTGGGACAGTCGTACAGCCTTATTGGCCCTAGTCAAGGGCTTGTACGGGTGGGTTCAAATTAACCTAGACAATGATGGGTAGAACTTGACATGTGACTTATGATTTGTTGGCCTTAGTCTAGATCATAAGAGCATGGGGTAAAAATCATATCGGAAGTTTCTAAAGAAACTGAAACTTGCCAGATATACGCATACCTTCTGGAGTGTGATAACGTCAGTGGATTCCATCATATTATCATGCGATGATAGTTGGATCCCGATTCCCACTGATGAGTTGGTTTACTCCTCGGGTGATCCCGACTAATTCTTCTTTCAGATTTGGAGGAGAATTTGAGGATACAGTGGGAGGTTTCCTGATTAGATAAATTGATGACCATTCTGATCTAGGTTAGAGTGCACGTAGAGTGTTTTTTTTCTCTCTCTCTTTGGCAACGACCATGGCCCGACCCTAGACTATGACTCAGTGACCAAGTTAACCGAACCTTCTTAAAACACTGGCTTTTGGATTGTCAGAGTTGCATACCTCAATGCCACTCCTACTTTTACCCTTTTCTCCAAAACACCTCGTATTACTACGAACATCCACTTCCATTGGATAAAACCATCGTATGGTTATATACGAACTCGAAGGAACTTATTCCATATTCGAGGATGGTTTCCGGTTCTTGAGGAAATGAATAGGACTATTCAGTTATCTTTTCCTTTTACAATCTCTCAGGTTGCGAGTGTTCCTTAGATTAGGACGGTACACCTATTACGCTTATTGGATAGTCTTCATCCAAACCAAAGGCAGGTGCCGAAGGGTAGGGAATGAAGAAAACCATTTAGCCTAAAAGGTGTACAGAAGGTATTAAGTAAATACAAATAAAGGGAACAGAAAGTGGGAAAAGTAAATTACGACTGCTATTCATGACCAAACCAAGTATTTCATCGCCACTCCTATTTCACCTTTGTATTTCTCCAGAACACTCCGTATCACTATGAAGATCCACAGTTATATGGATACTCCATCGTATGGTTATATACGAACTCAAAGGAACTTGTTCCAGTTCGGGGATTGATTCTAGTTCAGGAAAAATAGGAATAAAGTTCGTTCAGTTGTCTTTTATCATTACCTTCTCTCAGGTTGTGAGTACTCCTAGGATTAGGAGAGTACACCTATTATGCTTATTGGATAGTCTTCTTCCATACCATAGGTTGGTGTTGAACGGTAGGGATGGAAGAAAACCATTTGGCCTAAAGGTGGTGTACAGAAGATAATGACTAAAGACAAATAAAGGGATTTGGAGATATGGCAAAGAAATTTATGGTTACAGTTGTGAATCTGATAATGGAAGAGGCATTACTAGGAATACCCGGATACCCCTTCAAAACATTTTCATATTTCAGTTTCACTATGCGTTGTTAATAGAAAACTGATTTCCCAATTAGACCCTTGCTCCACGGTATGTATTTACAAGCTATGATTCTCATATCTGTATGGTTTTACAGATGATGAGTGGGAGTAAGTTATTGGGAATTGGGTGACCATCCTCATTATATCGGGATTCGTTGTAATTGGTGATATTTGAGGAAATCGCCTGGGTTGTTTGCCGGATGGCAAATATTTGGTTTTGAATATCCGTTGTTATGCACCAATTTCAAATTGATATATCTGTACGTTTATTTTTATAAAGTGAGATATAACTTTTTGAAATTATGTCCATGACATTTACATATATCAGTGGATGGTTAGGTAAGGAGCATTAAACAGCGGTGTAATTCTTCTTAACCATAAGTACAGTTTTCAACCTACGACACACAGGGAATGAGTTATTAGACTCAGGGGACTTATACAGAGTATTGTATGTTGTCCAGTGTCCATTAGGACAGAAGGGTTGGTACTTGTACTATATTCTGTTTACTTGTGACTTCTCTAGTTCTTAGACATGTGTTTCATACAAATACAAGATCCAAGTTTTGAGAAGTTATAGGTATATGAATAAAGTAGAGAACCGGGTATTGCAAGTATCAGGATTCTTCAAGGTGATCGAAGATGTAGATACTTGTGTATGGTATTCAGTTGATAGTAATGATTATGAGAACTTGCTTCTATTTCAGGTTACACATATCTGGATGTATTCCTTAATTGAGTAATGCTGATCGGCCTCTCTCCATTTAGTTGACATGCACTGGAGACAGTTGCATAATTTGAATCTGGTTCCAATTAAATCAGTGCCTCTGTTTCTATATTGGATATAGAATAGTTCTTATCTTAAAAATGTTAATGTACGGGGAGTTGTCCGGCTTATGCTTAAAATCAGACTCTGGATAACTCAAGGCACGTTTCTGTAATGGCTGTTTGTGGGTTGACCCGGGCTATGACGAGGGTTAACTTTCTTCCATCTGGAAGATCAATGGTGATATTGTTCTTGACTCGCCACAGTTTTAGTAAAATAGACTTTTTCAGAAAACAGTAGTGGGAATATGGTAGAACTGGAAGTGATTCCAGAACCTCAAACGATTACTAAAAATTTAATAGGACCTAAGGATTCAATCAGGATTGACATTTCATTAGCCACTCCGCAGATATGGTGGGTAACCTCAGCCACTCGAGAGGAACTTCGATATGCTCAAAGAAGGTGACATGGAGGTTCTTGTTTACCCAGACTTGACACTACTGTTGTTCCAGGCTATGAGATCCGGCAGGAGGATGAGTATAGCGTCGTTCTAAACTAGCTTTAGAAGTGCACGTATATATGACTCTGCCAGAGGGTTGTCGCGGTCAGTAGGAGCAGCGGAAGCATAGTGGACAAGTAGCTTATGTCTATGGACTAAAGCAGATATAGCGGAGATAGATCATCTATTTTTGATGTGACAGTCATGGACTTTAACTTCATCAGAATAGGAGATGGAGCTATTAAGAAGGTAGTAGTGTGTGATGTCCTGGTATTTGGATGACATACAAAGAGTAGGAAGTGAAATTCCTATACTACGATCGGTTATACTTTGGTTGTCACACAGTGGTTTCTCCACATAGGATATAGATATAATATCAGACATTCTGGTTACTAGATCTATGGTTTTAAATCTAGATTTGGATAGTTTCTCAATCTGGGAACTTAGACAGGCATTCTACAGGTATTTTAGAATGGACGACTCCTGGCACGGTAGTATACCTGCAGGTGATGGAGTCACCCTCTCTAAAGGTGTCTTACAGACTAAAGGGGAGAGGGATGTGCATGATTAACATATCACTTGCTTAGGCAATTGAGTCAATCACGAGATGTCATGTGCCACACCAGATATTGTTTTTGTACTAGATGCAATAAGTTGATATTGATCCAATCCTGGAGAAACATTCGGAAGAAGTTTTGGAATATAAGTGGATGTTCTAAGGATATGATAACTACACCCTTTTTCGGGAGATGGTTATCATTCCAGGCTTCAAAGGTGATCTGGATGACAGAGTGACTGTCAGGGTTATAGTTTTCCCTCTGACGTGGGGCAGTTGTTTAGACAGGAGGTCTAAGCGGATACTGAGGAAGGCATGGCGCAGGATACTGATTAAGTTCAGTTGACGATACAGTCTAAGAAGTTTGGATTTGGAGTTCATTTATGAACTAGGTCCCATTAGATATCCAGACATATTCTAAGACAGGTATTGCTCATTTCGGGAGATGGCTTTCTCCGAGAACTTGAGATAAAGAGAAACATAGAAAGAAACATCAGGGCGGATCCACTCACTGAGGCTATTTCTCGAACGCAATAGTTTCGCAAACGTTTTTTGTGAGACTGATCAGTAGAGGAGTTGGGTGTTCGGTATCATACGGGCTGTGAGTATGCGACATCGCAATAATTAGCCTTCAGTGCAAGTGGGAGATTGTTGGATATAGTGCCCTCAAAGTCAATTATTGGATCGCAGGCACATGATTGCAATGAATGAGGGAGGACCTATGCCGGTAGGACAGTCTTACTCAAGATGAGAGTATACAATCTGGTTTATCTTTATCATCATGTACAGTTTTAAGTGACCTTACAGATCACTATTACACATTGATAGAGCCCTTAGGATTCTTTCTTGATGGCCAGTAGTATGATGGCGATCATATACCTGGGAGCTGGGGTCTATAAGCACATCCTTAAAAGGTCCCTAGTCGAGGGGTTTCGAGACAGGGCATCGATACTCCAGGGTAGACTAGTGTATACGGATTGAGACCCCGATGAGGGGCGGTGGCTGGTCTTACAAGCCATTGGTGTCAGTTGGTTCACCTAAGACGTATGCAGGTGCTCATTGGGTTATGAGTACACCGGACAGGACTCGCCGGGAACATGCTAGTTAGATTTATACCTAGCATCAGATAGCAGTTCCCTGGTGACATGTGTACAGGTTAGTTCATCGACCTGAGATCGTCATTTGTCTCGTGTGAGTTCCCACTGTGCTTTGATTACTACCCTTCCATGACTCAAAGGAGTCGTGCAAACAGGTTTTAGTTAGGTACAGTCCCGAGCCATATTGAGGCAGTGAGCGGATCGGCCGGGATTTCGTCTCTCCCGGTATTGGGGGTGAGATCGCTCTGTGTTTAGGAGAGCCATTACACGAAGTCCTTAGCCAAGGCTGGAGATTGACTGGTAGGTATTCCAGTAGTATCTCAGGGTGTTCTGGGCTACACTCCGACACGACTTGTACCGCTTTTGGGGGACTGACTTTTACCAACCCCCTAGGCCCGACATGCGATACTCATAGACGAACGGACCGAACTGTACGGATATTATCATTGATATACTCAGTAGGGTGTCAGGATGAGTGCGTTCATCGACCTCCCTTTTGGTCAATACCTGGTATCCCGTTACATACAGCTAGCACCACTGACATGCTAGTGGTTAAATCCACAGCCAAAATATTTACGAGTCTTTAGAGTCCCCCATAGCAGTTTCTCAAGTTTCGGGCGAAACGTTGTAGAGGTCATATGGTATTAAGGCAGGGTTCGATCATATACGTGCAGTAGTGCACTGATCATGATCGGACGGATCATACTAGTAGGCTTTGGTTTAAGCCGGATCCTAGTATTAGATTTGTTGGATTACTTTAGTCACATCGCATTCGCATTCAGTCGAAATGCGGATGCAGGTATGTATATACAGGTGAGGGGTATCCTTGTGATTTGTCACGAGTTACTTTAGATGTTGCCGTAACTTTTTATTGGACTAAACATTTGGGTTAATGTTTATTTTGGTGGAAATTATGAGCTTAGTTCATGATGAGGTGCATTAAATGTGACAAGGATATGTTTAGTGACTCATGGTCTCTTTAATTGTGCAAATGTCACATTAGTGTTTGATTAAGGGTTTGAAATGATGGATGGAGAGAAAGGGGGCAGCCATAGGCTTGGGGTTGGCTCTTGGATTATAATTATAGTGCTCTCATTTTTTATCTCACACAAGAAAAGAAAACCTCTTCTCTTTCTTCTTCTAGCTCACCATTTCCACTAATGGCAT
This sequence comes from Agapanthus africanus, assembly GCA_030015575.1. Classification (NCBI taxonomy): domain Eukaryota; kingdom Viridiplantae; phylum Streptophyta; class Magnoliopsida; order Asparagales; family Amaryllidaceae; genus Agapanthus; species Agapanthus africanus. The sequence goes on from CM057344.1 coordinate 228,889,757, forward strand.
CATCTTCAACCTCCATCCATACACTCTCATGTGTTGAGAATCAATGGATGCTTGAGACAAAATTATCACACACATTCTCTACCTCACCTTGGACATGTCGGCTAGCAAACTTTATGTTCGAGTTGCTTCGGATGAAGCGGGAGCCCATAAAAAGACTCATTGATGTGGTACCCTTCCGACGAGGAGACCAGAGATCGGAGATGCCGCGAGGAGCTTGGGATGGTGGCCAAAGACCGAAGGACACGGATCGATCAGTATAGCCATTCTCACTTCTTAGTAGTTAGCTAGTTTAGCGTTAATGGTTCGATCCGGATTTAAATTCCGCGTTAGCGCCAGTTTCAAGTTTATGAAAAGTTTTTGTTTCCGCATTTTGGCCTCGGATCGACGACCGGGGCGCTACTGTAGACTTACAAATATCACTATTGATCTTCCAGATGTTAGAAAGTTATCCTTCAACATAGCCCAGGATAACCCACAAACAGCCATTACTGAAACGTGTCTTGAGTTTATCAAGAGCCTGGTTTTAAGAATAAGCCGGACAACTCCATATAGCTTAACATCGTTAAGATATGAACCATTCTATATCCAATATAGATACAGAGGCACTAATTTAATTGGAACCAGATTCAAATCATGCAGCTGTCTCTAGTGCATGTCAACTAAGTGGAATGAGGCCAAGCAGTATTACTCATCTAGGAGTGCATCCACATATGTGTAACGCGAAAGGAAGGAGGTTCTCAAAACCATTACTATCAACGGAATACCTAGCATAAGTGTCTATATCTTCGATCACCTTAAAGAATCCTAATATTTTCAACATGTGGTTCTCTACTTTATTCATATACCTATAACTTCTTAAAATTTGGACCTTGTATTTCAGGGAAACACTGTCACGACCCGATGGTACGGAACATGACTGGCACTTAAATTACGAAACGTCTAAAGACGTAATGTAATCTAAGTAAGCCAAATCCCAAAAATCTAAACAAAATTAGAAGTAGAGTGAAGGAAAACATGTTAAAAGAAAATGATTTTAACCAAAACAAATCGCATTAAACATTTTATTAAAGCAACAAATTTTCCTAAAAATTTTGGTAGAGACTCCTTTGTAAAAACTGGCCCCGAAACGGGTACAAACAAGAGATATACAAATGAATCATGAATAAGGCATCCCCAAGCGGGAGCTAGCTCTTCGCCAAAGACGGATCACAACCACATACAATATATATATAATCAATACCAAAATGAGCATGTAAAAACACGAAAGTAAGAAAACAACACGTTGGCTTAAATGAGCATCGACACCAAACCATAAATACAAGTCTCAAAAATCTCACCATCTAGCCCAATATACAAGGGTAGATAGAGTATACTGGATACAAAATAAAAATACACGGTGGGAGCAAAAGAAAATCCTCCAAAACGCACATGTGAGCAAGCTGCAAGCCGAAGCAAAGAAGCGAAATAGAAGATACACCTGCCGCTACTGTGCTGACGGGTCAGACCTGCAAGATATTGTGGCACAACGGGGGTAAGTTGCCAACTCGTGAGTAGTAAGTAACATCCATTAAGGCTATCGTAAGCATGCACGCAAATGCGTCATAACCTACATATTCCGATATGATGCGATGCACTAGTATGTATGCAATATGGATGCATAATCAACACGAAACCTGAATATATTTGGTATGAGAAAATCTGTATTCTTATCTTCGTAAAACTTTTATAAAATCACTGAGGTATCATCAATGAAATCATTAGAAATCCGTGTCAAGTATCGACACAAATACGAATATCATAATGTCTCAATGTATAATTATCTCAATGTCTCAATATCTCGATGTCTCAATATATCAATATCTCAATGTCTCAATATCTCGGGCTCCGTCAGTCCGGATCGGCCCATATCATCAAATCTCACGACTACGACGGTATCCTCCGGATATCCGCCACGCCCGACATCACCGGTAGGTAGTCTGTCCTTGCCAGACTCATCGTCTACAACTCGAGCTTCTTGCCCCGGGGTACCGTACCGAGCCTACCATATACCCGAAACTACTCCTCGAATCGGGTCTCAAAATCCAACAGCAATCATGAAAACTCATGGTGGACGACCCATACATCACGAGAAAACCGCAACTTGCATTTTAAAATGATGATAATAAGTTTTTATAAAATTCTTGCGGTTTTCCACAAAATCCAGAAATCTCATAAATGCAGCTTTTCTTTGAATCAACAAAAAAAAAATATAATCCTCGAGAAGAATCACAATATAAAAATATGCTGGTGATGATGGAAAACTATAATACGGTAGTATATACCATACGGAATATGGCCAGAAGCTACGCATGAATCATGATGCAGTGAGGTATGTATACATGATTAACAATCTTACGAATCCATCCTAATGAAATGAATATGAAAGTATAATGCTATGGATTATACACGATGCAAATGCACGAATATCAGTTCCAAGAAAGTTCTATAGTGTTCGTGACATAGCAATTACCAATGGCGTGGGTGCTTGCATAAATAGTGCGCATGCGGCATAAACCAACGGTAATGGAGCAAGTGTCCTATGAGGTAATATCACACACACACACACACACACACACACACACATATAACGATGTGATGTAATGAGATAACTAGCTAACAAACTACGCAAATAATATAAATATTATAGGCAATACTAAACCGTCGGGCGTCTCGCGCCATCCAGACGATCCCCCCATAGATGTATATATCTACTCACCGGGACGCCTCGGCTAAACTGATCCGATCTCCGTCTGTCTTTCCGTACCGCGTCCGACACCTCTGCACCTGACCCTAGGATTGCACACAAGCAATAAAAAGGATAAATATACGAATAGTCGTGGACACAAATTATGCAAGTCAATCACACGCATTACTAGACTCGCACACACTTGGTGCACAAACGCGCTCGCAACAACGCCGCAAACTACAACCATGGTCGCTATACATGAAAAAATCCCCAAACCTAAAATCCAATCGCACCAATCGCGCATTCATAACACACTAAATATTATAAGGATTTAGTTATAGGTCATCAAGTCTTAACTTAATTCAAATCGATTAACTTCCAAAAACCTAGTAAGCTAAAATTTCCATTTTAGTTCAAAACTTGATGTTCTAACCAATCTAAATGTTTTAGCAATTCTATTGGCTATAATGTTCATTAAAAATCTTAATTAACTCACACAAACTATTACTAAAATTTTATGTCACCTATTGGCATTAATATAAAAATCTAGTTTGCAAAATTAACTAGATTGAACAATTTTAAAGTAACACTTTACAATTTAACATCTAAACTAGATTGTGCATGTCTTAGTATGTTAAACTACCCTTTACTAAGCTAGAAATGATGTTAAAAACCTAACTTAATTCAAAACCCTTTTCTTGAAAAACTTAAGTTTGCAATTAGAACCATATTTAAACACTTAATTACTTAAATTAAAGTAATTAATCAACAAACAAAACATTGACTTAGGATTATACCTTCAATTCATGAGATCAACATATAACTTGACCTCCAAAATATTTCTTTTTCTCCAAGATCCAAGCTTGTTTGGCCAAAGAATCATGGGTAAAGATTAATTTTGGGATTTGTGGGATTTTTTATTGATTATACATGAATTTTTTTAAGAGTTGTGATGAGAGAAGGAGGTGGAGAAATGAGGGGCTGCCATGGGGGAAGGGGGCTCGGCCATGAGCAGGTTGGAAGAATGAGAGAGAGAGAGTGAAGCTTGTGGATGTGTGTAGAATATCCTATTTGTATCTTATATTATTTTCTTTCATTAATTTATTAATTTCCTTCATGTTTGGTGCAAGAAAAAGATGTTAAAGGGAGAGAATGGGGGGGCTCGGCCCAGGTTAGAGTTTGGGTTTGTGTGTGTTTAAGTATGTGGAAATTTCTAGTTTAGACACCCTACAAGTCTCATTTAACACACCTTTCTTAAATTCTATTTTAATTTCTTTTCTATTTAAACTAGAATTCTCTAGAACTTGATGACAAATGGAGGAAAATAGAATATGTTACAAACTTGTTAATAAGTTGTCATGGTTCATATTTGTATAATTTACCCATTCTCATTTTATAATTATCACTAATTAAATGTATAATTAAAAGCTTATAATAATATTTAAAATAATTAATTAAGAAAAAATATTTAGTTAGACTAGAAATTTATAAGTGACCAAATAATATCAATTACTAGCAATTGCATAGTTAAAATAGGCGTATTTAAATCTATATCGAAAAATAATTATAGCTAAGTTTTACGGAAAATACGGTTTATTTTACCGATTATCAGAAAAATTCTCTTAAACGATTTATTTATTTGTTTGTTTATTTATTTATTATTAAAACGTTACAATCTTCCCCCTTAAAGAAATTCGGTCCCCGAATTTAAAATCTAACTACACGTACCCTCGAAGAGATGGGGATATTTCTCCCGCATCTCGACCTCGGCTTCCTACGTAACCCCTTCGCTGCTCGGACCTTGCCAAAGAACATTTACTGTCGGTATGCCCTCAGACCTCAGTTTTATCACCTGCCGAGTTGGAATGACTATCGGCTGCTCTTGCGAATGAAATATTGCGCTCTAGCTGGATCATATGATGCTGTATCGCGTGAGAGGGGTCATGAAAGTACTTGCGGAGCATCGATACCTGAAACACGGGTGAACATCTAAAAAGATGGATGGAAAAGCCAAACGATAAGCACAGCGCCGACAAGCTTGAGAATCTCGAAGGGACCCATATATCTAGAACTAAGCTTTCCTTCCTTTCCGAATCTTAACACGCCCTTTATTGGAGAAGCCCTCACGAAAACATGATCACTTTAAACGAATTCAAGTCTGCGACGGCGTATATCAGCAACAGATTTCTGCCTGCTCTGGGCCGCTCTCATACTATTCTGAATCAACTGAATCCCTTCTGTCACCTCCTGCACAAACGGTGGACCCAAAATGTTGCTCCCACTGAGCTCTGTCAAACTTATAGCTATCGACATCTCTTCCCATAAAACGCCTCAAAGTGTGCCATCTGAATCTTCTCCCGGAAACTGTTATTGTAGGAGAACTCTTCCTAGGGTAAATAACGATCCCAACTGCCACCAACATCTTGAACGCAAGCTGGGAGCATGTCCTCAATAATCTGAATGGTCCGCTCTGATTGACCGTCGGTCTGCGAATAGAAAACTGCGCTGAAACTCAATTGTTGTCAAAAGTCTCTTGAAGTTTCTACAATAGTTGGCTAGTGAACTGGGTGCCTCTGTCGGACATAAAACAAGTCGGAACTCCATGTAGTCGCACCATCTTATCAACATATATCTGAACATACTGAACGAATCCGAAAATGGTCTTGACTGGCTGAAAGTGAGCTGCTTCCGTTAATCGGTCTACGATTACTCAAATAGTGTCATACTCTCAACTGATCCTAGGTAGACCCACGATAAAATCCATAGAAATTTTCTCCCATTTCTACTCCAGATTGGGCAAAGATTGTAATTCTCCTGCTGACCCCTGATTCTCGGCCCTGACTTGCTGATAAGTCAGTATCCCGAAACAAATTTATGACATCTCTCTTCATCCCTTCATATGATATCCGGACTACGTTAAACTATTCGATCAATTCGTCAAAGTCCTATAATTTCCCTAGAGCTCAACACTTGAGCACAGTTTAAAATACCAAGAACATACCACGGTACCTACGGACCAACCGTAGAAGGGCAGACCCAAGCCGCACTAATTACACCGAGGAACTGCCGCAAACCCTAAGGGTCGAAAGCGTTCCCATGGTCATTATGTCGAGTTAGGGTTTCATTCTTCTAGAGGGTCCATAGAATTACTTGCATGTCTTTCCGAATAGGTTAAACATTGAAAAATGGGTTTTTGACATTCGTTCGAACTTTTTAACTTCGCCTAGCCAACATACGAATACCCGAAACAATGTTGAAACTACGAATATGAAACACTCCGACTTGCCTATATTGTAAGATCACACCACCTGCAAACTTAGCACAAACAAGCAACACCTGAAACACTAAAACCCAGATCTTGGAATACTGGAAAATAATTTTGAAGCCAGAACTCTCAAATAGGGCCGGCTGTCACGAAGAATCTGCTAATCTGCTGTCGACTGTCTCTGAACCGTGCTCAGACAACAAAAGCTACCTCCGGAACTCTAACTCAAAACATCTGCCACAACATTCGCCTTGCCCGGACGATAAAGAATCTCGCAGTCATAGTCTTCACTAGCTCCACCCATCGGCGCTGTCTTAAAATTAATTTCGCTGCTGAAGATATACCTTAAGCTTCTTATGGTTCATAATTTTCTAGCATAACTCATCTCTAAATCTTAAATGTCAAAATCACTACAGCCATCTCTAAATCATGGGTGGAATAGTTCTACTCATTCTTCTTCAACTGCCGAGAAGTATCGCAATAACCAACAAAACCGCCTGATCCTTATGGCAAAGATAATACTGGTGCCGAAATCAAACGAGTCTTCAACTGCTGAAAACTCTACTCAAATACCTCGGTCCAACGAAAGAAACGCCCTTCCGGGTCAACCCGGTCCACGTTACAGCTATATGCGAAAATCCTGTACGAAAATGTCGGTAGTTTCCGGTCAAACCCAAAAATGCTGCGAACTTTCATTACTGATTCAGGTCTGGGCCAGTGCGAAACGGCCTCGATCTGCTTCGGCTCCATACTTTCCATCTCTCGTAACTACGTGACCCAAGAAGTCAATGTTGTCCAATCAGAAAACACACTGAAATAATTTAGCAATTAGCTTGTGTTCCCTTAAGGTATGTAACGAAATCCTCAATTACTGTCCAAGCTCCACTCGGCACCAAAAGTACACTAAGACGTCCTCAATGAACATGATGATAAACTGATCAAGAACGGCCTGGATATTCGGTTCATCAAGTCCATAAATGCTACTGGGCACTGGTAAGCTCAAATGACATCACCAAAACTCATAACGCCCGCAACTTGTGTGAAAAATAATCTTCGGAATACCATCCTCTCGAACGCACAACTGGTAGTAGCCTGACCGCAAGTCAATCTTTAAGAACTGTCCCGCACCCTGGAGCTAATCAAATGAATTTTCAGTACGAGGTAAGGGATATTTGTTTCAACAGTAGCCCAATTCAACCAACGAAAATCGATACACCAACACAACTGCCGTCTTTCTTCTTGACGAACAGAACATGAGCTCCTCAAAGTGACACACTCGGACGAACAAGCCCTTTATCCAATAAATCTTGCAACTGATTCTTCAGTTCTTTACGCTTCGCCGAAAATCAAATTAAAGCAGAACACAATATCGCGCTTTGGCGACCAACTAAGTAACTTGTCAGGAAAAACACCTTGAAATTCCCTCACAAACGGAACCTGGTCCAACGGGACCCCTACGGCTCCAACAACACAGACATACGTCCATAATTCCTGACATCCTTTCCTCAAGAGCTGACTAATGCCAAAGAGAACTCAAACTGGGAAAGGCGACGCTACGGTCTCCCCGAAAACAAGAACTGGCTTACTCGGAAACTAACTCCGACTGCCTCCTCACGGCAGTCCACGGATGCATAACACATGGCTAACCACTCCATGCTCGGAAGGACATCGAAGTAAAACATACCGGAAGGAATCAAATTGACAAAATAATCTTTATCTCCGATGCAAGCGAATCACGAACGAACAACATATCGAGCGACCAAAAGATTAGCATCTCATAATGCCGTCTATCCAACCGCCTCTGAGCTGGCATACTAGCACAAATCTGCTTTGGTCCAAAAACAACCGAAGCCTCATAAATACGCTCCTCTAGCAGTAAGGTTACATCCATCGCGGTTGCATGAGTGTCAAAATGCTGGACGCCTATAGCAAGCAATACATGTATGTCCAATCTCCACACGAACCTCTTTATCTTTCTTTTCAGTGTCCTCCAGGTAAGGAACACAATCCACCAAGAAAAAGCTGAATGTAATACTCGGACACTGCCATCCCTAAAGTCTTACACAAAGGCTCGAAACTACGAGCTCGGGAATTTCAAACGCTCTCCGGAAGGAAAAGAGCAAGAATACATCTGTAAATTTATCCCAAGTCATAGGAGGTAGATCTGAAGCTCGGCCTCTCTCTCGACTGACTCGCACCACGTCTAAGCAAGACCTTCTAGACGAAAACTCGCAAGCTCGACCCATCTCTCGTCAGAGCACCTCTATGAATGACAAATCCTAGCCATCCCGTCGAGAATTGTCTACGTATCCTCTGTTGCATCTGTGCCAGTAAAACAAACTGGAGGTCTCACCCTCAAAACTCCTATAAGGATACGGATATAAACTTTTGTAATATCAGAAACAGCTGCCTGTGCAGCAGGCACCAACACAGTTCCTGAAATAGGAGGGACATCATCGGCTCTCGGAGCTCGGCTAATCTCAGCTAACAATCCAACCATCTGTCGCATGTCCTGTATAATCCACTCCAGCCTAGCCATCCTAGAAAAGGTGGACCACTCTGTCCCTGAGTGGTAGGCGTACCGCCCCAATCGGTCCTCATGTCAAACGAGCCTACTCTAATCTCTTCTTCGGCGGCAGCCTTCTGGCCCTCATAGTCTCCGACGGCATAGTGGCTGGAACGAGGAACAGGATCGATAGGAACATTGCAATCGAATCAAAGGGTTTCCGGAATCAAGGAAAGAAATACAAGCTAATATACATCCTAAGGTCACTTAAGCGGAGTACCGTATCGTATGTATGCCGCGGAACATACCCACGCTGCGCCACTCTGCTTAAGCCACCTACTCCATCTACCAAGGGTCATCTACACTCAGAAAGGTAAAACCCTACGCTCTGATACCAACTTTGTCACGACCCGAATGTATGAAACGTGAATGGCACATAAATTACGAAACGTCTAAATGCGTAACGTAATCTAAGTAAGCCAAAGCCCAGAAATCTAAATCAAATTAGAACTAGAGTGAAGGAAAACTGGTCAAAAGAAAACGATTTTAACCAAAACAAATCGCATTAAACATTTTATTAAAGCAACAAATTTTCTCAAAAATTTCGGCAGAGTGTCCTTTGTAAAAACTGGCCCCGAAACAGGTACAAACAAGAGATATACAAATAAATCATGAATAAGGCATCCCCAAGCGGAAGCTAGCTCTTCGCCAAAGGCGGATCACAACCACATATAATATATATATATATATATATCATCAATACCAAAATGAGCAAGTAAAAGCACGAAAGTAAGAAAGCAACACGTCGGCTCAAGTGAGCATCGACACCAAACCACAAATACAAGTCACAAATCCCACCGTCTAGTCCAATATACAAGGGTAGATAGAGTATACTAGATACAAAATAAAAATACATGGTGGGAGCAAAAGCAAATCCACCAAAACCCACCTGTGAGCAAGCTGCAAGCCGATGCAATGAAGCGAAATAGAAGATACACCCACCGCTACTGTGCTGACGGGTTAGACCAGCAATATACTATGGCACAACGGGGGTGAGTTGCCAACTCATGAGTAGTAAGTAACATCTAATAAGGCTATCGTAAGCATGCACGCAAATGCGTCACAACCTACATATTCCGATATGATGCGATGCACTAGTATGTATGGAATATGGATACATAATCAACATGAAACCTGAATATATTTGGTACGAGAAAATCTGTATTCTTATCTTCGTAAAACTTTCGTAAAATCCCTGAGGTATCATCAATGAAATCATCAGAAATCCGTGTCAAGCATCGACACAAATATGAATATCATAATGTTTCAATGTATCAATATCTCATTGTCTCAATATCTCAATATCTCATTATATCAATATCTCAATGTCTCAATATCTCGGGCTCCGTCAGTCCTGATTGGCCCATATCATCAAATCTCACGACTACGACGGTATCCTCCGGATATCCGCCGCGCCCGACATCACCTGTAGGTAGTCTGCCCCATCCAGGCTCATCGTCTACAACTCGAGCTTCTTGCCCCGGGGTACCGTACCAGGCCCACCATGTACCCGAAACGATTCATTCTACTCCTCTAATCGGTTCTCGAAATCAAACAACAATCATGAAAACTCATGGTGGACGACCCATATATCACGAGAAAACCGGAACTTGCATTTTAAAATGATGATAATAAGTTTTTATAAAATTCTTGTGGTTTTCCACAAAATCCAGAAATCTCATAAATGCTGAAATCCTCGAGAAGAATCACAATATAAAAATATGCTGGTGATGATGGAAATCTATGATACGGTAGTATATACCATACGAAACACGGCTAGAAGCTACGCATGAATCATAATGCAATGAGGTATGTATACATGATTAACAATCCTACGAATCCATCCTAATGAAATGAATATGCAAGTATAAAGCTACGGATTTTATACGATGCAAATGCCCGAATATCAGTTCCAAGCAAGTTTTATAGTGTTCGTGACATAGCAATTACCAATGGCGTGGGTGGTTGCATAAATAGTGCACATGCGGCATAAACCATCGGGCGCCCGACATCACCGGTATATATAACGATGCGATGCAATGAGATGGCTAGCTAAGAAACTACATAAATAATGTAAATATTATAGGTAATACTAAACCGTAGGGTGTCTCGCGCCATCCAGACGCTCCCCCATAGATGTATACATCTGCTCACCAGGAAGCCTCGGGTAAACTGATCCGATCTCCGTCTGTCTTTCCGCGCCGCGTCTGATACCTCTGCACCCGACCTTAGGATCACAGACAAGCAATAAAAAGGATAAATATACGAATAATCGCGGAAACAAATGACGCAAGTCAATCACGCACATTACTTGACTCGTACACACATGGTGCACAAATGCGCTCGCGACAACGCCGCTAACTACAACTAAGGTCATTTTACATGAAAAAATCCCCAAACCTAAAATCCAATCGAACCAATCGCGTGTTCATAACACATTAAATATTATAGGGATTTAGTTATAGGTCATCAAGTCTTAACTTAATTCAAATCGATTAAGTTCCGAAAACAAAGTAAGCTTAAATTTCCATTTTAATCAAAACTTGATGTTTTAACCAATCTAAATATTTTAGCAATTCTAGTGGCTATAATGTTCATTAAACTTCTTAATTAAGTCACACAAACTATTAATAAAATTTTATGTCACCTATTGGGATTAATATAAAAATCTAGTTTGCAAAATTAACTAGATTGAACAATTTTAAAGTAACACTTTACAATTTAACATCTAAACTAGATTGTGCATGTCTTAGGATGTTAAACAACCCTTTACTAACCAAGAAATGATGTGAAAAACCTAACTTAATTAAAAACTCTTTTCTTGAAAAACCTAAGTTAGCAATCAGAACCATATTTAAACAGTTAATTAGTTAAATTAAAGTAATTAATCAACAAACAAAACATAGACTTAGGATTATACCTCCAATTCATGAGATCAACATACAACTTGACCTCCAAAATGTTTCTTTTGCTCCAAGATCCAAGCTTGTTTGGCCAAAGAATCATGGGTAAAGATTAATTTAGGGATTTGTGGGATTTTTTATAGATTTTTCATGAATTTTATGAAGAGTTTTGATGAGAGAAGGAGGTGGAGAAATGAGGAGCTTCCATGGGGGAAGGGGGCTCGACCATGAGCAGGTTGGAAGAATGAGAGAGAGTGTGAAGCTTGTGGATGCGTGTAGAATATCCAATTTGTATCTTATATTATTTTCATTCATTTATTTATTAATTTCCTTCATGTTTGGTGCAAGAAAAAGATGTTAATGAGAAAGAATGGGGGGAGGGGGGCCGGCCCAGGTTGGAGTTTGCGTGTGTGTGTGTTTAAGTATGTGGAAATTTTTAGTTTTGACACCCTACAAGTCTCATTTAATATGCCTTTCTTAAATTCTATTTTAATTTCTTTTCTAATTAAACTAGAATTCTCTAGAACTTGGAGACAAATGGAGGAAAATAGAATATATTACAAACTTGTTAATAATTTGTCATGGTTCATATTTGTATAATTTACCCATTCTTATTCCGTAATTATCACTAGTTAAATGTATAATTAAAAGCTTATAATAATATTTAAAATAATTAATTAAGGAAAACTATTTAGATAGACTAGAAATTTATAAGTGACCAAATAATATCAATTGCTTGCAATTGCATAGTTAAAATAGGCGTATTTAAATCTATATCGGGAAAAAACTATAGCTATGTTTTACGGAAAATACAGTTTATTTTACCGATTATCAGAAAAATTCTCCTAAAGGATTTATTTATTTAATTTTAAAACGTTACAAACACATATCTAAAACTAGAGAAGTCGGAATTAAACAGAATATAGTACGAGTACCAACCCCTTTGTTTTAATGGACACTGGACAACATACAATATTTTGTATAAGTCCTCTGAGTTTAATAACTCCAACCCTATGCGTCGTAGGTTGAAAACTGTAGTATGGTTAAGAAGAATTACACCGCTGTTGAATACTCCTTACCCAATCACTAACTGATATAGGTAAATGTCATAGACATAATTTCAAAATTTTTTATCTCACTTTATTAAATAAATGTACGGATATATCAGTTTGAAATTGGTGCAAAACAACGGATATTCAAAACCAAATATTTGCCGTCAGGGAAAAACCCAGGTGATTTCCTCAAATATGACCAATTACAACGAATTATGATATAATGAGAATATAATCACCTAATTCCCAATATCTTACTCCCACTCATCATATGTAATACTATACAGATATGAGAATCAAAACTAGTAAATTTATACCCTGGAGTAAGAATCTAATTGGAAAATCAGTTTTCAATTAACAACACACAGTGAAACCGAAACATGAAAATGTTTCAAAGGGGTATCCGGGTATTCCTAGTAATGCATCTTCCACTATCCAGATTCATGACTATAACCGTATATTTCCTTGCAATCTCTCTAATTCCTTTATTCGTCTTTACTCATTACCTTCTGTACACCACACTTAGGCTAATTGATTTTCTTCCTTCCCTACTGTTCATATCAGATTTTTGCATTTTTATACCGCCCATTCTTAATCACATTACATATAAATAGGAGCTTTTGATCCATGTCTGCTAAATAGTTGCAGGTTACAGGTTCTCAGATCATTACAGTGAAATTCATGAAAAGACGCTACAAATGTGAGACTACGACCAACAATAGATGAATCCGTATGATTCCACCCACCATTTCAAGGAACAACTAAGACAGTTCAATGCACAAAGTTCAAGGGCAGCACAAGATTCAAGACTTCAATGTGAAGCTCACGGTAAAAAGTCCACTGTTGAATATCTGGAAGAGAATTGAAGAGATTCTGAGAGACCAAGTGAAGAAAACAGAAGATAAAAGCAATTTGAAGAAACCCTAAAGAATTGGGCCGATGAGCCCACCAAATGGCCGCGGATCCGCGGCCAAACATCCTATTCTACCGCGGTTCAACGGCCGTGCAATGCACGTGTCGGTGGGGTGTCGGTGCTTTGACTCGGTCTTTGGGGTTGTTTTGTAATTTCATGTATGGATCAGAATGTAAACCTAGGGATTTTCCCATCTATAAATAGGAGGGCTCAAAGCCAAATAAAGGGTGGCTCTTTTAGGGTGTCTTTCTTAGGATGCCTCTTTTTAATTTCTAGATCTAGATTTAATTCTCATTTTTGTAATGAATAGTTGAGAGGTCATCAATAAAAGTAAGCTTTTTTATCTTGCATTGTTTTTTTATATGCAATTTATGACCTGAAATTTCTTATCTGTTCTTTTATTATTTGCAAATTAGTTTATCATTCAAAAAGAAAATATAAAAATAAATTTTATCATCACTTTCCTAATGAGTGAGTAATTCCTCACTTGTTAGGGTTAGGATAGGGAAAGTTTGAGAGAAGGAAATCTCTCTCATTCCTCTCTTTGCCCATATAATTTTATTAAAAGGACTCTTTTTAAATAAACCACACACCGCTCACTACGGCACCCTATCCTACGTGATAGTGGTGATTCCCTCGTTAGACCGGGTGTGATTGAATTAACTGGAGGTTAGGGCTTAGAGCCAAGAACGGACGGACAAGGACCAAAAGGAAAAAACTTAGTTTCTTCACAGTCGTGCTAATCCCCGTTGTTGTCGATTACCCTAACACCTTTATTCATAACTAAGGCATTGATAGAAGCGAGAAGATCCCTATCTCGAACAAACCTAATCCTAACCATAGCAATCTTTTTATTAACTTTTATATCTTTCTTAGATCTTAAAACAAAACCACCAATTTTTTGGACATAACTCGTTAAAACATAAAGAAAAGGAATCCTTCTCCCTGTGGATCGACCCGTACTCAACCGGCTAGCTACCAAGCGACACCGTTATTGATTGCGGTATATTCTTAACTTTCATTTTAAAACGCACGTACACAAAACAGACTCTCAATCAAATGGCGTCGTTGCTTGGGAGACGGTAGTCTCTTTCTTTGTGTAATTTCGGGTTAATAATAAAAAAAATTATAAAAATTGAAAAAAATTTAAAACGAAAAAAATAAAACAAAATAAAAATAAAAATCAACTTGTTCTTTTTGAAAGGTTTTTGTGCAAGTGTGTAGGCTTGGAGCAAACTCTGTTTCAGATCTGGAGCAAGCCTAGTGAAAAAATCAGAAAACAGAGGATCTGAACAGAAAGGGGAGAATCAAAACAACACAAAGAAAAATTTTGGAGATCTGAACCAACTAAACCGCCGTGGAACCGCGGCAGATTCAAGCAGTTGACCGCGGAACCTGTGACATCAGCACCCCATTTTTTCTGTGAGTATTTTTTCTTCTCTCCTACCCCCTGAACTCCAATGAAAAATTTTCCATCAGGTATTCTTTGCAAAACAACCGCTTCTCCCTCTCCAATAACTTGTTTTTGTGCAGGATTCTTTGCGCTGCCAAATAAAAAATTTTGCAAGTGTTTTAGATTTTTGTTGTGTTAACTGCTTTGCATAATTAATACAGAATCTAAGGGGTGTAAGTCCATGCTACCTCTCCCGGTACTTTCGGGCATGCGGAATTTGGTGAAAAACGATTTTCTAGAGGCGGTAATATGGACTCAAAACCGGATCTTTGTTAAACTATCTACCTAACAACCTAACTACGAGTTGTTAACTACTCGGTTAGGGGGTTATACCTTTCTTTCTTGAACTCCTTCTTCTTCATCTCTTGATGGTGTACGGATTGGCTTCACCCAGTCGTCTCCTTGCGCCGAAGATCGATCCACCCGAAAGCTTCTACATTTGGCTTCTTCTTCGAACTTTGAAGAAACTAGTTCACTTAGTTTGCTAAACCTTGTGAACTAGAGTGAGTAGAGGAGAGTGTGATGGGATTTTCTCTATGGTTCTTGCTTCTCAACACATGAGACAAGTGAACCATAGACAAGAGAGAGAGCAAGAGGAAGAGGGTGAGAGCAAGAGAATGGGAGAGCTCAAAACCAAGAGAGGGAAAGATCATGAAAGAATGAGCCTCTCTTTTCTCTTTCACCCTCTCATAATCCAAATGCATCATGAGCCTTAATGTTAATAAAGTATTATTATGTGATGGTTCATATCATGTCAAAGGCAATATCATTTCCATGCACTCATTTTGCAAACCACAACAAGCAAGCAAAAGTCTTTGCATGAAAATGACAACCATTGTGATGATGATGGTCAACTAGTCCAACCTAGTCAACCGGTCAACAAAGTCAACAAGTCAACAAAGTCAACCCCTCAACAACCATGTCACTATAATACTTAATTAATATTATTGCTAATTATATATATCATATTCTCATTAGGGTTGAGCAAAAAGTCAATAGTCAACAGTCAATGGTCAACAACCCTAATGAGAATCCTCTGCCTCTGTCTCTCCGTCAACTGTGCATACACACCCGCATCCGCGTTCCGAGGAACACAAATACATACTGGATAAAACCAATCCCAAAACGTACACTAGGATCTGGCTTAAACCAAAGCCCGCTAGTGCTAACTGTCCGGACACTGTACGTGCACAAGTGCACGGATGTGACCGGACCCTGTCGCAAAACCATGCGACCTGTCGCAAAACCATGCGACCTCTACTCTTTTGCCTAAAGGCGAATAGCTTTCTGTGTGGGACTCTAAAGACTCGACACTACGCTGGCAGTGGGTTTAACCACAGACCGCAAGTGGCACTAGCTGTGCGTAACGGTCCCCAGGTAGATGCCGACAAGAAGACTGACGAGGTGAAACCCATCTGAACTCCTACTGAGCCTGACTGTGACAATCTCCGTACAGTCCGGTCTGTTCATCCGATACATCACATGGCGGGCGTAGGGGGCGGTAAACGTCAGTCACCTAATAGCGGTACAAGTCGTGTCGGAGTGAAGCCCAAAACACCCTGAGATAACACTGGAAGCCTACCAGTATATCTCGCTTGCCCTGGCCAGGGACTACTCGTGTAATGGCTCACCTAGACACAGCGCGATGTCAACCCCCAATACCGGGAGAGACGAATCCTGTCTAACCGTCACTGCCTCCAAGTGCTTCGGGACTGCACCCAACTACTACCTGTTTGCACGACTCCTTTGAGCCGTGGTAGGGTAGTAACCAAAGTATAGTGGGAACACACTCGAGGCGAAGTGACAGCGTCAAGTCAGCGGACTAAGCTGTACTCATGTCACCTGGGAACTGATAACTGACGATAGGTATAATACCAACCGGTCAGTTCCCGACGAGTCCTGTCCAGTGTACTCATAACCCAACGAGCACCCGCATACTATCTCCAGTACGACGAACTGATGGCTATGGGACAGACCATCTCCCACTCTGGGATGAGAAGCGCATGCGCTAGTCTACTCCGGAGTATCGATGCCCTGTCTCGATAGTCCTGCGACTAGGGACCTGCATAAGGATGTGCTTATAGATTACCCAGCCCCCACTAGTGTGACTGCCATCACAACGCTGGTAATCAAGCAAAGATCCTAAGGGCTCCACTAATGTGTATAGGTGATATACTAAAATAAACACATGTACACATTGAAGCAGAAACAAACCAAGTAGCATACTACTATTTTGAGCAAGATTGTCAATACAAGGTGAATATCCCAAGCTTCCATTAAGTAGTATACATACTAGTATGATACAGTAATGGCCTCTAGGGCATATACACTAACAATCTCCTACTTGCACTAAGGCCATGTACTGGCGTATCGAAGACCTATCATCTCGATTAGCCGCTCGAACTGAGTCTGGGGTAGGGCCTTCGTGAGTGGATCTGCAGTGTTATCTTCTGAATTTACACTCTTTACCTCGATCTCCGGGCGATCAATGATCTCCCTGATCAGGTGGAACCGCCTCAAAATGTGCCTGGACTTCTGATGGGACCTGGGTTCCTTCGCTAAAGATATAGCGCCGTTGTTGTCACAATACAGCGGTATTGGATCAACACTGGTAGGAACCACCTGAAGTTCCGTGAGGAACTTCTTCATCTAGACAGCTTCCTTTGCGGCATCGCAAGCAGCTATGTACTCCGCTTCCATAGTTGAGTCAGCAACGGTTTCCTGCTTGGAACTCTTCCAGCAAACCGCCCCTCCATTGAGGGTAAAGACATAACCCGACATGGACTTGGAGTCATCCTTGTCAATCTGGAAGCTGGAGTCAGCAAAGGCCTCAATCTGGAGGTCTTTTCTGCCATACACCATGAACATCTCCTTAGTCCTTCTCAGGTACTTGAGAATGTTCTTTACTACTATCCAGTGTTTCTCCCCTGGGTTCGACTGATACCGGCTTACAACGCTCAATGCGTATGCTACATCTGGTCTGGTACACAACATCGCATACATAATAGAGCCTACCGCAGATGCGTAGGGTAATGATGACATGCGAGCCCTTTCCAAATCAGTCTTGGGAGACATCTCTTTAGAGAGGGTGATTCCGTGACAAGCCGGTAGATTACCGCGCTTGGAATCTTCCATACTAAATCGTTTCAGTATGGTGTCGTTGTACCTTGACTGTGAAAGTCCCAACATCCTCTTAGATCTATCACGATAGATCTGGATCCCCAGAATGTAGTTGGCATCACCCAGGTCCTTCATGGAGAACCTCTGCGACAAGAATCCTTTGACTGACTGTAGCATAGGAATATCATTTCCTATTAGGAGAATGTCATCGATGTACAAGACGAGGAATACCACATTTCTCCCTACAATCTTACTGTAAATGCATGGTTCATCTGTGTTTTTGACAAAGTCGAATTCTTTGACAGTATCATCAAAGCAGATGTTCCAACTCCGCGATGCCTGCTTAAGTCCATAGATGGACTTGAGCAACTTGCACACTTTACCGCTGCTCCCACTCTGAATGAATCCCTCTGGCTGATCCATATAGACGCACTCTTCTAAATTTCCATTTAGGAAAGCCGACTTTACGTCCATCTGCCAGATCTCATAATCGTGGAAGGCAGCAATGGCAAGAAGGATCCGAATGGATTTAAGCATGGCTACCGGAGAAAAGGTCTCGTCATAGTCTAAACCAGGCCTTTGACGAAAACCCATTGCAACGAGCCTAGCTTTATAGGTTTCAACCTGCCCATCTACACCAATCTTCTTTCTGAAGATCCATTTGCAGCCTACGGGTTTTACCCCTTCTGGAGCAAAGTCCAAAGTCCAAACTTTGTTGCTGTACATGGACTCCATCTCGGTCCGCATTGCATCCAGCCATTTTACCGAGTCACCGCTCTGAATGGCTTGCTGGAAGCTAGTAGGCTCACCATAATCCATGGTGAAATCCTCTCTATCCCCGTCTACGAGAAAACCGTAGTATCTCTCGGGCGGATGAGACTGCTTACTACTCCTGCGGAGCGGCGCAGGAATGTCCGGTTCTCCTGAAACTACTGGCTCTTCTAAGCTTTCAGTAATAGCTTGTGGTTCTGGAATTTCTTCCAGTTCTATTGCGCTCCCACTTATCTGATTTTCCAAAAATTCAGTTTCCAAGAAGTGGGCATGCGGAGAAACAAAAACTTTTTGTTCTTCTGCGGAATAGAAAAGATACCCTCTAGAGTTCTTTGGGTATCCCACAAACTTACACAGTACTGAGCGTGCCTCGAGCTTGTCCGCATGCTGCTTTTTTACAAAAGCTGGACATCCCCATACTTTAAGATACTTAAGACAGGGTTTCTTCCCACTCCACATCTGATATGGGGTGGTAGGCACAGTCTTGGTTGGAGCCTTGTTCAAGAGATATGCAGCTGCTTCTAGTGCATAGCCCCAGAAAGATCGCAGTAACTCAGCCTTACTCATCATGGAACGGACCATATCCAATATGGTCCGATTCCGCCTTTCCGATACACCGTTGTGTTGTGGTGTGTATGGAGGAGTAAGTTGAGAGAGAATTCCATTCTCTTTTAAGTAGTCCAGAAACTCGGCACTCAAGTATTCTCCACCTCGATCCGATCTTAGAATCATGATACTTTTGCCGGTTTGTTTTTCAACTTCATTCTTGTATTCCCGAAATTTCCCAAAGGCCTCGGATTTGTGCTTCATTAAGAAGACATGTCCATACCTAGAGAAATCATCTGTGAAAGTAATAAAGTACGAATAACCACTTCGCGCTTGTGTAGACATTAGACCGCACACATCACTGTGTATGAGTCCCAAGAGCTCGCTCGCTCTTACTCCGTGTCCAGTGAACGTAGTCTTTGTCATCTTTCCCATGAGACAAGATTCACAAGTGTCATAAGACTGATACTCGAACGGATTCAAGTACCCTTCTTTATGTAACTTAGTTAATCGTGTCTCATTAATGTGACCCAGTCTACAATGCCATAAGAAAGCCTGATTTGTATCCGGAGACTTTCTTTTAAGTGTGTTCTGGACACTGAATATCTGAGCTTGATTTAATACGTATATCCCGTTTTTTAATGTACCTGACCCAATCAGAACTTGATTTAGGTGGATGTTTACTACATCGCTTACAAAAGTAAATTCATATCCTTCCTTAGAAAGTAAGGATACAGATATGATATTACAAGTCGCACCTGGTACATACAAACAGTTACGCAAAATCAATATCTGCCCAGTTGTCAGTCCAAGATGATATTCCCCTACGGATTCAGCATCCATGCTCATTCCGTTAGCAACCCTGAGAGTCATATCACCTTTCCTAATAACTCTACGGTTTCTCAGAGCCTGTAATGAATTACAGATGTGAGATCCTGATCCAGTATCCAATACCCAGGAAGTAGGGTTAATTGACATACAGTTCTCTATTACAAACACACCCGAAGCCGAAGCCACAACATGCTTTGAATTATGGCTACTGGCTTTGCAAGCCTTGCAATCCTTCTGCCAATGTTCATTCCCGTTACAATAGGAACGTCCCTCTTTTACTACATCCAGTCCTGAAACTTTTGCCCTTGCTTTTCCTTTTTCTTCCTTGGTTTCCTTCAGGGTATAAGCAGAGGGCAGGGACTGTAGAATTAAGTCAGTACTTGACCTATTCTCCAACGTGGTCTCCAGGTCCGTGAGCTCAAAATAGCTGGCCTCTGTAAGGACGTTGTCCCCGACAGATGACCCAACAGCCAACCTCGCTTGAAGCAATTCGTTCGAGGTCTTATATCTTGCGATACGAGATTGCTCTCCATATAAATCTTTGTTATGGAGGAAGATAGAAACTGAGTCCATCTTCTCGTGCTGCCTCTGGTTTGCACCATTAACTGAGGCTAACACGAGGCACTTGGCTTTCGCACAATCCTTTTCCGATGTCCTACGGATGTAAATATTCCTGACAGGGGAAACTGGACCTGAGACGGTAGGGGTATGATCAGTTAAGAGGTGTCCCATCTTGTAATGGGCAATGGACATCTGGACAGACCTTTGCCAGTCATAACAGTCAGGTTCAGTCATTTTATTATCTAGATGTAACCTAGGTGTGGTCACTGGGTCGCTGCAATTTAAGAAAGAGAGAAGAAAACACTCAGCATGATGCTCTTTCAAGTTTAGATTGGTTTTTAATTTATCTAAACAGGATGGCTCCCACTCTCTCTCGAATCCCTCCTCAAACCATAAAGGAAGAATTAGTCGGGATCAATCTCACCGTACAATACTTGCTTAACCGTTCAGCCAGGCTAGTGTCGGTACTTCGAGGGAGGTTTTCCAACGCTTTCGCGATGTTCCTTAATTAAATAACCTCTTTTCCCTGTGGGCGTAGCCCCGCTAACACCTTTCTAGACACCTACTTGGTTTATAGCATTGATCGTTAAGTGAGAAATTTCCCGAGGAGTACCATATACTCACAGTAGGATCGGGATCCAAATATCATTGCGTGACAAAACTGAAGGAATCCTACCAGAATCATCACACTCCAAATGGTATGCAGCGCTAGCAAGTTTCAGTTCTTTTGAAACTCCCGATGTGGATTTTTGCCCCATGCCCTTATGACCTTGACGAAGGTCAACAAATCATAAGTCACATGTCAAGTTCTACCCGTCATTATCCAGGTTAATTTGAACCCACCCGTATATACCCTTGACGAAGGTCAACAAGGTAATACGACTGTCCCAAACCAACGCATCTATCTATGCTACATATGAACACCCAACAGCTACCAATCACTATGCCTTGACGATGGTCAACAAACATAGCTTGAATACTATTGAATATTCATACGAAACGACGGAGGGCTACGAATGGTTTTGGCGAAACCTTGAACGTAGTGAACTTGATATAATCGAAGGAACGAGATAGCTTTTAGAAGGAGTGGCTCAAGCTTCGCATTTAAAAGTTAGTTTTGAAAAGAACCGAGTGGTTTTTCGAAAGTGTTCCAACGATTTTTACATGGTTTATTTTCTTGCGTTAGTTCTTTTAATGCGTGATATTCTTGCATTAGTTCTTTTAATGCGTCCCATCATTTAATCCTACCATTGCAGAAAACAACCAAAATATGACGTACGCTTATGCCATTCGCATTCGCCAAGGGGCCCCGTCATTATCCGTTAGGTTACTTAACTAACGACAGAGCGGGGGCTGGGCTAGCGCGGCTGTAAAACATAAGCAACGCCTAAATAATATCATATATAGATATATTGCAATGATAGCCATTTTAGATCACAGATGAACACATTGGATATACTAGGAACCCGCAATTCGTACGAGCCTGTAACGAAGAGCAGATTACACGGTCGCGGTGAATAGCCAATACCCCACCCAAGACCCCTACGGGTGCGGCAAACTACCCGCCAAGTACCCGAAGCGAAGTAACCTCCCTCTACTCCGTGAGTAGGCCACTCGGCACTTCGGCATACCCGGTAGTTTGTGCACCTCCTCCATGGGTCTATCCTAGGAGCAAAAACAGTAAAAAGAAATTATACAATGTCGGCTACAACCCCGACCCGGTTGTGCGGCCATACAAATAATTATTACATCAATTTACAAATTTACATTAATTGAAAGAAAAGAAAACTCTCGTCTCACAACCCCCGTCTATTCACCCGCGACAATCCAATGAATTCATATACACATTCCAGCAACATTAAAGATCACAGATTTTTATAACCCCCACTAATCGACATATAGCGATTAGCAGACGTTCAATACAAATATCACATCACAGAAATACCCGTCAGCTTAAGTCTTTAGAAACTCGATAAAAATACGGTTTTTAGAGCCCCAATAACAAATTTTTCTTTTTGGAAAATCTGGGCTGAAAAAACATATACCAAAATTCCCAAAATACCCCACTAAGTATACTGCAGTGAAGAAAATACACAGAGGAGTTAAAGTGGCCGCGGAACCGCGGCAATAGCAAGCTATTGCCGCGTTTCCGCGGCGCTTTGATGAGATCACTTGACCGTTTTTCTTCAGTGCAATATAAAAACCCTGAGTCGATTTTTGAAGCATGATTTATTACTTTTACAGAACTTTGAAAATCGACAGCAAGTTTGAAATCCGGGTTCATTTCGGGACTTTTTCTCCGATCGAATTTCTAGCTACTATGCTAACATATTAGATAGAGTTTAACTAGGCTCTGATACCACTGTAAGTCCAAGCTACCTCTCCCGGTACTTCCGGGCATGCGGAATTTGGTGAAAAACGATTTTCTAGAGGCAGTAACTGTTAGTTATATGTATGCCCTAGAGGCCATTACTGTACATTGGATGTATATTGTAGTGGATGCTGGGACATATATAGGGAGGACTTTCTTGCTCGACATGATAGTATGCTATCTGGTTACTCTTTACCTTAACATGTATACTGATTGTCTCTCTGTTACATATTGGTAAAGCCCTTAGGATGTGTACTTGACTACCTGGACTATGATGCCGATCATACTAGTGGGGACATGGTAGTCCATAAGTACATCCTTCAAAGTCCCTAGTCGTGGGTGTATCGAGACGGGGCATCGATATACCAGAGTAGACTAGCGTATACCTTCTCGACCCATACAGATGGGCGATGGATGATCCCATATTCATTGGTGTTTGACATCAGAGATGATATACGGGTGCTCAGTGGAGACTGGGTACACTGGACGGACTCGCCGAGAACTCCCAGATGGTATTATACCTTACGTCAGATGGCAGTTCTCTGGTGACACTGGTACAGAGTAGTCTGTTGACCCGAGATCGTCATAGAGTCTTGTGTGGTTCCTACTGTGCTTTGATTTCCACCTTACCACGTCCAAGAGGGCGTGCAAAATGGTGGTTTTTGGGTACAGTCCCGAATCACATGGAGGCAATGAGCGATAGGAGGGGATTCGTCTCTTCCGGTATAGGGAGTTGATGTTGCGCTGTGTTCGATTGGCTATAACCGGAAATCCCTGGCCAGGGTTGCTGAGATTTACTGGTAAGTGTTACCTGTAGTTTCTCGAACTGTTATAGACCTCATATCGACACGACTTATCGAGCTATTGGGGTCTGACGTTTACCACCCCTAGGCGAGATATGCGACATATCAGACGAAGAGACCGGACTTTACGGTAAGTGTTACTCGTTGGATTCACAGGAGTGTGAGCGGGCTTGCTCGTCAATCTTCTGATCGCTCAATACCCGGGTGGCCGTTACGTTTAGCAGACCGCTTGCGGCTTGTGTGTGTTTGATATGATCATCACCTGCTGCCGGCGTATTGACGAGTCTTTAGAGTCCTACACAGAGGTTTCCTGGCTCAAGCGAAACGAAATAGGAGCGCATATGAGATATGTGCGGGACCGAGAATAATGCGTGTATGAGATACCGTATTCTATTCTCGCGATGAATGTATCGATTGGTTGTATGCGATATAACCTAGTTATCGAATCAAGGATTGATTTGATAAGCCGATACATTGAATATTAGTCGGTCATATGCAATATGACCGGATCGTTAAATCAAGTGTTGATTTAATGATTTAATGCATAATTATATATTTGATATATTACTTTGCATTAACTAGTATTGGTTCACTTTAAAAGGATTTTCTCACTTGATGTACACAACTTGTATATGTGATATACTTTTGTGCACTTGTTTGTATCATGTTTGATGATACATGCTCACTTGGGTGTAGTTTTTGTTTAAACCTTGGTTATGTAAATGGTTAAGGTTTTTATTTATTTATTCATTTATTTATTTCATTTTGGCAAGAAATAAAATGGTTGCTAGTTTTGTTTTACATTGAAAGTTCATGAAGGTTTGAAAAGTTGACCATTTTGTTTCTTTCGTTTAACCTAACCATTCCACTTAACCCTAGTTTACTCTCTACACCTAATTATGGTTGCAATATGATAAGTATTCATTTTATTTTCTTTTTGGATATACTTATCATATTCTATCATCTTCTTCCTCTTCTTCTTCTTCATGAAGAAACCTTGCTCCATCAATGGCAACTTGAGAAAATGAGTGAGAAATCCAATTCTAAAGTGAACCCACTTCCTATTTCTTCATCCTCTACCTCTTGCCAAGTAGTATATGGTGTTTTCTTCACAAGTTTCATGACTTGGTGAAGTGGGAGCTTGATCTTGTGATGCCTCGACGTAGATCATCTTCGGCATCGTAGTCGATGACCTAGCCCGCCCATTTCTCCGATGAAGCCGACGCTAGAGCCCGGGATTCGATTTGGACAGCAAGGAGACTTCATTGCGGAGCTATGGAGATGGACGACCGGATCTACAAAGGTTTTATTTCCGTTCTTTTAGTTAAGTTGTTAACTATTCGCATTCTTTTCGCCTAGACATCTAGTTAACGATCCGTATTAGGGTTTCTCGGCACTTGTAAAATTAGAAATTGGCATGGTTGATGCCTTGTGAGACCTCATTAGTGTGCCTAGGAACCCTTCAGTGGTATCAGAGCCTAGCTAGAGCCTTAGGCGATGCGTAGACGGGGTTAGATGTCCGATTAAACCAAAACCCTAACACAAATTTGCTCTCTGGACTTTTTCCGAAAATTGGGTTTTTTCCAGATTAAAAATATGCAGAAAATTCAGCAGGAAATTCTATGAATTACGGTGCAAAAATTACCAAATGAACTGTCTAAAGTGCGGCGGAACCGCGGCATTAGCGTGCTAATGCGGCGGTTCCGCGGCCATTTTGTCTCTTCTCCCATTGAATTTTGCACAGTAATTCCTATTTTGCAGTGCTGGTTTTCCTGGGATATTTTTTTTCTGAACTCAAGAGTTGAGTTTTCTGGATTGTATTGGGGACACGGTGTTTCGATCGGATTGTCTAATTTTGTCTATGTGTTTTCCGGATAATTTTTGAATATGTTAAAAAGTTCGGCCGGATATAAATACCCAAATTTTCCCTGTCGGGAAATTTCCAAGTGTTGGATTTTTCCGTGGTTTAAAGACGTTCTAAGTAGTGCAAGTAACGCGATGGACCCTCTAGAAGACAACAAACCTTAACTCAATTATGTGACCGTCTTGAACTGCCCTTTGAACCTTCGGGTTTGGGGCAGTACGACGTGCCATATGTGAGGCGTTGGCTTGACCCTTCTACGGCTGGACCGTTGGTACTGAGGCATGAAGTGAATGTTTTTAAACTTATTTTATGTGTTGATCTGTATCGGGAAAACTTGGGTGTTTGGATGTTCGATCGGAAAGTTTAACATTATCTATTTATCTGGAATGGGATACAATAATTGGAATTCACAAGTAGTTATGAGATAACTGAATAAATGTTATAAACATAGCAGTTTAGTCTCACTTGATCGGTTGCTACGGAATTTTGATGTGATCAAAAGTCCGTCGCAATCACGTAGGGTACGCGGATGCTCGCCGGGTAAACTTAATAGACAACCTCGCCCCATAGCCCCGACCAAGTGACTGTAGGAGAACCCCGTCGCCGAAAGCATCCGTTCGGGTGCTCGCGGCAGCGGTGTTCCGCCTTGGTGCACTTCGTCGACGGTATCGGGGGTGCGGCCGCCTACTAAAGTTTGCGACGAGCATTCGATCATGATGTCGGGAATCTTGTTGAATTGCCCGACTAGATATTGAAAAGTGTTTTCGATTTTGAGACTAAAATGCGGGGTTTATAATTGTTAGGCATGCGATGTCTAAGGAATTCATTTGATTAGGCATGCGATGTCTATGGAGGTTGCGGATTCCAACTGTTGTAGTTTTACACTTTATTTTCTGTGACCGTAAGTGTAATATGTGGTATCGCCGGTTTCGTTGCTATATGTCAACGACAATTGGGATGCGCATATTTACTTACGTTGATGACATGTGATGTTATGTGTTGCTGGATATGTTATATTGGATCGTCGTGTTTGAATAGCCGGGGGGTTTTTATGTGAGATGAGTGTTTTTCATTTTCATTCGTGTAAAAACATGTATGTAATATTCTTTTATTGGGGCACTTCCAGGTTGCGGATGATGTCACCACTTGTATATTATTTACTTTTCTGCATTAGGATAGACCCAAGAAGGGGAGCACAAGTAACCGGGTTCTAGGGTCCAGTGGAAGACCATCTCAAGGAGTCGAGTCCGGGTCTCCTAACCCTAGAATTGGTAGGGTTGCTTGCCGCTCTCGTAGGG
Source organism: Agapanthus africanus (assembly GCA_030015575.1). NCBI lineage: Eukaryota > Viridiplantae > Streptophyta > Magnoliopsida > Asparagales > Amaryllidaceae > Agapanthus > Agapanthus africanus. The sequence continues at coordinate 228,916,799 of CM057344.1, forward strand.
GTCTAGGGGTGTGGGTTTGGCTATTCATCGCGACCGTGGAATCCGTGTTTTGTACTGGCTCGTATTGAAAACACGGACGTCCTAGTATATCCAATATTTCATATGTTTCTTCTGCGGCGATATCTGTGATGTGATCATGTGATATGTTCTGTGATGGACACTTTATATAGTATATATGATATATTATATAGGCGTTACTTATGTTTTACACCCGCGCTAGCCCTGCCCCGCTCTGCCGTTAGTTACCTAACCTAACGGTGCACGAGGGGACATCGAGGCGAATGCGGATGGCATAAGTGTTCGTCGTATTTATCTGTGATGTTTAGGTATTTAAATGATGGGACTTTATTAATGTGATTAATGAAATAAAAGAAACCTAAGATGTTGTAGAATCGAATTTCAAAATAAAAAAGGGTAGCTACAGTTCTTGCTTTGCACAGCGGTATATATGATATATCCTGCACCTTATTCGATAAGGAGGACCGAGATCCCTTCACCGGGAGTGACTCCTTTAGCAATAACTGGCAGATGCTACAACCCTCGGTTTGTTTTTTGATTGCTTTTAAGAGTTTTTGCTTTGCACAGTGATATATATGATATATCCCGCACCTCATTCGACGAGGAAAGGACCGACGATCCCTTCACCGGGAGTGACTCCTTTAGCAAAACTAGAAAAGCCTAAAAAACACTCCATTTCAAAATTCATTCGATCCTATAACGATATCAAATTCATTACGCAATAGGTTTTCAGAAAAACCTGTCGTAGCCCTCCGTCATTTCAGATAAGTAGTAGTTAGTATTCGTGCTGCGTTTGTTGGCCTTTGTCAAGGCGCAGTGTGCGGTAGCTAACTGGTGCTTATCTGCTTATGCATATGATGCAGATTGGGTTAGGGTAGTCGTGCGACCTTGTTGGCCTTTGTCAAGGGTCGTGCGGGTGGGTTTAATTCAATCAGGAAATGACGGGTTGAACTTGACTAGCATCCTATGGTTTGTTGGCCTTTGTCAAGGTCATAGGAGGTTAGGGGCAAAATTATCGGGAATTTCAAGTGTTGAAATTTGCAATGAGATTGCATACCTTTTATGAGATAGTTGGATCCCGATACCCGCTGCGAGTAATTGTTACTCCTGGGAGAGTTTTACACATTACAATTAGCCGATCAAGTAGGTGTCTAGAAAGGTGTCAACGGGGTTACGCCTTTGGGAAAACGAGGTTTACATTAATTAGGTTCGTGCGAAAGCACGGGGGACCTCCCTCAAAGTACCGACACTGGCCTGGCTGAAAGATTGGCGAACTTGTAGTGTGTAATTAATCCCGGCTAGTCTTTCCTTTTAGGGTTTGAAGGAAGATTTGATAAAAAGCAGTGGGAGCCATCCTAATTAGATAAAATAAAAACCAATCTGATCTTGAAAGAGCGCACGCTGAGTGTTTTCTTCTCTCTCTCTCCAGGTAGCGACCATATCACGCCTTAATCAAGATAATAATACGGAATATTGACCGAACCCGCTTGTTATGCTGAGCTGGGGAACGTTGGTCCCGCTCCAACTTATAATTGTTATAAGACAGAGCAGGAAATAGGGGAATACCAGAATTCCTATGCCGCCCAAACGAAGAAAGTGCATATGATGCATCTCCTTCAGGTGTGTTCATCGCAAAGAACTGTTTCTCTGTATCCTCTACGTCCTGGGTATTGGATGTAGGGTTCCTAGGCACACTATAGAGGTCTCACAAGGCATCAACCATGCCAATTTCAAATTTTACGGGTGCCGAGAAACCCTAATACGGATCGTTGGCTAGAAGTTTAGGCGAAAAAGGAAACTAGTTAACACTTTAACTAAAGATTAGAAGCTACAACCTTTGTCGATCCGGTTATCCACTTCCTTAGCTCCACGTAGACGTCCTCTCGCTGTCCTAGTCGGATCTTGGACTCTCGCATCGGCTTCATCGAAGAAACAAGCGGAATAGGTCGTCGGCTTCGTGCCGAAGATGATCTACGTCGAGGTTGCACAAGTTCAAGCTCCAACTTCACCAGGTTGTGGAACTTGTGAAGAAAACACCCAAAACAACTTGGCAAGAGGTAGAGGGTGAAGAAATAGGAGGTGGGTTCACTTTAGAATTGGATTTCACTCACTTTTGCTCAAGTTGCCATTGATGGACCTTAAGCTTTTCTTCTTGAAGATGAAGAAGAAGAAGTAGATAGAATATGATAAGTGTTTTGATAAATGAAAAATAAATCAATACTTATCATTCACTAACTAAGGTTAAGTGTAGAGAATAGACCATGGTTATTTGAGAGGGTTAGGGTTAAGCATGATGACAAGAATGGTTACAAAAGTCAAAGCTTCATGAAGCTTCAACTTAAAACAAAGAAAGCCACCATTCTCATCATAATCCTTTTCAAATAAATAAATAAATGAATATGCAAAACCCTAATCAACACTTAACTATGGTTTTAATTCTTTACACTTAACAAAGTGATCAAGTATCATCAAACATGATACAAATATGTGCACAAAAGTATATCACATATACAATTTGCACATCAAGTGAGAAAATCCATTTAAAGTGAACCAATACTAGTTAATGCGAAGTAATATATCAAATATATAATTATACATTAAATCATTAAATCAACACTTGATTTAACGATTCGGTCATATCGCATATAACCGACTAGTATCCAATGTATCGGTTTATCGAATCAATCCTTGATTCGATATCTAGGTTATATCGAATACAACCAATCGATACATCCATCGCGAGAATGGAATACGGTATCACATACACGCATTATTCTCGGTCCTGCACATATCTCATATGCGCTCCTATTTCATTTCGCTTGAGCCAGGAAACCTCTGTGTAGGACTTTAAAGACTCGTCAATACGCCGGTAGCAGATGATGATCATATCAAGCACCCACAAGCAGCAAGCGGTCTGCTAAACGTAACGGCCATCCGGGTATTGAGCGATCAGAAGATCGACGAGCTAGCCCCCTCACACTCCTGTGAATCCAACCAGTAACACTTACCGTACAGTCCGATCTGTTCGTCTGATACGTCGCATATCAAGTCTAGGGGTGGTAAACGTCAGACCCCAATAACTGATAAGTCGTGCCGATGTGAGGCTCATAACGGGTCGAGAAACTACTGGTAACACTTACCAGCAAATCTCTGATCAGCCCTGGCCAGGGACATCCCTGTTACGGCCAATCGAGCACAGCGCAACATCAACTCCCAATACCGGGAGAGACGAAACCCCTCCTATCGCTCATTGCTTCCATGTGACTCAGGATTGTTCCCAAAGACCACCGTTTTGCACGCCCTCATAGACGTGGTAAGGTGGAGATCAAAGCACAGTGGGAATCACACAAGACTCTATGACGATCTCGGGTCTACAAACTAACATGTACAAGTGTCACCTGAGAACTGCCATCTGACGTGAGGTATAATACCATCTGGGAGTTCTCGGCGAGTCCGTCCAGTGTACCCAGTCTCCACTGAGCACCCGTATACCATCTCTGATGTCAAACACCAATGGATATAGGATCATCCATCGCCCATCTCATGGGTCGAGAAGCGTATACGCTAGTCTACTCTGGTATATCGATGCCCCGTCTCGATACACCCACGACTAGGGATCTTGAATGATGTACTTATGGACTACCATGTCCCCGCTAGTATGATCTGCATCATAGTCCAGGTAGTCAAGTACACATCCTAAGGGCTTTATCAACAAGTAACTATAAGACAGTTTAAAGAGACTAGTGTACATGTTAAGATAAAGAGTAACCAGATAGCATACTATCATATCGAGCAAGAAAGTCAACTCTATATATGTCCAAGCATCCAATATAATATACATCATCTGTACAATACTGGCCTCTAGGGCATACATACAACTAACAATCTCCCACTTGAACTAAGGCCAGCTGCTGTAGTATCGCATACCGAGCATCCCGAAGAGTCTCTCAAACTGTATCTGGGGAATGGCCTTCGTAAGTGGATCCGCCGTGTTGTTCTTCGTATCAACCCTCCTGACCTCAATCTCCCGGCGATCAACAATCTCCCGGATCAGGTGATACCGCCTCAGAATATGCCTGGATCGCTGATGGGACCTGGGTTCCTTGGCCAAAGCCACCGCTCCATTGTTATCGCAATACAAAGGTATTGGATGCTCAATGGATGGAACCACTCCAAGTTCAGTAATGAACTTCTTGATCTAGACAGCCTCTTTGGCAGCATCGTTGGCAGCGATGGATTCAGCCTCCATCGTCGAGTCTGCCACGGTTTCCTGCTTGGAACTCTTCCAGCTAACCGCCCCTCCGTAAAGGGTAAAGACAAATCCCGACTGCGACTTAGAGTCGTCCTTATCACTCTGGAAGCTCGAATCGGTAAAGGACTCCACTTGGTGTTCTCTGTTACCATACACCAAGAGCATCTCTTTAGTCTTTCGTAAGTACTTGAGAATGCTCTTCACAGCTGTCCAGTGACTCTCTCCAGGATCAGCTTGATACCTGCTCACTATACTTAGTGAGTATGCTACATCGGGTCTGGTACACAGCATCGCGTACATGATAGAGCCTACAGCCGAAGCATAGGGTATCCCTTGCATGCGAGCTCTCTCCAAATCAGTCTTGGGAGACATCTCTTTGGAGAGAGTGACTCCAGAGATCGTGGGCAAGTTCCCACGCTTGGATTCTTCCATACTAAACCTCTTTAGTATGGTGTCAATGTACCTAGATTGGGACAATCCCAATATCCGTTTGGATCTATCTCTATAGATCCTAATTCCCAATATGCAGGAGGCATCACCAAGATCTTTCATTGAGAATCTTTGTGATAAGAAGAGCTTGACCGCTTGCAGCATAGGAATATCATTTCCTATCAAGAGTATGTCGTCCACGTACAATACGAGGAAGACAACCTTACTCTCTGCCACCTTCTTGTAGATACAAGGTTCATATGGATTTTTGACGAAATCAAACTCTTTGATAACGATGTCAAAGCAGATGTTCCAACTCCGCGATGCTTGCTTTAATCCATAAATGGATTTAAGCAGCTTGCACACCTTCCCGCTGCTCCTACTGTCTACGAAGCCCTCTGGCTGAGTCATGTACACGCACTCTTCTAAATCACCATTTAGAAAGGCGGTCTTAACATCCATTTGCCAGATTTCGTAGTCATGAAAGGCAGCAATGGCAAGCATGATTCGGATGGATTTAAGCATAGCTACTGGAGAAAAGGTTTCGTCATAGTCCACACCTGGTCTTTGACGAAAACCTTTTGCGACAAGTCTAGCTTTGAAAGTCTCCACTTTCCCATCTACACCAAGTTTTTTCTTGAAAATCCACTTGCTCCCGATGGGTTTTACCCCTTCAGGAGCAACATCCAAAGTCCATACTTTGTTGGTGTACATGGATTCCATCTCGGACCGCATTGCATCCAGCCATTTCACTGAGTCCCTACTCGTGATGGCCTGCTCGAAGCTAGTTGGGTCATCATCCTCCATGATGCAATCCTCGCTCCCACCATCCATGAAAAAACCGTAGTATCTCTCAGGTGGGCGAGGAACCCTACTAGATCGGCGGAGAGGCTGAGGTTCATTGGGAACTACTGAATCCTCTGGTTCAACCAAATCTTCTGTTGTAGTCTGTATTGCTGGAACCTCTTCCAGTTCTACCTCCTTGCCACTAATCTCTTTTTCAAGAAATTCCTTTTCTAAAAAGGTGGCATGTCGAGAAACAAACACCTTTTGTTCCTCGGTGTGGTAGAAGATATACCCGCGCGAATGTTTGGGATATCCAATAAACATACATAGAATAGACCTTGCCGCGAGTTTGTCCGGATTTTGCGTTTTTACATAGGCCGGACAACCCCATATCTTAACATAATTAAGACATGGTCTCTTTCCTTTCCATATCTCATATGGAGTGGTTGGCACGGTTTTGGTGGGAACCATATTCAATAGATCTGCAGCTGTTTCCAGTGCATATCCCCAGAAGGAAATAGGTAACTCAGCTGTGCTCATCATAGAGCGCACCATATCCAATAGGGTGCGGTTCCTCCGTTCTGATACACCATTGTGATGTGGTGTATATGGAGGAGTCAGCTGAGAGAGAATCCCATTCTCTTTTAGGAAGTCCAGGAATTCATTGCTTAAGTATTCTCCTCCTCGATCAGATCGAAGGATTTTAATACTTTTTCCGGTTTGGTTCTCGACTTCTTGTTTATATTCTCTAAATTTCTCAAAAGCTTCTGATTTGTGTTTCATCAGGAACACATATCCGAATCTAGAGAGATCGTCAGTGAATGTAATGAAGTACAAAGAACCATCCCTGGCATGTGTAGACATGGGACCGCATACATCACTATGTATCAGTCCCAAGAGTTCGGTAACTCTTTCTCCATGTCCCGTAAACGGAGATTTGGTCATCTTGCCTTTGAGACATGACTGGCAAGTGTCATAGGATGAAAATTCAAACGGATTCAAATATCCATCCTTATGCAACTTAGCCAGTCGTGTCGCATTGATGTGACCCAGTCTACAATGCCACAAGAAGGATTCGTTCATTTCAGAACTCTTCCTCTTGTGTGTGTTAGTTATGCTCAGAACTGTTGATTGGTTTAGAACATAAATGCCATTGCACAACGTGCCTGATCCAACCAACTTTTGGTTACGGAAAATGTTCATAACATTGTCCTGTAATACAAAATTATATCCCTCTTTGCTTAATAAGGAAACCGATATAATGTTGCATATCAGGTTCGGCATGTAATAGCATTCGTTCAGAACCAATGTATTACCAGTTGGTAATTTAGGGTGATATTCCCCGACAGTCTTAGCTGCAACAATTGCACCATTTCCAACTCTAATGTCTTTATCACCTTCTCCAAGTTCTCTACCTTTCCTAAGCCCATGTAACTGATTACATATATGGGATCCCGACCCGGTATCTAATACCCAGGACGTAGAGCAAATGGAGAAACAGTTCTCTGTAACGAACACACCCGAAGAAAATGCATCAACATGTACTTTCTTCATCCGGGTGGCTTGGGAATCCTGGTATTCCCCTATATCCTATTCATTCCTATAACTCTTATAAGAAAGAACGGAACCAACGTTCCCCAGCACAGTATAACATGCGGGTTCGGTCAATATATCCATATTATTATCTTCATTAGGGCATGAAATGGTCGCTACCTGGAGAGAGAGAGAGAAGAAAACACTTTAGCGTATGCTCGTGCAAGATCAGATTGGTTATTATCTTATCTAATCAGGATGGCTCCCACTGCTTTTTATCAAATCTTCCTCCAAACCCTAAAAGGAAAGACTAGCCGGGATTAATTACACACTACAAGTTCGCCAATCTTTCAGCCAGGCCAGTGTTGGTACTTTGAGGGAGGTCCTCCGTGCTTTCGCACGAACCTAATTAATGTAAACCTCGTTTTCCCAGAGGCGTAACCTCGTTAACACCTTTCTAGACACCTACTTGATCAGCTAATTGTAATATGTAAAACTCTCCCAGGAGTAACTCTTACTCGCAGCGGGTATCGGGATCCAACTATCTCATAGAAGGTATGCAATCTCATTGCAAATTTCAACACTTGAAATTCCCGATAATATTTTGCCCCTAGCGTCCTATGACCTTGACGCAGGCCAACAAACCATAGTGCGCTAGTCAAGTTCAACCTGTCATTTCCTGATTGAATTAAACCCACCCGCACGACCCTTGACGCAGGCCAACAAAGTCGTACGACTACCCTAATCCAATCTGCATCATATGCATAAGCAGATAAATACTAGTTAGCTACCGTACACTACGCCTTGACGCAGGCCAACAAACGTAGCACGAATACTAACTACTACTTATCTGAAATGACGGAGGGCTACGACAGGTTTTTCTGAAAACCTATTGCGTAATGAACTTGATATCGTTGTAGAATCAAATGAAGTTTTAAAATGGAGTGATTTTTAGGCTTTTCTAGTTTTGCTAAAGGGGTCACTCCCGGTGAAGGGATCGTCGGCCCTTTCCTCGTCGAATGAGGTGCGGGATATATCATATATATCACTGTGCAAAGCAGAAACTATAGAAGCAATCAAAAACAAACCGAGTGTGTAGCATCTGCCAGTTATCGCTAAAGGAGTCACTCCCGGTGAAGGGATCTCGGTCCTTTCCTCATCGAATAAGGTGCAGGGTATATCATATATACCGCTATGCAAAGTAAGAACTGTAGCTACCTGTTATGTTTAAAATTTGATTCTACAACATCTTAGGTTTCGTTTCTTTCATTAATCACATTAATGAAGTCCCATCATTTAAATACCTAAACATCACAGATAAATACGACGTACACTTATGCCATCCGCATTCGCCTCGATGTCCCCTCGTGCACCGTTAGGTTAGGTAACTAACGACAGAGCAGGGCAGGGCTAGTGCGGGTGCGAAACATAAGTAACTTCTATATAATATATCATATATATCATATACTGTATCCATCACAGAACATCACATGATCACGTCACAGATATCGCAGCAGAAGAAACATATGAAATATTGGATATACTAGGACGTCCGTGTTTTCAATACGAGCCAGTATAAAACACGGATTCCACGGTCGTGATGAATAGCCAATCCCACACCCCTAGACCCCTACGAGAGCGGCAAGCAACCCGACCAATTCTAGGGTTAGGAGACCCGGACTCGACTCCTCGAGTTGGTCTCCCACTGGACCCTAGAACCCGGTTACTTGTGCTCCCCTCCTGGGTCTATCCTAATGCGGAAAAGTAAATAATATACAAAAGGTGGCAACTTCCGCTACCTGGAAGTGCCCCAAATAAAACAATATTACATACAAGTTTTTACATGAATGAAAATGAAAAACACTCATCTCACATAAAAACCCCCGGCTATTCAAACACGACGATCCAATATAACATATCCAGCAACACATAACAACACATGTCATCAACGTAAGTAAATATGCGCATCCCAATTGTCGTTGACATATAGCAACGAAACCGGCGATATCACATATTACACTTACGGTCAAAGAAAAGAAAGTGTAAAACTACAACAGTTGGAATCCGCAACCTCTTTAGACATCACATGCCTAATGAAATGAAATACTTAGACATCACATGCCTAACAGTTATAAACCCCGCATTTTAGTTTCATTATCGAAAACTCTTTTCAATATCATGTGAAACTAAACCGCTAGATTTATAATCTTCATTCAGTTATCTCATAACTGTTTGTGAATTCCAATTATTGTATCACATTCCAGATAAACAGAAAATGTTAAACTTTCCGATCGAACAGTCGAATACCCAAGTTTTCCTGATACAGCTCAACACATGAAATAAGTCTAACAACATTCAGTTCGTGCCTCAGTACCAACGGTCCAGCCGTAGAAGGGTCAAGCCAACGCCTCACATGTGGCACGCCGTACTGCCCCAAACCCGAAGGTTCTAAAGGCAGTTCAAGACGGTCACATAATCGAGTTAAGGTTTGTTGTCTTTTAGAGGGTCCATCGCGTTACTTGCACTACTTCGAACGTCGTTAAACTACGGAAAAATCCAACACTTGGAAATTTCCCGACAGGGGAAAAGTTGGGTATTTATATCCGGTCGAACTTTTTAACAAATTCAAAAATTATCCGGAAATTCACAAAGACGAAGTTTAATAATCCGGTCGAAACACCGAAGCTCTAAAACACCCCAGAAAATTCAACTCTTGAATAATTATTAAAATTACCCATAAAACTCAGCTGCAGAAACTATGAATTACTGTGCAGAGGAGGATGGCTGACGTCATTCTTTAGCCGCGGAACCGCCGCCTAAGCTGGCTTAGGCCACGGTTCCGCCGCTCATTACACTGTTCATTGAATAAAAATTGCACCGTAATTCTTAGAATTCCCTGCTGAATTTTTTAAGCATTTTTAATATTGAAAAATCCCAGATTTTAGAAAAAGTCCAGAGAGCACTTGGGTTTTAGGGTTTCGGGTTCGTTCGGGTTTCAAACGTCGTCTAGACTTTGCCTAAGGCTCTAGCTAGGCTCTGATACCACTGTAGGGTTCCTAGGCACACTATAGAGGTCTTACAAGGCATCAACCATGCCAATTTCAAATTTTACGGGTGCCGAGAAACCCTAATACGGATCGTTGGCTAGAAGTTTAGGCGAAAAAGGAAACTAGTTAACACTTTAACTAAAGATTAGAAGCTACAACCTTTGTAGATCCGGTTATCCACTTCCTTAGCTCCACGTAGACGTCCTCTCGCTGTCCTAGTCGGATCTTGGACTCTCGCATCGGCTTCATCGAAGAAACGAGCGGAATAGGTCGTCGGCTTCGTGCCGAAGATGATCTACGTCGAGGTTGCACAAGTTCAAGCTCCAACTTCACCAAGTTGTGAAACTTGTGAAGAAAACACCCAAAACAACTTGGCAAGAGGTAGAGGGTGAAGAAATAGGAGGTGGGTTCACTATAGAATTGGATTTCACTTACTTTTGCTCAAGTTGCCATTGATGGACCTTAAGCTTTTCTTCTTGAAGATGAAGAAGAAGAAGTAGATAGAATATGATAAGTGTTTTGATAAATGAAAAATAAATCAATACTTATCATTCACTAACTAAGGTTAAGTGTAGAGAATAGACCATGGTTATTTGAGAGGGTTAGGGTTAAGCATGATGACAAGAATGGTTACAAAAGTCAAAGCTTCATGAAGCTTCAACTTAAAACAAAGAAAGCCACCATTCTCATCATAATCCTTTTCAAATAAATAAATAAATGAATATGCAAAACCCTAATCAACACTTAACCATGGTTTTAATTCTTTACACTTAACAAAGTGATCAAGTATCATCAAACATGATACAAATATGTGCATAAAAGTATATCACATATACAATTTGCACATCAAGTGAGAAAATCCATTTAAAGTGAACCAATACTAGTTAATGCAAAGTAATATATCAAATATATAATTATACATTAAATCATTAAATCAACACTTGATTTAACGATTCGGTCATAACGCATATAACCGACTAGTATCCAATGTATCGGTTTATCGAATCAATCCTTGATTCGATTTCTAGGTTATATCGAATACAACCAATCGATGCATCCATCGCGAGAATGGAATACGGTATCACATACACGCATTATTCTCGATCCTGCACATATCTCATATGCGCTCCTATTTCGTTTCGGTTGAGCCAGGAAACCTCTGTGTAGGACTCTAAAGACTCGTCAATACGCCGGTAGCAGATGATGATCATATTAAGCACCCACAAGCCGCAAGCGGTCTGCTAAACGTAACGGCCATCCGGGTATTGAGCGATCAGAAGATCGACGAGCTAGCCCGCTCACACTCCTGTGAATCCAACCAGTAACACTTACCGTACAGTCCGGTCTGTTCGTCTGATACGTCGTATATCAAGTCTAGGGGTGGTAAACGTCAGACCCCAATAACCGATAAGTCGTGCCGATGTGAGACTCATAACGGGTCGAGAAACTACTGGTAACACTTACCAGCAAATCTCTGATCAGCCCTAGCCAGGGACTTCCCTGTTACGGCCAATCGAGCACAGCGCAACATCAACTCCCAATACCGGGAGAGATGAAACCCCTCCTATCGCTCATTGCCTCCATGTGACTCGGGACTGTACCCAAAGACCACCGTTTTGCACGCCCTCATGGACATGGTAAGGTGGAGATCAAAGCACAGTAGGAATCACACAAGACTCTATGACGATCTCGGGTCTACAGACTAACCTGTACAAGTGTCACCTGAGAACTGCCATCTGACGTGAGGTATAATACCATCTGGGAGTTCTCGGCGAGTCCGTCCAGTGTATCCAGTCTCCACTGAGCACCCGTATACCATCTCTGATGTCAAACACCAATGGATATGGGATCATCCATCGCCCATCTCATGGGTCGAGAAGCGTATACGCTAGTCAACTCTGGTATATCGATGCCCCGTCTCGATACACCCACGACTAGGGACCTTGAAGGATGAACTTATGGACTACCATGTCCCCACTAGTATGATCTGCATCATAGTCCAGGTAGTCAAGTACACATCCTAAGGGCTTTATCAACATGTAACTATAAGACAGTTTAAAGAGACTAGTGTACATGTTAAGATAAAGAGTAACCAGATAGCATACTATCATATCGAGCAAGAAAGTCATCTCTATATATGTCCAAGCATCCAATATAATATACATCATCTGTACAATACTGGCCTCTAGGGCATACATACAACTAACAATTGATACCGGATCAGGATCCCAGATATGTAATCTGTTACATAGGGCTACAGATAGGTAGAGAACTGAGAACGGGTGATTAGTTTCATGAGGCAGAAAACGGGGCAAGTGTTGCAGCCAAGTCTGTTGGTCACTGTCACCTTGTATTACCAATACCTTGATTCTGAACAAATGCTATTAGATACCGAACCTGATATACAAAATAATATCTGTCTCTTTATTAGTAAAGAAATGATAAAATTTTGTATTGATGGATAATGTTTTGAACATTTCCTATATCAAAAGTTGATCGGTTCAGGCACGTTATCTAAAAGCATTGATGTTCTAAATCAAACTACAGTTCTTAGTATATGGAACACACAGAAGAGGAAGAGTTCAGAAATGAACGAATCCTTCTTGAGGCATTGTAGACTAGGTCATATCAATGCGATCCGACTGGCTGAAGTTACATTTTAGATGCATATTTAAATTAGTTTGAATCTACATCTTGTGAAACTTGCCAGTCATGTCACAATGATATAATGACACCAGCTCTGTTTATTGGAAACAGAGAAAGAGTTAGTGAACTCTTGGGATGATACATGTTGATGTATAAAGGTCCCCTGTCTACACATGCCAGGACTGGTTCTTAATACTTCATTATATTCTTTGACAATCTCTCAAGATTCAGACATATGTTCCTGTTGAAACACAAGTCCGAACCTTTTGAGATATTCACAGAATATAAATTAGAAGTAGAGAACCAAAATACGGGTATAAGTATTATGTCCTATGATGAGATCTTGGAGGAGAATACTTGAGCACGCAATTCTTGGACTATTCTAAAGGAGAATGAGATTCTCTCTCAGCATTACTCCTCCGTATACACCATAGCACGATGGTATATCGGGGCGGAGCAATCACACCCTATATGATATGGTGTGTACTACTGAGTTACCTATTTCCTTTTGGGAGTTATGCGCTTGAGAAGCTGCATACCTATTGAATAGGGTTCAAATCAAATCAGTTTCCTACCACTTCATATGTGATATGGAAAGGGAAGAGCCCATATCTTAAGTTAGTTAAGATTTGGAGTTGACCGGCCTATGTCTAAAAGCAAAATCGGGACAAGCTCGAGGCAAGGTCAGTTATGTAGAACTGGAAAGGTTCAAGCTATGCAAACTACAGCAGATGATTTGGTACAACCAAAGGATTCAGTAGATACCATCGAACCTCAGCCTCTCCGCCGATCTAGTAGGGTTCCTCACCTACCTGAGAGATAATTCTGTTTCTCTATGACAGTGGGAGCGAGGATTGCATCATGAGATGATGACCCAACTAGTTTCGAGCTGGCCATCAGGTGTGCGACTCTGTAAGAATGGCTGGATGCTTAGCGATCTGAGATGGAATCCATGTACACCAACAAAGTATGGACTTTGGTTGCTATATCTGAAGGGTTAAATCCCCATCAGGAGCAAGTATATCTTGAGAAGATTACTTGGTGTAGATAGAAAAGTAGAGACTTTCAACGCTAGACTTGTTAAAGGTTTGCATCATTGACCAGGTATGGATTTTGTTGAAACCTTTTCTAAATAGCTATGCTTAAGTCCATCCGGATCCTACTTGCCACGGCTACATACCATGACTACGATATCTGGCGGTTGGGTGTCATGACTGCTTTTCAAAATGATGTTTTAAAAGAGAAAGTCTATAAGTACACAGCCAGAGGGCTTCGTAGACAGTGGGAGCAGCAGAAACGTGTGCAAGATGCTTTATAGGATAAAGCAGGCATCGCGGAGTTGGAACATCTATTTTGATGTGTTAGTCAAAGAGTTTGACATCATCAAAATGGTAGATGAACCTTGTATAAACAAAAAGGTAGTAGGGAGTATGGTGGCGATCCTCGTAGAGTACGTGGATGATATACTCTTGATAGGGAAGTAGTTTCCTATGCTACGCTCAGTCAATCTCCGCTTATCACAATGATTCTCCATATAGGATCAAGATGATACCTCCTAAATCCTGGGTTTTGGATCTATAAGATAGATCTAATTGGATGTTAGGATTCTCAGTAGTTGTAGTGAGATGGTATCAACCGATCCTGGGGCGAATCACTGGAAGGGTTCCAGGGTGATAAGGACGACAGAAAGTCAGTCACAGGCATTGTCTTTACCCTCAGTAAAGGGACGGTATGTTGGAAGGGTTCCAAGCTAGATACCGTGGCAAACTAGACGATAAAGGCAGGATACATCGTTACTTAAGATGCTACCAAAGAGGCTGTTTGGGTGTATAATGGTTCATGAGATGAACTATGTTCCTACCATTGTGTGACAATGGAGTTATGGCTTATTCCAAGGAACGCAGGTCCCATCAGTGATCCAGACATATTCTAAGGCAGTATCACCTGATCATGGAGATGGTTGATCTCCAGGGGATCGAGGTAAGGAGAGTAGACTCAGAGGACAACACGGCGGATCCACTCACGAAGGCCTATTCCCAGAGAGAGACTTTTATGGGATGGTTGAGTATGAGATACTACAACCACTGCTATCAGATGGCCCTAGTGCAAGTGGGAGATGGTTAGTTATATGTATGCCCTAGAGGCCATTACTGTACATTGGATGTATATTGTAGTGGATGCTGGGACATATATAGGGAGGACTTTCTTGCTCGACATGATAGTATGCTATCTGGTTACTCTTTACCTTAACGTGTATACTGATTGTCTCTCTGTTACATATTGGTAAAGCCCTTAGGATGTGTACTTGACTACCTGGACTATGATGCCGATCATACTAGTGGGGACATGGTAGTCCATAAGTACATCCTTCAAAGTCCCTAGTCGTGGGTGTATCGAGACGGGGCATCGATATACCAGAGTAGACTAGCGTATACCTTCTCGACCCATACAGATGGGCGATGGATGATCCCATATCCATTGGTGTTTGACATCAGAGATGATATACGGGTGCTCAGTGGAGACTGGGTACACTGGACGGACTCGCCGAGAACTCCCAGATGGTATTATACCTTACGTCAGATGGCAGTTCTCTGGGTACAGTCCCGAATCACATGGAGGCAATGAGCGATAGGAGGGGATTCGTCTCTCCCGGTATAGGGAGTTGATGTTGCGCTGTGTTCGATTGGCTATAACCGAAAATCCCTGGCCAGGGTTGCTGAGATTTACTGGTAAGTGTTAGCTGATGTTTCTCGAACTGTTATAGACCTCATATCGACACGACTTATCGAGCTATTGGGGTCTGACGTTTACCACCCCTAGGCGAGATATGCGACATATCAGACGACGAGACCGGACTGTACGGTAAGTGTTACTGGTTGGATTCACAGGAGTGTGAGCGGGCTTGCTCGTCGATCTTCTGATCGCTTAATAACCGGGTGGCCGTTACGTTTAGCAGACCGCTTGCGGCTTGTGGGTGTTTGATATGATCATCACCTGCTGCCGGCGTATTGACGAGTCTTTAGAGTCCTACACAGAGGTTTCCTGGCTCAAGCGAAACGAAATAGGAGCGCATATGAGATATGTGCGGGACCGAGAATAATGCGTGTATGTGATACCGTATTCTATTCTCGCGATGAATGTATCGATTGGTTGTATGCGATATAACCTAGTTATCGAATCGAGGATTGATTTGATAAGCCGATACATTGAATATTAGTCGGTCATATGCAATATGACCGGATCGTTAAATCAAGTGTTGATTTAATGATTTAATGCATAATTATATATTTGATATATTACTTTGCATTAACTAGTATTGGTTCACTTTAAAAGGATTTTCTCACTTGATGTACGCAACTTGTATATGCGATATACTTTTGTGCACTTGTTTGTATCAGGTTTGATGGTACATGCTCACTTGGGTGTAGTTTTGGTTTAAACCTTGGTTATGTAAATGGTTAAGGTTTTTATTTATTTATTCATTTATTTATTTCATTTTGGCAAGAAATAAAATGGTTGCTAGTTTTGTTTTACATTGAAAGTTCATGAAGGTTTGAAAAGTTGACCATTTTGTTTCTTTGCTTTAACCTAACCATTCCACTTAACCCTAGTTTACTCTCTACACCTAACTATGGTTGCAATATGATAAGTATTCATTTTATTTTCTTTTTGGATATACTTATCATATTCTATCATCTCCTTCCTCTTCTTCTTCTTCATGAAGAAACCTTGCTCCATCAATGGCAACTTGAGAAAATGAGTGAGAAATCCAATTCTAAAGTGGACCCACTTCCTATTTCTTCATCCTCTACCTCTTGCCAAGTAGTATAGGGTGTTTTCTTCACAAGTTTCATGACTTGGTGAAGTGGGAGCTTGATCTTGTGATGCCTCGACGTAGATCATCTTCGGCATCATAGTCGATGACCTAGCCCGCCCATTTCTCCGATGAAGCCGACGCTAGAGCCCGGGATTCGATTTGGACAGCGAGGAGACTTCATTGCGGAGCTATGGAGATGGACGACCGGATCTACAAAGGTTGTATTTCCGTTCTTTAGTTAAGTTGTTAACTATTTGCATTCTTTTCGCCTAGACATCTAGTTAACGATCCGTATTAGGGTTTCTCGGCACTTGTAAAATTAGAAATTGGCATGGTTGATGCCTTGCGAGACCTCATTAATGTGCCTAGGAACCCTTCAGTAACATGGACTCAAAACCGGATCTTTGTTAAACTATCTACCTAACAACCTAACTACGAGTTGTTAACTACTCGGTTAGGGGGTTATACCTTTCTTTCTTGAACTCCTTCTTCTTCATCTCTTGATGGTGTACGGATTGGCTTCACCCCGTCGTCTCCTTGCGCCGAAAATCGATCCACCCGAAAGCTTCTACCTTTGGCTTCTTCTTCGAACATTGAAGAAACTAGTTCACTTGGTTTGCTAAACCTTGTGAACTAGAGTGAGTAGAGGAGAGTGAGATGGGATTTTCTCTATGGTTCTTGCTTCTCAACACATGAGACAAGTGAACTATTGACAAGAGAGAGAGCAAGAGGAAGAGGGTGAGAGCAAGAGAATGGGAGAGCTCAAAACCAAGAGAGAGAAAGATCATGAAAGAATGAGCCTCTCTTTTCTCTTTCACCCTCTCATAATCCAAAAGCATCATGAGCCATAATGTTAATCAAGTATTATTATGTGATGGTTCATATCATGTCAAAGGCAATGTCATTTCCATGCACTCATTTTGCAAACCACAACAAGCAAGCAAAAGACTTTGCATGAAAATGACAACCATTGTGATGATGATGGTCAACTAGTCCAACCTAGTCAACCGGTCAACAAAGTCAACAAGTCAACAAAGTCAACCCCTCAACAGTCACTATAATACTTAATTAATATTATTGCAAATTATATATATCATATTCTCATTAGGGTTGAGCAAAAAGTCAATAGTCAACAGTCAACGGTCAACAACCCTAATGAGAATCCTCTGCCTCTGTCTCTCCATCAACTGTGCATACACACCCGCATCCGCGTTCGGAGGAACACGAATACATACTGGATAAAACCAATCCCAAAACGTACACTAGGATCTGGCTTAAACCAAAGCCCGCTAGTGCTAACTGTCCGGACACTGTACGTGCACAAGTGCACGGATGTGACCGGACCCTGTCGGAAAACCATGCGACCTGTCGCAAAACCATGCGACCTCTACTCTTTTGCCTAAAGGCGAATAGCTTTCTGTGTGGGACTCTATAGACTCGACACTACGCTGGCAGTGGGTTTAACCACAGACTGTAAGTGGCACTAGCTGTGCGTAACGGTCCCCAGGTAGATGCCGACAAGAAGAATGACGAGGTGAAACCCATCTGAACTCCTACTGAGCCTGAATATGACAATCTCCATACAGTCCGGTCTGTTCGTCTGATACATCGCATGGCGGGCCTAGAGGGCGGTAAACGTCAGTCCCCTAATAGCGGTACAAGTCGTATCGGAGTGAAGCCCAAAACACCCTGAGATAACACTGGAAGCCTACCAGTATATCTCGCTTGCCCTGGCCAGGGACTACTCGTGTAATGGCTCTCCTTGACACAGCGCGATGTCAACCCCCAATACCGGGAGAGACGAATCCTGTCTAACCGTCACTGCCTCCAAGTGCTTCGGGACTGCACCCAACTACTACCTGTTTGCATGACCCCTTTGAGCCGAGGTAGGGTAGTAACCAAAGTACAGTGGGAACACACTCGTGGCGAAGTGACAGCGTGAAGTCAGCGGACTAAGCTGTACTCATGTCACCTGGGAACTGATAACTGACGATAGGTATAATACCAACCGGTCAGTTCCCTACGAGTCCTGTCCAGTGTACTCGTAACCCAACGAGCACCCGCATACTATCTCCAGTACGACATACTGATGGCTGTGGGACAGACCATCTCCCACTCTGGGATGAGAAGCGCATGCGCTAGTCTACTCCGGAGTATCGATGCCCTGTCTCGATAGTCCTGCGACTAGGGACCTGCATAAGGATGTGCTTATAGATTACCCAGCCCCTACTAGTGTGACTGCCATCACAACGCTGGTAATCAAGCAAAGATCCTAAAGGCTCCACTAATGTGTATAGGTGATATACTAAAATAAACACATGTACACATTGAAGCAGAAACAAACCAAGTAGCATACTACTATTTTGTGCAAGATTGTCCATACAAGGTGAATATCCCAAGCTTCCATTAAGTAATATACATACTAGTATAATAAAGTAATGGCCTCTAGGGCATATACACTAACAAGGGGCTATAAAACCAATCAAGATTGGGTGGGGATTTCATTACCCTTCCTAAGTCCCCAGAAATCACAAAAAGCGTATGCATCACCCTTGAGTTAATTAAAAAATATCTAGACTCAGCCAATTAAGGACTGTCGCGCTCATTAGGACAGAGGAAGGTTGTGGGCATTCAGTCGTTTATCTGAACCTGACTTTGTGGTGCCTAGGCTAGACAAGTGAGAAAAGTAATTTTAAAAGGTCCGTCTCAATGTGATTCGTGAGCGGATCCCTTCTTTCTTCACTTGTGCTTACCTGGCCACAATTGGCGGTGAAGAGGCGTTTTGAGGGATATCTCACAACTTGCCCTTTGGACCAGTTAGGAGCAGTCTATTTGACATTGGAGACCCTAACTCTAGGCTTGATTGTGCATGCTTAAATTTTGATTGTGCCGTAGTTCCGTACAAATTTTGCAAAAACTCTTTCTAAAAAAAACAAAACACTTTGAAAAATATCAAAACTCCAAAAACAAACATTTTAAAAAAAATTCATCACATTCTTTTTCCTCTCATTTCTCTAATCACATCATGGGTACCCCACCTAGCAAACCTCTTTCCGAACTTTGATACCCTCAACCAGACATTACTTCCTATGCTTCCTGTTTTGGTCGAATTTCGAACGACCACTCCATGCCCAAAATTTCTTTGAAAGATCGAATAGACGCGTCTAGGGCATCCAGTTGGACTCCGCAATCCACCTTATATCAACCATTTCAACCTTCACCACCTTCTTACGTTGATACTACTTATTCGTGTCCTGTTGTAACCCCGAAACCCATGTCTATTGCTGAACATATTGAACAATCTCGTAACCGATCTTTCACTTCTTTCACCACTGCGAATTCTTTGGATCAACATTTTCATTCACCTTCTTATCCAAATGTTGATCCTACTCCTGCCCAACTATTCAATTTCTACCAGTCCAACCCAACTTTCGCACCTTCCCTAGACATTGCTTCTACACAGCCATTTGGGAGTTTCCAGTACCCAAACAACTTTGAATCTTTTACTGAAACCCCTTCACAGCCCATGTCTAGTCTAGAACAGTCGTTGGAAGATATTATGGTAGCGTCAAGACAACAGATGATGGATTTGAATGCGTCCATGGCCGCCCTTATACAACCTAGTGACCCGGTAGCTAGTTTCCAACTAGCTCCAAATTTTCCAATGTATGATGAGGCGGTTGGACAAATTGAGAATTTGAGTAGAGAGAGTGAGCTGTGCACCCTTCCAAATCAAACCTACCAATCTCCAATTGAATCCCACAACTCCGGTTTTGAATGTCTATCAAGTGTCCCAAATAATTCACCAGTTGAAGATAAAACGTTTAATGAATTGTGCGACTTTATAGTGTTTGATTTGCCAGATTGTGAAGGGTCCCTTTCGAGTGAACCCACACCCAATCCTTTTGACCTCTACACCTCCACTCTAGATCCTAAACTGATTGATACCCATGCTTTTGATGAGGTGTATGAGAAATTTAATTTTCACTTGATCGAGGATATTGATGCTGGGAATATTTTGGATGATGAAACCACAGATTTGGATGAGTTTCTCTCTCCAATTCATCATCCCGAGTCATTAAATGTTTTTCCCGAACTTCATATGCGTCTTGATTTTGATGAGAATTACATGGATAAGCTAAATTTTGAGGAGAGTATTGAGGAAATTATTGAGGATGAAGAAGTTTTACTTGAGGAGTCGGATTTTCCAATTCATTCTATCCGTTTCATTGGCTGCGCACGCCCTCCTGAATCTTTAACCGATACCCTTCCTCAATCACTTCCCTCCATTCTCGTTCCGACCTTGCAAGAAACCATTACACTTACATTTTTTATGTCCGGTTTACCAAGTTCGGCGTACCCATGTTTTTTCACGAATCTTGAGGGATTTGACCTCATTTCTCAGTGGGTTGATAAATTATCACAATCGCTTTTTACACATCGGTCATTACAAATAGTGCTAATTTATACACTCCATCTCCACCCTCAAGTTCGTATTCAACTTCTTTCTCCCACTTTCTCGAATTCTTCTTTTATTCTTCCTATAATTTCAGTGAGTGTTGATGAATCACAATCCGATAATTCAAGTTTGATCATTCCAGCAAAATGTTCAATTACTAGCACAAAACTTGCTAAACTTTAACGCTTAAACAGTGTAAACACAGTTTCACTTAAATTTGTGGAGACCTTTTTGTGTTTATATATTTTGTTTTCTTTTTCTGTTAATAATAAAATTCAAAATTTTTTAAAAAATTAAAAAAAATAAACATGGTAGTGCCGACAATTTTGACCCTCTTGGTGTAGCCTGACAGTGAGGGCACTATCAAGTATAAGTTTGGGGGTGTGCTCTGTAAGCTTTCTTCCTTCGCATTCATGTGTATATTTTGGCATTTGCATACTTATTTTAAAATCCATAAAAATCAAAAAGTTTTAAAAATTATAAAAATTGAAAAGTTCAATAATGGCCATATTTGACTCAAGTTCAACATGACGGTTGACTAGTTAGGAAAAACTAGATCCTAAAATTCGTAAATTAAAAACCCTAAAAATAACAATTCTTAAAGTTTAACTGTAGAAAATATACGTCTTTGTAGTTTATTTAGAAATAGGCAAATTTTTAGTTCAGTTCTTGGGCTAAATCGAAATAAGGGAAGAATATTGAGATTTTTATTTGAACTGTAAGTCTGAAAAATAAATTCTGAACCTTTAGTCTAAATCCTGAAAATATATACCCTACAACTCGCACATACACGCATCTTGAAACTTGCGATAGTAGAGGATACCTTGAAATGCTCTTTTCTAAAATCCTTAGTATGAGATAAAATTAAATAAAAGTATAAGTGTGAATAAAGAGATATAAAAAAAATGAACACTGGTTTTGTAATTACTTAAGGCTGCGTAAAATAAAAATATATATATAGCGAGGGTGCTTTATCACCTAGTGCCTTAGACCAACTGGTTTTGGGGTCACTGCTAAAGCCTTAGGTATTACAAGACGAGGAATTACGCCTTAATGCGCGAACACATTTTGTAATCGGTCGTTAGTACCTCAAGAAGTATTAACGTTCGCATGAAGGATGTGCGAGAAATTTCATCTAAAATTCACCAACTAAAAGTACTTTGGACGATGGACAAGAGTTTGATTGCTTGAATTGAATTTCCAAATGTAGGGGTGATACATACACACATGTAGGGATATATGGTTGGGGTTTGGATGAGAGATAGGGAATGAAAGATAGGGCTTATACCTTCAGTAGAGATGATAAAAATTCCAAAGTTGAGATGGAACCTTAGAAGGAAAATTCAAGAGATGCTGAAAGCTGAATAAATTTGCAGAACATATATGATCTTACGTCAAATGATAAGTGAGTGAAAAATATGGATTGATGAGTTCTAAGTTAAAGATAATAGAATTTCTTGCTGGAATACCGAATTGAAGAATGAAAGTCAACAGGCCAAAATGATTGGATTTTGTGGGTAGTATCCACTGAAAACCCTCAGGAGACAACACTCCTCCTACGATGGACACCTAGGGGTTTAACGGCTTGTTGCACGAGCTCAGTGCAATCGCATTCCCTGTGAAAGTGAGGTTAGGATTTTCCAAGAATAAAAATTGGCTTTGCTCGGGACGAGCAAAAGATAAGTTTGGGGGTATTTGTTCATATCATATTTTTGCATTTTTATACCGCCCATTCTTAATCACATTACATATAAATAGGTGCTTTTGATATATGTCTGCTACATAGTTGCAGATTACAGGTTCTCAGATCATTACAGTGAAATTCATGAAAATACGCTACAAATGTGAGACTACGACCAACAATAAACGAATCCGTATGATGTCACCCACCATTTCAAGGAACAACTAAGACAGTTCAATGCATAAAGTTCAAGGGCAGTACAAGATTCAAGACTTCAACGTGAAGCTAACAGTAAAAAGTCCACTGTTGAATATCTGGAAGAGAATTGAAGAGATTCTCAGAGACCAAGTGAAGAAAATAGAAGATAAAAGCAACTTGAAGAAACCCTAAAGAACTTGGCCCATGAGCCCACCAAATGGCAGCGGATCCACGGCCAAACATGCTATTCTACCGCGGTTCCACGGCCGTGCAATGCACGTGTTGGTGGGGTGTTGGTGCTTTGACTCGGTCTTTGGGGTTGTTTTGTTATTTCATGTATGGATCAGAATGTAAACCTAGGGTTTTTCCCATTTATAAATAGGAAGGCTCAAAGCCAAATAAAGGGTGCCTCTTTAAGGGTGCCTTTCTTAGGATGCCTCTTTTTAATTTCTAGATCTAGATTTAATTCTCATTTTTGTAATGAATCGTTGAGAGTTCACCAATAAAATTAAGCTTTTCTTTTATCTTGCATTGTTTTTTTATCTGCAATTTATTACCTGAAATTTCTTATCTGTTCTTTTATTGTTTGAAAATTAGTTTATCATTCAAAAAGAAAATATAAAAATGAATTTTATCATCACTTTCCTAATGAGTGGGTAATTCCTCACTTGTTAGGCTTAGGATAGAGAAGGTTTGAGAGAAGGAAATCTCTCTCATTTCTCTCTTTGCCCATATAATTTTATTAAAAGGACTCTTTTTAAATCAACCACACACCGCTCACTACGGCACCCTATCCTACGTGATAGCGGTGATTCTCTAGTTAGACTGGGTGTGATTGAATTAACTGGAGGTTAGGGCTAAGAGCCAAGAACGGACGGAAAAGGACCAAAAGGAAGAAACTTAGTTTCTTCCCAGTCGTGCTAATCCTCGTTGTTGCCGATTACCCTAACACTTTTATTCATAACTAAGGCATTGATAGAAGCGAGAAGATCCCTATCTCGAACTAACATAATCTTAACCCAAGCAAGCTTCTTATCAACTTTTATCTCATTCTTAGATCATAAAACAAAACCACCAATTTTTTGGACTTAACTCGTTAAAACATAAAGAAAAGGAATCCTGCTCCCTGTAGATCGACCCGTACTCAACCGGCTAGCTACCAAGCGACACCATTATTGATTGCGGTATATTCTTAACTTTCATTTTAAAACGCACGTACACAAAACAGACTCTCAATCACCTACCTTTCGGCACCAGCCTATGGTTTGGAAGAAGACTATCCAATAAGCGTAATATATGTGCCCTCCTAATCCGAGGAGCCCTCGGAACCTAAGAGAAGGTAAAAAGAAAAAGACAACTGAATAATGCTTATTCTATTTCTCCTGAACCAGAAACCATTCTCAAACTGGAACAGGTTCCTTTGAGTTCGTATGTAACTATAGGATGGATTATCCAATAAATGTGGATCTTCATAGTGATACGGGGTGTTTTAGAGAAATGCAAAGGTGAAGTAGGAGTGGCCATGATATATGCGGTTTGGTCGTGAATGATAACAGTCGCAATTTACATTGCCTTCTTTCTAATCCCTTTATTTGTCTTTACTTATTACCTTCTGTACACCTCACTTTGGCTAATTGGTTTTCTTCCTTCCCCACCTTTCGGCACCTACCTATGATTTGGAAGAAGACTATCCAATAAGCGTAATAGGTGTACCCTCTTATAATCCTAGGAGCCCTCACTACCTGAGAGAAGGTAAAAGGAAAAGACAACTGAATAGTCCTATTCAATTTCTCCAGAACCGAAAACCATTCTCGAATCTGAAACAAGTTTCTTCGAGTTCGTATGTAACTATACGATGGTCATATCCAATAAATGCGGATCTTCGTAGTGATACGGAATGTTCCGGAGAAAAGTAAAGGGTAAAAGTAGGAATGATAATGAAGTATGCAACTCTAACAATCCAAAAGCCAGTGTATTTTAAGAAGATTCGGTTAACTCGGTTTATGAAATCTAGTCTAGGGTCGGGTCATGGTCGCTGCCAAAGAGAGAGAGAAAAGAAACACTAAGCGTGCACTCTAACCTAAATCATAATGGCTAATCACTTTATCTAATCAGGATAGCTCCCACTGTTTCCTCGAATCCTCTCCCAAACCCAAAGGAGAATTAGTCGGGATCATCTAAAATCACCCGAGGAGTAAACCGACTTATCAGTGGGAATCGGGATCCAACTATCATCGCATGATAACTATATGGAATCCACTCAAGTTATCACACTCCAGAAGGTATGCACATGCCTGGAAAGTTTCAGTATCTTTAGAAACTCCCGATGTGATTTTTACCCCATGCTCTTATGACCTTGACTAAGGCCAACAAATCATAAATCAGATGTCAAGTTCAACCCATCTTTGTCCAGGTTAATTTGAACCCACCAGTACTCGTCTTTGACTAAGGGCAATAAGGCTATACGACTGTCCCAAAACAACGCATCTATCTATGAAACAAAAAAGTAACAAATAGCTACCATGCACCATGCCTTGGCGAAGGCCAGCAAACATTAACATGAATAATAAGTGCTACCCGTCTGAAATGACAGAGGGCTACGAATGGTTTTTGGCGAAAAACCTTTAAAAAAATTAGCTTGATATCGTTGAAGGAACCAGATAGCTTTACAAATATATAGAGGCGAAAACTTTTGCTAAAGATGTCATTCCCGGTGAAGGGATCTCGGCTCTTTCCTCGTCGAATTAGGTGCATGATATTCCTATCTGAATATCTCGATGCAAAGCAAAAAAATAATTGACTATAATGAATTTATTACCCTGATGTAAACTTCTGCCCAAGAGGTCACTCCCGGTGAAGGGATCTCGGCTCTTGCCTCATCGAATAAGGTGTTGGATATTCCTAACCGAATACCGCTGTGCAAAACAAAAGAAAACGTCCTTATAATAACAGCTTTTGAAAATTGTTCCAACGACATCATATAGGTTTGTTTTCCTTGCATTGATCAGAATCAACGTAGTTCCATCAATTAATCACACCAAAAAAGAACGAAAATATGATGTATGTATATGCCATCAGCATTCGCCACTGGGCCCGTCATCACCCGTTAGGTTAGTTAATTAACGACAAAGCGGGGGATGGACTAGCGCGGGTGCAAAACATGTATAACATCTACTAGTATATAACAATATATAATAATTGTTCCAGGCATGATATATGCAACATCACAGAATAGCGATAAGCATCACAGAACAATACTGATAATCTGGGAGCCCCGGGTTTCCTTTGAGCCGCAAGTGAAACACGACGTTCCCCTGGTCGTGTGGATAGCCTGTGAAATCAAAACCTAGACCCCTACGAGTGCGGCAAGTTACCCGCCAAAACCAGAAGTGAGGCAACCCCCTTCATCCAAGTGAATGGGCCACCCGGCACTTCACGGAATCCGGTAACTTGAGCACCCCTCCTTGTGTCAACGTGTACCCCCTACGAGTGCGGAGAATAGCCCACCAATTCTAGAGTGAGGCCCCCTTCGTATCAACGCCATAATATGCGGGCCCTTTTCCCTCTAGAACCCGTCTATTGTAGGACTACGGAAGCGCCCCGGCAGTCTGAACGAGGCCAAAATGCGAAAAACAAAAAATTTTCTTTAAACAAAAACCAGCGCTACAGGGGACTATAAAACCCGGATCGAGCCATTAACCTAATTTCAGCTTACAAGAGAAGGGGTATAGAGATATACCGAGCGATCCGTGTCCTTCGGTCGTCTCGTCGTCATCCCGATCTCCCCGCGGAATCTTAGGTGCTGGATATTCATAACAGAATACCACTGTGCAAAACAAAAGAGAACGTCCTTGTAATAACAGCTTTTTTTTTAAAATGTTCCAACAACGTCAGAATAGGTTTGTTTAGCTTGCATTGATCCGAATCAACGCATTCCCATCAATTGATCACACCAATAAAGAACGAAAATAATGATGTACGTATATACCATCAACATTCGCCACTAGGTCCCGTCATCACCCGTTAGGTTACATAACTAACGACAGAGCGGGGACTGGACTAGCACGGATGCAAAACATATACAACATCTATTAGTATATATATTAATATATAATATTCGCTCAAGGTGTGATAAAATGCAACATCACAGAAATGTAGTAAGCATCACAGAACAATACAGATATCTGGGATCCCTGGGTTTCATAGAGCCGCTACTGAAACCCGACGTTCCCCTGGTCGTGTGGATAGCCTGTGCAATGAAATCCTAGACCCCTACGAGCGCGGCAAGTTACCCGCCAAAACCTGAAGCGAGGCAGCCCCTTCAGCAACGTGAATGGATCACCCAGCACTTCACGGAATCCGGTAACTTGGGCACCCCTCCTTGGGTCAACCTGTACCCCCTACGAGTGCGGCGAATAGCCTGCCAATTCTACAGTGAAGCCCCCTCCGTCTCAACGCCATGAGATGCGGGCCCGTTGCCCTCTAGAACCTGGCTATCCATCCACTCCACCGTGAGGTAATCCTAGTACAAAAAGTAAAATATACATAGAACGGGTACATCGACCTCAGCCCGGTCGTGCCCCAAAAAAATAATATACAAACAGGCAGTGACGGCATTCCACATGTCGGACGCTCGCCCCGTAATATCAAATGTACATAAATAACCAGACTGTACTACCATTGCATCCAGGCTATCCACCACGACAAATCCGCAACATCACAGCACAACACAGAACATCAACGTGAATGTCACGTGTTAGTTATATGTATGCCCTAGAGGCCATTACTGTACATTGGATGTATATTGTAGTGGATGCTGGGACATATATAGGTAGGACTTTCTTGCTCGACATGATAGTACGCTATCTGGTTGCTCTTTATATTAACGTGTATACTTTCTGTCTCTCTGTTACATGTTGATAAAGCCCTTAGGATGTGTACTCGACTTCCAGGACTGTGATGCAAATCATACTAGTGGGGCCTGGATAGTCCATGAGTACATCCTTCAATGTTCCTAGTCGAGGGAATATCGAGATGGGGCATCGATATTCCAGAGTAGACTAGCGTATATCTTCTCGACCCATGCGATGGGCGATGGATGATCCCATATCCACTGGTGTTTGACATCAGAGATGGTATACGGGTGCTCAGTGGAGACTGGGTACACTGAACGGACTCGCCGAGAACTCCCAGATGGTATTATACCTCACGTCAGATGGCAGTTCTCTGGTGACACTGGTACAGCTTAGTCTGTTGACCCGAGATCGTTATAGAGTCTTGTGTGTCCCCCACTGTGCTTTGATTTTCACCCTACCACGGCTCTACTGAGTCATGCAAACAGGTGGTTTTTGGGTACACTCCCGATTCACATGGAGGCAATGAGCGATAGGAGGGGATTCGTCTCACCCGGTATTGGGGGTTGATGTTGCGCTATGCTCGACTGGCCATAACAGGAAATCCCTGGCCAGGGTTGCAGTGATATACTGGTAAGAGTTATCAGTAGTTTCACGAATGTTATGGACCCTACGTCGGCATGACTTATCAAGCTATTGGGGTCTGACGTTTACCACCCCTAGGCGAGATGTGCGACATATCAGACGAACAGACCGGACTGTACGGTAAGTGTTACTGGTTGGATTCACAGGAGTGTGAGCAGGCTTGCTCGTCGATCTTCTGATCGCTCAATACCCGGGTGGCCGTTACGTTTAGCAGACCGCTTGCGGCTTGTGGGTGTTTGATATGATCATCATCTGCTGCCGGCGTATTGACGAGTCTTCAGAGTCCTACACAGAGGTTTCCTGGCTCAAGAGAAACGAAATAGGAGCGCATATGAGATATGTGCGGGACCGAGAATAATGCGTGTATGTGATACCGTATTTCATTCTCGCGATGAATGTGTCGAATGGTTGTATGCGATATAACCTAGTTATCGAATCAAGGATTGACTCGATAAGCCGATACATTGGATACTAGCCGGTTATATGCGACATGACCGGATCATTGAATCAAGTGTTGATTTAATGATTTAATGTATAATTATATATTTGATATATTACTTTGCATTAACTAGTATTGGTTCACTTTAAATGGATTTACTCACTTGAAATGCACATTGTATATGTGATATATTTTAGTGCACTTGATTGTATCATGTTTGATGATACATTCTTGCTTGGGTTTGTGTAAAGAATTAAACCATGGTTAGTTAGTGGTTAGGGTTTCATTTCATTTACTTATTTATTTATCTATTTATTTATTTTATTTATTTCATTTAGAAAAGATAAAGAGAATGGTGGCTTATTTTGTAGTTTTGTGGAAACTTCATGATGTGTTGAATGCTTGACCATTCTTGTTCTTTTCCTAAACCTAACCATTAACCCTAACCATGGTTTATTCTCTACACCTAACTAAGGTTAAGATTATGATAAGTATCATATTGGTTTTTATTTTAAAAAGACTTATCATATATAATCTTAATCTTCTTCTTCTTCTTCAAGAAGAAAAAGCTTGATAGCATCAATGGCAACTTGAGAAAATGAGTGAGAAATCCAATTCTAAAGTGAACCCACCTCCTATTTCTTCATCCTCTACCTCTTGCCAAGTAGTATAGGGTGTTTCCTTCATAAGTTTTTATGGCTTGGTGAAGTTGGAGCTTGATCTTGTGATGCCTCGACGTAGATCATCTTTGGCATCGAACCGACGACCAAGTCCGCCCTTTTCTCCGATGAAGCCGATGCTAGAGTCATGGATTCAATTTGGACAGAGGAGGGACGTCATCACGGAGCCTAGGAGGTGGAGGACCGGATCTACAAAGGTTGTAGCTTCTTTCCTTTATGTTAAAGTTGTTTACTTGCTTCGCATCACCTATATATCTAGTTAACGATCCGTATTAGGGTTTCTCGGCACTTGTAAAATTTCAATTGGGCATGTTTGATGCCTTGTGAGACTTCATTAGTGTGCCTAGGATCCCTACAGTGGTATCAGAGCCTAGCTAGAGCCTTAGGCGATGCGTTGACGGAATTAGAAATCCGATCGAACCGAAACCCCAACCCTAATATTGCTCTCTGTACATTTTTGAAATTCGTGGATTTTTGTAAATTAAAAATATGCAAAAAAATCAGCAGGGAATTCTAACAATTACTGTGCAACACGTGTCCATGATTCAACAAAAGTGCGGCGGAATCGCGGCAGAAGCAAGGCTTCTGCGGCGGTTCCGCGGCCGTATTGTCACAATGCCCAATACTTTTTGCACAGTAATTCCTATTTTCTGGTACTGGTTTTCCTGGGAATTTTTAATATTTATTCAAGAGTTGTATTTTCTGGGTTGTATTAGGGACTCGGTGTTTCGATCGGATTATCTAATTTTGTCTGTGTGTTTTTCCGGATAATTTTAGAATATGTTTAAAAGTTCGACCGGATATAAATACCCACTTTTTCCCCTGCCGGAAAATTTCCAAGTGTTGGATTTTTCCGAGGTTTAAGGACGTTCTGAGTAGTGCAAGTAACGCGATGGTCCCTCTAGAAGACAACAAACCTTAACTCGATTATGTGACCGTCTTGAACTGCCCTTTGAACCTTAGGGTTTGGGGCAGTACGGCGTGCCACATGTGAGGCGTTGGCTTGACCCTTCTACTGCTGGACCGTTGGTACTGAGGCATGAAGTGAATGTCTTTGAACTTATTTCATTCGGTTGATCGGGAAAACTTGGGTGTTCGATTGTTCGATCGGAAAGTTTAACAATTTCTATCTTATCCGGAATGTGATACAATAATTGGAATTTACAAATAGTTATGAGATAACTGAATGAATGTTATAAACATAGCACTTTAGTCTCACTTGATCGGTTGCCACGGAATTTTGATGCGATCAAAAGTCCGTCGCAATCACGTAGCGTACGTGGGTACTCGCCGGGTAAGCTTAATAGACAGCCTCACTCCATAGCCCCGACCAAGTAACTGTAGGAGAACCCCGTCGCCGAAAGCATCCGTTCGGGTGCTCGCGGTAGCGGTGTTCCGCCTTGGTGCACTTCGTCGACGGCGTCGGGGGTGCGGCCGCCTACTGAAGTTTGCGACGAGCATTCGATCAGGTTGTCGGGAATCTTGTTGAATTGCCCGACTTGATATTGAAAAGTGTTTTCGATAATGAGACTAAAATGCAGGGTTTATAATTGTCAGGCATGCGATGTCTAAAGAGGTTGCGGATTCCAACTGTTGTAGTTTTACACTTTCTTTTCTGTGACCGTAAGTGTAATATGGGATATCGCCGGTTTCGTTGCTATATGTCAACGACAATTGAGATGCACATATTTACTTACGTTGATGACATGTGATGTTATGTGTTGCTGGATATGTTATATTGGATCGTCGTGTTTGAATAGCCGGGGTTTTTTTTATGTGAGATGAGTGTTTTTCATTTTCATTCATGTAAAAACTTGTATGTAATATTCTTTTATTGGGGCACTTCCAGGTTGCGGAAGATGTCACCCATTGTATATTATTTACTTTTCCGCATTAGGATAGACCTAAGGAGGGGAGCATAAGTAACCAGGTTCTGGGGTCCAGAGGGAGACCATCTCGAGGGGTCGAGTCCGGGTCTCCTGACCCTAGAATTGGTAGGGTTGCTTGCCGCTCTCGTAGGGGTCTAGGGGTGTGGGATTGGCTATTCATCACGACCGTGGAATCCGTGTTTTATACTGGCTCGTATTGAAAGCACGGACGTCCTAGTATATCCAATATTTCATATGATATTTTCTGGTGCGTTATCTGTGATGTGATCATGTGATGTTCTGTGATAGATATAGTATATAGTATATATGATATATTATATAGATGTTGCTTATGTTTTACACCCGCGCTATCCCTGCCTCGCTCTGCCGTTAGTTACCTAACCTAACGGTGCAGACGGGACATCGAGGCGAATGCGGATGGCATAAGCGTACGTTATATTTATCTGTGATGATTAGGTGGACTTAAATGATGGGATATTCATTAATGAGATTAATGAAAGAAAATAAACCTAATTGATGTTGTGGAATCGAATTTCAAAATAAAACAGGTAGCTACAGTTCTTGCTTTGCATCGCGGTGTTCCTTGTAGAACATCCTGCACCTTATTCGATGAGGAAAGGACCGAGATCCCTTCACCGGGAGTGACTCCTTTAGCAAAAACTGGCAGATGCTACACACTCGGTTTGTCTTTTGATTGCTTCTATAGTTTCTGCTTTGCACAGTGATATATATGATATATCCCGCACCTCATTCGACGAGGAAAGGGCCGACGATCCCTTCACCGGGAGTGACCCCTTTAGCAAAACTAGAAAAGCCTCAAAAACATTCCATTTAAAAACCATTTGATTCCGCAACGAGATCAAGTTCAAAGCGTTAAAGGTTTTCACAAAAACCATTCGCAACCCTCCGTCATTTTAGGAAGTAGAATACTTAGTATTCCTGCTGTGTTTGTTGACCATAGTTAAGGCACAGTGTACGGTAGCTAAGTGATGTCTTCCTACACCGCATATGATGCGATTAGTTAGGACAGTCGCGTGACTTTGTTGACCTTAGTTAAGGGTCATGTGGGTGGGTCTAATTAATCACGAAATGACGGGTAGAACTTGACTAGTACATATGATTTGTTGACCATAGTTAAGGTCATAAGTGCTAGGGGTAAAAATCTTTATCGGGAGTTTCAAGTGTTGAAATTTGCAATGAGATTGCATACCTTCTATATGATAGTTGGATCCCGATACCCACTGCGAGTAATTGTTACTCCTGGGAGAGTTTTGCACTTTGCAATTAGCCGATCAAGTAGGTGTCTAGAAAGGTGTCAACGGGGTTATGCCTCTGGGAAAACGAGGTTTACTGTAATTAGGTCCGTGCGAAAGCACGGGGAACCTCCCTCAAAGTACCAACACTGGCCTGGCTGAAAGATTGGCGAACTTGTAAAGTGTAATTAATCCCGGCTAGTCTTTCCTTTTAGGGTTTGAAGGAAGATTTGATAAAACAGTGGGAGCCATCCTGATTAGATAAAATAATAACCAATCTATTCTTGCAAGAGCGCACGCAGAGTGTTTTCTTCTCTCTCTCTCCAGGTAGCGACCATATCACGCCTTAATCAAGATAATAATATGGATGTTTTGACCGAACCCGCTTATTATACTGAGCTGGGGAACGTTGGTCCCGCTCCAACTTATAATTGTTATAAGGCAGAGCAGGAAATAAGGGAATACCAGAACTCCCTTGCCGCCCAAACGAAGAAAGTGCATATGATGCATCTCCTTCGGGTGTGTTCATTACAAAGAACTGTTTTCTCAGTATCCTCTGCATCCTGGGTATTTGATACCGGATCAGGATCCTAGATATGTAATCTGTTACATAGGGCTACAAAAGGGTAGAAAAAAACTGAGAACGGGTGATAAGTTTCATGAGACAGAAAACGGGGCAAGTGTTGCAGCCAAGTCTGTTGGTCACTGTCACCCTGTGTTACCAATACATTGATTCTGAACAAATACTATTAGATACCGAACCTGATATACAAAATCATATCACTCTCTTTATTTAGTAAAGAAATGTTAAAATTTTGTATTGATGGATAATGTTTTGAACATTTCCCATATCAAAAGTTGATCGGTTCAGGCACGTTATCTAAAAGCATTGACGTTCTAAATCAAACTACAGTTCCTAGTATACAGAACACACACAAGAGGAAGAGTTCAGAAATGAACAAATCCTTCTTGAGGCATTGTAGACTAGGTCATATCAATGCGACCCGACTGGCTGAAGTTACATTTTAGATGCATATTTAAATCAGTTTGAATTTACATCTTGTGAAACTTGCCATTCATGTCACAAAGATAAGATGACCATAGCTCCGTTTACTGGAAACAGAGAAAGAGTTAATGAACTCTTGGGATGATACATGTTGATGTATGTAGGTCCCCTGTCTACACATGCCTAGACCGGTTCTTTGTACTTCATTACATTCTCTGATGATCTCTTTAGATTCAGACATATGTTCTTGTTAAAACACAAGTCCGAACCTTTTGAGATATTCACAGAATATAAGTTAGAAGTAGAGAACCAAAATATGGGTATAAGTATTATGTCCTATGATGAGATCAGGGAGGAGAATACTTGGGCATGGCATTCCTGGAATATTCTAAAAGAGAATGAGATTCTCTCTCTCCGTATTACTCCTTAGAATATACCACAGCACATCGGTGTATCAGCGCAGAGCAATCGCACCGTATCAGATATGGTGTGCTCTATGATGAGTACTACTGAGTTACCTATTTCCTTTTGGTGTTATGCACTTGAGAAGCTGCATACCTATTGAATAAGGTTCGAATCAGATCGCTGCCTACCACTCCATATGAGATATGGTATGGGAAGAGCCTATTTCTTAAGTTGGTTAAGATTTGGGGTTGTCCGGCCTGTGTCTAAAAGCAAAAATCCGGACAAGATCAAGGCAAGGTCTGTTGTGTACAACTGGAAAGGTTCCAGCTATACAAATTACAGCATATGATTTGGTAGAACCAAAGGATTCAATAGTAACCAACGAACCTCAACCTCTCCGCCGATCTAGCAGGGTTCCTCACCTGCTTGAGAGATACTTCGGTTTCTCGATGACAGTGGGAGCAAGGATTGCATCATGAGATGATGACCCAACTAGATTCGAGCAGGTCATCGAGAGTAGAGACTCTGTAAGAATGGCTGGATGCTTAGTGATTTGAGATGGAATCCATGTACACCAACAAAGTATGGACTTTGGTTGCTATATCTGAAGGGTTAAATCCCCATCAGGAGCAAGTATATCTTGAGAAGATTACTTGGTGTAGATGGAAAAGTTGAGACTTTCAAAGCTAGACTTGTTAAAGGTTTTAGTCATCAACCAGGTGTAGATAATGATGAAACTTTTTCTAGGGACTATGCTTGAGTCCATCCAGATCCTACTTACCATTGCTACATACCATGACTACGATATCTGGTGGTTGGGTGCCATGACCACTTTTCTAAATAATGATTTAGAAGAGAACGTCTATAAGAACACAGCCAGAGGGCTTCGTAAACAGTGGGAGCAGCGGAAACGTGTGCAAGTTGCTTTATAGAATAAAGCAGGCATCGCAGAGTTGGAACGTCTGTTTTGATGTGGTAGTCAAAGTGTTTGACTTCATCAAAATGGTAGATGAACCTTGTATATACAAAACGGTAGTAGAGAGTAAGGTGGTCATCCTCGTATTGTACGTAGACAACATACTCTTGATAGGAAAAGTGTTTCCTATGCTACACACGGTCAATCTCCGCTTATCACAAGAATTCTCCAACAGGATCAAAGTGATACCTCCTAAATCCTAAGTTTTCATCTATGAGATAGATGTAATTGGATGCTAGGATTCTCACTAGATGTAGTGAGATGGTATCAATCGATCCTGGAGAGAATCACTGGAAGTGTTCCAGGGTGATTAGGACGACTGAATGTCAGTCACAGGCATTGTCTTTACCCTCAGTAAAGGGACGGTATGTTGGAAGAGTTCCAAGCTAGATACCGTGGCAAACTAGACGATAAAGGCTGGTAACATCGCTATTAAAGATACTACCAAAGAGGCAGTTTGGGTGTATATTGGTTCATAAGATGAACTAGGTTCCTACCATTGTATGACAATGGAACTGTGGCTTTGGCCTAGGAACCCTGGTCCCATCAGTGACCCAGACATATTCTGAGGCAGCATCACCTGATCATGGAGATAGATGATCTCCGGGGTGATC
This sequence comes from Agapanthus africanus, assembly GCA_030015575.1. NCBI lineage: Eukaryota > Viridiplantae > Streptophyta > Magnoliopsida > Asparagales > Amaryllidaceae > Agapanthus > Agapanthus africanus. The sequence continues at coordinate 228,952,425 of CM057344.1, forward strand.
GAGGTTAGGAGAGTAGACTAAGAGGACAACACGGCGGATCCACTCACGAAGGCTTTTTCCCAGAGAGAGACTTATATGGGATGGTTGCGTATGTGATACTGCAACCACTGCTACAGATGGCCCTAGTGCAAGTGGGAGATTGTTAGTTATATGTATGCCCTAGAGGCCATTACTGTACATTGGATGTATATTATAGTGGATGCTGGGACATATATAGGTAGGACTTTCTTGCTCGACATGATAGTACGCTATCTGGTTGCTCTTTATCTTAACGTGTATACTTTCTGTCTCTCTGTTACATGTTGATAAAGCCCTTAGGATGTGTACTCGCCTTCCAGGACTGTGATGCAGATCATACTAGTGGGGCATGGATAGTCCATGAGTACATCCTTCAATATTCCTAGTCGAGGGAATATCGAGACGGGGCATCGCTATTCCAGAGTAGACTAGCGTATATCTTCTCGACCCATGCGATGGGTGATGGATGATCCCATATCCATTGGTGTTTGACATCAGAGATGGTATACGGGTGCTCAGTGGAGACTGGGTACACTGAACGGACTCGCCGAGAACTCCCAGATGGTATTATACCTCACGTCAGATAGCAGTTCTCTGGTGACACTGGTACAGCTTAGTCTGTTGACCCAAGATCGTCATAGAGTCTTGCGTGTCTCCCACTGTGCTTTGATTTCCACTCTACCACGGCTCTACTGAGTCGTGCAAACAGGTGGTTTTTGGGTACAGTCCCGATTCACATGGAGGCAATGAGCGATAGGAGGGGATTCGTCTCACCCGGTATTGGGAGTTGATGTTGCGCTATGCTCGACTGGCCATAACAGGAAATCCCTGGCCAGGGTTGCAGTGATATACTGGTAAGAGTTATCAGTAGTTTCATGAATGTTATGGACCCTACGTCGGCATGACTTATCAAGCTATTGGGGTCTGACGTTTACCACCCCTAGACGAGATATGCGACATATCAGACGAACAGACCGGACTGTACGGTAAATGTTACTGGTTGGATTCACAGGAGTGTGAGCGGGCTTGCTCGTCGATCTTCTGATCGTTCAATACCTGGGTGGCCGTTACGTTTAGCAGACCGCTTGCGGCTTGTGGGTGTTTGATATGATCATCATCTGCTGCCGGCGTATTGACGAGTCTTTAGAGTCCTACACAGAGGTTTCCTGGCTCAAGCGAAACGAAATAGGAGCGCATATGAGATATGTGCGGGACCGAGAATAATGCGTGTATGTGATACCGTATTTCATTCTCACGATGAATGTTTCGAATGGTTGTATGCGATATAACCTAGTTATCGAATCAAGGATTGACTCGATAAGCCGATACATTGGATACTAGCCGGTTATATGCGACATGACCGGATCATTGAATCAAGTGTTGATTTAATGATTTAATGTGTAATTATATATTTGATATATTACGTTGCATTAACTAGTATTGGTTCACTTTAAATGGATTTACTCACTTGAAATGCACATTGTATATGTGATATATTTTAGTGCACTTGATTGAATCATGTTTGATGATACATTCTTGCTTGGGTTTGTGTAAAGAATTAAACCATGGTTAGTTAGTGGTTAGGATTTTCATTTCATTTACTTATTCATTTATCTATTTATTTATTTTATTTATTTCATTTAGAAAAGATAAAGAGAATGGTGGCTTATTTTGTAGTTTTGTGGAAACTTCATGAAGTGTTGAAAGCTTGACCATTCTTGTTCTTTTCCTAAACCTAACCATTAACCCTAACCATGGTTTATTCTTTACACCTAACTAAGGTTAAGATTATTATAAGTATCATATTGGTTTTTATTTTAAAAAAGACTTATCATATATAATCTTAATCTTCTTCTTCTTCTTCAAGAAGAAAAAGCTTGATAGCATCAATGGCAACTTGAGCAAATGAGTGAGAAATCCAATTCTAAAGTGAACCCACCTCCTATTTCTTCATCCTCTACCTCTTGCCAAGTAGTATAGGGTGTTTCCTTCATAAGTTTTTATGGCTTGGTGAAGTTGGAGCTTGATCTTGTGATGCCTCGACGTAGATCATCTTCGGCATCGAACGACGACCAAGTCCGCCCTTTTCTCCGATGAAGCCGATGCTAGAGTCATGGATTCAATTTGGACAGCGGAGGGACGTCATCATGGAGCCTAGGAGGTGGAGGACCGGATCTACAAAGGTTGTAGCTTCTTTCCTTTATGTTAAAGTTGTTTACTTGCTTCGCATCACCTATATATCTAGTTAACGATCCGTATTAGGGTTTCTCGGCACTTGTAAAATTTCAATTGGGCATGTTTGATGCCTTGTGAGACTTCATTAGTGTGCCTAGGATCCCTACGCACGTTCGCAAATCCGTCTAAAAGGGCTATAGCAGTTAGACAGGATTTACCGATCAAATGACATTCACGGTTGCAGATATAATGTAAATACTGTGAACTAACATGTTTAAAATTTTCGATCGACTAAATTTCCCGAAGTGGGCCACAAGCACTACTGTAGCACTCAAAATAAATCTGGGCCCAAAACGAATATACCAGAAACCCTATTTCCATGTCAGAAAACCACTGTAGAAATTTGGTGCAGTTTGGCCACAAAACGGCGGGGGATCCACGGCCAAACCGTGGTTTTGGCCGCTGATCCGCCGCGCTACAGTTATATCAGCGGACCAAATTTTCACAGAATGCTTAAAAAACCCTGCACGTATTTTTACAATGTACCAAATAATTTTTTGACCACTGCAAAAATTCGACAGAAACTGATGCATGGAAACACGGTTTTTGGAAAATCCGTTCGATCGAACTTGTAAACACGTTAGAGCAAGCTAGACTAGGTTAATGGCGTGGCTCTGATACCATTTAGGACCACGGCAGCGCCCCGGCCGTCTGAATGAGGCCAAAATGCGGAAAACAAAAACTTTTGTTTAAACAGAAACCGGCGCTACCACGGACTATAAAACCCGGATCAGGCCATTAACCTAATCCTAGCTAACTAGAGAAGGGGTAGAGAGATATACCGAGCGATCCATGTCCTTCGGTCTTCTCGTCGTCATCCCGATCTCCCCGCGGAATCTCCGGTCTTCATATCCTCGTCGGAAGGGCACCACATCGCCGGGTTCTTTTACGTGCTCCCACCTCTGGACCGAGACAACTCGGGCACGAAGTTGGCGAGTCGACGTGTCCAAGGATGCTGTAGGCTAAGTGTAGAACACTGGGTCTCATGGGGTTACTAGAAGTTGCCTTTTGGGTGGAGGAATGAGATATGAGCTTTTTGAGATGAACTAGGGAATTTTTTGCAAGCCAAATGAGACCAATTCTCTTCACAAAAAATTGGGACAGCCCCCACTTACTTGTGGCCGGCCCTTTGATGAAAGAAGAGGAGGGAGTGAGAACACACTAGGTGGTGTGAGCCAAAGGAGAAAATCATGCAAAAAGAAATGAGTGATCATCATGAGGAATAATCATCACACCACCATCCATCACTCATCTCAAAAGTCAAGTCATGATGAACAAGGGAAGTCGAAGTATGGTAGAATCATCATGAAGCAACAATTTACAAAGACCACCCTCCACAATGCCAATTTGCATATTTGCAAATATGCCCTCCTCCACCAATTTTCAGCCAAGAAAAGAAACAAAGAAAAATGGCCGAAACAGAATGCAAACTGGCAACTTCCAAAAACTGATCCCGTAATAAATTACAGGAAAACCCCGCGACTGTATATACATACCCGCATTTTTATTTCGACCGAATACAAATGCAATGAGCAAAAATCTACACTGTACAACACTAGGATCCGGCTTAAACCAAAGCCCGCTAGTATTATCCGTCCGATCATGATCCGTGCAATACCGCACGTATACGATCGAACCCTGCCATATCTCTATACAGCCTCTACAGCGTTTCGCCCGAAACTTGAGAAATGGTCTGTGGGGGACTCTAAAGACTCGTCAATACTTTGGTTGTGGATTTAGCCACTAGCACGTCAGAGGTATTAGCCATACGTAACGGGCTACCAGGTATTGACCAAAAGGGACGTCGATGAGCGAACTCATCCTGACACCCTACTGAGCCTGTCAGTGACAATATCCGTACAGTCCGGTCCGTTCGTCTATGAGTATCGCATGGCGGGCCTAGGGGGTTGGTAAAAGTCAGACCCCCAAAAGCGGTACAAGTCGTGTCGGAGTGTAGCCCAGAACAACCTGAGATACTACTGGAATACCTACCACTAAATCCCCTGCCTCGGCTGAGCGCTTTGTGTAATGGCTCTCCTAGACACAGCTTGATCTCACCCCTCATACCGGGAGAGACGAACCCTTATAGATCCGCTCACTGCCTCCATGTGGCTCGGGACTGTAGCCAACTAAAACCTATTTGCACGACTCCCTTAAGCCGTGGTAGGGTAGTAATCAAAGCACAGTGGGAACTCACACGAGACAAATAACGATCTCAGGTCGATGAACTAAACTGTACACATGTCACCAGGGAACTGCTATCTGACGTCAGGTATAAGACCAACTAGCATGTTCCCAGCGAGTCCTGTCCGGTGTACTCATAACCCAATGAGTACATGTATACATTTAGGTGAACCAACTGACACCAGTGGCTTGTGAGACCGGCCACCGCCCCTCGTCGGGGTCTCGACTGTTTACACTAGTCTACTCTAGAGTATCGATGCCCTGTCTCGAAAACTCCCATGACTAGGGACCTTTTAAGGATGTGCTTATAGACCCAAGCTCCCACGTATATGATCGCCATCATACTGTTGGCCATGAAGCAAGAATCCTAAGGGCTATATCAACGCGCAATAATGACCTGTAAGGTCATCTAAACCAGTACACGATGATAAAGATAAACCAGATAGCATACTATCATCTTGAGTAAGACTGTCCTACCGGCATAGATCCTCCCTCAATCATTGTAATCACGTGCCTGTGATCCAATAATTGACTCTAAGGGCACTATCTCCAACATCTATCCGTGCACACCACCGTTGGGTAATCCTAGTACAGAAAAGAAAAATAAGTACAAAGGTGACATCGACCTCAACACGGTCGTGCCCCAAACAAATAATATACAAACGGGCAGTGACGACAGTCCACATGTCGGATGCTCGCTCCACAATATCAAATGTACAAATGAAGCTAAACAGTACTACCATTGCACCCAAGCTATCCACCATGACGATCCAACCACAACCATAGCACAACACAGAACATCAACGTGAATGTCACGTTTGCAAACCCGTCTAAAAGTCATATAGCAATTAGACGAGTTGTACCGCTCTGATGATATTTATGATCGTAGATGGTAATGTATGTACTAAAAACTACGATATTTGAATTCCATACGCGATTAGCAAACTAAACCAATTTCCAAAACCAGGAAAAAAACAGTGAGCTAAAGTTCCCAAAACCGACCGTTTAAAGCCAATTCGGAAGTCCGAATCAAAACGAAACGCACCCGAACCTTTGTGGGGAGTTAGAGCACGAAATTAACTTCGAGTCAGGAAGACTAGAGTGGGTACCCCACCCCCGAGGCCACCACGAGGTGGCCAGGGGGTGAGGCAGACCTGAAACTGCCCATGGTGGGCCAGTTTCGGGTCCCCACTGCCAAGACCACCTTGTGGTGGTCTTGCGGAGTGGGCCCAGCCATTTGGTCCCCCTAGGGATTCCATAGGGTGCCCATGCACAACCCCACGGCTTCTCAGTTCAAACCGTGAGCCCGTAGGGTATGCAAACATCTCAAACTTTCAGTTTTCGGAACTGTTTTTGTCGGCAGTTTTTGCACGACAAAAACGGCGGATTTCTAATGTCGCAAAGAGTTAATTAAGGCTTATGGAGTGGCTCTGATACCATGTTGGGTTACGGCATCACCTCGATCCGTGACCAAATGTGGAACTGTAGGGTTCCTAGGCACACTATAGAGGTCTCACAAGGCATCGAACATGCCAATTTAAAATTTTATGGGTGCCGAGAAACCCTAATACGGATCGTCGGCTAGATTTCTAGGCGAAACTATAAACTAGTTAACACTTTAACTAAAAGTTAGATGCTACAACCTTTGTAGATCCGGATATCCACTTCCTTAGCTCCACGTAGTCATCCTCTCGCTGTCCTTTTCGAATCCTAGACTCATTCGTCGGCTTCATCGGGAAAACGAGCGGAATAGGTCGTCGGCTTCGTGTCAAAGACGATCTACGTCGAGGTTGCGCAAGTTCAAGCTCCAACTTCACCAAGTTGTGAAACTTGTGAAGAAAACACCGAAAACAACTTGGCAAGAGGTAGAGGGTGAAGAAATAGGAGGTGGGTTCACTTTAGAATTGGATTTCACTCACTTTTTCTCAAGTTGCCATTGATGGCATCTAGTTTTCTCTCTTGAAGAAGAAGGAGAAGATGAAGCTAGTTTATGATAAGTGTTATCATAAATTAAAAAAGAAATCAATACTTATCATAATCTAACCTTAGTTGAGTGTAGAGAATGGACCATGGTTACTTGGATGAGTTAGGGTTAAGCATGAAGACAAGAATGGTCACTAAGGTCAAAGCTTCATGAAGCTTCAACATAAAACAAATAAAGCCACCATTCTTATCTTAATCCATTTCAAATAAATAAATAAATAGATAAATGAATTTTCAAAAGCCTAATTATCAAATTAACCATGGATTAATTCTATACACTTAACTAAATGATCAAGTATCATCAAACATGATACAAAAATGTGCACAAAAGCATATCACATATACAATGTGCATCAAGTGAGAAAAATCCGTTTAAAGTGAACCAATACTAGTTAATGTAAAGTAATATATCAAATATATAATTATACATTAAATCATTAAATCAACACTTGATTCAATGATCCGGTCATGTCGCACATGACCGACTAGTATTCAATGTATCGGCTTATCGAATCGATCTTCGATTCGATAACTAGGTTATATCACATACAACCAATCTTAACATTAATCGCGAGAATCAAATACGGTATCACATACACGCATTATTCTCGCTCCCGCACGTATCTCATATGCGCTCCTATTTCGTTTCGCTTGAGCCAGGAAACCTCTGTGTAGTACTCTAAAGACTCGTCAATACGCCGGTAGCAGATGATGATCATATCAAGCACCCACAAGCCGCAAGCGGTCTGCTAAACGTAACGGCCATCCGGGTATTGAGCGATCAGAAGACCGACGAGCTAGCCCGCTCACACTCCTGTGAATCCAACCAGTAACACTTACCGTACAGTCCGGTCTATTCGTCTGATATGTCGCATATCAAGTCTAAGGGTGGTATACGTCAGACCCCAATAACCGATAAGTCGTGCCGATGTGAGGCTCATAACGGGTCGAGAAACCACTGGTAACACTTACCAGCAAATCTCTGATCAGCCCTGGCCAGGGACTTCCCTGTTACGGCCTATCGAGCACAGCGCAACATCAACCCCCAATACCGGGAGAGACGAAACCCCTCCTATCGCTCATTGCCTCCATGTGACTCGGGACTGTACCCAAAGACCACCGTTTTGCACGCCCTCATGGACGTGGTAAGGTGGAGATCAAAGCACAGTGGGAATCACACAAGACTCTATGACGATCTCGGGTCTACAGACTAACCTGTACAAGTGTCACCTGAGAACTGCCATCTGACGTGAGGTATAATACCATCTGGGAGTTCTCGGCGAGTCCGTCCAGTGTACCCAGTCTCCACTGAGCACCCGTATACCATCTCTGATGTCAAACACCAATGGATGTGGGATCATCCATCGCCCATCTCATGGGTCGAGAAGCGTATACGCTAGTCTACTCTGGTATATCGATGCCCCGTCTCGATACACCCACGACTAGGGACCTTGAAGGATGTACTTATGGACTACCATGTCCCCACTAGTATGATCTGCATTACAGTCCAGGTAGTCAAGTACATATCCTAAGGGCTTTACCAACATGTAACTATAAGACAGTATAAAGAGACTAGTGTACATGTTAAGATAAAGAGTAACCAGATAGCATACTATCATATCGAGCAAGAAAGTCATCTCTATATATATCCAAGCATCCAATATAATATACATCATCTGTACAATACTGGCCTCTATGGCATACATACAACTAACAATCTCCCACTTGCACTAGGGCCAACTGCTGTAGTATCGCATACCGAGCATCCCGAAGAGTCTCTCAAACTGTATCTGGGTAATGGCCTTCGTGAGTGGATCCGCGGTGTTGTTCTTCGTGTCAACCCTCCTGACCTCGATCTCCCGGCAATCAACTATCTCCCGGATCAGGTGATACCGCCTCAGAATATGCCTGGATCGCTGATGGGACCTGGGTTCCTTGGCCAAAGCCACCGCTCCATTGTTATCGCAATACAAAAGTATTGGATGCTCAATGGATGGAACCACACCAAGTTCAGTAATGAACTTCTTGATCCAAACAGCTTCTTTAGCAGCATCGTTGGCAGCGATGTATTCAGCCTCCATCGTCGAGTCTGCCACGGTTTCCTGCTTGGAACTCTTCCAGCTAACCGCCCCTCCGTAAAGGGTAAAGACAAAGCCCGACTGCGACTTAGAGTTGTCCTTATCACTCAGGAAGCTCGAATCGGTAAAGGACTCCACTTGGAGTTCTCCGTTACCATACACCAAGAACATATCTCTAGTCCTTCGCAAGTACTTGAGAATGTTCTTCACAGCTGTCCAGTGACTCTTTCCAGGATCTGCTTGATACCGACTCACTACACTTAGTGAGTATGCAACATCGGGTCTGGTACATAGCATCGCATACATGATAGAGCCTACTGCCGAAGCTTAGGGTATCCCTTGCATGCGAGCTCTCTCCAAATCAGTCTTGGGAGACATCTCTTTGGAGAGAGTGAGTCCAGAGATCGTGGGTAAGTTCCCACGCTTGGATTCTTCCATACTAAACCTCTTTAGTATGGTGTCAATGTACCTGGATTGGGACAATCCCAATATCCGTTTGGATCTATCTCTATAGATCCTGATTCCCAATATGCAGGAGGCATCACCAAGATCTTTCATTGAGAATCTTTATGATAAGAAGAGCTTGACCGATTGAAGCATAGGAATATCATTTCCTATCAAGAGTATGTCGTCCACGTACAATACGAGGAAGACAACCTTACTCTCTGCCACCTTCTTGTAGATACAAGGTTCATCTGGATTTTTGACGGAATCAAACTCTTTGATAACGACATCAAAATAGATGTTCCAACTCCGCAATGCTTGCTTTAATCCATAAATGGATTTAAGCAGCTTGCACACCTTGCCGCTGCTCCCACTGTCTACGAAGCCCTCTGGCTGAGTCATGTACACGCACTCTTCTAAATCACCATTTAGAAAGGCGGTCTTAACATCCATTTGCCAGATTTCGTAATCATGATATGCAGCGATGGCAAGCATGATCCGGATGGATTTAAGCATAGCCACAGGAGAAAAAGTCTCGTCATAGTCCACACCTGGTCTTTGACGAAAACCCTTTGCTATAAGTCTAGCTTTGAAAGTCTCCACTTTCCCATCTACACCAAGTTTCTTCTTGAAGATCCACTTGCTCCCAATGGGTTTTACCCCTTCAGGAGCAACTTCCAAAGTCCATACTTTGTTGGTGTACATGGATTCCATCTCGGACCGCATAGCATCCAGCTATTTCACTGAGTCCCTACTCGTGATGGCCTGCTCGAAGCTAGTTGGGTCATCATCCTCCATGATGCAATCCTCGCTTCCACCGTCAATGAGAAAACCGTAGTATCTCTCAGGTGGACGAGATACCCTACTAGATCGGCGGAGAGGCTGGGGTTCGTCGAGTTTTACTGAATCCTCTGGTTCTACCAAGTCTTCTGTTGCAGTTTGTGTTGCTGGAACCTCTTCCAGTTCTACCTCAATGCCACTAATCTATTTCATAAGAAAACCTTTTTCTAAGAAAGTGGCATGTCGAGAAACAAACACCCTTTGTTCCTCGGGGTGGTAGAAAATATACCCTTGTGAATTTTTGGGATATCCTACAAACTTACATAAGACAGATCTTGCCTCGAGTTTGTCCGGATTTTGTCTTTTGACATAGGCTGGACAACCCCATATCTTAACATACTTAAGAGATGGTCTCTTCCCTTTCCATATCTCATATGGAGTGGTAGGCATTGATTTGGTAGGAACCATATTCAATAGGTGCATGGCTGTCTCAAGCGCATACCCCCAGAAGGAAATAGGTAACTCAGCTGTACTCATCATTGAACGCACCATATCTAATAGGGTGCGATTCCTTCGTTCCGATACACCGTTATGCTGTGGTGTATAAGGTGGAGTAAGCTGAGAGAGAATCCCATTCTCGTTTAGATAATCTTGGAACTCATTGCTCAAGTATTCTCCTCCTCGATCAGATCGAAAGATCTTAATACTTTTGCCCATTTGGTTCTCTACTTCGTGCTTATATTCTCTGAATTTCTCAAAAGCTTCAGACTTGTGTTTCAATAGGAACACATGCCCGTATCTAGAGAGATCGTCAGTGAATGTAATGAAGTATGAAGAACCATCCCTGGCATGTGTAGACATGGGACCGCATACATCACTATGTATTAGTCCCAAGAGTTCGGTAACTCTTTCTCCGTGTCCCGTAAACGGAGTTTTGGTCATCTTGCCTTTGAGACATGACTGGCAAGTGTCATAAGATGAAAATTCAAATGGATTTAAATACCCATCCTTATGCAACTTAGCTAGTCGTGTCGCATTGATGTGACCAAGTCTACAATGCCAAAAGAAGGATTCGTTCATTTCTGAACTCTTCCTCTTGTGTGTGTTTTGTATATTGAGGACTGTATTTTGATTTAGAATGAATATGCCATTATGTAGCGAGCCTGATGCAATCAACTTTTGATCTAGGAATATGTTCATAACATTTTCCTTTACTACAAAATTTTATCCTTCTTTACTCAATAAAGAAACTGATATAATGTTGCACATCATGTTTGGTATATAATAGCACTCATTCAGAATTATTGTATCACCACTTGGTAATACAAGGTGATATTCGCCAACTGTTTTGGCTGCAACATTTGCACCGTTCCCTACTTGAACGGAATGATCACATTTTCCCAGTTCTCTACCTTTTCGCAGCCCATGTAACATCTTACATATGTGGGATCCTGATCCGGTATCTAATACCCAGGACGTAGGGTGAACTGAGAAACAGTTCTCAATGACAAACACACCCGAAGATGATGCATCAACATGCATGTTCTCCGTTTGGGCGGTGTGAGAATCCAGATATTCTCCTGTTTCCTGTTCATTCTTATAACACTTATAAGATTGAACGGGTTCAACGTTCCCCTGCACAATATAACATGCGGGTTCGGTCAATACATCCATATTATTATCTTGATTAAGGCATGAACTGGTCGCTACCTGGAGAGAGAGAGAAGAAAACACTTTAGCGTATGCTCGTGCAAGATCAGATTGGTTATTATCTTATCTAATCAGGATGGCTCCCACTGTTTTTTATCAAATCTTCCTTCAAACCCTAAAAGGAAAGACTAGCCGGGATTAATTACACACTACAAGTTCGCCAATCTTTCAGCCAGGCCAGTGTCGGTACTTTGAGGGAGGTCCCCCGTGCTTTCGCACGAACCGAATTAATGTAAACCTCGTTTTCCCAGAGGCGTAACCTCGTTAACACCTTTCTAGACACCTACTTGATCGGCTAATTGTAATGTGTAAAACTATCCCAGGAGTAACTCTTACTCGCAGTGGGTATCGGGATCCAACTATCTCATAGAAGGTATGCAATCTCATTGCAAATTTCAACACTTGAAATTCCCGATAATATTTTACCCCTAGTGTTCTATGACCTTGACGAATGCCAAACAACCCATAGTCCACTAGTCAAGTTCAACCCGTACATTTCTTGATTGAATTAAACCCACCCGCACGACCCTTGACGAATGCCAAACAACGCCGTACGAATACCCTAATCCAATCTGCATCATATGCATAAGCAGATAAATACTAGTTAGCTACCGTACACTACGCCTTGACGAATGCCAAACTACCGTAGCACGAATACTAAGTAGTACTTATCTGAAATGACGGAGGGCTACGCAGGTTTTCATAAAACCATGAGCGTAATGAACTCGATATCGTTGTAGAATCAAATGAAGTTTTGAAATGGAGTGATTTTGAGGCTTTTCCAGTTTTGCTAAAGGGGTCACTCCCGGTGAAGGGATCGTCGGCCCTTTCCTCGTCGAATGAGGTGCGGGATATATCATATATATCACTGTGCAAAGCAAAAACTCTTAAAAGCAATCAAAGCCAAACTGAGTGTGTAGCATCTGCCAGTTACTGCTAAAGGAGTCACTCCCGGTGAAGGGATCTCGGTCCTTTCCTCATCGAATAAGGTGCAGGGTATATCATATATACCGCTATGCAAAGCAAGAACTGTAGCTACCTGTTTTATTTTTTTAAAATTATATTCCACAACATCTTAGGTTTCTTATCTTTCATTAATCATATTAATGAAGTCCCATCATTTAAATACCTAAACATCACAGATAGATATGACGTACACTTATGCCATCCGCATTCGCCTCGATGTCCCCTCGTGCACCGTTAGGTTAGGTAACTAACGACAGAGCAGGGCAGGGCTAGCGCGGGTGTAAAACATAAGTAACGTCTATATAATATATCATATATACTATATACTATATCCATCACAGAACATCTCATGATCACATCACAGATATCGCAGCAGAAGAAACATATGAAACATTGGATATACTAGGACGTCCGTGTTTTCAATACGAGCCAGTATAAAACACGGATTCCACGGTCGTGATGAATAGCCAATCCCACACCCCTAGACCTCTACGAGAGCGGCAAGCAACCCTGCCAATTCTAGGGTTAGGAGACCCGGACTCGACTCCTCGAGTTGGTCTCCTACTGGACCCCAGAACCCGGTTACTTGTGCTCCCCTCCTTGGGTCTATCCTAATGCGGAAAAGTAAATAATATACAAAAGGTGACAACTTCCGCTACCTGGAAGTGCCCCAAATAAAAGAATATTACATACAAGTTTTTACATGAATGAAAATGAAAAACACTCATCTCACATAAAAACCCCCGGCTATTCGAACACGACGATCCAATATAACATATCCAGCAACACATAACATCACATGTCATCAACGTAAGTAAGTATGCATACCCCAATTGTCGTTGACGTATAGCAACGAAACCGGCGATATGAACATACTACACTTACGGTCACAGAAAAGAAAGTGTAAAACTACAACAATTGGAATCCGCAACCTCTTTAGACATCGCATGCCTAACAGATATAAATCCCGCATTTTAGTCTCATTATCGAAAACTCTTTTCAATATCATATGGGACTAAATTGCTAGATTTATAACATTCATTCAGTTATCTCATAACTACTTGTGAATTCCAATTATTGTATCACATTCCAGATAAACAGAAAATGTTAAACTTTCCGATCGAGCAGTCGAATACCCAAGTTTTCCCGATACAACTCAACACATGAAATAAGTCTAACAACATTCAGTTCGTGCCTCAGTACCAACTGTCCAGCCGTAGAAGGGTCAAGCCAACGCCTCACATGTGGCACGCCGTACTGCCCCAAACCCGAAGGTTCAAAGGACAGTCCAAGACGGTCACATAATCGAGTTAAGGTTTGTTGTCTTCTAGAGGGTCCATCGCGTTACTTGCACTACTTAGAACGTCGTTAAACTACGGAAAAATCCAACACTTGGAAATTTCCCGACAGGGGAAAAGTTGGGTATTTATATCCGGTCGAACTTTTTAACATATTCTAAAAATTATCCGGAAATACACAAAGACGAAATTTGATACCCCGATAGAAACACCGAATCCCCAAAGCAACCCCAGAAAATTCAACTCTTGAATAAATTTTAAAAATTCCCAGAAAATCCAACACCAGAAGGTATCAATTACTGTGCAAAAATTATATAATAATTTAATAAAGCTGCCGCGGATCCGCCGCCTAAGGAGGCTTAGGCCGCTGATCCGCCGCGCTTTAGACTGTTCATAAAGAAATTTTTGCACCGTAATTCATATATTTCCCTGCTGAATTTTTTAGCAATTTTTAATCTGGAAAAATCCCAGAATTTAGAAAAAGTCCAGAGAGCATCTTAAAGTTAGGTTTTCGGGTTCGATCGGGTTTCAAATTGCGTCTAGACTTCGCCTAAGGCTCTAGCTAGGCTCTGATACCACTGTAGGGTTCCTAGGCACACTATAGAGGTCTCACAAGGCATCGAACATGCCAATTTAAAATTTTATGGGTGCCGAGAAACCCTAATACGGATCGTCGGCTAGATTTCTAGGCGAAACTATAAACTAGTTAACACTTTAACTAAAAGTTAGATGCTACAACCTTTGTAGATCCGGATATCCACTTCCTTAGCTCCACGTAGTCATCCTCTCGCTGTCCTTTTCAAATCCTAGACTCATTCGTCGGCTTCATCGGGAAAACGAGCGAAATAGGTCGTCGGCTTCGTGTCAAAGACGATCTACGTCGAGGTTGCGCAAGTTCAAGCTCCAACTTCACCAAGTTGTGAAACTTGTGAAGAAAACACCCAAAAAAACTTGGCAAGAGGTAGAGGGTGAAGAAATAGGAGGTGGGTTCACTTTAGAATTGGATTTCACTCACTTTTTCTCAAGTTGCCATTGATGGCATCTAGTTTTCTCTCTTGAAGAAGAAGGAGAAGATGAAGCTAGTTTATGATAAGTGTTATCATAAATTAAAAAAGAAATCAATACTTATCATAATCTAACCTTAGTTGAGTGTAGAGAATGTTAGTGTATATGCCCTAGAGGCCATTACTGTATCATACTGGTTTGTATATTACTTAATGGATGCTTGGGATATTCACCTTGTATATACAATCTTGCTCAAAATAGTAGTATGCTACTTGGTTTGTTTCTACTTCAATGTGTACATGTGTTTATTTTTGTATATCGCCTATACACATTAGTAGAGCCCTTAGGATCTTTTCTTGATTACCAGCGATGTGATGGCCGTCACACTAGTGGGGCTGGGTAATCTATAAGCACATCCTTATGCAGGTCCCTGGTCGCAGGACTATCGAGACAGGGCATCGATACTCCGGAGTAGACCAGCGCATGCGCTTCTCATCCCAGTGTGGGAGACGGTCTGTCCCACAGCCGTCAGTACGTCGTACTTGAGATAGTATGCGGGTGCTCGTTAGGTTACGGGTACACTGGACAGGACTCGTCGGGAACTGACTAGTTGGTATTATACCTATCGTCAGTTATCAGTTCCCAGGTGACATGAGTACAGCTTAGTCCGCTGACTTGACACTGTCACTCCGCCTCGAGTGTGTTCCCACTGTATTTTGATCACTACCCTACCACGGCTCAAAGGAGTTGTGCAAACAGGTAGTGGTTGGGTGCAGTCCCGAAGCACTTGGAGGCAGTGACGGTTAGACAGGATTCGTCTCTCCCGGTATTGGGGGTTGACATCGCGCTGTGTCTAGGAGAGCCATTACACGAGTAGTCCCTGGCCAGGGCAAACGAGATATACTGGTAGGTTTCCAGTGTTATCTCAGGGTGTTTTGGGCTTCGCTCCGGCACGACTTGTACCGCTATTGGGGGACTGACGTTTACCGCCCCCTAGGCCCGCCATGCGATGTATCAGACGAACAGACCGGACTGTACGGAGAATGTCACACTCAGGCTCAGTAGGAGTTCAGATGGGTTTCGCCTCGTCGGTCTTCTTGTCGGCATTACCTGGGGACCGTTACGCACAGCTAGTGCCGCTTGCGGTCTGTGGTTAAACCCACTGCCAGCGTAGTGTCGAGTCTTTAGAGTCCCACACAGAAAGCTTTTCGCCTTTAGGCAAAAGAGTAGAGGTCGCATGGTATTGCGACAGGTCGCATGGTATTGCGACAGGTCGCATGGTTTTGCGACAGGGTTCGGTCACATCCGTGCACTTGTGCACGTACAGTGTCCGGACAGTTTACACTAGCGGGCTTTGGTTTAAGCCAGATCCTAGTGTACCTTATGGGATTGGATTTATCCAGTTTGCATTCGTGTTCCTCGGAACGCGGATGCGGGTGTGTATGTACAGTTGACAGGGAGGCAGAGGCAGCGGATTCTCATTAGGGTTGTTGACAGTTGACCGTTGACTTTTTGACTTTATGCTCAACCCTAATGAGAATATGATATGTGATTAACTATTATATTAATTAAGTATTATGGTGATATGGTTGTTGACTTGTTGACTTTTGTTGACTTGTTGACTTTGGTGACTTGTTGACTTTTGTTGACTTGTTGACCGGTTGACTAGGCTTGACTAGTTGACCATCATGATAACCATGGTTATCATTTCATGCCAAAGACTTTTTCTTGCTTGCTCATTTGAGTAAAATGAGTGCATGACATGATAAGGTTATGGTTGCTTCTAACCATCACATAAGACTTTTTTGATATGATGAGTTATGATCACTTTGGATTATGAGAGGGGGAGAGACAAAATACTTGCTAATTCTTTCTTGCTCATTCTCTCTCTTGTTCTTGAGCTCTCCTCTTGCTCTCACCCTCAACCTCTTGCTCCCTCTCTTGATCTATGGTTCTCTTGTCTCATGAGTTGAGAATCAAGAACCATAGATAAAATCCCATTCTATTTCCTCTCTACTCATTCTAGTTCACTAGGTTTAGCAAACCAAGTGAACTAGTTTCTTCAAAGAACGAAGAAGGAGCTAAAGGTTGGAGCTTTCAAGTGGATCTATCTTCGGCGTACGGAGACGACGAGAAGGAGCCATCGGACCACCATCGGAGCTTGAAGAGAAGGAGTTCAAGTTTAGGTATAACCATCTTCATCCGAGTAGCTAAATATCTTTAGCTTAGTTTGCTAGTTTTAGTTTAGGTAAAGATCCCGACCTAGCTTAGTCCATGTTGCCTCTTGCGTTAAAATTTTGATTTTATACCGTTTCCGCCTCCCCGTAAGAACTGGGGGTCGCAACGTGGACTTACAGTGGTATCAGAGCCTAACTAAACTTAAACTAGCTTGGTAGTGAAGTGTAACGAAGTTCGGAACCGGAAAAATCCAAAAACCAAACTTTTACAAAAACTGAGTTTCTGTTGAAATTTTTTTGGCTCAAAATGAAAAACTTTACACTTGTAAATTCGGCTCAGGGTTTTTTGTGAACACTCAAGAAAAACGATACAGTAATTCGTCCAAACCACCGCCCATCCGCCGCGTGAGCTTGGTATCCGCCGCGGAAGCGCCGCGTGTTGTCGTCTTCTGTGCATCGTTTTTCGTGCAGTGTGTGTCTGTGTTGGTTTTGGGATTTTTGAAATATATTATATGTGCCCAGATTTTCCAGAAAAGAAATTTCCTTTTGGGGTCCTATAATTCCGTATTTTTTCCGAACTTCACTGCACTTTGACTATGATGGTTATATCTGTGATGTTTGCATGTATTGAACGTCGGCCAATCGCTATAAGTCGATTGGTCGGGGTTATACATGATCTGTAATGTGCTGGAATGTGTATATAAATATGTTGGATTGTCGCGGGTGAATAGCCGGGGGTTGTGAGACGAGAGTTTTCTTTTCTTGCAATTCATGTAAATCTGTAAATTGATGTAATAATTATTTGTATGGCCGCACAACCGGGAAGGGGTTGTAGCCGTCATTGTATAATTTCCTTTTACTGTTTTTGCTCCTAGGATAGACCCATGGAGGGGTGCACAAACTACCGGGTATGCCGAAGTGTCGAGTGGCCTACTCATGGAGATGAGGGAGGTTGCTACGCTTCGGGTACTTGGCGGGTAGTTTGCCGCACCCGTAGGGGTCTTGGGTGGGGTTTTGGCTATTCACCGCGACCGTGTAATCTGTTTTTGTTACAGGCTCGTACAAATTACAGATTCCTAGTATATCCAATGTATTTATCTGTGATCTGAAATGTTTATCATTGCAGTATATCTATATATGATATTATTTAGGCGTTGCTTATGTTTTACAGACGCGCTAGCCCAGCCCCCGCTCTGTCGTTAGTTAAGTAACCTAACGGGTAATGACGGGGCCCCGTGGCGAATGCGAATGGCATAAGCGTACGTCATATTTTGGTTGTTTTCTGCAATGGTAGGATTAAATGATGGGACGCATTAAAAGAACTAATGCAAGAATATCACGCATTAAAAGAACTAATGCAAGATAATAAACCAAGTTAAAGTCGTTAGAACACTTTCGAAAAACCACTCGGTTCTTTTCAAAACAAACTTTTAAAATACGGAGTTTGAGCCACTCCATTTAAAAGCTATCTCGTTCCATCGATCAAATCAAGTTCACTACGTTCACGGTTTTGCCAAAACCATCCGTAGCCCTCCATCATTTCAGTTAAATATTCGGTAGTATTCAAGCTATGTATTTTGACCTCACGCCAAGGCATAGTGATTGGTAGCTGCCGGATATTTATCTGTTGCATAGATAGAATGCGTTGGTTTGAGACAGTCGTACTGCCATTTTGGCCTACGTCAAGGGTATGTACGGGTGGGTTCAAATTAACCTGGATAATGATGGGACGAACTTGACATGTGACTTATGACATTTTGACCTCACGCCAAGGTCATAAGAGCATGGGGCAAAAATCCACATCGGGAGTTTCATAAGTTCTGAAACTTGCTAGATTTGCATACCATTTGGAGTGTGATGATTCTGGTAGGATTCCTTCAGTTTCGTCACGCGATGATATTTGGATCCCGATCCTACTGTGAGTATATGCTACTCCTCGAGAAATTTCTCACTTAACGATCAATGCTATAAGCCTAGTAGGTGCCTAGAAAGGTGTTAGCGGGGCTACGCCCCCAGGGAAAAGAGGTTCTCTAATTAAGGAACTTCGCGAAAGCGTTGGAAAACCTCCCTCGAAGTACCGACACCGGCCTGGCTGAACGGTTAAGCAAGTATTGTACGGTGGGATTGATCCTGACTAATTCTTCCTTTATGGTTTGAGGAGGGATTCGAGAAATAGTGGGAGCCATCCTGTTTAGACAAATTAAAAACCACTCTAAACTTGCAAGAGCATCATGCTGAGTGTTTCTTCTTCTCTCTCCTAATTGCAGCGACCAATCAACATGACTGGACTTAAGTTACTCCTAGATAAAAACAAACTGACAGGGCCAAACTACAAAGATTGGCTCAGGAATGTCAAGATAGCAATCACTTATGACAAGCTGGGGTATCTTCTTACCACCAAAGCTCCCCCTGTCTCTGGTCCAACTTCCAGTGTCGCGGATAAGGAAATCCGCAAGACTTGGGAGATTGATAGCGCGAAGGCCAAGTGCCTCCTGCTTGCCTCGATGGACAACGAACATCAGAGGAGGCATGAGAATATGGACATGGAGTCCATATTGCTCCATACAAAAGAACTGTATGGAGAGCAATCACGTATCGCAAGATACGAAGCGTCGAAAAAGTTATTTTCGACAAGAATGGCCGTCGGATCATCAGTAGCCGAGCACGTGCTAAAGATGATCGGCTTCATTGAGGAGCTCGCTGACCTAGGGATCACATTGGAGAGTGAGCTATATACGGATATAGTTCTCCAGTCCCTTCCTTCCACTTACGCCCAGTTTATACTGAACTTCAACTTACAAGAAAAAGAGGTTGAACTTTCAGAGCTCCTCAACATGCTGAGGAGCGCAGAGGGCACCCTACAGAAAAGTAGGGATACATCCACTTTGTTTGTAGGAGGATCAGCTTCTTCTAGGTCCAAGGCGAAAGCCAAGGGAAAGAAGAAGAAGGCCCCCGCCAAACCAAGGGGCGGTGTTAGTAAAGTGGATACGAAGGGAAAAGGAAAAGCAACAAAGATAGCGGGGAAGCTTGTGGATAAGGAAGAATGCTTCTATTGTCATAAGAAAGGACACTGGAAGAATGATTGCAGGGCCTGGAAGGCCAGAACACAGGAATTGAAGCAGGTTGCAGCTTCAGCTTCAGGTGTGTATGTTATTGAAAACTGTCTTTCAATAAACTCTACTTCCTGGGTATTGGATACCGGATCAGGATCTCATATCTGTAATTCTTTGCAGGCGTTGAGAAACCGTAGGGTTTTGAAGGCAGGTGACATGACCCTCAGAGTTGCAAACGGAGCTAGCATGGATGCTAAAGCCGTGGGGGACTATCACCTGGGAATGTCAGATGGACATGTTTTGGTTTTGCGTAATTGCTTTTTTGTACCCAACGCAACTTGTAATATCATTTCTGTATCTTTAGTTTCTAAAGAAGGTTATGAATTTGCGTTTGTAAGTAATGTTGTAAACATTCACCTTAATCAAGTTTTGATTGGGTCAGGTACATTGAGTAATGGTATATACGTGTTAAACCAACCGCAGATTTTTAATGTCCAGAATACACACAAAAGAAAGTCTCCAGAAATAAATCAGACTTTCTTATGGCATTGTAGATTGGGTCACATCAATGAGAGAAGGTTGACTAAGTTACATACAGAAGGATATTTGAATGCATTCGAATATCAATCGTATGCCACTTGTCAATCTTGTCTCAAAGGAAAGATGACAAAGACTCCGTTTACTGGACAAGGAGTAAGAGCGAGCGAGCTCTTGGGACTCGTACACAGTGACGTGTGCGGTCCAATGTCTACACATGCCCGAAGCGGACATTCTTACTTCATTACTTTTACGGATGACTTCTCAAGGTACGGTTATGTCTTCTTAATGAAACATAAGTCCGAGGCCTTTGGAAAATTCCAGGAGTATAAGAATGAAGTAGAGAAACAGACCGGCAAAAGTATTAAGATTCTAAGATCGGATCGAGGTGGAGAATACTTAAGTGCCGAGTTCCTGGACTATTTAAAAGAGAACGGAATTCTCTCTCAGCTTACTCCTCCATACACCCCGCAACATAATGGTGTATCGGAGAGACGGAACCGCACCCTATTGGATATGGTGCGGTCCATGATGAGTAACGCTGAGTTACCGCGATCGTTCTGGGGGTATGCGCTAGAATCAGCTGCATACCTTTTGAACCGAGTTCCGACTAAGACTGTGCCTACCACCCCATATGAAATGTGGAGTGGGAAGAAACCCTATCTTCAATATCTGAAGATCTGGGGATGTCCAGCTTTTGTCAAAAAGCAGCATGCGGACAAACTCGAGGCACGCTCAGTACTGTGCAAGTTTGTGGGATACCCAAAGAACACCAGGGGGTATCTTTTCTACTACGCAGAGGAATAAAAAGTCCTTGTTTCTCGTAATGCCCACTTTCTAGAACACCAGTTCTTGGAAAAGGAAATTAGTGGGAGCGCAGTAGAACTGGAAGAAATTCCAGAACCACAGACTATTACTGAAAGGTTAGTGGAACCAGAGGGTTCAACAGAACAGGACATTCCTACGCCGCTCCGCAGGAGTAGTAGGCAGTCTCATCCGCCCGAGAGATACTGCGGTTTTCTCATAGACGGGGATAGAGAGGATTGCATCATAGATTATGATGAGCCTACTAGCTTCCAGCAGGCCGTTCAGAGCGTTGACTCAGTGAAATGGCTGGATGCAATGCGGACCGAAATGGAGTCCATGTACACCAACAAGGTATGGACGTTGGACATTGCTCCAGACGGGGTAAAACCCGTAGGATGCAAGTGGATCTTCAAAAGGAAGATTGGTGTAGATGGACAGGTTGAGACCTATAAAGCTAGGCTGGTAGCAAAGGGTTTTCGACAAAGACCTGGCTTGGACTACGACGAAACCTTTTCTCCAGTAGCCATGCTGAAATCCATTCGGATCCTTCTTGCCATTGCTGCCTTCCACGATTATGAGATCTGGCAAATGGACGTAAAGACAGCTTTTCTAAATGGAAATTTAGAGGAGTGTGTCTATATGGACCAGCCGGAGGGTTTCATTCAGAGTGGGAGCAGCGGAAAGGTGTGCAAGTTGCTTAAGTCCATCTATGGACTAAAGCAGGCGTCGCGGAGTTGGAACATCTGCTTTGATGAGACGGTCAAGGAATTTGGCTTTATCAAAAATCCAGATGAACCATGTATCTATAGTAGATTTGTAGCGAGAACTGTAGTATTCCTCGTTTTATACGTGGATGACATTCTCTTAATAGGAAATGACATTCCTATGCTACAATCTGTCAGGGGGTTCTTGTCACACAGGTTCTCCATGAAAGACCTGGGTGATGCCTCATACATTCTGGGTATCCGGATCTACCGTGACAGATCCAAGAGGATATTAGGACTTTCTCAGTCCAGGTACATCGACACCATACTGAAGAGATTCAGTATGGAAGATTCCAAGCGCGGTAACCTACCGGCTTGTCACGGGATCACCCTCTCTAAAGAGATGTCTCCCAAGACTGATTTGGAGAGGGATCGCATGTCTATTATACCCTACGCTTCTGCGGTAGGCTCTATAATGTATGCGATGTTGTGTACCAGACCGGATGTAGCTTATGCACTGAGTGTGGTAAGCCGGTATCAGTCAAACCCTGGGGAGAAACACTGGATAGCGGTAAAGAACATTCTCAAGTACCTGAGAAGGACTAAGAAGATGTTCTTGGTGTATGGCGGAAAAGACCTCCAGATCGAGGCCTTTGCTGACTCCAGCTTCCAGAGTGACAAAGATGATTCCAAGTCCATGTCGGGTTTTGTCTTTACCCTCAATGGAGGGGCGGTGTGTTGGAAGAGTTCCAAACAGGAAACCGTTGCAGACTCGACGATGGAAGCGGAATACATCGCTGCATCTGATGCCGCAAAAGAAGCTGTCTGGATGAGGAAGTTCTTGAAAGAACTTCAGGTGGTTCCGTCCATTGTTGATCCAATACCTCTGTATTGCGACAACAACGGGGCTATAGCTTTAGCGAAGGAACCCAGGTCCCATCAGAGATCCAGGCACATCTTGAGGCGGTATCACCTGATCAGGGAGATCGTGGATCGCCAGGAGATCGAGGTTCGGAGAGTCGCTTCAGAAGATAACACTGCTGATCCATTCACCAAGGCCCTGCCCCAGACTCAGTTCGAGCGGCTGATCGAGATGATAGGTCTTCGATACGCCAGTACATGGCCTTAGTGCAAGTGGGAGATTGTTAGTGTATATGCCCTAGAGGCCATTACTGTATCATACTGGTTTGTATATTACTTAATGGATGCTTGGGATATTCACCTTGTATATACAATCTTGCTCAAAATAGTAGTATGCTACTTGGTTTGTTTCTACTTCAATGTGTACATGTGTTTATTTTTGTATATCGCCTATACACATTAGTAGAGCCCTTAGGATCTTTGCTTGATTACCAGCGATGTGATGGCCGTCACACTAGTGGGGCTGGGTAATCTATAAGCACATCCTTATGCAGGTCCCTGGTCGCAGGACTATCGAGACAGGGCATCGATACTCCGGAGTAGACCAGCGCATGCGCTTCTCATCCCAGTGTGGGAGACGGTCTGTCCCACAGCCGTCAGTACGTCGTACTTGAGATAGTATGCGGGTGCTCGTTAGGTTACGGGTACACTGGACAGGACTCGTCGGGAACTGACTAGTTGGTATTATACCTATCGTCAGTTATCAGTTCCCAGGTGACATGAGTACAGCTTAGTCCGCTGACTTGACACTGTCACTCCGCCTCGAGTGTGTTCCCACTGTATTTTGATCACTACCCTACCACGGCTCAAAGGAGTCGTGCAAACAGGTAGTGGTTGGGTGCAGTCCCGAAGCACTTGGAGGCAGTGACGGTTAGACAGGATTCGTCTCTCCCGGTATTGGGGGTTGACATCGCGCTGTGTCTAGGAGAGCCATTACACGAGTAGTCCCTGGCCAGGGCAAACGAGATATACTGGTAGGTTTCCAGTGTTATCTCAGGGTGTTTTGGGCTTCGCTCCGGCACGACTTGTACCGCTATTGGGGGACTGACGTTTACCGCCCCCTAGGCCCGCCATGCGATGTATCAGACGAACAGACCGGACTGTACGGAGAATGTCACACTCAGGCTCAGTAGGAGTTCAGATGGGTTTCGCCTCGTCGGTCTTCTTGTCGGCATTACCTGGGGACCGTTACGCACAGCTAGTGCCGCTTGCGGTCTGTGGTTAAACCCACTGCCAGCGTAGTGTCGAGTCTTTAGAGTCCCACACAGAAAGCTTTTCGCCTTTAGGCAAAAGAGTAGAGGTCGCATGGTATTGCGACAGGTCGCATGGTATTGCGACAGGTCGCATGGTTTTGCGACAGGGTTCGGTCACATCCGTGCACTTGTGCACGTACAGTGTCCGGACAGTTTACACTAGCGGGCTTTGGTTTAAGCCAGATCCTAGTGTACCTTATGGGATTGGATTTATCCAGTTTGCATTCGTGTTCCTCGGAACGCGGATGCGGGTGTGTATGTACAGTTGACAGGGAGGCAGAGGCAGCGGATTCTCATTAGGGTTGTTGACAGTTGACCGTTGACTTTTTGACTTTATGCTCAACCCTAATGAGAATATGATATGTGATTAACTATTATATTAATTAAGTATTATGGTGATATGGTTGTTGACTTGTTGACTTTTGTTGACTTGTTGACTTTGGTGACTTGTTGACTTTTGTTGACTTGTTGACCGGTTGACTAGGCTTGACTAGTTGACCATCATGATAACCATGGTTATCATTTCATGCCAAAGACTTTTTCTTGCTTGCTCATATGAGTAAAATGAGTGCATGACATGATAAGGTTATGGTTGCTTCTAACCATCACATAAGACTTTTTTGATATGATGAGTTATGATCACTTTGGATTATGAGAGGGGGAGAGACAAAATACTTGCTAATTCTTTCTTGCTCATTCTCTCTCTTGTTCTTGAGCTCTCCTCTTGCTCTCACCCTCAACCTCTTGCTCCCTCTCTTGATCTATGGTTCTCTTGTCTCATGAGTTGAGAATCAAGAACCATAGATAAAATCCCATTCTATTTCCTCTCTACTCATTCTAGTTCACTAGGTTTAGCAAACCAAGTGAACTAGTTTCTTCAAAGAACGAAGAAGGAGCTAAAGGTTGGAGCTTTCAAGTGGATCTATCTTCGGCGTACGGAGACGACGAGAAGGAGCCATCGGACCACCATCGGAGCTTGAAGAGAAGGAGTTCAAGTTTAGGTATAACCATCTTCATCCGAGTAGCTAAATATCTTTAGCTTAGTTTGCTAGTTTTAGTTTAGGTAAAGATCCCGACCTAGCTTAGTCCATGTTGCCTCTTGCGTTAAAATTTTGATTTTATACCGTTTCCGCCTCCCCGTAAGAACCGGGGGTCGCAACGTGGACTTACAGAGAATGGACCATGGTTACTTGGATGAGTTAGGGTTAAGCATGAAGACAAGAATGGTCACTAAGGTCAAAGCTTCATGAAGCTTCAACATAAAACAAATAAAGCCACCATTCTTATCTTAATCCATTTCAAATAAATAAATAAATAGATAAATGAATTTGCAAAACCCTAATTATCAAATTAACCATGGATTAATTCTATACACTTAACTAAATGATCATGTATCATCAAACATGATACAAAAATGTGCACAAAAGCATATCACATATACAATGTGCATCAAGTGAGAAAAATCCGTTTAAAGTGAACCAATACTAGTTAATGTAAAGTAATATATCAAATATATAATTATACATTAAATCATTAAACCAACACTTGATTCAATGATCCGGTCATGTCGCACATGACCGACTAGTATTCAATGTATCGGCTTATCGAATCGATCTTCGATTCAATAACTAGGTTATATCACATACAACCAATCGAAACATTAATCGCGAGAATCAAATACGGTATCACATACACGCATTATTCTCGCTCCCGCACATATCTCATATGCGCTCCTATTTCGTTTCGCTTGAGCCAGGAAACCTCTGTGTAGGACTCTAAAGACTCGTCAATACGCCGGTAGCAGATGATGATCATATCAAGCACCAACAAGCCGCAAGCGGTCTGCTAAACGTAACGGCCATCCGGGTATTGAGCGATCAGAAGATCGACGAGCTAGCCCGCTCACACTCCTGTGAATCCAACCAGTAACACTTACCGTACAGTCCGGTCTATTCGTCTGATATGTCGCATATCAAGTCTAGGGGTGGTATACGTCAGACCCCAATAACCGATAAGTCGTGCCGATGTAAGGCTCATAACGGGTCGAGAAACTACTGGTAACACTTACCAGCAAATCTCTGATCAGCCCTGGCAAGGGACTTCCCTGTTACGGCCAATCGAGCACAGCGCAACATCAACCCCCAATACCGGGAGAGACGAAATCCCTCCTATCGCTCATTGCCTCCATGTGACTCGGGACTGTACCCAAAGACCACCGTTTTGCACGCCCTCATGGACGTGGTAAGGTGGAGATCAAAGCACTGTGGGAATCACACAAGACTCTATGACGATCTCGGGTCTACAGACTAACCTGTACAAGTGTCACCTGAGAACTGCCATCTGACGTGAGGTATAATACCATCTGGGAGTTCTCGGCGAGTCCGTCCAGTGTACCCAGTCTCCACTGAGCACCCGTATACCATCTCTGATGTCAAACACCAATGGATGTGGGATCATCCATCGCCCATCTCATGGGTCGAGAAGCGTATACGCTAGTCTACTCTGGTATATCGATGCCCCGTCTCGATACACCCACGACTAAGGACCTTGAAGGATGTACTTATGGACTACCATGTCCCCACTAGTATGATCTGCATCACAGTCCAGGTAGTCAAGTACATATCCTAAGGGCTTTACCAACATGTAACTATAAGACAGTATAATGAGACTAGTGTACATGTTAAGATAAAGAGTAACCAGATAGCATACTATCATATCGAGCAAGAAAGTCATCTCTATATATGTCCAAGCATCCAATATAATATACATCATCTGTACAATACTGGCCTCTAGGGCATACATACAAC
Organism: Agapanthus africanus; assembly: GCA_030015575.1. Taxonomy (NCBI): domain Eukaryota; kingdom Viridiplantae; phylum Streptophyta; class Magnoliopsida; order Asparagales; family Amaryllidaceae; genus Agapanthus; species Agapanthus africanus. Next base: position 228,979,385 of record CM057344.1, read on the forward strand.
TAACAGGAACAAAAATTTATAAAACTTGGCGCTACCACAACCAATTACTCGGATCTACCCATAAACCCTAGATAACAAAATATGCAAAGGAGTTAGAATGGTTATACCGAATAGATCCGTGTCCTTCAGTCTTCAATCATCATCCCAAGCTCCTAGGGGCTTCCTTGATCAAGCTTGATCTCCGGTCTCCCTCTATCGAAGTTGATCCACCCGAGAGTCTATGCAACGAGCTCCAACATCATATCCGAGGCAACTAGGGCACCTAGATCGCTACTCTAGATACCGTAGATGAAGTAGAGAGTGATGAAAGATTAATTTGTCTCAAGACACCCAAGGATTCTCAACTCATGAGAGGGTTTGGCTGGAGATAGAGGAAGAAGAAGATGCCATGAGAATGAGGTGTTGAGAGCAACTCAAGAGAGAGAAAAAGAAAATGAATAATGGCTTATGTTTTTGTTTGTTGTGTGAGTGTGATATGAAATAATGAAGCCATCACATAAATGTCCATGTCTCCAAAATATCTTAGTCAACAAAAAATATCTCAAGTCAACATAATCACACAACAAACAAAAACCCAAAGCATGCTAAAATAGTAACCATGGGCCACTAATTAGCCATGCCACCAAAATACAATAAACACCTCATCCTACACCTCAATAACCTTTTAATCCAAAAAGGTCTAAACCATGATGAGGTGTAATCTTCTAAAAGTAATCTTGTAATAAATTACAAGACTACCCCTCAACCATATATACATACCCGCATCTGTATTCCGAAGAATACGAATACAAAGGGACGAAAATAATCGAACAAATATAATATTAGGATCCGGGTGAAACCAAAGACCACTAGTATTATCCGTCTAAACATCATCCGTTCACAAGTACGCATATGTGATAAAACCCTGCAATAAAACCATATGGCCTCTACATCGTTTCGCCCGAAGCAGGAAACCCTCTATATGGGACTCTAAAGACTCATCAATACGCTGGCAGTGGGTTTAACCACAAGCATGTCAGTGGCACTAGCTGTACGTAAAGACTACCCAGGTATTGAGCGAAAGGGAAGCCGATGAGCAAACTCATCCTGAAACCCCTACTGAGCGTGACAGTGACAATATCCGTACAGTCCGGTCCATTCGTCTATGATTACCGCATATCGAGTCTAGGGTGTGGATAAAGTCAGACCCCAAATAACACGACATTTAATGTCGGTATGAAGCCCAACACCGCCTGAGAAACTACCGATCCTAGATCAGTAATTCTCGACTACCTTGGCCAAGAATTTCTGGTGATGGTCACACGTGCACAACCGCGACATTAACCCCCAATACTGGGAGAGACAAATCCCCGACGATCCGCTCACTGCCTCGATGTAGCTCGGGACTGTACCCAACTAAAACCCGTTTGCACGATTCCTTTGAGCCGTGGTAGGGTAGTAATCAAAGCACAGTGGGAACTCACACGAGACAAATGACGATCTCAGGTAGATAGACTAACCTGTACACATGTCACCAGGGAACTGCTATCTGACAATAGGTATAATACCAACTAGCGTGTTCCCGGCAAGTCCCTTCGGTTTACTCATAACCCAATGAGCATATGTATACATCTTAGGTGAACAAACTAACACCAATGGCTTGTGAGACCGGCCACCGCCCCTCGTCAGGGTCTCGATCGGTATACACTAGTATACTCTAGAGTATCGATGCCATGTCTCGAATCTCCCACTACTAGGGACATTTAAGGATGCACCTATAGACTCCCACGTATATAATTTCCATCATAATACTGGTAGTCAAGCAAGAATCCTATAGGCTCTATCAACATGTAATAGTGATCAGTAAAGCCACCTAAAGTAGATACATGATGATAAAGACAAACCAGATAGCATACTATCATCTCGAATAAGACTGTTCTACCAATACAGGTCCTCCTTCAATCATCGCAATCGCGTTCCTGCGATCCAATAATAGACTTAAGGGCACTATAGCCAACACTTAGATTACTACCCTACCACAGCTCAAATAAGACATGCAAACAGGTAGTGATTGGGTGCAGTCCCAAAGCACTTGGAAGCAATATGGGTTAGATGGGATTCGTCTCTCGCAGTATTAGGAATTGATATCGCGCTGTGGTCGGATAGCCAATACACAATGTCCTTGGCCAGCGCAAGTGAGATTTACTGGTAGGCACACCAGTAGTTTCTCAGGATGTATTGGGCTCTACACCGACACGACTAATTGCTCTATTAGGGGTCTGACGATTACCACACCCTAGGCCCAATATGCTATACTCTTAGACGAACAGACCGGATGGTATGGAGATCGTCATGGATAGGCTCAGTAGGGGTTCAGATGAGTTCGCTCATCGACCTTCTTTTCGACAAGTACCTGGATAACTATTACGTACAGCTAGTGTCGCTGACGAACTTGTGGTTAAACCCACTGCCGACGTAATGTCAAGTCTTCAGATTCCCACACATAGGGTTTCCCTAGTTCAGGCGAAATGATGTAGAGGATGTATGGTTTTACGTGCAGGGTTCCGATCATATACTTGTACTGGTTACACGGATGTTGTTCCGACGGATAATACTAGTGGGTTTTGGTTTAAGCCAGATTCAAGTATTATATTATTGGATTATTATTATCTCATCGTATTCTTATTTTTTCAGTACGAATAAATGTATGTATATACATTGAGGGCATTCTTGTAATTTTACAAGAGATGTTTCTAGAAGGGGACACCTCATTATTGGATTTATCTATTTTGTAAAATAGATTAATGAGGTGGAAATGAAGATATTTGTGGCATGGTGAAGCATGGCTTATTGATTTGTTTATTGGTTTGGACTTACTATTGAAGCATGGTTGATATTTTCTATTGGAAATAATCCATGTTTCTTGTGAGAAAAACAATAAGCCATTCATCACAAGCCTCAACATTTAGCTCATTTGCATACTCTCTTTCTCTCTCCATTGTTTCTCTCTTTCTTCCTTAAGACCCTAAACCCTCATATGTGGTGTGAATCCCAAGGTCCTTTGAGATAAAACACTCTAATAAACTCTCTACATCTCCTATGCTACCTAGTTTAGCGAACTAAGTACTTTAGTTACCTCGATTTAGAGGTTGGATCTTGAACCATAGACTCTCGGATGGATCGTCTTCAACTCGAGGAGACCGACGACTGAGCTAGATCGGCATCTTCGAAGAGCTCAAGCTAAGGAGAAGAAGACCCGAAGGACTAGTATCAAGGAGCTATAAACACTATCAGAGTAGTTAGAACCACCAAGTAGCTTAGCAAGTTATGGTTTTTTAAGGATCCTGGAGTTTAGGTCGGTGTTGAAAAGTTAATAATCGTTTTTTGTAAATTCTACCTCCCTACAAGTGCATGGAGTGTGCGACATCGACTTACGTGATATCGATTCCCAATACTGGGAGAGATGAATCTCTGACATTCGCTCCCTGCCTCTATGTGGCTCTGGATTGTACCCAACCAAAACCTTTTTGCACGACTCAGTAGAGCCGTAGTAGAGTTGTGATCTAAGTACAGTGGGAAATCACACGAGACAAATGACGATCTTAGGTCTAAAGACTAACCTGTACTCATGTCAGTTGAGAACCGCTATTTGACTATTAGTATAATACTATATAGAAGCTCGGCAAGTCCGTCCGGTGTACTCACCCCAAGTGAGCACCTGTATACAATATTAGGTGATCACACCAATGGCTGTGGGACCAACCACCGCCCCTCGTCAGGGTTTAGAAACGTATACACAAGTCTACTATAGAATATCGATACCCAGTCTCGAAACTCTTGCGACTTAGGACATTTAAGGATGTGCTTATGGACTACTTAGCCTCCACAAATATGATTGCCATCATAACTCTGGTAGTCAAGCAAAATCGTACGGGCTTTATCAATATGTATCTGTGGGATATAGTGCCCTCAAGTCAATTATTGTAATCGCAGGCACAAGATTGTGATGATTGAGTGAGGAACTATACGGGCAGAACAATCTTACTTAAAATGATAGTATGTTATCTGGTTTGTCTCTATCATCATGTACATGTATTATGTGGTATTACAAATCACTATTACATGTTGATACAACCTATATGATTCTTGCTTGACTACCAGCATTATGATGGCAATCATATACGTGGGAGCTGGGTGGTCTATAAGCACATCCTTAAATGTCCCTAGTCGAGGGAGTATCGAGACTGAGCATCGATACTTCGGAGTAGACTGGTGTATACTTTTCGAGAACTCGATGAGGAGTGGTGGCCGGTCTCATAAGGCATTTTTGCCAGTTAGTCACCTAAGATAGTATGCAGGTGCTCATTTGGTTATGAGTACACTGGACGGACTCGCCGAGAACATGCTAGATGGTATTATACCTATCGTCAGATAAAAGTTCCCAGGTGACATGAGTAGAGGTTAGTTTGTCAACCTGAGATCATCATTTATCCCGTGTGAGTTCCCATTGTGCTTTGATTACTACCCTACCATGGCTCAAAGGAGTCGTGCAAAAAGGTTTTAGTTGGGTACAGTCCTGAGCCATATGGAGGCAGTGAGCGGATCGTCGGGTATTCGTCTATCCCGGTATTGGGGGTAGATGTTGCACTTGTAAGTGCACGGCGGCGCCCCGGCCGTCAATCCGACGCCGGAATGCGGAAGCGGTGAATAACTAAAATTTTGCGGACTTTGCAAACCGGCACCACCGCGCACTAAACTCCGGATCGAACCATTAACTAGTCTAAGCTAACTAGAAGATGGGTTAGAGATATACCGACGATCCAAGTCCTCCGGTCTTCTCGTCATGGTCCCGATCTCCTGCGGAAAAGTCCCGTCTCCTCCTCGTCGCCGGAAGTGCACCACATCGCCTACTTTGTTTACGGGCTCCCACCTCAATGCCGAGGCAACTCGGGCACGAAGCCGGCTACTCGACGTGCCCAAGATTCGCTGTAGAATGTGTAGTGAGCTATTGTCTCTTTTGGGGTTCATGGAGGTGCCATATGGTGGAGGGATGAAACAAGAACAATGTGGAGGAGCTAGTGGGTATTTTGGAGCATGATATGAACCAAAAATACCCACACCCAATTTTGGACAGCCCCTATAGGACTTGGCCGGCCACCACTAGAGAGGAATGGAGAGAATGAAAATGGGAGAGGCCAATGAAAAATGAAAGACCATCTCCATAATACAAGGGAGAGAGAGAGAAGGCTATCATGCAAAAGGAAATCATGAGAACCAATGATGACAAGGCAAAACCAACACTCAACTCAACCATCATCAACATGCATGATGGCTTCCAAAGTCATGCCATCATGACAAGAAGAAGTCAAGGTCAATGATGGTGCACATCATGAAAGCCATCATGATGCATCAAGATGCAAAAACCCCCCTCCACAAATGCCTATTTGCAACAATGCAAATAAGCCCTCCTCCACCAATCTTCGGCCAATGAACGGAACAATGGAAATTGGCCGAAACGGAAAGCAAACTGGCAACTCCAGAAAACTGGTCCCGTAATAAATTACAGGAAAACCCCGATACTGTGCATACACACCCGCATTTGTATTCCGACCGAAATACAAATGCAATGAGACAAAATCTCCACTGTACTATACTAGGATCCGGCTTATACCAAAACCGGCTAGTAATATCTGTTCGATCCTGATCCGTGCAATACCGCACGTATCTGATCGAACCCTGCCATATAACCATACGGCTTATAGTACAATCTGTCCGATCCTGATCCGTGCAATACCGCACGTATCTGATCGGACCTTGCCATATCTCCATACGGCCTCTACAACCTTTCGCCCGAAAGCTGAGTAACTGAAATGTGGGGGACTCTAAAGACTCGTCAATACTATGGCTGTGGATTTAACCACTAGCACGTCAGAGGTATAAGCCAATACGTAACGGGCCACCAGCAATTGACTAAAAGGGACGTCGATGAGCGAACTCATCCTGACACCCTACTGAGCCTGTCAGTGACAATATCCGTGCAGTCCGGTCCGTTCGTCTATGAGTATCGCATGGCGGGCCTAGGGGGTTGGTAAAAGTCAGACCCCCAAAAGCGGTACAAGTCGTGTCGGAGTGTAGCCCAGAACACCCTGAGATACTACTGGAATACCTACCAGTAAATCTCCTTGCCTTGGCCAAGGACTTTGTGTAATGGCTCTCCTAGACACAGCACGACCTCACCCCCAATACCGGGAGAGACGAACCCCTGAAGATACGCTCACTGCCTCCATGTGGCTCGGGACTGTACCCAACTAAAACCTGTTTGCACGACTCCTTTGAGCCGTGGTAGGGTAGTAATCAAAGTACAGTGGGAACTTACACGAGACAAATGACGATCCCCAGGTCGAAGAACTAACCTGCACACATGTCACCAGGGAACTGCCATCTGACGTCTGGTATATGACCAACTAGCATGTTCCCGGCGAGTCCTGTCCGGTGTACTCATAACCCAATGAGCACCTGTATACATCTTAGGTGATCCAACTGACACCAGTGGCTTGTGAGACCGGCCACCGCCCCTCGTCGGGGTCTCGACTGTATACACTAGTCTACTAATGGAGTATCGATGCCCAGTCTCGAAACTCCCACGACTAGGGACCTTTTAAGGATAAGCTTATAGACCCCCAGCTCCCACTTATATGATCGCCCTCATACTGCTGGTGGTCAAGCAAGAATCCTAGGGGCTCTATCAACGTGTAATAGCGACGTGTCATGTCACCTAAAGCAGTACACGATGATAAAGGTAAACCAGATAGCATACTATCATCTCGAGTAAGACTGTCCTACCGGGATAGGTCCTCCCTCAATCATTACAATCACGTACCTGTGACCTAATAATTGACTCTGAGGGCACTATCTCCAACAATCTCCCACTTGCACTCAAGGCTAATTATTGCGATGTCGCCTACTCACAGCCCGTGTGATACCGAACATCCAACTCCTCTACTAGTCAGTCTCACAAAGCTCGTTTGCGGAACTATTGCGTTCGAGGAATAGCCTCAGTGAGTGGATCCGCTTAGTTGTTTCTTTCTATGTCTCTCTCAAAATCTCAAGTTCGCGGAGAAAGCCATCTCCCGAAAAGAGCAATACCTGTCTCAGAATATGTCTGGATGTCTGATGGGACCTAGCTCATAAATGAACTTCAAATCCAAACTTCTTAGACTGTATCGTCAACTGAACTTAATCAGTATCCTGCGCCATGCCACCCTCAGTATTGCCTTGGACCACCTGTCCAAAATACTGCCCCTCATCAGAAGGAAAACTATAACTCTGACAACCTCCTTGTCGTCCATGTCACCTTGGAAGCCTGGAATGATAACTGTCTCCTGAATGAGGCTGTCGTTATCATATCCCTAGAACATCCACTTATGTTCTAAAACTGCTTCCGACTGTTTCTCCAGGATTGGATTAATGTCAACTTATTGCATCTAGTGCAAGAACAACATCTGGTGTGGTACTTGACATCTCATGATTGACTCAATTGCCTGAGCAAGTGATCTGCCAATCATGCACGTCCCTCTCCCCTTTAGTCTGTAAGACACCTTTAGAGAGGGTGACTCCATTACCTGCAGGTACACTACCGTGCCAGGAGTCGTCCATCCTAAATACTCTTAGAATGCTGTCAAGTACCCTGATTGGGAAACCACCCAAATCTAGATCTAAAACCATAGATCTAGTAACCAGTATGTCTGATATAAAATCCATTTCCTTTGTGGAGAAACAACTGTGTGACGACCAAAGTATAACCGATTGTAGTATAGGAGTTTCCTTTCCTATTCTGTGTATGTCATCCAGATACCAGGACATCACACCCTACTACCTTCTCAACAGATCCATCCCCTATTCTGATGAAGTCAAACCTATGACTGTCACGTCAGAAATAGATGATCTATCTCCGCTACATCTGCTTTAGTCTATAAATAGACATAAGCTACCTGTCCACCAATGCTTCCGCTGCTCCCACTGACTACGACAACCCTCTGGCAGAGTCATATAGACGTACACTTCTAAAACTGGTTTAGAACGACGCTATACTCATCCTCCCGCCGGGTCTCGCACCCTGGAACAACAGCAATGGTAATTGTGGGTAAACAAGAACTTCCCTGTCACCGTCCTTGAGGCCACCGTAGTACCTCTCGGGTGCCTGAAGTTACCCACCTTATCTGCGGAGTGGCCAATGGAATGTCAATCCAGATTGAATCTTTAGGTTCCTTATCAAATCTTCAGTAATCGTTTGTGGTTCTGGAATCACTTCCAGTTCTACCATACTCCCACTACTGTTTTCTGAAAAAATCCATTTTTATTAAAACTGTGGCGAGTCTAGAACAATATCGCTATTGTTCATCCAGATGGTAGAAAGTCAACCCTCGTCATAGCCTGGGTCAACCCACAAACAGCCATTACAGAAACGTGCCTTGAGTTGTCCAGTGTCTGGTTTTAATCATAAACCGGACAACTCCCCGTACCTTAACATCGTTAAGATATGAACTGTTCTATATCCCATATAGGACCCGAGGCACTGATTTAATTGAACCAGATCCAAATCATGCAACTGTCTCCAGTGCATGTCAACTAAATGGAAGGAGGCCAGATCAGCGTTACTCAACTTAGGAATACTTCCAATTATGAGTAACCTGAAAGAGAAGCAATTTCTCTTAATCATTACTATCAACTGAACACCATACACAAGTATCTACATCTTCGATCTCTTTGAAGAATCCCGATACTTGCTATACCTGGTTCTCTACTGTATTCAAATACATATAACTTCTCCAAATTCAGACCCTGTGTTTCCACGAAACACTTGTCTAAAAATTAGAGGAGTCATAAGTAAACCGAATATAGTACGAGGACCATCCCCTCTGTCCTGATGGACTCAGGACAACATACAATACTCTGTAAAAGTCCCTTGAGTCTGATTACTCATTCACTGTGTGTCGTAGGTTGAAAACTGTACTTATGGTTAAGAAGAATTACACCGCTGTTTAATGCTCCTTACCTAACCATCCACTGATATAGGTAAATGTCGTAGACATAATTTCAGAAAGGTATATCTCACTCTATGAAAATAGACGTACAGATATATCAATTTGAAATTGGTGCATAACAGCGGATATTCAAAACCAAATATTTGCCGACCGGCAAACAACCCAGGTGATTTCCTCAAATATCACCGATTACAACGAATCCCGATATAATGAGGATAATCACCCAATTCCCAATAACTTACTCCCACTCATCATCTGTAAAACCATACAGATGTGAGAATCGTATCTGGTAAATACATACCCTGGAGTAAGTATCTAATCGGGAAATCAGTTTTCTATTAACAGTACACAGTGAAACTGAAACATTGAAATGTTTCGATGGGGTATCCTGGTATTCCTAGTAATGCCTCTTCCAGATTCACGACTGTAACCGTATAGTTCTTTGCCACCTCTCCAAATCCCTTCATATGTCTTTAGTCTTTACCTTCTGCACACCCCTTTAGGCCAAATGGTTTTCTTCCTTCCCTACCGTTCGGCACCAGCCTATGGTTTGGAAGAAGACTATCCAATAAGCATAATGGGTGTACTGTCCCAATCCTAGGAACACTCGCAACACGAGAGAAGGTGAAGATAAAAGACACCTGAATGTACTTTATTCCTATTTCTCCTGAACCAGAATCCATCCCCGAACTGGAACCAGTTCCATTCGAGTTCGTATATAACCATACGATGGAGTATCCAAATAAACTGTGGATCTTCGTAGTGATACGGAGTGTCCTGGAGAAATACAAAGGTGATGTGGGAGTGGTAACGAAATATTTGGTTCGGTCGTGAATATCTGTTGCAATTTACTTTGCCCTCTTACTAATCCCTTGCTTTGTCTGAACTTAATACCTTCTGCACACCATCGTTATGCTAATTGGTTTTCTTCATTCCCTACCGGTCGGCACCAGCCTAAGGTTTGGAAGAAGACAATCCAATTTGCGTAATAGGTGTACTACCCCTAAACCAAGGAGTACTCGTAACCTGAGAGAGGGTAAAAGGAAAAGACAACTGAATAATCCTATCCGTTTTCTCCAGAACCGGAAACCATCCTCGAATAAATTCTTTCGAGTTCGTATCTAACCATACGATGGTTTTGTCCAATGGAAGTGGACGTTCGTAGTAATACGGGGTGTCCTGGAGAAAAGGGTAAAAGTAGGAGTGGCAATGAGGTCTGCAACTCTGACAATCCAAAAGCCAGTGTTAAGTAAGTTCGGTCAACTTGGTCACGGAGTCATAGTCTAGGGTCGGGTCAATGGTCGCTGCCAGAGAGAGAGAGAGAAGAAACACTCAGCGTGCACTCTATCCTAGATCAGAATGGTTACCAATTTATCTAATCTGGAATCCTCCCACTGTACCTCAAATTCTCCTCCAAACCTGAAAGAAGAATTAGTCGGGGTTACCCGAGGAGTATACCAACTCATCAGTGGGAATCGGGATCCAACTCTCATCGCATGACAACGTGACGGAATCCGCTCACGCTACCACACTCCAGAAGGTATGCGCATACCTGGCAAGTTTCAGTTCTTTTGAAACTCCCGATGTGATTTTTACCCCATGCTCTTATGACCTTGACTAAGGCCAACAAATCATAAGTCACATGTCAAGTTCTACCCGTCATTATCCAGGTTAATTTGAATCCACCCGTACAAGCCCTTGACTAGGGCCAACAAGGCTATACGACTGTCCCAAACCAACGCATCTATCTATGCAGCATATGAATACCCAATAACTACCAAACACTGTGCCTTGACTAAGGCCAACAAACACAGCTTGAATACTATTGACTACCCATATGAAACGACGGAGGGCTACGAATGGTTTCTGGCGAAAACCTTTAACGTAATGAACTTGATATCGTTGAAGGAACGGATAGCTTTTTGAAAATATAGTGACGAAAACCGTTGCTAAAGAGGTCACTCCCGGTGAAGGGATCTCGGCTCTTTCCCCGTAGAATGGGGTGCAGGATATTTCAACTGAATACCACGGTGCAAAGCAAAAGTAATCGGCTATAGTGAAGTCATTGCCCTGACGCAAACTTTTGTCCAAGGGGTCACTCCCGGTGAAGGGATCTCGGCCCTTGCCTCGTCGACTGAGGAGCAGGATATTCCAATGAATACCACGATGCAAAACAAAAGTAAACGTCCTTGCAATAACAGCTTTTTGAAAAGTGTTCCAACAACATCAGATTAGGTTTGTTTTTAACTTTGCATTGATCCGAATCAATGCAGTCCCATCAATTGATCACACCACAAAGAACGAAAATATACAGATGTACGTATATGCCATCCGCATTCGCCACTGGGTCCCGTCATTACCCGTTAGGTTAGCTTACTAACGACAGAGCGGGGACTGGACTAGCGCGGATGCAAAACATATACAACATCTACTAATATATATACCAATATATTATATTTCGCTCAAGGCGTGAATAAAATGCAACATCACAGAAAATGAACAGCATCACAGAAACAATACAGATATCTGGGATCCCCGGGTTTCACAGAGCCGCTGAAACCCGACGTTCCCCTGGTCGTGTGGATAGCCTGTGCAATGAAATCCTAGACCCCTACGGGCGCGGCAAGTCACCCGCCAAAACCTGAAGCGAGGCAGCCCCCTTCAGCGCCGTGAATGGACCACCCAGCACTTCACGGAATCCGGCAACTTGGGCACCCCTCCTGGGTCAACCTGTACCCCCTACGAGTGCGGCGAATAGCCTGCCAATCCTAGAGTGAAGCCCCCTCCGTCTTAATGCCATGAGATGCGGGCTTGTTGCCCTCCAGAATCCGGCTATCCGTGCACCCCTCCGCGGGGCAATCCTAGTACAGAAAGTAAAATATACATATAACGGGTACATCGACCGCAACCAGGTCGTGCCCCAAAATAATAATACAATCCGGCAGTGACGGCTGTCCACAAGTCGGACGCTCGCCCCGCAATATCAAATGTACATAATACAACAAAACTGTACTAGCATTGCATCCAGGCTATCCCCACGACCGATCCGCAACATCACAGTAAAAACAAAAACATCAACGTGAAAGTCACGTTCGCAAATCCGTCTAACCGGGCTATAGCAGTTAGACCGGATTTACCGATCGAGTGACATTCACGGTCGCAGATATAATGTAAATACTGTGAAAAATGTGTTTAAAATTTTCCGATTGACCAAAAATTAACAAGTGGGCCCCAAACCAATACTGCAGCACTCACAGAAATAATTGGCCCAATTTTAATATTCCAAAACCCCTAATTACACCCCTGAAGCCCACTGGAAAAAGATGGCCCACTGAACTCTCAAGACTGCGGCGGAACAGCGGCCCAATAGAAGGGTGGGGCCGCGGATCCGCGCTCTGTATGAAAGATCAGAGTGTCGAATTTTCCCAGAGTTCTTAGAATCTCCTGCACATCATTCTGAGACCACCAGAAAAATTTTTAGACACCAAAAATTCTTAACAGAAAACTGATGTGAGGTAAAAATGAGTTTTTGGAATTTTGGTCGATCGGAACCGCAAAACACATCAAACGAAGCTAGACGAAGTTAATGGCGAGTCTCTGATACCACTGTAAGTGCACGGCGGCGCCCCGGCCGTCAATCCGACGCCGGAATGCGGAAGCGGTGAATAACTAAAATTTTGCGGACTTTGCAAACCGGCACCACCGCGCACTAAACTCCGGATCGAACCATTAACTAGTCTAAGCTAACTAGAAGATGGGTTAGAGATATACCGACGATCCAAGTCCTCCGGTCTTCTCGTCATGGTCCCGATCTCCTGCGGAAAAGTCCCGTCTCCTCCTCGTCGCCGGAAGTGCACCACATCGCCTACTTTGTTTACGGGCTCCCACCTCAATGCCGAGGCAACTCGGGCACGAAGCCGGCTACTCGACGTGCCCAAGATTCGCTGTAGAATGTGTAGTGAGCTATTGTCTCTTTTGGGGTTCATGGAGGTGCCATATGGTGGAGGGATGAAACAAGAACAATGTGGAGGAGCTAGTGGGTATTTTGGAGCATGATATGAACCAAAAATACCCACACCCAATTTTGGACAGCCCCTATAGGACTTGGCCGGCCACCACTAGAGAGGAATGGAGAGAATGAAAATGGGAGAGGCCAATGAAAAATGAAAGACCATCTCCATAATACAAGGGAGAGAGAGAGAAGGCTATCATGCAAAAGGAAATCATGAGAACCAATGATGACAAGGCAAAACCAACACTCAACTCAACCATCATCAACATGCATGATGGCTTCCAAAGTCATGCCATCATGACAAGAAGAAGTCAAGGTCAATGATGGTGCACATCATGAAAGCCATCATGATGCATCAAGATGCAAAAACCCCCCTCCACAAATGCCTATTTGCAACAATGCAAATAAGCCCTCCTCCACCAATCTTCGGCCAATGAACGGAACAATGGAAATTGGCCGAAACGGAAAGCAAACTGGCAACTCCAGAAAACTGGTCCCGTAATAAATTACAGGAAAACCCCGATACTGTGCATACACACCCGCATTTGTATTCCGACCGAAATACAAATGCAATGAGACAAAATCTCCACTGTACTATACTAGGATCCGGCTTATACCAAAACCGGCTAGTAATATCTGTTCGATCCTGATCCGTGCAATACCGCACGTATCTGATCGAACCCTGCCATATAACCATACGGCTTATAGTACAATCTGTCCGATCCTGATCCGTGCAATACCGCACGTATCTGATCGGACCTTGCCATATCTCCATACGGCCTCTACAACCTTTCGCCCGAAAGCTGAGTAACTGAAATGTGGGGGACTCTAAAGACTCGTCAATACTATGGCTGTGGATTTAACCACTAGCACGTCAGAGGTATAAGCCAATACGTAACGGGCCACCAGCAATTGACTAAAAGGGACGTCGATGAGCGAACTCATCCTGACACCCTACTGAGCCTGTCAGTGACAATATCCGTGCAGTCCGGTCCGTTCGTCTATGAGTATCGCATGGCGGGCCTAGGGGGTTGGTAAAAGTCAGACCCCCAAAAGCGGTACAAGTCGTGTCGGAGTGTAGCCCAGAACACCCTGAGATACTACTGGAATACCTACCAGTAAATCTCCTTGCCTTGGCCAAGGACTTTGTGTAATGGCTCTCCTAGACACAGCACGACCTCACCCCCAATACCGGGAGAGACGAACCCCTGAAGATACGCTCACTGCCTCCATGTGGCTCGGGACTGTACCCAACTAAAACCTGTTTGCACGACTCCTTTGAGCCGTGGTAGGGTAGTAATCAAAGTACAGTGGGAACTCACACGAGACAAATGACGATCCCCAGGTCGAAGAACTAACCTGCACACATGTCACCAGGGAACTGCCATCTGACGTCTGGTATATGACCAACTAGCATGTTCCCGGCGAGTCCTGTCCGGTGTACTCATAACCCAATGAGCACCTGTATACATCTTAGGTGATCCAACTGACACCAGTGGCTTGTGAGACCGGCCACCGCCCCTCGTCGGGGTCTCGACTGTATACACTAGTCTACTAATGGAGTATCGATGCCCAGTCTCGAAACTCCCACGACTAGGGACCTTTTAAGGATAAGCTTATAGACCCCCAGCTCCCACTTATATGATCGCCCTCATACTGCTGGTGGTCAAGCAAGAATCCTAGGGGCTCTATCAACGTGTAATAGCGACGTGTCATGTCACCTAAAGCAGTACACGATGATAAAGGTAAACCAGATAGCATACTATCATCTCGAGTAAGACTGTCCTACCGGGATAGGTCCTCCCTCAATCATTACAATCACGTACCTGTGACCTAATAATTGACTCTGAGGGCACTATCTCCAACAGCACTGTGCATGGGTGGCCATCACCAGAAATCCTTAGCCCAAATAGATGAGAATTACCGATTTAGTTCAGAAGTTTCTCAGTGAGTGATGGGCTTCGTACCGACATGAAATACCGCGTTATTAGGGGTCTGACTTTATCCACCCTCCTAAACTCGATATGCGATACTCTTAGACGAACAGACCGGACTGTATACAGATTGTCACAGATAGGTTCGGATGAGTTTGCTTGTCGACCTTTCGCTCAATACCTGGGTAGCCGTTACGTACAACTAGTGCCTCTGACGTGCTTGTGGTTAAACCCACTGCTAGCGTATTGACGAGTCTTTAGAGTCCCACACAGAGGGTTTTCCTGGTTCAGGCGAAATGACATAGTAGCCATATTGGATACATGCAGGGTTCCGATCGGATGATTGTACTAGTTACCCGGACTTTCGATTGAACGGTTGATAATACTAGCCGGCTCGAGTTTGAGCCGGATTATTAAATCAAGTATTGATTTAATGATTTACGTATATGTATTTCGATATTTATATTCTTGTATTATGTTTTCGTGTTATTCTATCACTTTGGGTATTCGTATTTTAGTACGAATACGGGTTTGTATATACAGTAGAGTGTAATCTGTATTTATACGAAAAACATTCTAGAAGGTGGACACTTCATTTTAGATTTATCCATTTATCTTTAAATGGAAAATGAGGTGTAAAGGAAGAGAGAGGAGTATGGTGAGAGCTATGCTTCAATAGTGTTGCACAAATGAATTAACAATTCATTTGTGCAAACTATTTAATCATGGTTGATTTTATTTTATTGAAAAAATGAGTAATACAAAACCATGCTTCATGGTTTTCTCTCATTTTAATAGATGGATGGTTCATTTTTGACATTGGATTTCATTCTCACCATTTGGTTTTCACTCTCCCTACTTCTTTTCTTGAGCTCCTCCACCTTCATCTTCAACCCCCTCTCTACAATCTCATGTGTTGAGAATCAAGAGAGAAGGTGGGATAGATGCACACATAGAACACTTCACTACATCCTAGACACTTTAGATTAGCAATCTAAAGTCTCTAGTTGCTCTATTAGACTATTTTTATGGAGCTAGAGCCAGGAGCTACATCTCTCGGGTGGATCATCTCTGACGGAGGAAGACCGGTGGTCAAGCTCGTTCAAGAAGACCTCAAGAAGCTAAGGAAGATGGTAGAAGACCGAAAGACACGTATCATTCCGTATAATGCTACCTTGTGGCTAGAACATCTTTTTTAGATAGTGCATGTTTATGGTTCGATTATAGACGGGTTTCTTAGCGCCAAGTTTTTTTAAACGCCATTTTTGTTCCGCGCCGGCCATAGTAGATGGCTAGGGTGCTAGCAAACCTCAACATGGTATCAGAAACACCTCATAAACCTTTACTAGCTAGTTTACACAAGGTTAAAATATCGGTCGACCAAATTTTCCGAATCGCAAATCCATTTTGGCATGCCCGCTGTCGATTTTGAAAATTGTTCAAAAAATATTTCAGATTTTCTTAAAAATGCGTGCAGGCATTTATAGAGCACCTCAAGAAATTTGGGCATGTGAGCCAACAATTTGGCCACGGAACAGCCGCAAGACATGCCTATTGGCAGCGGTTCCGCGGTCGTTTTGTGGCCAATGTGCACCAAATTTTTTCTGGCACTCTATTATATGGAAATGTGATTTTTGGGATATATATTTTTGGCCTAGATTTGTTTGTGTGCTGGATTGCATTTTTTGCCAATATGGAAAAGTTTTAGTCGATCAAAATTTTAAGTATGTGTTTATCAGTGCATGTGTTAGTATCTGTGACCGTGAATATCATTGAGCGGTACAACCCGACTAGTTGCTATACGTTCAACTAGACGGGTTTACGAACATGATATTCACGTTTATGTTTTGTGATTGTGCTGATATTATGGATGGATTGTCATGGTGGATAGCCTATAGTGCAATGGTAGTAGTACAGCTCAGATTCATTTGTATATTCGTTATTGCAGGCCGAGCGTCCGACATGTGGATAGCCGTCTCTACCAGATTGTATATTTTTTTATTAGGGCATGACCGAGTTGATGTCGATGTCACCATTGTATATATACTTTTCTTTTCTGTAATAGGATTACTACGTGGTGGAGTGCTCGAGTAGCCGGGTTCTAAAGGGCTACGGGCCCGCATCTCATGGTGTTGAGACAGAGGGGGCCTTACTCTAGAATTGGCAGGCTATTCGCCGCACTCGTAGGGGGTATAG
Source organism: Agapanthus africanus (assembly GCA_030015575.1). Lineage (NCBI taxonomy): Eukaryota > Viridiplantae > Streptophyta > Magnoliopsida > Asparagales > Amaryllidaceae > Agapanthus > Agapanthus africanus. Next base: position 228,996,550 of record CM057344.1, read on the forward strand.
GATGACCCACGGAAAGGTGCTTAAGTTACCGGATTCCGTGATGTGCTGGGTGGCCCATTCACTTTGTTGATTGGAGTTGCCTCAATTTTGGGATTGGCGGGTAACTTGCCGCACTTGTACGGGTCTTGTCTATACATTGCACAGGCTATCCATACGACCGGAGAATATCGGGTTTCATCTGCGGCTCAAAGGAAACCCGGGTCTCCTAGATTATCCATTGTTCTGTGTTGCTTATCGCTTTTCTGTGATGTTGCTTATATCATGCCTGGGAAGAATGTTATATATATTTATATATACTAGTAGATGTTGTATATGTTTTTTCATCCGCGCAAGTCCAGCCCCCGCTTTGCCGTTAGTTAAGTAACCTAACGGTGCATGACGGGGCCCCGTAGTGAATGCGGATGGCATATACGTACATTGAATTTTCGTTCTTTTCTGGTGTGATATGGATTAATTTATGGGACTGCGTTAATTTTGATTAATGTAAGGAAAAATAAACCTAAATAATGTTGTTGAAACTAATTTTTGAAAAACTGTTATTACAGAAGTTTATTGCTTTGCACGGCGGTATTCGGTTATGAATATCCAGCACCTCATTCGACGAGGCAAGAGCCGAGATCTCTTCATGGGGAGTGACCTCTTGGGCAAAAGTTTGCGTCATTGTAATAATTTCACTATAGTCGATTCTTTTGCTTTGCATCGTGGTATTCAGTTAGGAATATCCTCCATCTCATTCGATGAGGAAAGAGCCAAGATCCCTTCACAGGGATTGACCTCTTTAGCAAAAGTTTACGCCACTATATGTAAAACCATTCGGGTTCCTTCAACGATAGGTTATAGGTTTTTCGCTAAAAACTAGCCGTAGCCCTTCGTCATTTCCTACGAGTAGTACTTAGTATTCATGTTGCGTTTGTTGACTCCATCAAGGCGTTGTGTACGGTAGCTATGTGGTGCTTATTAGTAGCATACGATGCGATTGGTTAGGACAGTCGTGCGGCCTTGTTGACTCCGTCAAGGGCTCGTGCGGGTGGGTTTAATGCAATCAAAATAATCACGGGTTGAACTTGACTAGGACTCTTTGATTTGTTGACTCCGTCAAGGTCACTAGGGTCCTAAGGGTAAAAACCACATCGGGAGTTTCAAATATACAGGAAACTTTCCAGGCATGCACATACCTTGTGGAGTGTGGTGACTTGAGTGGCTTCCATCAAGTTATCATTTGATGATAGTTAGATCCCGATTCTCACTGATGAGTAGGTGTTACTCCTTGGGTGATTTTCAGATGATCCCGACTAATTCTACTTTTAGGGTTTGAATGAGATTTCGAGGAAATTGTGGGACCCATCCTGATTAGATAAAGTGATTAACCAATCTTATATAGCTTAGAGTGCACGCTGTGTGTTACTTTTCTCTCTCTCTGTAGCAGCGACCAAGACCCGACCTTAAATTAAAACTGATGAACCAAGTTAACCGAACCTTCTTAAAAACTTTGGCTTTTGGATTGTTTTTAAGTCGCATATATCCCTGCCACTCTTACTATCCTTTTGCATTTTCTCGGAACACTCCGAATCTCTATGAAGATCCATATTGCTTGGATATTCCATCGTATAGTTACATACGAACTCAATGAAACTTGTTTTTTTTCGAGGATGGATTCCTGTTATGGAGAAATTGAATAAGATTATTCGGTTATCTTTTTTTACCTTCTCTCAGGTTGAGAGAGCTCCTAGTATTAGGAGAGTACACCTATTATTCTTATTGGATAGTCTTCTTCCAAACCATAGGCAGGTGCCGAAGGGTAGGGAAGGAAGAAAACCAAGGTGTACAGAAGGTAAGAAATAAAGACATATAAAGGGATTAGATTGAGGGCAAAGGAAATTGCGACTACTATCATTCATGACGAAGCCGCGTATACCCCTGCCACTCCTACTTCGCCTTTGCATTTTTTCTAGAACACTCCGTATCACTACGAAGATCCATATTGCTTGGATATTCTATCGTATAGTTACATACGAACTCGAAGAAACTTGTTTATGTTTGAAGATGGATTCCGGTTCTGGAGAATTTGAATAGGATTATTCGGTTGTCTTTTCTATTTACCTTCTCTCAGATTGCGAGAGCTCATAGTATTAGGAGAGTACACCTATTACGCGTATTGGATAGTCTTCTTCAAAACCTTAGGCAGGTGCCGAAAGGTAGGGAAGGAAGAAAACCAATTAGCCTAAGTATGGTGTACAGAAGGTAAGAAGTAAAGACATATGAAAGGATTTGAGTGAGGGCAAGGAAATATACGGGTATTATCATGAATCTGGATAGAAGAAAAAGCTTTACTAGGAATACCCGGCCACCCCTTCGAAACATTTTCATGTCTAGTTTTGCTGTGCGGTGTTAATTGAAAACTGTTTTCCCAATCCGATTCTGACTCCAGGGTATGTATTTACCAGACTTGATTATCACATCTGTATGGCGTTACAGATGCTGAGTAGGAGTAAGATATTGGGAATTGGGTGATTAGATCCTCAATATATCATAATTTTTTGTAATTGGTGTATTTGAGGAGAACACCTGGGTTTTGCTTAACGGCAAATATTTGGTTTTGAATATCCATTGTTATGCACCAGTTTCAAACTGATATATCTGTACGTTTATTTAATAAAGTGAGATATAACTTTTTGAAATTATGTCTATGGCATTTACCTATATCTGTTGATGATTAGGTAAGGTGCATTCAACAACGGTGTAATTCTTCTTAACCATAACACAGTTTTCAACTTACGACGCACAAGGTTTGAGTTATTAAACTCAGTGGACTTATACAAAGTATTGTATGTTGTCCGATGTCCATTAGGACAAAGGGGTTGGTACTCGTACTATATTCCTTTTACTTATGTCTTCTCTAGTTTTAGATACGTATTTCAATAAAATACATGGTACAAATTTTGAGAAGTTATAGGTATAAGAATAAAGTAGAGAACCATATGTTGCAAGTATCAGGATCCTTCAGGGTGATCGAAGGTGTAGATACTTATGCTAGGTATTCCGCAGTAAGTAATATAGTTAAGAACTTTCTTCTCTCTCAGGTTACTCATCCATGAGTACGCTCCTTGATGAGTAATGCTGCTTGGCCTTCTTCCATTTACTCGATATGCACTGGAAATAAATGCATGTTTTTTTGAATCTGGTTCCAATTAAATTTGTTCCTTTATTTCTATATTGGATATAGAATGGATTCATATCGTAACGATGTTAAGGTATATGGAGTTGTTCGTCATATGCTTAAAACCAGAATCCAGATAAACTCAAGGCACTTTTCAGTAATGGTAGTTTGTGGGTTATCCCGGGCATTGACGAGGGTTAACATTCTACCATTTTGAAGATCAATAGTTATATTGTTCTTGACTTGCCACCCGTTTTAGTAAAATGAATTTTTTCAGAAAAGATTAGTGGGAGTATGGTAGAACTGGAAGTGATTCCAGAACCACAAAGCATTACTGAAAATTTAGTAGAACCTAAAGATTCAATTTGATTCGACGATCCATTAGCCACTCCACAGATTAGGTAGGTAATCTCAGCTACCCGAGTGGTACTTCGGTATCCTCAAAGACGGTGACGGGGAGGTTTTTGATGACACAAGATTGCCACTACTGCTGTCCTAGACTATGAGATATGGCTGGTGGATGAATATAACGTCATTCTTAATTAGCTTTAGAAGTGCGCGTGTATATGACTCTGCAAAAGGGTTGTTGTAGTCAGTGGGAGCAGCGAAAGCATGGTGGGCAAGTAGCTTATGTCTATTTACAGAGTAAAGCAAGTATAGCGGAGATAGATCATCTATTTTTGATATGACAGTCATAGAGTTTGACTTCATCAGAACAATAGATGGACCTGGTAACAAGGTAGTAGGGAGTGATGTCCTGATATTTGTATGACATGCCCTTTATAGAAAGTGATCTTCCTATGTTACAATCAGTTATACTGTGGTTGTCACAAAGTGTTTCTCCATATAGGATGTTGAAAATATCTCAGGGTTTCTGGTGACTAGATGTATGGTTTTAGATCTAGATTTGGGAAGTGTCCCAATTCGAGTATTGTTCAGTCGAAAATAATGCACTTTTAACATGACAATTTCCTTACTTTTCTTAAACATCTAAAGGTATTTGTTATAAATATAACACATATTAGAAGTTCATCTACAAAATACCATTTACCATGTGTTTATATATTATAATCAACATTATGAAGGAAATTATATGTATAATATTTTACGCATAATATTTTGTATCTCACATTCTTCATTGAGATCTTGGGCAAGATTAGCTCAAGTCAGATATTGGGAATCAGGAATCTGCCGATAAAATAAAAGAAAGTTGAAGAATCAAATACTGGCAGAAATTCAGAAGAGATAAGAAGATTCCAGATATTACATAAAGACCCGGAGATCAACAGAATAAGACCACAGAAGTTTGAAGCAACGAGCTCACCAATAGGCCGCGGAACCGTGGCCGATTCAAGCCGAGTCGCCGCGGATCAACGGCCGATTCAGGGACTTGGGATTCGGGAGTTCTCTGGAAGGTTCTTTGTAACAACCTAACTTGTTGGGAATGTTTCTTTGTAACAAACTAGCTTGTTGTGGAAGCTTCTTTGTAACAACTTAGCTTGTTGTGGAAGCTTGATTAGGGGCTATAAAAAGGACCGTGGGCTTGAGATGCAAAGATTCCAATTTTTTCCCCATTTTATCCTAGTTCTTGATTTAAAAAAATCAAGAAAAGAGCTTAAAAATTCAACAAATCTAAGATCCTAGATCAAGAATCATTGAGAAATTCATCGAGCGACATTATTCAAGACTCCTTTATACGAAGCCGATCATCATCAACGAGCACGCGATCCACGACATATCCAAGACTCACGGTGATTGAGCGACGTGAAGATCGATAGAAAAATTACCTCTTGATTGATGTATTTTTTGATCCGTAGATTCGATATGAAAAGTATAATCACAATCAATGAATTTATAACCGCAATCAATAACGGTGTCGATATAGTTCGTTAATGAGTACGGGTCGTCCACTGAGATTCGTGTATTTATTCATTCTCGCTTTAGTTGATTCAAAAGAAAATATTAAAGAAAATTCAAGAAAATGAATCAAGATTTATTTGATGAAATATTCTCAAGAAAGAGTTTAAGATTTAGCAATCAAGAAAATGTCCAAAATCAATTTTAGTTATCAAGAATATGAAGAATAGCTTGTAGGATTCGATAAAAATTAGTAGCAATGATGAATACTAGAAATGACTCTTCTTATCTATTGATGAATTATACCTAGAACGATGGCGATGAATGAAGATTAGGGATCTTATGAAGAAACTAGGGTTTCTCCTTCACTATCCCTTGTCTTTTCATTGATCACCATTCAAATCTATCCTTTAGCAAAGAAAATTATCAATCATTTCATCCCAAATTGTAACGAAATTATCAAGAACGGTGATCTCGCTCCAAATTTGGTCGTTGACGTTTCTTTTTCCTAAAGTTCATAATTCTCATAAGACTTAAGATGAGTTTATGATTTCATCACCATTTGATCTACCGAAGTCACGACCCGAAAAGTACGGAGCGTGACTGGCACTTAAATTACGAAACGTCTCGAGGCGTACGTAATCTAAGTAAGCTAAAACGCAGAAATCAAAACCAATTAAAGCAGAAGAGTGAACGAAAACCAATTAGAAAGCAATTTTTAACCAAATAAGTCGCCTCAAGATTTTTTTAAAAGCAACATCCATTTTTCCGAAAATTTCGGCAGAGCCCCCTTTGTAAATATTGACCACGAACGGGTACAAAACAAGAATATATGTAACAACCTGAAATAAGGCATCCCCAAACGAGAGCTAACTCTTCGCCAAAGGCGGACTCAAAATCACACGCAATATATCATCACTGTGCAAAATAAGCAAAAAAAGGCACAAGTAATAAAGCATCACGTCGGCTCAAGTGAGCTTGACCCTAGAGAAATACATAAAAGTACAAGTCTCACTGTATCATCTCTAAGTCGCTAATACAATAATAAAAGTTGTAGATACGGTAGATGGAGTACACTAGATACAATACTGATACAAGGTGGAAATAAAATAACCCCGCAACCCACCTACGAACAATGCTGCGATTCGGAGCAAAAAGGAGCAAAAGAGGAGATGCGCCCGCCGCTACTGTACTGACGGGTCTGTGTGGTTCCTAGGCACTCTAATGAGGTCTCACAAGGCATCAACCATGCCAATTTCTGATTTTACGGGTGCCGAGAAACCCTAATACGGATCGTTAACTAGATTTTTAGGCGAACACATGCAACTAGTTAACAATATAACTATCAGAACGGAAATACAACCTTTGTAGATCCGGTCCTCCACCTCCATAGTTCCGCAATGAAGTCTCCTCGCTGTCCAAATGGAATCCTGGGCTCTAGCGTCGACTTCATCGGAGAAATGGGCGGGCAAGATCGTCGGCTTCGTGCCGAAGATGATCTACGTCGAGGCATCACAAGATCAAGCTCCCACTTCACCAAGTCATGAAAACTTGTGAAGGAAACACCCTATACTACTTGGCAAGAGGTAGAGGATGAAGAAATAGGAGGTGGGTTCACTTTAGAATTGGATTTCTCACTCATTTGCTCAAGTTGCCATTGATGGAGCAAGGTTTTACTTCATGAAGATGAAGAAGAAGAAGATGATAATATTATGATAAGTATATTTTAAAAAGAAAATAAAATGTATACTTATCATAATCCAACCATGGTCAAGTGTAGAGAATAAACTAAGGTTAGGTCAATGGTTAGGGTTAAGTATGAAGACAAAAATGGTGACTTAGTCAAAGCTTCATGAAGCTTCAACATGCATCCAAAGAAAGCCACCATTTTTCTTTTCATTTGCCAAAAAGAAATAAATAAATAAATGAATAAATAGATATGAAAAACAAAACCCTAACCATTTAAATAACCATGGTTTAATCTTTACACAAACTAAAGTAAGCATGTATCATCGAACATGATACAATCAAGTGCACAAAAGTATATCACATATACAACTTGTGAACTTCAAGTGAGAAAATCCATTTAAAGTGAACCAATACTAGTTAATGTAAAGTAATATATCAAATATATAATTATGCATTAAATCATTAAATCAACACTTGATTCAATGATCCGGTCATGTCGCACACAACCGACTAGTATACAATGTATCGATTTATCGAATCAATCCTTGATTCGATAACTAGGTTATATCGCATACAACCATTCGACACATTCATCACGAGAATGAAATACGGTATCACATACACGCATTATTCTCGGTCCCGCACATATCTCATATGCGCTCCTATTTCGTTTCGCTTGAGCCAGGAAACCTCTGTGTAGGACTCTAAAGACTCGTCAATACGCCGGTAGCAGATGATGATCATATCAAGCACCCACAAGCCGCAAGCGGTCTGCTAAACGTAACGGTCACCCGGGTATTGAGTGATCAGAAGATCGATGAGCAAGCCCGCTCACACTCCTGTGAATCCAACCAGTAACACTTACCGTACAGTCCGGTCTCGTCGTCTGATATGTCGCATACCTTGCCTAGGGGTGGTAAACGTCAGACCCCAATAGCTCGATAAGTCGTGTCGATGTGAGGTCTATAACAGTTCGAGAAACTACTGGTAACACTTATCAGTAAATCTCAGTAACCCTGGCCAGTGATTTCTGGTTATAGCCAATCGAACACAGCGCAACATCAACTCCCTATACCGGGAGAGACGAATCCCCACCTATCGCTCATTGCCTCCATGTGATTCGGGACTGTACCCAAAAACCACCGTTTTGCACGCCCTCTTGGACGTGGTAAGGTGGAAATCAAAGCACAGTGGGAACCACACAAGACTCTATGACGATCTCGGGTCAACAGACTACTCTGTACCAGTGTCACCAGAGAACTGCCATCTGACGTAAGGTATAATACCATCTGAGAGTTCTCGGTGAGTCCGTCCAGTGTACCCAGTCTCCACTAAGCACCCGTATATCATCTCCGATGTCAAACACCAATGGATATGGGATCATCCATCGCCCATCTGTATGGGTCGAGAAGGTATACGCTAGTCTACTCTGGTATATCGATGCCCCGTCTCGATATACCCGCGACTAGGGACCTTGAAGGATGTACTTATGGACTACCCTGTCCCCACTAGTATGATCCGCATCATAGTCCAGGTAGTCAAGTATACATCCTAAGGGCTTTACCAACATGTAACAGAGAGACAATCAGTGTACACGTTAAGGTAAAGAGCAACCTGATAGCATACTATCATGTCGAGCAAGAAAGACCTCCCTTTATATGTCCCAGCATCCACTACAATATACATCCAATGTACAGTAATGGCCTCTAGGGCATACATATAACTAACAATCTCCCACTTGCACTAGGGCCATCTGATAACAGTGGTTGTAGTATCTCATACTCAACCATCCCATAAAAGTCTCTCTCTGGGAAAAGGCCTTTGTGAGTGGATCCGCCGTGTTGTCCTCTGAGTCTACTCTCCTAACCTTGATCACCCTGGAGATCAACCATCTCCATGATCAGATGATACTGCCTTAGAATATGTCTGGATCACTGATGGGACGGGTGTTCCTTGGCATAAGCCACAACTCCATTGTCTCACAATGGTTGGAACGTAGTTCATCTCATGAACCAATATACACCCAAACATCCTCTTTGGTAGCATCTTAAGTAGCGATGTATCCTGCCTTTATCGTCTAGTTAGCCACGGTATCTAGCTTGGAACTCTTCCAACATACCGTCCCTTTACTGAGGGTAAAGACAATGCCTGTGACTGACATTCAGTCATCTTTATCACCCTGGAACCCTTCCAGTGATTCTCCTCAGGATCGATTAATACCATCTTACTACAACTAGTGAGTATCCTAACATCCATTTAGATCTATCTCATAGATCCAAAACCCAGTATTTAGTAGGTATCACTTTGATCCTATATGGATAATCATTGTGATAAGCGGATATTGACTGAGCGTAGCATAGGAAACTCCTTCCCTATCAAGAGTATGTCATCCACGTACTCTACGAGGATCGTCACAACACTCCCTACTACCTTTTTGTTTATACAAGGTTCATCTACCATTTTGATGATGTCAACTTCTTTGACTTATCCATCAGAACAGATGTTCCATCTCCGCGATGCCTGCTTTATCCTATAAAGCATCTTGCACACGTTTCCGCTGCTCTCACTGTCTACGAGGCCCTCTGACTGTGTACTTATAGACGCACTCATTTAAAACATCATTTAGAAAAGCAGTCATGACACCCAACCGCCAGATATCGTAGTCATGGTATGTAGCCGTGGTAAGTGGGATCTGGATGGACTTAAGCACAGATCTTTAGAAAAAGTTTCATCATGATCCACACTTGGTCACTGATGCAAACCTTTAACAAGTCTAGCTTTGAAAGTCTCAACCTTTCTATGTACACCAAGTAATCTTCTCAAGATATACTTGCTCCTGATGGGGATTTAACCCTTCAGATAAAGCAACCAAAGTCCATACTTTGTTGGTGTATAAGGATTCCATCTCAGATCACTAAGCATCCAGCCATTCTTACAGAGTCCTACTCCTGATGGCCAGCTCGAAACTAGTTGGGTCATCATCTCATGATGCAATCCTCGCTCCCACTGTCATAGAGAAACCGAAGTATCTCTCAGGTGGGTGAGGAACCCTACTAGATCGGCGGAGAGGCTGAGGTTCGTTGGAAACAATTGAATCCTTTTGTTTTATCAAATCATCTGCTGTAGTTTGTATAGCTGGAACCTTTTCAGTTCTACATAACAGATCTTGCCTCGAGTTTGTCCGGATTTTGCTTTTTGACATAGGCCGGTCAACCCCAAATCTTAACTAGCTTAAGACATGGGCTCTTCCCTTTCCATATCACATATGAAGTGGTAGGCAACTGATTTGATTTGAACCCTATTCAATAGGTATGCGGCTTCTCAAGTGCATAACTCCCAAAAAGGAAATAGGTAACTCAGTAGTACTCATCATAGAGCACACCTTATCATATAGGGTGTGATTGCTCCACCCCGATATACCATCGTGCTATGGTGTATACGGAGGAGTAATCCTGAGAGAGAATCTCATTCTCCTTTAGAATAATCCAGGAATTCCGTGCTCAAGTATTCTCCTCCTTGATCTCATCATAGGACATAATACTTATACCCGTATTCTGGTTCTCTACTTCTCGCTTATATTCTGTGAATATCTCAAAAGGTTCAGACTCATGTTCCAACAGGAACATATGACTGAATCTTGAGAGATTATCAGAGAATATAATGAAGTATAAAGAACCAGTCCTGGCATGTGTAGACAGGAGACCTTACATACATCATCATGTATCAGTCCCAAGAGTTCATTAACTCTTTCTCGGTTTCCAATAAACAGGGCTATGGTCATCTTATCTCTGTGATATGACTGGCAAGTTTCACAAGATGTAAATTCAAACTGATTTAAATATGCATCTACATGTAACTTCAGCTAGTCGGGTCGCATTGATATGACCTAGTCTACAATGCCTCAAGAAGGATTCGTTCATTTCTGAACTCTTCCTCTTGTGTGTGTTCTGTATACTAAGAACTGTAGTTTGATTTAGAACATCAACGCTTTTAGATAACGTGCCTGATCCGATCAACTTTTGATATAGGAAATGTTCAAAACATTATCCAGCAATACAAAATTTTATCATTTCTTTACTTATAAAGAGACTGATATGATTTTGTATATCAGGTTCGATATCTAATAACATTCGTTCAGAATCAATGTATTGGTAATACAGGGTGACTGTGACCAACAGACTTGGCTGCAACACTTGCCCCGTTTTCTGCCTCATGAAACTTATCACCCGTTCTCAGTTCTTTACCTATCTGTAGCCCATGTAATATATTACATATGCGGGATCCTGATCCGGTATTATATACCCAGGACGTAAAGGACACTGAGAAACAGTTCTATATAATGAACACACCCGAAGATGATGCATCAGTATGCACTTACTTCGTTTGGGCGGCACGGGAATTCTGGTAATCCCCAATTTCCTGCTCTGTCTTATAACAATTATAAGTTGGAGCGGGACCAACGTTCCCCAGCTCAGTATAACAAGCGGGTTCGGTCAAATATCCGTATTATTATCTTGATTAAGGCGTGATATGGTCGCTACCTGGAGAGAGAGAGAAGAAAACACTCAGCGTATGCTCTTGCAAGATCAGATTGGTTATTATTTTATCTAATCAGGATGGCTCCTACTGCTTTTTATCAAATCTTCCTTCAAACCCTAAAAGGAAAGACTAGCCGGGATTAATTACACACTACAAGTTCGCCAATTTTTCAGCCAGGCCAGTGTCGGTACTTTAAGGGTTGTCCCCCGTGCTTTCGCACGAACCTAATTAATGTAAACCTCGTTTTCCCAGAGGCGTAACCTCATTAACACCTTTCTAGACACCTACTTGATCGGCTAATTGTAATGTGTAAAACTCTCCCAGGAGTAACAATTACTCGCAGCGGGTATCGGGATCCAACTATCTCATAGAAGGTATGCAATCTCATTGCAAATTTCAACACTTGAAATTCCCGATAATATTTTGCCCCTAACCTCCTATGACCTTGACAAAGGCCAACAAACCATAGGATGCTAGTCAAGTTCAATCCGTCATTTCCTGATTGAATTAAACCCACCCGCACGACCCTTGACAAAGGCCAACAAGGTCGCACGACTACCCTAACCCAATCTGCATCATATGCATAAACAGATAAGCACCAGTTAGCTACCGCACACTGCGCCTTGACAAAGGCCAACAAACGCAGCACGAATACTAACTACTACTTATCTGAAATGACGGAGGGCTACGACAGGTTTTTCTGAAAACCTATTGCGTAATGAACTTGATATCGTTGTAGGATCGAATGAATTTTGAAATGGAGTGTTTTTTAGGCTTTTCTAGTTTTGCTAAAGGAGTCACTCCCGGTGAAGGGATCGTCGGTACTTTCCTCGTCGAATGAGGTGCGGGATATATCATATATATCACTGTGCAAAGCAAAAACTCTTAAAAGCAATCAAAAGACAAACCGAGTGTGTAGCATCTACCAGTTATTGCTAAAGGAGTCACTCCCGGTGAAGGGATCTCGGTCCTTTCCTTATCGAATAAGGTGCAGGATATATCACATATACCTCTGTGCAAAGCAAGAACTGTAGCTACCTGTTTTATTTTTGAAATTCGATTCTGCAACATCTTAGGTTTCTTTTATTTCATTAATCTCGTTAATGAAGTCCCATCATTTAAGTACCTAAACATCACAGATAAATACGACGTACACTTATGCCATCCGCATTCACCTCGATGTCCCCTCGTGCACCGTTAGGTTAGGTAACTAACGGCAGAGCGGGGCAGGGCTAGCGCGGATGTAAAACATAAGTAACGCCTATATAATATATCATATATACTATATACAGTATCCATCACAGAACATATCACATGATCACATCACAGATATCGCAGCAGAAGAATCATATGAAATATTGGATATACTAGGACATCCGTGTTTTCAATACGAGCCAGTATAAAACAAGGATTCCACGGTCGTGATGAACAGCCAAACCCACACCCCTAGACCCCTACGAGAGCGGCAAGCAACCCTACCAATTCTAGAGTTAGGAGACCCGAACTCGACTCCTCGAGTTGGTCTCCCACTGGACTCCAGAACCCGGTTACTTGTGCCCTCCTCCTTGGGTCTATCCTAGTGCGGAAAAGTAAATAATATACAAAAGGTGACAACTTCCGCAACCTGGAAGTGCCCCAATAAAAGAATATTACATACAAGTTTTTACATGAATGAAAATGAAAAACACTCATCCCACATAAAAAACCCCGGCTATTCAAACACGACGATCCAATATAACATATCCAGCAACACATAACATCACATGTCATCAACGTAAGTAAATATGCGCATCCCAATTGTCGTTGACATATAGCAACGAAACCGGCGATATCACATATTACACTTACGGTCACAGAAAAGAAAGTGTAAAACTACAACAGTTGGAATCCGCAATCTCTTTAGACATCTCATGCCTAATCAAATGAATTCCTTAGACATCGCATGCCTAACAATCATAAACCCCGCATTTTAGTCTCAAAATTGAAAACACTTTTCAATATCAAGTCGGGCAATTCAACAAGATTCCCGACATCCTGATCGAATGCTCGTCGCAAACTTTAGTAGGTGGCCGCACCCCCTGACGCCGTCGACGAAGTGCACCAAGGCGGAACACCGCTGCCGTGGGCACCCGAACGGATACTTTCGGCGACGGGGTTCTCCTACAGTCACTTGGTCGGGGCTATGGAGCGAGGCTGTCTATTAAGTTTACCCGGCGAGTATCCGCGTACGCTACGTGATTGCGACGGACTTTTGATCACATCAAAATTCCGTGGCAACCGATCAAGTGAGACTAAACTGCTATGTTTATAACATTCATTAAGTTATCTCATAACTTATTGTGAATTCCAATTATTATATCACATTCCAGATAATTAGAAAATGTTAAACTTTCCGATCGAACATTCAAGCACCCAAGTTTTCCCGATACAGATCAACACATGAAACAAGTCTAAAAACATTCAGTTCGTGCCTCAGTACCAACGGTCCAGCCGTAGAAGGGTCAAGCCAACGCCTCACATGTGGCACGTCATACTGCCCCAAACCCTATGGTTCAAAGGGCAGTTCAAGACGGTCACATAATTGAGTTAAGGTTTGTTGTCTTCTAGAGGGACCATCGCGTTACTTGCACTACTTAGAACGTCATTAAACTACGGAAAGATCCAACACTTGGAAATTTCCCGACAGGGGAAAAGTTGGGTATTTATATCCGGTCGAACTTTTTAACATATTCTAAAATATCCGGAAAGCCACATAGACAAAATTAGACAATCCGATCGAAACACTGAGTCCCCAATACAACCAAGAAAACTCAACTCTTGAGTTCAGAAAAAAAATATCCCAGGAAAACCAGCACTGCAAAATAGGAATTACTGTGCAAAATTCAATGGGAGAAGAGACAAAATGGCCGCGGAACCGCCGCATTAGCACGCTAATGCCGCGGTTCCGCCGCACTTTAGACAGATCATTAGGTAATTTTTGCACCGTAATTCTTAGAATTTCCTGTTGAATTTTCTGCATATTTTTAATTCTCAAAAATCCACAATTTTCAAAAATGTACAGAGAGCATGTTTTGAATTAGGGTTTCGGTTTGATCGGACTTCTAACACCGTCTACACATCGCCTAAGGCTCTAGCTAGGCTCTGATACCACTGTGGGATTCCTAGGCACTCTAATGAGGTCTCACAAGGCATCAACCATGCCAATTTCTGATTTTACGGGTGCCGAGAAACCCTAATACGGATCGTTAACTAGATTTTTAGGCGAACACATGCAACTAGTTAACAATATAACTATCAGAACGGAAATACAACCTTTGTAGATCCGGTCCTCCACCTCCATAGCTCCGCAATGAAGTCTCCTCGCTGTCCAAATGGAATCCCGGGCTCTAGCGTCGGCTTCATCGGAGAAATGGGAGGGCAAGATCGTCGGCTTCGTGCCGAAGATGATCTACGTCGAGGCATCACAAGATCAAGCTCCCACTTCACCAAGTCATGAAAACTTGTGAAGGAAACACCCTATACTACTTGGCAAGAGGTAGAGGATGAAGAAATAGGAGGTGGGTTCACTTTAGAATTAGATTTCTCACTCATTTGCTCAAGTTGCCATTGATGGAGCAAGGTTTTTCTTCATGAAGATGAAGAAGAAGAAGATGATAATATTATGATAAGTATATTTTAAAAAGAAAATAAAATATATACTTATCATAATCCAACCAAGGTCAAGTGTAGAAAATAAACTAGGGTTAGGTCAATGGTTACGGTTAAGCATGAAGACAAAAATGGTGACTTAGTCAAAGCTTCATGAAGCTTCAACATTCATCCAAAGAAAGCCACCATTTTTCTTTTCATTTGCCAAAAAGAAATAAATAAATAAATGAATAAATAGATATGAAAAACAAAACCCTAACCATTTAAATAACCATGGTTTAATCTTTACACAAACTCAAGTAAGCATGTATCATCAAACATGATACAATCAAATGCACAAAAGTATATCACATATACAACTTGTGAACTTCAAGTGAGAAAATCCATTTAAAGTGAACCAATACTAGTTAATGCAAATTAATATATCAAATATATAATTATGCATTAAATCATTAAATCAACACTTGATTCAATGATCCGGTCATGTCGCACACAACCGACTAGTATACAATGTATCGATTTATCGAATCAATCCTTGATTCGATAACTAGGTTATATCGCATACAACCATTCGACACATTCATCGCGAGAATGAAATACGGTATCACATACACGCATAATTCTCGGTCCCGCACATATCTCATATGCGCTCCTATTTCGTTTCGCTTGAGCCAGGAAACCTCTGTGTAGGACTCTAAAGACTCGTCAATACGCCGGTAGCAGATGATGATCATATCAAGCACCCACAAGCCGCAAGCGGTCTGCTAAACGTAACGGCCACCCGGGTGTTGAGCGATCAGAAGATCGACAAGCAAGCCCGCTCACACTCCTGTGAATCCAACCAGTAACACTTACCGTACAGTCCGGTCTCGTCGTCTGATATGTCGCATACCTTGCCTAGGGGTGGTAAACGTCAGACCCCAATAGCTCGATAAGTCGTGTCGATGTGAGGTCTATAACAGTTCGAGAAACTACTGGTAACACTTACCAGTAAATCTCAGCAACCCTGGCCAGGGATTTCTGGTTATAGCCAATCGAACACAGCGCAACATCAACTCCCTATACCGGGAGAGACGAATCCCCACATATCGCTCATTGCCTCCATGTGATTCGGGACTGTACCCAAAAACCACCGTTTTGCATGCCCTCTTGGACGTGGTAAGGTGGAAATCAAAGCACAGTGGGAACCACACAAGACTCTATGACGATCTCGGGTCAACAGACTACTCTGTACCAGTGTCACCAGAGAACTGCCATCTGACGTAAGGTATAATACCATCTGGGAGTTCTCGGCGAGTCTGTCCAGTGTACCCAGTCTCCACTGAGCACCCGTATATCATCTCCGATGTCAAACACCAATGGATATGGGATCATCCATCGCCCATCTGTATGGGTCGAGAAGGTATACGCTAGTCTACTCTGGTATATCGATGCCCCGTCTCGATATACCCACGATAGGGACCTTGAAGGATGTACTTATGGACTACCCTGTCCCCGCTAGTATGATCCGCATCATAGTCCAGGTAGTCAAGTACACATCCTAAGGGCTTTACCAACATGTAACAGAGAGACAATCAGTGTACACGTTAAGGTAAAGAGCAACCAGATAGCATACTATCATGTCGAGCAAGAAAGTCCTCCCTATATATGTCCCAGCATCCACTACAATATACATCCAATGTACAGTAATGGCCTCTAGGGCATACATATAACTAACAGGGTCGGACCTGCAAAACACTGTAGCACGACGGGGTGAGTTGCCAACTCATGAGTAATAAGTAACATCTAAAAAGGCTATAGTAAGCATGCACACAATTTCATCACAGCCTACAAATACTAATACGATGCGAAGTAATAATATGTATGCAACATGAATGAAATAAACAACACGCGATTTGAATATGATTAACATGGGAAATCTGTATTCTTATCTTGTTAAAGTTCTGTAGTTTAGCTGTAGTTTCATCAATGAAATCAATATAAATCAGTGTCAAGAATCGACACCAAATATGAATATCTCAATTATCCCGAGCTCTGGTAATCCGGACTGGCTTATAAATCTGATCTCGAGCTGCGGCAACCCGGACTGGCCCAAATCCTCTTAACTCAAGACTAAGTCGGTATCCTCCGGATATCCGCCGCGTCGTAAATAACCGGTCGGTAGTGCTCCCCTGCCGAGCTCGACACCATCATCTGCGACCATCTTGCCCCGGGGTACCGCACCGGGTCCACTATGCACCCATAGACGGTTCCTCCTCCTCCTCGAATCGGGTGTATGATACCGCTCAAGAGCCGAGATATCCCATGGTGGACGATATATATACATCAATCATGAGAAAACCGCAACTTACATTTTTAAAATGGCAATACGTTCTTAAATCCTTGCGGTTTCTCCAAATCCATAAATCTCATAAATAGGGAAATCCTCGAGAAAATCATAATACATGAATGTCTATGATATTAACAATATGAAATGCGATGCGGAACTAGAAAACTATGCATGAACAATGATGCAATGAGATATGTGCATATGACTAGCAATCCTACGTATCCATCTTGATGAATTAAATATATCAAATGCAGGTTTAATAATCAAAATTGACGCAAGTGATAAGATGCGGATTTTAAAAAGTTATAAGGTGTTCGTGGCATAGCAATTACCAAGACGTGTGTGTCCCCATGAATAGTGCCTGTGCAGCATAAACCAATGGTAATAGTGCGAGTGTCCTATGAGGTTCTATCACAGTATATATATATATATGATAAATGATGCAATGCAACGGGATGATTAACTAGGAACTACGCAATTTAGTGTAGTACTAATCGAAATTCTAACTATTGGGCGTCTTGCGCCATCCAAACGATTCCCCCATAGATGTGTACATCTACTCACCGGAATGCTTCCGCTAGTCTGATCTAATCACCATCTTTCCTTTCCCCGCCGCGTCCGATGTCTCCGCGACCGATCCTAGAATTACACAAAGTAACACCATAAGACTAATATACTGCAAAACGCGATATCAAAACCATATGAGAAAACTAGCGTCGCAAGCTAAACGCGTGTGCAATCGAAGCACCAAAACGTGTGTGCTAATATCTGAAATCACCCCGACAGGCTGTGATACATAGCAAACACCAAACCCAGACTTAGAACGTACGTGTCGCGCAAGTCTAAAAGTACTAAAAACAAGGTAAATCGTCCCAGATTTTGATACGAGTGGAAATAGGAAAAGTTGCATGTACCAAAGGCCTTAAATATACAGCAGACACCCACAACCAAAACCCCGACACCAAGCTCCACACTCTGGCCGCAATTTGCAGCCAGAACCCATTAATTTGCGGCCTTAGAGGGTAAAGGGGGTCTTGTCCTTTGGGTGTGTGATCCTAGTCCAGTAACTATGCTCTAGTAATTGCAACTTTTGTCTGAAACCTCAGGTTTAAAAGAAGATCCCAAAAAGAAAGTAATCCTCAATTAAAACTCTAATTAACACTAATTTAATACAATATGGTGTTTTAGTGAAAACTTGTGAAAAGACTTGGATTAATTAACACTAACAACACTTAGTTAAGCTACTCAAGCCATAAAAACCCTAACTTAACCTAATCTCCTCTTAAAGCACATAATTAGCACTAAATCCCACTTAAACACTACTTTAAGCTAAATAAACTAAAATGTTAGCAAAACGGTAATTAAGGTTGTCTTTATACCTCAAGATGGTAGAGAAGGGGATTCAAACATGCAAGTGCTATGGAAACTTGCTAAGAACCATGCTTGATTGCCAAAACGGGAAGTTAATGAAGATTTAGATAGAATTGTGTTAAGCTTGTTGATTTTTTGATGGACTTGAGGCTTAGAAAGAAGAGAAGAAGAAGAAATGAAGGGGAGGGGCTGCTGCTGGAGCTGCTGCAGAGCAAGGAAGGAATGAGGGAGAGAGAAAGAGAGTGTGTCAAAAGTCAAGCCCCCATGCCTCTTTAATGCCCCAAGCCTCTCTTTTTCATTTCTTTTCTTATTTATTTCAATTGTTTTGTTTTAAAAAGGAAAATAGAACCATGAAGACATGTTACAATATTAACCTAGGGTAAATTATTGGATTTGTGCATGCTAAACTAAAATTTTTGCTTAGAAAAATAATAGTTAAGAAAATTAGATAAATATGTGAACAATGAAATAAAAGTTAATTAATAAAACACAATTTATATATATAATTACATACTTTCACAATTAAAATAGATTTATTCCAGTCGACATGGAAAGTAATTATTAATGAGGTTTTTTGAAAAACACGCATTATCGCTAATTAACACGAAATTAACCTAAACAAATTTTCAAAGCATTACAATCTTCCCCCTTAAAGAAATTCGGTCCCCGAATTTAAAAATCTAGCTACGCGTACCTTTGAAGAGATGGGGATATTTCTTCCTCATCCCGTCCTCGGTCTCCCAGGTGACCTCTTCGCTGCTCGGGCCACGCCAAAGGACTTTTACGGACGGTATAACGATTGATCTCAATTTCATCACCTGCCGATCCAGGATGACCACCGGGTGCTCTGTAACGGAAAGGTCGCGCTTTAGCTGGATCGTTGGGTGCTGAATCACATGAGAAGGGTCATGAAGGTACTTGCGGAGCATCGATACGTGGAATACGGGGTGAACATCAGGAAAACTGGGTGGAAGAGTCAACCGATTAGCAACTATGCCAACACGCTCGAGGATCTCGAAGGAGCCCACATATCTAGGACTTAGTTTCCCTTTCCATCCAAATCTCATCACTCCCTTCATTGGGGAGACCCTCAAGAAAACATGATCGCCTACAACAAACTCATGTCTGCGTCGACGTCGGTCCACATAAGATCTCTGCCTGCTCTGGGCCGTTCTCATCCTATCACGAATCAGCTGGATCTTTGCGATCATCTATTGTACGATCTGCGGCCCCAAAATACTGCTCTTACTGAGCTTTTTCCAACAAACGGGTGATCGACATCTCCTCCCATATAGAGCCTCGAAAGGTGCCATCTGAATCGTCTCCAGGAAGCTGCTGTTGTAGGAGAACTCTATCAAGGGAAAATGATGATCCCAGCTTCCACCAAAATCTAAAACGCACGTTCGGAGCATATCCTCAAGAGTCTGAATAGTCCGCTCTGACTGGCCGTCGGTCTGCGGATGGAATGCTGTGCTGAAACTCAATCGGGTGCCCAAAGCCTCCTGAAGTCTCTGCCATAGTCGGCTGGTGAACTGGGTGCCTCAGTCGGACACAATACAAGCCGGGACGCCATGCAATCGCACAATCTCATCAATGTATATCCGGGCATACTGAGCAAATCCAAAAGAGGTTTTCACTGGCAGAAAGTGAGCCGCTTTCGTCAATCGATCCACGATCACCCAAATAGAGTCATACCCTCGACTGGTCCTGGGTTAACCCACAATGAAGTCCATAGAAATCTGCTCCCACTTCCACTCCGGAATGGGCAAAGGCTGCAACTCTCCCGCTATCCTCTGGTGCTCGGCCTTGACTTGCTGACAAGTTAAGCATCTCGATACAATGTCTGTGACGTTTTTCTTCATCCCTTCCCACCAGTAAACATCTCTTAAATCATGGTACATCTTGGTGGAACCGGGATGAACACTGTACACCGATCGATGTGCCTCCTAAAGAGTCTCACGCCTTAGTCCCTTAGAATCTGGTACGCACAGTCGAGTCTCAAATCGTAGTATCCCCTGATCATCGATCACAAACTCGGAATCTCTGCCCTGTCTAACCTGTGCCATGATCTTTGAACAACGGTCATCACTGTACAGTGCCTCATGGATACATTCAAGCAACTGTACACGTGCACGGATGTACGCAAGCTGTCCCCCGGTTGGAGTAAACTCGAACTGCACTCGGCTGTCTCATAGAATCTACCAATCAGCCGACGACTACCTCTGAACTGCGCTCAAACAAGCTAAACTACCTCCGGGCCTCCGACTCAAAGCATCTGCCACTACATTTGCCTTTCCCGGATGATACAGAATCTCGCGATCGTAGTCTTTCCCTAGCTCCATCCAACGGCGCTGTCTCAGATTCAGGTCTTGCGGCTGAAAGATATACTTCAAGCTCTTGTGGTCTGTGAATATCTAGCATGACTTGCCGTATAGGTAATGTCTCCAGATCTTGAGTGCAAAAACTGCCGTCGCCATCTTTAAATCGTGAGTATGATAGTTCTGCTCGTGTTTCTTCAGCTGCTGAGAAGCATATTCGACGGCCCTATCATGCTGCATCAACACACAACCTAGCCCCACTCGAGAAGCATCACAATAAACCACAAATCCGCCCGATCCTGAAGGCAATGATAAAACCGGCGCCGTAGTCAAACGAGTCTACAACTGCTGGAAGCTATGCTCGCACGCCTAGGACCAAACAAAAGGAACTCCCTTCCGGGTCAACCCGGTCAACGGTGCAACGATACGGGAGAAGTCCTGAACAAAACATCGATATTAGCCGGCCAGACCTAGAAAGTTGTGGATCTCTGTAACTGATGTCGGTCTGGGCCAATGCTGAAAGGCTTCGATCTTCTTCGGGTCCATACGCATACCATCTCTCGTAACTACGTGACCCAAGAAATCAATGCTTTCAAGCCAGAATGCGCACTTGGAGAATTCACGAACAGCTGGTGCTCTCTCAAAGTCTGCAATGTGATCCACAAGTGCTGCTCGTGCTCCTCTCGGCTCCAGAAATATACAAAGATGTCATCAATGAATACGATGATGAACTGATCAAGATAAGGCCTCAAAATGCGGTTCATCAAGTCCATAAACGATGCTGGGGCATTGGTGAGTCCGAACGACATTACCAAAAACTCGTAGTGCCCGTAACGTATGCGAAAAGCGGTCTTTGGAATATCATCATGTCGTACCCGCAACTAATGGTAGCCTGATCGCAGGTTAATCTATGAGAAATGCCCTGAGCCCTGGAGCTGGTTGAACAAATCATCAATACGAGGTAAGGAATATCTGTTCCGCATAGTAACCTGGTTCAGCTGACGGTAATCAATACACAAATGCAAACTGCCGTCCTTCTTCTTGACAAACAGAACAGGAGCACCCCAGGGTGACACACTCGGTCGAATAAGCCTTTATCTAGCAAATCATGCATCTGATCCTTCAGGTCTCTAAGCTCTGCCGGGGGTATCCGATAAGGCGGTATGGAAATAGGCCCCGTGCCGGGGGATCAATTCGATGCAGAACACAATATCATGCTCTGGTAAACCAAGCAGCTCGTCAGGAAAGACATCAGGAAACTCGCTCACAATCGGAACCTGGTCCAACGGGACCTCTGCAGCTCTAGTATCACAAACATACGCTAAGAATCCCTGACATCCTTTCCTCAAGAGCTGACCCGCGTGAAGAGAAAAAATCAAGCTGGGAAGGGTGACGCTACGGTCTCCCTTAATAACAAGAACTGGCTCTCCGGGAAAACTAAAACTGACTGCCTTCTCACGGCAGTCCACAGATGCATAACAAGTGGCTAGCTAGTCCATGCCCAGAAGAACATCAAAATCCAACATATCGAGGAGAATCAAATCAACCGAAGAATCCCTCTCCCTGATATAAACAAAACACAATCGAAACACAAATCGAGCGACAAACGACTCGCCAACCGGAGTAACAACAATAAGCGGCTGATCTAACGATGACGACACTCGGCCCAACAACAGTGTGAAGTGCGTAGATACATACGAATGTATGGAACCTGTGTCGAATAATACTCGTGCGTCGAAAGAACACTGGCAAGGTACCTGTCAAAACGGAATTGGATGCCTGCGCATCCTGCGGAGTCAAAGCGAACACTCGGGCCTGTCCCCCACCAATAGCTGGCTGTCCTCTGCCTCGGCCTCTGCCTCTGCCTCCTCGTCCTCTCTGAACAGGACCGCCAAATCCATCGCCTCTGGGAACGTCTGCTTGGCATAGAGCACTACCAGGGGTAGGAAGTAGAGCTCTCTGAGTAGGGGGTGAGGGTGGAAGGGTCACATAAGGAACTGTCGGCTCACCCTAGCGCCTCGCGGTACAATTCTTGAAAAGGTGACCTGGACTCCCACACCAATAACATACTGGTGGTGGCCGCTGACTTGGTGAATAGGAACTAAACAACTGGCCTCACGTTATGCCTCGACCACCATCATGGCCTGGAAAGAATACGCTACGACCTCTGCCTGCCATGCCTCTGCCAAACTGTACTTGAGCTGGTATATCTGTACGAATCCTCTTCGGTCCCGAAACGACCGAAGTCTCCGAAATGAGCTCCTCCAAAAGTAAGGATGCATCCACTGCGGCTGCATAGGTGTCGAAGTACTGGGCGCTAATAGTAATAAATAGCTGAGTGTCTAACCCACATACGAACCTCTTCATGTGTTTCTCTTGGGTGTCCACCAGGTAAGGAGCATATCGGGACAACTATGTAAACTGGATATCATACGCGGACACTGTCATCCCTAGAGTCTTGCACAAAACCTCGAAACTACGGGCTCGAGCATCACGGGCGCTCTCTGGAAGGAAACAGACAAGAAACATCGCTGTTAACTCGTCCCACGTCATAGGAGGTAGACCAGTAGCTCGACCTCTCTCGAATGACTCGCACCACGTCCGAGCAAGGCCCTCTAGACGAACTCGCAAGATCCACCCATCTATCGTCAGAACATCTCAGCGAGCGGCAAATCCTAGCTAACCTGTCGAGGAATGAGTGCGGATCCTCCGCTGCATCTGTGCCGATAAAGACTGGAAGTCTCAGCCTGATAAACTCCTGTAATGATACGGGAATAGTCTCGGTAGTAGCAGGAACAACTATCTGGGCAGCAGGTACAATCGTGGTCTATGCAGTGGTAGGTACATCCTCAGATCTCTGTGCCCGACTGGCCTCGACTAAGGATCCTATCATCTAACGTAACTCCTGCATACCTGACTCTAGCCTGTCAATGCGGCCTGGGGAAGGCGGATCAATCTGTCCCTGAGGGGTAGGCATACCGTCCTGATCAGTCCTCGTCTCGGACGAGCGCGTTCGAATCTCATCTATGGCGGCAACCCTTTGAGCCCTCGTAGCTTTCGGCGGCATAGTGGTTGGTATACGAAACATGATAAGAACAGTGCAATAGAATCATAGGACATAAGGAATCGAAGAAGGAATTGCAAGAAATTTTATCCTAAGGTCACTTAGGCGGAGTATCGTATCGTAAGTATGCCGCGGAACATACACACGCTACGTCACTCTTCTTAAGTCACCTACTCCATCTACCAAGGGTCATCGTACACTTAGAAAGGTAAAACCTAACGCTTTGATATCAACTTTATCATGACCCAAAAAGTACGGAGCGTGACTGGCACTTAAATTACGAAACGTCTCAAGGCGTACGTAATCCAAGTAAGCCAAAACCCAAAAATCAAAACCAATTAAAGCAGTAGAGTTAAGGAAACCAATTAGAAAGCGATTTTTAACCAAATAAGTCGCATCAAGCTTTTTTTAAAAGCAAAATCCATTTTTCCGAAAATTTCGGCAGAGCCTCCTTTGTAAATACTGACCCCGAACGGGTACAAAACAAGAATATATGTAACAACATGAAATAAAGAAACCGCAAGCGGGAGGTAGCTCTTCGCCAAAGGCGGACTCAAAATCACACGCAATATATCATCACTGTGCGAAATAAGTAAATAAAGGCACAAGTAATAAAGTATCATGTCGGCTCAAGTGAGCTCGACCCCAGATAAATACATAAAAGTACAAGTCTCACTGTCTCATCTCTAAGTCGCTAATACAATAATACAAGTGGTAGATACGGTAGATGGAGTACACTAGATACAATACCAATACAAGGTGGAAATAAAATAACCCCGCAACCCACCAACGAACAATGCTACGAGTCCAAGAAAAAAGGAGCAAAAGAGGCGGTGCGTCTGCCGCTACTGTGCAGACAAGTCGGACCGGCAAAACACTGTGGTATGACGGGGGTGAGTTGCCAACTCGTGAGTAATAAGTAACATAAAATAAGGCTATCGTAAGTATGCACACAATTTCGTCACTGCCTACAAATAATAATACGATGCGATGTAATAATATGTATGCAACATGAATGAAATAAACAACACGAGATTTGAATATGATTAATAGGTGAAATCTGTATTCTTATCTTATTAAACTTCTGTAATTTAGTTGTAGTTGTTAGTTATATATATGTCCTAGAGGCCATTACTATACATAGGATGTATATTGTAGTGGATGCTTGGACATATATAGGGAGGACTTTCTTGCTCGACTTGATAGTATGCAATCTGGTTTCTCCTTACATTAACGTGTACACTGATTGTCTCTCTGTTACATGTTGGTAAAGCCCGTAGGATGTGTACTTGACTACCTGGACTATGATGCGGATCAAACTAGTAGGGACATGGTAGTCCATAAGTACATCCTTCAAGGTCCCTAGTCGTGGGTGTATCGAGACGGGGCATCGATATACCAGAGTAGACTAGCGTATACCTTCTCGACCCATACAGATGGGCGATGGATGATCCCATATCCATTGGTGTTTGACATCAGAGATGATATACGGGTGCTCAATGGAGACTGGGTATACTGGATGGACTCACCGAGAACTCCCAGATGGTATTATACCTTACGTCAGATGGCAGTTCTCTGGTGACACTGGTACAGGTTAGTCTATAGACCCGAGATCGTCATAGAGTCTTGTGTGATTCCCACTGTGCTTTGATTTCCACCTTACCACGTCTAAGTGGGCGTGCAAAACGGTGGTTTTTGGGTACAGTCCCGAGTCACATGGAGGCAATGAGCGATAGGAGGGGATTCGTCTCTCCCGGTATAGGGAGTTGATGTTCCGCTGTGTTCGATTGGCTATAACCGGAAATCCCTGGCCAGGGTTGCTGAGATTTACTGGTAAGTGTTACCAGTAGTTTCTCGAACTGTTATAGACCTCATATCGACATGACTTATCGAGCTATTGGGGTCTGACGTTTACCACCCTTAGGAAAGATATGCGACATATCAGACGACGAGACCGGACTGTACGGTAAGTGTTACTGGTTGGATTCACAGGAGTGTGAGCGGGCTTGCTCGTCGATCTTCTGATCGCTCAATACCCGGGTGGCCGTTACGTTTAGCAGACCGCTTGCGGCTTGTGGGTGTTTGATATGATCATCACCTGCTGCCGGCGTATTGACGAGTCTTTAGAGTCCTACACAGAGGTTTCCTGGCTCAAGCGAAACGAAATAGGAGAGCATATGAGATATGTGCGGGACCGAGAATAATGCGTGTATATGATACCGTATTCTATTCTCGCGATGAATGTATCGATTGGTTGTATGCGATATAACCTAGTTATCGAATCGAGGATTGATTCGATAAGTCGATACATTGGATATTAGTCGGTCATATGTGATGTGACCGGATCGTTAAATCAAGTGTTGATTTAATGATTTAATGTATAATTATATATTTGATATATTACTATACATTAACTAATATTGGTTCACTTAAGATGTTTTTCTCACTTGTTTGTGCACATTGTATATGTGATATATTTTTTGTGCACAAGATTGTATCATGTTTGATGATACATGCAAACTTGGGTGTATGTTTGATTTAAACCTTAGTTAAGTAAATGGTTAGGGTTTTAATTTATTTATTCATTTATTTATTTATTTCTTTTGGATAAAATTAAATGGTGGCATTCTTTGTTTTTTCTTGATGCTTCATGAAGCTTTGAAATGCTTTAACCATTTTGTTTCTTTCCTTAACCCTAACCATTTCCCTTAACCCTAGTTTATTCTCTACATGAGTTAGCCACACCCATGGTTGCATTATGATAACCATCACTTCATTTTCCTTTTGGAATTAATTCATTTTATTCTTTTTCTTCTTCTTCTTCCTCTTGAGAAAGAAAAGAAAAGCTTGCTTCAAAAATGTCAAGTGATGATTCCAAGTGAGAAATCCAAATCCAAAGTGAACCCACTTCCTATTTCTTCATCCTCTACCACTTGCCATGTAATATAGGGTGTTTTCTTCACAAGTTTCATGACTTGGTGAAGTTGGAGCTTGATCTTGAGTTGCCTCGACGTAGATCATATTCGGTATCGAAGTCGACGACCTAGCCCGCCCATTTCTCCGATGAAGCCGACGCTAGAGCCCGGGATCCGATGATCGCAGCGAGGGGACATCATCACGGAGCTATAGAGGCGGAGGACCGGATCTACAAAGGTTGTATTTTCTGTACACTCTTAGTTAAGTTGTTAACTAGTTGCATGTTTCGCCTAATCTCTAGTCAACGATCGCATTAGGGTTTCTCGGCACCGGAAATTTTTGAATTTGGCATGGTTGATGCCTTGTGACACCTCTTTAGTGTGCCTAGGAACCCTAAAGTGGTATCAGAGCCAAGCTAGAGCTTTAGGAGAAGTGTAGACGAAGTTAGAAGTCCGATCGAACCCGTAAACCCCGACAAAACCCTTCTCTATACATTTTTCAAAATAGTGGATTTTTGTGAATTAAAAATTCTCAGAAAATAAAGCAGGAAAAACTAAGAATTACTGTGAAGTACGGTCCTCTAAGTCAATAATTTGACCGCGTAACCGCGGCGAAACCATGGGTTTGGCGGCGGTTCCGCGGCCAAAATTTGGACTTAGTCCCTGAAATTTCATATATTTATTCTTAGGTCCTTTCTTGGCAATTTTTTACGGGAATTTTTTAATTCCACTCAAGTGTTGAGTTTTCTAGGGTTTTATTGGGGACTCGTTAATTTGATCGGATAATTTAACTTCGTTTATGTTTTTCCGGATATTTTAGAAACTGTTAAAAAGTTCGACCGGTTATAAATACCCACCTTTTCCCCTGCCGGGAAATTTCTAAGTGTTGGATTTTTCCGTAGTTTAAGAATGTTCTAAGTAATGCAAGTAACGCGATGGACCCTCTAGAAGACAACAAACCTTAACTCGATTATGTGATCGTCTTGAACTGCCCTTTGAACCTTAGGGTTTGGGGCAGTACGGCGTGCCACATGTGAGGCGTTGGCTTGACCCTTCTACGGCTGGACCGTTGGTACTGTGGCATGAAATGGATGTTTTTAAACTTATTTCAAGTGTTGAAAACCATTCGGGAAAACTTGGGTGTTTGACTGTTCGATCGAAAAGTTTAACATTTTCTATTTATCTGGAATGCGATACAATATTTGGAATCCACAAGGAGTTATGAGATAACTGATTTGAATGTTATAAACATAGCACTATAGTCTCACTTGATCGGTTGCTACGGAATTTTGATGCGATCAAAAGTCCGTCGCAATCACGTAGCGTACGTGGATACTCGTCGGGTAAACTTAATAGACAGCTACACCGCATAGCCCCGACCAAGTGACTGTAGGAGAACCCCGTCGCCGAAAGCATCCGTTCGGGTGCTCACGGCAGCGATGTTCCGCCTTGGTGCACTTCGTCGACGGCATTGGGGGTGCGGCCGCCTAATAATGTTTGCGACGAGCATTCGATCAAAATGTCGGGAATCTTGTTGAATTGCCCGATTTGATATTGAAAAGAGTTTTCGATAATGAGACTAAAATGCGGGGTTTATAATTGTTAGGCATGCGATGTCTAAGGAATTCATATGGCCAGGCATGCGATGTCTGAGGAGGTTGCGGATTCCAACTGTTGTAGTTTTACACTTTCTTTTCTGTGACCGTAAGTGTAATATGTGATATCGCCGGTTTCGTTTCTATATGTCAACGACAATTGGGATGGGCATATTTACTTACATTGATGACATGTGATGTTATGTGTTGCTGGATATGTTATATTGGATCGTCGTGTTTGAATAGCCGGGGTTTTTTTATGTGAGCTGAGTGTTTTTCATTTTCATTCATGTCAAAACTTGTATGGAATATTCTTTTATTGGGGCACTTCCATGTTGCGGAAGATGTCACCTTTTGTATATTATTTACTTTTCCGCACTAGGATAGACCCAAGGAGGAGGGCATAAGTAACCGGGTTCTAGAGTACAGTGGGAGACCAACTCGAGGAGTCGAGTCCTGGTCTCCTAACTCTAGAATTGGTAGGGTTGCTTGCCGCTCTCGTAGGGGTCTAGGGGTGTGGGTTTGGCTATTCATCGCGACCGTGGAATCCGTGTTTTATACTGGCTCATATTGAAAACACGGACGTCCTAGTATATCCAATGTTTCATATGATTCTTCTGCTGCGATATCTGTGATGTGATAATTTGATGTTCTGTGATAGATACTGTATATAGTATATATGATATATTATATAGATATTACTTATGTTTTACACCCGCGCTAGCCCTGCCCCGCTCTCCCGTTAGTCACCTAACCTAACGGTGCACGAGGGGACATCGAGACGAATGCGGATGGCATAAGTGTACGTCGTATTTATCTGTGATGTTTAGGTGCTTAAATGATGGGACTTCATTAATGTGATTAATGAAAGAAAAGAAACCTACGATGTTGTGGAATTGAATTTCAAAAATAAAATAGGTAGCTACAGTTCTTGCTTTGTACAGCGGTATATATGATATATCCTGCACCATATTCGATAAGGAAAGGACCGAGATCCCTTCACCGGGAGTGACTCCTTTAGCAATAACTGGCAGATGCTACAACCCTCGGTTTGTCTTTTGATTGCTTCTATAGTTCTTGCTTTACACAGTGATATATATGATATGTCCCGCACCTCATTCGATGAGGAAATGGCCGACGATCCCTGCACCGGGAGTGACCACTTTAGCAAAACTTGAAAAGCCTCAAAAACACTCCATTTTAAAATCATTTGATTCTGCAACGATATCAAGTTCATTACGCAATAGATTTTCAGAAAAACCTGTCGTAGCCCTCCGTCATTTCAGATAAGTCCTACTTAGTATTCATGCTACGTTTGTTGACCTCCGTCAAGGCATAGTGTGCGGTAGCTAACTAGTATTTATCTGTTTATGCATATGATGCAGATTGGATTAGGGTAGTCGTGCGGCCTTGTTGACCTCCGTCAAGAGTCGTGCGGGTGGGTTTAATTCGATCAAGAAATGACGGGTTGAACTTGACTAGTAGCCTATGGTTTGTTGACCTCCGTCAAGGTCATAGGACGCTAGGGGCAAAATATTATCGGGAATTTCATGTGTTGAAATTTGCAATGAGATTGCATACCTTCTATGAGATAGTTGGATCCCGATACCCGCTGCGAGTAAAAGTTACTCCTGGGAGAGTTTTACACATTACAATTAGCCGATCAAGTAGGTGTCTAGAAAGGTGTTAACGAGGTTAC
Organism: Agapanthus africanus; assembly: GCA_030015575.1. NCBI lineage: Eukaryota > Viridiplantae > Streptophyta > Magnoliopsida > Asparagales > Amaryllidaceae > Agapanthus > Agapanthus africanus. Next base: position 229,026,731 of record CM057344.1, read on the forward strand.
GCCTCTAGGAAAACGAGGTTTACATTAATTAGGTTCGTGCGAAAGCACGGGGGACCTCCCTCAAAGTACCGACACTGGCCTGGCTGAAAGATTGGCGAACTTATAGCGTGTAATTAATTCCGGCTAGTCTTTCCTTTTAGGGTTTGAAGGAAGACTTGATAAAAAACAGTAGGAGCCATCCTGATTAGATAAAATAATAACAAATCTATTCTTGAAAGAGCGCACACTGAGTGTTTTCTTCTCTCTCTCTCCACGTAGCGACCATATCATGGCTTAATCAAGATAATAATACGGATATTGACCGAACCCTCTTGTTATACTGAGCTGGGGAACGTTGGTCCCGCTCCAACTTATAATTGTTATAAGACAGAGCAGGAAATTGGGGATTACCAGAATTCCCGTGCCGCCCAAACGAAGAAGGTGCATACTGATGCATCATCTTCGGGTGTGTTCACTATACAGAACTGTTTCTCAGTATTCTTTACGTCCTGGATATGAGATACCGGATCAGGATCCCGCATATGTAATTTGTTACATGGGCTACAGATAGGTAAAGAACTGAGAACGGGTGATAAGTTTCATGAGACAGAAAACGGGGCAAGTGTTGCAGCCAAGTCTGTTGGTCACTGTCACCCTGTATTACCAATACATTGATTCTGAACGAATGTTATTAGATACCGAACCTGATATACAAAGTCATATCAGTCTCTTTATTAGTAAATAAAGGATATAATTTTGTATTGTTGGATAATGTTTTGAACATTTCCTATATTAAGAGTTGATCGATTCAGGCACGTTACCTAAAAGCATTGATGTTCTAAATCAAACTACAGTTCTTAGTATACGGAACACACACAAGAGGAAGAGTTCAGAAATGAACGGATCTTTCTTGAGGTATTGTAGACTAGGTCATATCAATGCGATTCGACTAGCTGAAGTTACATATAGATGCATATTTAAATCTGTTTGAATTTACATCTTGTGAAAACTTGCCAGTCATGTCACAAAGATATAATGACCTCAGCTCTGTTTATTGGAAACAGAGAAAGAGTTGGTAAACTCTTGGGATGATACATGTTGATATATAAAGGTCCCCTGTCTACACATGCCAATACCGGTTCTTTGTACTTCATTACATTCTATGATGATCTCTCAAGATTCAGACATATGTTCATGTTGAAACACAAGTCCGAACCTTTTGAGATATTCACAGAATATAAGTTAGAAGTAGAGAACCAAAGTACGGGTATAAGTATTATGTTCTATGATGAGATCAAGGAGGAGAATACTTAAGCACGGAATTCCTGGATGATTCTAAAGGAGAATGAGATTCTCTCTCAGCATTACTCCTCCGTATACACCATAGCACGATGGTATATCGGGGCGGAGCAATCACACCCTATATGATAAGGTGCGCTCTATGATGAGTACTACTGAGTTACTTTTTTCCTTTTGGGGGTTATGCACTTGAGAAGCTGCATACCTATTGAATTAGGTTCGAATCAAATCAGTGCCTACCACTTCATATGTGATATGGAAAGGGAAGAGCCATTTCTTAAGTTAGTTAAGATTTGGGGTTGTCCGGCCTATGTCTAAAAGCAAAATCTGGACAAGCTCGAGGCAAGGTCAGTTATGTAGAACTGGAATGGTTCCAGCTATACAAACTACAGCTGATGATTTGATAGAACCAAAGGATTCAATAGTCCCTGACGAACCTCAGCCTCTCCGCCGATCTAGTAGGGTTCCTCACCCACCTGAGAGATACTTTGGTTTCTCTATGACAGTGGGAGTGAGGACTGCATCATGAGATGATGACCCAACTAGTTTCGAGCAGGCCATCAGGAGTAAGACTCTGTAAGAATGGCTGGATGCTTAGCGATCTGAGATGGAATCCATGTACACCAACAAAGTATGGACTTTGGTTGCTATATCTGAAGGGTTAAATCCCCATCAGGAGCAAGTATATCTTGAGAAGATTACTTGGTGTAGATGGAAAAGTTGAGACTTTCAAAGCTAGACTTGTTAAAGGTTTTCGTCATCGACCAGGCGTGGATAATGATGAAACCTTTTCCAGTGGCTATGCTTAAGTCCATCCGGATCCTACTTGCCACGGCTATGATATCTGGCTGTTGGGTGTCATGACTGCTTTTCTAAAATGATGTTTTAGAAGAGAGCGTCTGTAAGTACACAGCCAGAGGACTTCGTAGACAGTGGGAGCAGCGGAAACGTGCACAAGTTGCTTTATAGGATAAAGCAGGCATCGCGGAGTTGGAACGTCTGTTTTGATGTAGTAGTCAAAGAGTTTGACTTCATCAAAATGGTAGATGAACCTTGAATATACAAAAGGGTAGTAGGGAGTATGGTGGTGATCCTCGTATAGTACGTAGATGACATACTCTTGATAGGGACGGAGTTTCCTATGCTACGCTCACTCAATCTCCGCTTATCACAAGGATTCTCTATATAGGATCAAAATGATACCTCCTAAATCCTGGGTTTTGGATCTATGAGATAGATCTAATTGGATGTTAGGATACTCACTAGTTGTAGTGAGATGGTATCAGTTGATCCTGGGGAGAATCACTGGAAAGGTTCCAGGGTGATAAGGACGACTGAATGTCAGTCACAGGCATTGTCTTTACCCTTTGTAAAGGGACGGTATACTGGAAGAGTTCCAATCTAGATACCGTGGCATACTAGACGATAAAGGCTGGATACATCGCTACTTAAGATGCTACCAAAGAGGCAGTCTGGATGTATATTAGTTCATGAGATGAACTTCGTTCCTACCATTGTGAGACAATGGAGTTGTGGCTTATGCCGAGGAACGTCCGTCCCATCAGTGATCCAGACATATTCTAAGGCAGTATCACCTGATCATGGAGATGGTTGATCTCCAGGGTGATCGAGGTTAGGAGAACAGACTCAGAGGACAACACGGCGAATCCACTCACAAAAGCCTTTTCCCAGAGAGAGACTTTTATGGGATGGTTGAGTATGAGATACTACAACCACTGCTATCAGATGGCCCTAGTGCAAGTGGGAGATTGTTAGTTATATATATGTCCTAGAGGCCATTATTATACATAGGATGTATATTGTAGTGGATGCTTGGACATATATAGGGAGGACTTTCTTGCTCGACATGATAGTATGCTATCTGGTTACTCTTTACCTTAACGTGTACACTGATTGTCTCTCTGTTACATGTTGGTAAAGCCCTTAAGATGTGTACTTGACTACCTGGACTATGATGCGGATCAAACTAGTGGGGACATGGTAGTCCATAAGTACATCCTTCAAGGTCCCTAGTCGTGGGTGTATTGAGACGGGGCATCGATATACCAGAGTAGACTAGCGTATACCTTCTCGACCCATACAGATGGGCGATGGATGATCCTATATCCATTGGTATTTGACATCAGAGATGATATACGGGTGCTTAGTGGAGACTGGGTACACTGGACGGACTCGCCGAGAACTCCCAGATGGTATTATACCTTACGTCAGATGGCAGTTCTCTGGTGACACTGGTACTGGTTAGTCTGTAGACCCGAGATCGTCATAGCGTCTTGTGTGATTCCCACTGTGCTTTGATTTCCACCTTACCACGTCTAAGAGGGCATGCAAAACGGTGGTTTTTGGGTACAGTCCCGAGTCACATGGAGGTAATGAGCGATAGGAGGGGATTCGTCTCTCCTGGTATAGGGAGTTGATGTTGCGCTGTGTTCGATTGGCTATAACCGGAAATCCCTGACCAGGGTTGCTGAGATTTACTGGTAAGTGTTACCAGTAGTTTCTCGAACTGTTATAGACCTCATATCGACATGACTTATCGAGCTATTGGGGTCTGACGTTTACCACCCCTAGGCAAGATATGCGACATATCGGACGACGAGACCGGACTGTACGGTAAGTGTTACTGGAGTGTGAGCGGGCTTGCTCGTCGATCTTCTGATCGCTCAATACCCGGGTGGCCGTTACGTTTAGCAGACCGCTTGCGGCTTGTGGGTGTTTGATATGATCATCACCTGCTGCCGGCGTATTGACAAGTCTTTAGAGTCCTACACAGAGGTTTCCTTGCTCAAGTGAAACGAAATAGGAGCGCATATGAGATATGTGCGGGACCGAGAATAATGCGTGTATGTGATACCATATTCTATTCTCGCGATGAATGTATCGATTGGTTGTATGTGATGTAACCTAGTTATCGAATCGAGGATTGATTCGATAAGTCGATACATTGGATATTAGTCGGTCATATGTGATGTGACCGGATCGTTAAATCAAGTGTTGATTTAATAATTTAATGTATAATTATATATTTGATATATTACTTTATATTAACTAATATTGTTTCACTTAAGATGTTTTTCTCACTTGTTTGTGCACATTGTATATGTGATATATTTTTTGTGCACAAGATTGTATCATGTTTGATGATACATGCAAACTTGGGTGTATGTTTGATTTAAACCTTGGTTAAGTAAATGGTTAGGGTTTTAATTTATTTATTCATTTATTTATTTATTTATTTATTTTGGATAACATAAAATGGTAGCATTCTTTGTTTTTTCTTGAAGCTTCATGAAGCTTTGAAATGCTTTGACCATTTTGTTTCTTTCCTTAACCCTAACCATTTCCCTTAACCCTAGTTTATTCTCTACATGAGTTAGCCTCACCCATGGTTGCATTATGATAACCATCACTTCATTTTCCTTTTGGAATTAATTCATTTTATTCTTTTTCTTCTTCTTCTTCCTCTTGAGAAAGAAAAGAAAAGCTTGCTTCAAAAATGTCAAGTGATGATTCCAAGTGAGAAATCCAAATCCAAAGTGAACCCACTTCCTATTTCTTCATCCTCTACCACTTGCCATGTAGTATAGGGTGTTTTCTTCACAAGTTTCATGACTTTGTGAAGTTGTAGCTTGATCTTGAGTTGCCTTGACGTAGATCATCTTCGGCATCGAAGTCGACGACCTAGCCCGCCCATTTCTCCGATGAAGCCGATACTAGAGCCCGGGATCCGATGATCGCAGCGAGGGGACATCATCACGGAGCTATGGAGGTGGAGGACCGGATCTACAAAGGTTGTATTTTCCGTTCACTCTTAGTTAAGTTGTTAACTAGTTGCATGTTTCGCCTAATCTCTAGTCAACGATCGCATTAGGGTTTCTCGGCACCGGAAATTTTTGAATTTGGCATGGTTGATGCCTTGTGAGACCTCTTTAGTGTGCCTAGGAACCCTACAGTAGTTTCATCAATGAAATCAATATAAATCTGTGTCAAGTATCGACACCAAATATGAATATCTCAATTATCCCGAGCTTCGGCAATCCGGACTGGCCCATAAATCTGATCTCGGGCTCCGGCAACCCGGACTGGCCCAAATCCTCAAAACTTAAGACTACGTCGGTATCCTTCGGATATCCGCCGTGTCATAAATAACCGGTCGGTAGTGCTCCCCGGCCGGGCTCAACGCCATCATCTGCGACCATCTTGCCCCAGGGTACCAGACCAAGTCCACCATACACCCACAGACGGTTCCTCCTCCTCCTCGAATCCGGTGTATGATACCGCTCAAGAACCGAGAAATCTCATGGTGGACGATATTTATACATTAATCACGAGAAAACCGCAACATACATTTTTAAAATGGTAATACGTTCCTAAATCCTTACGGTTTCTCCAAATATATAAATCTCATAAATATGGAAATCCTCGAGAAAATCATAATACATGAATGTCTATGATATTAACGAAATGAAATGCGATGCGGAACTAGAAAACTATGCATGAACATTGATGCAATGAGATATGTGCATATGACTAGCAATCCTACGTATCCATCATGATGAATTAAATATATCAAATGCAGGTTTAATAATCAAAATTGGCGCAAGTGATAAGATGCGGATTTAAACAAGTTATAAAGTGTTCATGGCATAGCAATTACCAAGGCATGTGTGTCTCCATGAATAATGCCCGTGCAGCATAAACCAATGGTAATAGTTCGAGTTTCCTATGAGGTACTATCACAGTATATATATATATATATATATATATAAATGATGCAATGCAACGGGATGATTAACTAGGAACTACGCAATTTACTGCATGTACTAATCGAAATTCTAACTATTGGGCGTCTTGCGCCATTCAAATGATTCCCCCGTAGATGTGTACATCTACTCACCGGAACGCCTCCGCTAGTTTGATCCAATCTCCGCCTTTCCTTTCGGCACCGCGTCCGATGTCTCCGCGACCGATCCTAGAATTACACAAAGCAACACACATAAGGCCAATATCCTGCAAAACGCGATATCAAGACCATACGAGAAAACTAGCGTCGCAAGCTAAACGCGTGTGCACTCGAAGCACCAAAACGTGTGTGCTAACGTCTGAAACCACACCGACAGGCTATGATACACAGCAAACACCAAACCTAGACTCAGAACGTACATGTCGTACAAGTCTAAAAGTACTAAAAACTAGGTAAATGGTCCCAGATTTTGATAAGAGTGGAAATAGGAAAAGTTGCATGTACCAAAGGACTTAAATATACAGCAGACACCCACAACCAAAACCCCGAAACCCAGCTCCACACTCTGGCCGCAATTTGCTGCCAGAACCCATTAATTTCCGGCCTCAGAGGGGAAAGGGGGTCTCGTGCTTCGGGTGTTTGATCCTAGTCTAGTAACTATGCTCCAGTAATTGCAACTTTGGTCTGAAACCTCAGGTTTAAAAGCAGATCCCAAAAAGGAAGTAATCCTCAATTAAAACTCTAATTAACACTAATTTAATATAATATGGTGTTTTAGTGAAAACTGGTGAAAATACTTGAATTAATTAACACTAAAAACACATAGTTAAGCTACTCAAGCCATAAAAACCCTAACTTAACCTAATCTCCTCTTAAACCACATAATTAGCACTAAATCCCACTTAAACACTAATTTAATCTAAATAAACTAAAAGTTTAGCAAAAAGGGTAATTAAGGTTGGCTTTATACCTCAAGATGGTAGAGAAGGGGATTCAAACATGCAAGTGCTATGGAAACTTGCCAAGAACCATGCTTGATTGCCAAAAAGGGAAGTTAGTGAAGATTTAGATAGAATTGTGTTAAGCTTGTGGATTTTTTTGATGGACTTGAGGCTGTTGGGTTTACCTAGCACCTCACAAGGGTTTGTCTTGCATCAAACATGCTACAATTGATATTTTAGGGTGCTAAGCAAACAAAACTAGGATCAAAGTAGAAATTTAGAATAACAAACATAATATCACATACTAAATAGGAGAGTCTAACACTAATAGTTGAGAAATAAAACCTTTGTAGATCTCCCTTTTGAGACGCCTTAGATCAACTCGTTGTTTGGACGGTCCGCTTGAGTCCTTCGTTGTTCACGACGATCCACCGCGTAGTACCTTGGCTCAAGCTCCTTGCTTCACTAGAACAAGTAGAAGTGATGCGAAACAACCTAAACTAGTCGGCTAAACTATTGTAGATTGGTGATGTGGGTTTAAATCTCACTTAAAAATCTTTTCGTTTTATCTCCTTCATTCACTTTTGAAGAGGTAGTATGGTTTGAGGAAGAAGAAGAAGAAAAAAGCTAAGTAAGCACAAGATAATTGTTATGCCAATAAAAAAAAAGAATAATGAGTATATGAGAGAGGGTCACACTCACACATAACCAAGGTTAAAAAAATATCTAGAAATTTTGTTATTGGGTTAAAGAATAAGTGTAGAGATTAAACCATGGTTTAAGTGAAGAGATTAAACCATGGTTTAAGTCAAGGTCAACTTAAGGAAGTGTGTAGAAACAAAGCAACCATGATATAATCCTAATTAATTCTTTAATCAATAATCAAAATAAAAAATATCCAAACCATGTGAGTCTTGCATAGCCAACTCCAATGTATCATCACCATGACACATGTATGCATGCATGTGTGCATTCACATCAACATATGCACATACATACATTCATGCATACAATAAGGAAAAGGTTATAAGTGAAATGACTAATGGTCATTAATATTAAATCAACAATTGATTTAATATATCGGTCATATCACATACGACCTGACCAAAAGAAAATGCCAGATTATAATGCGGTATCACATACACGCATTTAATCAGGCACCCGCGCATATCACCATATGCACCCCACATCATTTCGCCTGAGCTAGGTAACCCCTTTGTGGGACTCCAAGACTCGTCAATACACCGGTAGTAGGCGATGATCATATCAAACCCGCACAAGCCGCAAGCGGTCAGCTAAACGTAACGGCCACCCGGGTATTGAGCGAGCAGAAGAAAAACAAGCGAACCTGTCAAAACTCTTGTCGAACCAACCGGTAACACTTACTGTACAGTCCGGTCTCTTCATCAGATATTCTGCATATCAAGTCTAGGGATGGCAACTTCGACCCCAATAACTCAATAAGTCATGCTGATAAATGGCCTATAACAGATCAAGAAACTACTGATAACACTTATCAGTAAATCTCAACAGCCCTGGCCAGGGACATACTGATATAGCCAATCGAGCACAGCGCAACTTCAACCCCCAATACTGGGAGAGATGAAACCCCTCCGATCGCTTATTGCCTCCACATGTCTCGGGACTTTAACCAAAAGCCACCTGTTTGCACGACTCAGCACAGCCGTGGTAGGGTGGTAATCAAAGCATAGTGGGAGAGCACATAAGACTCTATGACGATCTCGGGTCTACAGACTAACCTGTGTCACCTAAGAACTGCTATCCGGCGATAGATATAATACCACATAGGAGTTCTCGGCGAGTCCGTTCAGTGTACCCAGTCTCCACTGAGCACCCGTATACAATCTTTGATGTCATCACACAAGATGGATATGGGATCATCCATCGCCCATCATATAGGACAAGAATGGTATACGCTAGTCTACTCTGGAATATCGATGCCCCGTCTCGATACAACCACGACTAGGAACAGTTCAAGGATATGCTCATAAACTACACGTGTCCCACTAGTATGATCTGCATCATAGTCGAAGTAGTCAAGCAAATATCCTGAGGGCTTTATCAACATGTACCAAATGAGTAAGATGCATGATCAAATGAACATGTCAAGATAAAGTAAACAAGACAGCATACTATCATGTCGAGCAAGAAAGTCATCTATATACATATATACATGTCCAAGCATCCACTATACATATAATGGCCTCTAGGGAATACATATATCCAACAATCTCTCACTTGCACTAAGGCCAATTATTGGCGTATCTCATACCCAACATCTTAAAAAGTCGCTCATTTTGCGGCTGTGGAAGGGCTTTGGTGAGTGGATCCGCGGTGTTATTCTTTGTATCTACTCTCCGAATCTCGATCTCGTGGCGATCTACTATCTCCCGGATCAAATGATATCGCCTCAGGATGTGTCTAGACTTCTGTTGGGACCTGGGTTCTTTGGCCAATGCCATGGCCCCATTATTATCACAATACTACGGTATTGGATCAACAATGGTTGGAACTACTCATAGTTCCGCGACGAACTTCCTCATCCAGACGGCTTCCTTAGCAGCATCATTTGCAGCAATATACTCAGCTTCCATCGTGGAGTGTGCAACGGTATCCTATTTGGAACTCTTCCAACTAACCGCCCCTCCATTGAGGGTAATACAAACCTTGAGATAGATTTGCTGTCATCCTTATCACTTTGGAAGATGGAATCGGTAGAGGCCTCCATTTGGAGATCCCCATTACCATACACCAAGAACAATTCTTTAGTCCTTCGTAAGTACTTAAGAATCACTGCTATCCAATGTTTCTCTCCTGAGTTGAATTGATACCTACTTACTACAGCTAGTGCATAAGCTACATTAGGGCGAGTACATAACATCGCATACATTATAGATCCTACGGCTGAAGCATAAGGTATAATGCTTATGCGAGCTCTCTCTTCATCAGTCTACGGACCGAAGTCTTTGAAGAGAGTGATTCCATGACAAGCGGGCAAGGCACCACCTTAGAATCTTTCATACTAAACCTTTTTAGGATGGTGTCAATGTATTTTGATTGGGACAATCCCAATAACCTCTTGGATCTATCTCTATAGATCCTTATACCCAAAACGCACGATGCATCACCCAGGTCCTTCTTAGAGAACCTTTGCGATAAGAATAGTTTGACCGATTAAAGCATATGAATATCATTTCCTATCAAGAGAATGTCATCCACGTACTATACGAGGAATGTGACAGTGCTCCCTACAATCTTCTTATAAATGTATGGTTCATCTATATTTTTGACAAAATCAAACACTTTGATTGTATCATAAAAGCAGATGTTCCAGCTCCGTGATGCTTGCTTTAATCCATAAATGGATTTAAGCAACCTACATGCCTTCCCGCTGCTCCCACTGTCAATGAAGCCCTCTGGCTGATCCATATAAACGCATTCTTCTAAATCACCATTTTGAAATGCAGTTTTAACGTCCATCTGCCAGATTTCATGGTCGTAGTGAGCAGCAATAGCAAGTTGGATCCGAATGGATTTAAGCATTGCTACTGGAGATAAAGTTTCATCATAGTCCAATCGTGGTCTTTGACGAAAACCTATCGCTACAAGCCTTGCTTTATAGGTCTCTACCTGTACATCTAAACCAATCTTTCTCTTAAAGATACATTTGCACCCTACAGGATTTATCACCGGAGGTGCAATGTCCAAAGTCCATACTTTGTTAGTATACATGGACTCCATTTCGGATCTCATGGCATCCAGCCTCTTCACTGAGTCAGCACCCGTGATAACTTGCTGAAAACTAGTAGGATCATCATCATCCATGATCCAATCTTCTCTATCACCATCAATGAGAAACCCATAGTGTCTCTCTGGTGGACGAGAAGTTCTATTGTAGGGTTACTAGGCACACTCACAAGGGTCTATAAGGCATCAACCATGCCCGATTTAAAATTTAGACGTGCTGAACAACCCTAACCAAGATCTTTAAACTAGAGATTAGGATAAACAAAGCATGTTAAACACTTTAACATCTAAGAGTTTGGGATTACAACCTTTGTAGTCCGGTCCTTCACTTCTAAAGCTCCGTGTTGAGGTCCCTTCGCTGTGATCATCGAGTTTCCGGACTCTAGAGAGGCTCCACGAAGAGAAAGATGTAAGCTTGCTTCCGATCTTCGATAACTAAGATGATCTACCTTGAAGTTTCTATAACACAAGCTCTCACTCACTAAATGAAGTGAACACCCTAATCTAAATGGCTAGGATAGATTAGGATGATGAAGTAGGATTTATGCTCTCATTTTTTTCTATTTCTCACACTAAATCATCACATAAAGAAAACCTAGAAAGCATTCTCAATGCTCAAGGAAGAAGAAGAAGAATGGAAACCTTTTGTGATGAATAATGAAAAATATCATAATGATTAATAATGCAGCCATGGTTGAATATGAAGAGGCTAACCATTGTAGAGACTTAACCTAGGGTGAAGGGTTTGGGTTGGGTTAGAAATATCTAGCAAAAATATCAAACATAATATCTTTGCTAGAAACAAAGTAAAACCTTCTAGAAGCATCAAGAAAGAACTAACCCAAATCAAACCCTAACCTTGTTTAATCTCCACAAAACATGTTGTATTAGTAATCATATCATGTTACAATATTATATATCATATAAATAATATATATTTGTAACAAAATAAAATAATACAATTAACATATATCGCAAATATATCAATGTATTACCCGAGTGAGAAAAAGAATCTTTTAGCGAGCTTATATTAGTTAATGTAATTTAATATATCAAATATATAATTATACATTAAATTATCGAATCAACACATGATCCGATAATCCGGCTATTTCACAAATAACCGACTAATATAATCTGTATCAGTCATCGAATCAACACTTGATCTGATTACCCGGCTATATTACATATACCTGGCCGATATCTCATATCGCGAGAATATAATACGGTATCACATACACGTATTGTTCTCGGTCCCGCACATATCATATATGTGCTCCTACTCCGTTTTTCCTGAGTTAAGAAATCTCTGTGTAGGACTCTAAAGAATCGTCAATACGCCGGCAGTAGGTGATAATCATATCAAACACCCACAAGATGCAAGCGGTCAGCTAAACGTAACAGCCACCAAGGTATTGAGCGATCAGAAGATCAACAAGCAAGCCTGTACTTTCTTCCGCGAATACAATCAGTAACACTCCCGTACAATCCGGTCTCTTCGTCTGATAGGTCGCATATCTCGCCTAGGGGTGGAAAACGTCAGACCCCAGTAGCTTGATAAGTCATGTAGATATGAGGTCTATAACTGTTCGAGAAACTACTGATAACACTTACCAGTAAATCTCAGCAACCCTGGCCAGGGATTTCCAGTTATAGCCAATCGAACACAGTGCAACATCAACTCCCTATACCGGGAGAGACGAATCCCCTCCTATCGCTCAATGCCTCCATGTGATTCGGGACTGTACCCGAAAGCCACCTTTTTGCACGCCCTCTTGGACCTGGTATGATGGAAATCAAAGCACAGTGGGAATCACACAAGACTCTATGACGATCTCGGGTCAACAGACTACTCTGTACCAGTGTCACCAGAGAACTGCCATCTGACGTGAGGTATAATACCATCTGGGAGTTCTCGCCGAGTCCGTCCAGTGTACCCAGTTTCCACTGAGCAACCGTATACCTTCTCTGATGTTAAACACCATTGGATATGAAATCATCCATCGCCCATCATATGGGTCAAGAAGCGCATACGCTAGTCTACTCTGGAGTATCGATGCCCCGTCTCGGTACTCCCACAACTAGGAACATTTGAAGGATGTACTTGGCGACTACACTGTCCCCACTAGTATGATCCGCATCATAGTCCTGGTAGTCAAGTACTCATCCTAAGGGCTTTATCAACATGTAACATAGAGACAATCAGAGTACATGTTAAGATAAAGAGTAACCAGATAGAGTACTATCATGTCGAGCAAGAAAGTCCTCTCTATATATGTCCAAGCATCCACTACAATATACATCGTATGTACAGTAATGGACTCTAGGGCATACATATAACTAACAATCTCCCACTTGCACTAGGTCCATCTGTTGTGGTATCGCATACCCAACAATTAGTTGTGGTTGAAGTATCTCATACTCAACCTTCCCATAAAAGTCTCTGCTGGGAAAAAGGCCTTTGTGAGTGGATCAGTGCTGTTGTCCTCTGTGTCTACTCTCCTAACCTTGATCTCCCTAGAGATCAACTATCTCCATGATCAGGCGATACTGCCTAAGATTTATATCTGGATTTCTGATGGGATGGGGGTTCCTTGGCATAAGCCACAACTCCATTGTCATACAATGGTAGGAACAAAGTTCATCTCATGAACTTATATATATCCAGACTGCTCTTTGGTAGCATCCTTGTTAACGATGTATCTTGCCTATAATCGTCTAGTAAGTCACGGTATCTAGCTCGAAACTCTTCCAACATACCGTCCCTCCACTGAGGGTAAAGACAATGCCTGCGACTGACATTCAGTCGTCCTTATCACCCTGGAACTTTTCCAGTGATTCTCCCCAGGATCAATTGATACCATCTCACTACACCTGGTGAGAATCCTAACATCTATTTAGATCTATCTCATAGATATAAAACGTAGGATTTAGGAGGTATCACTTGATCCTATATGGAGAATCCTTGTGATGAGCGGAAATTGACCGAGCGTAGCATAGGAAACTCCTTCCCTATCAAAAGTTTATCATCTACGTACTCCACGAGGATCACCACCATACTCTTTACTACCCTTTTGTATATACAAGGTTCATTTACCATTTTGATGAAGTCAAACTCTTTGACTACCTCATAAAAATAGACGTTCCAACTCCGCGATGCCTGATTTATCACATAAAACATCTTGCTCACGTTTCCGCTGCTCCCACTATCTACGAAGCCCTCTGGCTGTGTACTTATAGACGCTCTCTTCCAAATCATCATTTAGAAAAGCAGTCATGACACCCAACCGCTAGATATCGTAGTCATGGTATGTAGCCGTGGCAAGTAAGATCTGTTAGTTATATGTATGCCCTAGAGGCCATTACTGTACATTGGATGTATATTGTAGTGGATGCTGGGACATATATAGGGAGGACTTTCTTGCTCGACATGATAGTATGCTATCTGGTTACTCTTTACCTTAACGTGTACATTGATTGTCTCTCTGTTACATGTTGGTAAAGCCCTTAGGATGTGTACTTGACTACCTGGACTATGATGCGGATCATACTAGTAGGGACATGGTAGTCCAAAAGTACATCCTTTAAGGTCCCTAGTCGTGGGTGTATCGAGACGGAGCATCGATATACCAGAGTAGACTAGCGTATACCTTCTCGACCCATACAGATGGGCGATGGATGATCCCATATCCATTGGTGTTTGACATCAGAGATGATATACGGGTGCTCAGTGGAGACTGGGTACACTGGACGGACTCGCCGAGAACTCCTAGATGGTATTATACCTTACGTCAGATGGCAGTTCTCTGGTGACACTGGTACAGGTTAGTCTGTAGACCCGAGATGGTCATAGAGTCTTGTGTGGTTCCCACTGTGATTTGATTTCCACCTTACCACGTCCAAGAGGGCGTGCAAAACGGTGGTTTTTGGGTACAGTCCCGAGTCACATGGAGGCAATGAGCGATAGGAGGGGATTCGTCTCTCCCGGTATAGGGAGTTGATGTTGCGCTGTGTTCGATTGGCTGTAACCGGAAATCCCTGGCCAGGGTTGCTGAGATTTACTGGTAAGTGTTACCAGTAGTTTCTCAAACTGTTATAGACCTCATATCGACACGACTTATCGAGCTATTGGGGTCTGACGTTTACCACCCCTAGGCGAGATATGCGACATATCAGACGACGAGACCGGACTGTACGGTAGGTGTTGCTGGTTAGATTCACAGGAGTGTGACCGGGCTTGCTCGTCAATCTTCTGATCGCTCAATACCCGGGTGGCCGTTACGTTTAGCAGACCGCTTGCGGCTTGTGGGTGTTTGATATGATCATCACCTGCTGCCGGCGTATTGACGAGTCTTTAGAGTCCTACACAGAGGTTTCCTGGCTCAAGCGAAATGAAATAGGAGCACATATGAGATATGTGCGGGACCGAGAATAATGCGTGTATGTGATACCGTATTCTATTCTCGCGATGAATGTATCGAATGGTTGTATGCGATATAACCTAGTTATCGAATCAAGGATTGATTCGATAAGTCGATACATTAGATATTAGTCGGTTATATGCGATATGACCGGATCGTTAAATCAAGTGTTGATTTAATGATTTAATGCATAATTATATATATTTGATATATTACTTTGCATTAACTAGTATTGGTTCACTTTAAATGGATTTTCTCACTTGATTTGTGCAAGTTGTATATGTAATATACTTTTGTGCACATGATTGTATCATGTTTGATGATACATGCTTATTTGGTTAAGTGTAAAGAATTAAACCATGGTTAAGTTGATGATTAGGGTTTTGCTTATTCATTTATTTGTTTGTTTATTCATTTTGGAAAAGATAAGAAAAGAATGGTGGCTTTATTTGTAGTTTTGTTGAAGCTTCATGAAGCTTTGACCTTGTCCACCATTCTTGTCTCTTGCTTAACCCTAACCATCATAACTAACCATAGTCTATTCTCTACACTTAACTAAGGTTAGAATATGATAAGAATCAATTCTTTTTCTATTATTCTTCAACACTTTATCATATTCTTTCTTCTTCTTCTTCTTCTTCACAAGAAAGAAAAGCTTGCTCATCAATGGCAAGTGATGGAATCAAGTGAGAAATCCAATTCTAAAGTGAACCCACTTCCTATTTCTTCATCCTCTACCTCTTGCCAAGTAGTATAGGGTGTTTTCTTCACAAGTTTCATGACTTGGTGAAGTGGGAGCTTGATCTAGTGTTGCCTTGACGTAGATCATCTTCGGCATCGTAGTCGATGACCTAGCCCGCCCATTTCTCCGATGAAGCCGACGCTAGAGCCCGGGATTTGATTTGGACAGCGATGAGACTTCATCATGGAGCTATGGAGGTGGAGGATCGGATCTACAAAGGTTGTATTTCCGTTCTTTTAGTTAAGTTGTTAACTAGTTTCATTGTTTCGCCTAAAATTCTAGTTAACGATCCGTATTAGGGTTTCTCGGCACTTGTAAAATTTGAAATTGGCATGGTTGATGCCTTGTGAGACCTCATTAGCGTGCCTAGGAACCCTACAGTTGTATCAGAGCCTCGCTAAAGCCTTAGGCGATGCGTAGACGATGTTAGAAACCCGATCGAACACCGAAACCCTAACTTTTAACCCTCTCTGGACTTTTTCTGAAAAAGTGGTTTTTTCCAAATTAAAAATGCTTAAAAAATTCATCAGGAAATTCTAAGAATTACGGTGCAAAAATTACCTAATGATCTGTCTAAAGCGCGGCGGAACCGCGGCATTAGCCGCCTATTGCGGCGGTTCCGCGCCCATTTAGTCTCTTCAGTCAACCATTTTTGCACTGTAACTTCTTTATTTAAATGCTGAGTTTCATGGGAATTTTTAAAATTTACTCAAGAGTTGAGTTTTCTGGGTTGTATTAGGGACTCGGTATTTCGATCGGATTGTTTAATTTTGTCTGTGTGCTTTTCCGGATAATTTTAGAATATGTTAAAAAAGTTCGACCGGATATAAATACCCACTTTTTCCCCTGCCGGAAAATTTCCAAGTGTTGGATTTTTCCATGGTTTAAAGACGTTCAGAGTAGTGCAAGTAACGCGATGGACCCTCTAGAAGACAACAAACCTTAACTCGATTATGTGACCGTCTTGAACTGCCCTTTGAACCTTAGGGTTTGGGGTAGTATGGCGTGCCACATGTGAGGCGTTGGCTTGACCCTTCTACGGCTGGACCGTTGGTACTGAGGCACGAAGTGAATGTTTTAAAACTTGTTTCATGTGTTGATCTGTTTCGGAAAAACTTGGGTGTTTAAATGTTCGATCGGAAAGTTTAACATTTTCTGTTTATCTGGAATGTGATACAATAATTGGAATTCACAAGTAGTTATGAGATAACTGAATGAATGTTATAAACATAGTAGTTTAGTCTCACTTGATCGGTTGCCACGGAATTTTGATGTGATCAAAAGTCCGTAGCAATCACGTAGCGTACGCGGATACTCGCCGGGTAAACTTAATAGACAGCCTCGCTCCATAGCCCCGACTAAGTGACTGTAGGAGAACCCCGTCGCCGAAAGCATCCGTTCGGGTGCTCGCGGTAGCGGTGTTCCTCCTTGGTGCACTTCGTCGACGGTATCGGGGGTGCGGCCGCCTACTAAAGTTTGCGACGAGCATTCGATCAGGATGTCGGGAATCTTGTTGGATTACTCGACTTGATATTGAAAAGTGTTTTCGATTTTGAGACTAAAATGCGGAGTTTATAATTGTTAGGCATGTGATGTCTAAGGAATTCATTTGATTAGGCATGCGATGTCTATGCAGGTTGCGGATTCCAACTGTTGTAGTTTTACCCTTTCTTTTCTGTGACCGTAAGTGTAATATATGATATCGCCGGTTTCGTTGCTATATGTCAACGACAATTGGGATACGCATGTTTACTTATGTTGATGACATGTGATGTTATGTGTTGCTGGATATGTTATATTGGATCGTCGTGTTCGAATAGCCGGGGGTTTTTATGTGAGATGAGTGTTTTTTCATTTTCATTCATGTAAAAACTTGTATGTAATATTCTTTTATTGGGGCACTTCCAGGTTGCGGAAGGTGTCACCTTTTGTATATTATTTACTTTTCCGCACTAGGATAGACCCAAGGAGGGGAGCACAAGTAACCGGGTTCTGGAGTCCAGTTGGAGACCAACTCGAGGAGTAGAGTCCGAGTCTCCTAACTCTAGAATTGGTAGGGTTGCTTACCGTTCTCGTAGAGGTCTAGGGGTGTGGGTTTAGCTATTCATCGCGACCGTGGAATCCGTGTTTTATACTGGCTCGTATTGAAAACACGGACGTCCTAATATATCCAATATTTCATATGATTCTTCTGCTGCGATATCTGTGATGTGATCATGTGATATGTTCTTTGATAAATACTGTATATAGTATATATGATATATTATATAGGCGTTACTTATGTTTTACACCCGCGCTAGCCCTGCCCCGCTCTGCCGTTAGTTACCTAACCTAACGGTGCACGAGGGGACATCGAGGCGAATGCGGATGGCATAAGTGTACGTCGTATTTATTTGTGACGTTTAGGTACTTAAATGATAGGACTTCATTAATGTGATTAATGAAAGTAAAAGAAACCTAAAGATGTTGTAGAATCGAATTTCAAAAATAAAACAGGTAGCTACAGTTCTTGCTTTGCACCGCGGTATATATGATATATCCTGCACCTTATTCGATGAGGAAAGGACCGAGATCCCTTCACAGGGAGTGACTCCTTTAGCAATAACTGGCAGATTCTACAACCCTCGGTTCGTCTTTTGATTGCTTCTATAGTTTCTGCTTTGCACAGTGATATATATGATATATCCCGCACCTCATTCGACGGGGAAAGGACCGATTATCCCTTCACCGGGAGTGACTCCTTTAGCAAAACTAGAAAAGCTTCAAAAACACTTCATTTTAAAATCATTTGATTCTACAACGATATCAAGTTCATTACGCAATAGGTTTTCAGAAAAACCTGTCGTAGCCCTCCATCATTTCAGATAAGTCCTACTTAGTATTCGTGCTACGTTTGTTGACCTCCGTCAAGGCGTAGTGTGCGGTAGCTAACTAGTATTTATCTGCTTATGCATATGATGCAGATTGGATTAGGGTAGTCGTGCAGCCTTGTTGACTTCGGTCAAGGGTCGTGCGGGTGGGTTTAATTCGATCAAGAAATGACGGGTTGAACTTGACTAGTAGCCTATGGTTTGTTGACCTCCATCAAGGTCATAGGACGCTAGGGGCAAAATATTATCGGGAATTTCAAGTGTTGAAATTTGCAATGAGATTGCATACCTTCTATGAGATAGTTGGATCCCGATACCCACTGCGAGTAAGAGTTACTCCTGGGAGAGTTTTATACATTACAATTAGCCGATCAAGTAGGTGTCTAGAAAGGTGTTAACGAGATTACGTCTCTGGGAAAACGAGGTTTACATTAATTAGGTTCGTGCGAAAGCACGAGGGACCTCCCTCAAAGTACCGACACTGGCCTGGCTGAAAGATTGGCTAACTTGTAGTGTGTAATTAATCCCGGCTAGTCTTTCCTTTTAGGGTTTGAAGGAAGATTTGATAAAAACAGTGGGAGCTGTCCTGATTAGATAAAATAAAAACCAATCTGATCTTGCAAGAGCGCACGCTGAGTGTTTTCTTCTCTCTCTCTCCAGGTAGCGACCATATCACGCCTTAATCAAGATAATAATACGGATATTGACCGAACCCGCTTGTTATACTGAGCTGGGGAACGTTGGTCCCGCTCCAACTTATAATTGTTATAAGACAGAGCAGGAAATAGGGGATTACCAGAATTCCCGTGCCGCCCAAACACAGAAAGTGCATGCTGATGCATCATCTTCGGATGTGTTCGTTACAAAGAACTGTTTTTCAGTATTCTTTACGTCCTGGGTATGTGATACCAGATCAGGATCCCGCATATGTAATTTGTTACATGGGCTACAGATAGGTAAAGAACTGAGAACGAGTGATAAGTTTCATGAGGCAGAAAACGGGGCAAGAGTTGCAGCCAAGTCTGTTGGTCACTGTCACCCTGTATTACCAATACATTGATTCTGAACGAATGTTATTAGATACCGAACCTGATATACAAAATCATATCAGTCTCTTTATCAGTAAAGAAATGATAAAATTTTGTATTGTTGGATAATGTTTTGAACATTTCCTATATCAAAAGTTGATCGGTTCAGGCACGTTATCTAAAAGCATTGATGTTCTAAATCAAACTACAGTTCTTTTGTATACGGAACACACACAAGAGGAAGAGTTCAGAAATGAACGAATCCTTCTTGAGGCATTGTAGACTAGGTCATATCAATGTGACCCGACTAGCTGAAGTTAGATGAAGATGCATATTTAAATCAGTTTGAATCTACATCTTGTGAAACTTGCCAGTCTTGTCACAAAGATATAATGACACCAGCTCTGTTTATTGGAAACAGAGAAAGAGTTAGTGAACTCTTGGGATGATACATGTTGATGTATGTAAGGTCCCCTATCTGCATATGCCAGGACTGGTTCTTTGTACTTCGTTACATTCTCTGATAATCTCTCAAGATTCAGATATATGTTCCTGTTGAAACACAAGTCCGAACCTTTTGAGATATTCACAGAATATGATTTAGAAGTAGAAAACCAAAACACGGGCATAAGTATTATGTCCTTTGATGAGATCGAGGAGGAGAATACTTGAGCACGGAAATCCTGGATTATTCTAAAGGAGAATGAGATTCTCTCTCAGCATTAGTCCTCCGTATACACCATAGCAAGATGGTATATCGGGGCGGAGCAGTTGGACCCTATGTGATATGGTGTGCTCTATGATGAGTACTACTGTGTTTCCTTTTCCTTTTGGGAGTTATGCACTTGAGAAGCTGCATACCTACTGAATTGGGTTCCAATCAAATCAGTTGCCTACCATTTCATATGTGATATGATAAGGGAAGAGCCCATATCTTAAGTTGGTTAAGATTTGGGGTTGTCCGGGCTATGTCTAAAAGCAAAATCCGGACAAGCTCGAGGCAAGGTCAGTTATGTAGAACTGGAAATGTTCCAGCTATACAAACTGCAGCTGATGATTTGAAAGAACCAAAGGATTCAATAGTTACCAACGAGCCTCAGCCTCTCCGCCGATCTAGTAAGGTTCCTCACCCGCCTGAGAGATACTTCGGTTACTCTATGACAGTGGGAGCGAGGATTGCATCATGAAATGATGACCCAACTAGTTTCGAGCTGGCCATCAGGAGTGGGACTCTATAAGAATGGCTGGATGCTTAGTGATCTGAGATGGAATCCATGTACACCAACAAAGTATGGACTTTGGTTGCTATATCTGAAGGGTTAAATCCCTATCAGGAGCAAGTATATCTTGAGAAGATTACTTGGTGTAGATGGAAAGGTTGAGACTTTCAAAGCTAGACTTGTTAAAGCTTTTCGTAATTGACCAGATATGGATCATAATGAAACCTTTTCTAAGGAGCTATGCTTAAGTCCATCCAGATCCTACTTGCCACGGCTACATACCATGACTACGATATCTGGTGGTAGGGTGTCATGACGGCTTTTCTAAATGATGTTTTAGAAGAGAGCGTCTATAAGTACACAGCCAGAGGGCCTCGTAGACAGTGGGAGCAGCGGAAACGTGTGCAAGATGTTTTATGTGATAAAACAGACATCGCGGAGTTGGAAAATCTGTTTTGATGTGTTAGTCAAAGAGTTTGACATCATCAAAATGGTAGATGAACCTTGTCTAAACAAAAAGGTAGTAGGGAGTATAGTGACGATCCTCGTAGAGTACGTGGATGACATGCTCTTGATAGGGAAGGAGTTTCCTATGCTACGCTCGATCAATCTCCGCTTATCACAATGATTCTCCACATAGGATCAAAGTGATACCTACTAAATCATGGGTTTTGGATCTATGAGATAGATCTAAATGGATGTTAGGATTCTCACTAGTTGTAGTGAGATGGTATCAATCGATCCTGGGGAGAATCACTGGAAGGGTTCCAGGGTGATAAAGACGACTGAATGTCAGTCGCAGGCATTGTCTTTACCCTCAGTAAAGGGACGGTATGTTGGAAGAGTTCCAAGCTAGATACCGTGGCTAACTAGACGATAAAGGCACGATACATCGCTACTTAAGATGCTACCAAAGAGGATGTTTGGGTGTATATTGGTTCATGAGATGAACTACGTTCCAACCATTGTGAGACAATGGAGTTGTGGCTTATCCCAAGGAACGTCGGTCCCATCAGTGATCCAGACATATTCTAAGGCAGTGTCACCTAATCATGGAGATGGTTGATCACCAGGGTGATCGAGGTTAGGAGAGTAGAGTCAGAGGACAACACGGCGGATCCACTCACAAAGGCCTTTTCCCAGAGAGAGACTTTTATGGGATGGTTGAGTATGAGATACTACAACTACTGCTATCAGATGGCCCTAGTGCAAGTGGGAGATTGTTAGTTATATGTATGCCCTAGAGGCCATTACTGTACATTGGATGTATATTGTAGTGGATGCTGGGACATATATAGGGAGGACTTTCTTGCTCGACATGATAGTATGCTATCTGGTTACTCTTTACCTTAACGTGTACATTGATTTTCTCTCTGTTACATGTTGGTAAAGCCCTTAGGATGTGTACTTGACTACCTGGACTATGATGCAGATCATACTAGTGGGGACATGGTAGTCCAAAAGTACATCCTTCAAGGTCCCTAGTCGTGGGTGTATCGAGACGGGGCATCGATATACCAGAGTAGACTAGCGTATACCTTCTCGACCCATACAGATGGGCGATGGATGATCCCATATCCATTGGTGTTTGACATCAGAGATGATATACGGGTGCTCAGTGGAGACTGGGTACACTGGACGGACTCGCCGAGAACTCCCAGATGGTATTATACCTTACGTCAGATGGCAGTTCTCTGGTGACACTCGTACAGGTTAGTCTGTAGACCCGAGATCGTCATAGAGTCTTGTGTGGTTCCCACTGTGCTTTGATTTCCACCTTACCACGTCCAAGAGGGCGTGCAAAACGGTGGTTTTTGGGTACAGTCCCGAGTCACATGGAGGCAATGAACGATAGGAGGGGATTCGTCTCTCCCGGTATAGGGAGTTGATGTTGCGCTGTGTTCGATTGGCTGTAACCGGAAATCCCTGGCCAGGGTTGCTGAGATTTACTGGTAAGTGTTACCAGTAGTTTCTTGAACTGTTATAGACCTCATATCGACACGACTTATCGAGCTATTGGGGTCTGACGTTTACCACCCCTAGGCGAGATCTGCGACATATCAGACGACGAGACCGGACTGTACGGTAAGTGTTGCTGGTTGGATTCACAGGAGTGTGACCGGGCTTGCTCGTCGATCTTCTGATCGCTCAATACCCGGGTGGCCGTTACGTTTAGCAGACCGCTTGCGGCTTGTGGGTGTTTGATATGATCATCACCTGCTGCCGGCGTATTGACGAGTCTTTAGAGTCCTACACAGAGGTTTCCTGGCTCAAGCGAAATGAAATAGGAGCACATATGAGATATGTGCGGGACCGAGAATAATGTGTGTATGTGATACCGTATTCTATTCTCGTGATGAATGTATCGAATGGTTGTATGCGATATAACCTAGTTATCGAATCAAGGATTGATTCGATAAGTCGATACATTAGATATTAGTCGGTTATATGCGATATGACCGGATCGTTAAATCAAGTGTTGATTTAATGATTTAATGCATAATTATATATATTTGATATATTACTTTGCATTAACTAGTATTGGTTCACTTTAAATGGATTTTCTCACTTGATTTGTGCAAGTTGTATATGTGATATACTTTTGTGCACATGATTGTATCATGTTTGATGATACATGCTTATTTGGTTAAGTGTAAAGAATTAAACCATGGTTAAGTTGATGATTAGGGTTTTGCCTATTCATTTATTTATTTGTTTATTCATTTTGGAAAAGATAAGAAAAGAATGGTGGCTTTATTTGTAGTTTTGTTGAAGCTTCATGAAGCTTTGACCTTGTCCACCATTCTTGTCTCTTGCTTAACCCTAACCATCATAACTAACCATGGTCTATTCTCTACACTTAACTAAGGTTAGAATATGATAAGAATCAATTCTTTTTCTATTATTCTTTAACACTTTATCATATTCTTTCTTCTTCTTCTTCTTCTTCACAAGAAAGAAAAGCTTGCTCATCAATGGCAAGTGATGGAATCAAGTGAGAAATCCAATTCTAAAGTGAACCCACTTCCTATTTCTTCATCCTCTACCTCTTGCCAAGTAGTATAGGGTGTTTTCTTCGCAAGTTTCATGACTTGGTGAAGTGGGAGCTTGATCTAGTGTTGCCTCGACGTAGATCATCTTCGGCATCGTAGTCGATGACCTAGCCCGCCCATTTCTCCGATGAAGCCGACGCTAGAGCCCGGGATTTGATTTGGACAGCGAGGAGACTTCATCATGGAGCTATGGAGGTGGATGACCGGATCTACAAAGGTTGTATTTCCGTTCTTTTAGTTAAGTTGTTAACTAGTTTCATTGTTTCGCCTAAAATTCTAGTTAACGATCCGTATTAGGGTTTCTCGGCACTTGTAAAATTTGAAATTGGCATGGTTGATGCCTTGTGAGACCTCATTAGCGTGCCTAGGAACCCTACAAGATCTGGATGGACATTAGCATAGCTTTGAAAGTCTCATCTTTTCCATGTACACCAAGTAATCTTCTCAGGATATACTTGCTCCTGATGGGGATTTAACCCTTCAGATTGTAGGGTTCCTAGGCACACTATAAAGGTCTCACAAGGCATCAACCATTCCAATTTCAAATTTTATGGGTGCCGAAAAACCCTAATACGGATCGTTAACTAGGAATTTAGGCGATAAACGGAACTAGTTAACATCTTAACTAAAGGAGAGAGGCTACAACCTTTGTAGATCCGGTTCTCCACTTCCTTAGCTCCATGTGGGTGTCCTCTCGCTGTCCATCTCGAATCCCGAACCCGATCGTCGGCTTCATCGGAGAAACGGGCGAGCTAGGTCGTCGGCTTCGTGCCGAAGACGATCTACGTCGAGGCATCACAAGTTCAAGCTCCGACTTCACAAAGTTGTGAAACTTGTGAAGAAAACACCCAAAACAACTTGGCAAGAGGTAGAGGGTGAAGAAATAGGAGGTGGGTTCACTTTAGAATTGGATTTCTCTCACTTTTGCTCAAGTTGCCATTGATGGCATCTAGTTTTCTTTCTTGAAGAAGAAGGAGAAGATGAAGCTAGAATATGATAAGTTTTTTAAAATGAAAATAAAAATTCATACTTATCATAATCTAACTAGGATTAAGTGTAGAGAATAAACCATGGTCATTTGGAGAGTTAGGGTTAAGCATGAGGACAAGAATGGTTGCAAAAGTCAAGGCTTCATGAAGCATCAACTAATGACAAAAGAAAGCCACCATTCTCTTTAAATCATTTCCAAATAAATAAATGAACAAATAAATAAATAGATAAATGAATATGTAAAACCCTAATTATCAAATTAACCATGGTTTAATTCTACACATTTAACCAAATGATCAAGTATCATCAAACATGATACAAAAATGTGCACAAAAGCATATCACATATACAATGTGCATCAAGTGAGAAAAATCCGTTTAAAGTGAACCAATACTAGTTAATGTAAAGTAATATATCAAATATATAATTATACATTAAATCATTAAATCAACACTTGATTCAATGATCCGGTCATGTCGCACATGACCGACTAGTATTCAATGTATCGGCTTATCGAATCGATCTTCGATTCGATAACTAGGTTATATCACATACAACCGATCGAAACATTAATCGCGAGAATCAAATACGGTATCGCATACACGCATTATTCTCGGTCCCGCACATATCTCATATGCGCTCCTATTTCGTTTCGCTTGAGCCAGGAAACCTCTGTGTAGGACTCTAAAGACTCGTCAATACGCCGGTAGCAGATGATGATCATATCAAGCACCCACAAGCCGCAAGCGGTCTGCTAAACGTAACGGCCACCCGGGTATTGAGCGATCAGAAGATCGACGAGCTAGCCCGCTCACACTCCTGCGAATCCGACCAGTAACACTTACCGTACAGTCCGGTCTGTTCGTCTGATATGTCGCATATCAAGTCTAGGGGTGGTAAACGTCAGACCCCAATAACCGATAAGTCGTGCCGATATGAGGCTCATAACGGGTCGAGAAACTACTGGTAACACTTACCAGCAAATCTCTGATCAGCCCTGGCCAGGGACTTCCCTGTTACGGCCAATCGAGCACAGCGCAACATCAACCCCCAATACCGGGAGAGACGAAACCCCTCCTATCGCTCATTGCCTCCATGTGACTCGGGACTGTACCCAAAGACCACCGTTTTGCACGCCCTCATGGACGTCGTAAGGTGGAGATCAAAGCACAGTGGGAATCACACAAGACTCTATGACGATCTCGGGTCTACAGACTAACTTGTACAAGTGTCACCTGAGAACTGCCATCTGACGTGAGGTATAATACCATCTGGGAGTTCTCGGCGAGTCCGTCCAGTGTACCCAGTCTCCACTGAGCACCCGTATACCCTCTCTGATGTCAAACACCAATGGATATGGGATCATCCATCGCCCATCTCATGGGTCGAGAAGCATATACGCTAGTCTATTCTGGTATATCGATGCCCCGTCTCGATACACCCACGACTAGGGACCTTGAAGGATGTACTTATGGACTACCATGTCCCCACTAGTATGATCTGCATCATAGTCCAGGTAGTCAAGTACACATCCTAAGGGCTTTACCAACATGTAACTATAAGACAGTATAAAGAGACAAGTGTACATGTTAAGATAAAGAGTAACCAGATAGCATACTATCATGTCGAGCAAGAAAGTCATCTCTATATATGTCCAAGCATCCAATATAATATACATCATCTGTACAATACTGGCCTCTAGGGCATACATACAACTAACAATCTCCCACTTGCACTAGGGCCAGCTGTTGTACTATCGCATACCGAGCATCCCGAAGAGTCTCTCAAACTGTGTCTGGGGAATGGCCTTCGTGAGTGGATCCGCCGTGTTGTTCTTCGTGTCAACCCTCCTGACCTCGATCTCCCGGCGATCAACTATCTCCCGGATCAGGTGATACCGCCTCAGAATATGCCTGGATCGCTGATGGGACCTGGGTTCCTTGGCCAAAGCCACCGCTCCATTGTTATCGCAATACAAAGGTATTGGATGCTCAATGGATGGAACCACTCCAAGTTCAGTAATGAACTTCTTGATCCAGACAGCCTCTTTAGCAGCATCGTTGGCAGCGATGTATTCAGCCTCCATCGTCGAGTCTGCCACGGTTTCCTGCTTGGAACTCTTCCAGCTAACCGCCCCTCCGTAAAGGGTAAAGATAAAACCCGACTGCGACTTAGAGTCGTCCTTATCACTCTGGATGCTCGAATCGGTAAAGGACTCCACTTGGAGTTCTCCGTTACCATACACCAAGAGCATCTCTTTAGTCCTTCGTAAGTACTTGAGAATGCTCTTCACAGCTGTCCAGTGACTCTCTCCAGGATCAGCTTGATACCTGCTCACTACACTTAGTGAGTATGCTACATCGGGTCTGGTACATAGCATCGCATACATGATAGAGCCTACAGCCGAAGCATAGGGTATCCCTTGCATGCGAACTCTCTCCAAATCAGTCTTGGGAGACATCTCTTTGGAGAGAGTGACTCCAGAGATCGTGGGCAAGTTCCCACGCTTGGATTCTTCCATACTAAACCTCTTTAGTATGGTGTCAATGTACCTGGATTGGGACAATCCCAAAATCCGTTTGGATCTATCTCTATAGATCCTGATTCCCAATATGCAGGAGGCATCACCAAGATCTTTCATCGAGAATCTTTGTTATAAGAAGAGCTTGACCGATTGCAGCATAGGAATATCATTTCCTATCAAAAGTATGTCGTCTACGTACAATACGAGGAAGACAACCTTACTCCCTACCACCTTCTTGTAAATACAAGGTTCATCTGGGTTTTTGACGAAATCAAACTCTTTGATAACGACATCAAAGAAGATGTTCCAACTCCGCGATGCTTGCTTTAATCCATAAATGGATTTAAGCAGCTTGCACACCTTGCCGCTGCTCCCACTGTCTACGAAGCCCTCTGGCTGAGTCATGTACACGCACTCTTCTAAATCACCGTTTAGAAAGGCGGTCTTAACATCCATTTGCCAGATTTCGTAATCATGATATGCAGCGATGGCAAGCATGATCCGGATGGATTTAAGCATAGCCACTGGAGAAAAGGTTTCGTCATAGTCCACACCTTGTCTTTGACGAAAACCTTTTGCTATAAGTCTAGCTTTGAAAGTCTCCACTTTCCCATCTACACCAAGTTTCTTCTTGAAGATCCACTTGCTCCCAATGGGTTTTATCCCTTCAGGAGCAACGTCCAAAGTCCATACTTTGTTGGTGTACATGGATTCCATCTCGGACCGCATAGCATCCAGCCATTTCACTGAGTCCCTACTCGTGATGGCCTGCTCGAAGCTAGTTGGGTCATCATCCTCCATGATGCAATCCTCGCTTCCACCATCCATGAGAAAACCGTAGTATCTCTCAGGTTGGCGAGGAACCCTACTAGATCGGCGGAGAGGCTGAGGTTCGTCGGGAGCTACTGAATCCTCTGGTTCCACTAAATCTTCAGTTTGAGTTTGTATAGCCGGAATTTCTTCCAGTTCTACCTTATCGCCACTAATTTCCTTTGCAAGAAATTCCTTTTCTAAAAAGGTGGCATGTCGAGAAACAAACACTTTTTGTTCCTCTGTATGGTAGAAAAGATATCCATGTGAATGTTTGGGATATCTCACAAACTTGCATAGAACTGACCGTGCCTCGAGTTTGTCCGGATTTTGCCTTTTGACATAGGCCGGGCAACCCCATATCTTAACTCGTTTAAGACATGGTCTCTTCCCACTCCATATCTCATATGGTGTGGTAGGTACAGATTTAGATGGAACTTGATTCAATAGGTATGCTGCTGTCTCCAGCGCATAACCCCAGAAGGAAATAGGTAACTCAGCTGTGCTCATCATAGAGCGCACCATATCTAATAGGGTGCGGTTCCTCCGTTCTGATACACCGTTGTGCTGTGGTGTATATGGAGGAGTCAGCTGAGAGAGAATCCCATTCTCTTTTAGGAAGTTCAGGAATTCATTGCTCAAGTATTCACCTCCTCGATCAGATCGTAGGATTTTAATACTTTTTCCGGTTTGGTTCTCGACTTCTTGTTTATATTCTCTAAATTTCTCAAAAGCTTCTGATTTGTGTTTCATCAGGAACACATATCCGAATCTAGAGAGATCGTCAGTGAATGTAATGAAGTACGAAGAACCATCCCTGGCATGTGTAGACATGGGACTGCATACATCACTATGTATCAGTCCCAAGAGTTCGGTAACTCTTTCTCCGTGTCCCGTAAACGGAGTTTTGGTCATCTTGCCTTTGAGACATGATTGGCAAGTGTCATAAGATGAAAATTCAAAAGGATTTAAATATCCATCCTTATGCAACTTAGCTAATCGTGTCGCATTGATGTGACCCAGTCTACAATGCCACAAGAAGGATTCGTTCAGTTCTGAACTCTTCCTCTTGTGTGTGTTTGTTATGCTCAGAACTGTTGATTGATTTAGAACATAAATGCCATTGCACAACGTGCCTGATCCAACCAACTTTTGGTTACGGAAAATGTTCATAACATTGTCCTGTAATACAAAATTATATCCCTCTTTACTTAATAAAGAAACCGATATAATGTTGCATATCAGGTTCGGCATGTAATAGCATTCGTTCAGAACCAATATATTACCAGTTGGTAATGCAAGGTGATATTCTCCGACAGTCTTAGCTGCAACAATTGCACCATTTCCAACTCTAATGTCTTTATCACCATCTCCAAGTTCTCTATCTTTCCTGAGCCCATGTAACTGATTACATATATGGGATCCTGACCCGGTATCTAATACCCAGGACGTAGAGCAAATGGAGAAACAGTTCTCCGTAACGAACACACCCGAAGAAAATGCATCAACATGTACTTTCTTCATTCGGGTGGCATGGGAATCCTGGTATTCCCCTATATCCTGTTCATTCCTATAACTCTTATAAGAAAGAACGGAACCAACGTTCCCCAGCACAGTATAACATGCGGGTTCGGTCAATACATCCATATTATTATCTTCATTAGGGCATAAAATGGTCGCTACCTGGAGAGAGAGAGAAGAAAACACTTTAGCGTAAGCTCGTGCAAGATCAGATTGGTTATTATCTTATCTAATCAGGATGGCTCCCACTGTTTTTATCAAATCTTCTTTCAAACCCTAAAAGGAAAGACTAGCCGGGATTAATTACACACTACAAGTTCGCCAATCTTTCAGCCAGGCCAGTGTCGGTACTTTGAGGGAGGTCCCCCGTGCTTTCGCACGAACCTAATTACTGTAAACCTCGTTTTCCCAGAGGCGTAACCCCGTTGACACCTTTCTAGACACCTACTTGATCGGCTAATTGTAATGTGTAAAACTCTCCCAGGAGTAACTCTTACTCGCGGTGGGTATCGGGATCCAACTATCTAATAGAAGGTATGCAATCTCATTGCAAATTTCAACACTTGAAATTCCCGATAATATTTTGCCCCTAGCGTCCTATGACCTTGACAAAGGCCAACAAATCATAGCATGCTAGTCAAGTTCAACCCGTCATTTCTTGATTGAATCAAACCCACCCGCACGGCCCTTGACAAAGGCCAACAAGGTCGTACGACTACCCTGAAACAATCTGCATCATATGCATAAGCAGATAATCACTATTCAGCTACCGCACACTACGCCTTGACAAAGGCCAACAAACGCAGCACGAATACTAAACAGTTCTTATCTGAAATGACGGAGAGCTACGACAGGTTTTTCTGAAAACCTATTGCGTAATGAACTTGATATCGTTGTAGAATCAAATGAAGTTTTGAAATGGAGTGATTTTGAGGCTTTTCTAGTTTTGCTAAAGGGGTCACTCCCGGTGAAGGGATCGTCGGCCCTTTCCTCGTCGAATGAGGTGCGGGATATATCATATATATCGCTGTGCAAAGCAGAAACTATAGAAGAAATCAAAAACAAACCGAGTGTGTAGCATCTGCCAGTTATCGCTAAAGGAGTCACTCCCGGTGAAGGGATCTCGGTCCTTTCCTCATCGAATAAGGTGCAGGGTATATCATATATACCGCTATGCAAAGCAAGAACTGTAGCTACCTGTTTTGTTTAAAATCTGATTCTACAACATCTTAGGTTTCTTTCATTAATCACATTAATGAAGTCCCATCATTTAAATACCTAAACATCACAGATAAATACGACGTACACTTATGCCATCCACATTCGCCTCGATGTCCCCTCGTACACCGTTAGGTTAGGTAACTAACGGCAGAGCGGGGCAGGGCTAGTACGGGTGTAAAACATAAGTAACGTCTATATAATATATCATATATACTATATACTGTATCCATCACAGAACATCACATGATCACATCACAGATATCGCAGCAGAAGAAACATTTGAAATATTGGATATACTAGGACGTCCGTGTTTTCAATACGAGCCAGTATAAAACACGGATTCCACGGTCATGATGAATAGCCAATCCCACACCCGTAGACCCCTACGAGAGCGGCAAGCAACCCTACCAATTCTAGGGTTAGGAGACCCGGACTCGACTCCTCGAGTTGGTCTCCCACTGGACCCTAGAACCCGGTTACTTATGCTCCCCTCCTGGGTCTATCCTAATGCGGAAAAGTAAATAATATACAAAAGGTGACAACTTCCGCTACCTGGAAGTGTCCCAAATAAAAGAATATTACATACAAGTTTTTATATGAATGAAAATGAAAAACACTCATCTCACATAAAAACCCCCGGCTATTCAAACACGACAATCCAATATAACATATCCAGCAACACATAACATCACATGTCATCAACGTAAGTAAATATGCGCATCCCAATTATCGTTGACATATAGCAACGAAACCGGCAATATCGCATATTACACTTACGGTCACAGAAAAGAAAGTGTAAAACTACAACAGTTGGAATCCGCAACATCTTTTAGACATCGCATGCCTAATCAAATGAAATACTTAGACATCACATGCCTAACAGTTATAAACCCCGCATTTTAGTCTCATTATCGAAAACTCTTTTCAATATCAAGTGAAACTAAACCGCTAGATTTATAACATTCATTCAGTTATCTCATAACTGTTTGTGAATTCCAATTATTGTATCACATTCCAGATAAACAGAAAATGTTAAACTTTCCGATCGAACAGTCGAATACCCAAGTTTTCCCGATACAGGTCAACACATGAAATAAGTCTAACAACATTCAGTTCATGCCTCAGTACCAACGGTCCAACCGTAGAAGGGTCAAGCCAACGCCTCACATGTGGCACGCCGTACTGCCCCAAACCCGAAGGTTCAAAGGGCAGTTCAAGACGGTCACATAATCGAGTTAAGGTTTGTTGTCTTCTAGAGGGTCCATCGCGTTACTTGCACTACTTAGAATGTCGTTAAACTACGGAAAAATCCAACACTTGGAATTTCCCGTCAGGGGAAAAATTGGGTATTTATATCCGGTCGGACTTTTTAACATATTCTAAAATTTATCCGGAAATACACAAAAACGAAATTTGATAATCTGGTCGAAACATCAAAGCTCCAAAACACCCCAGAAAATTAAACTCTGGAATAAATAATAAAAATATCCATAAAACTCAGCTTCTGAAACAATTAATTACTACGCAAAGTAGGAGTGATGACGTCATCATCCTGCCACGGAACCGCCGCCTAAGGAGGCTTATGCCGCGGTTCCGCCGCAGGTTGCACTGTTCATGACTTGAATTTTGTTCCGTAATTCTTAGAATTTCTTGCTGAGTTTTCTGCATATTTTTAATTTGGAAAAAACCCAGTTTTTAAAAAATGTACAGAGAGCCGTTTTCGGGTTAGGGTTTTGGTTAGATCGGACTTCAAACGTCGTCAGGACTACGCCTAAGGCTCTAGCTAGGCTCTGATACCACTGTAGGGTTCCTAGGCACACTATAGAGGTCTCACAAGGAATCAACCATGCCAATTTCAAATTTTATGGGTGCCGAGAAACCCTAATACGGATCGTTAACTAGAAATTTAGGCGATAAACGGAACTAGTTAACATCTTAACTAAAGGAGAGAGGCTACAACCTTTGTAGATCCGGTTCTCCACTTCCTTAGCTCCACGTGGGTGTCCTCTCGCTGTCCATCTCGAATCCCAAACCCGATCGTCGGCTTCATCGGAGAAACGGGCGAGCTAGGTCGTCGGCTTCGTGCCGAAGACGATCTACGTCGAGGCATCACAAGTTCAAGCTCCGACTTCACAAAGTTGTGAAACTTGTGAAGAAAACACCCAAAACAACTTGGCAAGAGGTAGAGGGTGAAGAAATAGGCGGTGGGTTCACTTTAGAATTGGATTTCTCTCACTTTTGCTCAAGTTGCCATTGATGGCATCTAGTTTTCTTTCTTGAAGAAGAAGGAGAAGATGAAGCTAGAATATGATAAGTGTTTTAAAATGAAAAGAAAAATTCATACATATCACAATCTAACTAGGGTTAAGTGTAGAGAATAAACCATGGTCATTTGGAGAGTTAGGGTTAAGCATGAGGACAAGAATGGTTGCAAAAGTCAAGGCTTCATGAAGCTTCAACTAATGACAAAAGAAAGCCACAATTCTCTTTAAATTATTTCCAAATAAATAAATGAACAAACAAATAAATAAATGAATATGTAAAACCCTAATTATCAAATTAACCATGATTTAATTCTACACATTTAACCAAATGATCAAGTATCATCAAACATGATACAAAAATGGGCACAAAAGCATATCACATATACAATGTGCATCAAGTGAGAAAAATCCGTTTAAAGTGAACCAATACTAGTTAATGTAAAGTAATATATCAAATATATAATTATACATTAAATCATTAAATCAACACTTGATTCAATTATCCGGTCATGTCGCACATGACCGACTAGTATTCAATGTATCGGCTTATCGAATCGATCTTCGATTCGATAACTAGGTTATATCACATACAACCAATCGAAACATTAATCGCGAGAATCAAATACGGTATCACATACACGCATTATTCTCGGTCCCGCACATATCTCATATGCGCTCCTATTTCGTTTCGCTTGAGCCAGGAAACCTCTGTGTAGGACTCTAAAGACTCGTCAATACGCCGGTAGCAGATGATGATCATATCAAGCACCCACAAGCCGCAAGCGGTCTGCTAAACGTAACAGCCACCCGGGTATTGAGCGATCAGAAGATCGACGAGCTAGCCCGCTCACACTCCTGCGAATCCGACCAGTAACACTTACCGTACAGTCCGGTCTGTTCGTCTGATATGTCGCATATCAAGTCTAGGGGTGGTAAACGTCAGACCCCAATAACCGATAAGTCGTGCCGATATGAGTCTCATAACGGGTCGAGAAACTACTGGTAACACTTACCAGCAAATCTCTGATCAGCCCTGGCCAGGGACTTCCCTGTTACGGCCAATCGAGCACAGCGCAACATCAACCCCCAATACCGGGAGAGACGAAACCCCTCCTATCGCTCATTGCCTCCATGTGACTCGGGACTGTACCCAAAGAACACCGTTTTGTACGCCCTCATGGACGTGGTAAGGTGGAGATCAAAGCACAGTGGGAATCACACAAGACTCTATGACGATCTCGGGTCTACAGACTAACCTGTACAAGTGTCACCTGAGAACTGCCATCTGACGTGAGGTATAATACCATCTGGGAGTTCTCGGCGAGTCCGTCCAGTGTACCCAGTCTCCACTGAGCACCCGTATACCCTCTCTGATGTCAAACACCAATGGATATGGGATCATCCATCGCCCATCTCATGGGTCGAGAAGCATATACGCTAGTCTATTCTGGTATATCGATGCCCCGTCTCGATACACCCACGACTAGGGACCTTGAAGGATGTACTTATGGACTACCATGTCCCCACTAGTATGATCTGCATCATAGTCCAGGTAGTCAAGTACACATCCTAAGGGCTTTACCAACATGTAACTATAAGACAGTATAAAGAGACAAGTGTACATGTTAAGATAAAGAGTAACCAGATAGCATACTATCATGTCGAGCAAGAAAGTCATCTCTATATATGTCCAAGCATCCAATATAATATACATCATCTGTACAATACTGGCCTCTAGGGCATACATACAACTAACACAGATAAAGCAACCAAAGTCCATACTTTGTTGGTGTATAAGGATTCCAACTTAGATTGCTAAGCATCCAGCCATTCTTACAGAGTCCCCACTCCTGATGGCCAACTCGAAACTAGTTGGGTCATCATCTCATGATGCAATCCTTGCTCCCACTGTCATAGAGAAAACCGAAGTATCTCTCAGGTGGGAGAGGAACCCTACTAGATCGGCGGAGAGGCTGAGGTTCGTTGGAAAATATTGAATCCTTTGGTTCTACCAAATCATCAGCTGCAGTTCGTATAGCTGGAACTCTTTCCAGTTCTACCTCATGACCAATAATTTCTTTACAAGAAATTCCCTTTCACAGAGGTGGCATGCTGAGAAACAAAACATCTTTTGTTCCTCGGTTTGGTAGAAGATATTCCCTTACGAATGCTTGGGATATCCAACAAACTTCCACAGAACTGACTTTGCCTCGAGCTTGTCCGGATTTTTCTTTTAGACATAGGCCGGACAACCCCAAATCTTAACTTACTTAAGATATGGGCTCTTCCCATTCCATATCACATATGAAATGTTAGGCAACTGATTTGATTGGAACACTATTCAATAGGTATGCAGCTTCACAAGTGCATTACACCCAAAAGGAAATAGGAAACCCAGTAGTACTCATCATAAAGCGCACCATATCACATAGGGTGCGATTGCTCCGCCCCAATACACCGATGTGTTGTGGTGTATACGGAGGAGTAATGCTGAGAAAGAATCTCATTCTCCTTTAGAATAGTCCAGGAATTCCGTGCTCAAGTATTCTCCTCCTTGATCTCATCAAGGACATAATACTTATACCC
This sequence comes from Agapanthus africanus, assembly GCA_030015575.1. Lineage (NCBI taxonomy): Eukaryota > Viridiplantae > Streptophyta > Magnoliopsida > Asparagales > Amaryllidaceae > Agapanthus > Agapanthus africanus. Next base: position 229,062,733 of record CM057344.1, read on the forward strand.
GTTTTTGGTTCTCTACTTCTAACTTATATTCTGTGATTATCTCAAAAGTTTCGGACTTTTGTTTCAACAGGAACATATGTCTGAATCTTGAGAGATCATCAGTGAATGCAATGAAGTACAAAGAACCGGTCTTGGCATCTGTAGACAGGAGACCTTCAAACATCAGCATGTATCAATCCTAAGAGTTCACTAACTCTTTCTCTGTTTCCAATAAACGGAGTTGTGGTCATCTTATCTCTGTGACATGACCGGCAAGTTTCACAAGATGTAAATTCAAACTAATTTAAATATGCATCTATATGTAACTTCAGCTAGTAGGGTCGCATTGATATGACCTAGTCTACAATGCTTCAAGAAGGATTCGTTCATTTCTGAACTCTTCCTCTTGTGTGTATTCTATACGTTAAGAACTATAGTTTGATTTAGAATGTCTATACTTTTAGATAACGTGCCTGAACCGATCAACTCTTGATATAGAAAATGTTTAAAACATTATCCAACAATACAAAATTATATCCTTTCTTTAATTAGAAAGAGACTAATATGATGTTGTATATCAGGTTCGGTATCTAATAACATTCGTTCAGAATCAATGTATTCTGGTAATACAGGGTGATAACTACCAACAGACTTGGCTGCAACACTTGCACCATTTCTATCTCATGAAACTTATCACCCGTTCTCAGTTCTCTACCTATTTGTAGCCCATGTAACAAATTACATATATGGGATCCTGATCCGGTATCAAATACCCAGGACGTAAATGATATTGAGAAACAGTTCTGTGTAATGAACAAACCCGAAGAAGATGCATCAACATGTACTTTCTTCATTTGGGCGGCACGGGAATTCTGGTAATCCCCTATTTCCTATTCTGTCTTATAACAATTATAAGTTAGAGCGGGACCAACGTTCCCTAGCGTAGTATAATAAGCGGGTTCGGTCAATACATCCGTATTATTATCTTGATTTAAGGCGTGACAGGGTCGTAACCACGAGAGAGAGAGAAGAAAACACTCAGCGTGCTCTTTTACAAGATTAGATTGGTTATCAATTTATCTAATCAGGATGTCACCCACTGTTTTAGTCAAATCTTCCTTCAAACCCTAAAAGGAAAGACTAGCCAGGATTAATTACACTCTACAAGTTCGCCAATCTTTCAGCCAGGCCAGTGGCGGTACTTTGAGGGAGGTTCCCCGTGCTATCGCACGGACCTAATTAAAATAAACCTCGTTTTCCCAGGAGAGTAACCCCGTTAACACCTTTCTAGACACCTACTTGATCGGCTAATTGTAATATGTAAAATTCTCCCAGGAGTAACTCTTACTCGCAGCGGGTATCGGGATCCAACTATATCATAGAAGGTATGCAATCTCATTGCAAATTTCAACAATTGAAATTCCCAATAATATTTTACCCCTAGCGTCCTATGACCTTGACGAATGCCAAACCACCCATAGTCCGCTAGTCAAGTTCAACCCGTACATTTCCTGATTGAATTAAACCCACCCACACGACCCTTGACGAATGCCAAACAACGCCGTACGAATACCCTAATCCAATCGCATCGTATGCTAGCAGATAAGCACTAGTTAGCTACCGTACACTACGCCTTGACGAATGCCAAACTACCGCAGCACGAATACTATGTAGTACTTATCTGAAATGACAGAGGGCTACGACAGGTTTTTAAGAAAACCCTTTGCGTAATGACTTGATATCGTTGTAGAATCGAGTGATTTTGAATGGAATGTTTTTGAGGCCTTTTCTAGTTTTGCTAAAGAGGTCACTCCTGGTGAAGGGATCGTCGGCTCTTTCCTCATCGAATATAAGGTGCAGGATATTTCATAAATATCACTATGCAAAGCAAAACTATAAAAGCAATAAAAAGACAAACCGAGTTTGTAGCATCTGCTACTTTCACTAAAGAGGTCACTCCCAGTGATGGGATCTCGGCTTTTTCCTTATCGAATAAGGTGCTGGATGTTCTACAAGGAACACCGCTATGCAAAGCAAGAACTAGAGCTACCAGTTTTTAAGCAAGTTTCTACAACATTTTTAGGTTTCTTTTAGTTTCATTAATCTCATTAATGAAGTCCCATTTTATTATGCTTCACAAGCATCACATTTGAAACGAAATCTTCAATATAACATATATCATATATATATAATATAAACATTCGTCTCAGGCAGTAATATGATCTCATCACAGAACATTGCAGCAGAAGAAACGTATATGAAATATTGGATATACTAGGAGGTCTGTGATTTAGTACGAGCCTGTATAAAACATGGATATTACGGTCGCGATGAATAGCCAAACCCACATCCCTAGACCCCTACGAGAGCGGCAAACAACACTGCCAATTCTAGGGTTAGGAGACCCGGTCTCGACTCCTCGAGATGGTCTCCCACTGGACCCTAGAACCCGGTTACTTGTGCTCCCCGCCTTGGTTCTACCTAATGCGGAAAAGTAAATAATATACAATGGTGATATCATGCTCAGCCCGGAAGTGCCTCAATAAAAGAATATTACATACAAATGAATTTTACATGAATGAAAAAGAAAAACTCTCATCTCACATAAAACCCCCGGCTATTCAAACGCGACGATCTAATACAACATATCACAGCAACACATAATATCTCATATCATCAACGTAAGCAAGTATGCATATCCCGATTGTCGTTGATGTATAGCAACGAAACCGGCGATACACCACATACTACGGTTATGGTCACAGAAAAGAAAGTGTAAAACTACAACAGTTGGAATCCGCAACCTTCTTAGACATCGCATGCCTAACCAAATGAATTCCTTAGACATCGCATGCCTAACAATTATAAACCATGCATTTTAGTCTTATTATCGAAAACTCTTTTCAATATCAAGTCGGGAAATTCAACAAGATTCCCGACATCCTGATCAAATTCTCATCACAAACTTTAGTAGACGGCCGCACCCCCGGATGCCGTCGACGAAGTGCACTAAGGCGGAACAACGCTGCCGCGAGCACCCGAACGGATGCTTTTGGCGACGGGGTTCTCCTACAGTCACTTGGTCGAGGCTTTGGGGCGTGGCTGTCTATTAATTTTACCCGGCGAGTATCCGCGTACGCTAAGTGATTGCGACGGACTTTTGATCACATCAAAATTCCATGGCAACCGATCATCTGAGACTGAACTGCTAGATTTACAACATTCATATTAGTTATCTCATAACTACTTGTGGATTCCAAATATTGTATCACATTCCAGATAAATAGACAATGTTAAACTTTCCGATCGAATAAACAAACACCCAAGATTTCCCAAATAGTTCTCAACACTTGAAATTAGTTTAAAAACATCCATCACATGCCACATTACCAATGGTCCAGCCATAGAAGGGTCAAGCCAACGCCTCACATGTGGCAACGCCGTACTGCCCCAAACCCTAAGGTTTAGAGGCAGTTCAAGACGGTCACATAATCGAGTTAAGGTTTGTGTTCTTCTAGAGGATCCACCGCGTTGCTTGCACGACTTAGAACGTTCTTAAACTACGGAAAAATCAAACACTTGGAAATTTTCCGGCAGGGGAAAAAGTGAGTTATTGATATCCGTTCGAACTTTTTAACACGTTCTAAAAAATTACCCGGACTAACTAAACGAAATTATACTTTCCGATCGAATCAACGAGCTCCTAATACAACCCAGAAAACTCAACATTTGAGTACAATTAAAAATTCCCAGAAGCATCAGGAAATAAGTGTGGATGTTACTGTGTAAAACCCCAACCCCAATACAACTGTTTGGCCGCGGAACCGCCGCAAAAGCAAGGGTACGGTCGCGGTTCCGCGGCGCAATAAATTTATTGTTCGGTCATTTTTTACAGTAACCCATAAAATCACCTGTGGAATTTTCTGAGCATTTTTAAAATGAAAAAAATCAACTTTTTGAAAAATTTCCAGAAACTAGGGTTTTACGGGTATTCGGAGTTCGATCGGACTTTAAACTTCGCCTAGACTTCGCCTAAAGCTCTAGCTTAACTCCGATACCACTGTAGGGTTACTAGGCACTCTCACAAGGGTCTATAAGGCATCAACCATGCCTAATTTAAAATTTAGACGTGCCGAACAATCCTAACCAAGATCTTTAAACTAGAGATCAGGCGAAACAAAGCATGTTAAACACTTTAACATCTAAGAGTTTGGGATTACAACCTTTGTAGTCCGGTCCTTCACTTCTAAAGCTCCGTGTTGAGGTCCTTTCGCTGCGATCATCGAGTTTCCGGACTCTAGAGAGGCTCCACGAAGAGAAAGATGCAAGCTTGCTTCCGATCTTCGATAACTAAGATGATCTACCATGAAGTTTCTATAACACAAGATCTCACTCACTAAATGAAGTGAACACCCTTATCTAAATGGCTAGGATAAATTAAGATGATGAAGTAGGATTTATGCTCTCATTTATTTTCTATTTATCACACTAAATCATCACATAAAGAAAACCTAGAAGCTTTCTCAAAGCTCAAGGAAGAAGAAGAAGAATGGAAACCTTTTGTGATGAATAATGAAAAATATCATAATGATTAATAATGCAACCATGGTTGAATATGAAGAGGATAACCATTGTAGAGACTTAACCTAGGGTGAAGGGTTTGGGTTGGGTTAGAAATATCTAGCAAAAATATCAAACATAATATCTTTGCTAGAAACAAAGTAAAACCTTCTAGAAGCATCAAGAAAAAGAACTAACCCAAATCAAACCCTAACCTTGTTTTATCTCCATAAAACATGTTGCATTAGTAATCATATCATGTTACAATATTATATACCACATATATAATATATATTTGTAACAAAATAAAATAATACAATTAACATATATCGCATATATATATATCAATGTATTGCCCGAGTGAGAAAAAGAATCTTTTAGCGAGCTTATATCAGTTAACATAATTTAATATATCAAATATATAATTATACATTAAATTATCGAATCAACACTTGATCCGATAATCCGGATATTTCAAAAATAACCGACTAATATTATCTGTGTCAGTTCATCGAATCAACACTTGATCCGATGACCCGGCTATATCATATATACCCGGCCGATATCTCATATCGCGAGAATCTAATACGGTATCACATACACGTATTGTTCTCGGTCCCGCACATATCATATACGTGCTCCTACCCCGTTTTGCCTGAGTCAAGAAACCTCTGTGTAGGACTCTAAAGAATCGTCAATACGCCGGCAGTAGGTGATGATCGTATCAAACACCCACTAGCTGCAAGCGGTCAGCTAAACGTAACAGCCATCCAGGTATTGAGCGATCAGAAGATCAGCAAGCAAGCCTGTACTTTCTACCGCGAATCCAATCGGTAACACTCCCATACAGACCGGTCTCTTCGTCTGATATGTCGCATATCTCGCCTGGGGTGGAAAACGTCAGACCCCAGTAGCATGATAAGTCATGTCGATATGAGGTCTATAACAGTTTGAGAAACTACTGATAACACTTACCAATAAATCTCAGCAACCCTGGCCAGGGATTTCCAGTTATAGCCAATCGAACACAGCGCAACATCAACTCCCTATACCGGGAGAGACGAATCCCCTCCTATCGCTTATTGCCTCCAGGTGATTCGGGACTGCACCCAAAAGCCACCTTTTTGCACGCCCTCTTGGACGTGGTATGATGGATATCAAAGCACAGTGGGAATCACACAAGACTCTATGACGATCTCGGGTCAACAGACTACTCTGTACCAGTGTCACCAAAGAACTGCCATCTGACGTGAGGTATAATACCATCTGGGAGTTCTCGGTGAGTCCGTCCAGTGTACCCAATCTCCACTGAGCACTCGTATACCTTCTCTGATGTCAAACACCAATGGATATGAGATTATCCATCGCCCATCATATAGGTCAAGAAGCGCATACGCTAGTCTACTCTGGAGTATCGATGCCCTGTCTCGGTACTCCCACGACTAGGAACATTTGAAGGATGTACTTGGCGACTACACTGTCCCCACTAGTATGATCCGCATCATAGTCCTGATAGTCAAGTACTCATCCTAAGGGCTTTATCAACATGTAACATAGAGACAATCAGAGTACAAGTTAAGAAAAAGAGCAACCAGATAGCGTACTATCATGTCGAGCAAGAAAGTCCTCCTTATATATGTCCAAGCATCCACTACAATATACATCGTATGTACAGTAATGGCCTCTAGGGCATACATATAACTAACATCTACTAGATCTCCGGAGCGGCTGAGGTTCTTGAAGTTCTACTGCAACATCAGTTTCAACCAATTCGTCATGAGAAATTTGTGTCTCTAGAACCTTTTCTAGTTCTACCGTATTGCCATCAGTACTATTTGTAAAAATTTCATTTTCTAAAAATGTGGCATGTTGAGAAACAAACATCTTTTGTTCCTCCTTGTGGTAGAATAGATATCCATATGAATGTTTTGGATATCCCACAAATTTACACAAGACCAATCGTGTCTCGAGTTTGTCTGGATTCTGCTTTTTGACAAAAGCCGAACAACACCATATCCTAACTCTTTTAAGAGATAGTCTCTTTCCACACTATATCTCATATGGAGTGGTAGACACAGTCTTGGTGGGAACCCTGTTTAGCAGATACATCGATGTCTCCAATGCATGTCCCCAAAAGGAAAGCGGTAACTCAGCATCACTCATCATGGATCGTACCATATCTAATAGGGTACGATTCCTCCGTTCTGACACACCATTGTGCTGTGGTGTGTAAGGGGGAGTGAGCTGAGAGAGAATCCCATTATCTTTTAAGAAGTCTGAAAACTCTGCACTCAAATTGTTAGTGTATATGCCCTAGGGGCCATTATTGTATCATACTGGTTTGTATATTACTTAATGGAAGCTTGGGATAATCACAGTTGTATTAACAGTCTTGCTCAACATAGTAGTATGCTACTTGGTTTATATCTATCTAATTATGTGTATATGTTTCTTTTAGCATATCGCGAATACATTGATAGAGCCCATAGGATCTTGCTTGACTACTAGCGTTGTGATGGTGTCCATATCATAATTTTGCATTATTCTATTCCCCATTCTTATTCATTTTACAAATAAACAGGTGCTTTTGATCCATGTCTGCTACATAGTTGCAGGTTACAGGTTCTCGGAAAAAAACAATGAAAATGATGAAAAGACGATAAAAAAGTGAGACTACGACCAACAAATAAAAGAATCCTGATCATGCCTACAGTTTGAGGGACAAATGAAGATCAATGAACAATTTCACAAAGTACAAAGGCAGCGCAAAGATTCAAGACTTCAACACAAAGCGAACGGTAAAAGTCCACCACATTCTACACTGTGGAAATCTGGAAGAGACTAGAAGACATTCTGAAGAACCAAGGGAAGAAAAGTCAAGTAAAAAGCAACATGAAAATTACTAGAGAAACAGAAGCCCAAGAGCCTCCAAGATGGCCGTGGATCCGCGGCCAAATAAGGCTTTTGGCCGCGGATCCGCGGCCGTGCTAAGCACGTGTCGGTGCAAAAGTTGTTGGCGGCGGCGGTGCGTTGACTAGGCTTCTCAGGGTAATTTTGTAAATGTAGATAGGGATCAGATGTAACCCTAGGGTTTCTATAATCTGTAAATAGAAATCCTAAAGCTCTTTTTGGAGGATGCCTCTTCCTATGCCTCTTTTTATTTATCAACATTCAGAATTTCAATTCCTGTAATGTTTGAAGAGTGCATCAAATAAAAAGTAAGTCTTTTTCTTTACCTTGCCTTTGTTAATCTTTCTTTTCTGCCCTAGTATAGATTTTATTTATCTGCCCTAGTTATAACTTCTATTTATTTGCCGTAATTTAGATAATTAGGTTTTTAAAAACGATTATAAAAATATCTCTTTTTATCAATTCCCTAATGAGTGAGTAGTTCCTCACTTGTTAGGGTTAAGAATTGGAAAGGTTTGAGAGATGAAAATCACTCACCCCTTTCTTGCCCGTCATACATTTTAATAGGACTCTATGCATACATACACACACCGCTCACTACGGCACCCTATCCCAAGAGGTAGCGGTGATACCGTAGTTAAAGACCGGTTGTGTATGTTTTCCATGGAGGTTAGGGTAAGAGTTAAGAAAGGACGGACAAGGACCTAGAGGAAAAAAACCTAGTTTCTTCCTGATGGTACTAATCTACTTTGTTAATTATTATCTTAACACCTAAATAGATCTTAATTAGGGCATAGAAAGCGGTGAGAAATATTGAATTTCCAAACTTAACCTAAACCTAACCCTAGCAAGGTTTTAATCCTAATCGAACTCATTTCAGTTTTTTATGATAATCAATCCTACCAAAATTAGAATTAACTCGTTAGAACAAATAGAAAATACACAAAATCCCTGTGGACCGACCCGTACTCAACCGGCTAGCTCCCAAGCGACACCATTCTTGATTGTGGTTAATAATCTTTGATTCATCTTTTAAAAGCGAAAGCGCACATAAATCTCTCGATCAATCAGATGGCAGTCACACTAGTGGGGGCTGGGTAGTCTACAAGCACATCCTTTTTCAGGTCCCTAGTCATAGGATTATCGAGATAGGGCATCGATACTCCGGAGTAGACTAGTGTATACGCTTCTCATACCAACAGCGGAAATGGTCTGTCCCACAGCCATTAGTGCATTGTACTGGAGATAGTATGCAGGTGCTCGTTGGGTTACGGGTACACCAGAAAGGACTCGCAAGGAACTGTTGGTTGGTATTATACCCGTCGTCAGTTAACAATTCCCAGGTGACATGAGTACAGTATAGTCTGTAGACTTGACACTGCTGCTTCGCCTCGAGTGTGTTCTCATTGTTCTTAGATTGCTACCCTACCACGGCTCGACAGAGTCGTGCGAATAGGTAGCAGTTGGGTGCAGTCCCGAAGCACTTGGATGCAGTTGCAGTTAGATAGGACTCGTCTCTCCCGATATTGGGGGTTGATATCGCGCTGTGTTTGGAGAGCGATTACGCAAGGTCCCTGGCCAGAGCAAGCGAGATTTACTGGTAGGTTTTTCCGGTAGTTTCTCATGGTGTAATGAGCTTCACTCCAACACGAGTTAGGGGACTGACGCTTGCTGCCCCCTAGGCCCGATATGCGATAGTTTTAGACGAACAGACCGGACTGTACGGAGATTGTCGCATCCGGCTCAGTAGGAGTTCGGATGGGTTTCCTCAACGGCCTTCTTATCGACATCTACCTGGGGACCGTTACGTACAGCTAGTACCGCTTGCGGCCTGTGGTTAAACCCACTGCCAGCGTAGTGTCGAGTCTTTAGAGTCCCACACAGAGAGTTTCCCTACTTCAGACGAAACGATATAGAGGTCGTTTGGTTTTACAACAGGGTTCGGACATATATGTGTACTTGTGAACGTATGATGTTCGGGCAGATTATACTAGAGGGCTTTGGTTTAAGCCAGATTCTAGTATTGGATTATTGGATTTATGCAGTCTCAGTATATCCGTGTTTTTCGTAAATACGAATGGGAGGGGCATTCTCGTAATTACTCGAGAAGCTTCTAGAAGAAAGGTGACTCATTATGTTTTAATTCATTTATGAATTAAGCTTAATGAGGTGGAGGAGATGATGTGTTATTTGCATTAAATGAAACCATGACTCATGTGATGATTCATCCTTTTGTATTAAATGAAGCATGGTTGTAATTATGATATATTATTTATTAGATAATTATCATGCTTCATGATATACACAAATGAGTGATATTTTCATTTCATAATCACAAACACATTCTCTCTCCTCAAGCCCTCATCTTCTTCATCATAACCATAATCCTCTCATGTGTTGAAAACCCTAGGGTTAGCAAGACTAATAGATCCTTAATCTACCTATATATTCTCTAGGTCACTTGGATTAGCAATCCTAGCCAATTAGTTAACTCAAGTTAGAGGTTAAATCTTGGAGAAAGAACTCTCGGGTGGATATTCTATTACATCGAGGAGGCCGACGAGGAGGTGAACAACAAGAACAAGAAGGACTAGTATCTTGAGGTATAATCATCTATCATAGTAGTTTAGCACTTCTAGATAGTTTGTTAGTTAGGGTTTAGCAAAGATCCGTTTGATAGTCAATGTTACTTTGAACAAAATGATTGTTTACCTATTCCGCCTCTCCGCATCTTGTGGGGTGTGTAACGTTGACTTATAGTGGTATCAGAGCCTAGCTAAACCATAACTAACATGTTAACAATGTCATTAGAAATTCGATCGCAATTTAATCCCGAAAAAATGACATTTTCACCAAGTTTCTGCCGATTTTAAATTGGGGTCTAAAAAGTTTTCAGGGACCCTTAAAAATACAAGCAGGGTTTTTTAAGAATTATGAAGAAATTTGGGATCGTGACTCGTCCAAACCGCCGCGGAACCGCGGGTGATCCAATCAATCCGCCGCGGATCTGCGGCCGAGTTGACACCGAGTCAACCCAAATTTGCTCAGTTATTCTTCTGTGTTGACGTTGGGTTTTCTGGGATGTTTTGTTTCTGCTCAGGTTTTATGTGCACAGAGAATTATTTGGAGTAGATTCATATATGGTGCTTGATCAAAATTCTAAGAACTTTGGCTAACTGGATTATATCTGTGTTGTGATTAATGTGTTTGTAAACCTCCCATAATTGCTAGTATGTCGGTTAGCCGGGGGTTGCGCATTTCTGTAATGGTTACTTTATGTTTGTGAATATGAACTTCTTGGATTGTTGTGAATGGATAGCCGGGGATGTGAGACAAGTGTTTCTTTCATTCATTTGTAAATTGTAAATTGTTGTAATATTCTTTTGTAGGGCACATCCGGGTTGAGGTTGTAGCCACCGTTGTATTATTTCATTTACTGTTTTCTGCTCCTAGGATAGGCCCAAGGTGGGGGTGCACAAACTACCGGGTACTTTGAAGTGCTTAGCGGCCTACTCACGTCGTTGAGGGAGACCGCTTCACTTGGGGTACTTGACGGGTAGTTTGTTGTACCCGTAGGGGTCTAGGGTGGGGTTGGCTATTCATCATGACTATGTAATCCTTCTTTCATTGCAGGCTCAAAGGAAATGCGGATTCCTAGAATATCAATATGTTCATCTGTGATTTGGAATGCCTATTATTGCATCTGACGAATGTACAATATCTATATATAATATCTAGTAGGCGTTGCTTATGTCTTGCATCCGTGCTAGCCCAGCCCCCGCTCTGTCGTTAGTTAAGTAACCTAACGGGTGAATGACGGGGCCCAGTGGCGAATGCGAATAGCATAAGTGGACGTTGTATTTTCGTTGTTTTCTGCAATGATAGGTTAATTGATGGGACGCATTATATTAATGCAAAGAAAATAAACCAAAGTTGAATCGTTGGAACAGTTTAAAAGAAACCACTCGGTTAATTTTAAAACAGCAGATTTTTAATTGCGGAGATTAAACCACTCCTTTTAAAAGCTATCAAGTTCCTTCGATCATATCAAGTTCATTACGTTCACGGTTTCGCCAAAACCATTCATAGCCCCCCGTCTTTTTATTTGGGTATTCAGTAGTATTCAAGTTATGTATTTTGACCAACGCCAAGGCATAGTGTTTGGTAGCTACTGGGTATTCATCTGTTGCATAGATAGATGAGTTGGTTTGGGACAGTCGTACTTCTATTTGGCCAACGTCTGGGGTATGTACGGGTGGGTTCAAATTAACAAGATAATGATGTGTAGAACTTGACATGTGACTTATGACATTTTGACCAACGCTAAGGTCATAAGAGTATGGGGCAAAAATCCACATAGGGAGTTTCTAAAGAAACCGAAACTTGCTAGAGTTGCATACCATTTAGAGTGTGATAATTTTGGTAGGATTCCTTCAGCTTTATCACACGATGATATTTGGATCCCGATCCTACTGTGAGTATATACTACTCATCAGGAGATTCTTTCACTTAAAGATCAATGCTATAAGCTAAGTAGGTGTCGAGAAAGGGGTCAGCGGGGCTACGCCCCCAGGGAAAAGTGGTTATTTAATTAAGGAACTTCGCGAAAGCGTCGTAAAACCTCCCTCGAAGTACCGACACCGGCCTGGCTGAACGGTTAAGCAAGTATTGTACAGTAAGAATAGTTCTGACTAGTTCTTCCTTTTGGTTTGAGGAAGGATTCGAGAAACGGTGGGAGCCATCCTGTTTAGATAAACTAAAATCCACTCTAAACTTGCAAGAGCATAATGCTAAAGTATTTTCTTCTCTCTCTCCTAAATTGCAGCGACTAAGAACATGATGGTCCTTAAGTTATTATTAGATAAAAATATTTTGACAGGGCCAAACTATAAAGATTGGTTCCAGAATGTCAAGATGGAAATCACCTATGACAAATTGGGGTATGTCCTTACTATTAAGGCCCCTGCCGTCCCAGGTCCAGAATCCAGTATCGCGGATAAGGAAATCTGCAAGACCTGGGAGTTAGACTGCGCGAAGGCCAAATGCATCGTGCTTGCCTCTATGGATAATGAACATCAGAGAAGGCACGAGAATATGGATCTTGAATCCATATTTCTCCACACCAAGGAACTGTATGGAGAGAAATCTCGTATAGCTAGATACGAGACGTCGAAGAACTTGTTTCAGTCAAGGCAGGCCGTCGGATCATCAGTAGGGGAACATGTCCTTAAGATGATTGGCTATATAGATGAGCTCGCGGACCTCGGGACAACATTAGAGAACGAGCTATATACAGACTTGATTCTCCAGTCCTTTCCTTCCACCTATGCCCAGTTTATCTTGAATTTCAACATTCAAGGTAAATAAGTTGAACTTCCAGAACTCCTCAACATGTTAAGGAGTGCAGAGGGCACCTTACAGAAAGCAAGGGAAACACCCGCTCTGTTTGTTCGTGGTGCTTCCTCTTCCAGGTCCAAGGCAAAAGCCAAAGGAAGGAAGAAGAACGCCCCTACCAAACCGAGAGGAGGTGTTGGTAAGGTGGAAGCCAGGGGAAAGGCAAAGGTTGCAGTGCCGGTAGTAGCAAAGGACGAGTGCTTCCACTGTCGTAGGAAAGGCCATTGGAAGAAGGATTGCAAATCTTGTATTGCCAAGAACCAGGACCCGAGGCAAGTTGTGGCTTCGGTTTCAGGTGTGTTTGTAATTGAAAATTGTCTGTCAATCAACTTTACTTCTTGGGTATTGGATACCGGATCGGGATCTCATATATGGAATTCATTACATGCACTGAGAAGCCATAGAGTACTGAAGGTTGGTGATATGACCCTAAAAGTTGCGAACGGAGCGAGCGTGCATGCTATGTCCGTAGGGGATTATCACCTTGGATTGACGAGTGGACATATTTTGGTTTTACGCAACTGTTTTTGTGTACCTAGTTTAACGTGTAATATCATATCAGTATCGTTGTTATCAAAAGAAGGTTATGATTTCACGTTTGTAAGTGATGTTGTTAACATCCACCTTAATCATGGTTTGATTGGGTCCGGTACACTAGATAACGGTATATACGTATTAAACCAATTGCAGATTTTCAATGTCCAGAACACACTAAAAAGAAAGTCTCCAAATATAAATCAGGGTTTTTTATAGCATTGTAGACTAGGTCACATCAATGAGAAAAGGTTAACTAAGTTACATAAAGAAGGATACTTGGATCCGTTCGAATATCAATCATATGCCACTTGTCAATCATGTCTCAAAGGAAAGATGATAAATACTCCATTCACTGGACATGGAGTAAGAGCGAGCGAGCTCTTAGGACTCATACACAGCGATGTACGTGGTCTAATGTCTACACATGCAAGAAGCGGTTTTTCTTATTTCATTACTTTTACGGACGATTTCTCTAGGTATGGATTCATTTTCTTGATGAAACATAAATCCGAGGCCTTTAAGAAATTCTGAGAATATAAGAATGAAGTAGAAAACCAAACCGGCAAAAGTATCAAGACATTGAGATCTGATCGAGGTGGTGAATACTTAAGTGCCGAGTTCCTGGGTTACCTAAAAGAGAATGGAATTCTCTCTCAGCTTACTCCTCTATACACTCCACAACATAACGTTGTATCGGAAAGACGGAACCGAACCCTATTGGATATGGTACGTTCCATGATGAGTAATGCTGAGTTACCGCGATCTTTCTGGGGTTATGCACTAGAATCAGTTGCATATCTTTTGAACAGGGTTCCTACCAAGATTGTGCCAACCACACCATATTAGATGTGGAGTGGGAAGAAACCCTATCTTCAGTATCTCAAGATATGGCGATGTCCAGCTTTTGTTAAAAAGCAGCATGCGGACAAACTCGAGGCACGCTCAGTACAGTGTAAGTTTGTGGGATATCCAAAGAACTCCAAGGGGTATTTTTTCTATTACGCAAAGGAACAAAAGGTTTTTGTTTCTCGTAATGTCCATTTTCTAGAACAGCAGTGTTTAGAAAAGGAAACAAGTGGGAGTACAATAGAACTGAAAGAAATTCCAGAACCACAAGCTACTACTGAAAGCTTGATAGAACCAGAAGTTCCAGAAGAACAGGACATTCCCGCACCCTTCAGTAGGAGTAGTAGGCCATCCTATCCGCCTGAGAGATACTACGGTTTTCTCATAGACGGGGATAAAGAGGATTGCGTCATTGATAATGATGAACATACTAGCTTCCAACAAGCCATCCAGAGCAGCGACTCAGTAAGATGGCTGGATGCAATGCGGACCGAGATGGATTCCATGTACACCAACAAAGTATGGACTTTGGACTTTGCTCCAGATGGAGTAAAACCCATAGGATGCAAGTGGATCTTCAGAAAGAAGATTGGTGTAGATGGACAGGTGGAAACCTATAAGGATAGACTTGTTGCAAAGGGTTTTCGTCAAAGGCCTGGTTTGGACTATGACGAAACTTTTTCTCCAGTGGCTATGCTCAAATCCAATCGGATCCTTCTTGCCATTGCTGCCTTCCATGATTATGAGATCTAGCAGATGGACGTAAAGACGGCTTTTCTAAATGGAAATTTGGACGAGTGCGTCTATATGGATCAGCCAGAAGGTTTCAATCAGAGTGGGAGAAGCGGGAAAGTGTGCAAGTTGCTCAAGTCCATTTATGGACTAAAGCAGGCATCGCAGAGTTGGAACATCTGTTTTGATGAAACGGTCAAAGAATATGACTTTATCAAAAATCTAGATGAGCCATGTATATATAGTAAGATTGTAGCACGAACTATCGTATTCCTCGTCTTATACGTGGATGACATTCTCTTGATAGGAAATGATATTCCTATGCTACAATTTGTCAATGGATTCTTGTCACACAGGTTATCCATGAAAGACCTGGGTGATGCCTCTTACATTCTAGGGATCCAGATCTATCGTGATAGATCTAAGAGGATGTTGGGACTTTCGCAGTACAGGTATATCAACACTATACTGAAAAGATTTAGTATGGAAGATTCTAAGCGCGGTAATTTACCAGCTTGTCACGGAATAACCCTCTCTAAAAAGATGTCGCCCAAGACTGATTTGGAAAGGGATCGCATGTCGATTATACTATACGCTTCTGCGGTAGGCTCAATAATGTGTGTGACGTTGTGCACCAGACCAGATGTAGCTTACGCAGTAAGGGTGGCAAGCCGGTATCAGTCAGACTCAGGGGAGAAGCACTGGATAGCAGTAAAGAACATTCTTAAGTACCTGAGAAGGACTAAGGATATGTTCTTGGTTTACTGCGGAAAAGACCTCCAGATCGAGTCTTTTACTGACTCCAGCTTCCAGAATGACAAGGATGACTCCAAGTCCATGTCAGGTTATGTCTTTACTCTCAATGGAGGGGCGGTGTGCTGGAAGAGTTCCAAGCAGGACACTATTGCTAACTCGATGATGGAAGCGGAGTATATCGCAGCTTCTGAAGCCGCAAAGAAAGCAGTCTGGGTAAAGAAGTTCTTACCAGAACTTCAGGTGGTTCCATCCATTGTTGATCCAATACCTCTGTATTATGACAACAACGGGGCTATAGCTTTAACGAAGGAACCCAGGTCCCATCAAAAGTCCAGACACATCTTGAGGCGGTATCACCTGATCAGGGAGATCATTGATCGCCGGGAGATCGAGGTCCGGAGAGTAACTACAGAGGAGAACACTGTAGATCCATTCATAAAGGCCATACCTCAGACACAGTTCGAGAGGCTATTAGAGAAGATAGGTCTGCGATACGCCAGTACATGGCCCTAGTGCAAGTGGGAGATTGTTAGTGTATATGCCCTGGGGGCCATTATTGTATCATACTGGCTTGTATATTACTTAATGGAAGCTTGGGATATTCACAGTCGTATTAACAGACTTGCTCAACATAGTAGTATGCTACTTGGTTTATATCTATCAAATTTTGTGTATATGTTTCTTTTAGCATATCGCGAATACATATTGATAGAGCCCATAGGATCTTGCTTGACTACCAGCATTGTGATGGCAGTCACACTAGTGGGGGCTGGGTAGTCTACAAGCACATCCTTTTTTAGGTCCCTAGTCGTAGAATTATCGAGACAATGCATCGATACTCCGGAGTAGACTAGTGTATACGCTTCTCATACCAGCAGGGGAAATGGTCTGTCCCACAGCCATTAGTACATTGTACTGGAGATATTATGCAGGTGCTCGTTAGGTTACGGGTACACCGGACAGGACTCCCAGGGAACTGTTGATTGGTATTATACCCATCGTTAGTTAATAGTTCCCAGGTGACATGAATACAGCATAGTCCGTAGACTTGACACTGCTGCTTCACCTCGAGTGTGTTCCTACTGTTCTTAGATTGATACCCTACCACGGCTCGACTTAGTCGTGCAGACAGGTAGCAGTTGGGTGCAGTCCCGAAGCACTTAGAGGCAGTGGCAGTTAGATAGGATTCGTCTCTCCCGGTATTAGGGGTTGATATCGCGCTGTGTTTGGAGAGCCATTACGTAAGGTCCCTGGCCAGGGCAAGCGAGATTTACTGGTAGATTTTTCCGGTAGTTTCTCAAGGTGTAATGGGCTTCACTCCAACACGACTTATATCGCTTTTAGGGGACTGACGCTTGCCGCCCCTAGGCCCGATATGCGATAATCTTAGACGAACAGACCGGACTATATGGAGATTGTCACATCAGAATCAGTAGGAGTTCGGATGAGTTTCCTCATTGGCCTTCTTATCGACATCTACCTGGGGACCATTACGTACAGCTAGTACCGCTAGCGGTGTCATGACCCGAAATTGGCATGTGACGCCCCTAATACTACGCAACGTCCAAAGGCATAACACAGTAAAAGAAAGCCAAAACCCAGAAATCTAAACCATAAAAAAGACAAGAAAAGATAATAGGAATTTTTGAAACATTTGAAATCACAACCCAAATTCTTTAAAAGTCCAACTTTCTTTCTTTAAAATTTTGGCTGCACCCCCTTTTGTAAAAACTAGCCCAAAAATGGGTACAACATAAATATAAATGAAGCATCCCCGAACGGGAGCAAATACACGCCAAAAGGCGGAAAACAACCACCACAACAAAATACGACGCCGTAGCGAAGAAATAAAAGACAATAGAAAGGAAACTGTATAAAAGACAACCAATTCATAAATAATATACAATATCGTCCTCACCAAGTCTCTAAGTCAATAAAATAACAGTAGATGGAGAGTACAAGGATACAACAATATGCAATACAAAAATACGGATAACCACAAAATCCACCTAAGCAAAACTGCACACTATGAGCTGAAGCGGTATCCGTAGCAAAAGATGATCAGATAGATGAATAGCCAGCCTCGACTACTCTGGGGAGACACCCTGCAAAACAACTGTGGCACAACAGGGGTGAGTTGCCAACTGGTGAATAGTAAATAACATATGCAAGTAATCGCAAGTATGCACGTACAGCGTGAATCAATGATATGCAATTAACAGTAATAACTGGTCATACGAATGCTGTAATAATGAAAAGTACACTAGCAGGTACAACTAATACATGAAGAATAATAATAGGACAATCAGTATGCAATAATTGTGCAATAATGATATGAAAATGTAGATATGCAACAATCATGAAGGGTACATTAACAGGTACTACTAATACATGAAACAGCGCTTAAACAATAAATATGAGGTATGGAGAGAAATATGTCATTTCCACGGAATCCTGACATCGTGGTAGGATCACAAAATCCATCAAGACAATCAAAATCCCAATTCCTCAAATCAGCCCCCAAATTGGCTCCCATATCATATAAGTCTCACATCTCCTCAATGTACAATATCGAATAAATCTCTTATATCCCGAATGTACAAAATCAAGTGAGTCTCGTATATCCTTTATCAAATCTCAAGTAAAAATCATATGTCCTAAATCCAATATCCAGTGAATCTCTTATAACCTAGGTATATTTATGTGAATAAATATGATAAGGTATATATATTAATGTCAATACACATATATTAGCGTCCCATTCCACTAATATTGGTGTAAGGGCATATATAACAGCGTCCTAACCCACTATTATATATACATATGAGTAAAAAGAAATATCATGAAACCAATGTGCCAAGCATCGACAGAGAAATACTGATCTATCAGGTGCTGTCACCAAGACTGGCACCCTGATAGGTACGTATTATACGCTATACCGAAAGCTCGAGTGCCTAGCTCTGACTATCGCCTTTCGACGTATCCATACGTACATTGTAGGGTTCCTAGGCACCCCAAGGAGGTCTCACAAGGCATCAACCATGCCAATTTGAAATTTTACGGTGCCGAGAAACCCTAGACTACGGATCGTCGGCTAGAATTCTAGGCGAAACATGAAACTATTTAACATCTTAACTAAAAGGAAACGGAAATAAAACCTTTGTAGATCCGGTGCTCCACCTCCATAGCTCCGCAATGAAGTCCTCTCGCTGTTCCAAACAAATCTCGGGCTCTAGCGTCGGCTTCATCGGAGAATAGGCGAGCTAGGTCGTCGATGTCCATGCCAAAGATGATCTATGTAGAAGCATCGCTAGATCAAGCTCCACCTTCACCAAGCCATGAAAACTCGTGAAGGAAACACCCTATACTACTTGGCAAGAGGTAGAGGATGAAGAAATAGGAAGTGGGTTCACTTTAGAATTGGATTTCTCACTCTCTTCCATCACTTGCCATTAATGGAGCAAGTTTTCTTCATGTGAAGAAAATGAAGAAGAAGAAGAATGTTATGATAAGAATAATTCAAAAAAGAAAAGATAATGAATTCTTATCATAAGCTAACCATAGTTAGGTGTAGAGAATTAATTAGGGTTAAGTGGAATGGTTAGGGTTAAGCATGAGACAAAATGGTCACAAAGTCAAAGTATTCATGAAGCTTCATGAAAGAACAAAAGAATGCCACCATTTTTCTCTTGCCATTTTATTTTTCCAAAAAAAAAGAAAAAGATTACTAAATGAATAAGGAAATCAAAAACCCTAATCATCCACTTAACCATAGTTTAATTCTTTACACTTAACCAAAAGGCATGTATCATCAAACATGATACAATCATGTGCACAAAAACTATATCGAATATACAATGTGCACATCCGAGCGAGAAAATCCATTTAAAGTGAACCAATACTAGTTAATGCAAAGTAATATATCAAATATATAATTATAGATTAAATCATTAAATCAACACTTGATTTAACGATCTGGTCATATCACATATAACCGACTAGTATCCAATGTATCGGCTCATCGAATCAATCATTGATTCGATAACTAGGTTATATCGCATACAACCATTCGACACATTCATCGCGAGAATGAAATACGGTATCACATACACGCATTATTCTCGGTCCCGCACATGTCTCATATGCGCTCCTATTTCGTTTCGCTTGAGCCAGGAAACCTCTGTGTAGGACTCTAAAGACTCGTCAATACGCCGGCAGCAGGTGATGATCATATCAAACACCCACAAGCCGCAAGCGGTCAGCTAAACGTAACGGCCACCCGGGTATTGAGCGATCAGAAGATCGACGAGCAAGCCCGCTCACACTCCTGTGAATCCAACCAGTAACACTTACCGTACAGTCCGGTCTGTTCGTCTGATATGTCGCATATCTCGCCTAGGGGTGGTAAACGTCAGACCCCAATAGCTCGATAAGTCGTGTCGATATGAGGTCTATAACAATTCGAGAAACTACAGGTAGCACATACCAGTAAATCTCAGCAACCCTGGCCAGGGATTTCCAGTTATAGCCAATCGAACACAGCGCAACATCAACCCCCTATACCGGGAGAGACGAATCCCCTCCTATCGCTCATTGCCTCCATGTGACTAGGGACTGTACCCAAAAACCACCATTTTGCACGCCCTCTTGGACGTGGTAAGATGGAAATCAAAGCACAGTGGGAACCACACAAGACTCTATGACGATCTCGGGTCAACAGACTACTCTGTACCAGTGTCACCAGAGAACTGCCATCTGACGTAAGGTATAATACCATCTGGGAGTTCTCGGCGAGTCCGTCCAGTGTACCCAGTCTCCACTGAGCACCCGTATATCATCTCTAATGTCAAACACCAATGGATATGGGATCATCCATCGCCCATCTGTATGGGTCGAGAAGGTATACGCTAGTCTACTCTGGTATATCGATGCCCCGTCTCGATACACCCATGACTAGGGACTTTGAAGGATGTACTTATGGACTACCATGTCCCCACTAGTATGATCCGCATCATAGTCCAGGTAGTTAAGTACATATCCTAAGGGCTTTACCAACGTGTAACAGGGAGACAATCAGTGTACACGTTAAGGTAAATATCAACCGGATAGCATACTATCATGTCGAGCAAGAAAGTCCTCCCTATATATGTCCCAGCATCCACTACAATATACATCCTATGTATAGTAATGGCCTCTAGGGCATACATATAACTAACAATCTCCCACTTGCACTAGGGCCATCTGATAGCAGTGGTTGCAGTATCTCATACTCAACCATCCCATAAAAGTCTCTCTCTGGGAACAGGCCTTTGTCAGAGGATCCGCTCTGTTGTCCTCTGAGTCTACTCTCCTAACCTTGATCCCTTGGAGATCAACCATCTCCACGATCAGGTGACACTGCCTTAGAATATGTCTGGATCACTGATGGGACCTGCGTTCCTTGGCACAAGTCATAACTCCATTGTCTCACAATGGTAGGAACATAGTTCATCTCATGAACTAATATACACCCAAACAGCCTCTTTGGTAGCATCTTAAGTAGCGATGTATCCAGCCTTTATCGTCTAGTATGTCACGGTATCTAGCTTGGAACTCTTCCAACATACCGTCCCTTTACTGAGGGTAAAGACAATGCCTGTGACTGACATTCAGTCGTCCTTATCACCCTGGAATCCTTCCAGTGATTCTCCCCAGGATCGATTGATACCATCTCACTACATCTAGTGAGTTTCCTAACATCCAATTACATCTATCTCATAGATGAAAACACAGGATTTAGGAGGTATCATTTTTATCCTATATGGAGAATCTTTGTGATAAGCGGAGATTGACAGAGCGTAGCATAGGAAACTCCTTCCCTATCAAGAGTATGTCATCCACGTACTCTACTAGGATCGTCACCATACTCCCTACTACCTTTTTGTTCATACAAGGTTCATCTACCATTTTGACGATATCAACTTCTTTGACTAATCCATCAAAACAGATGTTCCAACTCCGCGATGCCTGCTTTATCCTATAAAGCATCTTGCACACATTTCCGCTTCTCCCACTGTCTACGAGGCCCTCTGGCTGTGTACTTATAGACTGCCTTTTCTAAAACATCATTTAGAAAAGCTGTCATGACACCCAACCGCCAGATATCGTAGTCATGGTATGTAGCCGTGGTAAGTAGGATCTGAATGGACTTAAGCATAGATACTGGAAAAAGGTTTCATCATTATCCACGCCTGGTCAATGACGAAAACCTTTAACAAGTCTAGCTTTGAAAGTCTCAACTTTTCCATCTACACCAAGTAATTTTCTCAAGATATACTTGCTCCTGATGGGGATTTAACCCTTTAGATATAGCAACCAAAGTCCATACTTTGTTGGTGTATAAGGATTCCATCTCAGATCGATAAACATCCAGCCATTCCTACAGAGTCTTACTCTCGATGGCCAGCTCGAAGCTAGTTGGGTCATCATCTCATGATGCAATCCTCGCTCCCACTGTCATATAGAAACCGAAGTATCTCTCAGGTGGGTGAGGAACCCTACTAGATCGGCGGAGAGGCTGAGGTTCGTTGGTTTCTATTGAATCCTTCGGTTCTACCAAATCATCTGCTGTAGTTTGTATAGCTGGAACATTTCCAGTTCTACATAATAGACCTTGCCTCGAGCTTGTCCGGATTTTGCTTTTAGACATAGGCCGGACAACCCCAAATCTTAACCATCTTAAGATATGGGCTCTTCCCTTTCCATATCACATATAAAGTGGTAGGCAACTGATTTGATCTGAACCCTTTTCAATAGGTATGCAGCTTCTCAAGTGCATAACTCCCAAAAGGAACTATGTAACTCAGTAGTACTCATCATAGAGCACACCTTATCATATAGGGTGTTATTGCTCCGCCCCGATATATCATCGTGCTATGGTGTATACGGAGGAGTAATCCTGAGAGAGAATCTCATTCTCCTTTAGAATAGTCCAGGAATTCCGTGCTCAAGTATTCTCCTCCCTGATCGCATCAAAGGACATAATACTTATACCCTCATTTGGTTCTCTACTTCTAACTTATATTCTGTGAATATCTCAAAAAGTTCGGACTTGTGTTTCAATAGGAACATAGGTCTGAATCTCGAAAGATCATCAGAGAATGTAATGAAGTACAAAGAATCGGTCTTGGCATGTGTAGACAGGGGACCTTACATACATCAACATGTATCATCCCAAGAGTTTACTAACTCTTTCTCTGTTTCCTGTAAACAGAGCTATGGTCATCGTATCTTTGTGACATGACTGGCAAGTTTCATAAGATGTAAATTCAAACTGATTTAAATATGCATCTACATGTAACTTCAGCCAGTCGGGTCGCATTGAAATGACCTAGTCTACAATACCTCAAGAAGGATCCGTTCATTTCTGAACTCTTCCTCTTGTGTGTGTTCCGTATACTAAAGAACTGTTGTTCGATTTAGAACATCAACGCTTTTAGATAACGTGCCTGAACCGATCAACTTTTGATATAGGAAATATTCAAAACATTATCCAACTATAAAAATTTTATCATTTCTTTACTAATAAAGAGATTGATATGATTTTGTATATCAGGTTCGGTATCTAATAACATTCGTTCAGAATCAATGTATTTGGAATATAGGGTGACAGTGACCAACAGACTTGGCTGCAACACATGCCCCGTTTTCTGCCTCATGAAACTTATCACCCGTTCTCAGTTCTTTACCTATCTGTAGCCCATGTAACAAATTACATATGCGGGATCCCGATCCGGTATCAAATACCCAGGACGTAAAGAATACTGAGAAACAGTTCTGTATAATGAACACACCCGAAGATGATGCATCAGCATGCACTTTCTTCGTTTGGGCGGTACGGGAAATCTGGTATTCCCCAATTTCCTGCTCTGTCTTATAACAATTATAAGTTGGAGCGGGACCAACATTCCCCAGCTAAGTATAACAAGCGGGTTCGGTCAATATTCCGTATTATTATCTTGATTATGGCGTGATATGGTCGCTACCAGGAGAGAGAGAGAAGAAAACACTCAGCGTGCGCTCTTTCAAGAATAGATTGGTTATTATTTTATCTAATCAGGATGGCTCCCACTGCTTTTTATCAAATCTTCCTTCAAACCCTAAAAGGAAAGACTAGCCGGGATTAATTACACACTATAAGTTCGCCAATCTTTCAGCCAGGCCAGTGTCGGTACTTTGAGGGAGGTCCTCCGTGCTTTCGCACGAACCTAATTAATGTAAACCTCGTTTTCCCAGAGACGTAACCCCGTTGACACCTTTCTAGACACCTACTTGATCGGCTAATTGTAATGTGTAAAACTCTCCCAGGAGTAACTCTTACTCGCAGCGGGTATCGGGATCCAACTATCTCATAGAAGGTATGCAATCTCATTGCAAATTTCAACACTTGAAATTCCCGATAATATTTTGCCCCAAGCGATCTATGACCTTGACTGAGTCAACAAATCATAGACCACAAGTAAAGTTCAACCCGTCATTTCTCGATTGAATTAAACCCACCCGCACGACCCTTGACTGAGTCAACAAGGCCGCACGACTACCCTAATCCAATCGCATCATATGCTTTGCAGATAAGCACTAATCAGCTACCGCACACTACGCCTTGACTTAGTCAACAAACGCAGCACGAATACTAACTATGACTTATCTGAAATGACGGAGGGCTACGTCAGGTTTTTAAGAAAACCTTTTGCGTAATGAACTTTATATCGTTGTAGAATCAAATGATTTTAAAATGGAGTGTTTTTGAGGCTTTTCTAGTTTTGCTAAAGGAGTCACTCCCGGTGAAGGGATCGTCGGTCCTTTCCTCGTCGAATGAGATGCGGGATATATCATATATATCACTGTGCAAAGCAAAAACCCTTAAAAGCAATCAAAAGACAAACCGAGTGTGTAGCATCTGCCAGTTATTGCTAAAGGAGTCACTCCCGGTGAAGGGATCTCGGTCCTTTCCTCATCGAATAAGGTGCAGGATATATCATATATACCGCTGTGCAAAGCAAGAACTGTAGCTACCTGTTTTATTCTGAAATTCAATTCTACAACATCTTAGGTTTCTTTTATTTCATTAATCTCATTAGTGAAGTCCCATCATTTAAGTACCTAAACATCACAGATAAATACGACGTACACTTATGCCATCCGCATTCGCCTCGATGTCCCCTCGTGCACCGTTAGGTTAGGTAACTAACGGCAGAGCGGGGCAGGGCTATCGCGGGTGTAAAACATAAGTAACGCCTATATAATATATCATATATACTATATACTGTATCTATCACAGAACATCACATGATCACATCACAGATATCGCAGCAGAAGAAACATATGAAATATTGGATATACTAGGACGTCCGTGTTTTCAATACGAGCCAGTATAAAACACGGATTCCACGGTCGTGATGAATAGCCAGACCCACACCCCTAGACCCCTACGAGAGCGGCAAGCAACCCTACCAATTCTGGAGTTAGGAGACCCGGCCCGACTCCTCGAGTTGGTCTCCTACTGGACTCCAGAACCCGGTTACTTGTGCCCTCCTCCTTGGGTCTATCCTAGTGCGGAAAAGTAAATAATATACAAAAGGTAACATCTTCCGCAACCTGGAAGTGCCCCAATAAAAGAATATTACATACAAGTTTTTACATGAATGAAAATGAAAAACACTCATCTCACATAAAAAACCCCGGCTATTCAAACACGACGATCCAATATAACATATCCAGCAACACATAACATCACATGTCATCAACGTAAGTAAATATGCGCATCCCAATTGTCGTTGACATATAGCAACGAAACCGGCGATATCACATATTACACTTACGGTCACAGAAAAGAAAGTGTAAAACTACAACAGTTGGAATCCGCAACCACCTCAGACATCGCATGCCTGACCAAATGAATTACTTAGACATCGCATGCCTAACAATTATAAACCCCGCATTTTAGTCTCAAAATCGAAAACACTTTTCAATATCAAGTCGGGTAATTCAAAAAGATTCCCGACATCCTGATCGAATGCTCGTCGCAAATTTCAGTAGGCGGCCGCACCCCTGATGCCGTCGACGAAGTGCACCAAGGAGGAACACCGCTGCCGCGAGCACCCGAACGGATGCTTTCGGCGACGGGGTTCTCCTACAGTCACTTGGTCGGGGCTATGGAGTGAGGCTGTCTATTAAGTTTACCCGGCGAGTATCCGCGTACGATACGTGATTGCGACGGACTTTTGATCACATCAAAATTCCGTGGCAACCGATCAAGTGAGACTAAACTGCTATGTTTATAACATTCATTCAGTTATCTCATAACTACTTGTGAATTCCAATTATTGTATCACATTCCAGATAATTAGAAAATGTTAAACTTTCCAATCGAACATTCAAACACCCAAGTTTTCCCGATACAGCTCAACACATGAAATAAGTCTAACAACATTCAGTTCGTGCCTCAGTACCAACGGTCCAGCCGTAGAAGGGTCAAGCCAACGCCTCACATGTGGCACGCCGTACTGCCCCAAACCCTAAGGTTCAAAAGGCAGTTCAAGACGGTCACATAATCGAGTTAAGGTTTGTTGTCTTCTAGAGGGTCCATCGCGTTACTTGCACTACTTAGAACGTCGTTAAACTACGGAAAAATCCAACACTTGGAAATTTCCCGACAGGGGAAAAATTGGGTATTTATATCCGGTCGAACTTTTTAACATATTCTAAAATTATCCGGAAAGCCACACAGACAAAATTTGATAATCCGATCGAACATTCGAATCCCCGAAACAACCCAGAAAATTCAACTCTGGAATAAATATTAAAATATTCCTAGGAAAACCAGCACTGACTATTATTGATTATGGTGCAAATTTCGATGAACAATACGACAAAACGGCCGCGGATCCGCCGCACGAGGCATGCTCGTGCCGCGGATCCGCGGCGTAATGAGGGAATTAGGTCATCAAAATTCACCGTAACTCTTAGATATCCCTGCTGATTTTTCTGCATATTTTTAATTTGGAAAAAACCACGATTTTAGAAAAAGTACAGAGAGCATTTTCCGAGTTGGGTTTTCGGTTCGATCGGGTTTCAAACATCGTCCGGACTTCGCCTAAGGCTCTAGCTAGGCTCTGATACCACTGTAGGGTTCCTAGGCACCCCAAGGAGGTCTCACAAGGCATCAACCATGCCAATTTGAAATTTTACGGTGCCGAGAAACCCTAGACTACGGATCGTCGGCTAGAATTCTAGGCGAAACATGAAACTAGTTAACATCTTAACTAAAAGGAAACGGAAATACAACCTTTGTAGATCCGGTGCTCCACCTCCATAACTCCGCAATGAAGTCCTCTCGCTGTCCAAAATAAATCTCGGGCTCTAGCGTCGGCTTCATCGGAGAATAGGCGAGCTAGGTCGTCGATGTCCATGCCAAAGATGATCTACGTCGAAGCATCGCTAGATCAAGCTCCACCTTCACCAAGCCATGAAAACTCGTGAAGGAAACACCCTATACTACTTGGCAAGAGGTAGAGGATGAAGAAATAGGAAGTGGGTTCACTTTAGAATTGGATTTCTCACTCTCTTCCATCACTTGCCATTAATGGAGCAAGTTTTCTTCATGTGAAGAAAATGAAGAAGAAGAAGAATGTTATGATAAGAATAATTCAAAAAAGAAAAGATAATGAATTCTTATCATAAGCTAACCATAGTTAGGTGTAGAGAATTAATTAGGGTTAAGTGGAATGGTTAGGGTTAAGCATGAGACAAAATGGTCACAAAGTCAAAGTATTCATGAAGCTTCATGAAAGAACAAAAGAATGCCACCATTTTTCTCATGCCATTTTATTTTTCCAAAAAAAAAGAAAAAGATTACTAAATGAATAAGGAAATCAAAAACCCTAATCATCCACTTAACCATAGTTTAATTCTTTACACTTAACCAAAAAGCATGTATCATCAAACATGATACAATCATGTGCACAAAAACTATATCGAATATACAATGTGCACATCCGAGGGAGAAAATCCATTTAAAGTGAACCAATACTAGTTAATGCAAAGTAATATATCAAATATATAATTATGCATTAAATCATTAAATCAACACTTGATTTAACGATCTGGTCATATCACATATAACCGACTAGTATCCAATGTATCGGCTCATCGAATCAATCATTGATTCGATAACTAGGTTATATCGCATACAACCATTCAACATATTCATCGCGAGAATGAAATACGGTATCACATACACACATTATTCTCGGTCCCGCACATATCTCATATGCGCTCCTATTTCGTTTCGGTTGAGCCAGGAAACCTCTGTGTAGGACTCTAAAGACTCGTCAATACGCCGGCAGCAGGTGATGATCATATCAAACACCCACAAGCCGCAAGCGGTCTACTAAACGTAACGGCCACCCGGGTATTGAGCGATCAGAAGATCGACGAGCAAGCCCGCTCACACTCCTGTGAATCCAACCAGTAACACTTACCGTACAGTCCGGTCTGTTCGTCTGATATGTCGCATATCTCGCCTAGGGGTGGTAAACGTCAGACCCCAATAGCTCGATAAGTCGTGTCGATATGAGGTCTATAACAATTAGAGAAACTACAGGTAACACTTACCAGTAAATCTCAGCAACCCTGGCCAGGGATTTCCGGTTACAGCCAATCAAACACAGCGCAACATCAACCCCCTATACCGGGAGAGACGAATCCCCTCCTATCGCTCATTGCCTCCATGTGACTCGGGACTGTACCCAAAAACCACCGTTTTGCATGCCCTCTTGGACGTGGTAAGATGGAAATCAAAGCACAGTGGGAACCACACAAGACTCTATGACGATCTCGGGTCAACAGACTACTCTGTACCAGTGTCATCAGAGAACTGTCATCTGACGTAAGGTATAATACCATCTGGGAGTTCTCGGCGAGTCCGTCCAGTGTACCCAGTCTCCACTGAGCACCTGTATATCATCTCTGATGTCAAACACCAATGGATATGGGATCATCCATCGCCCATTTCTATGGGTCGAGAAGGTATACGCTAGTCTACTCTAGTATATCGATGCTCCGTCTCGATACACCCATGACTAGGGACTTTGAAGGATGTACTTATGGACTACCATGTCCCCACTAGTATGATCCGCATCATAGTCCAGGTAGTCAAGTACATATCCTAAGGGCTTTACCAACATGTAACAGGGAGACAATCAGTGTACACGTTAAGGTAAATATCAACCAGATAGCATACTATCATGTCGAGCAAGAAAGTTCTCCGTATATATGTCCCAGCATCCACTACAATATACATCCTATGTATAGTAATGGCCTCTAGGGCATACATATAACTAACATACATGACTCCCGTCGGTATCCCCATGATAACCGCCGAGACATAGGTAATGTCACTGGAGTGTATGGTTCCCCTGCCGGGCTCATCGGCGTGGTGCATCGACATCCCTTTCTTGCCCTGGGATACCTCCGGGCCCCACCATGTACCCTCATACGGCCTCTACGTCTCCTCGTAGGGGTATATATATATATCAGAACCAATAAAACTCATGGTGGATGCTGAAATATCATATCAAGGAAACCGGGTTTTTCAAATAATGCATAATTTTATGAACTCCCACGGTTCCCAAATCGAGAAAACATCATGAAAAATCCATATAACAACGCGAAAATCCATGAATATGATATATGCGACGTAACTGAAATGTAAGCATATAAAGGAAAAACCGCTAATTTACATCAAGTAAAGGCAAATATGTAGCTGTAACTGATATATGTGTAACATACAGGTGTAGCAAGGTATAGGTATCTACCTATAATAAATGATGAAGTATACCCTCCCGGGTATAAGTGGAATATGTGAGCAAGGTATACCTGTAGCTATATCATAAAGTGTGCATATACCTATCACTAATGGTACAATACTCTATAAGTATACAGGTATGCTAAATGTCATATGTGATAAGAAATATGAATCAATGTCACAATGTCCCTAACCAAGCAATATAATATCTATAAGTGGTTTGTGTGTAACATGGAAATTTTTGACGGTGTGTGTAGCATACAATCCGTGCTCGTGCAACATGAATCGTCAATAATATATGCAGTGTCCTACGGCTACTAGTCCAAGCACAACAACATCTAAGTAATAGGGTAAATGCACAATTCTAAATATAACATAGAATATGCAACAGGTATTAACATTCCTAGCCCAGACGCACAACGCCATGCGGGCGATTCCTCTGTAGATGTTAAATCTACTCACCTGGTCGCGTGCTATACGTACCCGACCACCTACTTCCCTTTCTTTGCTGCGTCCGATGTATCTGCCTGCGAACCTGGAAATTACACAAGGAATCCATATATAAGAAAAATATCTCGCAAAACGCGATATCAAAACCAAACGAGAAACTCGCGTCGCGAACTAAACGCAAGTCTGTACGATACGCTGAAACGTGTGCATACACGTCTAAAACTACCCCGACACATCGCGACACGCTGGATCACAGAACCCACTCACTATCGCGCGTATCGCGCAAACAAAACGTACTAGAAAAGCGATATATGGTCCCAGATTTTGATACAGGTAAAATATCACAAAATTGCACATGCCAAAACACTATAATATGTAGCAGACTACCCTAGCCAAAACCCCAACACCCCAGTCCCCTACCTGGCCACAATTTGCGGCCAGAATGGTTAAATTGGCGGCCAAGGTTTGGAATGAGGGGCTCGTGCTCAGGTGGTGTGGTCTAGACCTAGTAAACATGCTCCAGTTTCCCCAAGTTTTCCCTGAAGGAGCCGGGTCACAAGAAGATCACAGAAAGCTACAAATTCACCTTAAAACCACAATTTTGCACAAAATGGAAACCCTATGGTATTTTAGTGAAATCTCGGTTGAAGCAAGGTTTACTTGGCCCTAGAAACACTTAAATAGGCTAGGTTAACCAATACTAACATCACTTGGACAACACCTCACACAAATCACCATATTTAGCACTAAACTCACTATTTAACACAAACCGAAGCTAATTCTACACAAGTTTAGCAAACTAGGAAGTCAAGCTTAAGAAGTATACCTCACTTTACCCTAGGCACAAGGAGAAGGAGAAGAACTGAGTTGCTGCTGATGATGATGCATGAAGCTGTTGCTGATGTTGTTTCTGTTGCTGCTGCTTATGTTGTTTCTGATGCTGCTGCTGATGCTTCTGCTGCTGCTGCTTC
The DNA here is from genome assembly GCA_030015575.1 of Agapanthus africanus. Taxonomy (NCBI): domain Eukaryota; kingdom Viridiplantae; phylum Streptophyta; class Magnoliopsida; order Asparagales; family Amaryllidaceae; genus Agapanthus; species Agapanthus africanus. The sequence goes on from CM057344.1 coordinate 229,093,714, forward strand.
TTCTTCTGCTGCTGGAGCTGCTGCTTTGTGTGTGTGTGTGAGTGAGAGAATGAGAGAAATGAGTGTGAGAATGGGAATGAGAACAAACAATTCAAACCCCACCTTCTCACTCACTCTCTTCATTAAATGGGCATGGCTCATGCCATGTTGCCCCATGCACTTCTCTCTCTTTTTCAACAAAAGAAAATCATTTTCAAATCCTTTTTCATTTTTCTTTTAAAAACAACCATACAAAATTAAAACCCAAAACACTTAATAAAACTATTAAACTAGATTAAGGCAATTGGGTTAATCCACCATGATGGCTAATCATGGTTTAACCCCATTTTAAAACCCTAGTTAACATGCACATGTGTATGCAAGCCTAGGAAAATTCTAATAAAATATTCATTAAATAGGATAAAATATTTGAAAATTAATTTGGTAAACTTTTTATTAAAACCCATATATTACAATATAATTAGACACTAAAAACATCCTAAGGTGTTACAATCTTCCCCCTTAAAGAAATTCGTCCCCGAATTTTAAAAATATACTGCTACGCGTACCTTCAAAGAGAAGATTACAAACTCTCAAATCTCACCCGCGGCCTCCCAAGTGATTACCTCACTATACGGCTGTTGGAGATAGTGCCCTCAGAGTCAATTATTGGATCACAGGCACGTGATTGCAATGATTGAGGGAAGACCTATACCGGTAGGACAGTCTTACTCAAGATGATAGTATGCTATCTGGTTTATCTTTATCATCGTGTACTGTTTCAGGAGACCTTACAGGTCACTATTGAATGTTGATAGAGCCCTTAGGATTCTTGCTTGATGGCCAGCAGTATGATGGCGATCATATACATGGGAGCTGGGGTCTATAAGTACATCCTTAAATGGTCCCTAGTCGTGGGAGTTTTCGAGACAGGGCATCGATACTCCAGAGTAGACTAGTGTATACAGTCGGGACCCCGACGAGGGGAGGTGGCCGGTCTCACAAGCCACTGGTGTCAGTTGGTTCACCTAAGATGTATACAGGTGCTCATTGGGTTATGAGTACACCGGACAGGACTCGCCGGGAACATGCTAGTTGGTCTTATACCTGACGTCAGATAGCAGTTTCCTGGTGACATGTGTACAGGTTAGTTCATCGACCTGAGATCGTCATTTTTCTCGTGTGAGTTCCCACTGTAATTTAAGTACTACCCTACCACGGCTCAAAGGAGTCGTGCAAACAGGGTTTAGTTCGGTACAGCCCCGAGCCACTTGGAGGTAGTGAGCAGATCTGCAGCGGTTCGTCTCTCCCGGTATTGGGGGTGAGGTCGCGCTGTATCTAGGAGAGCCATTACACGAAGTCCTTGGCCAATGCAGGAGATTTACTGGTAGGTATTCCAGTAGTATCTCAGGGTGTTCTGGGCTACACTCCGACACGACTTGTACCGCTTTTAGGGGTCTGACTTTTACCAACCCCGTAGTCCCGCCATGCGATGCTCATAGACGAACGGACGGGACTGTTCGGATATTGTCACTGACAGGCTCAGTAGGGTGTCAGGATGAGTTCGCTCATCGACGTCCCTTTTGGTCAATACCTGGTAGCCCGTTACGTTTGGCTAATACCTCTGACGTGCTAGTGGTTAAATCCACAGCCAAAATATTGACAAGTCTTTAGAGTCCCCCACGGACAGTTTCTCAAGTTTCGGGCGAAACGCTGTAGAGGCCGTATGGAGATATGGCAGGGTTCGATCATATACGTGCGGTATTGCACGGATCATGATCGAACGGATTATACTAGCGGGCTTTGGTTTAAGCCGGATCTTAGTATTGTACAGTGTAGATTTTGTCTCATTGCATTAGTATTTGGTCGCAATACAAATGCGGGTATGTATATACTGTCGCGGGGTTTTCCTGTAATTTATTACGGGATCGTTTTTCTGAAGTTGCCAGTTTGCTTTCCGTTTCGGCCATTTTCCTTTGTTTCTTCCTTTGGCTGAAAAATTGATGGTGTGGAGGGGCTTATTTGCAAATGTGCAAATTAGCATTGTGGAGGGTGGTTGTTGTAAGTTGTTGCTTCATGATGGTTCAACCATCATTTGACTTCTTTGTTCATCATTACTTGACTTTTGCTTGATGAGATGGTTGATGAGGATTGGACTTAGTTGTGATCATTATTCCTCATGATAACTTTTTGCATTATTGCTCACCTACCATGTTGATTCTCATCTCCCCCTCTTCCTTGGAAAATGGCCGGCCACTTCTAGTAAGAGGGCTGTCCTAATTTTTGGAGATGAGAATTGGTCTCATTTTGCTTGCAAAAATCCTATAGCTCCATCTAAAAAGGTTCATCTCATTCCTCCCTCAAAACCATGGCAACTTCAACCCCAATAGAGACAAAGAGTACTACACTTAGCCTACAACATTCTTGGACAGGTCGGCTCCCAAACTTCGTGCCCGAGTTGCCTCGGTCCAGAAGTGGGAGCCCGTAAAAGAACCCGGCGATATGGTGCCCTTTCCGACGAGGAGATGAAGACAGGAGAATCCGCGGGGAGATCGGGTTGGAGGCCGAAGACAGAAGGACACGGATCGCTCGGTATAGCTCTATAGCCATTCTCTAGTTAGCTAGAATTAGGTTAATGGCCCGATCCGGGTTTAAAGTACGCGGTAGCGCCAGTTTAAAAGTCAAAAGAAAAGTATCGTTTCCGCATTTTGGCCTCGTTCAGACGGCCGGGGCGCTGCTGTGCACTTACACTGGTATCAGAGCCAGGCCATTAACCTAGTCTAGCTTGCTCTAACGTGTTTACAAGTTCGATCGAACGGATTTTCCAAAAACCGCGTTTCCATTTGCATCAGTTTCTGTCGAATTTTTTTTGGCTCGAGAATTTTTTTTGGCTCAAATTTTTTTTTGAGTGTTGCAGAAATTTGTGCAGATGATTTTAAGAGATATGTAAGAATCTGGTACTGCGTTGCTACAGGAAGACCGCAGAACCGCGGCCAAACCCATGTTCCGGCCGCGGTTCCGCCGCAGTCAAGGGTTAACGCAATGCCATTTTTCTACAGTGGTCTTTATACTTGAAATTGGGGTTTTTTGGAATATTCTGTTTGGGCTCAGATTTATTTTGAGTGCTACAGTTGTGCTTGGGGCCCACTTCGGAAAATTTAGTCGATCGAAAATTTTAAACATGTTAGTTCACAGTATTTACATTATATCTGTGACCGTGAATGTCATTTGATCGGTAAATCCTGTCTAACTGCTATAACCCTTTTAGACGGATTTGCGAACGTGACATTCACGTTGATGTTCTGTGTTGTGCTGTGATGTTGCGGATTTGTCATGGTGGATAGCTTGGGAGCAATGTTAGTACAGTTTGGTTGTATATGTACATGTGATATTGCGGGGCGAGCGTCCGACATGTGGACTGCCGTCACTGCCTGTTTGTATATTATTCTTTTGGGGGACGACCGGGCTGAGGTCGATGTTCCCGTTGTATGTATATTTTACTTTCTGTACTAGGATTACCCCGCGGTAGGGTCCACGGATAGCCGGGTTCTAGAGGGCAACAGGCCCGCATCTCATGGCATTGAGACGGAGGGGGCTGTACTCTAGAATTGGCGGGTTATTCGCTGCACTCGTAGGGGGTACAGATTGACCCAAGGAGGGGTGCCCAAGTTACCCGATTCCGTAAAGTGTTGGGTGGTCCATTCACGTTGCTGAAGGGGGCTGCCTCGCTTCAGGTTTTGGTGGGTGACTAGCCGTGCCCGTAGGGGTCTAGGATTTCATTGCACGGGCTATCCACACGACCAGGGGAACATCGGGTTTCAGTAGCGGCTCTATGAAACCCGGGGATCCCAGATATCTGTATTGTTCTGTGATGCTTATTACATTTCTGTGATGTTGCGTTTTATCACGCCTTGAGCGAATATTTTATATTGATATATATACTAGTATATGTTTTATATGTTTTGCATCCGCGCTAGTCCAGTCCCTACTCTGTCGTTAGTTAAGTAACCTAACGGGTAATGATGGGACCCAGTGGCGAATGCGGATGGCATATACATACATCATTATTTTCGTTCTTTATTGGTGTGATCAATTGATGGGACTGCATTGATTCGGATCAATGCAAGATAAACAAACCTATTCTGATGTTGTTGGAACATTTTTCAAAAAGATGTTATTGCAAGGACGTTCTCTTTTGTTTTGCACAGTGGTATTCGGTTATGAATATCCAGCACCTCAGTCGACGAGGCAAGGGCCGAGATCCCTTCATCGGGAGTGACCCCTTGGACAGAAGTTTTCGTCAGGGCAATAACTTCACTATAGCCGATTACTTTTGCTTTGCATCGTGGTATTCAGTTGGAATATCCCGCACCTCATTCTACGGGGAAAGAGCAGAGATCCCTTCACCGGGAGTGACCTCTTTAGCAAAGGTTTTCGTCGCTATATTTTTATAAAATGCTATCCGATTCCTTCGACGATATCAAGTTCATTACGTTAAAGGTTTTTCGCCAAAAACCATTCGTAGCCCTCCGTCATTTCAGACAGGTAGCACGTAGTATTCATGCTATGTTTGTTGACCTTTGTCAAGGCATAGTGAATGGTAGCTGCTTGTTACCTTTCTGCTGCATAGATAGATGCGTTGGTTTGGGACAGTCGTACTGCCTTGTTGGCCAAAGTCAAGGGTAGGTACGGGTGGGTTCAAATTAACCTAAAAATGACAGGTAGAACTTGACATGTGACTTATGGTTTGTTGACCTTCGCCAAGGTCATAAGAGCATGAGGTAAAAATCACATCGGAAGTTTCTAAAGAAACTAAAACTTGCCAGGCATGCGCATACATTCTGGAGTGTGATAATGTGAGTGGATTCCGTCACGTTATCATGCAATGATAGTTGGATCCCGATTCCCACTGATGAGTTGGTTTACTCCTCGGGTGATCCCGACTAATTCTTCTTTCAGGTTTGGAGGAGAATTTGAGGATACAGTGGGAGGTTTCCTGATTAGATAAAGTGGTAACCATTCTGGTCTAGGTTAGAGTGCACGCTGAGTGTTTCTTTTCTCTCTCTCTTTGGCAGCGACCATGACCCGACCCATGACTATGACTCAGTGACCAAGTTGACCGAACCTTCTTAAAACATTGGCTTTTGGATTGTCAGAGTTGCAAACCTCATTACCACTCCTACTTTTACCCTTTTCTCCAAAACACCCCGTATTACTACGAACGTCCACTTCCATTGGATAAAACCATCCTATGGTTATATACGAACTCGAAGGAATTTATTTGAGGATGGTTTCCGGTTCTGGAGAAAAAGAATAGGACTATTCAGTTGTCTTTTCCTTTTACCTTCTCTCAGGTTGCGAGTGTACCTTGGATTAGGACAGCACACCTATTACGCTTATTGGATAGTCTTCTTCCAAACCATAGGCTGGTGCAGAACGGTGGGGAATGAAGAAAACCAATTAGCCTAACGATGGTGTGCAGAAGGTATTAAGTAAAGAAAAATAAAGGGATTAGTAAGAGGGCAAAGTAAATTGCGACTGCGATTCACGACCAAACCGAGTATTTCATCGCCACTCCTATATCACCATTGTATTTCTCCAGAACACTCCGTATCACTACGAAGATCCACAGTTTATTGGATACTCCATCGTATGGTTATATACGAACTCGAAGGAACTTGTTCCAGTTCGGGGGTGGATTCTGGTTCAGGAGAAATAGGAATAAGGTTTATTTGGTTGTCTTTTATCTTCACCTTCTCTCGCATTGCGAGTGCTCCTAGGATTAGGACAGTACACCCATTATGCTTATTGGATAGTCTTCTTCCAAACCATAGGCTGGTGCCGAAAGGTAGGGAAGGAAGAAAACCATTTAGCTTAAAGGGGTGTATAGAAGGTAATGACTAAAGATATATAAAGGGGTTTGGAGAGATGGAAAAGAAATATACGGTTACAGTTGTGAATCTGGATAATGGAAGAGGCATTACCAGGAATACCCGGATACCCCTACGAAACATTTCAATGTTTCAGTTTCACTGTGTATTGTTAATAGAAAACTGATTTCCCAATTAGACCTTGCTCCAGGGTATGTATTTACCAGGTATGATTCTCACATCTGTATGGTTTTACAGATGATGAGTGGGAGTAAGTTATTGGGAATTAGGTGATCATTATCATTATATCGGAATTCGTTGTAATTGGTGATATTTGAGGAAATCACCTGGGTTGTTTGCCAGACGGCAAGTATTTGGTTTTGAATATCCGTTGTAATGCATCAATTTCAAATTGATATAGCTGTACGTCTATTTTTTATAGAGTGAGATATAACTTTTTGAAATTATGTCTATGACATTTTCCTATATCAGTGGATGGTTAGGTAAGGAGCATTAAACAGCGGTGTAATTCTTCTTAACCATAAGTACAGTTTTCAACCTACGACACACAGGGATTGAGTCATTCAACTCAAGGGACTTATACAGAGTATTGTATGTTGTCCAGTGTCAATTAGGACAGAGGGGTTGGTCCTCGTTCTATATTCGGTTTACATATGACTTCTCTAGTTCTTAGACATGTGTTTCGTTGAAATGCAAGGTCCATGTTTTGAGAAGTTATAGGTATATGAATAAAGTAGAGAACCAGGTATTGCAAGTATCAGGATTCTTCAAGGTGATCGAAGATGTAGATACTTGTGTATGGTATTCAGTTGGTAGTAATAATTAAGAGAACTTGCTTCTCTTTTAGGTTACTCATAATTGGAAGCACTCCTAAGTTGAGCAATGCTGATCGGCCTCTCTCCATTCAGTTGACATGCACTGGAGACAGCTGCATGATTTGAATCTGGTTCCAATTAAATCAGTGCCTCTGTTTCTATATGGGATATAGAATGGTTGATATCTTAACGATGTTAAGGTACGGGGAGTTGTCCGGCTTATGCTTAAAACCAGACTCTGGATAACTCAAGGCACGTTTCTGTAATGGCTATTTGTGGGTTGACCCAGGCTATGACGAGGGTTGACTTTCTACCATCTGGAAGATCAATAGTGATATTGTTCTAGACTCGCCACAGTTTTAAGTAAGATGGATTTTTTCAGAAAACAGAAGTGGGAGTATGGTAGAACTGGAAGTGATTCCAGAACCGCAAACGATTACTGAAAATTTGATAAGAACTTAAAGATTCAATTTGGTTTGACATTCCATTGGCCACTCCGCAGATAAGGTGGGTAACCTCAGGCACCCGAGAAGTACTCCGGTAGCCTCAAGGACGGTGGCAGGAAAGTTCTTGTTTACCCAGACTTGCCTTTACTGTTGTTCCAGACTGTGAGACCCGGCAAGAGGATGAATATAGCGTCGTTCTGAACTGGCTTTAGAAGTGTACGTGTATATGACTCTGCCAGAGGGTTGTCGTAGTCAGTGGGAGCAGCGGAAGCATAGTGGACAAGTAGCTTATGTCTATTTATGGACTAAAGCAGATATAGCGGAGATAGATCATCTATTTCTGATGTGACAGTCATAGGTTTAACTTCATCAGAATAGGGATGGATCTGTTAAGAAGGTAGTAGGGTGTGATGTCCTGGTATTTGGATGACATACACAAAGTAGGAAGTGAAATTCCTATACTACGATCGGTTATACTTTGGCTGTCACACAGTGGTTTCTCCATAAAAGATATAGATATAATATCAGACATTCTGGTTACTAGATCTATGGTTTTAGATCTAGATTTGGGTAGTTTCCCAATCTGGGTACTTAGACGGTATTCTAAAGGTGTTTTAGAATGGACGACTCCTGGCATGGTAGTGTACCTGCAGGTGATGGAGTCACCCTCTCTAAATGTGTCTTACAGACTAAAGGGGAGAGGGATGTGCATGATCGGCAGATCACTTGCTTAGGCAATTGAGTCAATCATGAGATGTCTAGTACCACACCAGATGTTGTTCTTGCAGTAGATGCAGTAAGTTGATATTAATCCAATCCAGGAGAAACATTCGGAAGCAGTTTTAGAACATAAGTGGATGTTCTAGGGATATGATAACGACAGCCTCATTCGGGAGATAGTTATCATTCCAGGCTTCCAAGGTGACCTGGATGACAGAGTGACTGTCAGAGTTATAGTTTTCCCTTTGACAAGGGGCAGTGTTTTGGACAGGTGATCCAAGCAGACACTGAGGGAGGCATTACACAGGATACTGATTAAGTTCAGTTGATGATACAGTCTAAGAAGTTTGGATTTCGAGTTCATTTATGAGCTAGGTCCCATCAGATATCCAGACATATTCTGAGATAGGTATTACTCATTTCGGGAGATGGCTTTCTCCGCGAACTTGAGATAAAGAGAGACATAGAAAGAAACATCAAAGCGGATCCACTCACTGAGGCTATTACTCGAACGCAATAGTTTCACAAATGGGTTTTGTGAGACTGATTAGTAGAGGAGTTGGGTGTTCGGTATCACACGGGCTGTGAGTATGCGACATCGCAATAATTAGCCTTGAGTGCAAGTGGGAAATTGTTGGAGATAGTGCCCTCAGATTCAATTATTGGATCACAGGCACGTGATTGCAATGATTGAGGGAGGACCTATACCGGTAGGACAGTCTTACTCAAGATGATAGTATGCTATCTGGTATATCATTATCATCGTGTACTGTTTCAGGTGACCTTACAGGTCACTATTGCACGTTGATAGAGCCTTTCGGATTCTTGCTTGATGGCCAGCAGTATGATGGCGATCATATACGTGGGAGCTAGGGTCTATAAGCACATCCTTAAATTGTCCATAGTCGTGGGAGTTTTCGAGACATGGCATCGATACTCCTGAGTAGACTACTGTATACAGTCGAGACCCCGACGAGGGGCGGTGGCCGGTCTCACAAGCCACTGGTGTCAGTTGGTTCACCTAAGATGTATACAGGTGCTCATTGGGTTATGAGTACACCGGACATGACTCGCCGGGAACATGCTAGTTGGTCTTATACCTGATGTCAGATAGCAGTTCCCTGGTGACATGTGTACAGGTTAGTTCATCGACCTGAGATCGTAATTTGTCTCGTGTGAGTTCCCACTATACTTTGATTACTACCCTACCACGGCTCAAAGGAGTGGTGCAAACAGGTTTTAGTTGGGTACAGTCCCGAGCCACATGGAGGCAGTGAGCAGATCTGCAGGGGTTCGTCTCTCCCGGTATTGGGGGTGAGGTCATGCTGTGTCTAGAAGAGCCATTACACGAAGTCTTTGGCCAAGGCAGGAGATTTACTTGTAGGTATTCCAGTAGTAACTCAGTGTATTCTGGGCTACACTCCGACACGACTTGTACCGCTTTTGGGGGTCTGACTTTTACCAACCCCCTAGGCCCGCCATGTGATGCTCATAGAGGAACGGACCGGACTGTACGGATATTGTCACTGACAGGCTCAGTAGGGTGTCAGGATGAGTTCGCTCATCGACGCCCCTTTTGGTCAATACCTTGTAGCCCGTTACGTATGGCTAATAGCTCTGACGTGCTAGTGGTTAAATCCACAGCCAAAGTATTGACGAGTCTTTAGAGTCCCCCACAGACAGTTTCTCAAGTTTCGGGCGAAACGCTGTAGAGGCCGTATGGAGATATGGCAGGGTTTGATCATATACGTGCGGTATTGCACGGCTCATGATCGGACAGATTATACTAGCGGGTTTTGGTTTAAGCCGGATCCTAGTATTGTACAATGTAGATTTTGTCTCATTGCATTAGTATTCGGTCGCAATACAAATGCGGGTATGTATATACAGTCGCGGGGTTTTACTGTAATTTATTACGGGATCGTTTTTCTGAAGTTGCCAGTTTGCTTTCCGTTTCGGCCATTTTTCTTTATTTCTTCCTTTGGCTGAAAAATTGATGGTGTGGCGGGGTTTATTTGCAAATGTGCAAATTAGCATTGTGGAGGGTGGTTGTTGTAAGTTGTTGCTTCATGATGGTTCAACCATCATTTGACTTCTTTGTTCATCATTACTTGACTTTTTATTGATGAGATGGTTGATGAGGATTGGACTTAGTTGTGATCATTATTCCTCATGATAACTTTTTGCATTATTGCTCACCTACCTCGTTGATTCTTATCTCCCCCTCTTCCTTGGAAAATGGCCGGCCACCTCTAGTAAGGGGGCTATCCCAATTTTTGGAGATGAGAATTGGTATCATTTTGCTTGCAAAAATCCAATAGCTCCATCTATAAAGGTTCATCTCATTCCTCCATCAAAACCATGGCAACTTCAACCTCAATAGAGACAAAGAGTACTACACTTAGCCCACAGCATTCTTGGACACGTCGGCTTGCCAACTTCGTGCCCGAGTTGCCTCGGTCCAGAGGTGGGAGCTCGTAAAAGAACCTGGCGATGTGGTGCCCTTTTCCGACGAGGAGATGAAGATAGGAGATTCCGCGGGGAGATCGGGATGGGGGCCGAAGACCGAAGGACACGGATCGCTCGGTATAGCTCTCTACTCATTCTCTAGTTAGCTAGCATTAGGTTAATGGCCCGATCCGGGTTTAAAGTATTAAAAGTTAAAAGAAAAGTATCGTTTCCGCATTTTGGCCTCGTTCAGACGGCCGGGGCGCTGCCGTGCACTTACAACGGCTACGTCGAAGAAAAACTCTTCACAGATGGCAAGACACTTGACCGACGTTTCTCCACCTGCCGAGCCATTAACACAATTGACTGCTGGTGAACGAAAGTTCGCGTCTAAGCTAAATGGTCTGGTGCTGAATCAAGTGAGAAAGGTCATGAAGATAATTGCAAAGTATCGACACAAGGAATACGGGGTGAATACTCAATAATATGGGCGAAAGTGCCGAATTAAAGGTAACGAAACAAATTCTCTTATAGGATCTCAAAAGGACCTACAATTCTGGGATAAGCTTCCCAAAACTCAACACGTCATTTATCGGAAAAATCCATAGAAATACATGATTTGCCACTGCGAACTCAAGCCCACGACCAACACGGTCGACATAAGACCTCTGTCCGCAATGGACAATTCTCATCCTGACCTAAAACAACTGGATCATCTCCGAAGTCTCTAGACTAGCTGGGGTCCAAAATCCTACTTACGCAGAGTCAGAAAAACAACAGCCTGGTGATCGACATGATCTAACCCCTAAACCTAAAGGTTGCTAATTGGAACGCTCCCTGATAACTTCTATCAAAGAAGTATCCTAACGATGGCAAGTGACGATCCCAACTGCCAAAAACAATTAATACATACGCACAAACTTAACAAAGAACAACTGAGCAAACTGAGTATAACCGAACGACAAGAATCCGAAAGGAGTCACACCCTGACTAAACCTGGGTAGACACCATAACGAAATTCATGGAGATCTTCTCCCACTCCCTCTTCGGAACGGTTAAAGGTTGCAACTCACCAGCCGGTCTCAGATACTCAACCCAAGCATAAAACAAGACAGACACCTTGAAATGAAACCCAAAACTTTTCTTTACATCCTTGCCCACCCGTAACTATCTTACAAGTCACATCAATGCTGGTGGAACTTGAATGAGTACAGAGAGTTGACTGATATGCCTGCCCTAGGATTTCACGTCTCTCCCCAATAATATCAGGTACACAAACGCGTCCCTAACTTAGCACACCCGTGTCACAAATCAAGGACTCCGAATCATTACCCAACTGAGTATGCTCAAGTATCTCTGACGAACGAGCATCGGCGGGCTGTGCCTCGCGAAAGCGATTAGGGAAAAATGGTCGGGCGCGGACATGAGCAAGCTGTCCCCTCAGTAGAGAAGAACTTAAGCTGTACTCAACGATCGCACAAGAACTGTAAATCTGCAGAAGACTATCTCAATAATAAAAATTCGCTGCAGGAAGATGTACATTAAGCTCTTGTGGTCCGTGAAAATTTGACACGACTCTTGAACCAGTAGTGTCTCCAAATATCTAACGCAAAACCACCGCAGCCATCTCCAGATCATTAGTGGGATATCCTTCTCATACTTCTTCCAAATGTAGGGAAGCAAAAGCGATAACTCCATAGTGTCACCTTAGTACACACTCGAGCCCTACTCGTGAAACATCACAGTTAACAACAAGGTCGCCCGAACCAGGAAGCAAAGAAAGAACTGATGCAGTTCTTAACAGAATCTTCAACTGCCGAAAACTCCGCACACATGCTTCAGTCCAAAGAAAAGAAACCTCCCTCCCGGTCAATTCGGTCAACGGTGCAGCACTTCACTAGCAATCCTGCACGAAACGGCGGTAAAAACCTGCTAAGCCCAAAATCTGCGGGCCTCTGTCCTACTTACAAGTCTGGGACTAAGCTGTACGGCTACGATCTTCCTCGGAACCATACAAAACCGTCTCCCGTAACTACAAGACCTAGGAGTCAACACAAACAAGCCTGAAAGAACACTCCGAGAATCTAGCAAACCGCTGGGACTCTCCCAGTATCTGCAAAACAAATCCTCAAGTGCACTCCTGTCCCTCAAGACACATTAAATAGACCAGAATGTCGTAAATAACACAACATAACTGGTCGAGGAATGGCATGAAGAAATACGGTTCATCACATCTACGAATGCTGTTAGAGCATTGGTGAGTCCAATGACACCACCAAAACACACAAAGCCCGTAGCACGCATAAGGCAGTCTTCGGAATGCCATCACTCCGAACCCGCAACAACGATGACTTGATCCCGAACAAACTTAGAAAATGTCTCGCACTCTCGAGCTTATCGAAGAAATCGTCAATGCGAGGTAAAGGATACCTATCCGCACTGTAAGCCGGTTCAATTAGCGGTCCGTCGATACACAACCTCAAACTGTTGTCTTTCTCCTTGACGAACAGAAATAGGAGCTCCTCAAGGCGTAACACTCAGACGCACGAAACTTCCCAACAAACAACTCTGCAGCTGATCCTTTAGCTCCCTATGCCTTGCCGGATCATCTGGAAAAACGTCGGAAAACTTTCGCACGAAAGAAAACCAGTCCAACATACCAACTGTGGCTACGGTTTCATGAATAAACGCCAAGAATCCACGACATCTCCTCAAAAGCCGACTAGCGAAAAAGGCTGAATTCAAGCTGTGAGAGGCGGCACAATTATCCACCTGCACAACAAGAACTGACTCGCCGGGGAAAACAAAACCTGACTATTTTGTCACGGTAGTCCACAGACGCCTAGAACGTAGCTAACCAGTCCATGCCCAGGAGAATGTCAAATCCAACATCTCCAGAAGGATTAAAATGACGGACGAATCTCTATCTCCTATCCGATTAGCACACGACTGAAATACGCGTCGCGTAATAAAAGAATCGCTGACAGAAGTTAACATAAACAAACGGCGGATCTACCCAACACGACTCTCGTCCCAACCAGGGCACAAGTGAAAAACAAACAAATACATCAAGAGAACATATAAATTAAGGATACCTGAAATCTCTGCATTGGACGACCGCCCGTCCCGATGAGTAGAAGCAAATTCTCGTGCCTGCCCCCTACCCGCAACTGGCTGAACTCCTCCTCTGCTAGACTGACACCTATGAGCGAACCATCCACATCCACGACCTCTCTGAATACGACCCTGACGCGGTGTCACGACCCGAAAGTACGGAACATCACCGACACTTAAACTACGAAACGTCTCGAGACGTACGTAGTCTAAGTAAGCCGAAAACCCAGAAATCCAAACCAAGAAAAGTAGTAGAGTGAAGGAAAAGCCATTTTAAATCAAATAGTTTGCAACATACGCCGAAATATGCATTTTGAAATCACAGTCTTTTCTAAAAATTTCGGCAGAGTTTTCTTTGTAAAAACTGACCCCAAACGGGTACAAAACCTGATAAAGCATATATAATGAATAAAGGCATCCCCAAGCGGGAGCTAGCTCTTCATCAATCGACGGTCAAAACCATGCAAGCAATATAATATACAACGCTGAAAGGCGAGGATTACAACAGAAAAGGAAACTCAAAACAGCATGAAATCCACAGAAGTACAACGCGCGACTCTAAGGTCGAAAGAGTAAACATCACTAGTCTCTATCTGAAATAAATACATGTTTGGTTGATGGAACTTCTAGATACAACAGAATACTAATATACAAAATATACTGATGGTCACGATACAAGTGAACACACCTACTAGCAAATCACTCGGAAGTGGAAGTAGTGCCAGCAAAGCCGTAATGAAACCTGTATGGCAAAACCTGCAAGAAACTGTGGCACAACTGGGGTGAGTTGCCAACTCGTGAATAAAAAACATCTACGAACTGAAATCGCATGTATGACGCAATCCTAGGTCATACGATCAATATATATCCTCAAATATATAACCAGCAGCCTATAACAATGGCTAGGGTATACCTCTAAACAACAGTAATACGAAGTGCTCGTGTCAGTGCCTCAGATAGCAATATATCACATGGATGATGTATGAATGCATGAAAACAGAATACATGTACTGAAGAAACTTCTTTCATAACTTAATGAGATTTCTGTATTTTTAAAGCGAGGTATCATAAATGAAATCAGTATAAACAGTGTCTAGCATCAACACAAAATATAAATCCCAATAGCTCAATATCTCAGGCTCCGGCTATCCGGACTGGCCTGGATCATCAAATCTCAGTACCTCAATATCTCAAAATCTCAATGTATCAATCTCACCATCTAGGGCGCCGTCAGTCCAGACCGGCCGCTACCATCAATCTCAAGACCACGACGGTATCCTCCGTATATCCGACGTGTCGAGTAAAATCACCGGTAGGTAGTCTCCCCTGCCAGGCTCACATCGTCATCACCACGCGCTTCTTGCCCCGGGGTACCTTACCGGGTCCACCATGTACCCGAAACGGTTCATCCAACTCCTCGAATCGGGTCTCGAAATCCATCAGCAAACTCATGGTGGACGACTCATACATCATGGGAAAACCGCACTTTTCATTTAAGAAGAGAGAGAAAAGAAGTTTATAAATGTTTTTGCGGTTTTCCCCCAAATCCAGGAAATCTCATAAAAATCCGAATCCAAATCATCAATAGTATGTAAACAGTGAATATAGGCATAATAATCCATGAATGCGGCATAACAATGAATAACAGTATGCTTGAAGTGACAAGTAATAACTACAATGTCTAAACTGGCATATAAGGCAAGTACACTAATATCATGTCAAACTACTAACTAACAAGCTATGTCAAGCAATAGTATTTTCTAAGTGTACGTGACATGGAAATTACCGATGAAGTTGTGTGTGAGCTGGAAAGTAAATGTACGTGGTACATACGCATCATCGGTAATGGTGCTGGTGTCCTAACAGCATGATATCAACAATGGAATATGAAATCACAACATAACTATGCGATGCGGAGCGAACAACAATAATGCGCGGGAGCTGAATACTAAACACAATGATAACTATATGTCATGCAGTAGTGCCTTTTGAAATAACACGAATCGTGGTGTTTGCAAATATGGGTTACGGTGTTTTTAAGAAAAGATACGTCCTTTGAAATATCCGTAGAATCCTTTGGGCCGTCTTTTAAAATATCCACGATTCGTTGGTTTTTGAAATAGGTAGGAGTCGAATCTAGTCTAACAACTACACTAAACTATACGGCTGATCTAACAGACTAACTGAAGGTAAGGAAACCGCCTAGCATCTGAGTCGATACATACATACATATATATATATATATATAGTCGGTGATCTCGCCTCGATAATATCACATCCGATACCATATCTATAATCAGATATTCCCAAGTCAAGGGTGCGGATCAATCATCAGTATATAGCTCGTACGTAAATCCGTCGTACGACTTTCCAAATCTGGGTACGGGTCAAAGTCACATCAATCACACTATACATCTGGTATCTTCTTTATCAAATATCATGATCTGGGATAATGACCTACGTCTACTACAATATTGATACCATCTATGTATGCATGCAGGTGTATGAAACACTACGTCAAAGGACCCGCTAAAACATCATGTCGTATCTCAAATACGAACCAAATCTCATCACCGATCTCCTGGCCTCAAGCCCAATCTCATCGACTCATCTCAAATCCCAAGTACTATCCTCATATCCAGTATATGAACACATAGTCCCATACCCATGTGAACACATAAATATATATTCCTATATACGCATATAAAAAAGAAGAATGTATGCAAGTATGGGTGTGTGTGTATGTGTGGTGCAACCGCTACTCTAGGGTTTCGCAACACTAAACCAATCCAATCACACCAAATGTCCATCTTTATCATCAATAATCTCAAACAATATAAAATCAATATATGTGTGTATACGAATTCGTAAACATCACCACGAACTGCAGGGGTGCTATACGCCATCCACCCGACTTTTCCCCGTAGATATAAATCTACTCACCTTGTATCATGCGTTTTGGTGTCGATTTTTCCACCATCATCTTCGCCGCCTCGGATCACCGTGGGGGTACCTACATATCATACGTATCGCATCGCATTAAAACCAAATCGAAACTAAAACGACACGCGAAAACCAACACGATACGCTAAAAGGCCTATAGGTTAGAACCTATGGTTAGCCTTCGCAAAACAACCTGAAATCACTCTATATAGACGTACAAACGTCACGCAATCGTGATAACGCACAAATAATGAAATCTGGAAATCGAAATACGGAAAACCATAACCAAATTCAAAGCAGCAACTTATAAAAGTGGTCACAGATTTCGCCTCAGGTGAAACCAAGGTTCCAAATCAACACTTGGGTGATATATAGGGTTCATGTGACCTACTGTAGCAACCTGGGGAACTGAGCCAACCAAATGGCCAAGCCCCCTAAAGGTAAAAACTGGCCTGGCCGGCACTGCCATTTCCAATGGGGTTCGCCTGCATAGGGTGGTCTCTTGGTGGTCTAACTAAGCTCCTAGTGTTGTTTATTTGTCTCAGAAACTCCCCGGGTCATCCCAGATCTCCCTGCATGCTCCAGGTCGTCACAAACCGACATGAAAGTCCCGTAATTCCGTATTTTTGGGTTTCAGGTTGGGTTAGGTCTGGTCTTTTGACAATAGGGGGTCTAAGGTCACCATTAAAGTCCAATAGCATAGCAACCACTCAAATTTACCCTAACCCTCTCTAGGGTTTGTCCAAAGTGCACAAAACTTCGTCAAAACGACATTAAACTTGAAATGAGGTTAAATCACTTCAAATACTACAATAATTGTGAAAGGGTTTACCTCATTTAGATCTCAAGAATCCTCTACAGCACCAAAATTAAGACTCTCTAGGTCCAATGTATTGGTCTTGAGCTTGTGCACACTTTTTGTGAAATGGGAGTGGGGTTTTGGAGTTGTTTTCATGGTGGTTTGAAGAGGTGAAGAGGGGAGGGAGGTGAGGAGCAGGAGCAGCAGCAGCAGCAACAAGATGGAGGGGAGAGAAATGAGAGGGAGAAAATGAAGGGGAGAATGCCCAAAGTCAAAGTTAACCCCTCTCTTTCTCTCTCTCACCCATGCCTACATATTCTAATCTATTTCTTTTCTTTTCTTTTCTAATTCCTTCTCACCCAAATAGTAACCCCAAAATAAACATGATAGAAAATGCACAAGTGTAAGAAAAATGATATGTGCATGTTTTGCACAAAAATGCAAAAAAACCGATTAGCGATTTTTAATCACCATTAGCACTAAATTAGTGTCAAACTAATCATAAAAACTTAAAAACAACATAATTCCATAATTTACCCTATTTTAGAATTTTCCATAATTTTTCCATAATTTTTCCCATTTATCGGTATTTAATTACACCGAAATATTAAAATATTCAATAAAATAATATTAAATTATAAAAATTCACAAAAATAATATTTTATTTTTTCGAAATGTTACAATCTTCCCCCCTTAAAGAAATTCGGTCCCCGAATTTAAATTTAAACCCCCAAATTCTAAAACATTTCAATGAAAGGTCCAAGTCGTCGGGGCTCCGAAATCATCAATACATAAAACGCATCATAGCGCAATGCTCGCGCATGAATAATGAGAAGATAACTCAAAAACAAAACTCCGTCAAGCATCCCACAATCATCGGAGTCATTGTAAAGACACAAATGTCAGATCCAAAGTATAATCAATATGATATAAATCAGAACTATACATGTAAATGGCTGAAGTAAATGCATGCCCAATCTTTTTAGGTCGCTGTGCGATGCGCATAACACTGCACAGTGGCGGACGCCTATCATAACAAAATAACCATATACATATATACCTTTTGTTTAATGTGTATGTTCCGCCGTTTTGGAAACAATTTAGAAGGGTTTCCTTGTTTTAAACGTTTCGTGCCATATCAGACACGTAGGTAAATACTGAGACTATAGCTCGCTTTTGGAAATCCCTTTGGTAATTATCAATGCATGAAAAATATATTCAGGCACTGTCATCTGACTAGTCTTGCTCAGTACAAAACTCATAGCAATCATCATAAAAACGTACTGCTCCATAAGAAATCAATCCAAAAATATGCATATATATACTATGCGCGTCTGGTGCGCACGGAAATCAAAATCCATATATGCGCCATACATGCGCACAGAAACAACATCTAAGTGCATCGGGTGTGCACGAAACATCTATCAAGGGCAACAGGTGTGCCTGACAGCCATATCAGGTGCATATGATATGCACGAAGAATCCCCATCTTGTGCATCTGGTGTGCAACAAAATCGTATCTCATAACATGCGCCCAACATGCGCGAAAATCCAATTCAGGTGCACAAGGTGCACAAAACAAATATCGAGTATCACTATCGAAATCGACGGTATACAACATATCTCAAATCCAAATCAGGTATACCGTGGTATCAAATCTCACAACCATGTGCATCAGTGTGCACAAAATCTAATCAAAACATTAAGAGTGCATGAAAACCATGCCGAAAACATAAGCTAAATCATATGCATGCCCTAGGCATGAAGTAAAAATCATCATATCGAATGACATCAAATCGAAGTCAGGTGCAACCGTAGTGCACAAAATATAAATCCGGTGCAACAAAGGCACGAAATATGAATATGGTGCGATAAACACACGAAGTATAAAACTGGTGCATCCTTGGCACAAAATACAAATACGATGCATCCTGTGCACAAATACCAAACAATAACTCAAATGCGTAAGTAGCAACACCGAGTGTACCCAGGTGTAAAGAAAATCATAAACGTGTGCAACTGTGTGCACAAAACACATATCATGAAACTCAATCATCAAAATCAATCATGCGAATAGATCGCCCAAAATACCGAAATCCTAGGTGACAGATACGTGATAATCGAATCACCAAATCCCAAATCGTAAATACTGTCATCGATAGTTCCTCCTTCAAAGTCGAGAAGGTGTCGGTGCATCCAATGCTCAGCAGAGCAAGATATCTACATGCCTTCTGATCATGGCATGTCGTCTAGTGCCCTTAAGCTCTCGTCCCTCACTGCAGATTGCTAAATACATAGCTCCTCGGCTCAACGGTCCAATATGGAATGACGACGGAAACAGTCCCGCTCTGGCACATCCTCTACAGATCTCTGGCCAACTATCTCGTCGACGATGCCAAACTCTGGCCTGCTCGGTGTGCGCAATATGATCGCTCCTGGGTCCAAGTCATCTCGTATAGTATTCCAGAAAGGTCCTGTCGGGGTCTCTCAAATCTCGTCTATGCCGAACTCTCCGGAAGTCTTCGTCCTTTACTATATCTGTTTCTTGTTCCAGAATGGCTGCATACTCATCCAGGCTCCTTCTGGAAAGTATATCCATAAATAACGCCTCTGCATGCGTATCACATCTCTGATGTCGGCGTAGTGGAACGTCATCTTATCAAGATCTCGTACGAACCTCTTACTCCACCTTTCTCTAATGTCGACTGCTTCGGACTCGTCTCGTCGTGGCTGCATGGATTGAGCTCCAACGGCTATCCTCGTATCTGGAGTCTCCCAAGAAATGCATCTCACCACCTAGCATCCGAAAGAAGTCAAACCATCCGATCGATTAGTCAAAACCTCATAATCCCCCAAGAGCTCAACATCTTGGGTACAGTTTAATAGTATCGAGTACATACCACAGCATCGGTGGTCCAGCCGTAGAAGGGCAAACCCAAGCCTCACTAATGGCGCCGCGGAACTGCCGCAAACCCTAAGGTTCAAAGGCTTTCACACGGTCATTATGTCGAGTTAAGGTTTCATTCTTCTAGAGGGTCCATAGAATTTCCTGCATGTCCTTCCGAATACTTTAAACTTGGAATAATAGGTTTCTGACGTTCGATCGTCTCTGTCGACTCTCAACGTATCCGCGTGAAGTCGTCTCTAGCTGGAATCAATCTATCTGATGACCTCCCATCGGGGTAAGCGAACGAACCACATGTCCTAGTCATTCATCCTCGATGACTAGCGACCTTCTATCATTTCTTAGTACCACTCGTACTGCAATAGCTCCAACATCTGGGGCGATATCTCGTCGTTCGTAGCAACAACTGGCTCACTCATCTGCACGCTGAACAGTGCCTCAACCATCATGAATAAGCAATACATCAACGGTCATCAAAATCTGGCCGGCCTCTATCCATGGCCCAATCCTCTGGTGTCGATCAGCACATCTGGGAAATATCATAAAAGCGATCCATCAAATGCTCGTGCCGCGAAAACACAAATAAAAGACACATCTCTGCAATCGTGTGTCGCTGGAATTACGCCCTGGTCAGTCCTCGTTCATGACGAGCTCATGCTAACCGCAACTCTAGCCGTAGCTCTCTCTGCCCGTAACCGTGGCAGTAAAACCATAACTGGTACCGATGAGGCTAGATCAGGAATGAATATAATACTGAGCAAAGAAATGTACATCCTAAGGCTTCTTAAGTGGAGTAGCGTATCGTAAATATGCCACGGAACATACGTACGGTACGTCACTCTACTCAAGCTACCTACTACATCAACCAAGGGTCATCATATGCTCCGAAGGTAAAACCTAACGCTCTGATACCAACTTTGTCATGACCCGAAAGTACAGAACATGACCGACACTTAAACTACGAAACGTCTCGAGATGTACGTAACCTAAGTAAGCCGAAAACTCAGAAATCCAAACCAAGAAAAGTAGTAGAGTGAAGGAAAAACCGATTTAGATCAAATAGTTTGCAACATACGCCGAAATATGCATTTTAAAATCACAGTCTTTTCAAAAAATTTCGGCAGAGTTTCCTTTGTAAAAACTGACCCCAAACGGGTACAAAACCTGATAAAGCATATATAATGAATAAAGGCATCCCCAAGCAGGAGCTAGCTCTTCGTCAATCGACGGTCACAACCACGCAAGCAATATAATATACAACACCGAAAGGCGAGGATCACAACAGAAAAGGAAACTCAAAACAGCATGAAATCCATAGAAGTAAAACGCGCGACTCTAAGGTCGAAAGAATCAACATCACCGGTCTCTATCTGAAATAAATACATGTTTGGTTGATGGAACTTCTAGATACAACTGAATAATAATATACAAAATATACTGATGGTCACGATACAAGTGAACCCACCTACTAGCAAATCATCCGGAAGTGGAAGTAGTGCCAGCAAAGCCGTAATGAAACCTGTACGGCAAAACCTGCAAGAAACTGTGACACAACGGGGGTGAGTTGCCAACTCGTGAATAGAAAACATCTACGAACAGAAATCTCATGTATGACGCAATCCTAGGTCATACGATCAATATATATTCTCAAATATATAACCAGCATCCTATAACAATGGCTAGGGTATACCTCTAAACAACAGTAATACAAAGTGCTCGTGTCAGTGCCTCAGATAGCAATATATCATATGGATGATGTATGAATGCATGAAAACAGAATACATGTACTGAAGAAACTGCTTTCATAACTTAGTGAGATTTCTGTATTTTTAAAGCGAGGTATCATAAATGAAATCAGTATAAACAGTTTCTAGCATCGACACAAAACATAAATCCCAATATCTCAATATCTCAGGCTCCGGCTATCCGGACTGGCCTGGATCATCAAATCTCAGTACCTCAATATCTCAAAATCTCAATGTATCAATCTCCCCATCAAGGGCGCCGTCAGTCCAGATCGGCCCCTACCATCAATCTCAAGACCACGACGGTATCCTCCGGATATCCGACGCGTTGGGTAAAATCACCGGCAGGTAGTCTTCCCCTGCCAGGCTCACATCGTCATCACCACGCGCTTCTTACCCCGGGGTACCTTACCGGGTCCACCATGTACCCGAAACGGTTCATCCAACTCCTCGAATCGGGTCTCGAAATCCATCAGCAAACTCATGGTAGACGACTCATATATCATGGGAAAACCGCACTTTTCATTTAAGAAGAGAGAGAAAAGAAGTTTATAAATGATTTTGCGGTTTTCCCCCAAATCCAGGAAATCTCATAAAAATCCGAATCCAAATCATCAATAGCATGTAAACAGTGAATATAAGCATAATAATCCATGAATGCGGCATAATAATGAATAACAGTATGCATGAAGTGACAAGTAATAACTACAATGTCTAAACTGGCATATAAGGAAAGTACACTAATATCATGTCAAACTACTAACTAACAAGCTAAGTCAAGCAATAGTATTTTCTAAGTGTACGTAACATGGCAATTACCGATGAAGATTTGTGTGAGCCGGCAAGTAAGTGTACGTGGTACATACGCATCATCGGTAATGGTGCTGGTGTCCTAACAGCATGATATCAACAATGAAATATGAAATCACAACATAAGTATGCGATGCGGAGCGAACAGCAATAATGCGCGGGTGCTGAATACTAAACACAATGATAACTATATGTCATGCAGTAGTGCCTTTTGAAATAACACGAATCGTGGTGTTTGCAAATAAGGGCTACGATGTTTTTAAGAAAAGATACGTCCTTTGAAATATCTGTAGAATCCTTTGGGCCGTCTTTTAAAATATCCATGATTCGTTGGTTTGTGAAATAGGTAGGAGTCGAATCTAGTCTAACAACTACACTAAACTATACGGCTGAGCTAACAGACTAACTGAAGGTAAGGAAACCGTCTAGCATCTGAGTCGATACATATATATATATATATATATATATATATAGTCGGTGTTCCTGCCTCGATAATATCACATCCGATACCATATCTATAATCAGGTATTCCCAAGTCAAGAGTGCGGATCAATCATAAGTATATAGCTCGTACGTAAATTCGTCGTACAGCTTTCCAAATCTGGGTACGGGTCAAAGTCACATCAATCACACTATTCATCTGGTATCATATTTATCAAGTATCATGATCCGGGATAATGACCTACGTCTAGTACAATATTGATACCATCTATGTATGCATGCAGGTGTATGAAACACTACGTCAAAGGACCAACTAAAACATCATGGCGTATCTCAAATACGAACCAAATCACATCACCGAACTCCTGGCCTCAAGCCCAATCTCATCGACTCATCTCAAATCCCTAGTACTATCCTCAAATCCAGTATATGAACACATAGTCTCATACCCATGTGAACACATAAATATATATTCCCATATACGCAGATAAGAAAGAAGAATGTATGCAAGTATGGGTGTGTGTGTATGTGTGGTGCAACCGCTACTCTAGGGTTTCGCAACACTAAACCAATCCAATCACACCAAATGTCCATCTTTATCATCAATAATCTCAAACAATATAAAATCAATATATGTGTGTATACGCATTTGTAAACATCACCATGAACTGCGGGGTTGCTATACGCCATCCACCCGACTTTTCCCCGTAGATATAAATCTACTCACCTTGTATCTTGCGTGTCGGTGTCGATTTTGCCACCATCATCTTCGTCGCCTCGGATCACCGTAGAGGTACCTACATATCATACGTTTCGCATCGCATTAAACCAAATCGAAACTAAAACGACACGCGAAAACCAACACGATACGCTAAAAGGCCTATAAGTTAGAACCTATAGTTAGCCTTCGCAAAACAACCCGAAATCACTCTATATAGACGTACAAACGTAACGCAATCGTGATAACGCACAAATAACGAAATCTGGAAATCGAAATACGGAAAACCAAAACCAAATTCAAAGCAGCAACTTATAAAAGTGGTCCCAGATTTCGTGTCAGGTGAAACCAAGGTTCCAAAACAACACTAGGGTGATATATAGGGTTCATGTGACCTACTGTAGCAACCTGGGCACCTGAGCCAGCTAAGTGGCCGAGCCCCCTAAAGGTAAAAACCGGCCTGGCCGACCCTTCCTTGTCCAATGGGGTTCGTCTGCATAGGGTGGGCTCCTGGTGGTCTAACTATGCTCCTAGTGTTGTTTATTTGTCTCAGAAACTCCCCGGGTCATCCCAGATCTCCCTGCATGCTCCAGGTCGTCACAAACCGACATGAAAGTCCCGTAATTCCGTATTTTTGGGTTTCAGGTTGGGTTAGGTCTGGTCTTTTGACAATAGGGGGTCTAAGGTCACCATTAAAGTCTAATTGCATAGCCACCACTCAAATTTACCCTAACCCTCTCTAGGGTTTGTCCAAAGTGCACAAAACTTCGTCAAAATGACATTAAATTTGAAATGATGCTAAATCACTTGAAATACTACAATAATTGTGAAAGGGTTTACCTCCTTTAGATCTCAAGAATCCTCTGTAGCGCCAAAATGAAGACTTTCTAGGTCCAATGTGTTAGTCTTGAGCTTGTGCACACTTTTTGTGAAATTGAAGTGGGGTTTTGGAGTTGTTTTCATGGTGGTTTGAAGAGGTGAAGAGGGGAGGGAGGTGAGGAGCAGGAGCAGCAGCAACAACAACAAGAAGGAGGGGAGAGAAATGAGAGGGAGAAAATGAAGGAGAGAATGCCCAAAGTCAAAGTTAACCCCTCTCTTTCTCTCTCTCACCCATGCCTACATATTCTAATCCATTTCTTTTCTAATTCCTTCTCACCCAAATAGTAACCCCAAAAGAAACATGATAGAAAATGCTCAAGTGTAAGAAAATTGATATGCGCGTGTTTTGCACAGAAATGCAAAAAAACCGATTAGCGATTTTTAATCGCGATTAGCACTAAATTAGTGTCAAACTAATCATAAAAACTTAAAAATGGCATAATTCCATAATTTACCCTATATTAGAAATTTCCATAATTTTTCCAAAATTTTCCCCATTTATCGGTATTTATTTACTCCGAAATATTAAAATATTCAATAAAATAATATTCCAAAAATAATATTTTATTTTTTTGAAATGTTACACGGGGTGTTAGGGAACAATTTCTGATATAGTGATGAATGCTCCTGCACTGATAGCATCCAGAATAACGCTGCTGAACCCCCTGGGTTGAGAGCTGAATGACTGTTCTCATCCTAAGTCTCTGCTGCTCCTGTGACGGTCACGAAATCTGTCTCAACGACTAAGCCTCTGTCTCTGGGCTCGTACACCGGTACGAGTACTCCACTGTTCCGGAACTCTCAGAGTCTTTGTAATATGTGCCTCGTCAACTGGAGCTGCATCCACTGGTGCTATGTAGGTGACGGACTACTGCATGCTGATCACAAGAAACAACTGAGTAACAGGGGTGACAACCTCCTGTCGCTGCGCTCGAACGGTCTCAACCAATGAACTCATCGTCTGACGCTAGTCCTGCATCCCTGCCACAAGCCTAACGAGCTGATCTGTCGAAGGCTGATCCATCTGCACCTATGCAACTAGCGTGCCATCCTGGTCAGTGCTCGTCTCACCCGAACCAACTCTGAGCTCGGCCCTCGCTGTATCACTCTGATTCCCCATAGTCATCGGCGGTAAGGCTATAAATAGAGATAAGATTCGATAAGAACACGGAAATCGAATCACAAATATATGAATCATGAAGGAAGGAATTTCAAGCAATGTACTTCGGTCACTTTAGGCGAAATACCGCATCGTGAGTATACTGCAGACATACACACACTACGTTACTCTGCTTAAGCTACTTACTCCATCATACCAAGGTCATCCTACACTCCGAAAGGTAAAACCTAGCGCTCTGATACCAACTTTGTCACGACCCGAAATTGGCACGTGATGGCCCTAATACTAAGCAACGTCTAAAGGCGTAACACAGTAAAAGAAAGCCAAAACCCAAAAATCAAAACCATTAAAAAGACAAGAAAAGATAATAGGAATTTTTGAAACATTTGAAATCATAACCCAAATTTTTTAAAAGTCCAACTTTCTTTCTTTAAAATTTTGGTAGCACCCCCTTTTGTAAAAACTAGCCCAAAAATGAGTATAACATAAATATAAATTAAGCATCCCCAAACGGGAGAAAATACACGCCCAAAGGCGGAAAACAACCACCACAACAAAATACGACGTCGTAGCGAAGAAATAAAAGACAATAGAAAGAAAACTGTATAAAAGACAACCAAATCACAAATAATATACAATATCGTCCTCACCAAGTCTCTAAGTCAATTAAATAACAGTAGATGGAGAGTATAAGGATACAACAATATGCAATACAAAAATACGGATAACCACAAAATCCACATAAGCAAAACTGCACACTATGAGCAGAAGCGGTATCCGTAGCAAAAGATGATCAGATAGATGAATAGCCAGCCTCGACTACTCTGGGAAGACACCCTGCAAAACAACTGTGGCACAACGGGGGTGAGTTGCCAACTCGTGAATAGTAAATAACATATGCAGGTAATCGCAAGTAACCACGTACAGCGTGAATCTAAGATATGCAATTAACAGTAATAACAGGTCATATGAATGCAGTAATAATGAAAAGTACACTAGCAGGTACAACTAATACATGAAGAATAATAATAGGACAATCAATATGCAATAATCGTGCAATAATGATATGAAAATGTAGATATGCAACAATCATGAAGGATACATTAACAGGTACTACTAATACATGAAACAGTGCATAAACAATAAATATGAGGTATGGAGAGAAATATGTCATTTCCATGGAATCTTGACATCGTAGTAGGATCACAATCCATCAAGACAATCAAAATCCCAATTCCTCAAATCAACCCCCAAATTGGCTCTCATATCATATAAGTCTCACATCTCCTCAATGTACAATATCGAATAAATCTCCTATATCCCGAATGTACAAAATCAAGTGAGTCTCGTATATCCTTAATTTACCAAATCTCAAGTAAAAATCATCTGTCCTAAATCCAATATCCAGTGAATCTCTTATAACCTAGGTATATTTGTGTGAATAAATATGATAAGGTATATATATTAATGTCAATACACATATATTAGCGTCCCATTACATTAATATTGGTGTAAGGAAATATATAACAGCGTCCTAACCCACTGTTATATATACATATGAGTAAAAAGAAATATCATGAAACCAATGTGCCAAGCATCAACACAGAAATACTGATCTATCAGGTGCTGTCACCAAGACTAGCACCCTGATAGGTACATATTATACACTATACCGAAAGCTCGAGTGCCTAGTTCTGACCCTCGCCTTTCGACGTATCCATATGTACATGACTCCCGTCGGTATCCCCATGATAACCGCCGAGTCATATGTAATGTCACCGGAGTGTATGGTTCCCCTGCCGGGCTCATCGGCGTGGTGCATCGACATCCCTTTCTTGCCCCGAGGTACCTCTGAGCCCCACCATGTACCCTCATACGGCCTCTACGCCTCCTCATAGGGGTATATATATATATATATATATATATATATCAGAACCGATAAAACTCATGGTGGATGCTGAAATATCATATCAAGGAAACGAGGTTTTTCAAATAATGCATAATTTCATGAACTCCCACGGTTCCCAAATCCAGAAAACATCATGAAAAATCCATATAACAATGCGAAAATCCATGAATATGATATATGCGACATAACTGAAATGTAAGCATATAAAGGAAAAACCGCTAATTAACATCAAGTAAAGGTAAATATGTAGCTGTAACTGATATATGTGTAACATACAGATGTCCTATAAGAAATGATGAAGTATACCCCCCCCGAGTATAAGTGGAATATGTGAGCAAGGTATACCTGTAGCTATATCGTAAAGTGTGTATGTACATATCACTAATGGTACAATACTCTATAGGTATACAGGTATGCTAAATGTCATATGTGATAAGAAATATGAATCAATGTCACAATGTCCCTAACCAAGCAATATAATATCTATAAGTGGTTTGTGTGTGACATGGCAATTTTTGACGGTGTGTGTAGCATAAAATCCGTGCTCGTACAACATGAATCGTCAATAATATGTGCAGTGTCCTACGACTACTAGTCCAAGCACAACAACATCTAAGTAATAGGGTAAATGCGCAATTCAAAATATAACATAGAATATGCGACAGGTATTAACATTCCTAGCCCAGACGCATAACGCCATGCGGGCGATTCCCCTGTAAATGTTAAATCTACTCACCTGGTCGCGTGCTACATGTAGCCGACCACCTGCTTCCCTTTCTTTACTGCGTCCGATGTATCCGCCTGCGAACCTGGAAATTACACAAGGAATCCATATATAAGCAAAATATCTCGCAAAACGCAATATCGAAACCAAACGAGAAACTCACGTCGCGAACTAAACGCGCGTGTGTATGATACGCTGAAACGTGTGTATACGCGTCAAAAACTACCCCGACACGTCGCGACACGCTGGATCACAAAACCCACTCACGTTTCGCGCAAACAAAACGTACTAGAAAAGCGATATATGGTCCCAGATTTTGATACAGGTAAAATATCACAAAATTGCACATGCCAAAACACTATAATATGTAGCAGACTACCCTAGCCCAAACCCCAACACCCCAGTCCTCTATCTGGCCGCAATTTGCGGCCAGAATGGTTAAATTGGCGGCCAAGGTTTAGAATGAGGGGCTCATGCTCAGGTGGTGTGGTCTAGACCTAGTAAACATGCTCCAGTTTCCTTAATTTTTCCCTGAAGGAGCCTGGTCACAAGAAGATCACAGAAAGCTACAAATTCACCTTAAAACCACAACTTTGCACAAAATGGAAACCCTATGGTATTTTAGTAAAATCTGGGTTGAAGCTAGGTTTACTTGGCCCTAATAACACTTAAATAGGCTAGGTTAACCAATACTAACATCACTTGGACAACACCTCACACAAATCACCATATTTAGCACTACGCTCACTATTTAACACAAACTGAAGCTAATTCTACAAAAGTTTAGCAAACTAGGAAGTCAAGCCTAAGAAGTATACCTCACTTGACCCTAGGCACAAGGAGAAGGAGAAGAACTGAGTTGTTGCTGCTGCTGATGCATGATGCTGCTGCTGATGCTTTTTCTGATGCTGCTGCTGATGCCTCTGCTGCTGCTGATTCTTCTTCTGCTGCTGGAGCTGCTGCTTTCTGTGTGTGTGTGAGTGAGAGAATGAGAGAAATGAGAGTGAGAATGAGAATGAGAGCAAACAATTCAAACCCCCCTTCTCACTCTCTCTCTTCATTAAATGGGCATGGCTCATGCCATGTTGCCCCATGCTCTTCTCTCTCTTTTTCAACAAAAGAAAATCATTTTCAAATCCTTTCTCATTTTTCTTTTAAAAACAACCATACAAAATTAAAACCCAAAACACATAATAAAACTATTAAACTAGATTAAGGCAATTGGGTTAATCCACCATGATGGCTAATCATGGTTTAACCCCATTTTAAAACCCTAGTTAACATGCACATGTGTGTGTAAGCCTAGGAAAATTCTAATAAAATATTCATTAAATAAGATAAAATATTTGAAAATTAATTTGGTAAACTTTTTATTAAAAACCATATATTACAATATAATTAGCCACTAAACACATCCTAAGGTATTACATGCGGCCTGTGGTTAAACCCACTGCCAGCGTAGTGTCGAGTCTTTAGAGTCTCACACAGAGGGTTTCCCTGGTTTAGGCGAAACGATATAGAGGTCATATGGTTTTACGACAGGGTTCGGACATATACGTATACTTATGCACGTATGATGTTCGGACAGATTATACTAGCAGGCTTTGGTTTAAGCCAGATTCAAGTATTGGATTATTGGATTTATGCAGTCTCGGTATATCCGTGTTTTTCGTAAATACGGATGAGAGGGGTACTCTCGTAATTACTCGAGAAGCTTCTAGAAGAAAGATGACTCATTATATTTTAATTCATTTATGAATTAAGCTTAATGAGGTGGAGGAGATGATGTGTTATTTGCATTAAATGAAACCAAGACTCATGTGATGATTCATCCTTTTGTATTAAATGAAGCATGGTTATAATTATGATGTATTATTTATTAGATAATTATCATGCTTCATGATATACACAAATGAGTGATATTTTAATTTCATAATCACAAACACATTCTCTCTCCTCAAGCTCTCATCTTCTTCATCTTAACCCTAATCCTCTCATGTGTTGAGAACCCTAGGGTTAGCAAGACTAATAGATCTTTAATCTATCTGTATATTCTCTAGGTCACTTGGATTAGCAATCTTAGCCACTTAGTTACCTCAAGTTAGAGGTTAA
Organism: Agapanthus africanus; assembly: GCA_030015575.1. NCBI lineage: Eukaryota > Viridiplantae > Streptophyta > Magnoliopsida > Asparagales > Amaryllidaceae > Agapanthus > Agapanthus africanus. The sequence goes on from CM057344.1 coordinate 229,124,232, forward strand.
AGCTTGGAGAAGGAACTCTCGGGTGGATATTCTATTACATCGAGGAGGCCGACGAGGAGGTGAACAACAAGAACAAGAAGGACTAGTATCTTGAGGTATAATCATCTATCATAGTAGTTTAGCACTTTTAGATAGTTTGTTAGTTAGGGTTTAGCAAAGATCCGTTTGACAGTCAATGTTACTTTGAATAAAATGATTGTTTTACCTATTCCGCCTCCCAGCATCTTGTGGGGTGTGTAACGTTGACTTACACAAATACTCTCCACCTCGATCCAGTCAAAGTTTCTTGATGCTCAAGCCTGTTTGATTTTCTACTTCAAGTTTGAACATCTTGAATTTCTCGAAAGCTTCGGATTTGTGCTTTAATAAAAACACGTGTCCGAATCTTGAGAAATCGTCAGTAAAAGTAATGAAGTATGAAAAACCGCCTCTAGCATGTGTAGACATTAGTCTGCATACATCACTATGGATGAGGCTTAAGAGTTCCACAGCTCATTCTCTGTGTCCAGTAAACGGAGTTTTTGTCATTTTACCTTTGATACAGGACTGACAAGTCACATAAGATTTATATTCAAAAGTATTTAAATATCCATCTTTATGTAGATTGTTTAGTCTTGTTTCATTAATATGACCAAGTCTACAATACCAAAGAAAAGCGTCATTTATACCTGAAAATTTTCTTTTATTAGTATGTTGTATATTGAAAACCGTGTGTTGGTTCATGATGTAAATACCGTTATTTAGTGTACCAGACCCAATCATCTGTTGATTCATGTTAATGTTCATAACATTATTTTGCAACAAAAAATGATATCATTCATTGTCTAACAAAGAAACGGATATTATATTGCATAGCATACTAGGTACAAAATAATAAGGGTTCAAAACCAAAATACATCCCAAAGGCAACCCCAGATGATACTCTCCTACGGATACAGCATGTACTTTGGAACCATTTCCAACCCGCAGAGTATGGTCACCAGTCTTCAAAACTCTACTTTTTCTCAATCCCTGTAAACAATTGCAGATGTGAGAACCAGAACCGGTATCTAGTACCCAAGATGTAGAGTTTATAGAAAAAACAGTTTTCAGTTACAAACACACATTAAACGGAAGCATCAATGTGCTCTTGTTCTTGAGATCAGCAAGATACAGAGCACAGTTGCGTTTCTAATGTCCCGACTTGTGGCAGTAAAAACATTCTCTTTTTCCACTTCCCGCGGCCCCAGATTTGTTTTTCCCTTTCTCCTTTTGAACTCCACCTCTCTGTTCGGTGGGTTTCTTCTTCTTTTTCTTTCCCTTGGCCTTGGCTTTTGGGATGGAAGAAGAAGATGGCCCATATAGCAGAGCGGAAATTTTCGATGTCGCGTGCTCTCTGCACTTCTAAACATATTGAGAAGTTCAGGCAATGATTTCTCCAATCGTTCATATTGAAATTCACAATGAACGGAGCAAAGGCAGGGAAGAGAGACTGTAGAACAATATCTGTATATTGCTCATCATCCATGGTCCATCCCAATTCCTCAAGTTCTTCTATAAGACCAATAATATTCAGAACATGTTCTCCTACTAATGTGCCAAGGGCCATCCGCATCTGAAACAACTTTCGAGATGCCTCGTATCGTAAAGTCCGAGATTGCTCTTCATACAACTCCTTTGTATAAAGAAAGATGGATTGAACATCCATCTTCTCGTGCCGCTTCTGATGTATACTGTCCATAGAAGCAAGCGCGAGGCACTTGGTCGTGTTACTATCATTATCCCATGTTTTTCGAATCTCTCTATCCGAAACAGATGATTCAGGACGAGGGACGGGTGGGGCTTTGGTAGTGAGGACATATGATACTTTATCATTTGTGAGTGCAATGTTCAAGTTCCTCAACCATTCTTTATAATTCGGTCCTGTCAGTTTGTTTTTCTCTAAAAGAAGCTTAAGTCCCGTCATCAGGTATCTGCCATTAGGAGAGAGAAAAGAATACACTCAGCGAAATGCTCTTGCAAAAAAATAGATTGGTTATTATCTTATCTAATTGATGTCTCCCACTAGTTTTATTAAATTTTCTTTCAAAACCATAAAAGAAAACTAGCCAGGATTGATTACATTCTGCAGTTTTTCTGACCGGTCAGCCAGGCCAGTTTTGGTACATTGAGGGAGGTTCCTCGTGTTTTCGCACGGATCTAATTAAAATAAACCTCATTTTTCCCAGAAGTCAAACCCCATTGACACCTTTCTAGACATCTACTGGATTAGCTAATTGTAAAGTGCAAAACTCTCCTGGAAGTAACACTTACTCACAGTGGGATCGGGATCCATCTATCATATAGAAGTTATGCAATCTCATTGCAAATTTCAACTCTTGAAACTCCCGATATAGTTTTTACCCCTAGTTACTTATGACCTTGGCTATAGTCAACATATCATAAGCACTAGTCAAGTTCTACCCGTCATTTCGAGATTAACTAGACCCACCTATATGGCCCTGGACTATGATCAACATAATCTCATAAATGTCCTAACTGATCATATCATATGATTTATAGGAAGACATCATTTAGCTACCGTACACTACGCCTTGACTATAATCAACATACGTAGCACGAATACTAAGTACTCTACTTCCTAAAATGACGGAGGGTTGCAGATGGTTTTTTATGAAAAACCATTAACGCTTTGAACTTGATCTCGTTGTAGAATCAAAATAGTTTAGGAAATGAGTGGCTTAAGCTCCGCATCTTTTGAATCTTGCATTTTTCATAAAAAGGCCGAGTGCGCTTCAAATACGATTCTATAACATCTTTAGGTTTCTTTTTCTTTACATTAATCTTATTAATGTAGTCCTATCATTTAAGTTCCTAAGCCATCACAGAAAAGAAATGAAAAATAGAACGTATACTTATGCCATCCGCATTCGCCAAAGTGTCCCGTTATGCACCGTTAGGATACTTAACTAACGGCATAGCGGGACGGGACTAGCACGGGTGTAAAACATAAGCAACGTTTATTATATATTATATATATAATAATAATAACCCATTCGTCTCAAATACTAAATAATCACATCACAGAATATCAACAGCAGAAGCGCATATGAATATAAAAGGATACCTAGGAGATCCATATTTTCTATTCAGCCAACAATAGAAAATATGGATTCCACGGTCGCGATGAATAGCCAAGCCCACACCCCTAGACCCCTACGAAAGAGGCAAGTGACCCTGCCAATTCTAGAGTTTAGGAGACCCGGTCTCGACTTCTCGAGATGGCCTCCTACTAAATCCTAGAACCCGGTCACTTGTGCTTCCCTCCCTGGGTCTATCCTAATGCGGAAAAGTAAATAATATACAATAATGGTGACATCATCCTCAACCCTGAAGTGCCCCAAATAAAAGAATATTACATACAATAGATTTTTACATGAATGAAAATAAAGAATCTCATTTCACATAAAACCCCCCGGCTATTCAATCACGACAATCCTGCAAATCAAATCTCAGCAACATATAATATCATATATCATCAACGTAAGTAAGTATGCATACCCCGATTGTCATTGATGTATAGCAACGAAATCGGCGATACACGACATACTACACTTACGGTCGCAGAAAAGAAAAATGAAAAACTACAACAATTGGAATCGTAACTGTCCTTAGACAACACAAACCCGGAATATCACATATCCAAGATTTCATGCCTAACAATGTAAAGCTCACATTTAGGTCTCACCCATGAAAACACTTTTTGTAACGATTTGAAAATCGTTTAGGTGAAATTTCGGAAAATCGGTAAAATAATGGGTGTTTTCCGTAAAAATCAAGATATAAATATCTTTTAATATAAAATTAAATATACATATTCTAGCTATGTAATTGATAGTATTTGGTGTTTATTGAGCCACTTGTAAAATTTCTAGTTTACTGAAAAATTTTCCGAAATTAATTATTTTAATATTATTTTAAGCCGTCACTAATACATTTAATTAGGAATAACTACAAATAGGAATGGGTTAATACAAATTTTGTGCATCATGACACACTAAACTAACATGTAAAATATTATTTTTGAAATGAAATGAAACTGTCAAACGGTGTTAGAAAATATCAAAGAAAAAGGCTTAAATAGTGATATTAGTGTAAATAGAAATTGGGATATAATATTTACCATTTTCATTCCTCACCCACACTCACCCACACCCTCTCATCCCCTCCCTATGGGCTTGGCCGACCATGGGCTGCCCCCGCTCCCACTCTACCCCACTTAAAGATTTGGAAAAGAAAAGAAAAGAAAAGAAAGAAATGAAAAGAAAAGAATAAAAAAGTCAAAGGTGGTATGGGCTTTATCTTTTCTTCTCATTTTTCAACACCTCACTCTCTCTCCTCACCCCTCCATTTCTGGCCGAGCCTGCCCCTTTCCCCCTCAACAGCAGCCCCTCATTTTCCCCTCGCATTTCCTCATCAAAAACCCTCACAAAATGCATCAAAAATCCACCAAAAATCCCACAAAATCAAAATCTAATCCCTACCCATTTTTACTTGTCTATTCTAGTATGGATCTAGGGAACAAGATGGCAATTTGAGAGGCTAGATTTCAAGTTTGATCAATGGGTTGTGAAGTATAAATCTTGACCCTTTTGTTAAATTGTTTGTCATTACTTCAATTTAAGCTAATGAGATGCTTAATCGGTTTTAATTTCAAGATTTGGAAATTCTAAAAAAGAGTTTGGATCAAGTTAGGGTTTTGAGTATTTTGATTGGGTTGTGTGATGTAGGCTAGCATCTTAAGACTTGTTAAAACTAATCTAGTTGTTAAATTGCATATTGTTACTTGTAAATTGTTAAAATTGGTTATGTTTGCAAACTAGATTTTTGAGATTGATATTAAGAGGTAAGTTTAAAATCTAATTAATATTGGTATGACTTAATTAAGATGTTTAATGAACATTATAGCCATTAGAATTGTTAAAATATTTAGATTGGTTAAAACACCAAGTTTTGAACTAAAAAGGGTAATTGTGCTAACTAGGTTTTGGTTTAATGAAATTTAGCAAGATTAAAAATCTAGTAAATGTTATGTGGCCTAATTAAGATAATAAGTGAATATTGTGACCACTAGTTTTGCCAAAACATCAAGATTTGTTTTAAAACGGTTAATTTTGCTTGCTAGGTTTTCGGAAAAATAGCTTTTAAAGTGAGTTTGAGGTTTTTGTGAAATTCAACCTATTTCATATTATAATTAGTGTTTGTGAATGTGCAAATGGGTGCGTTTGGGTTTTATCGTGATCAATTGGCGTTTATACGCCGATGTCGAGAGATATTTGGTTCTTTTACTTGAGCGGATCCTAGGTTTTTACCGATGTGAAATTCGTATGCTGTTTTGGTCTTTCATCCGCGATTTAGGTTTATGATACTATATGTTTACATGTAGGTACCCTCATGAGGGCTTCGAGATGACAAGCAAGCGCGTGGAGACATCGATTTCGGTAAGGGAGGACTAGGTGAGTAGATATATATCTACGGGGGATGTCGGGTGGATGGCATATAGCACCCCCGCAGTTCGTAGTATAGTTATGATATATATGTGATTCATGATACGTGGATCTTATCAATAGATGATTATTGTGTTCATGGTTTAGTTTATGGTAATTAGGAGTAAACTAGCATAGTTTCTTAGTCGCGAACCCTAGAATAGGTTCACACCCACACGCGCACACGCATTTGTATACATCTTTTTACATATGCGTATATGGGGATATGTATATATCTATATACACACATGGGTATGGGACTATGTGTGTGTGTGTGTGTATACACACACACGTATGCATATACATGGATTTTGGTGGATAAGTACTTGGGATTGGAGATGAGTCGATGAGATTGGGCTTGAGGCCGTGAGATCGGTGATGTGACAGGGTTCGTATTCGAGTTGCGACGTGATATGTTTAGCAGGTCCTTTAGGCATGGTGTTTTCATACACACGCATGCATACATAGATGGTATTAGTATTGTACTAGACGTAAATCAGTACCCCCGATCATGATATTTGATAAAGAGGATACCAAATGAATAATGTGATAGATATGACATTTGACCCGTACCCAGATTTGGGAGGCCGTACGACGGATTTACCGTACAAGCTATATATTGATAATAGATCCGCACTCTTGACTCGAGGATGCCATATTATATAGGGTATCGTATGGGATACTATTGAGGCGGGATCACCGACTATTATACATATACATATATATATATATATATATATATATATATATCGACTCAGATTCAGGTAGTTTCCATACCCCTTCCGATTGGTTGTTAGTTAGACCTGTAGTTACCTAGTAGATATTAGACTGGACCAGAGTCATACCTAATTCCAAAACTAACGAATTGTAAGGATTTTAAAGACATGTCAAGGGATACTACGGATATTTCAAAAGACGTACCTTTTCTTAAAAACACCGTAGTCCTTATTTTCAAAACGCCACGATTCGTACTATTTCAAACGGCAAAACAGTATAACACAGGTGTAGCGATGTAGATTCCTTATTGTTACGTTATCATTCAGGTTCCGCATATTATTGTTGTAATTACTATTCATTGCCATTTATCATGTTGTTATCGTCTCATTGCACGTTTATTGTGTACTTAGTGATTATGAACCATGCTGTCAGGACACCAGCACCATTACCGATGATGTGTATGTTCCACACACACTTACTTGCCGGCTCACACACATCATCATCGGTAATTGCCATGTCACGTACACTTTAGAAAACACTATTTCATTGACATAGCTTGATAATTGATAGTTGCTACATGTTTTAGCTTTCATATGCTAGTTAATTTATTGCATGATATCAGATACATCCATATATTCATTGGTTATGCAGTATTATGGAGATTTATACCAGTTTTGATTGTTTATTGATATCATGATATTGATGATTTCGGATCCTTCTTGAGATATCTGGTTTTAGGGGAAAACCGCAAGGATTTATAAACTTATTATCCTTTTAAAAATGCAAGTTGCGGATTTCCCGTGATGTATGAGTCGTCCACCATGAGTTTTCAGGATTGCTGTTGGATTTCGAGACCCGATTCGAGGAGTTGTATGAACCGTCTCGGGTACATGGTGGGCCCGGTATGGTACCCCGGGGCAAGAAGCTCGAGTTGTATTCGATGAGCCTGGCAGGGGAGCACTACCTACCGGTGATATTATTTGGACTCGTCAGTTATCCGGAGGATACCGGCCGGAGTCATGAGATGGTTATAGGCTGATCCGTTCTGCCGGAGCCCACGGGCCGATCCCGCAGATGATACGGATGCCTGGGATATTGAGATTTGAGATTTGAGATATTGAGATACTGAGACTTATGTTTTGTGTCGATGCTTGACACTGATTTCTCTGTTGCATTCATTAATGATACTTGATTGATATACATATAGAAATTTCATTAAATAAGAAAACAGTGTTTCCATCATGATGTATTCTGCTTTCATTTGTATAGCATTTGCATATCACATTCATGCCTTCATACATCATATATCTGATATGTGGCTATCTGAGGCATGGACACGAGCACGTGGTATCGCACTTATATGTAGATGTATCAGGATATTTATTGAGGATATTACTAGTTTTGACCTAGGATAGCGTCATACATGCGATTTCTACTGGTAGATGTTTTCTACTCACGAGTTGTCAACTCACCCCCGTTGTGCCACAGTTCCTTGCAGGTTTTGCCGTACAGGTTTCGTTGCAACTTTGCTGGCACACTGCCCTTTCCGGGTGATTGCTTCGGTAGGTGGGTTCTTTTGTATCAGGACCACCATTGTTTATTTATTATTTCAGTTGTATCTAGAAACTCCATCAACCAGATTGTATATTTGACAGAGATAGAAGACCTGACTTGTTATTATTTCGACCTTAGAGTCGCGAATTGTATTATTATGGTTTTCATGCGGATTTTGGGTTTTCTTTTGAGTTTTGATCCTCGCCCTTCGGCGTTGTATATTATATTGCTTGTGTGGTTGTGACCGTCGTTTGACGAAGAGCTAGCTCCCGCTTGGGGATGTCTTTTTTGTATTTCGTATACTATTCATGTTGTATTCCGTTTGGGGCCAGTATTTACAAATGAGACTCTGCCGAAATTTTCAAAAAATACTTGAGATTTTAAAAATACATACTTCGGCCTATGTTGATTAAAACTACTTGCTTTAAATTGGTTTTTCCTTCACTCTACTGCTTCTTGGTTTTGATTTCTGGGTTTTGGCTTACTTAGATTACGTATGCCTCAGACGTTTCGCAATTTAAGTGTCGGTCATGTTCCATACTTTTCGGGGCGTGACACTTTTTCAAAATAAGTCGGATAATTCAACAAGATTTCCGATTACACCCGAGACCGAAATTTTAGATTTAAACAAATTGTAGATTCTAATTATTGTATCACATTCTTATATACTAGGCGCAGTTAAAACGTTAGATCGAACGATCAATCACCCAAAGAATTCTCAGAAAGCTCAACACTTAAGCAGTTTTAAAATATACCAGAGACTGCTATTAGCACATACGGTCCAGCACAAGAAGGTACAGTCCAAGCCTCACCAACGGCGCCGCGGAACCGCCGCAAAAAGAGCCTTTCGGCCGCGGTTCCGCGGCCGTTAAGTCGAGTTAGGGCTTCGTTCTTCTTGTGGAACCATACAATACCCTACACGATTTTCTGAGTATTTTTAATGTGGAAAAATCCAACTTTTTGAAAAATTTCCAGAGAGCATTTTTCACGTGTCGGGTTTCGTTCGTTCGAGGTTTTTAACGTCGTCTAGGTTACTCTAAAGCTCTAGCTTGGCTCTGATACCACTGTTGGGTTTACCTAGCACCTCATAAGGGTTTGTTTTGCATCAAACATTCTTCAATTTAAATTTTAGGGTGCTAAGCAAACAAAACTAGGATCAAACTAGAAATTTAGAATAACAAACAAAATATCACATACTAAATAGGAGAGTTTAACTCTAATAGATGAGAAATACAACCTTTGTAGATCTCCCCTTTGAGAATCCTTGGATCAACTCGTTGTTTGGACGGGTCCGCTTGAGTCCTTCGTTGTCCACGACGATCCACTGCGGAGTACCTTGGCCCAAGCTCTTTGCTTCACTAGAACAAGTAGAAGTGATGCAAAACAACCTAAACTAGTCGGCTAAACTAGTGTAGATTGGTGATATGGGTTTAGATCTCACTTAAAAATCTTTTCTTTATCTCCTTCACTCACTTATGAAGAGGTAGTAAGGTTTGAGGTAGAAGAAGAAGGAAAAGGCTAAGCAAGCTCAAGATAATTGTTATGCCAATAAAAAAAAGAATAATGAGTATATGAGAGAGGGTCACACTCACTTATAACCAAGGTTAAAAAAATATCTAGATATTTTGTTATTAGGTTAAAGAATATGTCTAGTGATTAAATCATGGTTATGTGTAAAGATTAAACCATGGTTTAAGTGTAGAGATTAAACCATGGTTTAAGTCATGGTCAACTTAAGGAAGTGTGTAGAAACAAAGCAACCATGATATAATCCTAAATTAATTCTTTAATCAATAATCAAAATAAATAAATATCCAAACCATATGAGTCTTGCATAGCCAACTCCAATGTGTCATTACCATGACACATGCATGCATGCATGTGTGCATTCACATCAACATATGTACATACATACATTCATGCATACAATAAAGAAAAGGTTATAAGTGAAATGACTAATGGTCATTAATATTAAATCAACAATTGATTTAATATATCGGTCATATCACATACGACCCAACCAAAAGAAAACGCCAGATTATAATGCGGTATCGCACACACGCATTTAATCAGGCACCCGCGCATATCACCATATGCACCCCATATCATTCCGCCTGAGCTAGGTAACCCCTTTGTGGAACTCTACGACTTGTCAATACGCCGGTAGTAGGCGATGATCATATCAAACACCCACAAGCCGCAAACTGTCAGCTTAACGTAACAACCATCTGAGTATTGAGCGAGCAGAAGAAAAACAAGCGAACCTGTCAAAACTCCTGTCGAGCCAACCGGTAACACTTACCGTACAGTCCGGTCTCTTCGTCAGATATGCTGCATATCAAGTCTAGGGATAGCAACGTCGACCCCAATAACTCAATAAGTCATGTCGATGAATGGTCTATAACAGATTGAGAAACTACTGATAACACTTATCAGTAAATCTCAACAGCCCTGGCCAGGGACTTACTGATATAGCCAATCGAGCATAGCGCAACATCAACCCCCAATACCGGGAGAGACGAAACCCCTCCTATCGCTCATTGCCTCCACATGTCTTGGGACTTTACCAAAAAGCCACCTGTTTGCATGACTCAGCAGAGCCGTGGTAGGGTGGAAATAAAAGCACAGTGGTAGAGCACATGAGACTCTATGATGATCTCGGGTCTACAGACTAACCTGTACCAGTGTCACCTGAAAACTGCTATCCGACGATAATATAATACCACATAGGAGTTCTCAGTGAGTCCGTTCAGTGTACCCAGTCTCTACTGAGCACCCGTATACAATCTTTGGTGTCATCACACCAGATAGATATGGGATCATCCATCGCCCATCATATGGGACAAGAATGGTATACGCTAGTCTACTCTGGAATATCAATGCCCCGTCACGATACACCCACGACTAGGAACAGTTCAAGGATATGCTCATAAACTACACTTGTCCCACTAGTATGATCTGCATCATAGTTGCAGTAGTTAAGCAAATAACCTGAGAGCTTTATCAACATATCCCAAATGAGTAAGATGCATGATCAAATGAACATGTCAAGATAAAGTAAACCAGACCGCATACTATCATGTCGAGCAAGAAAGTCATCTATATACATATATACATGTCCAAGCATCCACTATACATATAATGGCCTCTAGGGCATACATATATCCAACAGAGGCTTAGAAAGAAGAGAAGAAGAAGAAATGAAGGGGAGGGGCTGCTGCTGGAGCTGCTGCTGAGCAAGGAGGGAATGAGGGAGAGAGAAAGAGAGTGTGTGTGTCAAAAGTCAAGCCCCCATGCCTTTTTAATGCCCCCTGCATCTCTTTTTCATTTCTTTTCATATTTATTTCAATTGTTTTGTGCTAAAAAGGAAAATAGAACCATGAGGTAATTTAAAATGAAGACATGTTACAATATTGACCAAGGGTAAATTATTGGATTTGTGCATGCTAAACAAAAATTTTTTCTTAGAAAAATAATAGTTAAGAAAATTAGATAAATATGTGAACAATGAATTAAAGGTTAATTAATAAAACACAATTTATATATATAATTACATACTTTCATAATTAAAATAGATTTATTCCAGTCGACATGGAAAATAATTATTAACGAGGTTTTATGAAAAACACGCATTATCGCTAATTACCACGAAATTAACCTAAACGAATTTTCAAAGCGTTACAACCGAATTCCTTCGAATCCTTTACAAGTGGAGATTTACTCACGCTTCATGAAAATGGAAGAATCAACAATTAGAAATTTCATATGCAAAAGTTTAAAGAAAACGAGAATTAACAATTGATCAGCTTTATTAATCAACTTCTAATTACACTTTCCTTCAATCCGAGATTACAAGAAATGCTCTCGATCGCTCCCTTGCAGAGGTAACTATTCCGTCGAATTTCGCTTTGCTGGATCTCCGTGAGGCTTGGACCTATCGAGGATATCATGCTCTTGATGAACATCGGCTTCGCGTAAAGGATCTTGAATGCCGTCGCTTGATGTTGTTCTCAACGATTCTTGATTTGGAATTGAATTGCATTTGGTTTTGGATTGTGTACTAGAAATCAACTACTCAACTACTAAACAACTCAACAACCTAACAACCTCAATAATATAGGCTTAGGTCCATTTTTATAGCCCTTCACCAATCTTCCACTAGAAGCTAGGTCAATCTTCCCCAAGAAGCTAGGTAGTTGTAGGGAAACTTCTAGAATATGGTAGTTATCAAGCTTCCTCAAGAAGCTAAGCTGTTGTAGGAAAGTTTCCAAAATAAGGTTGTTACAATGGAGCATCTTCAACATGCCAGGTAGTTGCAATGAATCTTCTGGAAAAGTATCGTCACTCGATGCCCTAACTCGGCCACGGATCCGCGGCGGATCGGCCTGACTCGGCCGCGGATCCGCGACCGTTTGGGAGCTTGTTGCTTCATTTTTTCTTCTGTCTTCTTGTGTTGATCTCTGGATTTATATTTGATATATGGAATCCTTTTATCTCATCTGAATTTCTGCCAGATTTTAACTCTTTGATTTGCTGGATTTTGTCGGCGAAATTGCGATTCCAATATCTGTCCTGAAATAATTTTCTTCACGAAAATCTCAATGAAGAATGTTGGGATATACAATATCATGTGTGAAATAATAAACACACAATTTACCTACAGAATGTTGATTATAATGTATAACACGTGGTAATTGATATTTTCCAGAAGAACTTGTAATACATGTTATATTTACAACAAACATCCTTAGATGAATAGAAAAGTGAGGAAATTGTTATGTTAAAGATTGCAATATATTTGACTGAACAAATTCCCCCAAACTTGATTTTGATCGTCTCGAGCAAACTTCTTTTATTCAAGAGAAGGAGAAAAGAAAAAGAAAAAGAAAAACTAACGCGCACACTTTGGTAGGCAACACGATTGCACTGAACACGTGCAACAAGCCTTTAAACCTCTAGGTGACCCTAGTAGGAGGAGTGTTGTATCCTAAGGGTTTTCAGCGGATTGCACCCACAAAATCCTATAATAAAAGGAAGACTGTGAAAGTTACATATAATGATAAGAATTATAAAAAAAAGAACTCGAAAAATCAAAGTTTCCAACTACACTTACTTTTCAGTTGTCATGAGCCCTATCTTAATAGTCATGAAAAGATGTTAGAAATCACATCATCTCTCAATAAAACATCACCTTTATTCTTCATCCCTACCTTTCTTCCAAACACCGATCATATACCTCTACGTGTGTTTAAAATACATTCCTACACTCGAAGAATTCAATTCAAACTATCATACTCTTATCGATCTACCTCAGTACTTTTTAGTCGGTGAATATTTTTAGATGGAATTGGTCACACATTCTTCATGCGACCGTTAATACTTCTTGAGGTACCAACCGACCAATTACTCAATGTGCTCACATATTAGGTGTAATTAGCAATTTCCTTATCTTGCAACACCTAAGGCTTAGCAGTGACTCCGAAACCAGTTGGTCTAAGGCACTAGGTGATGAAGCACCCTCGCTATATTTTTTTATGCTGTGTTAGTGATTACAAAACCAGTGTTCATTTTTTCTTCACCATTTTATACTTTTATGCTTCATTTTAATTTATTTTCTTCGTATATTGGCTTTTAGACAAGAATATTTCAAGGTATCCTCTACTATCCCGAGTTTCAAGACGTGTGTAAGTACGTATAGTAGGGTATCAACGTTCAAATGTTTGGCTTCCAGAATAGGAACTATTTTTCAAACTTATTTTAATCCTCACATTAGTGACTTCCTTCATCTCACCAACCGTTGAGACAATGGCTCATAACTACAGATTACTAGTTTCGTTTAAGAAAACATCTAACTTTCTTGGTTTTCTTAAACTTTTCCAATCTTTTAAATGTAAGTTTTCACTTTCTAATCTTTTATTACAAAAGAAAAAAAATTTGAAATGTTTTGTTTGAAAATTTTTTTGCTTATGCAAAGTGTAATGCAAAGTGATGCGTAAATAAGCACAAACCTCCTCTAAAACTGTTTACAGCAGTGTCCTCACTGTTGTCATCTGTTAAATCTCAAAAACCTGTAGGCTTGAGAGGAAAAAATTATTAACAGGGACAAGAATAAATGAAAGTGAAAATCTTCCCCTAAATTTATTCTTTCATTTATGTACAATTTTGCATATATATATATATATATATATATATATTGACTCACCTCCATTCTAAAGATGAGACAATATTACCGAGACATGGAAGTGAGGTGGAGGAAAATTAGTCATTATAAATCGGCTCCTGTAAAAATAGGAATTCCTCCGTGGGGTCAGTGGAAAAATACGGTTTTAATCTATGCCCATTCACTTTGAAAATTGTACCGTTTTTTCTATTTTCAACTTCAACTGCCCCGTACGGGTAGACATACCGCACAACAAATGGTCCTTTCCAACGAGATCGGAGCTTACCCACATGAAGATGGAGATAGGAATCGTAAAGAATGACTTGTTGTCCTGAGGTAAAAGTTTTTCTCAAAATATTTTTATCGTGAAATAGCTTAGTCCGATTCTTTACTATCACTGCATTATCGTAAGCTTCATCGCAGAGTTCGCTTAGCTTATTTAATTGTAGCTTCCGAAAGTTGCAAACTTGATTTAAGTCGAAGTTAAGTTCTTTAATGACCCACATTGCTTTATTTTCAATCTCGACAGAAAGGTGGCAAGCCTTTCCAAACACTAGGCGATAAGGAGATATACTAAGATTAGTCTTGTATGCGGTACGAAGTGCCCAAAGAGCATCCGTCAATTTTGTTGACCAATCTTTCCAGTTTTTAGAAACAGTCTTCCCCAGAATTAGTTTGTTCTACCTATTGGAAATCTCAGCTTGCCCGCTCTTTTGGGGATGATAGGGAGTGGAAAGTTTGTGGTTGATTGCATATTTCAACATCAAACTCTCGAAAAACCGATTACAAAAATGCGTCCCGTTGTAGCTAATGATAGCGCGAGTGTGTCCAAATCGCGAAAAGATATTTTCATTAAGGAACTTAATGACAACCTTGTTGTCATTAGTGCGACATGGAATAGCTTCCACCCATTTCGAGACATAATCAACCGCTAACAAGATATACAAATTCCTAAAAGAGTTGGGAAAATGACCCATAAAATCAATACCACAAACGTCGAAAATTTCAACAACCAAGATCGGTTGAAGTGGCATCTCATTTCTTTTAGAAATCGGACCCGTGTGTTGACACCGTGGACAAGTTTTGCAATGATCAAATACATCTTTGAATAATGTATGCCAGTAAAAACCACATTGCAAAACCTTCTCCGCCATCTTACGTTGACCAAAGTGACCTCCACATGCCTGATCATGACAGAAAGAAAAAACACTCTTGAATGCGTCATTGGGGACACATTTGCGAATGATTTGGTGAGGACAATACTTAAACAAACAAGGTTCATCCCAGTAAAAATGCTTTACTTGGGATAGAAATCGATAATTGTCTTGTTTAGACCAATCGCTTAGAATAAGTCCCATTGCAAGATAATTCACAATATCCACGAACCAAGGTTACCCGGATACGGTCAAGAGTTGTTCGTCCGGAAAAGAGTCGTTGATTGGCAAGGTCACAGTAGGTGAAGAAGAGATGCGCGAAAGATGGTCGCCTACTACGTTTTCACATCCTTTCTTATCTCGTATGACAAGATAAAATTCTTGTAATAATATGATCCAACGTATAAACCAGCCTTTAGCATCCTTCTTTGATAAAAGATGTTTTAGGGCGGAGTGATCAGAGTAAACCACAATCGGTGAGCCAATCAAGTAAGGCCTGAATTTTTCTAATGCAAATACAACTGCCAAGAGTTCTTTTTCGGTGGTTGTATAATTAATTTGGGCATCATTCAAGGTCTTACTTGCATAATAAATCACATGTGGCATCTTATCAATGTTATGTCCTAAGACTGCACCAACAGCAAAATCTGATGCATCACAAATAAGCTCAAACGGGTCGTTCCAATCAGGAGATAATAGAACGGGGGCTGTAGTGAAGGATCTTTTAAGCGAGTCAAATGTAGCCACACAGTCCGAATCAAAGTGAAATATTGTATCCTTGGCCAAGAGAAGAGTTAAGGGTCTAGTAATTTTGCTAAAATCCATAATCAATCTCCTATAAAATCATGCATGACCAAGAAAAGATCGTATATCTTTGACGCATTTAGGATGAGGAAGGTTATGAATGACATCTATTTTAGCTCTGTCGACCTCAATGCCTTTCCGTGAAATGACATGTCCAAGCACAATACCTTCATGGACCATGAAATGGCATTTTCCCCAATTCAAAATTAAGATTTTATCTTTACAATGAGTAAGAACAGCGTCAAGATGAGATAGGAAATCATCAAAAGAGTCCCCGAATATCGAGAAATCGTCCATGAAAATCTCCAGAAAATTCTCAACCAAGTCCGAGAATATCCCCATTATACACCGCTGAAATGTAGCGGGAGCATTGCATAACCCAAAGGGCATGCGTTTATAAGCAAAGGTACCAAAAGGACAAGTAAATGTGGTTCTATCTTGATCATTTTCGGCAATAGGGACCTGGTTATAGCCAGAGTATCCGTCCATGAAACAATAATATTCATGTCCAGCTAATCGTTCCAACATCTGGTCAATAAAAGGTTGAGGGAAGTGGTCTTTCCACGTTGCGGCATTGAGTTTTCTGTAATCAATACATACACGCCACCCAGTTTGAGTCCGTGTCTGGATCAAGTCATTAGCCTCATTAGTTATGACCGTGATTCCAGACTTCTTAGGGACTACATGAATAGGACTCACCTATTGGCTATCAGAGATTGGTTAAATGATACCACTGTCAAGGCATTTGACGATTTCTTTCTTAAGAACCTTCTTCATGACTGGATTTAACCGTCTTTGTGGTTCTCGGGTTGGCTTGGCTTCATCCATCAAATGTATATGATGTGTCACGCCCCACTTCCCAAAGAAGGTGAAGAGTGGCGTGGCACGGTCCGCAACCTAACTGTATTGAAAGTGTTCTATTCAATACAGTTACGTTAAGCGTAAGAATGAATCATAGTATGCAGGGTTGTGTACAAAAAATAAAACAATAAAGCGAAAAGCATTTATTTCCATTAACCAACTTTATTACATTCCAAAGAAAGAGCAAAGCAAACTAATTGGTTTAATTACATCAAAGGAAACAAAATGAATGTTATTTTATTAGAAATCTCGACCATTACAATCTACCCTTCTTAGAATAATTTCGTCCCCGAAATTCAGAAGGTAGGTCAAAAGGAGGGAGAGAAGGAAAAATTACATAAAGGAAACTTCAAATAAGTGAGGATGTCGTTCTCTCATCTCGTCTTCTCTTTCCTACGTGGATTCTCCGGGAGAGTCCTTCCTCCACATGACCCTAACCAATCTGATCGTCTTGTCTCTCGAGATCTTTTCCTTCCGATCAAGGATCTCCACCGGCTGTTGTTCATAGGTTAGGTCAGTTCCCACGGTGATTTCAGAATGATCCAAAACGTGACCGGGATCGCTGACATATCTCCTCAATTGAGAGATATGAAAAACGTTGTGTACGCCTTCCAGAGAAGGGGGCAAGGCTAAACTATACGCAACCTCTCCAACTGGTTCGAGAATATCGAAGGGACCTATAAAACGTGGGCTGAGTTTTCCGCGTTTTCCAAAACGTATCACTCCCCGGTTAGGAGAAATCTTCAGAAACACGTGTTCTCCTGGTTGGAACTCTAGTGGCCTTCTCTTTGTATCCGCCCAATGCTTCTGCCGATCTTGTGCTATGCGTAATTGTTCTTTGATGGTTCTTATCACCTCCACTGTCTCGACAATCATCTCAGGGCCTAGAAGTTCTCGATCCCCAATATCGTCCCAACTTAACGGTGACCTACACTTTCGTCCATACAAAGCGGCGAATGGCGCCATACCGATACTAGACTGGTAGCTATTGTTGTAAGAAAACTCTACCAAGTGCAGGTGATCTTCCCAAGATCCTTTAAAATCCAGCATACAGGCCCGGAGCATGTCTTCGAGAATTTGAATAACCCTTTCTGATTGGCCATCGGTCTGAGGATGATAGGCGGTACTGAAACTCAGATTCGTGCCCAGACTTTCTTGTAGGCTTTGCCAAAACTGAGATCTGAACCGCGTATCTCGGTCGGACACGATGCAAATCGGTACGCCGTGCAATCTGACGATCTCCTCCATATACCTTTTTGCAAGGCTTTCGGTTGATTGACCCACTCGAAAAGGAATGAAATGCGCCGACTTGGTGAGTCGGTCCATAATCACCCATACAGCGTCGTTTCCCTTAGAGCTGCGAGAGAGTGCGGTCACAAAATCCATAGTAATGTTTTGCCATTTCCATTCGGGTATTGGTAACGGCTGTAATAGACCTGCCATCCTGTGGTGTTCGGCTTTTACTTGTTGGCAAACGAGACATTTGGATATACTCTTGGCTATCTCCCGCTTCATCCCATGCCACCAATAGTTTTGCCTGAGGTCCTTGTACATCTTTGTTCCTCCCGGATGAACAGAGTAGGGAGAATTATGTGCCTCTTTTAATAATTCCTCCCTCATCTCCCCCTTAGGTACACAGACTCTGCTTCCATATCTCAAAGAACCATCTTCGTGTATGATGAAATCCGTCCGCAGATTGGCATCCACTTGTTCTTTGATCCTTCACAACTTCGGGTCCTCCATTTGAGCGGTCTTGATCCGTTCGACTAATGTTGAGTGAATTTGCAAATTCATGAAGGATGTAAACATTCCGGGCATTAACAACTCGGTCTCTAGTTCATTAAGATCTTGGCGATTCCTCCAATGAGTAGTCAGACTTGAAAGCATGGGTAGACGACTTAAAGCATCCGGGACTACATTCACCTTTCCCCGGATGGTATTGTAAATTTACGTCGAAATCTGCCATTAATTCCAGCCATCTCCTCTGCCTCATATTGAGTTCCTTCTGGGTGAAGATATACATCAAGCTCTTATGGTCGGTGTAAATATCTACTCTCTCCCCCAATAAATAGTGCCTCCAAATCTTTAGTGCGAAAACAACTGCGGCAAGTTCTAAATCGTGCGTTGGGTAGTTTCGCTCATGCACCTTTGTGGGCACACTAATGAAGTCTCACAAGGCATCAAACATGGCTAATTCAAATTTTACAAGTGCCTACAAACCCTAATACGGATCGTTAACTAGATATATAGGCGATGCAAGCATGTAAACGAATTTAAATGCTAAAGGAAAGTGACTACAACCTTTGTAGATCCAGTCCACCACTTACTAAGCTCCGCGACGATGTCCCTCCGCTGTCCAAGTCGGATCCCGAACTCTAGCATCGGCTTCATCGAAGAAATGGGCGGGCTTGATCGTCGGCTTCGATGCCGAAGATGATCTACGTCGAGGCATCACAAGATCAAACTCCGACTTCACCAAGTCATGAAACTTGTGAAGAAAACACCCTATACTACTTGGCAAGAGGTAGAGGATGAAGAAATAGGAAGTAGGTTCACTTTAGAATTGGATTTCTCACTTGTTTTCATCACTTTCCATTGATGTAGCAAGCTTTTCTTCATGGAAGAAGAAGATGATGAAGAAGAAGAAGATGAATTAAGTGTTTAATAATTAGATAAATAAATCAATACTTATCATATATTAACCCTTGGTTAATTGTAGAGAATGGACCATGGTTAACTTGAATGGTTAGGGTTAAGTATAAGACAATAATGGTGGACTAGTTCAAAGCTTCAAGAACCTTCAACTAGCAAACAAAGAAAATCCAACATTTGTCATTCTCTTTTCCAAAATGAAAAAGATAAATAAATAGATAAATAAGTAAATGAAAAAAAAAAACCCTAATCATTAGTTTAACCATGGTTTAATTCTTTACACTTAACCAAGTAAGCATGTATCATCAAACATGATACAATCATGTGCACAAATGTATATCACATATACAACTTGCACAATTCAAGTGAGAAAATCCATTTAAAGTGAACCAATACTAGTTAATGCAAAATAATATATCAAATGTATAATTATGCATTAAATCATTAAATCAATACTTGATTTAACGATCCGGTCATATCATATATAACCGACTAGTATCCTGTGTATCGGCTTATCGAATCAATCCTTGATTCGATATCTAGGTTATATCGCATATAACCATTCGATACATTCATCGCGAGAATGGAATACGGTATCACATACACGCATTATTCTCGGTCCCACACGTATCTCATATGCGCTCCTATTTCGTTTCGCTTGAGCCAGGAAACCTCTGTGTAGGACTCTAAAGACTCGTCAATACGCAGGCAGCAGATGATGATCATATCAAGCATCCACAAAGCCGCAAGCGGTCTGCTAAACGTAACGGCCACCCGGGTATTGTGCGATCAGAAGATCGACGAGCAAGCCCGCTCACACTCCTGTGAATCCAACCAGTAACACTTACCGTACAGTCCGGTCTGTTCGTCTGATATGTCGCATATCTCGCCTAGGGGTGGTAAACGTCAGACCCCAATAGCTCGATAAGTCATGCCGATGTGAGGTCTATGACAATCGTGAAACTACTGATAACTCTTACCAGTACATCACTGCAACCCTGGCCAGGGATTTCCTGTTATGGCCAGTCGAGCATAGCGCAACATCAACTCCCAATACCGGGAGAGACGAATCCCCTCCTATCGCT
Organism: Agapanthus africanus; assembly: GCA_030015575.1. Lineage (NCBI taxonomy): Eukaryota > Viridiplantae > Streptophyta > Magnoliopsida > Asparagales > Amaryllidaceae > Agapanthus > Agapanthus africanus. Next base: position 229,144,744 of record CM057344.1, read on the forward strand.
CATTGCCTCCATGTGAATCGGGACTGTACCCAAAAACCACCTGTTTGCATGACTCAGTAGAGCCGTGGTAGGGTGGAAATCAAAGCACAGTGGGAGACACACAAGACTCTATGACGATCTCGGGTCAACAGACTAAGCTGCACCAGTGTCACCTGAGAACTGCCATCTGACGTGAGGTATAATACCATCTGGGAGTTCTCGGCGAGTCCGTTCAGTGTACCCAGTCTCCACTGAGCACCCGCATACCCTCTCTGATGTCAAACACCAATGGATATGGGATCATCCATCGCCCATCACATGGGTCGAGAAGATATACGCTAGTCTACTCTGGAATATCGATGCCCCGTCTCGATATTCCCTCGACTAGGAACATTGAAGGATGTACTCATGGACTATCCAGGCCCCACTAGTATGATCTGCATCACAGTCCTGGAAGTCGAGTACACATCCTAAGGGCTTTATCAACATGTAACAGAGAGACGGAAAAGTATACACGTTAAGATAAAGAGCAACCAGATAGCATACTATCATGTCGAGCAAGAAAGTCCTACCTATATATGTCCCAGCATCCACTACAATATACATCCAATGTACAGTAATGGACTCTAGGGCATACATATAACTAACAATCTCCCACTTGCACTAGGGCCATCTGTAGCAGTGGTTGCAGTATCACATACTCAACCATCACATATAAGTCTCTCTGAAAAGGCTTTTGTGAGTGGATCCGTCGTGTTGTCCTCTGAGTCTACTCTCCTAACCTCGATCACCCTGGAGATCAAACTATCTCCATGATCAGGTGATGCTGCCTCAGAATATGTTTGGGTCACTGATAGGACCAGAGTTCCTGGGCCAAAGCCACAATTCCATTGTCATACAATGGTAGGAACCTAGTTCATCTTATGAACCAATATACACCCAAACTGCCTCTTTGGTAGTATCTTTAATAGCGATATTACCAGCCTTTATCGTCTAGTCTGCCACGGTATCTAGCTTGGAACTCTTTCAACATACCGTCCCTTTACCGAGGGTAAAGACAATGCCTGCGACTGACATTCAGTCGTCCTTATCACCCTGGAACCCTTCCAGTGATTCTCCCCAGGATCGATTGATACCATCTTACTACTACTAGTGAGAATCCTAGCATCCAATTACATCTATCCCATAGATGAAAACACAGGATTTAGGAGGTATCAATTTGATCCTATATGGAGAATCAATTGTGATAAGCGGAGATTGACCGAGCGTAGCATAGGAAACTCTTTCCCTATCAAGAGTATGTCATCCACGTACTCTACGAGGATCACTACCATACTCCCTACTACCTTTTTGTACATACAAGGTTCATTTACCATTTTGATGATGTCAAACTGTTTGACTACCATATCAAAACAGATGTTCCAACTCCGCGATGCCTGCTTCATCACATAAAACATCTTGCACACGTTTCCGCTGCTCCCACTGTTTACGATATCCTCTGGCTGTGTTCTTATAGACGTTCTCTTCTAAATCACTATTTAGAAAAGTAGTCATGGCACCCAACCACCAGATATCGTAGTCATGGTATGTAGCATTGGCAAGTAGGATCTGGATGGACTTAAGCATAGTCCCTGGAAAAGATTTCATCATTATCCACGCCTGGTCGATGACGAAAAACCTTTAACAAGTCTATCTTTGAAAATCTCAACTTTTCCATCTACGCCAAGTAATCTTCTCAAGATATACTTGCTCCTGATGGGGATTTAACCCTTCAGATATAGCAACCAAAGGTCCATACTTTGCTGGTGTACATGGATTCCATCTCAGATTGCTAAGCATCTAGCCATTTTATAGAGTCCTTACTCTCGATAGCCTGCTCGAAACTAGTTGGGTCATCATCTCATGATGCATTCCTCGCTCCCACTGTCATTGAGAAATCGAGGTATCTCTCAAGCGGATGAGGAAACCCCACTAGATCGGCGGAGAGGCTGAGGCTCGTTGGGAACTATTGAATCCTTTGGTTCCTTCAAATCATCTGCTGCAGTTTGTATAGCTGGAACTATTCCAGTTCTACATAACAGACCTTGCCTCGAGCTTATCCGGATTATGCTTTTAGACATAGGCCGGACAACCCCAAATCTTAACCAACTTAAGATATGGGCTCTTCCTCTTCCATATCATATATGGAGTGGTAGGCACTGATTTGATTCGAACCCTATTCAATAGGTATGCAACTTCATAAGTGCATAACCCCAAAAGGAAATAGGTAACTCAGTAGTACTCATCACAGAGCACACTATATCTAATACGGTGCGATTGCTCCGCCCTGATACACCGTTGTGCTGTGGTATATTCAGAGGAGTAACACTGAGAGAGAATCTCATTCTCCTTTAGAATAGTCCAGGAATTTTATACGCAAGTATTCTCCACCCTGATCTTATCATAGGACATAATACTTATACCCGTATTGGTTCTCTACTTCTAGCTTATATTCTGTGAATATCTCAAAAGGTTCGGACTTATGTTTCAACAGGAACATATGTCTGAATCTTGAGAGATTATCAGAGAACGTAATGAAGTATAAAGAACCAGTCCTGGCATGTGTAGACAGGAGACCTCACATACATCATCATGTATCAGTCCCAAGAGTTTTACAAACTCTTTCCCTGTTTCCAATAAACAGAGCTATGGTCATCTTATCTTTGTGACATGACTGGCAAGTTTCACAAGATGTAAATTCAAACTGATTTAAATATGCATCTAAAATGTAACTTCAGCCAGTCGGGTCGCATTGATATGATCTAGTCTACAATGACTCAAGAAGGATTCGTTCATTTCTGAACTCTTCCTCTTATGTGTGTTCTGTACAGTAGGAACTGTAGTTTGATTTAGAACGTCAATGCTTTTAGATAACGTGCCTGAACCGATCAACATTTGATATAGGAAATGTTCAAAACATTATCCATCAATACAAAATTTTATCATTTCTTTACTAATAAAGAGACTGATATGATTTTGTATATCAGGTTCGGTATCTAATAGCATTTGTTCAGAATCAATGTATTGGTAATACAGGGTGACAGTGACCAACAGACTTGGCTGCAACACTTGCCCCGTTCTCTGTCTCATGAAACTTATCACTCGTTCTCAGTTTTCTACCTTTTTGGAGCCCTATGTAATAATTTACATATCTTGGATCCTGATCCGGTATCAAATATCCAGGATGCAGAGGATACTGAGAAACAGTTCTTTGTAATGAACACACTCGAAGGAGATGCATCATATGCACTTTCTTCGTTAGGGCGGCATAGGAATTCTGGTATTCCCCTATTTCCTGCTCTGTCTTATAACAATTATAAGTTGGAGCGGGATCAACGTTCCCCAGCTCAGTATAACAAGCGGGTTCGGTCAATACATCCATTTTTTTTATCTTGATTAAGGCGTGATATGGTCGCTACCAGGAGAGAGAGAGAAGAAAACATTCTGCGTGCGCTCTTGCAAGAATAGATTGGTTATTATTTTATCTAATCAGGATGGCTCCCACTGTTTTTATCAAATCTTCCTTCAAACCCTAAAAGGAAAGACTATCTGGGATTAATTACACTTTACAAGTTCGCCAATCTTTCAGCCAGGCCAGTGTCGGTACTTTGAGAGAGGTTCCCCGTGCTTTCGCACGGACCTAATTACAGTAACCTCGTTTTCCCAGAGGCGTAACCCCGTTGACACCTTTCTAGACACCTACTTGATCGGCTAATTGCAAAGTGCAAAACTCTCCCAGGAGTAACAATTACTCCCAGTGGGTATCGGGATCCAACTATCATATAGAAGGTATGCAATCTCATTGCAAATTTCAACACTTGAAACTCCCGATAAAGATTTTTACCCCTAGCACTTATGACCTTAAATATGGTCAACAAATCATAAGTACGAGTCAAGTTCTACCCGTCATTTCGTGATTAATTAGACCCACCCACATGACCCTTAACTAAGGTCAACAAAGTCACGCGACTGTCCTAACTAATCGCATCATATGCGGTATAGGAAGACATCACTTAGCTACCGTACACTATGCCTTGACTATGGTCAACAAACACAGCACGAATACTAAGTACTCTACTTCCTAAAATGACGGAGGGTTGCGAATGGTTTTTTATGAAAACCTTTAACGCTTTGAACTTGATCTCGTTGCGGAATCAAATGGTTTTTAAATGGAATGTTTTTGAGGCTTTTCTAGTTTTGCTAAAGGGGTCACTCCCGGTGAAGGGATCGTCGGCCCTTTCCTCGTCGAATGAGGTGCGGGATATATCATATATATCATTGTGCAAAGCAGAAACTATAGAAGCGATCAAAAGACAAACCGAGGGTTGTAGCATCTGCCAGTTATTGCTAAAGGAGTCACTCCCGGTGAAGGGATCTCGGTCCTTTCCTCATCGAATAAGGTGCAGGATGTTCTACAATGAACACCGAGATGCAAAGCAAGAACTGTAGCTACCTGTTTTTATTTTGAAATTCGATTCCACAACATCAATTAGGTTTATTTTCTTTCATTAATCTCATTAATGAATATCCCATCATTTAAATTACCTAAACATCACAGATAAATATGACGTACACTTATGCCATCCGCATTCGCCTCGATGTCCCCTCGTGCACCGTTAGGTTAGGTAACTAACGGCAGAGCGGGGCAGGGCTAGCGTGGGTGTAAAACATAAGTAACGTCTATATAATATATCATATATACTATATACTACATCTATCTGAACAAATCACAGAATCACATCACAGATAACGCAGCAGAAAATATCATATGAAATATTGGATATACTAGGACGTCCGTGTTTTCAATACGAGCCAGTATAAAACACGGATTCCACGGTCGGATGAATAGCCAATCCCACACCCCTAGACCCCTACGAGAGCGGCAAGCAACCCTACCAATTCTAGGGTTAGGAGACCCGGACTCGACTCCTCGAGTTGGTCTCCCACTGGACCCCAGAACCCGGTTACTTGTGCTCCCCTCCTTGGGTCTATCCTAATGCGGAAAAGTAAATAATATACAATAGGTGACATCTTCCGCAACCAGGAAGTGCCCCAATAAAAGAATATTACATACAAGTTTTTACATGAATGAAAATGAAAAACACTCATCTCACATAAAAACCCCCGGCTATTCAAACACGACGATCCAATATAAGATATCCAGCAACACATAACATCACATGTCATCAACGTAAGTAAATATGCGCATCCCAATTGTCGTTGACATATAGCAACAAAACCGGCGACATCACATATTACACTTACGGTCACAGAAAAGAAAGTGTAAAACTACAACGGTTGGAATCCTTAAAAACCTCAGACATCGCATGCCTGACCAAATGAATTCTTTAGACATCGCATGCCAAACAATTATAAACCCCGCATTTTAGTCTCATTATCGAAAACACTTTTCAATACCAAGTCGGGCAATTCAACAGGATTCCCGACATTTTGATCGAATGCTCGTCGCAAACTTTAGTAGACGGTCGCACCCCCGATACCGTCGACGAAGTGCACCAAGGCGGAACACCGCTACCGCGAGCACCCAAACGGATGCTTTCGGCGACGGGGTTCTCCTATAGTCACTTGGTCGGGGCTATGGGGTGAGGCTGTCTATTAAGTTTACCCGGCGAGTATCCGCGTACGCTACGTGATTGCGACGGACTTTTGATCACATTAAAACTCCGTGGCAACCGATCAAGTGAGACTAAACTGCTATGTTTATAATATTCATTCCGTTATCTCATAACTACTTGTGAATTCCAATTATTGTATCACATTCCGGATAAATAGAAAACGCTAAACTTTTCGATCGAACAATCGAACACCCAAGTTTTCCCGATACAGTTCAACACATGAAATAAGTCTAACAGCATTCAGTTCGTGCCTCAGTACCAACGGTCCAGCCGTAGAAGGGTCAAGCCAACGCCTCACATGTGGCACGCCGTACTGCCCCAAACCCGAAGGTTCAAAGGGCAGTTCAAGACGGTCACATAATCGAGTTAAGGTTTGTTGTCTTCTAGAGGGACCATCGCGTTACTTGCACTACTTAGAACGTCGTTAGACTACGGAAAAATCCAACAATTGGAAATTTCCCGGCAGGGGAAAAAGTGGGTATTTATATCCGGTCGAACTTTTTAACATATTCTAAAAATACCCGGAAAAACACACTGACAAAATTAGACAATCCGATCGATACACCGAGTCCCCAATACAACCCAGAAAATTCAACTCTTGAAAAAATATTTAAAAATCCCAGAAAATCCAACATCATAAAATAAGAATTACTGTGCAAATTTTATTGGATGATGTGACCTTATGGCCGCGGAACCGCGGCAGAAGCCATGCTTCTGCCGCTGTTCCGCGGCGGTTTAGATGAGATAGGTTCTCGTTTTGCACCATAATTCTTAGGTCTTCCTGCTGAATTTTTTAGGAATTTTTAATCTGGAAAAATCCCAGTTTTTCAAAAATGTCCAAAGAGCCGTTTAAAGTCGGGGTTTCGGGTTGATCGGACTTCTAACTCCGTCTACGCATCGCCTAAGGCTCTAGCTAGGCTCTGATACCACTGTGGGGTTCCTAGGCACACTAATGAAGTCTCACAAGGCATCAAACATGGCTAATTCAAATTTTACAAGTGCCTACAAACCCTAATACGGATCGTTAACTAGATATATAGGCGATGCAAGCATGTAAACGAATTTAAATGCTAAAGGAAAGTGACTACAACCTTTGTAGATCCGGTCCACCACTTACTAAGCTCCGCGACGATGTCCCTCCGCTGTCCAAGTCGGATCCCGAACTCTAGCATCGGCTTCATCGAAGAAATGGGCGGGCTTGATCGTCGGCTTCGATGCCGAAGATGATCTACGTCGAGGCATCACAAGATCAAACTCCGACTTCACCAAGTCATGAAACTTGTGAAGAAAACACCCTATACTACTTGGCAAGAGGTAGAGGATGAAGAAATAGGAAGTGGGTTCACTTTAGAATTGGATTTCTCACTTGTTTTCATCACTTGCCATTGATGTAGCAAGCTTTTCTTCATGGAAGAAGAAGATGAAGAAGAAGAAGAAGATGAATTATGTGTTTAATAATTAGATAAATAAATCAATACTTATCATATATTAACCCTTGGTTAATTGTAGAGAATGGACCATGGTTAACTTGAATGGTTAGGGTTAAGTATAAGACATGAATGGTGGACTAGTTCAAAGCTTCAAGAACCTTCAACTAGCAAACGAAGAAAATCCACCATTTGTCATTCGCTTTTCCAAAATGAAAAAGATAAATAAATAGATAAATAAGTAAATGAAAAAACAAAACCCTAATCATTAGTTTAACCATGGTTAATTCTTTACACTTAACCAAGTAAGCATGTATCATCAAACATGATACAATCATGTGCACAAATGTATATCACATATACAACTTGCACAATTCAAGTGAGAAAATCCATTTAAAGTGAACCAATACTAGTTAATGCAAAGTAATATATCAAATGTATAATTATGCATTAAATTATTAAATCAATACTTGATTTAACGATCCGGTCATTTCGTATATACCGACTAGTATCCTGTGTATCGGCTTATCGAATCAATCCTTGATTCGATATCTAGGTTATATCGCATATAACCATTCGATACATTCATCGCGAGAATGGAATACGGTATCACATACACACATTATTCTCGGTCCCGCACGTATCTCATATGCGCTCCTATTTCGTTTCGCTTGAGCCAGGAAACCTCTGTGTAGGACTCTAAAGACTCGTCAATACGCCGGCAGCAGATGATGATCATATCAAGCATCCACAAGCCGCAAGCGGTCTGCTAAACGTAACGGCCACACGGGTATTGAGCGATCAGAAGATCAACGAGCAAGCCCGCTCACACTCCTGTGAATCCAACCAGTAACACTTACCATACAGTCCGGTCTGTTCGTCTGATATGTCGCATATCTCGCCTAGGGGTGGTAAACGTCAGACCCCAATAGCTCGATAAGTCATGCCGATGTGAGGTCCATGACAATCGTGAAACTACTGATAACTCTTACCAGTACATCACTGCAACCCTGGTCAGGGATTTCCTGTTATGGCCAGTCGAGCATAGCGCAACATCAACTCCCAATACCGGGAGAGACGAATCCCCTCCTATCGCTCATTGCCTCCATGTGAATCGGGACTGTACCCAAAAACCACCTGTTTGCATGACTCAGTAAAGCCGTGGTAGGGTGGAAATCAAAGCACAGTGGGAGACACACAAGACTCTATGACGATCTCGGGTCAACAGACTAAGCTGCTCCAGTGTCACCGGAGAACTGCCATCTGACGTGAGGTATAATACCATCTGGGAGTTCTCGGCGAGTCCGTTCAGTGTACCCAGTCTCCACTGAGCACCCGCATACCATCTCTGATGTCAAACACCAATGGATATGGGATCATCCATCGCCCATCACATGGGTCGAGAAGATATACGCTAGTCTACTCTGGAATATCGATGCCCCGTCTCGATATTCCCTCGACTAGGAACATTGAAGGATGTACTCATGGACTATCCAGGCCCCACTAGTATGATCTGCATCACAGTCCTGGAAGTCGAGTACACATCCTAAGGGCTTTATCAACATGTAAAAGAGAGACAGAAAGTATACATGTTAAGATAAAGAGCAACCAGATAGCATACTATCATGTCGAGCAAGAAAGTCCTACCTATATATGTCCCAGCATCCACTACAATATACATCCAATGTACAGTAATGGCCTCTAGGGCATACATATAACTAACAACCTTTAATTGTCTGGATGCGTAGGCCACTACCATACCATGTTGGTGCAAAACGCATCCCAAGCCTTTTCCCGAGGCGTCGCAATGTATGTCGAATCCTCCAGTTCTGTCGGGAATCGTAAGAATGGGTGCATAGGTTAACCGTGTCTTCAACTCTGCGAATGCCTCCTCGCAACTCTCGGACCATACATACGGTACATCTTTCCGAGTCAAAGTCGTCAGTGGTTCCGCAATCTTGGAGAAGTTTTTGATGAAACGACGGTAATATCCAGCAAGTCCCAAAAAGCTCCTGATCTCGGTAACAGTTCTAGGTATCGGCCACGCCTGTACTGCGACAATCTTGGCTGGATCCACTGAAATCCCTTCGCCTGACACCACGTGTCCAGGAATGCCACCTGCTCTAACCAAAACTCGCATTTGCTGAGCTTTGCATAAAGTTGGTGTTGTCGCAAGGTTTTGAGCACCGCAAGCAAGTGTTTTGCGTGTTCTTCTTGGTTCTTAGAATACACTAGAATATCGTCGATGAAGACAACCACAAACTTGTCTAATTGCTCGTAAAACACTTGATTCATCAAGTTCATAAAGACTGCGGGGGCATTGGTTACTCCAAAGGGCATCACTAGGAATTCATAATGTCCATACCTAGTCCTGAAAGCCGTCTTGGGTATGTCAGACGCTTTCACCTTGAGTTGATGGTAGCCTGTTCGTAAATCCAACTTGGAGAACACTCGAGCTCCTTCCAGCTGATCGAACAGGTTATCTATCCGTGGCAAGGGATATTTGTTCTTGATTGTTACTTTATTTAATTCCCAATAGTCGATGCACATCCGCTTAGTTCTACCCTTCTTAGGTACTAAAAGAACTGGGGCACCCTAAGGTGACAAGCTGGGCCGAATGAACCCCTTATTGAGATGGTCCTCCACTTGCGCCCGAAGCTCCTTCAATTCTGCTGGCCCTATTCGATACGGTGCCTTCAATATGGGCTGAGTTCTTGGTACCAAGTCTATGGTGAACTCAAACGCCCGATCCGGCGGTAAACCCGACACTTCTGCAAATATGTCTTCAAACTCCCGTACGACCATCGGCATCCTTTCCTCCCTTTGTACGACGTACAAAGTCTCTTCCTTTCCCGGTACCGCTCGGTAGGTTGCTGGGTCCAAGGACTTACTTCCACTCTCGAATATGAAAAGCGGGTGGTCAGGGATTTCAATCACTACCCTCCTTTGACGACAGTCGATAGTAGCGTAGAAAGTACTCAACCAGTCCATACCCAAGACCACGTCGAAATTGGGCATATCTATTACCATAAAGTTGGCATAGAAACCTCGCCCGCAGACTACCATGGGGCAAAGATCGTATCCTGAAGTGGATTTGATCACACCGTTTCCCGTGTTGACGTTCCACTCGGTGATGGGAGGTGTTACGGGGATGGAGTTGGTGGTCACAAACTTTTGTGCCTAAAGCAATGCGACGCACCAGAGTCAAAAAGTGTGAGTGCAGGTAAAGAGGCTACTAGGAGGATACCTAAGTTATAGGTGAAAGAAGATTAGGAAAGAGCCTAAAAAGATATGTATGCAAGATGGGAGTGAACTTGGAAATATGCTAGTCAAAACAGCGATACCTGTAATTACTTCACCAGTTGCTTCAGCCTCTTCTGCGGTCATAGTAAAGGCCTGACGCTTCGGTCCGTTGCGCTGAGCTTGCTGAAAAACTCGCTTCTGTTGGGGTAAGGGTGGTCCTCTAGCTGTTGTTCCTTGCCCGTTCGGTTCATTAGCGGGTGGTGGCCGGGCTCCCTGTTGAGGTGCTCCAAGATTGGCCGGTCTGCTTTCCGTGAGTAATGGTCGTCTTCTCTGTGGACAATCCCCTATGGCATGTTCCGGAGACCCACAGATTATACAGAGCTTGTTCAAATAGCGGCAATCCTTCATGATGTGTCCGACTTTGCCGCAATGGTTGCATGTGACCGCTGGTTTACTGAAAGTAGCTGGTCCTGCTGGTCTCTTACGTTGTTGCCTCCCGTGAAATCTAGAAGAGGCTCCTCTAAGAACTTGATTGGCTGGTCGCTTAATGCCAGTCAATCGATCATCCTTCCTTATGCGTCTCTGAAGGTCTTCGAAGTTTCGTGCCGCCTCTAGGAATAAGTTGTTAAGGTGGCAAAAGACATGGAGGACTGCGTCTTCAGATCTAACCCCTGTCGGAATCTCTTAGCATACAGTTCCGGAGTTGCCACCAGGTGATGCGCAAACCGACTTAATCTCGCGAACTCCGAAGCGTACTCGTCTACCGATTTATCCCACATACTCCCCTGTTGGAACTGTACAAACTCCCGTTCCATTTTTAGGTGTGCTACGGCGGGAAAGTATTGAGTATCGAACCGCCGTTTGAATGTTTCCCAGTCGACGGGCTCCTTCAACCTGCTTTCCTCGGCCTCCCACCATATTCGGGCATTATCAGTGAGTTGTAGTTTGGCAATGTTCACCCACGCGTCCTTCGGGATTTGGGCGGCACTGATGTCGTTGATTGTTCCCTTGAGCCACTCTTCAGCTTCTAAAGGAGTTTCCTTTCCTGAAAAAGCCTTAGGGTGGAGTGATCTGAACTGTTTCACTCCCGCCGCTCCTTGAGGAACTGGGACCAGTGCCTGCTTTAAAACTTCTGCTTGTTGCTGCCTACTCTCGCGCAGCTCTTGATGCAGGGCAGCTGTCTGCTGCTGCTGTTGCTCCAGTAGTCCTTGCAGCATTTGTAGCATCGCTGCGTTTTGAGCAGTGGGTTCAATGTCTCCGTTTCCCTTTCGGTTGAGGTGCTGGTGTCGTCCAGCCATGGGTATCTGAATCAGAAGGGGTTAGGCTAAAACCTTAGGTGAAAGACATAGAATAGTAACTTGCAGGAGGAGTAACGATTCATGCCAGAGGGAAACTAGTAAGGAATAAAAAAATGAGAGACACGAGAGTGCAATTGTCGAAATCAAGATTTTATTAAAAATGCCAACGGGAATACAAGGAATTATTTAAATAGGATCCTACTTCTATACACATTTTATTCTGCTCACTAAAAACTAAGAGCTAAACAGATGCCATTCGTCCATCAATTTGGAGGCGGAAACTGCGCGTTATTGGCTCGGCGCTTGTTGATCTTTCTTGCAAAACTGTAAAAGAAGGGAGAGCCTGGTACATCCCGGCGGTACAGTTGCGGAGGGGTACGACGAACACATCGATAAGCATGCCCCCGAATATAGAGGGTCTTCCCAATGAACCACATGTGTCGCCCGTATTCTCTTGGTTCTTCTTCTTCCACTGGGATTTCTTCCTCAGCGGGAGCCTCCACTTCGGGCTCCTCCTCTTCCTCAACGGGATCTTCTTCTTCCTCTTCCTCAACGGGATCTTCCTCTTCCTCTTCCTCATCTTCGTCTTCCTCAACGGGATCTTCCTCTTCGTCCTCTTCCATGGGATCTTCCTCTTCGTCCTCTTCCATATCGTCCTTGGGGATATTTATTTGGGGACCTATTACTTCGTCGTCCGAAAACCCAAGCGTAGCTTCAAAGGTGATGACTGACGTACTGTCCTCATCCGGAAGATGTGCCATGGCCTGAGATGGACGGTCATGGTCAGGATACAGAGATGTCAAGGAAAGGACGAGGAATGGGAAAACTTTATGAAATTGATACAAATGGATAGGATTCACAAATATAATAAGTCGGTTAACAGTTTCATTTTAGTACACAAGACTGACCTGCATGGGCCACCATAAAAACCTGTCACGCCCCACTTCCCAAAGAAGGTGAAGAGTGGCGTGGCACGGTCCGCAACCTAACTGTATTGAAAGTGTTCTATTCAATACAGTTACGTTAAGCGTAAGAATGAATCATAGTATGCAGGGTTGTGTATAAAAAATAAAACAATAAAGCGAAAAGCATTTATTTCCATTAACCAACTTTATTACATTCCAAAGAAAGAGCAAAGCAAACTAATTGGTTTAATTACATCAAAGGAAACAAAATGAAAGTTATTTTATTAGAAATCTCGACCATTACATGATGTCCAACAATCAAGGGACTAATCCATTTGATGTCAGCTATTGTCCAACCGAATGCTTGCCGATTATATCTCAAGACAATCAAAAGTGCGTTCTCTTGCTCTAAGGCTAGAGAAGCGGATATGGTCATGGGAAAAGACTCATTCTCACCTAAATATGCATATTTAAGGTGCGAAGGTAACAATTTGAGATCTAATGTCGGGGGGAGACAATAGAAGCTGGGGTATGTGAATGACATTCGGATTCTCGAAGAAGTTCATAGCCTGCAAAGGATACAGACTCGGAAAGTGTGTCTGACTTTTGTAATGAGTCAGAAGGTTCAAACTTGGGGGTAGACTCGTCAAAAGTGTCCTTATTATAATGTGCAAGATCAAACAATGATGTGTTAGTGTATATGACTTAGAGGCCATTACTGTATCATACTGGTTTGTATATTACTTAATGGATGCTTGGGATATTCACCTTGTATATTCAATCTTGCTCAAAATAGTAGTATGCTACTTGGTTTGTTTCTACTTCAATGTGTACATGTGTTTATTTTTGTATATCGCCTATACACATTAGTAGAGCCCTTAGGATCTTTGCTTGATTACCAGCGGTGTGATGGCCGTCACACTAGTGGGGCTGGGTAATCTATAAGCACATCCTTATGCAGGTCCCTGGTCGCAGGACTATCGAGACAGGGCATCGATACTCCAGAGTAGACCAGCGCATGCGCTTCTCATCCCAGTGTGGGAGACGGACTGTCCCACAGCCGTCAGTACGTCGTACTTGAGATAGTATGCGGGTGCTCGTTAGGTTACGGGTACACTGGACAGGACTCGTCGGGAACTGACTAGTTGGTATTATACCTATCGTCAGTTATCAGTTCCCAGGTGACATGAGTACAGCTTAGTCCGCTGACTTGACACTGTCACTTCGTCTCGAGTGTGTTCCCACTGTACTTTGATCACTACCCTACCACGGCTCAAAGGAGTCGTGCAAACAGGTAGTGGTTGGGTGCAGTCCCGAAGCACTTGGAGGCAGTGACGGTTAGACAGGATTCGTCTCTCCCGGTATTGGGGGTTGACATCGCGCTGTGTCTAGGAGAGCCATTACACGAGTAGTCCCTGGCCAGGGCAAACGAGATATACTGGTAGGTTTCCAGTGTTATCTCAGGGTGTTTTGGGCTTCGCTCCGGCACGACTTGTACCGCTATTGGGGGACTGACGTTTACCGCCCCATAGGCCCGCCATGCGATGTATCAGACGAACAGACCGGACTGTACGGAGAATGTCACACTCAGGCTCAGTAGGAGTTCAGATGGGTTTCGCCTCGTCGGTCTTCTTGTCGGCATTACCTGGGGACCGTTACGCACAGCTAGTGCCGCTTGCGGTCTGTGGTTAAACCCACTGCCAGCGTAGTGTCGAGTCTTTAGAGTCCCACACAGAAAGCTTTTCTCCTTTAGGCAAAAGAGTAGAGGTCGCATGGTATTGCGACAGGTCGCATGGTTTTGCGACAGGGTTCGGTCACATCCGTGCACTTGTGCGCGTACAGTGTCCGGACAGTTTACACTAGTGGGTTTTGGTTTAAACCAGATCCTAGTGTACGTTATGGGATTGGATTTATCCAGTTTGCATTCGTGTTCCTCGGAACGCGGATGCGGGTGTGTATGCACAGTTGACAGGGAGACAGAGGCAGTGGATTCTCATTAGGGTTGTTGACAGTTGACCGTTGACTATTGTCCTTTTGATCAACCCTAATGAGAATATGATATGTGATTAACTATTATATTAATTAAGTATTATGGTGATATGGTTGTTGACTTTGTTGGCTTGTTGACTTTTGTTGACTTGTTGACTTTGTTGACTTGTTGACTTTTGTTGACTTGTTGACCGGTTGACTAGGCTTGACTAGTTGACCATCATGATAACCATAGCCATCATTTCATGGCAAAGACTTTTGTTTGCTTGCTCATTTGTGCAAAATGAGTGCATGAAATGATATGGTTATGGTTGCTTCAACCATCACATAAGACTTTTGTTAGTATGATGAGTTATCATGACTTTGGATTATGAGAGGGTGAAAGACAAAAGAGAGCCTCATTCTTTCTTGCTCATTCTCTCTCTTGTTTTTGAGCTCTCCTTTTGCTCTCACCCTTTTGCTCTTGCTCCCTCTCTTTAATCTATGGTTCTCTTGTCTCATGAGTTGAGAATCAAGAACCATAGATAAAATCCCATTCTAATTCTTCTCTACTCATTCTAGTTCACTAGGTTTGGCAAACCAAGTGAACTAGTTTCTTCAAAGAACGAAGAAGGAGCTAAAGGTTGGAGCTTTCAGGTGGATCTATCTTCGGCGTACGGAGACGACGAGAAGAAGCCATTCCGGACCACCATCGGAGCTTGAAGACGAAGGAGTTCAAGACAAGCAAGGTATAACCCCCTAACCGAGTAGCTAGAAACTCATAGTTAGGTTGTTAGATAGATGTTTAACCAAGATCCGGGTTATAGGTCCATGTTACCACCTCCGTAAAAATTATTTTTTTACCAAATTCCGCATTCCCGAAAGAACCGGGAGAGGTAGCATGGACTTACAGTGGTATCAGAGCCTAGTTAAACTCTATCTAACTTGTTAGCAAGTAACTAGAAGATCGATCAAAGAAAAAGTCCCGAAAACGAACCCCGAAAATTTGCAGTTTCTGTCGATTTTTTTACTGTTCAAAAATTGATTATTTTCACACCTAAAATCGGCTCAGGCTTTTCTGTGAACACCCACCAAAATTGGTCCAACGATCGAGTCAAAGAGCCGCGGATCCGCGGCGGGAGCACGCTCCCGCCGCGGATCCGCGGCCGAGTTGACTCGGCCGTGGTCCCTTTTTGGTGCAGTGTTCTTCTGGGGGTATTTTGGGATTTTTGGAATATATATTTTCTGCCCAGATTTTCCAGAACGAAAATTTTATTTTGGGGTCCCGAAAATCCGTATTTTTGATCGAACTTCTAAAAGACTTAAGCTAACGGGTTTTCTGTAATGTGTTATTTGTATTGAACGTCTACTAATCGATATATGTCGATTAGTGGGGGTTATACAAATCTGTGATCTGTAATGTTGCTGGAATGTGGATATGAATATGTTGGATTGTCGCGGGTGAATAGCCGGGGGTTGTGAGACGAGAGTTTTCTTTTCTTTCAATTCATGTAAATTTATAAATTGATGTAATAATTATTTGTATGGCCGCACAACCGGGTCGGGGTTGTAGCCGTCATTGTATAATTTCTTTTTACTGTTTCTGCTCCTAGGATAGACCCATGGAGGGGGTGCACAAACTACCGGGTATGCCGAAGTGTCGAGTGGCCTACTCATGGAGATGAGGGAGGTTGCTACGCTTCGGGTACTTGGCGGGTAGTTTGCCGCACCCGTAGGGGTCTTGGGTGGGGTTTTGGCTATTCACCGCGACCGTGTAATTTGTCTTTCGTTACGGGCTCGTACGAATTACAGATTCCTAGTTTATCCAATGTATTCATCTGTGATCTGAAATGTTTATCATTGCAGTATATCTATATATGATATTATTTAGGCGTTGCTTATGTTTTACAGACGCGCTAGCCCAGCCCCCGCTCTGTCGTTAGTTAAGTAACCTAACGGGTAATGACGGGGCCCCGTGGCGAATGCGAATGGCATAAGCGTACGTCATATTTTGGTTGTTTTCTGCAATGGTAGGATTAAATGATGGGACGCATTAAAAGAACTAATGCAAGAATATCACGCATTAAAAGAACTAATGCAAGATAATAAACCAAGTTAAAGTCGTTGGAACACTTTCGAAAAACCACTCGGTTCTTTTCAAAAACAACTTTTAAATACGGAGCTTGAGCCACTCCTTTTAAAAGCTATCTCGTTCCATCGACTATATCAAGTTCACTACGTGCACGGTTTTGCCAAAACCATCCGTAGCCCTCCGTCGTTTCACATGAATAGTCAATAGTATTCAAGCTGTGTATGTTGGCCAAAGTCAAGGCACAGTGATTGGTAGCTATTGGGTGTTCATGTGTAGCATAGATAGATGCGTTGGTTTGGGACAGTCGTACTGCCATTTTGGCCAAAGTCAAGGGTAGGTACGGATGGATCCAAATTAACCTGGATAATGACGGGTAGAACTTGACATGTGACTTATGATATTTTGGCCAAAGTCAAGGTCATAAGAGCATGGGGCAAAAATCCACATCGAGAGTTTCATAAGTACTGAAACTTGCTAGATTTGCATACCATTTGGAGTGTGATGATTCTGGTAGGATTCCTTCAGTTTCGTCACGCAATGATATTTGGATCCCGATCCTACTGTGAGTATATGCTACTCCTCGGGAAATTTCTCACTTAACGATCAATGCTATAAACCTAGTAGGTGCCTAGAAAGGTGTTAGCGGGGCTACGCCCCCAGGGAAAAGAGGTTCTCTAATTAAGGAACTTCGCGAAAGCGTTGGAAAACCTCCCTCGAAGTACCGACACCGGCCTGGCTGAACGGTTAAGCAAGTATTGTGCGGTGGGATTGATCCCGGCTAATTCTTCCTTTATGGTTTGAGGAGGGATTCGAGAAACAGTGGGAGCCATCCTGTTTAGACAAACTAAAAACCACTCTAAACTTGCAAGAGCATCATGCTGAGTGTTTCTTCTTCTCTCTCCTAATTGCAGCGACCAATCAACATGACTGGACTTAAGTTACTCCTAGATAAAAACAAACTGACAGGGCCAAAATACAAAGATTGGCTCAGGAATGTTAAGATAGCAATCACTTACGACAAGCTGGGGTATCTTCTTACCACCAAAGCTCCCCCTGTCCCTGGTCCAACTTCCAGCGTCGCGGATAAGGAAATCCGCAAGACTTGGGAGATTGATAGCGCGAAGGCCAAATGCCTCCTGCTTGCCTCGATGGACAACGAACATCAGAGGAGGCACGAGAATATGGACATGGAATCCATATTGCTTCATACAAAAGAACTGTATGGAGAGCAATCTCGTATCGCAAGATACGAAGCGTCGAAAAAGTTATTTTCGACAAGAATGGCCGTCGGATCATCAGTAGCCGAGCACGTGCTAAAGATGATCGGCTACATTGAGGAGCTCGCGGACCTAGGGATCACATTGGAGAGTGAGCTATATACGGATATAGTTCTCCAGTCCCTTCCTTCCACTTACGCCCAGTTTATACTGAACTTCAACTTACAAGAAAAAGAGGTTGAACTTTCAGAGCTCCTCAACATGCTGAGGAGCGCAGAGGGCACCCTACAGAAAGGTAGGGATACATCCACTTTGTTTGTAGGAGTATCATCTTCTTCTAGGTCCAAGGCGAAAGCCAAGGGAAAGAAGAAGAAGGCCCCCGCCAAACCAAGGGGCGGTGTTAGTAAAGTGGATACGAAGGGAAAAGGTAAAGCAACAAAGATAGCGGGGAAGCTTGTGGATAAGGAAGAATGCTTCTATTGTCATAAGAAAGGACACTGGAAGAATGATTGCAGGGCATGGAAGGCCAGGACACAGGAATTGAAGCAGGTTGCAGCTTCAGCTTCAGGTGTGTATGTTATTGAAAACTGTCTTTCAATAAACTCTACTTCCTGGGTATTGGATATCGGATCAGGATCTCATATCTGTAATTCTTTGCAGGCGTTGAGAAACCGTAGGGTTTTGAAGGCAGGTGACATGACCCTCAGAGTTGCGAACGGAGCTAGCATGGATGCTAAAGCCGTGGGGGACTATCACCTGGGAATGTCAGATGGACATGTTTTGGTTTTGCGTAATTGCTTTTTTGTACCCAACGCAACTTGTAATATCATTTCTGTATCTTTAGTTTCTAAAGAAGGTTATGAATTTGCGTTTGTAAGTAATGTTGTAAACATTCACCTTAATCAAGTTTTGATTGGGTCAGGTACATTGAGTAATGGTATATACGTGTTAAACCAACTACAGATTTTTAATGTCCAGAATACACACAAGAGAAAGTCTCCAGAAATAAATTAGACTTTCTTATGGCATTGTAGATTGGGTCACATCAATGAGAGAAGGTTGACGAAGTTACATACAGAAGGGTATTTGAATGCGTTCGAATATCAGTCGTATGCCACTTGTCAATCCTGTCTCAAAGGAAAGATGACAAAGACTCCGTTTACTGGACATGGAGTAAGAGCGAGCGAGCTCTTGGGACTCGTACACAGTGACGTGTGCGGTCCAATGTCTACACATGCCCGAAGCGGACATTCTTACTTCATTACTTTTACGGATGACTTCTCAAGGTACGGTTATGTCTTCTTGACGAAACATAAGTCCGAGGCCTTTGGAAAATTCCAGGAGTATAAGAATGAAGTAGAGAAACAGACCGGCAAAAGTATTAAGATTCTAAGATCGGATCGAGGTGGAGAATACTTAAGTGCCGAGTTCCTGGATTATTTAAAAGAGAACGGAATTCTCTCTCAGCTTACTCCTCCATACACCCCGCAACATAACGGTGTATCGGAGAGACGGAACCGCACCCTATTGGATATGGTACGGTCCATGATGAGTAACGCTGAGTTGCCGCGATCATTCTGGGGATATGCGCTAGAATCAGCCGCATACCTTTTGAACCGAGTTCCCACTAAGACTGTTCCTACTACGCCATTTGAGATGTGGTGTGGGAAGAGACCCCATCTTAATCACATTAAGACATGGGGAAGTCCAGCTTTTGTCAAAAAGCAGCATGCGGACAAGCTCGAGGCACGCTCAGTACTGTGCAAGTTTGTGGGATATCCAAAGAATTCCAAAGGATATTTCTTCTACTGTGAAGAGGAACAAAAAGTTCTTGTTTCTCGTCATGCCCACTTTCTAGAACACCAGTTCATAGAAAAGGAAATAAGTGGGAGCGCAGTAGAACTGGAAGAAATTCCAGAACCACGGACTATTACTGAAAGTTTAGTGGAACCAGAGGGTTCGGAAGAACAGGACATTTCTACGCCGCTCTGCAGGAGTAGTAGGCAGTCTCATCCGCCCGAGAGATACTGCGGTTTTCTCATAGACGGGGATAGAGAGGATTGCATCATAGATTATGATGAGCCTACTAGCTTCCAGCAGGCCGTTCAGAGCGTTGACTCAGTGAAATGGCTGGATGCAATGCGGACCGAAATGGAGTCCATGTACACCAACAAGGTATGGACGTTGGACATTGCTCCAGACGGGGTAAAACCCGTAGGATGCAAGTGGATCTTCAAAAAGAAGATTGGTGTAGATGGACAGGTTGAGACCTATAAAGCTAGGCTGGTAGCAAAGGGTTTTCGTCAAAGACCTGACTTGGACTATGACGAAACCTTTTCTCCAGTAGCCATGCTGAAATCCATTCGGATCCTTCTTGCCATTGCTGCCTTCCACGATTATGAGATCTGGCAAATGGACGTAAAGACAGCTTTTCTAAATGGAAATTTAGAGGAGTGTGTCTATATGGACCAGCCAGAGGGTTTCATTCAGAGTGGGAGCAGCGGAAAGGTGTGCAAGTTGCTTAAGTCCATCTATGGACTAAAGCAGGCGTCGCGGAGTTGGAACATCTGCTTTGATGAGACGGTCAAAGAATTTGGCTTTATCAAAAATCCAGATGAACCATGCATCTATAGTAGATTTGTAGCGAGAACTGTAGTATTCCTCGTTTTATACGTGGATGACATTCTCTTAATAGGAAATGACATTCCTATGCTACAATCTGTCAAGGGGTTCTTGTCACACAGGTTCTCCATGAAAGACCTGGGTGATGCCTCATACATTCTGGGTATCCGGATCTACCGTGACAGATCCAAGAGGATATTAGGACTTTCTCAGTCCAGGTACATCGACACCGTGCTGAAAAGATTCAGTATGGAAGATTCCAAGCGCGGTAACCTGCCGGCTTGTCACGGGATCACCCTCTCTAAAGAGATGTCTCCCAAGACTGATTTGGAGAGGGATCACATGTCTATTATACCCTACGCTTCTGCGGTAGGCTCTATAATGTATGCGATGTTGTGTACCAGACCGGATGTAGCTTATGCACTGAGTGTGGTAAGCCGGTATCAGTCAAACCCTGGGGAGAAACACTGGATAGCGGTAAAGAACATTCTCAAGTACCTGAGAAGGACTAAGGAGATGTTCTTGGTGTATGGCGGAAAAGACCTCCAGATCGAGGCCTTTGCTGACTCCAGCTTCCAGAGTGACAAGGATGATTCCAAGTCCATGTTGGGTTTTGTCTTTACCCTCAATGGAGGGGCGGTGTGTTGGAAGAGTTCCAAACAGGAAACCGTTGCAGACTCGACGATGGAAGCGGAATACATCGCTGCATCTGATGCCGCAAAAGAAGCTGTCTGGATGAGGAAGTTCTTGAAAGAACTTCAGGTGGTTCCGTCCATTGTTGATCCAATACCTCTGTATTGCGACAACAACGGGGCTATAGCTTTAGCGAAGGAACCCAGGTCCCATCAGAGATCCAGGCACATCTTGAGCCGGTATCACCTGATCAGGGAGATCGTGGATCGCCAGGAGATCGAGGTTCGGAGAGTCGCTACAGAAGATAACACTGCAGATCCATTCACCAAGGCCCTGCCCCAGACTCAGTTCGAGCGGCTGATCGAGATGATAGGTCTTCGATACGCCAGTACATGGCCTTAGTGCAAGTGGGAGATTGTTAGTGTATATGCCCTAGAGGCCATTACTGTATCATACTGGTTTGTATATTACTTAATGGATGCTTGGGATATTCACCTTGTATATACAATCTTGCTCAAAATAGTAGTATGCTACTTGGTTTGTTTCTACTTCAATGTGTACATGTGTTTATTTTTGTATATCGCCTATACACATTAGTAGAGCCCTTAGGATCTTTGCTTGATTACCAGCGGTGTGATGGCCGTCACACTAGTGGGGCTGGGTAATCTATAAGCACATCCTTATGCAGGTCCCTGGTCGCAGGACTATCGAGACAGGGCATCGATACTCCGGAGTAGACCAGCGCATGCGCTTCTCATCCCAGTGTGGGAGACGGTCTGTCCCACAGCCGTCAGTACGTCGTACTTGAGATAGTATGCGGGTGCTCGTTAGGTTATAGGTACACTGGACAAGACTCGTCGGGAACTGACTAGTTGGTATTATACCTATCGTCAGTTATCAGTTCCCAGGTGACATGAGTACAGCTTAGTCCGCTGACTTGATACTGTCACTTCGTCTCGAATGTGTTCCCACTGTACTTTGATCACTACCCTACCACGGCTCAAAGGAGTCGTGCAAACAGGTAGTGGTTGGGTGCAGTCCCGAAGCACTTGGAGGCAGTGACGGTTAGACAGGATTCGTCTCTCCCGGTATTGGGGGTTGACATCGCGCTGTGTCTAGGAGAGCCATTACACGAGTAGTCCCTGGCCAGGGCAAACGAGATATACTGGTAGGTTTCCAGTGTTATCTCAGGGTGTTTTGGGCTTCGCTCCGGCACGACTTGTACCGCTATTGGGGGACTGACGTTTACCGCCCCCTAGGCCCGCCATGCGATGTATCAGACGAACAGACCGGACTGTACGGAGAATGTCACACTCAGGCTCAGTAGGAGTTCAGATGGGTTTCGCCTCGTCGGTCTTCTTGTCGGCATTACCTGGGGACCGTTACGCACAGCTAGTGCCGCTTGCGGTCTGTGGTTAAACCCACTGCCAGCGTAGTGTCGAGTCTTTAGAGTCCCACACAGAAAGCTTTTCGCCTTTAGGCAAAAGAGTAGAGGTCGCATGGTATTGCGACAGGTCGCATGGTTTTGCGACAGGGTTCGGTCACATCCGTGCACTTGTGCGCGTACAGTGTCCGGACAGTTTACACTAGCGGGCTTTGGTTTAAACCAGATCCTAGTGTACCTTATGGGATTGGATTTATCCAGTGTGCATTCGTGTTCCTCGGAACGCGGATGCGGGTGCGAATGCACAGTTGACAGGGAGACAGAGGCAGCGGATTCTCATTAGGGTTGTTGACAGTTGACCGTTGACTATTTGACTTTTTGCTCAACCCTAATGAGAATATGATATATGATTAACTATTATATTAATTAAGTATTATGGTGATATGGTTGTTGACTTTGTTGACTTGTTGACTTTTGTTGACTTGTTGACTTTGTTGACTTGTTGACTTTTGTTGACTTGTTGACCGGTTGACTAGGCTTGACTAGTTGACCATCATGATAACCATAGCCATCATTTCATGGCAAAGACTTTTGTTTGCTTGCTCATTTGTGCAAAATGAGTGCATGAAATGATATGGTTATGGTTGCTTCAACCATCACATAAGACTTTTGTTAGTATGATGAGTTATCATGACTTTGGATTATGAGAGGGTGAAAGACAAAAGAGAGCCTCATTCTTTCTTGCTCATTCTCTCTCTTGTTTTTGAGCTCTCCTTTTGCTCTCACCCTTTTGCTCTTGCTCCCTCTCTTTAATCTATGGTTCTCTTGTCTCATGAGTTGAGAATCAAGAACCATAGATAAAATCCCATTCTAATTCTTCTCTACTCATTCTAGTTCACTAGGTTTGGCAAACCAAGTGAACTAGTTTCTTCAAAGAACGAAGAAGGAACTAAAGGTTGGAGCTTTCAGGTGGATCTATCTTCGGCGTACGGAGACGACGAGAAGAAGCCATTCCGGACCACCATCGGAGCTTGAAGACGAAGGAGTTCAAGACAAGCATGGTATAACCCCCTAACCAAGTAGCTAGAAACTCATAGTTAGGTTGTTAGATAGATGTTTAACCAAGATCCGGGTTATAGGTCCATGTTACCACCTCCGTAAAAATTGTTTTTTTACCAAATTCCGCATTCCCGAAAGAACCGGGAGAGGTAGCATGGACTTACAGGATGTGCTAATGTCGTCGAGATCATCAAAGCAAAGTTCATCAACCATGCAACTTTCGGGAGCTATCTCGTGGACAGAACAGACATCAAGAATATGAGCAGAGGGTTTAGATGGCTGACTTCCAATCTTGTAATATTATGCTCAAATTGTCATTTTCCCAAAGGATAGGTTCATGGAACCGTTTCGATAATTAATGACAGCATTGGAACTGGCTAGGAAGGGTCGACCAAGAATCACCGAAATTTGGTTCTGTAACTTTTCAGAAAATATAAAATATTATTTTTGGAATTTAATATTAAAATAATATATTTCGCAAAAACTACCCGATTTGGGAAATTGGGGTTTTCGTAAAATGGTATAAATATATACCAATATTTGTGAAATAATTTGAGATTAAAATGATTTATTCATTTAAAAATATATTTACTGGATTTGGCATTTTTATAAATAATATATGCAGTTTGGATAAAAATTGATTAGTGCGCTACTAATCGCGATTATGCCAAATCCGTGTTTCTACGGTTTTTCCATGGCTAGTGCACCATGTTATGTTGCATGTTGTGTTATTTATTGGTTTCATGTTGTATTTGGTTTTGTGAGAAAAGAAAAGGTAATAGAATAGAATAATAGGAATGGGCAAGAGAGAGAGTGTGACTAGTCTTGAATAATTGAGAGAGAGGGTGAGAATAAGTGGGGGGGGGGGGGAGAGAGGGCTGCCATCTATCCTCACCCCCATTGCTTCTTCATCTCCTCCTTCAACTCCTTCTCCACCTCCTCTACCCTCATGACCCATCTCATTTCCCTCATCAAAACTCTATACCCCCTTCACAAAAGTTAATCCCCACCCCACCCTCAATACATTGGACCAAGCAAAGTTGGATTTTGATGATTTTGGACTTCTAGTGTTTTTCTTGGGTTGCCCAAATGAGGTATAATTTCTTCCATTTATGTAACATTTAAAAAAAATAAAATATTATTTTTGGGAATTTAAATAATTAAATAATAAATATTGTGAATATTTTAATAAAGCGGTATAATTAAATATCGATAAATTGGGAAATATTTGGAAATTATGTTAAATATTGAATTTGAAAGAGATTACAAGATTTGATCTTTTATAGATTGTTATACAATTAATTATATTCAATTTTAATGCTAATCGCGATTAAATATCACTAATCGTGCATTAAGCTTGATCTGTGCACTTAACATGCACGATGACTTTTTTTCACATTTGTTGCATTTTCTACCATGCTTCGTTTGTTATGTTCTTGGTCTTCATTTGCTTCTGGGTTTTGAAAAGAAAAGAAAAGAGAAAACAAAAGAAAAGAAAATGAAATTGTTAAAGAATTGGGTATGGGCAAGAGAGAGAGAGAGAGGGTGAGGGGTCAAACCTTAGGCATGGCTCTTGTTTCATCATCCTCATCTTTCTTCTATCCTCTCCTCTCACCATGGCTGCCCTCATCCCACCTCCACTTCGTCCCCACAAAACACCACCAAAAGTTCATCAAAACTTCATCTCCATTTCATTAAAAATGTGCACAAGATCATCGCAAGCACTTTGGACCAAGAAAAATTGGATTTTGAAGACTTGGGGTAACTCAAGAATTTTCTTGAGTTGCCAAACGAGATAATTCTTCCACCATTAGAGTAGTATTACATTTACTTTAGCATCCATGTTAGTTTATAAATGATTAAGTGATGTCTAGTGATGTTTGAAAATTCTAAGTTGAGGACCAGAGTTTGATTTGAATCCAAAGATAAAATTGAGGCTTTATAGTGACCTTGGACCCCTGTAATGATTGTATATTGGACTAAAACCAAAGACTTAAACCCCGGAACATGAACTTAGAAACCCCGACATGGGAAAATTTTGAGAATTGTGATGGTATTTAGGAATCTGGAGTGAATCGGGGACCTGGAAAATTATTTAGCAAAGGCTGAGAGTTGTGCAGGTGACCAGAGGACTACCCCTGAGACCCCAGCCCCCAGAACCAATTCCTGGCCGCAAATTTAAGCCTTCTGGCCGCAAATTGCGGCCATACCTTGAAGTTTTAGTCTCCTTCTTGTTTCATAGCTCCAGTATCTGTAATCTAGACCCTTTACATATGCAAAATTTGCTAATTTCACCTAGGGTAAAATCTGGAGCATGTTTTCTGAGATTCTGTTTTGAATTCGTGATGGTTTATAACTTGAACTTTGGTATTTGTGTTTTACCTCGATCACTTGACGTGTGTACGTCGATATCGAGAGTTGTTTGGTCGTGTTCTGCATGCGAGGCTATATGTTTTAACCTATGAGCGAAACGTGTGCCGTTTTCGTTTTCCGCCTTGATTTTTAATACACCTTTGCGATTGTGTATTGGTTGTAGGTACCCCACATGGAATTCGAGATGACGAGGAGAGCGTGGCGTCATCGTCTCCAGCAAGCGAGGATCAAAGTGAGTAGATCTTGTAAGCCCGCGGGGGCGCCCCGGCCGTCGATCCGACGCCGGAAACGCGGAAAACAAAAACTTTGCGAACTTTGCAAAACGGCACCGCCGCGGACTTTCTACCCGGATCGGGCCATTAACCTAGCTAGCTAGCAAAAAGGAAAAGAGTAGAGATGCTATACCAAGCGATCCGTGTCCTTCGGTCTTCGTCTCCACTCCGATCTCCCGCGGAATCTCCGTCACCTCCTCGCTCGTCGGAAAAGCACCACGTAGCCGGAATCTTTTACGGGCTCCCGCCTCTTGACCGAGGCAACTCGGGCGCGAAGTTGGCTAGCCGACGCGTCCAAGACTTGCTATAGAATAGTGTAGTAAACTTGTCTCTTTGGGGTTTAAGAGATTGCCGTGTTGGAGGAATTTTACATAGGAATTTTCCATGGATGCTTGCAAGAAGAATCAATGGAGCATCCAAGAAATGAGCTCGGCCACCATCATTTGTGCTCACTGGAATTCATGTATCAAGAATATTGTGTTTTCTGTAATTAATTTGGGTGAAGAATATAGCTTAAAAAAAAAAGGCTTTAATTAAAACACATCCACTTCACTATTCTATAGCAAGTCTTGGACGCGTCGGCTAGCCCGTAAAAAAAAAGGTGATGGTGGCCGAGCTCATTTCTTGGATGCTCCATTGATTCTTCTTGCAAGCATCCATGGAAAATTCCTATGTAAAATTCCTCCAACACGGCAATCTCTTAAACCCCAAAGAGACAAGTTTACTACACTATTCTATAGCAAGTCTTGGACGCGTCGGCTAGCCAACTTCGCGCCCGAGTTGCCTCGGTCAAGAGGCGGGAGCCCGTAAAAGATTCCGGCTACGTGGTGCTTTTCCGACGAGCGAGGAGGTGACGGAGATTCCGCGGGAGATCGGAGTGGAGACGAAGACCGAAGGACACGGATCGCTTGGTATAGCATCTCTACTCTTTTCCTTTTTGCTAGCTAGCTAGGTTAATGGCCCGATCCGGGTAGAAAGTCCGCGGCGGTGCCGTTTTGCAAAGTTCGCAAAGTTTTTGTTTTCCGCGTTTCCGGCGTCGGATCGACGGCCGGGGCGCCCCCGCGGGCTTACAATGGTATCAGAGCCACGCCGTTAACCTTCCCTAGCTTGCTCTAGCGCGTTTAGAACTCGATCGAACAAAATCCCCAAAAACCGTATTTTGTGCACATGTGTTCTCTGTTAAAATTTTTTGAGCTCCTAAAATTTTTCTGGTGATTGCAGAGACATGTACAACAAATTATAAGAATTCTGGGAAAATACGATCCACTGATTCCTCACTTCGACCGCGGAAGCGCGGCCAAAACCCTGGTTTGGCCGCGCTTGCGCGGCGGATAGGAGGAATCGTGGCACCATATTTTCCCAGTAAGCTTATGTGTTGAAAATAGGGCATTTGGGACATTTTCTTTGGGCCCAGATTTTCTGTAAGTGCTACAGTAGTGTGTGGGGCCCACTTTGATAAATTTGTTCGATCGGATATTTTAAACATGCTAGTTCACAGTTTTTACATTATATCTGCGACCGTGAATGTCACTTGATCGGTAAATCCCGTCTGACTGCTATAGCCCGGTTAGACGGATTTGCGAACGTGATTTTCACGTTGATGTTCTGTGATTGTACTGTGTTGTTGCGGATCGGTCGTGGGGTATAGCCTGGTTGCAGTGGTAGTACAGTTTTGTTTTATATGTACATTTGATATTGCGGGGCGAGCGTCCGACATGTGGACTGCCGTCACTGCCTGTTTGTATTATTCTTTTGGGGCACGACCTGGTTGCGGTCGTTGTACCCGTTGTATGTATATTTTACTTTCTGTACTAGGATTACCCCGCGGAGGGATGCACGGATAGCCGGGTTCTGGAGGGCAACAAGCCCGCATCTCATGGCATTGAGACGGAGGGGGCTTCACTCTAGGATTGGCGGGCTATTCGCCGCACTCGTAGGGGGTATAGGGTTGACCCAGGAGGGGTGCCCAAGTTACCGGATTCCGTGAAGTGCTGGGTGGTCCATTCACGTCGCTGAAGGGGGCTGCCTCGCTTCAGGTTTTGGCGGGTAACTTGCCGCGCCCGTAGGGGTCTAGGATTTTCATTGCACAGGCTATCCACACGACCAGGGGAACGTCGGGTTTCAGTAGCGGCTCTGTGAAACCCGGGGATCCCAGATATCTGTATTGATCTGCGTTGCTATACTTTTCTGTGCTGTATTTTTTATCACGCCTTGAGCGAAAATTATATATTGGTATATATATATTTATAGATGTTGTATATGTTTTTCATCCGCGCTAGTCCAGTCCCCGCTCTGTCGTTAGTTAGCTAACCTAACGGGTGATGACGGGACCCAGTGGCGAATGCGGATGGCATATACGTACATCAGTATATTTTCGTTCTTTGTGGTGTGATCAATTGATGGGACTGCATTGATTCGGATCAATGCAAGTTAAACAAACCTAATCTGATGTTGTTGGAACACTTTTTCAAAAAGCTGTTATTGCAAGGGCGTTCTCTTTTGTTTTGCACAGTGGTATTCAGTTGGAATATCCTGCTCCTCAGTCGACGAGGCAAGGGCCGAGATCCCTTCACCGGGAGTGACCCCTTGGACAAAAGTTTGCGTCAGGGCAGTAACTTCATTATAGCCGATTACTTTTGCTTTGCATCGTGGTATTCATTTGGAATATCCTGCACCTCATTCTACGGGGAAAGAGCCGAGATCCCTTCACCGGGAGTGACCTCTTTAGCAAAGGTTGTCGTCACTATATTTTTATAAAGCTATCAGTTCCTTCAACGATATCAAGTTCATTACGTTAAAGGTTTTCGCCAGAAACCATTCGTAGCCCTCCGTCGTTTCATATGGATGGTCAATAGTATTCAAGCTGTGTATGTTGGCCAAAGTCAAGGCACAGTGTTTGGTAGCTGTTGGGTATTCATATGCAGCATAGATAGATGCGTTGGTTTGGGACAGTCGTACTGCCATTTTGGCCAAAGTCAAGGGTAGGTACGGGTGGGTTCAAATTAACCAGGAAAATGACGGGTAGAACTTGACATGTGACTTATGATATGTTGGCCAAAGTCAAGGTCATAAGAGCATGGGGTAAAAATCCACATCGGGAGTTTCAAAAGTACTGAAACTTGCCAGATATGCGCATACCTTCTGGAGTGTGATAACGTGAGCGGATTCCGTCACGTTATCATGCGATGAGAGTTGGATCCCGATTCCCACTGATGAGTTGGTTTACTCCTCGGGCATTCCCGGCTAATTCTTCTTTCAGGTTTGGGGAAGAATTTGACGTTACAGTGGGAGGTTTCCAGATTAGATAAATTGGTAACCATTCTGATCTAGATTAGAGTGCACGCTGAGTGTTTCTTTTCTCTCTCTCTTTGGCAGCGACCATTGACCCGACCCTAGACTATGACTCAGTGACCAAGTTGACCGAACCTTCTTAACACTGGCTTTTGGATTGTCAGAGTTGCAGACCTCTTTGCCACTCCTACTTTTACTCTTTTCTCCGGGACACCCCGTATTACTACGAACGTCCACTTCCATTGGACAAAACCATCGTATGGTTATATACGAACTCGAAGGACTTCGAGGATGGTTTCCGGTTCTGGAGAAAACGGATAGGACTATTCAGTTGTCTTTACCTTTTTCCTTCTCTCAGGTTGCGAGTACTCCTTGGTTTAGGAGTAGTACACCTATTACGCAAATTGGACAGTCTTCTTCCAAACCTTAGGCTGGTGCCGACCGGTAGGGAATGAAGAAAGCCAATTAGCCTAAACGGTGTACAGAAGGTATTAAGTTCAGACAAATAAAGGGATTAGTAAGAGGGCAAAGTAAATTGCGACTGCTATTCACGACCAAACCATGTACTTCTTTGTCAATCCTAAATCACCTATGAATTAAGTACATTCGGTTGTCTTTTATTCTCACCTTCTCTCGCATTGCGAGTGTTCCTCGGATTAGGACAGTACACCCATTATGCTTATTGGATAGTCTTCTTCCAAACCATAGGCTGGTGCCGAACGGTAGGGAAGGAAGAAAACCATTTGGCCTAAAGGGGTGTACAGAAGGTAATGACTAAAGACATGTAAAGGGGATTTGGAGAAGTGGCAAAGAATTATACAGTTATAGTTGTGAATCTGGATAATGGAAGAGGCATTACTAGGAATACCAGCATACCCCATCGAAACATTTCAATGTTTCAGTTTCACTGTGTACTGTTAAAAGAAAACTGATTTCCCGATTAGACACTTACTCCAGGGTATGTATTTACCAGGTTGGATTCTCACATCTGTATGGTTTTACAGACGATGAGTGGGAGTAAGTTATTGGGAATTAGGTGACCTTTCTCATTATATCGGGATTCATGATATTTGAGGAAGTCACCTGGGTTGTTTGCCGGTCGGCAAATATTTGGTTTTGAATATCCGTTGTTGTGCACCAATTTCAAATTGATATATCTGTACGTCTATTTTTATAGAGTGAGATATACTTTTTGAAATTATGTCTATGACATTTACCTATATCAGTGGATAGTTAGGTAAGGAGTATTGAACAACGGTGTACTTCTTAACCAAAAGTACAGTTTTCAACCTACGACACACAGTGAATGAGTCACTAGACTCAGGGGACTTATACAGAGTATTGTATATTGTCCAGTGTCCATTAGGACAGAGGGGTTGGTCCTCGTACTATATTCTGTTTACTTTTAACTTCTCTAGTTCTTAGACATGTGTTTCGTAGAAACACAGGGTCTAAGTTTTGAGGAGTTATAGGTATAAGAGTAAAGTAGAGAACCAGGTGTTGCAAGTATCGGGATTCTTCAAGGTGATCGAAGATGTAGATACTTGTGAATGGTATTCAGTTGATAGTAATGTTTAAGAGAACTAGCTTCTCTTTCAGGTTACTCATAATTGGAAGTACTCCTAAGTTGAGTAACGCTGATCGGCCTCTCTTCCATTTACTTGACATGCACTGGAGACAGCTGCATGATTTGAATCTGGTTCAATTAAATCAGTGCCTCTGTTTCTTGGATATAGAACAGTTCATATCTTGACATTGTTAAGATACGGGGAGTTGTCCGGCTTATGCTTAAAACCAGAATCCGGATAACTCGAGGCACGTTTCAGTAGTGGCTGTTTGTGGGTTGACCCGGGCTATGACGAGGGTTGACTTTCTACCATCTGGAAGATCAATAGTGATATTGTTCTTGACTCGCCACAGTTTTATCAAAAATGGATTTTTTCAGAAAAACAGGAGTGGGAGTATGGTAGAACTGGAAGTGATTCCAGAACCACAAACGATTACTGAAGATTTAATAAGAACCTAAAGATTCGATCTGGTTTGACATTCCACTGGCCACTCCGCAGATACGGTGGGTAACCTCAGGCACTCGAGAGGTACTTCAGTATGCTCAAGGACGGTGGCAGGGAGGTTCTTGTTTACCCACGCTTGCCATTGCTGTTGTTCCAGACTGCGAGACCCGGCGGGAGGATGAGTATAGCATCGTTCTAAACTTGCTTTAGAAGTGTGCGCCTATATGACTCTGCCAGAGGGTTGTCGTAGTCAGTGGGAGCAGCGGAAGCATTGGTGGACATCAGGCTTATGTCTATTTATAGACTAAAGCAGATATAGCGGAGATAGATCATCTATTTCTGATATGACAGTCATAGGTTTGACTTCATCAGAATAGGAGATGGATCTGTTGAGAAGGTAGTAGGGTGTGATGTCCTGGTATTTGATGACATACACAGAGTAGGAAGTGATATTCCTATACTACGATCGGTTATACTTTTGGTCGTCACACAGTGGTTTCTCCATATAGGACTTGGATATTATATCAGACATTCTGGTTACTAGATCTATGGTTTTAGATCTAGATTTGGGTGGTTTCCCAATCTGGGTACTTTGACCGCATTCTATGAGTATTTAGAATGGACGACTCCTGGCACGGTAGTGTACCTGCAGGTAATGGAGTCACCCTCTCTAAAGGTGTCTTACAGACTAAAGGGGAGAGGGATACGCATGATTGACAGATCACTTGCTTAGGCAATTGAGTCAATCATGAGATGTCAAGTACCACACCAGATGTTGTTCTTGCAGTAGGTGCAATAAGTTGATATTAATCCAATCCTGGAGAAACAGTCGGAAGCAGTTTAAGAACATAAGTTGATGTTCTAGGGATTTGATAACAGCATTCTCCTTTAGGAGACCGTTATCATTCCAGGCTTCCAAGGTGACCTGGATGGCAGAGTGGCTGTCAGAGTTATAGTTTTCCCTCTAACGAGAGGCAGTATTTTGGACAGGTGGTCCAGGTGGAAACTGAGGGAAGGCATGGCGCAGGACACTGATTAAGTTCAGTTGTCGATACAGTCTAAGAAGTTTGGATTTGGAGTTCACTTATGAGCTAGGTCCCATCAGACATCCAGACATTCTAAGACAGGTATTGCTCATTTCGGGAGATAGCTTTCTCCGCGAACATGGGATAAAGAGAGACATAGAAAGAAACATCAAAGCGGATCCACTCACTGAGGCTATTCCTCGAACGCAATAGTTTCGCAAACGAGTTTTGTGAGACTGACTAGTAGAGGAGTTGGGTGTTCGGTATCACACGGGCTGTGAGTATGCGACATCGCAATAATTAGCCTCGAGTGCAAGTGGGAGATTGTTGGAGATAGTGCCCTCAGAGTCAATTATTGGATCACAGGCACGTGATTGCAATGATTGAGGGGAGGACCTATCCCGCTAGGACAGTCTTACTCGAGATGATAGTATGCTATCTGGTTTATCTTTATCATCGTGTACTGCTTTAGGTGACCTTTCGAGTCGCTATTACACGTTGATAAAGCCCCTTGGATTCTTGCTTGACCACCAGCAGTATGAGGGCGATCATATAAGTGGGAGCTGGGGGTCTACAAGCATATCCTTAAAAGGTCCCTAGTCGTGGGAGATTCGAGACAGGGCATCGTTTCTCCAGAGTAGACTAGTGTATACAGTCGAGACCCCGACGAGGGGCGGTGGCCGGTCTCACAAGCCACTGGTGTCAGTTGGTTCACCTAAGATGTATACAGGTGCTCATTGGGTTATGAGTACACCGGACAGGACTCGCCGGGAACCTGCTAGTTGGGATATACCAGACGTCAGATAGCAGTTCCCAGGTGACATGTGTACAGGTTAGTTCATCGACCTGGGATCGTCATTTGTCTCGTGTGAGTTCCCACTGTACTTTGATTACTACCCTACCACGGCTCAAAGGAGTCGTGCAAACAGGTTTTAGTTGGGTACAGTCCCGAGCCACATGGAGGCAGTGAGCGGATCTGCAGGGGTTCGTCTCTCCCGGTATTGGGGGTGAGGTCGTGCTGTGTCTAGGAGAGCCAGAACATGAAAAGTCCTTGGCCAAGGCAGGAGATTTGCTGGTAGGTATTCCAGTAGTATCTCAGGGTGTTCTGGGCTATACTCCGACACGACTTGTACCGCTTTTGGGGGTCTGACTTTTACCAACCCCCTAGGCCCGCCATGCGATACTCATAGACGAACGGACCGGACTGTACGGATATTGTCACTGACAGGCTCAGTAGGGTGTCAGGATGAGTTCGCTCATCGACGTCCCTTTTGGTCAATACCTGGTGGCCCGTCACGTATTGGCTTATACCTCTGACGTGCTAGTGGTTAAATCCACAGCCACAGTATTGACGAGTCTTTAGAGTCCACCACACAGACAGTTACTCAAGTTTCGGGCGAAACGCTGTAGAGGCCGTATGGAGATATGGCAGGGTTCGATCGGATACGTGCGGTATTGCACGGATCGCGATCGGACAGTTTTTACTAGCCGGCTTTGGCTTAAGCCGGATTCTAGTATTTGATAGTGTAGTTTTGTCTCTTTGCATTTGTGTTCAGTGCGAATACAAATGCGGGCATGTATTTGCAGTAGTGGGGTTTTCCTATAATTTATTATGGGGTCGGTTTTCTGGGGTTGCCAGTTTGCTTTCCGTTCCGTCCGGTTTTCCCTTTTTCCTTCCCGGCCGGACTTTCCGTTGGAGGGGGTTAATTGCAAGTTTGCAATTAACTTTTTTGATGAGGGATTTATTGCATTTGTGCCTTTATCATGATGTTATTCCATTTTGGTCATTCTCTTGCATTTATGAGATTTGATTAGATTAGAAATGGATTTGAAGTGGATGTGTTTTTTGATCATTATCTTTTCTTTATTAATCCATTCATTTTTTTCCCACCCATTTTGTTGTGGGGCCGGCCACATTTCCAGGAGAATACAAGTTTGTTTTTGTATGAGTGGAGATGGGTATTCATTTGTGTGTGGTTAATTCTTACTTGCTTGATTCATTTCGTGGGCCCCCCCCTCATTTGTGTGTGCTGTTTATTTTTTTGGGTGAAAGGTTTTAATTAAAGCCTTTCACCCAAAAAAATAAACAGCACACACAAATGAGGGGGGGGCCCACGAAATGAATCAAGCAAGTAAGAATTAACCACACACAAATGAATACCCATCTCCACTCATACAAAAACAAACTTGTATTCTCCTGGAAATGTGGCCGGCCCCACAACAAAATGGGTGGGAAAAAAATGAATGGATTAATGATCAAAAAACACATCCACTTCAAATCCATTTCTAATCTAATCAAATCTCATAAATGCAAGAGAATGACCAAAATGGAATAACATCATGATAAAGGCACAAATGCAATAAAGCCCTCATCAAAAAAGTTAATTGCAAACTTGCAATTAACCCCCTCCAACGGAAAGTCCGGCCGGGAAGGAAAAAGGGAAAACCGGCCGGAACGGAAAGCAAACTGGCAACCCCAGAAAACCGACCCCATAATAAATTATAGGAAAACCCCACTACTGCAAATACATGCCCGCATTTGTATTCGCACTGAACACAAATGCAAAGAGACAAAACTACACTATCAAATACTAGAATCCGGCTTAAGCCAAAGCCGGCTAGTAAAAACTGTCCGATCGCGATCCGTGCAATACCGCACGTATCCGATCGAACCCTGCCATATCTCCATACGGCCTCTACAGCGTTTCGCCCGAAACTTGAGTAACTGTCTGTGTGGTGGACTCTAAAGACTCGTCAATACTGTGGCTGTGGATTTAACCACTAGCACGTCAGAGGTATAAGCCAATACGTGACGGGCCACCAGGTATTGACCAAAAGGGACGTCGATGAGCGAACTCATCCTGACACCCTACTGAGCCTGTCAGTGACAATATCCGTACAGTCCGGTCCGTTCGTCTATGAGTATCGCATGGCGGGCCTAGGGGGTTGGTAAAAGTCAGACCCCCAAAAGCGGTACAAGTCGTGTCGGAGTATAGCCCAGAACACCCTGAGATACTACTGGAATACCTACCAGCAAATCTCCTGCCTTGGCCAAGGACTTTTCATGTTCTGGCTCTCCTAGACACAGCACGACCTCACCCCCAATACCGGGAGAGACGAACCCCTGCAGATCCGCTCACTGCCTCCATGTGGCTCGGGACTGTACCCAACTAAAACCTGTTTGCACGACTCCTTTGAGCCGTGGTAGGGTAGTAATCAAAGTACAGTGGGAACTCACACGAGACAAATGACGATCCCAGGTCGATGAACTAACCTGTACACATGTCACCTGGGAACTGCTATCTGACGTCTGGTATATCCCAACTAGCAGGTTCCCGGCGAGTCCTGTCCGGTGTACTCATAACCCAATGAGCACCTGTATACATCTTAGGTGAACCAACTGACACCAGTGGCTTGTGAGACCGGCCACCGCCCCTCGTCGGGGTCTCGACTGTATACACTAGTCTACTCTGGAGAAACGATGCCCTGTCTCGAATCTCCCACGACTAGGGACCTTTTAAGGATATGCTTGTAGACCCCCAGCTCCCACTTATATGATCGCCCTCATACTGCTGGTGGTCAAGCAAGAATCCAAGGGGCTTTATCAACGTGTAATAGCGACTCGAAAGGTCACCTAAAGCAGTACACGATGATAAAGATAAACCAGATAGCATACTATCATCTCGAGTAAGACTGTCCTAGCGGGATAGGTCCTCCCCTCAATCATTGCAATCACGTGCCTGTGATCCAATAATTGACTCTGAGGGCACTATCTCCAACAGATCTATATCTACGAGGGAAGTCGGGTGGATGGCGTATAGCTCCTCCGAATGTTTTTGATGGAAACCAATATATATAGAATATGGTTAAGAAAATCAAGATTAGAAAACTAAGGATATGGTTTAAAAGGATAGTTAGAGATGATGCGAATGATTGAATATGCATATCGAGAGATGAGATGAAAGCTCTAGGGATATGAAAAGTGATGGTGAATCACGACTTATAGATATGTAGTTACACTAAAATAATTATGAGTTTTAGAGTTGCATGAAACTAGATTAATAAAGTAGATGTATATATAAAAGATGACTTAATGTGATGAAAAGAATATACGAGGTGATATGATCACTTGATTCATATGTCGGTATACGGATGCGAGTCGATTGAGATGACCGATACCTTTGCCGGTCTCCTGATATGAGATTATTATGGTTGTGACCCGGGGATATAGGTATATAGATTTATATAATGTTGTGAATCTTGATTGATATGTCGTACGAGACGTTAGGTCCGTACCCCTCATTGTCATATAAGATGATAGGATCCCTAATGGTTTAATGCCGCCGTACGATGATTATCCATACCTGATGAGTTTGACTTGATGTTTGATCCATACCCTTGATTAGAGGATGCCGTATGATGGAGTATACCGTACGTGATGTTTTGAGGCTAGATGCCGATTGATAGATCTACTGACTCGGTCATGTTAGATACGTATACCTGTCAGCATTTGCTTACGATTTACTTTATGTTATGCTCATGTCACTCTCATTGCATTTTATATACATGTGCTAGTACACCGACGCCATTATCGATGATGCGTATGTTACACTTACACTGATTGTCCGGCCCACACACTTCATCATTGATAATTGCTATGTCACTACACAATAGGACTGCTGCAACATGATATGACTCCGTGCATGATTTACTTGGTATGTTCACATCATTACGACATGTCGCATGATATACTGATATTGTCATATTACTGTTCCATGTTGCGTGATATACGGATATGCTTACATTTCTGTTATATGTCGCATACATCATGCTTTACGCTTTTACGCATTGAGATATGTTGTTTTCATGAGATTTCTAGATTTGAGAACCGCGGCTATTTCAAAAGAAAGCATGTACTGTTTTAAAAATCCGGTTTCTCTTGATATGATATTTCAGTGCGTCCACCATGCGTTTTCTCGGTTCTGAGACGTGTGACATGTGAAACCCGATTCGAGGAGCTGGATGAGGCCGATTGCGGGTACATGGTGGACCCGGTATGGTACCCCGGGGCGAGAACGGATTGCTGTGCAGTAGATGGTGAGCCTGGCAGAGGGACTACTGCCTACCGGTGATTGGTTAAACCCGGCGGCTATCCGGAGGATACCAACTGGAGTCAAGAGATTATACGGGCCGATCCGGACTGACGGAGCCCGTAGGACGATCCGGACTGACGGAGCCCGAGAGATATGAGGATTTACGTGCCGATGCTGGGCACGAGTTTTATGATGTTTCGAGTGTCGATGCTGGACACTCAGATTCCATGATTTGATGTGTCGCGAGGGACACACGTTGATTTATATCCTCATATTTTCATGCATATGCTTTTATGATATTTACATGCATGACGTTGTTGTGTCATTGGTTGACACGTGGAAGGGATCCACTTGCATACATACATTAATCATATGGTTGGACGAGATCCACATGCATGCATACAATGATTATATTGTTGGATGATATACACATGCTGATAGGCATTTACTTCTAGTGCTGGCACATATGCAGATACGGTCACCCTAGATATCATAGTATTACCTCTATGATATAGTTGACCTAGAAAATCATTATTTTATTCGATTTCTACTTGTTGATGTTTTTCTACTCACGAGTTGGCAACTCACTCCAGTTATGCCACAGTTCTTGTAGGTTGACCGCTTGGATCAGCAGCGGCATCGTTGGCATGCAGTTGCATTCGGGTGATTGCTTCGGTAGGTGGTACATATTGGATCGTACCCCTCTTGTATTTATTTTTCATATTGTATCTAGTCAACTCCATCAATCAAACTAGTATTTGTATAAGTAATGAGACTTAGTGAAACTTGTGGTTGCGAGACTTAGAGCGAGGGGTATTCCGATACTTGTGGTTTTGATGTCTTGCTTATTTCATTACCTGTTATGCTTTGCATGGTTGTGGATCCACCGATTAGCGAAGAGCTAGTTCCCGCTTTGGGATGCCTTTATATTATCTTGTATTGTGGTTTTGGATCAAAATATACAAAGGAGGTGCTGCCCAAATTTTTAAAAAGATGAAACATGTTTTCAAACTAGTAAATTTCACTTGCATTATTGATGTTCCTTTGCTATGCATTTAAGAAAACTTGATTTCGTTATACCATTATTTCAAAACTTCTCCTCCTGGATTTTTCTTAAAAAGATTTAGATTTCTCGGTTTTGGCTTACTTGAATTACGTGACAACTTTAGACGTGGTGTGATTTAAGTGCCGGTCACGAGCTAATATTTCGGGTCGTGACAAAGTTGGTATCAGAGCGCTAGGTTTATCCTTGGTTCGAGTCTATGTTTGACTATGCGGAGTTTAGGGCAGGTTTGTATTTCGGAACCTAGGCTTGACCTTACGGAACATAGACTTGAACGAGGGGGTATTAGACCCGAAAATTCGTTTCATAGGCTGACCCTGATTGATGGAGTAGGTAGCTTGGGTAGAATGACGTACCGTACGTATGTTCCGCGGCATACTTACGATACGATACTCCACTTAAGAAACCTTAGGATGCACATATTTTGAGATCTATGATTCTCTTCGTACCCATAATTATACATCCATTTGAGATCCTTGATTCTGTTCGTTTCCATGATCATACTTTAATTGATGTTGTTTCTTCTTATGATCATGTATCCATTCTGGATCTGTCGCTTCCTTTCATTCCTTTGATCTGTTTTCATCGATACACGCTTGAGGTTCCTGTCACCATGGTTTGAGCGCAGATTGAGCTACTGCTAGTGTTGCGGTCAGGGAGAGCTCGTCATGGACGAGGATTGACCATTGTTTTTTCTAGTGACATGGGAACGTCTCGATGTAGTGTTGTGTTGTGACATCTTGTTGAAGCGGGTGCTTGGTTTGACACCGGATGATCGGGCCATTGATAGAGGCTGCCTGTTGTGAAAGGACTCTTGATGTACAACATACATCAGAGATTGTGTTGTCTTCTACCGTGCAGACAGATGACCCAGCTGTTACTGAAATTTATAGGATGTCGCCTCCGTACTTTACGAGCTGAGATCGCTGGTGCTTTCAGGCAGAGGTACGACAAATGATAGCTAGTCTACCTTGAGTTGAGAGGCCAATGGTATTCACATGTTGCCTAGGCAAATTTAAGAAGTTCGAGAGAGTGTCAGAAACCCATTTTTCTAAGTTTAAAGTGTTTGGAGGAACATGCAAGTGATTCTGTGGACCCTCTAGAAGAATGAAACCCGAACTCGACATGATGACCATGGAACCGCTTTTGAACCTTAGGGTTTGCGGTAATTTAGCGGTGCCATCAGTGAGGCTTGGGTTTGCCTTTCTATGGCTGGTCCAGAGGTACTGTGGTATGTACCGGATATTTTTAGATTGTGCTCAGGTGTTGAGCTTTCGGGAAATTTTGGGACCTCGATGACTCGATCGAAAAGTTTGACGTCGTCCAAATATCATGTGATAAGAGATCAGCAAGCTGACCAGCTTCGAATAGAGGACCTCACCCAGATGCGTTGTGAGTTGATCGAGGACGGATGAGTATTAAGTATTCCTCCGATGGTTGGGACGAGTCACCGAGGACGTGTTCGGCTAGATATCTTCTATAGAGTGATGAAGCTACCGAGTTCGTGACTTCGAGTCCGTGTGAGAGACTCCGGATTGACTGTAGCCGAGGACATTGCAGTATGCAGATAAAGTGACATGACATCGAAGTGGACGATGATAACGAAGAGTGGAACGAGAGGTTCGTGCGAGATGCTGATGAGCTGTTGTTACTCCCCGTCGAGATTATAGATCTGATGTGTATACAGAGGTGTTGGGATGCGACCAGTTCCTGAGGAAATGCTGTGCTGAGGACGCAGATGTCCAGAAAACGAGAAAAGATTATGCAAGAGTACCAGCCTCCGTACAGTTCGGCATAGGCGAGATCAGAAGAGACCCTGAGCAGGTTCCTTCCAGGACACTGCTACGATGAGATTTTCACCGAGGATGAGATGTGTCACGTGTATTCAGAGGGCCAGAGGCCGACGCCAGTGACGTGCTGCTTTACGAGTGGTCATGATAATCGGTCGAGGGATGACCAGAGGAGTGCCAGAGTGGAATTGTTTCCGTTAGTACACCTGACCGGGCCGATGAGCAGACGGATTGCAAGATTGGTAATCCTTAAAGAAATGAAGACCCAGAGATAAAGGACGCCAGACCATGAGCAGGAGGCAAGCGGATGTCCTTGCTCTGCCAGTTTTGGGCACACCGACATTCTTCGATATTGTAGGAAGTGTACCTCAATGTCATTTGTTACGATTTGCGTTGTGATCCGAGTATAACGTTTGGATTTGAGTTTTGATGATTGAGTTTCATGATATTGTTTTCGTGCACCATGGCTGCACCTACTGGGTATTTGCATTTTGTGCATAGTTATTGCACTTGATTTAAGTTTATACACAGCTACATCGGTTTGCGATTTGTGCATATTCATTGCACTTGATGTTGATTTTGTGCCTTGGTTGTACGTGTTTATGATTTCGTGGATTTCATACAGTTGAGTTTATTTTGTGCGTGTGGTACACACTCGATTCGATTTATGCACTCAGTATAGCTCATATATGCTTGCAGTGCATTGATACGTGTTTTGTGCACGCGGTTGCAAACGTTTATGATTTTATACACCTTGATGCACTCGGTGTTGCTTTCATACGCATTTGAGTTATTGATGAGTTTCCGTGCATTTATTGCTCCATATTTCTACTTTGTGCATTTGCATGCACTGGATTTGTATTTCGTGCAGTGGATGCCCCCGATTTGTGTTTTGTGCATTTGTTGCACTAGATTCGTATTTTGTGCATTGTTGCACCATCTTGGTATTTTGTGCATTGGTTGCACTGGCTTTATACTCCGTGGCTTAGTTGCACCCGATTTATGTCTTGAGCATTTGCGTTATCAGATTGCGTTTTTCGTGCGCATTGGCACTTGCTGTGCGTTTTCGTACATGCTACTGCACTAGATGCTTTTTACGAACCTGATGTGCTTGGATTGGAATTTTTGTGCATATTTGGCACTCGATATTGGATTTTGTGCAACTGGATGCACTCGATTTGGGATTTTCATTCGTGCATGTTAGTTGCACTGGATTGAGATTTTCGTGCACTATAGATGCACTAGATGTTGTTGTCGTGCACACCCGTTGCACTGGACAGATGCTTTCATGCACACCCGTTGCACTTTGTTTTGCTTTTGTGCACGTTCGTTGCACTTGTATTTGGATTTGATTCACGTGCGCACCAGACGCACGTGATTATTGGATACGCCTTTTGAGAATGATTTTACTTTGAGGTACTTTGTTTTCATAATGGGTACTATATTATGTAATAGCCGAACATGACTAATCTGAGGACAGTACCTAAGTATTTTGTATGCATTAAACGTTTAACCAGAGGTTTTCAAAAAGGAGCTATAGTCTCGCTATTTCCTACGTGTCCGTGAGCGACACGAATGTTTACAAGGAAAACCATTTGGGATATTTCAAAAAGACGGAACGTATGTTTAGCAAAACCAATATGAGCATATATTTATTAGTTTACAAATGAGCATCCGTCACTTGTGCCGTGAGTTACGCATGGCACGACGATTCAGAAATTTTTTTGCATATGTTTTATTTAGTTTAAAGGATTTTTCCAGGGATGCGTACTATATATGTATTATAGTATTTGACTAGTGTATATTGGATTTCAGTAGTGGATTTCGAGATCTGTATCTTCATTGTAACTCCGATGATATGCGTGCAAATCCGATGGTTTGCGTGACGCTTGACAGAGTTCGATTTTGAGTTTCGTACTTACTTTCATGCGCGCGTGAAGCGCTGTGGTATTTTTATATCTTCCGTAATTTCGGAGCCTCGTTGTTGGAGTTGAATTTTGAAATGTTTTAATATTTGGGGGTTTAAATTTAAATTCGGGGACCGAATTTCTTTAAGGGGGGAAGACTGTAACATTTCATAAAATTAATATATTATTTTTGGGAATTTAAATAATTAAATAATAAATATTGTGAATATTTTAATAATGCGGTATAATTAAATACCGATAAATTAGGAAAATTTGTAAATTATGTTAAATATTGAATTTGAAAGAGATTACAAGATTTGAGCTTTTATAGATTGTTATACAATTAATTATATTCAATTTTAATACTAATCGCGATTAAATATCACTAATCATGTATTAAGCTTGATTTGTGCACTTGACATGCACCATGTCTTTTTTTCACATTTGTTGCATTTTCTACCATGCTTCATTTGTTATGTTCTTGGTCTTCATTTGTTTTTGGGTTTTGAAAAGAAAAGAAAAGAGAAAACAAAAGAAAAGAAAATGAAAATGATAAATAATTGGGTAAGGGCAAGAGAGAGAGAAAGAGGGTGAGGGGTCAAACCTTGGGCATGACTCTTGTTTCATTCATCATCCTCATCTTTCTTCTCTCCTCTCCTTTCACCATGGCTGCCCTCATCCCACCTCCACTTCATCCCCACAAAACACCACCAAAAATTCATCAAAACTCCATCTCCATTTCATTAAAAATGTGCACAAGATCATCACAAGCACTTTGGACCAAGAAAAATTGGATTTTGAAGACTTGGGGTGTCACGACCCAGAGTTTGGATGTGACCGGCACTTGGATTGTATAATATCTAAAGATATCGACACAATCCGAGTAAGCCAAAAAGACCAAGATCAAAATCCTTTTTGCGGAATTTTAGAAAAATTTAGTTTTTAAGTAAAAATCACAGTTTTTAAGTATTAAGATCTTAACAGTAACTCCCTATTGAATTAATGATAAAAGCAGTTATACAGTGTTTAATTTGGTTGCATCCCTAGTTGGGAAAAAAAATGCCAACAGCGGAAATCAATACACAATTATAACACGACACTCAAATAAGAATCTCAGACATAAGTAAAAGAAATAGCATTTAACACCACTAACGATTTCATCTGTCGAAATAATATACATACCACCACATATCGTTCTAAGTCACTTATACAGGGTTTGATGGAGATATTCTAGATTCAATATACAATACCAAAAGAGGAAGTTACTACATAGGTAACCCACCTAGTAAAAAGACCGACAAAAGCTGATAAGTGGATCTGCACTGCTGCTAACCGTCTATTCGACTCCTGCAAGGAACTGTGGCACAACGGGGGTGAGTTGCCAACTCAGTTAATAAAACAGACATATATCGGCTGATAATGCAAGTTTAACAAATTAGAACTAATATCAACAATGATGAATGTGATGCATAATAACAGGTGGAAGCATGAATATATACCACTCAATGCATAAATCAAAACTGAAATCTCATCAATTATTTTCCAAATAAGGTTCATTTTCTTCCCGTGTCCAACATCGACACAAATCATTGGTGTTTCATCAGGCATCGTTCCCCGAATGATCCGGTCAATAAAAT
Source organism: Agapanthus africanus (assembly GCA_030015575.1). NCBI lineage: Eukaryota > Viridiplantae > Streptophyta > Magnoliopsida > Asparagales > Amaryllidaceae > Agapanthus > Agapanthus africanus. Next base: position 229,188,709 of record CM057344.1, read on the forward strand.
AACACCGGTCGATATCACGCAGATATCCGCCGTGTTTACCTCTAACTCCGGTATCGAGTATTCTCGTTAGGCTCCCCGCCTAAAGTGCAGCTCCTGCCCCTCGGCCCCGACCGGGTCCACCATGAATCCGGCTGTATAGCTACCCCACCTTTCCCGGATATACGTAAGAAATTCCATAACCGTATAGCTACCCCACCCGGTTCGGAACAAAACCAAATCCAAAAAAATGATATTTCATGGCGGACATGTCACATCAATCATGAAAATCATTGAATCCTTTCAATAGTGTATAAAACTCAAAACCAAAATCAGTAGTAATCCAATGCATCTTATATCAGAACTACAAATACTTGGAGATAAACATGATAACATTTATGAAAAATAACTACCATTCTTGATGTTTATGGTATGACGGGAATCATATTTAGTATAATAAGTACTAAGTGTATATGTGATATCTTAATATCGACGAGGTGTAGTGTAACATGTAAATATATGCATGGGGAGCATGACTAATCGATAATTTGTGCAGTGTTCTAACAATTATTAACATGATAATATTTATATATATGAATGCATACGATCAAACTTTATAAACGAAAGAATGATTGTAATTTTAAACTTAAACCACATGCGTATCACGCCATCCATACAAATTCCCCTGGTAGATGTTTAGTCTACTCACCGGAATACGACTAATCAACTCAGATCACCAATCCTTCTCCTTTCCTTGTGGCCTCCGAAGTTTCCGTATTCAAATCTAATATCAAAATTAACTTGTATAAGAAACGGCTAAACTCCGATACGGCGAAAACATAGAAATACAAATGTAACGTACTAACTATATTACGTAAGACTATTTTAAACTATCTAACACTTATACTAACTTAAGTTAATCCGATCGCTGTTCGCAACAGAAAATAGAATCGTGTTACGAAACATCCGTATCGTTTTTTTAAATGTTTTAACACCATTTCAGATATTAACTCCCATATTTTATGTACTCTTAAATTAATTTAAATAAACAATACCAAAACTCCTAACATACAACTACAAAGCTACTATAAACACCACAATACCCAAATCATTCAAAAGTCCGGCGATGCCGGAATTTCCCTATGCCCCGCCGGCCAATTTCCGAGCAAAAGGGTTCGTACTCCTAGGGTTTATTCTAGGTCCAACAAATAATATTAAGGCACTGTTTGGTTAAGTTAATTATTATCTAAGTTATAGCAGATCTTCAGAGAGCCTATATTTTCCTAAAATACCAAATTTCCGATAACCGATTTCTACAATTTAACGTTTACAGAACTAAAATCCTACTGAGTTTAAGAATTATACCTACTGAATTTCTAAGAATGCTTCCTCCAAGATACCCAAGTCCTTAGCTCCTACCTTGATGGTGAAAACCCTTAGCACCTACCTTTTCTTCACCTCTCTCTTTTTCTTATTTTCTTTTGTGTGTTTTATGTTTTATTTCTTTCCTTTGAAATTTTCTGATTTAAATTTTGGTTAAATTGATCTGAACACTTGATATAGGGTAAAGGGTATGAGTGAGGGTGTAGGAAGAGGTGTCACCAAGAGGGTTTTGGTAGTTTCATGTAAGGGTGAGGTGGTGTGCATGAGGCGTGCATGCAAGAAGGAGGTGTTTGTGCATTATCACTCCGAAGTTGTGGTGTCTTGAGGTAAATTCTGAACTTAACCAATATCTAACCCTTTTACACTTACAACCTCAACATTTCCAAGTTTTCACAATTACCTAAACTTTACACAAAAACCCGTCATACCATATGTTATTATATAACACTATTTTTATTATAAATGAAGCTAAATTATTTATGTTATTTACTAATGTTACAATCTAAAATTTCAATTTAATTAGTTTTACATACTACTTATGAAAATGTCCTATTTTGTTTTAATAACTTTTTAAATTAACATTTTATTATTTAATTAATTTTATTTATTTATTTTCTAAAATTTTCAAAATGTTACAATATTCTCCCCTTAAGAAAATTCGGTCCCCGAATTTAAAACTTAACCATACGTACCTTCAAAAAGATATGGAAATTTCTTCCGCATCGCATCCTCGGTCTCCCAAGTGATCTCCTCGCGATTCGTTTCTCACCAAAGAACCTTTACGGATGGAAGTACCCTTGATCTCAGTTTCTTAGCCTGCCGGTCTAAAATAGCTACTGGCTGCACTGTGTAGGATAAATCGAGCTCAAGCTGTAAGGTCTGATGCTGGATCGTGTGAGAGAGATTGTGAAGATACTTACGAAGTATAAACATATGAAACACTGGATGCGCATCGGGAAAACTTGGTGGAAGTGCTAAACGATAAGCTACAGCACCCATTCTTGCCAGAATCTCGTAGGGTCCGAGATAACTGGGGTTAAGCTTCCCCTTTTTCCCGAAATGCATCACACCCTTCATCGGAGATATACGAAGGAACACATGATCTCCCACATCAAACTCGAGTCTACGACGGCGTCGATCGGCATAGGATTTCTGTCTGCACTGGACCGCTCTCATTGTTTCACGTATCAACTGGATCCTTTCCGTAGTCTCCTGTACTATCTGCGGTCCCAAAATGCTACTCTCGCCGAGTTTTGTCCAGCAAACGGCTGATCGACATTTTCTCCCATACAAAGCTTCAAAGGGTGCCATCTGGATCGTCTCCTGAAAACTGTTGTTGTAAGAAAATTCTATCAAAGGTAAGTGACGATCCCAACTACCACCGAAATCAAGGCTGTAAGCTCTAAGCATATCCTCTAGAGTCTGTATGGTCCGTTCTAACTGACCATTTTTCTGCGGTTGAAAAGCTGTACTAAAACCCAGTCGGGTACCTAGAGCCTCTTGAAGTTTCTGCCATAGTCGGCTGGTAAATTGTGTACCCTTATCGGACACTATGCACGTCGGAACTCCATGCAATCGCACAATCTCATCAATATAGATCTGAGCATACTGCTTATATCCAACGTTGTCTTTACCGGAAGAAAGTGAACTGTTTTTGTCAATCTATCCACAATCACCCAGATAGAATCATACCCTCTGCTAGTCCTGGGTAGACCCATAATGAAATCCATGGAAATCTACTCCCACTTCCACACCAGAATGGGCAAGGGTTGCAACCCTCCTGCCGGCCTCTGGTGCTCGGCCTTGACTTGCTGATAAGTCAAGCATATCGAAACAAACTCCGCGACATCTCTCTTCATTCCTTCCCACCAATAAACATCCTTCAAGTCATGATACATCTTGGTGGAACCAGGATGAATACTATATGCTGATCGATGGGCCTCTTCTAATATCTCACGTGTCAGTCCCTCCGAATCCGGCACACAAAGACGAGTCCCAAAACGTAATACTCTACGGTCATTTATCACAAACATAGAATCTATACCCTATCTAACCTAATCTATGATCTCCAACAAGCGAGCATCTGTGGCTATGTCTCTCTGATGCGATCCAATAACTGAGGACGGGTGAAAATATGAGCTAATTGTCCTCCTGTCGATATGAACTCAAACTGTATACGTCTATTACATATAATTTTCCAGTCTGCGGATGACCGTCTCTGCACTATGCTCAAATAAGATAAGCTATCTCCGGGCCTCCGACTTAAAGCATCTGCTACAACATTCGCTTTGCCCGGATGCTAACGAATATCGCAATTATAATCCCTCACGAGTTCCATCCATCTACGCTGCCTCAGATTAAGATCTCACTACTGTAACATATACCTTAAGCTTCTGTGGTCTGTGAATATTTGGCACGACTCGCCGTATAGGTAATGTCTGCAGATCTTGAGTGTAAAATCACCGCAGCCATTTCCAAATCATGAGTGGGGTAATTTTGTTCGTGCCTCTTCAGTTGCCGTGAAGCATAAGCGACGACACTGCTGTGCTGCATCAACACACAGCCTAAACCAACTCGAGAGGCGTCACTATAAACAACAAAACTACCTGACCAAGAAGGTAAAGATAATACTGGGCCAGTCGTCAAGCGAGTCTTCAACTGCTGGAAACTCTGCTCACACGCCTCAGCCCAAGAAATGGAACCTCTTTCCTGTTCAACCCAGTCAGCGGTGCAGCGATCCGAGAAAAGTCCTGCACAAAACGTCGGTAGTAACCCGCCAGACCCAAGAAACTTCGAACCTCTGTAACTGACACAGATCTAGGCCAGTGCTGTACCGCTTCAATCTTCTTTGGGTCCACATATATACTATCTCTCGTGACTACGTGACCCAAGAAATCCACACTATCCAACCAAAAAGCACACTTGGAGAATGTGGCGAACAGCTGATGCTCCTTCAAGGTCTGCAACGTGATGCGCAAATGCTGCTCGTGCTCCTCCCGGCTCCGGAAAAAAAAACAGGAATATCATCAATGAATACTATACTAAACATATCAAGGAACGTCTTGAAAATGCGGTCCATCATATCCATGAATGCTGCTGGGCATTGGTGAGTCCAAACGATATCACCAGAAACTCGTAATGTCCATATCGTGTGCGAAAAGCAGTCTTCGGAATGTCATCCTTCCAAACTCTCAATTGGTGATACCCTGACCGCAATTCAATCTTCGAGCAATAGCCAGCTTCCTACAGCTAATCGAATAAGTCATCGATACGAGGTAGTGGATACCTATTTCGCACAGTAACTCGATTCAGCTGCCTGTAGTCGATGCACCGTCTCATGCTACCGTCATTCTTCTTAACAAATAAGACAGGAGCTCCCCACGGTGATACATTCGGAGGAACAAATTCTCTATCTCACAACTCCTGCAACTGACCTTTAAGTTCCTTCAACTCTGTAGGGCCATACGATAAGGTGGTATAGAATTATGCACCGCAACCGGAATCAAGTCAATACAAAATTCGATATCACGATCAGGCGGAAATCCTGGCAATTCAGCAGGAACCACATCCGGAAATTCTCGTGTGATCGGAACCTGGTCCAACGGGACTTCAGCGGTTCCCACGTCTTGAACAAACGCTAAGAACCCACGACAACCCTTCTTCAAGAGCCGTCCCGCACACAGAGCAAAAATCATGTTAGCAGGAGTTAAATTACAGTCTCCTTGCACAAAAAAATCGGTTTGCCCAGAAAACAGAATCTGACCACTTTCCCCCGACAATTTACATAAGCATGATATGCGGCCAACCAATCTGTACCAAGAAGTATATATAAATCTAGCATATATAGGAGAATCAATTCCACTAATGAATCCCTAACACCGATACGTACTGAACAAGACCTGATTACGGGTCTAGCTACAAAAGAATCTCCTATGGGAGTAATCACAACTAGCGGTAACTCTAACAACGACGGCTCTCTCCTCAGAGAAAGTGCAAAGTTTGCAGATACCTAAGAATGCGTAGAACCGGGATTAAATAAAATATGTGCATTTAAGGAACATACTAAGAGAATACCTGTTAGTACAACGTTTGACGCCTGTGCGTCCTGAGGAGTTAACACAAAAGTTAAAGCCCGCCCTCTTCCAACGACCTACTGTCGTCTGCCTCTGCCTCCTCGTCCTCTCGAATTACGACTGTCTTGACCATGGCCTCTATGGGCGTTGATCTGGCGTGGAACAACAACCGGTGTAGGGGTAATGTGCTCGAAGGAGATGGTGAAGATGGTGAAGTCATATGTGAGACCGATGCCTCACCCTGTCGCATCACAGGACAATTCCGAATACAGTGATACGGACACCCACACCTGAAACATCGTTGCACGGGATGCTGAACATATGGGTATAAGTAACATAACCGGTCCCTAAAGAATCCGCCATGACCTCTACGAACATGTCTAGGAGCTAATGCATTAGTACGAATTCGCCTTGGTCTCTGAACAACCGTACGTGGACTAATGGCTGATCTCCGTGCTTGACTAATCTCTATTAAGGACCCGATCTTTTGGCGCATCTCCTGAACACTCGCCTCCATCCTAGCTACACGATCAATAAAGGGTGGATCAATCTATTCCTGAAAGATAGGCGCACTGCCTTAGTCTGTCCTCGTCTCAGACGAGCCCGCTTCAATCTCGTCTCTAACAGCGGCCCCCTGAGTCCTCGTAGTCATTGATGACTTAGTGGCCAGAGTAAGAAACATGATTGATAAGGACATTGTAATTGAATCACAGGATACATGGAATCAAGAAAAGAAGTACGAACAAATATGTCGTAAGGTCATTTAGGCTGAGTATCGTAGCGTAAATATGCCGCGGAACATATGTACGGTACTCTACTCATCCTAAATCACCTACTCATCAACCAAGGGTTAACCTACCTAACGACACTAAAGTCTATTATATAAAATTTTCTACTTGGTTCCGTAAGGTTAATCCTAAGCTCTGATACCAACTTTGTCATGACCCAAAGTTTGGATGCGACCGGCACTTAGATTGTATAATATCTAAAGATATCGACACAATCCGAGTAAGCTAAAAAAACCAAGATCAAAATCCTTTTTGCGGAATTTTAGACAAATTTAGTTTTTAAGTAAAAATCATATTTTTTAAGTATTTAAGATCTTAACAGTAACTCCCTATTGAATTAATAATAAAAGCAGTTATACAGTGTTTAATTTGGTTGCATTCCTAGTTGGGAGCAAAATGCCAACAGCGGAAATCAATACATAATTATAACACGACACTCAAAGAAGAATCTCAGACATAAGTAAAAGAAATATCATTTAACACCACTAACGATTTCATCTGTCAAAATAATATACATACCACCACATATCGTTCTAAGTCACTTATACAAGTTCTGATGGAGATATTCTAGATTCAATATACAATACCAAAAGAGGAGGTTACTACATAGGTAACCCACCTAGCAAAAAGTGTGACAAAAGCTGATAAGTTGATCTGCACTTCTGCTAACCGTCCACTCGACTCCTGCAAGGAACTGTGGCACAACGGGTGTGAGTTGCCATCTCAGTGAATAAAACAACATATATCGGCTGATAATGCAAGTATAACGAATTAGAACTAATATCAACAATGATGAATGTGATGCATAATAACAGGTGGAAGCATGAATATGTACTACTCAATGTATAAATCAAAACAGAAATCTCATCAATTATTTTTCAAATAAGGTTCATTTTCATCCCGTGTCCAACATCGACACAAATCATTGGTGTTTCATCAGCCATCATTTCCCGAACGATCCTGTCAATCAAATAACACCGGTTGGTATCACCCAGATATCTGTCGTGTTTACCACTGACTTCGGTATCGAGTATCCTCGTTAGGCTCGCCGCCTAAAGTGCGACTCCTGCCCCTCGGCCCCGACCGGGTTCACCATGAATCCGGCTGTATAGCTACCCCACCCAGCCTGGATATACATAAGAAATTCCGCAACCGTATAGCTACCCCACCCGTTTCGGAACAAAACCAAATAAAAAATGACACTTCATGGTGGACATGTCACATCAATCATGAAAATCGTTGAATCCTTTCAATAGTGTATAAAACTCAAAACCAAAATCAGTAGTAATCCGATGCATCTTATATCAGAACTACAAATACTTGAAGATAAAATATGATAACATTTATGGAAAATAATTACCATTCTTGATGTTTAAGGTATGATAGGAATCATATTTAGTATAATAAGTACTAAGTGTATATGTGACATGTTAATATCGACGAGGTGTAGTATAACATGTAGATATGTGCATGTGCAGCATGACTCATCGATAATTTGTGCAGTGTTCTAACAATTATTAACATGATAATATTTATATATATGAATGCGTATGATCAAACTTTATAAACGAAGGAACGATTGTAATTTTAAACTTAAACCACGGGCGTATCACGCCATCCATACAAAATCCCCCGGTAGATATTTAGTCTACTCTCCGGAAACTCGGATCACCAATCCTTCTCATTTCCTTGTGGCCTCCGAAGTTTCCGTATTCGAATCTAATATCAAAATTAACTTGTATAAGAAACGGTTAAATTTCGATACGGCGAAACATAGAAATACAAGTGTTACGTACTAACTATATTACGTAAGACTATTTTAAACTATCTAACACTTATACTACCTGAAGTTAATCCGATTGTTGTTCGCAACAGTAAACAGAATCGTGTTACGAAACGTCCGTATCGTTTTTTTTAAACGTTTTAACTCCATTTCAGATATTAACTCCCAGATTTTATATAATGTTAAATTAATTTAAATAAACAATACCAAAACTCCTAACACAGAACTACAGAGCTACCATAAAAACCACAATACCCAAATACTTCGAAAGTCCGGCGACGCCGGAATTTCCCTATGCCTCGACGGCCAATTTCCGAGAAAAAGGGTTCGTACGGCTAGGGTTTATTCTAGGTCCAACATATAATATTAAGGCACTGTTTGGTTAAGTTAGTTATTATCTAAGTTATAGTAGATCTTCACAGAACCTATATTTTCCTAAAATACCAAATTTCCAATAACCGATTTCTACAATTTAACGTTCACAAAACTAAAATCCTACTGATTTTAAGAATTATACCGACTGAATTGCTAAAAATGCTTTCTCCAAGATACCCAAGTCCTTAGCTCCTAGCTTGATGGTGAAAACCCTTAGCACCTACTTCTTCTTCTCTTCTCTCTTTTTCTTATTTTCTTTTGTGTGTTTTATGTTTTCTTTATTTCAATTGAAATTTTCTGATTTTAATTTTGGTTAAATTGATCTGAACACTTGATATAGGGTAAAGGGAATGAGTGAGGGTGTCAAAGGAGGTGTCAACAAGAGGGTTGTGGTAGTTTCATGCAAGGGTGAGGTGGTGTGCATGAGGTGTGCATGCAAGAAGGAGGTGTTTGTGCATTATCACTCCGAAGTTGTGGTGTCTTGAGGTAAATTCTGAACTTAACCAATATCTAACCCTTTTACACTTACACCCTCAACATTTCCAAGTTTTCACAATTACCTAAACTTTACACAAAAAACCTTCAAACCATATGCTATTATATAACACTATTTTTATTATAAATGAAGTTAAATTATTTACTAAAACCCTTGTAATTTACTAATGTTACAAACTAAAATTTCAATTTAATTAGTTTTACATACTACTTATAAAAATGTCCTATTTTGTTTTAATAACTTTTTAAATTAACATTTTATTATTTAATTAATTTTATTTATTTATTTTCTAAAATTTTCAAAATGTTACATGGGGCAACTAAAGAATTTTCTTGAGTTGCCAAATGAGTTAGTTCTTGCACCATTAGAGTAGTATTACATTTATTTTAGCATCCATGTTAGTTTAGAAATGATTAAGTGATGTCTAGTGAACTTTGAAAATTCTTAGCTGAGGATTAGAGTTTGATTTGAATCCAAAGATGAAATTGTGTGTAACGCTTTGAATTTTCGTTTAGGTAGTTTTTCGATAATCGGTAAAATAATCAGTCTTTTCCGTAAAAAAAAGTCAAAATAATTATTTTTTAATATAGGCCTAATTATACAAAATTTAGATAAGAAATTGCCAGAAATTGGTTAATAAATTGTCACTTAAAAATTTCTAGTCTTTTAAATTTTTTTCCTTAATTCATTATTTTTAATATTATTTTAAGTTTTTAAATATACATTAAATTAGTGATAAATACAAATTTAAATGGTAAATTACACACTTAGGAAGCATTATAAACTAAAATCTAGTGTTAACAAAAATTTTATCAAAACATTTCAAGTCTTGTAGTTCTATGGTTTAAAAATAAATCAAATGAATTAAAATAGGGTTTTTTTTGTAAAAATTGATGTGATGGACAATAAATGAGCTTGTGAAAGACTTTTTGTGTAGAATTTTTCACCACATTTCCCCCACTCTCCCCACTCTCTACCTCTGGCCGAACCCTCTCCTTCAGGACTCCCCATCCCCCCCCCCCTCTTTTTCTTCTTCAAATTCTATCAAAATTCATTCAAAAATCCACCGAAATCCACAATTTCCTTCACAAATTCAACACTAACCCCTATTCTACCTCTCTCAAGCCAAAAATTGTTTAAAATATGGAGAAAAGAGGCAACTTTGGAGGCTAAGTGCAAGAGGTTCAAAACTTGGGAGGTATAATTCTAATCTAAGGTTTAAATTGTAGTTTAAAGAAGCTAAACTAGAAATTTAAAGTGTTACAGTGGTTGTAATTTCTTATTTAATGAAATTCAAGAAAGATTGATTTTGTAATTCGGGTTTAAAGCATGGTAAATGGGTTAAAGTTAGTGTTGTGTCCCATCTAGTGGGTTAGTTTAGAAATTTATGCTAGTTTGTGACGCTATATCGTTAATTCGCGATGTTTGCATCGAAATTGATATGCGAATGCTTCCTAGATTTTCCATGAAATTAAGTGGTGAATTAATTGCGATATCTTGACGATATTTATAGCATCTCCTACAACTTTTAGGGTGTGTGAATGCGGAATTTGGTTTAGTCGGGTTTTAGTTTTGACGGTTGCCCCGAAACGACGATTTTAGTTAAGGCTTAGTGATTTTCGTGTGTTTTCCGCTCACACGAGTGCACGTTGTGACTAACTTGTGAGCGTCTATCATTTCATATTGTGAATTGTGTCGTTTCATGATGTGTAATCTTATGTTTTGTGTTATGCAATTTTTGGATCGGTTGCGGAAACATCGGACGCAGCCCACAAAGGAAAAGCGATGGTTGGATCAGATTAGCGAGGCGTCCGGGTGAGTAGATGTATACATCTATGGGGAAATCGTCTGGATGGCGCGAAGCGCCCCATAGTTAGGATCACTTTATTACTTGCAAAATATATGCATAGTTAGTTAGTTAACCATCTCATTCATATGCATATATTTCTAGTTATTCGTCTGCTGGCATTGCATGATTATTTATATATCTTTGTGTGGTATCACCTCTTAGTACACATACACCATTACCATTGGTTCATGATGCACGCACACTATTCATGTGAATACACACGCCTTTGGTAATTGCCATGCCACGAGCACTGTAGAACCTGCTTAGTTCAGTATCAAACGCTTGCATCATACACGATATATTGAATTGCAAAGCATGCATATACCTCACTTCATTATCATGCTTATTTAGATTCCCATAAACTACATTGCATAACATTGATTTCATGGGCATCTATTATTTACAACATGTTGGGTATTATGATTTTCTTGAGGATTTCAGTACTGATGAGATTTCTGGATTTTGGGGAAAACCGCAAGAATTTAATAAAAGCTTATTATTATCATTTTTAAAATAAAGTTGCGGTTTTCTCATGATGTATGTGTCGTCCACAATGAGTTTTCATGTTTTCTGTTAGATTTCGAGACCCGATTCAAGGAGTGGATGAACCGTCTCGGGTACATGGTAGGCCCGGTATCGTATCCCGGGACAAGAAGATCGAGTTGTAGACGATGAGCCTGGCAGGGGAAGACTACCTACCGGTGATGTCTGGCGTGGCGGATATCCGGAGGATGCCGACCGTTGTCGTGAGATTTAATGATATGGGCTTATCCGGACTGACGGAGCCTGAGATATTGAGACATTGATATAGTGAGACATTGAGACAGATATATTTCCATATTTGATGTCGATGGTTGACACGGTTTTCGGATGATTTCATTGATGGTAACTTGGCTATTGTATAGATATTTTTTTTAAGTTAAGAATGCAAAGATCATCGTATTTATACACTTAAAGATTTCATATTAATTTTGCATCCATATGCATACATATTAGTAGCATCGCATTATACTTAGATATGCAGATTGCGACGCATTGCGTGCATTCTTACGATAGCCTTATTAGATGTTACTTGCTACGCACGAGCTAGAAACTCACCCCCATTATGCCACAGTGTCTTGCAGCTCGGACCCGTTAGCTTTGCAGTGGCGGGCGTATCTTTTCATTTGCTTCTTTGCTCAGACTCGCGACATTGCTCGTAGGTGGGTTGCGATGACACTTTGTCTCTTTTGTACTATCATTGTATCTAGTATTCTCCATCTACCACTTCTTATTTTGTATATGCGACCTAGTGATGAGACTGAGAGATTTGTGTATGTGGTTCTTCTAGGGTCGAGCTCACTTGAGCCGACGTTGTGTTTTTTTTCTTATTTTTGTTCTCCATTATGCTTATTTGCTTGATATTGCATATATATTGCGTGTGGTTGTGATCCGCCTTGGGCGAAGAGCTAGCTCCCGCTTGGGGATGCCATTATTTCATTACAGGTTTATATATCTTGTTGTACCCATTTTTGGAGGCTAGTATTTACAAAGGAGACTCTGCCGAAATTTTCGGAAAATTATGATGTTTTTAAAAAGGGATTAATATCACTTAGTTGGTTCAAAATCGTTTTCATAAAAGGTTTTCCTTCAATCTTATTGTTTATGGTTTAGATTTTCTAGGCTTTGGTTACGCCTTTAGACGTCTCGTAATTTAAGTGCCCGTCACGTTCCGTACCTTCGGGTCATGACAAAGTTGGTATCAGAGCGTAGGTTTTACCTTTCTGAGTGTAGGAAGACCCTAGGTAGATGGAGTAAGTGACTTAAGCAGAGTGGCATAGCATGGGTATGTTCTGCGGCATACTTACGATACGGTACTCCACCTAAGTGACCTTAGGACATAATTGCTTGTATTTCCTCCTTGATTCCATGCATTCCTTGATTCAATTGCAATGTTCTTATCGCTCATGTTTCTTATTCCAGCTTCGATGCCGCCAAAGACTACGAGAGCTCAGCGGGTTGCCGCTAGGGATAAGCTTCGAGCGGGCTCGTCTGAGGCGAGGATCGAGCGGGATGATACGCCTACCCCTCAGGGTCAGATTGATCAGCCTTCTCCCGACCGGATTGCCAGATTAGAGGCCGGTATGCAGGATTTGCAACATATGATGGGATCTTTAGTTTAGTCCAGTCGGGAACGGAGATTCGAGGACGTTCCTTCCACTGCACAGACCACGATTGTACCTGCTGCCCAGACGGTTGCTCCTGCAACTACTGCGATTATCCCCGTATCGCTACAGGAGTTTATGAGGCTGAGAACTCCAGTTTTTTACCAGCACGGATGCGACAGAGGACCCGCAGGTATTTCTCGATAGGATGACTAGGATTTGCCATTCGTTGAGGTTTTCTGATGATAGATGGGTGGAGTTCGCGAGTTTTCGTCTTGAGGGCCTTGCCTAGACGTGGTACGATTCAGTAGAGAGAGGCCGAGCTGTAGGTCTACCTCCTATGACTTGGGACGAGTTCACAGCTGCTTTTCTTGCCCGTTTTCTTACGGAGATTGTCCGATATACTCGAGCCCGTAGTTTTGAGTCGTTGCACAAGACTCCTGGGATGACAGTGTCGGAGTACGATATACAGTTTACTCAGTTGTCTCGATATTCTCCGTACTTAGTAAACACTGAAGAGAAGAGGATAAAGAGATTCGTACGAGGGCTTGACACACAGTTATTCCTAGCCATCGGCACCCAGCACTTTGACACATACACAGCCGCGATGGATGTGGCCTTAGTTTTGGAGGAGCACATTTCTGAGACTCCGGTCGTTTCTGTGCCGAAGCGGATTCATACCGATACGCCAGCCCAGCGTCAGATGCGTAGACACCGTGATAGATTCTTTCCAGGATATGGTGGCGGTAGAGGATTGAGACGGGGTCAGTTATTTGGTTCATATCCGCGGACCCAGCAGTCGTCGCCATGATGTTTTCGGTACGGGAGTCTGTACCATCGTATCAGAGACTATACCATAGGGCGCCAGGGTGCGGCGACAGTGCCACATGTGACCTTACCACCTTCACCACCTCCTCAGAGAGCTCTACTCCTACCCTTGATGAGGCTCCACGCCAGGCATATGCTCCTAGAGGCTGTGGGCGTGGCGGTCCAGTTCAGAGAGGATAAGGCGACAGAGGCAGAGGCAGAGGTAGAGGCAGAGGACTGCCAGCTATTAGTGGTGGACAGGCCCGAGTGTTTGCGTTGACTCCTCAGGATGCAGAGGAATCCAATGCCGTTGTGACAGGTACTCTGCCAGTATGTTCTTTTGATGCACGGATATTATTTGATCCAGGCTCCACACACTCTTATGTATCCACATACTTTGCACCGAGGTTGGGCCGAAAGTCTTCTTTGTTAGATCAGCCGCTTGTTGTTATTACTCCGGTAGGCGAGTCGTTTGTTGCTCGTTTTGTGTATCGATCGTGTCTTGTTCGTATCAGAGAGAGGGATTCTTCAGTTGATTTGATTCTCCTCTATATGCTAGACTTCGACGTTCTTCTTGGTATGGACTGGCTAGCCACCTGTTATACATCTGTGGACTGCCATAAGAAGGCACTCAGATTCAGTTTTCCTGGTGAGCCGGTTCTTGTTATTCAGGGAGATCGTAGCGCTGCCCTTTCCAGCTTGATTTCTTCTCTTCGCGCTGGTCAGCTCTTGCGGAAAGGGTGTCAGGGATTCTTAGTCTATGTTTTTGATACTAGCGCCGCAGAGGTTCTATTGGACCAGGTTCCTGTTGTGAGAGAGTTTCCTGATGTATTCCCTGACGAGCTGCCTGGTCTACCACCAGAGCGCGAGATTGAGTTCTGCATTGACTTGATCCCCGGCACGGGCCTATTTCTATACCGCCCTATCGGATGGCCCCGACGGAGCTTAGAGAGCTGAAGGATCAGTTGCAGGACTTACTGGATAAGGGGCTTATCCGACCGAGTGTATCACCTTGGGGTGCTCCCGTCTTGTTTGTTAAGAAGAAGGACGACAGTATGCGCTTATGCATTGATTATCATCAGCTGAACCGGGTTACTGTGCGGAACAGATATCCCTTACCCCATATTGACGACTTATTCGATCAGCTCCAAGGTGTAGGGTATTTCTCGAAGGTTGATTTATGGTCAGGTTATCACCAGTTGAGGGTTCGGAAGGAGGATATTCCGAAGACCGCTCTCCGTACATGATATGGTCATTATGAGTTCTTGGTGATGTATTTCGGTCTCACTAATGCCCCGGCAGCATTTATGGACTTGATGAACCGTGTAGTCAGGCCAGATCTTGATTGGTTCATCATAGTTTTCATTGATGACATCTTGGTTTATTCTCGGTGCTGGGAGGAGCATGAGCAGCACTTGCGTATCACATTGCATACTTTGAGGGAACATCAGTTGTTCGCCAAATTTTCCAAGTGCACATTCTGGCTAGACAGTGTCGACTTCTTGGGTCATGTGGTGACGAGAGATGGTATTCATGTGGACCCAAAGAAGATCGAGGCAGTGCAGTATTGGCCCAGACTGGTATCAGTTACAGAGATTCACAGCTTTCTAGGTCTGGCCGGTTAGCGGTGCAGCAAGTATGCGTATCCCGATTCGCAGCTCAACGTTTTGTCCAGGATTTCTCCCATATTGCTGCACCGCTGACCGGGTTGACCCGGAAGGGCGTTCCTTTTGATTGGACCGAGGCATGTGAGGATAGATTCCAGCAGTTGTAGACACGTATGACTACTGCACCAGTGTTATCATTGCCTTCTGGATCGGGCGGTTTCGTGGTATATTGTGATGCTTCTCGAGTGGGG
This sequence comes from Agapanthus africanus, assembly GCA_030015575.1. Taxonomy (NCBI): domain Eukaryota; kingdom Viridiplantae; phylum Streptophyta; class Magnoliopsida; order Asparagales; family Amaryllidaceae; genus Agapanthus; species Agapanthus africanus. The sequence continues at coordinate 229,204,241 of CM057344.1, forward strand.
CTGGGCTGTGTATTGATGCAGCACGACAGAGTTATCACGTACGCTTCTCGGCCGTTGAGGAAACACGAACAGAACTATCCCACTCATGATTTAGAGATGGCTACAGTGGTATTTGCACTTAAGATTTGGAGACATTACCTATACGGCGAGTCATGCCAGATATTCACTGACCACAAGATCTTGAAGTATATCTTTCAGCAGCGAGATCTGAATCTGAGACAACACCGTTGGATGGAGTTGGTGAAAGATTATGACTGCGAGATTCTTTATCATCCGGGCAAGGCGAATGTGGTGGCAGATGCTTTGAGTAGGAGGCCAGGAGGTATCTTATCTTGTTTGAGCGCAGTACAGATGCAGTTGACAGCGGATTGGCAGGTTGTATGTTATAGCAGAGTGCAGTTTGAGTTTACTCCTACAGGGGAACGGCTGGCCTATTTCAGAGCACGCCCACAGTTACTTGACCGTATCCATGAGGCACAGTCCGGTGATGCCCGTAATTTAGAGATTATCGAGCAGATTCGGCTGGGAAGAGTTTCCGAGTTCGTGATTGATGACCAGGGGATACTTCGATTTGGGACTCGACTGTGCGTACCAGATTCTGAGGGACTGAGGCGTGATATCCTTGATGAGGCACATAAATCAGTGTACAGTGTGCATCCAGGTTCCACCAAGATGTACTATGATTTGAAAGAGGTTTACTGGTGGGCCGGGATGAAGAAGGATGTTACAGACTTTGTATCGAGATGCCTGACTTGTCAGCAAGTCAAGGCCGAGCACTAGAGGCTGGCCGGCGAGTTACAGCCTTTGCCCATTCCTGAATGGAAGTGGGAACAGGTCTCCATGGACTTCATTATAGGTCTACCCAGGACCAGTCGAGGGTATGACTCTATTTGGGTGATTGTGGATCGAGTGACGAAAGCGGCTCACTTTCTGCCAGTGAAAACCACTTTTGAATTTGCTCAGTACACCCAGGTTTATATTGATGAGATCGTACGACTGCATGGAGTCCCGACTTGCATCATGTCCGACCGGGGCACCCAGTTTACCAGCCGATTATGGCAGAAACTTCAGGATGCTTTGGGCACCCGATTGAGTTTTAGCACAGTTTTTCATCCGCAGACTGACGGTCAGTCAGAGCGTACTATTCAGACTCTTGAGGACATGCTCAGAGCTTGTGTTTTAAATTTCAGTGGTAGCTGGGATCGTCATTGCCTTTGATCGAGTTCTCCTATAACAATAGCTTCCAGGAGACGATTCAGATGGCACCTTTCGAGGATTTATATGGGAGGAGATGTCGATCGCCTGTATGTTGGACAAATCTCAGGGAGAGAAGTATTTTGGGGCCGCAGATCGTACAGGAGACGACTGAAAAGATATAGTTGATCTGGGACAGGATGAGAGCGGCACAGAGTAGGCAGAAATCATATGCTTACAGGCGCCGTCGCCGACTCCATTTCGCTGTTGGCGATCATGTTTTTAATACGAGCCTGTATAAAACACGGATTCCACGGTCGCGATGAATAGCCAAACCCACATCCCTAGACCCCTACGAGAGCGGCAAGCAACACTGCCAATTCTAGGGTTAGGAGACCCGGTCTCGACTCCTCGAGATGGTCTACCACTGGACCCTAGAACCCGGTTACTTGTGCTCCCCGCCTTGGGTCTACCTAATGCGAAAAATTAAATAATATACAATGGTGACATCATCCTCAACCCGAAAGTGCCCCAATAAAAGAATATTACATACAAATGAATTTTACATGAATGAAAAAGAAAAAACTCTCATCTCACATAAAACCCCCGGCTATTCAGAACACGACGATCCAATATAACACATCACAGCAACACATAATATCTCATATCATCAACGTAAGCAAGTATGCGTATCCAGATTGTCGTTGATGTATAGCAATGAAGCCGACGATACACCACATACTACGCTTACGGTCACAGAAAAGAAAGTGTAAAACTACAACAGTTGGAATCCGCAACCTCTTTAGACATCGCATGCCTAACAAAATAAATTCCTTAGACATCGCATGCCTAACAATTATAAACCCCACATTTTAGTCTCATTATCGAAAACACTTTTCAATATCAAGTCGGGCAATTCAACAAGATTCCCGACATCCTGATCGAATGCTCGTCGCAAACTTTAGTAGACGGCCGCACCCCCGGATGCCGTCGACGAATTGCACTAAGGCGGAACACCGCTGCCGCGAGCACCCGAACGGATGCTTTTGGCGACGGGGCTCTCCTACAGTTACTTGGTCGGGGCTTTATGGCGTGGCTGTCTATTAAGTTTACCCGGCGAGTATCCGTGTATGCTACGTGATTGCGACAGACTTTTAATCACATAAAAATTCCGTGGCAACCGATCATCTAAGACTAAACCGCTAGATTTATAACATTCAAATTAGTTATCTCATAACTACATGTGGATTCCAATTATTGTATCACAATCCATATAAATAGACAATGTTAAACTTTCCGATCGAATAATCAAACACCCAATATTTCCCCAATATATCTCAACACTTGAAATCAGTTTAAGAACATCAATCACATGCCACAATACCAATGGTCCAGCCGTAGAAGGGTCAAGCCAACGCCTCACATGTGGCACGCCGTACTGCCCCAAACCCTAAGGTTCAGAGGCAGTTCAAGACGGTCACATAATCGAGTTAAGGTTTGTGTTCTTCTAGAGGGTCCACCGCGTTACTTGCACGACTTAGAACGTTCTTAAACTCGAGAAAAAATCCAACTTTTGAAAAATTTTCCGACAGGGGAAAAAGTGGGTTATTGATATTCGTTCGAACTTTTTAACAGTTTCTAAAATTATCCGGAAAAACTAAACAAAGTTAAATTATCCGATCGAATCAACAAGTCCCCAATAAAACCTAAAAAACTCAACACTTGAGTAAATTAAATATTTTCCAGAAGAATCAGGAAACACATACGGATGAAACTATAGAAAAAATATCCCCTAATCTGTACATACGGCCGCGGAACTGCCGCCAAAAGCAGGGTACGGCCACGGTTCCGCGGCGCTACAGTGGATTCAGGGGGTCGATTTCTACAGTTATCCTTATATTTCCCTGCTCTATTTTCTGAGCATTTTTAATTCTGAAAAATCAACATTTTGAAAAAAAATCCAGAGAAGGGTTCGTATCGGGGTTTCCGGGTTCGATCGGATTTTAAATTTCGTCTAGACTTCGCCTAAAGCTCTAGCTTGGCTCTGATACCACTGTAGGGTTGCTGGGCACGCTCACAAGGTTCTACGAGGCATCAACCATACCCGATTAAAATTTTAGCCGTGCCGAACAACCTGAAGCCGGATCTTTAAACTAGAGTTTAGGCGAAAACTAGTATGTTAAACACTTTAACATTAATTGAGAGTGATTACAACCTTTGTAGATCCGGTCCTTCAATTCTTAAGCTCCGTGTTGAAGTCCGTTCGCTGCGATCATCGTGTTCCGGACTCTTGAGAGGTTCCACGAAGAGAAAGATGCAGTCTTGCTTCCGATCTTCGATACAAAGATGATCTACCTTGATGTTTCGTTAACACAAGCTAACACTCATAATATGAAGTGAACACCCTCATCCAAATGGCAAGGATAGATGAGAATGATGAAGTAGGATTTTTGCTCTCATTTGTTTTCATATTCTCACTCATTTTCATCACAAAGCAAAAAGCTAGAAAGCTTTTGCTCAAAGGAAGAAGATGATGAATAATATCATTTGAAACCTTTTGTGATGAATACTGAAAGATAAATATGATGAACAATGCAACCATGGTTGAATAAACCATTGTAGAGAATTAACCAAGGCTTGGGTTTGGCTTAGGTTAAGAATGAGTCACCACAAAATATCTTTCACAAAACAAAACTAAACCTTCTAGAATCACCTAGAATGTATTAACCCAAATCAAACCCTAATCTTGTTTAATCTCTACTAAACATGTTGCATTAGTTATCATATCATGTTACAATATTATATAACACATATATAATATTTATTGTAACCAAATAAAATATTACAATTAACATATATCGCATATATATCAATGTATTACCCGAGTGAGAAAAAGAATCTTTTAGTGAGCAAATATTAGTTAATGTAATTTATTATATCATATATATTATTATACATTAAATTATCGAATCAACACTTGATCCGACAATCCAGCTATATCGCATATAACCGACTAATATCTATCCGTACCGATTCATCGAATCAACACTATATCCGATGACCCGGATGATATCAAATATCGCGAGAATAGAATACGGTATCTCATATCGTATTATCCTCGATCCTGCACATATCACATATGTGCTTCTACCCCGTTTTTCCAGAGCCAAGAAACCTCTGTCTAGGACTCTAAAGAATCGTCAATATGCCTGCAGTAGGTGATGATCATATCAAACACCTACAAGCTGCAAGCGGTCAGCTAAACGTAACAGCCACCCAGGTATTGAGTGCTCAAAAGATCAACAAGCAAGCCTGTACATTCTCTTATGAATCCAAACAGTAACACTCCCGTACAGTCCGGTCTCGTCGTCTGATATGTTGCATATCTCGCCTAGGGGTGGTAAACGTCAGACCCCAGTAACTCGATAAGTCGTGTCGATATGAGGTCTATAACAGTTCGAGAAACTATTGATAACACATACCAGTAAATCTCAGCAACCCTGGCCAGGGATTTCCGGTTATATCCAATCGAACACAGCACAACATCAACTACCTATACCGGGAGAGACGAATCCCCTCCTATCGCTCATTGCCTCCATATGATTCGGGACTGTACCCAAAAGCCACCTTTTTGCACACCCTCTTGGACGTGGTATGATGGAAATCAAAGCACAGTGGGAATCACACAAGACTCTATGACGATCTCGGGTAAACAGACTACTCTGTACCAGTGTCACCGGAGAACTGCCATCTGACGTAAGGTATAATACCGTCTGGGAGTTCTCGGCTAGTCCGTACAGTGTACCCAGTCTCCACTGAGCACCCGTACACCATCCTTGATGTCAAACACCGATGGATATAGGATCATCCATCGCCCATCATATAGGTCAAGATGCGTATACGCTAGTCTACTCTGGTGCATCGATGCCATGTCTCGATACACCCTCGACTAGGAACAATTATAGGATGTACTCGTCGACTACCGTGGCCCCACTAGTATGATCTCATCATAGTCCCAGTAGTCGAGTACATATCCTAAGGGCTTTATCAACATGTAATATAGAGACAATCAGAGTACATGTTAAGATAAAGTACAACCAGATAGCATACTATCATGTCGAGCAAGAAAGTCCTCCCTATATATGTCCACGCATCCATTACAATATACATCGTATGTACAGTAATGTTCTCTAGGGCATACATATAACTAACAATCTCCCACTTACAATAGGGCCATCTGTTGTGGTATCACATACCGAACAATTAGCTGTGGTTGAAGTATCTCATACTCAACCATCCCATAAAAGTCTCTACTGGGAAAAAGGCCTTTGTGAGTGGATCCGCGCTGTTGTCCTCTGTGTCTACTCTCCTAACCTCGATCTCCCTGGAGATCAACCATCTCCATGATCAGGTGATACTGCCTAAGAATTATATCTGGATTTCTGATGGGACGGTAGTTCCTTGGCATAAGCCACAACTCCATTGTCACACAATGGTAGGAACGAAGTTTATCTCATGAACTTATATATATCCAGACTGCCTCTTTGGTAGTATCCTTGGTAACATTGTATCTTGCTTTTAATCGTCTAATAAGTCATGGTATCTAGCCTGGAACTCTTCCATCATACCGTCCCTCCACTGAGGGTATAGACAATGCCTGCGACTGACATTCAGTCGTCCTTATCACCCTGGAACCTTTCCAGTGATTCTCCCCAGGATCGATTGATACCATCTCACTATAACTAGTGAGTATCCTAACATCCAATTAGATCTATCTCATAGATCCAAAACCCAGGATTTAGGAGGTATCATTTTGATCCTATATGGAGAATCCTTGTGATAAGCGGAGATTGACCGAGCGTAGCATAGGAAACTCCTTCCCTATCAAGAGTATGTCATCCACGTACTCTACGAGGATCACCACCATACTCTCTACTATCTTTTTGTATATACAAGGTTCATCTACCATTTTGATGAAGTCAAACTCTTTGACTACCACATCAAAACAGACGTTCCAACTCCGCGATGCCTGCTTTATCACATAAAACATCTTGCACACGTTTCCGCTGCTCCCACTGTCTACAAAGCCCTCTGGTTGTGTACTTATAGACGCTCTCTTCCAAATCAACATTTAGAAAAGCAGTCATGACACCCAACCGCCAGATATCTTAGTCATGGTATGTAGCCGTGGCAAGTAGGATCTGGATGGACTTAAGCATAGCTTTGAAAGTCTCAACTTTTCCATGTACACCTAGTAATCTTCTCAAGATATACTTGCTCCTGATGGGGATTTAACCCTTCAGATAGAGCAACCAAAATCCATACTTTGTTGGTGTATAAGGATTCTATCTCAGATCGATAAGCATCCAGCCATTCTTACAGAGTCTCACTCCTGATGGCCTGCTCGAAAATAGTTGGGTCATCATCTCATGATGCAATCCTCGCTCCCACTGTCATAGAGAAACCGAAGTATCTCTCAGGTGGGTGAGGAACCGTACTAGATCGGCGGAGAGGCTGAGGTTCGTTGGTTACTATTGAATCCTTCGGTTCTACCAAATCATTTGCTGTGGTTTGTATAGCTAGAACTCCTTCCAGTTCTACCTCATGACCACTCATTTCTTCACAAGAAATTCCCTTTCACAAAGGTGGCATGTTGAGAAACAAAACATTTTTGTTCCTCGATTAGGTAGAAGATATTCCCTTGCGAATGCTTGGCATATCCAACAAACTTCTACAGAACTGACTTTGCCTCGAGCTTGTCCGGATTATGCTTTTAGACATAGGCTGGACAACCCCAAATCTTAACAAACTTAAGATATGGGCTTTTCCCTTTCCATATCACATATGAAGTGGTAGGCAACTGATTTGATTTGAACCCTATTCAATAGGTATGCAGCTTCTCAAGCGCATAACACCCAAAAGGAAATAGGAAACTCAGTAGTACTCATCATAGAGCACACCATATCACATAGGGTGCTATTGCTCCGCCCCGATACACCGACGTGCTGTGGTGTATACGGAGGAGTAATGCTGAGAGAGAATCTCATTCTCCTTTAGAATAGTCCAGGAATTCCGTGCTCAAGTATTCTCTTCCTTGATCACATCAAAGGACATAATACTTTTACCCGTATTTTGGTTCTCTACTTCTAACTTATATTTTGTGAATATCTCAAAAGCTTCGGACTTGTGTTTCAACAGGAACATATGTCTGAATCTTGAGAGATCATCAGAGAATGTAATGAAGTACAAAGAACCGGTCTTGGCATGTGTAGACAGGGGACCTTCATACATCACATTGTATCAATCCCAAGAGTTCACTAACTCTTTCTCTGTTTCCAATAAACAGAGCTATGGTCATCTTATCTTTGTGACATGACCGACAAGTTTCACAAGATGTAAATTCAAACAGATTTAAATATGCATCTAAATGTAACTTAGCTAGTCGGGTCGCATTGATATGACTTAGTCTACAATGCCTCAAGAAGGATTCGTTCATTTCTGAACTCTTCCTCTTATGTGTGTTCTGTATACTAAGAACTGTAGTTTGATTTAGAACGTCTATACTTTTAGATAACGTACCTGAACTGATCAACTCTTGATATAGGAAATGTTTAAAACATTATCTAACAATAAAAAATTATATCCATTCTTTACTAATAAAGAGACTGATATGATGTTGTACATCAGGTTCGGAATCTAATAACATTTTTTCAGAATCAATGTATTATGGTAATACAGGATGATAGTGACCAACAGACTTGGTTGTAACTCTTGCACCGTTTTTATCTCATGAAACTTATCACCTGCTCTCAGTCCTCTACCTATCTGTAGCCTATGTAACAAATTACATATGTTAGATCCTGATCCGGTATCAAATACCCAGGACGTAAAGGATATTGAGAAACAGTTCTCTATAATGAACACACCCGAAAAAGATGCATCAGTATGCATTTTCTTCGTTTGGGCGGCACGGGAATTCTGGTAATCCCCAATTTCCTGCTCTGTCTTATAACAATTATAAGTTGGAGCGGGACCAACATTCCCCATCTCAGAATAACAAGCGGGTTCGGTCAATATATCCGTATTATTATCTTGATTAAGGCGTGATATGGTCGCTACCTGAATAGAGAGAGAAGAAAACACTCAGCGTATGCTCTTGCAAGATTAGATTGGTTATCTAATATATCTAATCAGGATGTCTCCCACTGTTTTAATGAAATCTTCCTTCAAACCCTAAAAGGAAAGACTAGCCGGGATTAATTTCACGCTACAAGTTCGTCAATCTTTCAGCCAGGCCAGTGTCGTTACTTTGAGGGAGGTTCCCCGTGCTTTCGAACGGACCTAATTAAAGTAAACCTCATTTTCCCAGAGGCGTAACCCCGTTAACACCTTTCTAGACACCTACTTGATCGGCTAATTGTAATGTGTAAAACTCTCCCAGGAGTAACTCTTACTCGCAGCGGGTATCGGGATCCAACTATCTCATAGAAGGTATGCAATCTCATTGCAAATTTCAACACTTGAAATTCCCAACAATATTTTACCCCTAGCGTCCCATGACCTTGACGCAGGCCAACAAACCACAGTGCGCTAGTCATGTTCAACCCGTCATTTCTTGATTGAATTAAACCCGCCCGCACGACCCTTGACGCAGGCCAACAAAGTCGCACGACTACCCTAATCCAATCTGCATCATATGAATAAACAGATAAATACTAGTTAGCTACCGCACACTACGCCTTGACGCAGGCCAACAAAGGTAGCACGAATACTAAGTAGGACTTATCTGAAATGACGGAGGGCTACGACAGGATTTTATGAAAACCCTTTGCGTAATGAACTTGATATCGTTGTAGAATCGAGTGATTTTAAATGGAATGTTTCTGAGGCTTTTCTAGTTTTGCTAAAGGGGTCACTCCCGGTGAAGGGATCATCGGCCCTTTCCTCATCGAATAAGGTGCAGGATATTTCACAAATATCTCTGTGCAAAGCAAAAACTATAGAAGCAATCAAAAGACAGACCGAGTTTGTAGCATCTGCTAGTTTCACTAAAGAGGTCACTCCCGGAGAAGGGATCTCGGCTCTTTTCTTATCGAATAAGGTGCTGGATGTTCTACAAGGAACACCGCTATGCAAAGCAAAAACTAGAGCTACCAGTTTTTAAACAAGTTTCTACAACATCTTAGGTTTCTTTTAGTTTCATTAATCTCATTAATGAAGTCCTATTTTATTATGCTTCACAAGCATCTCTTTTGAAACGAAATCTGCAATATAACATATATCTCATATGTATAATATAAACATTCGTCTCAGGCAGTAATATGATCTCATCACAGAACATTGCAGCAGAATAACATATATGAAATATTGGATATACTACGACGTCCGTGTTTTTAATACGAGGCTGTATAAAACACGGATTCCACGGTCGCGATGAATAGCCAAACCCACATCCCTAGACCCCTACGAGAGCGGCAAGCAACACTGCCAATTCTAGGGTTAGACGACCCGGTCTCGACTCCTCAAGATGGTCTCCCACTGGACCCTAGAACCCGGTTACTTGTGCTCCCCGCCTTGGGTCTACCTAATGCGGAAAAGTAAATAATATACAATGGTGACATCATCCTCAACCCGAAAGTGCCCCAATAAAAGAATATTACATACAAATGAATTTTACATGAATGAAAAAGAAAAAAAACTCTCATATCACATAAAACCCCCGTCTATTCAGAACAAGACGATCCAATATAACATATCACAGCAACACATAATATCTCATATCATCAACATAAGCAAGTATGTGTATCCCGATTGTCGTTGATGTATAGCAACGAAGCCGGCAATACACCACATACTACGCTTACGGTCACAGAAAAGAAAGTGTAAAACTACAACAGTTGGAATCCGCAACCTCTTTAGACATCGCATGCCTAACCAAATGAATTCCTTAGACATCGCATGCCTAACAATTATAAACCCCGCATTTTAGTCTCATTATCGAAAACTCTTTTCAATATCAAGTTGGGCAATTCAATAAGATTCCCGACATCCTGATCGAATGCTCGTCACAAACTTTAGTAGACAGCCGCACCCCCGGATGCCGTCGACGAAGTGCACTAAGGCGGAACACCGCTGCCGCGAGCACCCGAACGGATGCTTTTGGCGACGGGGCTCTCCTACAGTCACTTGGTCGGGGCTTTGGCCCGTGGCTGTCTATTAAGTTTACCCGGCGAGTATCCGCGTACGCTATGTGTTTGCGACGGACTTTTGATCACATCAAAATTCCGTGGCAACCGATCATCTGAGACTAAACCGCTAGATTTATAACATTCAAATTAGTTATCTCAGAACTACATGTGGATTCTAATTATTGTATCACAATCCAGATAAATAGACAATGTAAAACTTTCCGATCGAATAATCAAACACCCAAGATTTCTCCAATATATCTCAACACTTGAAATCAGTTTAAGAACATCCATCACATGCCACAGTACCAATGGTCCAGCCGTAGAAGGGTCAAGCCAACGCCTCACATGTGGCACGCCGTACTGCCCCAAACCCTAAGGTTCAGAGGCAGTTCAAGACGGTCACATAATCGAGTTAAGGTTTGTGTTCTTCTAAAGGGTCCACCGCGTTACTTGCACGACTTAGAACGTTCTTAAACTCGAGAAAAAATCCAACTTTTGAAAAATTTTCCGACAGGGGAAAAGTGGGTTATTGATATCCGTTCGAACTTTTTAACAGTTTCTAAAATTATTCGGAAAAACTAAACAAAATTAAATTATCCGATCGAATCAACAAGTCCCCAATACAACCCAGAAAACTCAACACTTGAGTAAATTAAAAATTTCCAAGAAGAATCAGGAAACACATACGGATGAAACTGTAGAAAAAATATCCCATAATCTGTACATACGGCCGCGGAACCGCCGACAAAAGCAGGGTACGGCCGCGGTTCCGCGGCGCTACAGTGGATTCAGGGGGTCGTTTTCTACAGTTATCCTTATATTTCCCTGCTCTATTTTCTGAGCATTTTTAATTCTGAAAAATCAACATTTTGAAAAAAAATCCAGAGAAGGGTTCGTATCGGGGTTTCCGGGTTCGATGGGATTTTAAACGTCGTCTAGACTTCGCCTAAAGCTCTAGCTTGGCTCTGATACCACTGTTGGGTTGCTGGGCACGCTTACAAGGTTCTACGAGGCATCAACCATGCCCGATTAAAATTTTAGCCGTGCAGAACAACCCGAAGCCGGATCTTTAAACTAGAGTTTAGGCGAAAACTAGTATGTTAAACACTTTAACATTAAGTGAGAGGGATTACAACCTTTCTAGATCCAGTCCTTCACTTCTTAAGCTCCGTGTTGATGTCCCTTCTCTACGATCATCGTGTTCCGGACTCTCGAGAGGTTCCACGAAGAGAAAGATGCAGTCTTTCTTCCGATCTTCGATACAAAAATGATCTACCTTGAAGTTTCGTTAACACATGCTAACACTCATAATATGATGTGAACACCCTCATCCAAATGGCAAGGATAGATGAGGATGATGAAGTAGGATTTTTGCTCTCATTTGTTTTCATATTCTCACTCATTTTCATCACAAAGCAAAAAGCTAGAAAGCTTTTGCTCAAAGGAAGAAGAAGGAAGAAGATGATGAATAATATCATTTGAAACCTTTTGTGATGAATACTGAAAGATAAATATGATGAATAATGCAACTATGGTTGAATAAACCATTGTAGAGAATTAACCAAGGCTAGGGTTTGGGTTAGGTTAAGAATGAGTCACCACAAAATATCTTTCATAAAACAAAACTAAACCTTCTAGAATCACGTAGAATGTATTAACCCAAATCAAACCCTAATCTTGTTTAATCTCTACTAAACATGTTGCATTAATTATCATATCATGTTACAATATTATATATCACATATATAATATTTATTGTAACCAAATAAAATAATACAATTAACATATATCGCATATATATCAATGTATTACCCGAGTGAGAAAAAGAATCTTTTAGTGAGCAAATATTAGTTAATGTAATTTAATATATCATATATATTATTATACATTAAATTATCGAATCAACACTTTATCCGACAATCCAGCTATATCGCATATAACCGACTAATATCTATCTGTACCGATTCATCGAATCAACACTTGATCCGATGACCCGGCTGATATCAAATATCGCGAGAATAGAATACGGTATCTCATATCGTATTATCCTCGGTCCCGCACATATCACATATGTGCTCCTACTCCGTTTTGCCTGAGCCAAGAAACCTCTGTGTAGGACTCTAAAGAATCGTCAATACGCCGGCAGTAGGTGATGATCATATCAAACACCTACAAGCTGCAAGCGGTCAGCTAAACGTAACAGCCACCCAGGTATTGAGCGCTCAGAAGATCAACAAGCAAGCCTGTACATTCTCCTGTGAATCCAAATTGTAACACTCCCGTACAGTCCGTTCTCGTCGTCTTATATGTCGCATATCTCGCCTAGGGGTGGTAAACGTCAGACCCCAGTAGCTCGATAAGTCGTGTCGATATGAGGTCTATAACAGTTCGAGAAACTACTGATAACGCTTACCAGTAAATCTTAGCAACCCTGGCCAGGGATTTCCGGTTATAGCCAATCGAACACAGCACAACATCAACTCCCTATACCGAGAGAGACGAATCCCCTCCTATCGCTCATTGCCTTCATGTGATTCGGGACTGTACCCAAAAGCCACCTTTTTGCACGCCCTCTTGGACGTGGTATGATGGAAATCAAAGAACAGTGGGAATCACACAAGACTCTATGACGATCTCGGGTCAACAGACTACTCTGTACCAGTGTCACCGGAGAACTGCCATCTGACGTAAGGTATAATACCATCTGGGAGTTCTCGGCGAGTCCGTCCAGTGTACCCAGTCTCCACTGAGCACCCGTACACCATCCTTGATGTCAAACACCGATGGATATGGGATCATCCATCGCCCATCATATGGGTCAAGATGCGTATACCCTAGACTACTCTGGTGCATCGATGCCTTGTCTCGATACACCCTCGATTAGGAACAATTATAGGATGTACTCGTCGACTACCGTTGCCCCACTAGTATAATCTCATCATAGTCCCGGTAGTCGAGTACATATCCTAAGGGCTTTATCAACATGTAATATAGAGACAATCAGAGTACATGTTAAGATAAAGTACAACCAGATAGCATACTATCATGTCGACCAAGAAAGTCATCCCTATATATGTCCAAGCATCCTTTACAATATACATCGTATGTACAGTAATGGCCTCTAGTGCATACATATAACTAACAGGCTGCATTGGTATTTGCACTTAAGATCTGGAGACATTACCTATACGGCGAGTCGTGCCAGATATTCACTGACTACTAAAGCTTGAAGTATATCTTTCAGCAGCGAGATCTGAATCTGAGACAACGCCGTTGGATGGAGTTGGTGAAAGATTATGACTGTGAGATTCTTTACCATCCGGACAAGGCGAATGGGGTGGCAGATGCTTTGAGTAGGAGGCCCGGAGGTAGCTTATCTTGTTTGAACGCAGTACAGATGCAGTCGATGGAGGATTGGCAGGTTTTATGTGACAGCAGAGTGCAGTTCGAGTTTACTCCTACAGGGGGGACAGCTGGCCTATTTCAGAGTACGCCCACAGTTACTTGACCGTATCCGTGAGGCACAGTCCGGTGATGCCCGTATTTTAGAAATTATCGAGCAGATTCGGCAGGGCTGAGTTTTCGAGTTTGTGATTGATGACCAGGGGATACTTCGATTTGGGACTCGACTGTGCGTACCAAATTCAGAGGGACTGAGGCGTGATATCCTTGAGGAGGCACATAGATCAGTGTACAGTGTGCATCCAGGTTCCACCAAGATGTACTGTGAGTTGAGAGAGGTTTACTGGTGGGACGGGATGAAGAAGGATGTTACAGACTTTGTATCAAGATGCCTGACTTGTCAGCAAGTCAAGGCCGAGAACCAGAGGCCGGCCGGCGAGTTATAGCCTTTGCCCATTCCTGAGTGGAAGTGGGAACAGGTCTCCGTGGAATTCATTGTGGGTCTACCCATGACCAGTCGATGTTATGACTCTATTTGGGTGATTGTGGATTGACTGACGAAAGCGGCTCACTTTCTGCCAGTGATGACCCCTTTTGGATTTGCTCAGTACGCCCAGGTTTATATTGATGAGATCGTACGACTGCATGGCTTCCCGACTTGCATCGTGTCCGACCGGGGCACCCAGTTTACCAGCCGATTATGGCAGAAACTTCAGAAGGCTTTGGGAACCCGATTGAGTTTTAGCACAGCTTTTCATCCGAAGACTGACGGTCAGTCAGAGCGTACTATTCAGACTCTTGAGGACATGCTCAGAGCTTGTGTTTTAAATTTTGGTGGTAGCTGGGATCGTCATTGCCTTTGATCGAGTTCTCCTACAATAATAGCTTCTAGGAGACGATTCAGATGGCACCTTTCGAGGCTTTATATGGGAGGAGATGTCGATCGCCTATATGTTGGACAAAGCTTAGGGAGAGAAGTATTCTAGGGTCCCAGATCGTACAGGAGACGACCGAAAAGTAACAGCTGATCCGGGACAGGATGAGAGCGGCACAGAGTAGGCAGAAATCATATGCTGACAGGCGCCGTCGCCGACTCGAGTTCGCTGTTGGCGATCATGTTTTCCTGAAGGTCTCTCCGATGAAGGGCGTGATGAGATTTGGACGGAAAGGGATGCTTATTCCTAGATATGATGGTCCCTTCGAGATCCTAGAGCGTGTCGGTTCGGTGGCTTATCGATTGGCTCTTCCGCCCAGCTTCCCCGATGTTCACCCCGTGTTCCATGTTTCGATGCTCCGCAAGTACCTTCATGACCCGTCCCATGCGACTCAGCACCAGAAGATCCAGCTGGAGTGCGGTCTTTCATTCACCGAGCAGCCAGTGGTCATTTTGGTTCGGCAGGTGAAGAAATTGAGGTCGAAGATTATACCGTCCGTCAAGGTTCTTTGGCGTGGCCCAAACAGCGAGGAGGTCACCTGGGAGACCGAGGACGAGATGAAAAAGAAATATTCCCATCTTTTTGAAGGTACGCATAGTTAAATTTTAAATTCGGGGACCGAATTTCTTTAAGAGGGGAAGATTGTAACGCTTTGAATTTTCGTTTAAGTAGTTTTTCGATAATCGGTAAAATAATCAGTCTTTTCCGTAAAAAGTCAAAATAATTATTTTTCAATATAGGCCAAATTATACAAAATTTAGATAATAAATTGCTAAAAATTGGTTAATAAATTGTCACTTAAAAATTTCTAGTCATTTAAAATTTTTTCCTTAATTAATTATTTTAATATTATTTTAAGCTTTTAAATATATATTAAATTAGTGATAAATACAAATTTAAATGAGTAAATTACACACTTAGGAACCATTATAAACTAAAATCTAGTGTTAACAAAAATTTTATCAAAACTTTTCAAGTCTTGTAGTTCTATGGTTTAAAAATAAATCAAAATGAATTAAAATAGGTTTTTTTTGTAAAAATTGATGTGATGGACATTAAATGAGCTTGTGAAAGACTTTTTGTGTAGAATTTTCCACACATTTCCCCCACTCTCCCTACTCTCTACCTCTGGCCGAGCCCTCTCCTACAGGCCTCCACATTCGCCCCCTCTTTTTCTTCTTCAAATTCCATCAAAATCCATTCAAAAATCCACCGAAATCCATAATTTCCTTCACAAATTCAACACTAACCCCTATTCTACCTCTTCTTAAGCCAAAAATTGTTTAAAACATGGAGAAAAGAGGCAACTTTGGAGGCTAAGTGCAAGAGGTTCAAAATTTGGGAGGTATAATTCTAATCTAAATGTTTAAATTGTAGTTTAAAGATGCTAAAATAGAAATTTAAAGTGTTAAAATTGTTGTAATTTCTTGTTTAATGAAATTCAAGAAAAGGATTGATTTTGTAATTAGGGTTTAAAGCATGGTAAATGGGTTAAAGTTAGTGTTGTGGCCATCTAGTGGGTTAGTTTTGAAATTTATGCTAGTTTGTGAACGCTATGTCGTTAATTCACGATGTTTGCATCGAAATTGATATGTGAATGCTTACTAGGTTTTCCATAAAATTAAGTGGTGAATTAATTGCGATATCTTGACGATATTTATAGCATCTCCTATGAATTTTAGGGTGTGTGAATACGGAATTTGGTTTAGTCGGGTTTCAGTTTTGACGGATTCTCCGAAACGACGATTTTAGTTAAGGCTCGGTGATTTTCGTGTATTTTCCGCGCACATAGTGCACGTTGTGACTAACTTGTGAGCGTCGATCTTTTCATATTGTGACTTGCGTCGTTTCATGATGTGTAATCTTAAGTTGTATGTTATGCAATTTTAGGATCGGTTACGAAAACATCGGACGCAACGCGCAAAGGAAAAGCGGTGGTTGGAACAGATTAGCGAGGCGTCCGGATGAGTAGATGTATACATCTATGGGGAAATCGTCTGGATGGCGCGAGGAGTCCCATAGTTAGGATCACTTTATTACTTGCAAACTATATGCATAGTTAGTTAGTTAACCAACTCATTCATATGCAAATATTTCTAGTTATTCGTCTGCTGGTATTGCATGATTATTTATATATCTTTCTGTGGTATCACCCCTTAGGACACTTACACCATTACCATTAGTTCATGATGCACGCGCACTATTCATATGAACACACACGCCTTTGGTAATTGCCATGCCACGAGCACTGTAGAACCTGCTTAGTTCAGTATCAAACGCTTGCATCATACATGATATATTGAATTGCAAAGCATGCATATACCTCACTTCATTATCATGCTTATTTAGATTCCTCGTCATAAACTACATTGCATAACATTGATTTCATAGGCATCTATTATTTACAACATGTTGGGTATTATGATTTTCTTGAGGATTTCAGTATTGATGAGATTTCTGGATTTTGTGGAAAACAGCAAGAATTGAACAAAAGCTTATTATTATCATTTTTAAAATAAAGTTGCGGTTTTCTCGTGATGTATGTGTCGTCCACCATGAGTTTTCATATTTTCTGTTGGATTTCGAGACCCGATTCGAGGAGTGGATGAACCGTCTCGGGTATATGGTGGGCCCGGTATGGTATCCCGGGGCAAGAAGATCGAGTTGTAGACGATAAGCCTTGCAGGAGAAGACTACCTAACGGTGATGTCTCGCCCGGCGGATATCCAGAGGATACCGACCGTTGTCGTGAAATTTGATGATATGGGCCGATCCGGACTGACGGAGCCCGAGATATTGAGACATTGATATAGTGAGACAGTGAGACAGATATATTTCCATATTTGGTGTCGATACTTAAGACGGTTTTCGGATGATTTCATTGATGGTACCTTGGCTATTGTACAGAAATTTTTTTTAAGTTAAGAATGCAAAGATCATCGTATTTATACACTTAAAGATTTCGTATTGATTTTGCATCCATGTGCATACATTTTAGTAGCATCGCATTATAGTTAGATATGCAGATTGCGACGCATTGAGTGCATTCTTACGATAGCCTTATTAGATGTTACTTGCTACTTACGAGCTGGCAACTCACCCCTGTTGTGCCACAGTGTCTTGCAGGTCGGACCCGTTAGCTTTGCAGCGGCTGGCATATCTTTTCATTGGCTTCTTTGCTCAGACTCGTGACATTGCTCGTAGGTGGGTTGCGATGACACTTTGTCTCTTTTGTACTATCATTGTATCTAGTATTCTCCATCTACCACTTCTTATTTTGTATATGCGACCTACTGATGAGACTGAGAGAATTGTGCATGTGGTTCTTCTGGGGTCGAGCTCACTTGAGCCGACGTTGTGTTTTTTTTCTTATTTTTGTGCTTCCTTATGCTTATTTGCTTGATATTGCATATATATTGCGTGTGGTTGTGATCCGCCTTGGACGAAGAGCTAGCTCCCGCTTGGGGATCCCATTATTTCATTACAGGTTTATATATCTTGTTGTACCCATTTTTGGGGGCTAGTATTTACAAAGGAGACTCTGCCGAAATTTTCGGAAAATTTTGATGTTTTTAAAAAGGGATTAATATCACTTAATTGGTTCAAAATCGTTTTCATAAAAGTTTTTCCTTCACTCTTATTGTTTATGGTTTTAATTTTCTGGGCTTTGGCTGACTTAGGTTACGTTACGCCTTTAGACGTCTCGTAATCTTAGTGCCAGTCACATTCCGTACCTTCGGGTCGTGACATTGAGGCTTTATAGTGACCTTAGATCCCTGTAATGATTGTATATTTGACTAAAACCAGAGACTTAAACCCCGTAACATGAACTTAGAAACCCCGACATCGGAAAATTTTAATAATTGTGATGGTATTTAGGAATCTGGAGTGACTCGGGGACCTGGAAAATTATTTAGCGAAGACTGAGAGTTGTGCAGGTGACCAGAGGACTGCCTCTGAGGCCACAGCCCCTAGAACTAATTCCTGGCCGCAAATTTAAGCCTTTTGGCCGCAAATTACGGCCAGACCATGAAGTCCTGGTCTCGTTCATGTTTCATGGCTACAGTATCTGTAATCTAGACCCTTTACATTTGCAAAATTTGCTGATTTCACCTATGGTAAAATCTGGAGCATGTTTTCTAATATTCTCTTTTGAATTTGTAATGGTTTATAACTTGAACTTTGGTATTTGTGTTTTACCTTGATCACTTGACGTGTGTACTTCGATATCGAGAGTAGTTTGGTCGTGTTCTGGATGCGAGGCTATAGGTTTTAACCTATGAGCGAAACGTGTGCCGTTTTGGTTTTTCGCCTTGATTTTTAATACGCATTTACTATTGTTTATTGGTTTTAGGTACCCCACGTGGAATTCGAGACGACGAGGAGAGCGTGGCGTCGTCGACTCCAGCAACCGAGGATCAAGGTGAGTAGATCAATATCTACGGGGGAAGTCAGGTCGATGGCGTATAGCACCCCCACAGGTTTTTGATGGAAACCGATATATATAGAATATGGTTAAGAAAACCTAGATTAGAAAACTAAGGATATAGTTTAAAAGGATAGTTAGAGATGATGCGAATGATTGAATATGCATATCGAGAGATGAGATGAAAGCTCTAGGGATATGAAAAGTAAAGGTGAATCACGACTTATAGATATGTAGTTACACTAGAATAAGTATGAGTTTTAGAGTAGCATGAAACTAGATTAATAAAGTAGATGTATATATAAAAGATGACTTAATGTGATGAAAAGAATATACGAGGTGATATGATGACTTGATTGATATGTCGATATACGGATGCGCGTCGAATGAGATGACTGATACCTTTGCCAATCCCCTGATATGAGATTGTTGTGGTTGTGACCCGGGGAAATAGGTATATAGATTTTTATAATGTTGTGAATCTTGATTGATATGTCGTACGAGACGTTAGGTCCGTACCCCTCATTGTCATATAGGATGATAGGATCCCTAATGGTTTAATATCGCCGTACGATAATTTTCCGTACGTGATGAGTTTGACTTGATGTTTGATCCATACCTTTGATTAGAGGATGCCGTACGATGGAGTATACCGTACGTGATGTTGTGAGGCTGGATGCCGATTGATAGATTCACTGACTTGGTCATGTTAGATACGTATACCTGTCAGCATTTGCATACGATTTACTTTATGCTACGCTCATGTCACTCTCATTGCATTTTATATACCTGTGCTAGTACACCGACACCATTATCGATGATGCGTATGTTACACTTACACTGATTGGCCGGCCTACACACTTCATCATCGATAATTGCTATGTCACTACACAGTGGGACTGCTGCATCATGATATGACCCCGTGCATGATTTACTTGCTATGTTCACATCATTACGACATGTCGCATGATATACTGATATTGTCATATTACTGTTCCATGTTGCGTGATATACGGATATGCTTACATTTCTGTTATATGTCGCATACATCATGCTTTATGCTTTTACGCATTGAGATATGTTGTTTTCATGAGATTTCAGGATTTGAGAACCGTGGCTATTTCAAAAGAAAGCATGTACTGTTTTAGAAACCCGGTTTCTCTTGATATGATATTTCAGTGCGTCCACCATGCGTTTTCTCGGTTCTGAGACGTGTGACATATGAAACCCAATTCGAGGAGCTGGATGAGGCCGATTGCGGGTACATGGTGGACCTGGTATGGTACCCCGGGGTGAGAACGGATTGCTGTGCAGTACACTGTGAGCCTGACAGAGGGACTACTGCCTACCGGTGATTGGTTGGATCAGACGGCTATCCGGAGGATACCGACTGGAGTCGAGAAATGATACGGGCCGATCCGGACCGACGGAGCCCATGGGCCGATCCGGACTGACGGAGCCCGAGAGATATGTGGATTTACGAGCCGATGCTGGGCACGAGTTTCATGATGTTTCGAGTGTCGATGCTGGACACTCAGGTTCCATGATTTGATGTGTCGCGAGGGACACACGCTGATTTATATCCTCATATTTTAATGCATATGCTTTTATGATATTTACATGCATGACGTTGTTGTGTCATTGGTTGACACGTGGACGGGATCTACTTTCATACATATATTGATCATATCGTTGGACAAGATCCACATGCATGCATATATTGATTATATTGTTGGATGATATCCACATGCTGATAGGCATTAACTTCTAGTGCTGGCACATATACAGATACGATCACCCTAGATATCATAGTATTACCTTTTATGATATAGTTGACCTAGGAAATCGTTATTTTATTCGATTTCTACTTGTTGATGTTTTTCTACTCACGAGTTGGCAACTCACCCTGTTATGCCACAGTTCTTGCAGGTTAACCGCTTGGATCAGTAGCGGCATCGTTGGCATGCAGTTGCATTCGGGTGATTGCTTTGGTAGGTGGTACATATTGGATCGTACACCTCTTGTATTTGTTTTTCATATTGTATCTAGTCAACTCCATCAATCAAACTAGTATTTGTATAAGTAATGAGACTTAGTGAGACTTGTGGTTGCGAGACTTAAAGGGAGGGGTGTTCCGCTACTTGTAGTTTTGATGTCTTGCTTATCTCATTATCCATTGTGGTGATCTTCGCCGTTGGGTGTCGTATACTTATATTTATGCTTTGCGTGGTTGTGGATCTGCCGATTGGCGAAGAGCTAGTTCCCGCTTGGGGATGCCTTTATATTATCTTGTATTGTGGTTTTGGATCAAAATATACAAAGGAGGTGCTGCCCAAATTTTTAAAAAGATGAAACATGTTTTCAAACTAGTAAATTTCACTTGCATTATTCATGTTCCTTTGCTATGCATTTAAGAAAACTTGATTTCATTATACCCTTATTTCAAAACTTCACCTCCTTGATTTTTCTTAAAAAGGTTTAGATTTCTGAGTTTCGGCTTACTTGAATTACGTGACGCCTTTAGACGTGGCGTGATTTAAGTGCCGGTCACGAGCGAATATTTCGGGTCGTGACAATTTAGTTTACATTTTTGTTTCTAGCATTCTAGTATAGTTAGGAGTTGATTTAGTGTGAAATGGTGAAGTTATAAATTCCTAGAGAAGGATTAGAGTTTGCGTTGTGTTGTGGTGATGTGTAGCGGATGTTACAAGCCCTTCGTGTGGATTTTACTGACCATGACCCGGATTAGAAACAAATACACGGACATAGAATTTCCCGACGTCGAAATTGTGACAGATTTTGATGGTATTATGGAATCTAGTATGACCCGAGAGCACCACTAAGTAAGTTCCCTTCTTAGTAAGACGTGCAGGCCACATAAAAGCAACCCTAGAAACCTGAGCCCCTAATGAGCATTTGTGGCCGCAGATTTAATGGGTTTGGTCGCAAATTGCGCCCAAGTTGTTGTGGTTTCATGTGATTTTTGGATCATAGCTTCCTTATCTGATATCTAGAGCAACCCAATATGCAAAATGTTTTAGTTTGGCCTAGAGTTAAATCTGGGAGTAATTTCCTTCGTAGCTAAATTTGGTATTCGTGATTTGTAAACTTGGGATTTGGTATTTGATATTGTATTTGGTTGTTGGGCGTTTGTATGTCAACAACAGGGGTTGTTTGATTGTTTTGCATTCGTAGGCTATAGGTTCTAACCTATGGACGCACCGTGTGCCGTATTGGTTTTCCGAACTCGATTTTAATAGCATTGCGATATGTGTTGATATTGTAGGTAACTTCGTGTGGATTCCGAGACGATGGAGCATGGCATCATCGACTTCAGCGAGAAAGGATCAAGGTGAGTAGATCTATATCTACGGGGGAAGTCGGGTGGATGGTGTATAGCACCCCCACAAGTTTTTGATGGAAACCGATATATAGAATATGGTTAAGGAAACCTAAATTAGAAAACTATGGATAGGGTTAGAAGGATAGTTAGAGATGATATGAATAATGGAATATAGATATCGAGATATGAGATGAAAGCTATAGGGATATGACTCTTTGACATGATATGATAGAAATAATGTCTCGAATTGATATATAAGGATATGAAAGGTGAATGTAAATAAAGATATATATATAGATGTGTAGTTGAAATAGATTAAGTACAAGATTTTAGTGGCAGGTAATGAGATAAGATAATACGAGCGGATATGATTGATATAGTATTTGAAACGAGATGTATAAGGATATGACATGAGATCGATGAATATGACGAGATTGAGATAGATGTCTATGAGATCGGTCAAATAAGATAAAGTTATATAAGGTGATTTGATGTAAGATGACTTAATGCGATGAAAGGAATATACGATGTAATATGATGACTTGATTGATATGTCGGTATACGGATGCTAGTCGATATGAGAGGATTGATACCTTTGCCGGTCCCCTGATATGAGATTGTTATGGATGTGACCTGGGATATAGGTATATAGATATATATAATGTTGTGAATCATGAGTGAAATGCCGTACGAGACATTAGGTCCGTACCCTCATTGTCATATAGGTTGATAGAATCCCTACTGGTTAATGCCGCCGTACGATGATTTACTGTACGTGTCACGACCCAAAAATTAGGCCCGTAACCGGCACTTAAACTACGTAACGTCTACAGGCGTACGCAACTTAAGTAAGCCAAAACCAAGAAATCTAAACCACCCAAAACTGGAAAAGTGGAGAAAAACATAGTTTAAATCATTCGGAAAATCTCAAGAAAATCTTTAACTTTAGTTTTCTTTCTTGAAAATTTCGGCAGCACCTCCTTTGTAAAAACTAGCCCCGAAAACGGGTACAACATAGAATATAAATAAAGCATCCCAAACAGGAGCATCTTGCAGGGTTCCTAGGCACCCTAATGAGGTCTCACAAGGCATCAACCATGCCAATTTCAAAAATTCTAGGTGCCGAGAAACCCGACTACGGACCGTTGGCTAGAAATCTAGGCGAAACAATAACTAGTTAACAACTTTAACTATAAGGAAACGGAAATACAACCTTTGTAGATCCGGTGCTCCACCTCCATATCTCCGTAACGAAGTCCCCTCGCTGTCCAAATCAAAATCCGGGCTCTAGCGTCGGCTTCATCGGAGAATAGGCGGGCTAGGTCCTCGATGTCCATGCCGAAGATGGTCTACGTCGAGGCATCGCTAGATCAAGCTCCCACTTCACCAAGTCAAGAAAACTTGTGAAGGAAACACACTCTACTACTTGGCAAGAGGTAGAGGATGAAGAAATAGGAAGTGGGTAGACTTTAGAATTGGATTTCTCACTCATTTCCATCAATCACCATTGATGGAGCTTGCTTTCTTCAAGTGAAGAAGATGAAGAAGAAGAAGCTAGTATTATGATAAGTTTTATAATAAGAATAATAAAATCATTCTTATCATAATCTTAAACATGGTAATGTGTAGAGAGTTAATCATGGTTGAATGGAATGGTTAGGGTTAAGCATGAGACAAAATGGTCACTTGGGTCAAAGCTTCATGAAGCTTCAACTAGAATACAAATCAAGCCACCATTTTCTTTATGCTTAATATTTTTCCAAAAAATAATAAATAGATAAATAAATAAGTGAATAAAACATAACCCTAACCATTAACATGTAACCATGGTTTGATCTTTACACAAAAACCCTAGCAAACATGTATCATCAAACATGATACAATCAAGTGCACAAAAAGTATATCACATATACAATGTGCACATCCGAGAGAGAAAATCCATTTAAAGTGAACTGATACTAGTTAATGCAAAGTAATATATCAAATATATGATTATGCATTAAATCATTAAATCAACACTTGATTTAACGATCCGGTCATGACGCACACAACCGACTGGTATCATTAGTAACAACTTATCGAATCAACACTTGATCCGATAACCCGGCTATATCGAATATAACCGATCAATGTCACATCGCGAGAATCGAATACAGTATCACATACTGGTATTATTCTCGGTCCCGCACATATCTCATATGCGCTCCTATTTCGTTTCGCTTGAGCCAGGAAACCTCTGTGTAGGACTCTAAAGACTCGTCAATACACCGGCAGCAGATGATGATCATATCAAACACCCACAAGCCGCAAGCGGTCTGCTAAACGTAACGGCCACCCGGGTATTGAGCGATCTGAAGATCGACGAGCAAGCCCGCTCACACTCCAGTGAATCCAACCAGTAACACTTACCGTACAGTCCGGTCAGATCGTCTGATATGTCGCATATCTCGCCTAGGGGTGGTAAACGTCAGACCCCAATAGCTCGATAAGTCGTGTCGATATGAGGTCTATAACAATTCGAGAAACTACTGGTAACACTTACCAGTAAATCTCAGCAACCCTGGCCAGGGATTTCCTGTTATAGCCAATCGAACACAGCGTAACATCAACCCCCTATACCGGGAGAGACGAATCCCCTCCTATCGCTCATTGCCTCCATGTGACTCGGGACTGTACCCAAAAACCACCGTTTTGCACGCCCTCTTGGACGTGGTAAGATGGAAATCAAAGCACAGTGGGAACCACACAAGACTCTATGACGATCTCGGGTCAACAGACTACTCTGTACCAGTGTCACCAGAGAACTGCCATCTGACGTAAGGTATAATACCATCTGGGAGTTCTCGGCGAGTCCGTCCAGTGTACCCAGTCTCTACTGAGCACCCGTATATCATCTCTGATGTCAAACACCAATGGATATGGGATCATCCATCGCCCATCTGTATGGGTCGAGAAGGTATACGCTAGTCTACTCTGGTATATCGATGCCCCGTCTCGATACACCCACGACTAGGGACTTTCAAGGATGTACTTATGGACTACCATGTCCCCACTAGTATGATCCGCATCATAGTCCAGGTAGTCAAGTACACATCCTAAGGGCTTTACCAACATGTAACAGAGAGACAATCAGTGTACACGTTAAGGTAAAGAGAAACCAGATAGCATACTATCATGTCGAGCAAGAAAGTCCTCCCTATATATGTCCAAGCATCCACTACAATATACATTCAATGTACAGTAATGGCCTCTAGGGCATACATATAACTAACACATCTCCCACTTGCACTAGGGCCATCTGTAGCAGTGGTTGTAGTATCTCATACTCAACCATCCCATAAAAGTCTCTCTCTGGGAACAGGCCTTTGTGAGTGGATCCGCTGTGTTGTCCTCTGAGTCTGCTCTCCTAACCCCGATCTCCTTGGAGATCAACCACCTCCATGATCAGGTGATACTGCCTTAGACTATGTCTGGATCACTGATGGGACGGGCGTTCCTTGGCATAAGCCATAACTCCATTGTCACACAATGGGAGGAACATAGTTCATCTCATGAACCAATATACACCCAAACAGCCTCTTTGGTAGCATCTTAAGTAGCGATGTATCCTGCCTTTATCGTCTAGTGTGCCACGGTATCTATCTTGGAACTCTTCCAATATACCGTCCCTTTACTGAGGGTAAAGACAATGCCTGCGACTGACATTCAGTCGTCTTTATCACCTTGGAACCCTTCCAGCGATTCTCCCCAGGATCTATTGATATCATCTCACTACAACTAGTGAGAATCCTAACATCCAATTAAATCTATCTCATAGATCTAAAACTCAGGATTTAGGAGGTATCATTTTGATCCTACAAGGAGAATCTTTGTGATAAGCGGAGATTGATCGAGCGTAGCATAGGAAACTCCTTTCTTATCAAGAGCATGTCATCCACGTACTCTACGAGGATCATCACCATACTCCCTACTACCTTTTTGTATATACAAGGTTCATCTACCATTTTGATGATGTCAAACTCTTTGACTAATTCATCAAAACAGACGTTCCAACTCCGCGATGCCTGCTTTATCCTATAAAACATCTTGCACACGTTTCCGCTGCTCCCACTGTCTACGAGGCCCTCTGGCTGTGTACTTATAGACTCCCTCTTCTAAAACATCATTTAGAAAAGCAGGCATGACACCCAACCACCAGATATCGTAGTCATGGTATGTAGCCGTGGTAAGTAGGATCTGGATGGACTTAAGCATAGTCACTTGAAAAGGTTTCATCATTATCCACGCCTGGTCGATGACGAAAAGCTTTAACAAGTCTAGCTTTGAAAGTCTCAACTTTTCCATCTACACCAAGTAATCTTCTCAAGATATACTTGCTCCTGATGGGGATTTAACCCTTCAGATATAGCAACCAAAGTCCATACTTTGTTGGTGTACATAGATTCCATCTCAGATCGCTAAGCATCCAGCCATTCTTATAGAGTCCCACTCCTGATGGCCAGCTCGAAACTAGTTGGGTCATCATCTCATGATGCAATCCTCGCTCCCACTGTTATAGAGTAACCGAAGTATCTCTCAGGTGGGTGAGGAACCCTACTAGATCGTCGGAGAGGCTGAGGTTCGTTGGAATCTACTGAATCCTTTGGTTCTATCAGCTGCAGTTTGTATGGCTGGAACCTTTCCAGTTCTACATAACAGATCTTGCCTCGAGCTTGTCCGGATTTTGCTTTTCAGACATAGGCCGGACAACCCCTAAATCTTAACTAGCTTAAGACATGGGCTCTTCCCATTCCATATCTCATATGGAGTGGTAGGCAACTAATTTGATTCGAACCCTATTCAATAGGTATGCATCTTCTCAAGTGCATAACTCCCAAGAAGGAAATAGGTAACTCAGTAGTACTCATCATAGAGCATACCTTATCATATAGGGTGTGATTGCTCCGCCCCGATATACCATCGTGCTATGGTGTATTCGGAGGAGTAATGCTGAGAGAGAATCTCATTCTCCTTTAGAAAAGTCCAAGAATTTCATGCTCAAGTATTCTCCTCCTTGATCTCATCATAGGACATAATACTTATACCCGTATTTTGGTTCTCTTCTTCTGACTTATATTCTGTGAATATCTCAAAAGGTTCGGACATGTGTTTCAACAGGAACATGTGTCTGAATCTTGAGAGATTATCAGAGAACGTAATGAAGTATAAAGAACCGGTCCTGGCATGTGTAGACAGGGGACTTTACATACATCAACATGTATCAATCCCAAGAGTTCACTAACTCTTTCTCTGTTTCCATTAAACAGAGCTCTGGTCATCTTATCTTTGTGACATGACTGGCAAGTTTCACAAGATGTAAATTCAAACTGATTTAAATATGCATCTACATGTAACTTCAGCTAGTCGGGTCGCAGTGATATGACCTAGTCTACAATGCCTCAAGAAGGATTCATTCATTTCTGAACTCTTTCTCTTATGTGTGTTCCGTATACTAAGAACTGTAGTTTGATTTAGAACTTCAACGCTTTTAGATAACGTGCCTGAACCGATCAACTTTTGATATAGGAAATGTTCAAAACATTATCCAACAATACAAAATTTTACCGTTTCTTTACTAATAAAGAGACAGATATGATTTTGTATATCAGGTTCGGTATCTAATAACATTCGTTCAGAATCAATGTATTGGTAATACAGGGTGACAGTGACCAACAGACTTGGCTGCAACACTTGCCACGTTTTCTGCCTCATGAAACTTATCACCCGTTCTCAGTTCTATACTTATCTGTAGCCCTATGTAACAGATTACATATCTGGGATCCTGATCCGGTATCAAATACCCAGGACGTAGAGGACATTTGAGAAACAGTTCATTGTAACGAACACACCCGAAGATGATGCATCATCATGCACTTTCTTCGTTTGGGCGGCACGGGAAATCTGGTATTCCCCAATTTCCTGCACTGTCTTATAACAATTATAAGTTGGAGCGGGACCAACATTCCCCAGCTCAGTATAACAAGCGGGTTCGGTCAATATCCGTATTATTATCTTGATTAAGGCGTGATATGGTCGCTACCTGGAGAGAGAGAGAAGAAAACACTCAGCGTGCGCTCTTGCAAGAATAGATTGGTTTTTATTTTATCTAATCAGGATGGCTCCCACTGCTTTTTATCAAATCTTCCTTCAAACCCTAAAAGGAAAGACTAGCCGGGATTAATTACACACTACAAGTTCGCCAATCTTTCAGCCAGGCCAGTGTTGGTACTTTGAGGGAGGTCCCCCGTGCTTTCGCACGAACCTAATTAATGTAAACCTCGTTTTCCCAGAGGCGTAACCTCGTTAACACCTTTCTAGACACCTACTTGATCGGCTAATTGTAATGTATAAAACTCTCCCAGGAGTAACTCTTACTCGCAGCGGGTATCAGGATCCAACTATCTCATAGAAGGTATGCAATCTCATTGCAAATTTCAACACTTGAAATTCCCGATAATATTTTGCCCCTAGCAGCTATATGACCTTAACATAGTCAACAAATCATAAGTGCTAGTCAAGTTCAACCCGTCATTTCCCGATTGAATTAAACCCACCCGCACGACCCTTAACATAGTCAACAAAGTCGAACGACTACCCTAATCCAATCACATCATATGCTTATGCAGATAAGCATTAATTAGCTACCGCACACTACGCCTTAACATAGTCAACAAACGTAGCACGAATACTAACCAGTACTTACCTGAAATGACGGAGGGCTACGACAGGTTTTTCTGAAAACCTTTTGCGTAATGAACTTGATATCGTTGTAGAATCAAATGATTTTGAAATGGAGTGCTTTTGAGGCTTTTCTAGTTTTGCTAAAGGAGTCACTCCCGGTGAAGGGATCGTCGGTCCTTTCCTCGTCGAATGAGGTGCTGGATATATCATATATATCACTGTGCAAAGCAAAAACACTTAAAAGCAATCAAAAGACAAACCGAGGGGTGTATCATCTGTCAGTTATTGCTAAAGGAGTCACTCCCGGTGAAGGGATCTCGGTCCTTTCCTTATCGAATAAGGTGCAGGATATATCACATATACCGCTGTGCAAAGCAAGAACTGTAGCTACCTGTTTTATTTTGAAATTCGATTCTACAACATCTTAGGTTTCTTTTATTTCATTAATCATATTAATGAAGTCCCATCATATAAGTTTACCTAAACATCACAGATAAATACGACGTACACTTATGCCATCCGCATTCGCCTCGATGTCCCCTCGTGCACCGTTAGGTTAGGTAACTAACGGCAGAGCGGGGCAGGGCTGGCGCAGGTGTAAAACATAAGTAACGTCTATATAATATATCATATATACTATATAAAGTATCTATCACAGAACATCACATGATCACATCACAGATATCGCAGCAGAAGAAACATATGAAATATTGGATATACTAGGACGTCCGTGTTTTCAATACGAGCGAGTATAAAACACGGATTCCACGGTCGTGATGAATAGCCAAACCCACACCCCTAGACCCCTACGAGAGCGGCAAGCAGTCCTACCAATTCTGTAGTTAGGAGACCCGGACCCGACTCCTCGAGTTGGTCTCCCACTGGACTCCAGAACCCGGTTACTTGTGCCCTCCTCCTTGGGTCTATCCTAGTGCGGAAAAGTAAATAATATACAAACGGTGACATCTTCCGCAACCTGGAAGTGCCCCAATAAAAGAATATTACATACAAGTTTTTACATGAATGAAAATGAAAAACACTCATCTCACATAAAAACCCCCGGCTATTCAAACACGACGATCCAATATAACATATCCAGCAACACATAACATCACATGTCATCAACGTAAGTAAATATGCGCATCCCAATTGTCGTTGACATATAGCAACGAAACCGGCGATATCACACATTACACTTACGGTCGCAGAAAAGAAAGTGTAAAACTACAACAGTTGGAATCCGCAACCACCTCAGACATCGCATGCCTGACCAAATGAATTACTTAGACATCGCATGCCTAACAATTATAAACCCCGCATTTTAGTCTCAAAATCGAAAACACTTTTCAATATCAAGTCGGGCAATTCAACAGGATTCCCGACATCCTGATCGAATGCTCGTCGGAAACTTTAGTAGGCGGCCGCACCCCCGATACCGTCAACGAAGTGCACCAAGGCGGAACACCGCTACCGCGAGCACCCGAACGGATGCTTTCGGCGACGGGGTTCTCCTACAGTCACTTGGTCGGGGCTATGGAGTGAGGCTGTCTATTAAGTTTATCCGGCGAGTATCCGCGTACACTACGTGATTGCGACGGACTTTTGATCACATCAAAATTCCGTGGCAACCGATCAAGTGAGACTAAATTGCTAGATTTACAACATTCATTCAGTTATCTCATAACTACTTGTGAATTCCAATTATTGTATCACATTCCAGATAAACAGAAAATGTTAAACATTCCGATCAAACAATCGAACACCCAAGTTTTCCCGATACAATCCAACACATGAAATAAGTCTAACAACATTCAGTTCGTGCCTCAGTACCAACGGTCCAGCCGTAGAAGGGTCAAGCCAACGCCTCACATGTGGCACGCCGTACTGCCCCAAACCCGAAGGTTCAAAGGGTAGTTCAAGACGGTCACATAATCGAGTTAAGGTTTGTTGTCTTCTAGAGGGACCATCGCGTTACTTGCACTACTTAAAACGTCGTTAAACTACGGAAAAATCCAACACTTGGAAATTTCCCTACAGGGGAAAAATTGGGTATTTATATCCGGTCGAACTTTTTAACATATTCTAAAATTTATCCGGAAAGCCATATAGAGAAAATCTGATACTCCGATCGAAACACCGAATCCCCAAATCAACCCAGAAAATTCATCTCTGGAAAAAATATTAAAAATTCCCAGGAAAACCAGCACACAAAACTAAGAATTACTGTGCAGAAATAGACGCACAAAACGACAAACCTGCCGCGGATCCGCCGCACGAGCCATGCTCGTGCCGCGGAAACGCGGCGGAATGATGGAATTATGGACTCGTTTTGCACAGTTATTCTTAGGATTCCCTGCTAATTTTTCTGCATATTTTTATTTTCGAAAAATCACAGATTTTAGAAAAAGGACAGAGAGCATGTTCCGGGTTGGGTTTTCGGTTCGCTCGGACTTCAAATTCCGTCTAGACTTCGCCTAAGGCTCTAGCTAGGCTCTGATACCACTGTAGGGTTCCTAGGCACCCTAATGAGGTCTCACAAGGCATCAACCATGCCAATTTCAAAAATTCTAGGTGCCGAGAAACCCGACTACGGACCGTTGGCTAGAAATCTAGGCGAAACAATAACTAGTTAACAACTTTAACTATAAGGAAACGGAAATACAACCTTTGTAGATCCGGTGCTCCACCTCCATATCTCCGTAACGAAGTCCCCTCGCTGTCCAAATCAAAATCCGGGCTCTAGCGTCGGCTTCATCGGAGAATAGGCGGGCTAGGTCGTCGATGTCCATGCCGAAGATGATCTACGTCGAGGCATCGCTAGATCAAGCTCCCACTTCACCAAGTCAAGAAAACTTGTGAAGGAAACACACTCTACTACTTGGAAAGAGGTAGAGGATGAAGAAATAGGAAGTGGGTAGACTTTAGAATTGGATTTCTCACTCATTTCCATCAATCACCATTGATGGAGCTTGCTTTCTTCAAGTGAAGAAGATGAAGAAGAAGAAGCTAGTATTATGATAAGTTTTATAATAAGAATAATAAAATCATTCTTATCATAATCTTAAACATGGTAATGTGTAGAGAGTTAATCATGGTTGAATGGAATGGTTAGGGTTAAGCATGAGACAAAATGGTCACTTGGGTCAAAGCTTCATGAAGCTTCAACTAGAATACAAATCAAGCCACCATTTTCTTTATGCTTAATATTTTTACAAAAAAGAATAAATAGATAAATAAATAAGTGAATAAAACATAACCCTAACCATTAACATGTAACCATGGTTTGATCTTTACACAAAAACCCTAGCAAACATGTATCATCAAACATGATACAATCAAGTGCACAAAAAGTATATCACATATACAATGTGCACATCCGAGAGAGAAAATCCATTTAAAGTGAACTGATACTAGTTAATGCAAAGTAATATATCAAATATATGATTATGCATTAAATCATTAAATCAACACTTGATTTAACGATCCGGTCATGACGCACACAACCGACTGGTATCATTAGTAACAACTTATCGAATCAACACTTGATCCGATAACCCGGCTATATCGCATATAACCGATCAATGTCACATCGCGAGAATCGAATACAGTATCACATACTGGTATTATTCTCGGTCCCGCACATATCTCATATGCGCTCCTATTTCGTTTCGCTTGAGCCAGGAAACCTCTGTATAGGACTCTAAAGACTCGTCAATACGCCGGCAGCAGATGATGATCATATCAAACACCCACAAGCCTCAAGCGGTCTGCTAAACGTAACGGCCACCCGGGTATTGAGCGATCTGAAGATCGATGAGCAAGCCCGCTCACACTACAGTGAATCCAACCAGTAACACTTACCGTACAGTCCGGTCAGATCGTCTGATATGTCGCATATCTCGCATAGGGGTGGTAAACGTCAGACCCCAATAGCTCGATAAGTCGTGTCGATATGAGGTCTATAACAATTCGAGAAACTACTGGTAACACTTACCAGTAAATCTCAGCAACCCTGGCCAGGGATTTCCTGTTATAGCCAATCGAACACAGCGCAACATCAATCCCCTATACCGGGAGAGACGAATCCCCTCCTATCGCTCATTGCCTCCATGTGACTCGGGACTGTACCCAAAAACCACCGTTTTGCATGCCCTCTTGGACGTGGTAAGATGGAAATCAAAGCACAGTGGGAACCACACAAGACTCTATGACGATCTCGGGTCAACAAACTACTCTGTACCAGTGTCACCAGAGAACTGCCATCTGACGTAAGGTATAATACCATCTGGGAGTTCTCGGCGAGTCCGTCCAGTGTACCCAGTCTCTACTGAGCACCCGTATATCATCTCTGATGTCAAACACCAATGGATATGGGATCATCCATCGCCCATCTGTATGGATCGAGAAGGTATACGCTAGTCTACTCTGGTATATCGATGCCCCGTCTCGATACACCCACGACTAGGGACTT
This sequence comes from Agapanthus africanus, assembly GCA_030015575.1. Taxonomy (NCBI): domain Eukaryota; kingdom Viridiplantae; phylum Streptophyta; class Magnoliopsida; order Asparagales; family Amaryllidaceae; genus Agapanthus; species Agapanthus africanus. The sequence goes on from CM057344.1 coordinate 229,237,923, forward strand.
TCAAGGATGTACTTATGGACTACCATGTCCCCACTAGTATGATCCGCATCATAGTCCAGGTAGTCAAGTACACATCCTAAGGGCTTTACCAACATGTAACAGAGAGACAATCAGTGTACACGTTAAGGTAAAGAGCAACCAGATAGCATACTATCATGTCGAGCAAGAAAGTCCTCCCTATATATGTCCAAGCATCCACTACAATATACATCCAATTTACAGTAATGGCCTCTAGGGCATACATATAACTAACACATCTCACGCCCAACGGCAGAGACAACCACTACTAGCATATATACGACGCTGAAGCGAAGAAATATAAAGGAAAACTGATAAAGAAGTAAAACTTTACAACAAGACCGGCTCCCATGAGCACGGCACCCCAAAGTCACCCGAATAATAATACAACACCGAATCCTCACAACCCGTCTCTAAGTCAAATACAAGAAGTGGTAGATGGAGAACACTAGATCCAACAAAAAGATATACAATGTACAACGGATAACCGCTAACCCACCTAAAGCCAAAGGCCTCACAGCCAACCGTAGCAGTATCCGCAAAAGTAGAGATGATAAGACACCATGCCGCGACTACTCTGAAGGTAAGTCCTGAAAAACACTGTGGCACAACGGGGATGAGTTGCCAACTCGTGAATAGTAAATAACATCATACTGTAATCATAAGTATGCACGAACAGCGATAATCTATCACATGTAATCTGATAGCATAAGTATGGCAATATGAATATGCAAAAGTCAAGTAAAGGTTCATCATCAGGGTACTACAACTACATGAAGCAAAGCATATCAAAATAATCCTGAGTGTGGGATTATATATTATAAAACCTCATGCAAAATTGTCAGCATGGAAAAACACCAGTGTCCCTCACTGACACATCAAATCCCAAATTCTCAGGCACCGCATCCTCAGATCGGCCCTCATATCCCGTCAGACTCATGAAACCTGAGTGTCAAACATCGACACCCGAAAACTCATGAAAAAATATACCTGTATGTATATATATGTGTGCGTGTGCGTGTGTATGAGGATATCAACCACGTGTGCCCATCGACGATACGAAAAAAAATCATGGAAACCAGAGTGTCTAACACCGACACTCGAAACATCATGAATCCTTTGTCTAGCATCGACACGTAAATCCTCGTATAATAGGCTCCGTCTGTGGGATCGTCCCGCGGGCTCCGGCAGAACGGTCGGCATAAATCCATCTCATGACTCCGGTCGGTATCCTCCAGATAACCGCCGAGTCCAAATACTATCACCGGTAGGCAGTGCACATCCCCTGCCAGGCTCATCGGCTAATCTATCGACATACATTTCTTGCCTCGGGGTACCATACCGGGCTCCACCATGTACCCGCACACGACCAACTCACTCCTCGCATCGGGTATATATCACAATCTTAGAACCGAAAAATCTCATGGTGGACGCATCGAAATATCATATCAAGAGAAACCGGGTTTTCAAACAATACATAGTTTCTTGAAATACCCCCACGGTTCTCAAATCCATAAATCACATGAAAACTGATATATGCAACATAAAACAGCAGTATGTGCATATCAAAAGAAAAACCGCTCTTTTAAATAAATTCAGCTTTAAAATATATCATGCGGTTCCCAAATCCTACGAAAACAAGTGCAGCATCATATGAGGTGTACATGTAATTGTAGCAAGGTTTAAGTATCTACATGTAAGCAAGTATGTATGATGTATTTCATACGCGCTATAGTCAACGACTCAATATCACATGTCAAAACAGTACCACTTAAGATATATGCAACTATAGAAAAATATGTGGGTGTACATGTCAGTATGTATGCATGATGTACATGTAGTTATAACCGAGTATATGAGTGTACATGTCAATATGTATGCATGATGTATAAGTGGCTATAGCAAGGTATACATGAAATGGAATAAGAGTAATTACCTCAACTATCCCTGTCCAATACAATATCACGTATGTATGTGTCAACAGTATTTCATATGCACAATGGAATAAGAGTCACTACTTCAATTATCCTTATCCACTACAGTATCACGTATGTATATGGGTTGTACGTGTCATGGCAATTACTGACGGTGTGGGTGTAGCATACAAATTAGTGCTCGTGCAACATGAACCGTTTGTAATGTGTTATGTCCAATAGGTACAAGTCAAGGTACAATAGGTAATACTATGCAATGACGTTCATATGAAATCAACTAATTTGCAATAACATGCAGCTATCGTATCATATCAGCCCTGACGCATAACACCATACGTGCGATTTCCCCGTAGATGTTAAATCTACTCACCGATGGTCTCAAGCTATGAAAATCCGACCACCTGCTTCCCCTTGTTCGCAGCGTTCGAAGTCCCCGCTTGCGATCCTAAAATTTCAAAACACATCACATAAGCTAAATATCCTACGTCGACACAAAGATAACGAAATGCAAGGATAACACCCGAAAAATTACACTGCGCACCTAGCGCACTAAACGCGCCCGACATTGGCAAAAACCCTAACTAGGGTTGCTAAACTACGCAACACCAAGTTTAGAATCCGATCATCCCGATCGCGCAAACACAACACAATCAAATACGAGAATATAATAGATATAAACTCGCAACGACCAATTGAACCCACGTCGAAAATACACCGAAACCTAGTAAGCAACTTATCGCAATATTTTGCACAAGTCTAAAGCTAATACAATTCTAGAGATTTCAAACATCTTAAAATAGCTTAACTAAGTTATCGAAACCACCTCCATATTTTTAAACTTGCGTAATTAAGCTTTAGTAAAAATCTAGTAAGCTAAAACTCTTAATTAGACAAAGTAGGAATTAACAACAACTATCATTCTTCCACTAGAATAAGTTTTCCTAAACTTCAATTAACATTTAACACTTCGTCAATTTTAAACCCTAACTTGAATTTCTTTAAAATTATTAGGAATGAATTTATCATGAGTTTAAAGCTATATTAATCAATTAAATAGCCAGCTTAAGATTTAAACATAATAATTAACGATTATGTTAAGAAATTATACCACTTCAAGAACCCACAAAAACAACTAGCTCCATCAAAATTTTCCTCTAAAAAGATGCTTTTCTTGAAGATCTAAGCTAGTTAGTGAAGAAGGATGATGGTTTAATTTTTTTGTTTAGAAATTTTGTGGATTTATTTTTGGATTTGGATGAATTTAGTGAGCAAGAAGAAGAAGAAATGAACTTAACAAAAGAAGGGGGCAGAATTGGGAGCTCGGCAATTGAAGGGGGGGGGGTTGTGAGATAAAAATGAAGAAAGTTCTAGCTAAATGCAATAAATGCTTCATTAAATGCAATTTTGCGACCTTTCCTTCTTTTCTTTTCTTTTTAAAATTAAACCCTTTTGCTCACAAAATATCTAGATATTAGAAGAGAAGGTTCTAAACTAATTCTAGTGATTAGATTAGAAATGATCCCAATTAGAACTAATTAACCCACACAAAAAAGTAATTTCCACTAATTAAGTGCATAAATAACACATTAAAATAATATTTAATTAGGGAAAAATTCTATGTGAACCAAAACATCCTATTGACCCCCAAAGTCCGTGCACTAGTTTTATTCTAGCTAAACTAGGTGCCGATAAGTTTATACGGATGTTTGATCACAATCGGGTTAAAACGGAAAATACTGACTATTTTACCCTAAAACGGAAAAATTTGCATAACGATTTCTAAAACGTTACAATCTTCCCTTTTATAGAAATTCGGTCCCCGAATTAAAATTTAACTATGCGTACCTTCGAAGAGATAGGGGAATTTCATCTGCATCTCGCTCTCGGCCTCCCAAGTGATCTCCTCACTAGTAGGGCTACGCCAAAGAACCTTCACAGATGGCATGACCTTTGACCGAAATTTCTTCACTTGCTGATCCAAAATAACTACCGGCTGCTCGGTGAATGAAAGATCGCGTTCAAGCTGAACGGTCGGGTGCTGAATTATATGAGACGGATCATGAAGGTATCTACGAAGCATCGACACATGGAAAACGGGGTGAACATCCAGAAAACTGGGCGGGAGCTGATTGTTATGATACGAGCGTGTCAAGTTTAGTTCTAAATACCGCAATCAAGACGGTTTCGCACGTAGCTAGCCGGTTGAGTACGGGTCGTCCGCAGGGAGATGGGAATCTTTTTCTATGTGTTTTTCGACGAGTTAAGTCCGGTTGTTCAGATTTTGTTTGTAGTTATCTAAGTGTTGAGTTGATATTTAAAGAGAGCTTGTTAGGGTTAGGATTAGGTTAGTTTGAGTTAGGAGTCTCCACATCTTTCGTTGCCCCACTTAATATCGGTGTTACGGTAATCGGCAACAACGGGGATTAGCACGACTAGGAAGGAACTTGCGAGTATAAGCTAGGCTTTCCAACGCATAGTCCTTCCTTTTGGTGCTTGTCCGTCCGTTCTTGGCTCTTATCCATAACCTCCGGTTAATTCAACCACAACCGGTCTCACTACGGAATCACCGCTATCATGTAGGATAGGGTGCCGTAAGGAGCGGATTGTGGTTGGGTTAACGGGAGTTGATTTAAGTTGTTGGGCAAGGAAAGAGTGAGAGAGATTTCCTTCTCTCAAACTTCCCTTATCCTACCCTAACAAGTATAGAACTACTCACACTTCATAATACGGAAAAATAAAACAACACAAAAGAGGAAGATAGAAAGAAGAAGATTAGAAGAATACGACTAACTGTTTGCGACCTCACCTTGGCGAGGATCAAGCGTAAGTATCATTGTCGTATGTAAGGATAAAGAAAAAGAGAGAAGAAACAAACAACAAGGAAATAACAACAACTACTTAACAATTAAAATTACAACAATTATAACAAGTAAAGAAAGAGACAAGCATGATAATAAAAATGGTCTTCTTTATTCATCACTCTTCACTCAAAAGCTCACTTACAAGTTTAATGGAGAAGAGGTGAGAAGAGGAAGAAGAACAATACTAAAACTAGGCAAAATGAAAAATACAAAGTTGGACCCCTTCCTTCACAAACATCTGGGCTATTTATAGGCCAGAGAATGAAACCCTAGGGCAACCACCAGAACCTAAACAAAAAGACCAAAAAACCCCCCAAAAATCATCAACTGCCGCCACTATATTGCCGCGGATCCGCGGCCTGGACCCCACTTTGGCCGCGGATCCGCGGCCTTATGATTGAATTGGGCCCCCCAATTTTTGGTGCTGGCCTGATCTGTTGTCTACATTATTCTGGTATATGTATTTTCTTATAATTGCTCCACGAATTTTCCAGAATTCTGTTGAGGGAAAGGTGGACTTTTTGTCAAGATTTTGTCATGATTTGCCTCGAGCTCCGCGTAGATCTCTTGGATTTTGTGCTACCATTGAGCCTTGTGCATGAGAATGACATTGATTTGATCTTTTGTCTTCCTATTGATATCTGGCAACATACGGATGAAGAGTAGAGACCGTGTTTTTATCTGTGGTTGGCAGGAACCCGGATTTTGTCGTGTTTTCCATGAATTTCACCGTTTTGGAACCGAGAACCTGTATCCTGCAATTGACTAGCAAACACGGCTCAAGAGTATCTACGGATATGCAATGTGATAAAAATTGGGCGGTATGAAAATGCAAAAATCTGATATGAACAAATACCCCCAAACTCATCATTTGCTCGTCCCGAGCAAAGTCCATTTATTCACAAAAAATTTCCTAACCTCACTTTCGCAGGGAACGCGATTGCACTGAGCATGTGCAACAAGCCGTTAAACCTCTAGGTGTCCCTAGTAGGAGGAGTGTTGTCTCCTGAGGGTTTTCAGCGGATACTACCCACAAAATCCGGTCAAGTTGGTTTGTAAAAATGACTAAGTTTCAAACCCTAAAGTTTTGTTTTAGAAAATAACAATTCTATAATCCTTAGTCTAGACTATCGAACCTTTATTTTTCACACCTCACATCTTATTTAACTACAAATTTTATATGTCTTTACGTGCAGTGCGGATAGTGTCGTTAAGTTCCAGAAGGATCGATTAGAGTCATCATGTCGCACAATAAAGCCCAGATAACAATTTTAAAAGGATCACATAAGTTTTATAATGAGTTAAGCATTTTTCAAGTTTCGTTTTCCAGTAAGGTTTCAACTTCAGAATTTCTATCTTCCTTAACAGGAAACTAAGTCGTATTTTTCACTCCACCTTTTTCTTGTTTTCATTTCATACACACCTTTGTGAACGTGCGATAGTCTTTATCAAAGAGTAAAACCTTCATATCTCCGTTAAATTTTTTTTTATAAAAGCCTGTCTTTTATCAAGATTATTCTCACACAAAGAACCGTTAGGAATTTTAACTCGGAGAGAACACTTGCTTGACTTTGTTTTAAACTGGACTTTCTAGGCTTCTTAGCGAGCTTTGGGCCAATGCACCCAAACCAGTTGGTTTTAGGGCATTAGGTGTAGAAACACCCCAGCGGACTTAATTACTCAAGTTACCTAGGTCTAAAAACAAAAGACAGTTTGGCGTGAAAATCAGATGATTTAATACGAACGGAGATATAACCGGCAGTTCAAATATTTTTTTTGGATAAAAGACGTGTCTAGTGGGTTTGGTGTGTAATCATTCCAATCAAGTTTCAGATGGGTTATTTTTCAGACTTAGCTCCAATTATGGCATCAATAACATTCCTTCATATTCGCTTTACTTCATAAACTATTCTTGACATTACTTATTTCAGAACAAACCTATTTGATCCTCAGAAAATCATTTATCTGTTTAAAAGTTTAAACATGAAAGACTTGTCATCTATTTCCCAAAATCTTACGACACGTGTAGTGTGATGTAAAGACTTATATCAGCTATAGTTAACTTCAAAGGAGAGTTATCTTTCAGATTTTCAAAATCCAAACATAAGATCTAGTTATTCCTATTTTTTCAAACAAAAACCGTCGAATGTTGAATCAGAGTTCTTCCACAAGCTAACTTGACAAAAAAGTTTTTATATTTTTTAGAAAATTTTCAAATTTTTATGGATTTTATGAATTTAAATATGCAGATGCAAAATATACATATGAATGCGAAGGTAAGAAATGCGTACCGAGCGTACCCCCAAACTTAAACTGGACAGTGTCCTCACTGTCGTTGCATGAAGAGATCAGTTTGAAGGTTCAAAATTGTCGGTTAGCGATACACAAGTTTTATTTGTTTTTGAAAGAAAAGAAAAAGAATATACACAAATATAAACAAAATGGTTTATACATACCCCCAAACTTATTTGGAACAGTGTCCACTGTGCTTGGCTGGATAACCGAAGTTTGGAGGTAGGCAGAGGAAGATCAAGCAAGGTAAACCGGCTCCTGTAAGAACAGGAGCTCCTCTGTTGGTTCGGCGCTAAGGTACGGTTTGCATCGGTGTCCGTTCACTTTGAAGAGTGAACCGTCCTTTGGATTTTCCAAATCCACAGCGCCCTGCGGATACACAGTCCGCACAAAATACGGCCCTTTCCAGCGAGATCGGAGCTTTCCAGGATGGAAATGAAGTCGGGTGTCGTAAAGAAGTACCTGTTGACCAGGTACGAAGGTTTTGCGCACAAGGTGTTTATCATGAAACACCTTCGTTCGATTCTTAACGACAACCGCGTTGTCGTAAGCCTCATCCCTAAGCTCGCTCAGTTCGTTCAGCTGCAGCTTCCGATGGCTGCCCGCGTCCTCCAGAGACAGATTCAGCTCCTTTATCGCCCAAAACGCGCGATGCTCGATTTCGACAGGAAGGTGGCAGGCTTTTCCGTACACAAGCCGATAGGGAGACATGCCAAGGTCGGTCTTATAAGCGGTTCTAAATGCCCAAAGGGCATCAGTGAGTTTCAAAGACCAATCCTTACGGTTCTTGGAAACCGTTTTCTCCAGTATCTGCTTGATTTGCCGATTTGAAACTTCGGCCTGCCCGCAGGTTTGGGGGTGGTAGGGCGTAGAAAGCTTATGATTAATGGAGTATTTCCGCATCAAGGCCTCGAAAGTCCTATTGCAGAAATGACTTCCATTGTCGCTAATGATTGCTCGGGGGTGCCCAAACCGTGAGAAAATGTTTTCTTTAAGGAACCTAACGACAACCTTGTTGTCGTTAGTTCGGCTGGGCACAGCCTCGACCCATTTAGAGACGTAATCAACAGCTAGAAGAATGTACAAGTTCCCAAAAGAGCTGGGAAACGGCCCCATGAAGTCTATCCCCCAAACATCGAAAATCTCCATAACCAAGATCGGTTGGAGCGGCATCTCATTCCTCCGGGATATCCGGCCCATGTGTTGGCACCGGGAGCAAGTCTTGCAATAGTCGTGAGCGTCTTTGAAAAGTTGTGGCCAGTAGAAACCACATTGCAAGATCTTCTCAGCTGTCTTTCTGGGCCCAAAATGCCCGCCACATGCTTGGTCGTGGCAAAATGACAGCACACTCTTGAATTCCTCATCAGGGACACACCGACGAATAATCTGGTCGGGACAGTACTTGAACAAGTAGGGTTCGTCCCAGTAAAAATGTTTTACTTGGGATAAGAAGCGAAGTCTGTCCTGACTCGACCATTCGGTCGGTAGCAATCCCGTGGCCAAATAGTTCACAATATCTGCGAACCAGGGTTCGCAAGATACTGTCAAGAGTTGTTCATCCGGGAAAACGTCGTTTATCGGAATTGGAAGCGAAGGCGAAGAAGGAAGTCGCGAGAGATGGTCGGCAACCACGTTTTCACATCCTCGTTTGTCCTTAATGACAAGGTCAAACTCTTGAAGCAAGAGGATCCAACGGATTAACCGAGATTTTGCATCTTTCTTCGCAAAAAGATGGCGCAAAGCTGAATGGTCCGTGTAGACAATGACTGGAGAGCCGATGAGGTAGGGCCTGAACTTTTCTAGAGCAAATACAACAGCTAAGAATTCCTTCTCAGTCGTTGTATAATTGAGTTGTGCGTCGTTCAGGTTCCGGCTCGCGTAATAGATTACGTGCGGTATCTTGTTGATGTGCTGTCCAAGGACAGCACCGATGGCAAAGTCGGATGCATCGCACATAATCTCGAATGGGTGCGTCCAGTCAGGAGAAGAAAGAACGGGAGCAGAAGTAAGTGAGCGTTTTAGTGACTCGAATGCAGTCACACAGCTCGAGTTGAAGTCGAAAGGCGTGTCCTTGGCCAGCAAAAGAGTCAAGGGCCTAGCAATCTTGCTAAAGTCCTTGATAAACCGTCTATAGAAACCGGCATGGCCAAGGAAGGTTCGGATATCTCTGACGCATCGGGGAGGAGGCAGATTGGAAATGACCTCAATCTTTGCTTTGTCAACCTCTATGCCATTTTGCGAGATGATATGTCCTAAGACAATACCTTCACGCACCATGAAGTGGCATTTCTCCCAGTTCAAAGTGAGGTTCTTGTCCTTACATCGTGTAAGGACAGCGTCAAGATGCAGCAAACACTCGTCAAAGGAGTCGCCGAAAATGGAGAAGTCATCCATGAAAATCTCCAGAAATTTCTCCACCATGTCTGAGAAAATCCCCATCATACACCGCTGGAAGGTAGAGGGCGCATTGCATAACCCAAAGGGCATGCGTCGATATGCAAACGTGCCGAAAGGACAAGTGAAAGTGGTTTTGTCCTGGTCTTTTTCGGCGATGGGAATTTGATTGTAGCCAGAGTAGCCATCAAGAAAGCAATAGTACTCATGTCCGGCCAATCGTTCGAGCATCTGGTCAATAAAAGGTAGCGGAAAGTGGTCTTTCCGCGTTGCGGCGTTGAGTTTTCTGTAATCGATGCAAACTCGCCACCCAGTTTGGGTGCGAGTAGGGATTAACTCATTCGCCTCGTTGGTTATGACCGTGATGCCCGACTTCTTGGGGACAACGTGAATGGGGCTAACCCACTGGCTATCAGAGATAGGGTAAATGATACCACTATCTAGACATTTGACGATCTCCTTCTTCACAGCCTCCTTCATGACTGGATTAAGACGTCTTTGTGGATCCCGGGCTGGTTTGGCATCATCCATCAGATGAATGTGATGCTCAACGATGAGGGGACTAATCCCCTTGATGTCCGCCATGGACCAGCCAAAAGCTTGCCTGTTGCCGTGCAAGACCGTGAGAAGGGCTTTCTCTTGCTCGGGAGCTAGAGAAGCCGAGATGATGACAGGGAGGGTCTCGTTCTCACCTAAGTAAGCATACTTAAGGTGAGACGGCAACGGCTTGAGTTCGAGCGTTGGAGGTGAAATGATGGAAGGCAAGACTGGTGCAAAGGTCTCGAACTCAAAGGACTCCAGCAAAGGTTCAAAACGAGTGTAGGCAACCGAGTCGGATGGTTCAGGTAACTCATCCGAAAAGTCGAAAGATTCAAACTCGGGTTGTGCGCGGCTAAGATCGTTCGTGAACGTGAAACACTCGTAGTCGTTATCGGGCGCAGAAACAGCAGCAGGTTCGAAGAGACACGCACTAGTGGCGTCAAGATTGTCGTGTTCAAACAGAAACTCCTCGAATTCACACTCTTCTGGTGTGATCTCCTGGATCGAGCAAACATCCAGTATATGAGCATTAGGTTCGGCGGGCTGATTCCCCAACCTAAAAATGTTGAGTTCAATTGTCATATTTCCAAAAGAGAGGTTCATTGAACCATTGCGACAATTGATCACAGCATTTGAGGTTGCGAGAAATGGGCGACCGAGTATCACCGGAATTTGATTCCGGGGGTTAGCTACAGGCTGTGTATCTAAGACAATGAAGTCGACGGGGAATATGAAGTCCCCGACTTTGATTAACACATCCTCTAGCTCACCCCTAGGATGGGTGATCGATCGGTCGGCCATCTGGAGAGTGCAGTGTGTGGGTTTCAGCTCTCCGACGCCTAATTGCTCGTATACTGAATACGGAAGCAAGTTAACACTGGCACCAAGATCTAATAGTGCGCGGTTGATGTTCTTATCCCCAATAGTAATTGAAATCGTAGGACAGCCAGGGTCCTTCCGTTTTTGTGGTAAAGATTGGGTAAGGGCATCACTCACAGCACTAGCCAAGAAAACCTTCTTGGGTACCTGAGACTTCCTCTTTTTCGTGCACAAGTCCTTTAAGATTTTCGCGTAAGAAGGGACTTGTTGGACAGCATCTAAAAGAGGAATGTTAATGTTAACTTGCTTGAATAACTCCAAAATCTTCTCCATTTGTGGATTTTGTTTGTTAGACCTCAACCGGTTTGGAAATGGAACATTTTGAAAATTGGTTGAGTCTAATGCTGGAGGAGGAGATTTTGGAGTTGGAACGGATCCCAGAATAGGTGTTTTCGTGGAGTGAGAAGCGGGTCCGTTTAGAGAAGAAGAGGAAGGAGAGCCTTGTGAAGAACGGAGAATAGGCTCGGAAGACGAAGAAGAAGAAGCAGCGGCCGGGGCATCATCGTTGATCCGTTTGCCAATGTTGTTCTGCAGCACCCTTCCCGATCTCAGTGTAGTCACGGCACTCACATTATGGTTTTGTTGTTCAAGAGCAACATGTGCATTATGTGGGTGACCGGGATTTGGAAGTGGCTGGGACGGGAGCTTCCCCTTCTCTCGCTCGCTCAAGGCCGCGTTCAGCTGTGCAATCTGGGCCTCGATGGTCTTGATGCTCTGCCCGTGTGCGGCGGTGTGTTGCACTAAAGATTGGATCGAAGACTGGATGTTGGCGGTGGATTGAGTCGATTGTTTAACAAACGCATCCAGACTTCGCTCGAGCGAGGAAACCTTATCGTTGTTAGACGGAACAAGGTTGTTTGGTGGAAAAGAATTGTTCGGTGCAAAGTTGTTCGTCTGGTTTTGGTAAGGTTGGGGTTGGAAGGGCTGCTGATACTGAGTTTGTTGTTGCGCTTGTTGTTGCGGTGGAGGGGCCCTTTGGAAATTGTTGCCCTGGAATTGATTCTGATTCTGATTCCAGGCGAAATTGGGGTGGTTCCTCCAACCGGGATTGTAGGTGGAAGAGTATGGATCATTCCTCGGTCTTTGCTGGAATGCATTAACCTGATCCTGTCCTTGCGATGGTGGATTGTAAGGACACTCTTCGGTCAAGTGAGAAGGATCGGAACAACAAGCGCAGATGGTACGAAGGGGGAGAACAGGGGCAGGAGTAGGAGAAGAAAATTTGCTCTCTATTGCTTCAAGCTTTTTTGTTATTACAGCCATTTCAGCTCTCATCGCAATAGAGACATCAAGCTGGTGAATTCCTACCCTAGACTGACCGGTAGAAGTGGAGGTAGAAGAAGAAGAAGGAGTCGGTCTGGTGCTCTCCCACTGTAGCGTTTGCTCCGCAAGATCGTCAAAGAACTGCCACGCTTCCTCGTCAGATTTGGATAGGAAGTGGCCCTGACAGATGGTTTCCAGCAACTGCTTCGTTGCTGGGTTCAGTCCCTCGTATAAGGTTTGGCAGAGTTGCCATTTCTCTATACCGTGGTGAGGACACTGAACAAGAAGGTCTTTGTACCGGTCAAAGCACTTCCAGAAGGGTTCAGAAGGAAGCTGGGAGAATTGGTTGATCTCATTTCGAATTCTTGCGGTCTTATGATTTGGGTAGAATTTTTTCAGAAACGCTTTAACAAACTCGTCCCAGCTGGTGATTGAGTGGGAAGCGGTGCTATACAGCCATTTTTCTGCGAGATCGCATAAAGTGAACGGAATGACCCGTAGACGTATAGCATCGTCCGACAGCTGGGTTGTTTTCATCATGGCACAGACGTTTTGAAATTTGTTAATGAAGATATAGGCATCTTCAGATTCAAGCCCATGAAAACGTGGAAGCATGTTGATGAAATGGGGCTTAATTTCAAAGTTGTCCCCATTGGCCGGAGGAAGAGAAAGGCAGGTTGGAAGTGCAGAACGGGTAGGGTAGAAACGATCCTGGAGCGCAATTCGCTGCGGCGCTACAACAGGCGGAGGTGGTGGGAGATTGGTCTCCATAGGAGGTGGAGCCAATCCCGGGGTGGTCAACGAGATGTTCGGATTAAATCCCGACATCGCGGAAGAAGAGGTTGGTGAAGGTGAAGGTGAAGGTGAAGATGTACGAACAGAATTTCGGTCAACGTCGGAGTTGGCCGGCAAAGGAAGGGGTGAAAGAGGAGTGGACGGAGTATCGACTTCGGAGTCGATCGCGTAGTCGGTCGCGACTAACGTAACGCGGACTAGACGGGCGCTAGTGTCCCGAGTCCAAGCGGACATACACTAAACGAGTTTAGTATAGTCAAAGCGAAGAAGGTGAGGGTAAGAAAACGTCAATGAAGAAAGGCGATGGGTGTTGGGTGAAAATGGATTTGGCGACAAAAGGGCAAGTTTTTGTAAAAGTTTTTGATTTTTTCTTTTTTTTTTTTTTTAGAAAAAGATTTACAGAAGTATGTACGGGAATACGGCTTAAGCAATCACAAACAAGATATGCACAATCACACCTAGATCTAGAGTAACCTAGGTCTACTAGACCTGCTCCTGAACTTGATTGTCGAAGTTAAACAGTGTCGAGAAACAGGCTTAAAAATACACTGATCACGAGGCCAGGTAAGTGCAGAGATAAGGGGAGGTTGTCCAACGCTTTCGCGAAGTTCCTTAATTAAATAACCCTTTCTCTTTCGGCGGTTGCGCCTTTAACACTTTCCTAGACACCCCGTAAACAATATACGGTTAAGCAAGGTTCTAAACAAGGTTTATCTTCTCCTAATGAGCGCGAAGTCCTTAGGGCTGAAGTCTAGTATTTTTTTAATTACAATGGACAATGCATATGCTTTAGTGATTTCCGGGGTCCTGGGAAGGGTGATGAAATCCCCACCCAATCTGGATTGGTTTCAAGCCCCTTAAGTCCGTATTAAAGAATGCAAAACAGTAACAATATCAACAGCAAACAATTTTTATTTGCGGCGCAAAGAATCCTGCACAAGAACAGTTTATTGGAAAGGGGAGAAGAATTTGCGCAAAGAAGGCTGCAGAAAACACAATTCAGTGGAGCTCAGAGGAGTGGAGAGAGGCAGAGGGACTTACAGAGAGAAGATGGCACACTGACCCCACCAAGTGGCCGCGGAAGGGCGGCAAAAAGGCCCTAATGCCGCGGTTCCGCGGCGGAAATGAGGAATTGGTGATTAATTTTTCTGGTGTGGGCTCTGTTTGATCTCCTCTACTTGTCTGGATGTGTGGAATTCTAATATGCTCACTGTATCTGCTCCAGATTTCTACAGTAGACCGGATGCTTCGTTTTTGTCCGTCGCGGTGTAGCCGCGAACTGTGGGTCTATCTTCCCACGTCTTTGGCACTGTACTTGAACTCCGTATTTCCAACGTCTTAGGCGTCGATCTTGAGCTTCGTATTTCCTGCACACTTGCACAAAAACTAATCAAGAATAACAAGATGATTTTTACAAAGTATATATTTTTTTTTGGTTTTTGGTTGTTTTTATATTCACAAATTAACCCGAAATTTCACTTAGAAATAGACTACCGTCTCCCCGGCAACGGCGCCATTTGATTGTTATGATACGAGCGTGTCAAGTTTAGTTCTAAATACCGCAATCAAGACGGTTTGGCACGTAGCTAGCCGGTTGAGTACGGGTCGTCCGCAGGGAGATGGGAATCTTTTTCTATGTGTTTTTCGACGAGTTAAGTCCGGTTGTTCAGATTTTGTTTGTAGTTATCTAAGTGTTGAGTTGATATTTAAAGAGAGCTTGTTAGGGTTAGGATTAGGTTAGTTTGAGTTAGGAGTCTCCACATCTTTCGTTGCCCCACTTAATATCGGTGTTACGGTAATCGGCAACAACGGGGATTAGCACGACTAGGAAGGAACTTGCGAGTATAAGCTAGGCTTTCCAACGCATAGTCCTTCCTTTTGGTGCTTGTCCGTCCGTTCTTGGCTCTTATCCATAACCTCCGGTTAATTCAACCACAACCGGTCTCACTACGGAATCACCGCTATCATGTAGGATAGGGTGCCGTAAGGAGCGGATTGTGGTTGGGTTAACGGGAGTTGATTTAAGTTGTTGGGCAAGGAAAGAGTGAGAGAGATTTCCTTCTCTCAAACTTCCCTTATCCTACCCTAACAAGTATAGAACTACTCACACTTCATAATACGGAAAAATAAAACAACACAAAAGAGGAAGATAGAAAGAAGAAGATTAGAAGAATACGACTAACTGTTTGCGACCTCACCTTGGCGAGGATCAAGCGTAAGTATCATTGTCGTATGTAAGGATAAAGAAAAAGAGAGAAGAAACAAACAACAAGGAAATAACAACAACTACTTAACAATTAAAATTACAACAATTATAACAAGTAAAGAAAGAGACAAGCATGATAATAAAAATGGTCTTCTTTATTCATCACTCTTCACTCAAAAGCTCACTTACAAGTTTAATGGAGAAGAGGTGAGAAGAGGAAGAAGAACAATACTAAAACTAGGCAAAATGAAAAATACAAAGTTGGACCCCTTCCTTCACAAACTTCTGGGCTATTTATAGGCCAGAGAATGAAACCCTAGGGCAACCACCAGAACCTAAACAAAAAGACCAAAAAACCCCCCAAAAATCATCAACTGCCGCCACTATATTGCCGCGGATCCGCGGCCTGGACCCCACTTTGGCCGCGGATCCGCGGCCTTATGATTGAATTGGGCCCCCCAATTTTTGGTGCTGGCCTGATCTGTTATCTACATTATTCTGGTATATGTATTTTCTTATAATTGCTCCACGAATTTTCCAGAATTCTGTTGAGGGAAAGGTGGACTTTTTGTCAAGATTTTGTCATGATTTGCCTCGAGCTCCGCGTAGATCTCTTGGATTTTGTGCTACCATTGAGCCTTGTGCATGAGAATGACATTGATTTGATCTTTTGTCTTCCTATTGATATCTGGCAACATACGGATGAAGAGCAGAGACCGTGTTTTTATCTGTGGTTGGCAGGAACCCGGATTTTGTCGTGTTTTCCATGAATTTCACCGTTTTGGAACCGAGAACCTGTATCCTGCAATTCACTAGCAAACACGGCTCAAGAGTATCTACGGATATGCAATGTGATAAAAATTGGGCGGTATGAAAATGCAAAAATCTGATATGAACAGGAGCGCCAAATGATAAGCAACAGAACCAACTCGCTCAAGGATCTCGAAAGGACCTACAAATCTGGGACTGAGCTTCCCCTTCCTCCCAAATCGTATAACGCCCTTTATCGGAGAAATCCTCAGGAATACATGACCCCCCACTGCGAACTCAAGTCTGCGACGACGACGGCCGGCATAAGACTTCTGCCTGCACTGGGCTGCTCTCATCCTGTCCTGAATCAGCTGGATCTTCTCCGTAGTCTCCTGAACTAGCTGGGGTCCTAAAACCCTACTCTCGCAGAGTTCGGTCTAACAGACTGGCGATCGACACTTCCTACCATACAGAGCCTCAAAAGGTGCCATCTGAATAGTCTCTTGAAAGCTGTTGTTGTAGGAGAACTCAATCAACGGCAAGTGACGATCCCAACTGCCACCAAAATCAAGCACACATGCACGGAGCATATCTTCCAGTGTCTGTATAGTCCGCTCCGACTGACCGTCGGTCTGTGGATGAAAAGCAGTGCTAAAACTCAACCGGGTACCCAAAGCTTCCTGAAGCTTCTGCCAAAGACGGCTAGTAAACTGGGTGCCTCTGTCGGATACTATGCATGTGGTAACGCCGTGCAAACGCACAATCTCATCTAAGTACAACTAAGCATACTGAGCATAACCGAAAGTGGTCTTCACTGGAAGGAAGTGAGCCGCTTTCGACAACCGGTCAACAATCACCCAAATGGAGTCATACCCTCGAATGGTCCTGGGTAGACCCACAATGAAGTCCGTGGAAATCTGCTCCCATTTCCACTCCGGAACGGGTAATGGCTGCAACTCTCCAGACGGTCTCTGATGCTCAGCCTTGACTTGCTGACAAGTCAGGCACCTCGAAACGAAGTCCGAAATATCGCTCTTCATCCCTTCCGACCAGTAAAAGTCTCTCAAGTCACGGTACATCTTGGTGGAACCTGGACGAACGCTAAAGGCCGACTGATGTGCCTGCTCTAGGATCTCACGTCTCAACCCATCCGCATCTGGTACACACAAGCGAGTCCCGCATTGTAGCACACCCTGGTCATCAATCATGAACTCTGAAACTGTACCCTGCCAAACAAGCTCAAGAATCTCAGATAAACGAGCATCACTGGGCTGCACCTCACGGATACGATAAAGTAGTAGTGGACGGGCGCGGACATGAGCAAGCTATCCCCCAGCGGAAGTGAACTCGAACTGCACCCTACCATTACACAAGAGCTGCCAATCTGCAGAAGACTGTCGCTGAACTACACTCAACTGGGACAAGCTACCCCCGGGCCTATGGCTCAAAGCATCAGCTACCACATTCGCCTTTCCCGGGTGATAAAGGATCTCAAAATCATAATCCTTTACAAGCTCCATCCAACGGCGCTATCACGGATTCAAATCCCGCTGCTGGAAGATGTACTTCAAGCGCTTGTGATTCGTGATGATCTGACACGACCCCCCGTACAAGTAGTGTCTCCAAATCTTCAACGCAAAGTCCACCGCGACCATCTCAAGATCGTGAGTGGGGTAATTCTGCTCGTGCTTCTTTAGCTTCTTAGAAGCATAAGCAATCACTCTATCATGCTGCATCAGTACACAACCGAGCCCCACTCGAAAAGCATCACAGAAAACAACATAGCCGGCCGATCCAGAAAGCAAAGATAGAACCGGTGCTTTTGTCAATCGAGTCTTCAACTGCTGAAAACTCTGCTCGCACGCATCAGTCCAAAGAAAAGGAACTCCCTTCTGGGTCAGTCCAGTCAGCGGTGCAGCGAAACTTGAGAAATCCTGCACAAAACGGCGATAATAACCAGCTAAGCCTAAAAAGCTGCGGACCTCAGTCACCGATACAAGTCTGGGCCAAAGCTGCATATCCTCAATCTTCCTCGGGTCCAAAAGAATACCATCACCAGTCACCACATGACCCAGGAAGTCAAATCTATCAAGACAAAACGCGCACTTTGATAATTTAGCATACAGCTGGTGCTCTCTCAAAATCTGCAAAGCAATTCTCAAGTGCTGCTCATGCTCCTCACAACCCTTAGAGTAGACCTGAATGTCATCAATAAACACAATAATAAACTAGTCGAGGTACGGCCTAAAAATCCGATTCATCAAAACCATGAATGCTGCCGGCGCATTGGTGAGTCCGAACGACATCACCAGAAATTCATAATGCACATAGCGCGTACGAAAAGCAGTCTTCGAAATGTCATCATTCCGAACCAGCAACTGATGATAACCCGAATGCAAATCAATCTTAGAAAAATGTTTCGGACCCTGAAGCTGATCAATTAAATCATCAATGCGGGGTAAAGGATACGTATTCCTCACCGTAACTCGGTTCAATTGACGATAATTCACAAACAACCTCAAACTACCATCCTTCTTCTTGACGAATAGAACAGGAGCTCCCCACGGTGAAACACTCGGACAAACAAGTCCCCTATCAAGAAATTCTTGCAATTGATTTTTAAGCTCTCTAATCTCTGCCGGAGCCATCCAATTAGGCGGTATAGAAATAGGCTTCATGCCAGGAATCAGATAATTGCAGAACTCAATATCGCACTCTGGCAGCATCCCAGGCAACTCATCTGGAAAAACGTCGGGAAACTCTCGCACGGTAAGAACCTGTTCCAACAACTCCACTGTGGCTCCGATATCGAGAATGAAAGACAAGAATCCCCAACGTCCCCTCCTCAAAATCCGACTAGCGCAAATGACAGAAATCAAACTGTGAGGGGTGGCACCACGGTCCCCCTGTATAACAAACACTGACTCGCCGAGAAAACAAAACCTAACAGTCTTCTCGCGGTAGTCCACGGAAACGTAGCAAGTAGCTAACCAGTCCATGCCCAGGAGAACGTTGAAGTCCAACATCTCGTAAAGGATCAAGTCGACAGACAAATCTCTATCTCCTAAACGGACAGCACACAACCGGAACAAGTGTCGTGCAACAAACGACTCTCCAACAGGACTAGTCACGACAAGCTGCTGATCAAGCAAACACGACTCTCGGCCTAACCTCGGCACGAAGTGCGTAGTAACATATGAATGCGTAGATCCCGGATCGAAAAGAACATGTGCATCATAAGAACATACAGAAAGGGTACCTGAAACCACGGCATTGGACGCCTGTGCGTCCGGATGAGTCAAGGCAAACACCCGAGCCTGCCCTCTACCGGCAACTGGCTGCCCTCTGCCTCGGCCACCCCATCCTCTTGGCATAAAGCTACCACGACCATGACCCCTCTGAGTAAGAGTCTTACGCGGCGCAACAACAGGCATAAGAGTCAACACTCTCTGAGGCGAAGAAGGTGGTAAGGTAACCTGCGGTATAACTGCTTTGCCCTCCAGTATCTCAGTACAATCTCGAACCCGATGATATAAACTCCCGCACCGGAAACATCCAGATGAAGACCGCTGACACTCCTGGGGATAAGAGCTAAATAACTGGCCTGGTCTCAAGCCTCCACTACCCCCAGTACCTGTACAGAATCTATCACGTCGTCTAAAAGTCTGCCTCTGTGCTGGCACACCAGTACGAGCCTTCTTCGGTTCCGGAACAACCGACGACTGAGAAAGACGCTCCTCCACCAATAGGGCTGCATCCACAGCTGCTGCATACGTGTCACAATACTGAATACTGATGGCGAGGAACAACTGGGTAAGTAGGCCTCAAACAAATCTCTTCACCCTCATCTCTTCAGTCGCTACCAAGTACGGAGCATACACAGACAGCTCGGTAAACAGTACATCATACTCAGACACCGTCATCCCCGGAGTCTGGCGTAACGACTCGAATCTGCGGGCTCGCGCATCCCTGTTTCTCGGTGGAAGAAAACGGGCGAGAAACACCATCACAAACTCAACCCAGGTCATAGGAGCAAAACCTGCGGCTCTGCCCCTCTCCAAGGACTCACACCACTTCTGGGCCAGACCCTCCAGACGGAAGCTCGCGAACTCCACCCATCTCTCGTCGGAGCATTAGAGAGAACGACAAATCCAGGCCATCCGGTCGATAAACGACTGCGGATCCTCAGCAGCATCAGTGCCAGTGAACACCGGAGGCCTCAGCCTCATGAACTCTGTCAGTGACACGGTAATAACCTCTGGAGCTGTAGCTGAGACTACCGGAACAGTAGGTACCATCGTGGTGCCTGCAACGGGTGGAACAACTGCCTACCCCTGCACTCGAATGGCCTCAACTAATGTCCCCATAATTTGGCGCAGGTCCTGTATACCATCCCCAAACATAGCAATGTGCTCTGGTACAACAGGCGTAACGCCCTGGTCAGTCCTCGCCTCGGACAAGTCAACTCTGACCTCGGCCCTCGCAGCCGCTCTCTGAGCCCTCGTAGTCTTCGGCGGCATATAGGCTGGAAATTGAAACAAGATTCACTAAGGATACAGAAATCGAATCATAAAGATGTTCAAAATCACGGAAAGAATTTCAATCAACAAGTCCTAAGGTCACTTAGGCAGAGTACCGCGTCGTAAGTATGCCGCGGAACATACACATGCTAAATTACTCTGCTTAAGCTACCTACTCCATCATACCAAGGTCATCCTATACTCCGAAAGGTAAAACCTAGCGCTCTGATACCAACTTTGTCACGACGCATAAATAGGCCCGTAACCGGCACTTAAACTACGTAACGTCTACAGGCGTACGCAACTTAAGTTAGCCGAAACCCAGAAATCTAAACTACCCAAAAATGGATAAACGGAGAAAAATATAGTTTAAATCATTCGGAAAATCCCAAGTAAAATCTTTAAATTTAGTTTTCTTTCTTGAAAATATCGACAGCACCTCCTTTGTAAAAACTATCCCCGAAAACAGGTACAACATAGAATATAAATAAAGCATCCCAAACAGGAGAAACTCACGCCCAACGGCGGAGACAACAACCACAAGCATATATACGACGCCGAAGCGAAGAAATATAAAAGAAAACTGCATAAACAAGCAAAACTTTACAACAAGACCGGCTCCCACAAGCACGGCACCCCAAAGTCACCCGAATAATAATACAACACCGAATCCTCACAACCCGTCTCTAAGTAAAATACAAGAAGTGGTAGATGGAGAATACTAGATCCAACAAAAAGATATACAATGTACAAACGAATAACCGCAAACCCACTTAAAAGAAAAGGCCTCACAGCCAACCGTAGCGGTATCCGCAAAAGTAGAGATGATAAGACACCCTACCTCGACTACTCTGAGGGTAAGTCCTGCAAAGCACTGTGGCATAACGGGGGTGAGTTGCCAACTCATGAATAGTAATTAACATAATACTGTAATCGCAAGTATGCACGAATAGCGATAATCTATCACATGTAATCCGATAGCATAAGTATGGCAATATGAATATGCAACAGTCATGTAAAGGTACATCATCAGGGTACTAAAACTACATGAAGCAAAGCATATCAAAATAATCCTGAGTGTGGGATGATTTAATATAAAACCTCATGCAAAATCGTCAGCATGGAAAAACACCAGTGTCCCTTACTGACACATCAAATCCCAAATCCTCAGGCACCGCATCCTCAGATCGGCCCTCATATCCCGTCAGTCTCATGAAACCTGAGTGTCAATCATCGACACCCGAAAACTCATGAAAACATATACATGTATGTATATATGTGTATGTGTGTGTGTGTGTACGAGGATATCATCCACATATGTCCATCGAAGATACGAAAAAAATCATGGAAACCCGAGTGTCTAACACCGACACTCGAAACATCATGAAACTCGTGTCTAGCATCGACACATAAATCCTTGAATAATAGGCTTCGTCTGCGGGATCGGCCCGCGGGCTTCGGCAGAACGGTCGGCCTAAATCCATCTCATGACTCCGGTCGGTATCCTCCAGATAACCGCCGAGTCCAAATACTGTCATCGGTATGTAGTGCACATCCCCTGCCAGGCTCATCGACTAATCCATCGACATACGTTTCTTGCCCCGGGGTACCATACCGGGCTCCACCATGTACCTGCACACGGCCCACTTACTCCTCGCATCGGGTATAAATCACAATCTCAGAACCGAGAAATCTTGTGGTGGACGCATCGAAATATCATATCAGGAGAAACCGGGTTTTCAAACAATACATAGTTTCTTGAAATACCCCACGGTTCTCAAATCCATAAATCACATGAAAACTGATATATGCAACATAAAACAGCTATATGAGCATTTCAAGGGAAAAACCGCTCTTTTAAATAAATCCAGCTTTAAAATATATCACGCGGTTCCGAAATCCTCCGAAAACAAGTGCAACATCATATAAGGTGTACATGTAATTGTAGCAAGGTTTAAGTATCTACATGTAAGCAAGTATGTATGACACATTTCATAAGCGCAATTGTCAACGTCTCATTATCACATGTCAAAACAATACCGCATATGGTATATCCAACTATAGCAAAATATGTGGGTGTACATGTCAGTATGTATGCATGATTTACATGTAGCTGTAACCGAGTATGTGGGTGTACATGTCAATATGTATGCATGATGTACAAGTAGCTATAGCAAGGTATACGTGAAATGGAATAAGAGTTATTACCTCAATTATCCCTGTCCAATACAATATCACGTATGTATGTGTCAACAGTGTTTCATATGCACAATGGAATAAGAGTCACTATCTCAATTATCCCTATCCACTACAATATCACGTATGTATGTGGGTTGTGCGTGTCATGGCAATTACTGACGGTGTGCGTGTAACATACAAATTAGTGCTCGTGCAACATGAACCGTCAGTAATGTGTTATGTCTAATAGGTACAAGTCAAGGTACAACAGGTAATACTATGGAATGATGTTCATATGAAATCAATCAGTAATAACATGCAGCTATCGTATCATATCAGCCCCGACGCATTACGCCATACGGACGATTTCCCCGTAGATGTTTAATCTACTCACCGATGGTCTCGAGCTATGAATATCCGAGCACCTGCTTCCCCTTGTTCGCAGCGTCCGAAGTCCCCGCTTGTGATCCTAAAATTTCACAAACACATCACATAAGCTAAATATCCTATGTCGACGCAAAGAAAAACGAAATGCAAGGATAACACCCGGAAAATTACACTGCGCACCTAGCACACTAAACGCGCATGACATCGGCAAAAACCCTAACTAGGTTTGCTAAACTACGCAACACCAAGCCTAGACTCCGATCGTCTCAATCACGCAAACACAATACAATCAAATACGAGAATATAATAGATATATCCTCGCAACAACCAATTGAACCCACATCGAAAATACAACAAAACCAAGTAAGCAACTTATCACAATATTTTGCACAAGTCTAAAGCTAATACAAATCTAGCGATTTCAAACATCTTAAAATAGCTTAACTAAGTTATCGAAACCACCTCCATATTTTTAAACTTGCCTAATTAAGCTTTAGTAAAAATATAGTAAGCTAAAACTCTTAATTAGACAAAGTAGGAATTAATAACGATTATCATTCTTCCACAAGAATATGTTTTCCTAAACTTCAATTAACATTTAACACTTCGTCAAGTTTAAACCCTAACTTGAATTTCTTTAAAATTATTAGGAATGAATTTATCATGAGTTTAAAGCTATATTAATCAATTAAAAAGCTAGCTTAAGATTTAAACACAATAATTAAGGATTAAGGTAAGAAATTATACCACTTCAAGAACTCAAAAAAACATCTAGCTCCATCAAAATTTTCCTCCAAAAAGATGCTTTTCTTGAAGATCTAAGCTAGTTAGTGAAGAAGGATGATGGTTTAATTTTTTTGTTTAGGAATTTTGTGGATTTATTTTAAGATTTGGATGAATTTAGTGAGCAAGAAGAAGAAGAAATGAGCTTAACAAAAGAAGGGGGCAGAATTAGGGAGCTCAGCCATTGAAGTGGGGGAGGGGTTGTGAGATAAAAATGAAGAAAGTTCTAGCTAAATGCAATAAATGCTTCATTAAATGCAATTTTGCCACCTTTTCTTCTTTTCTTTTCTTTTTAAAATTAAACACTGTTGCTCACAAAATATCTAGATATTAGAAGAGAAGGTTCAAAGCTAATTCTAGTGATTAGATTAGCAATTATCCCAATTAGAACTAATTAACCCACACAAAAAAGTAATTTCCACTAATTAAGTGCATAAATAACACGTTAAAATAATATTTAATTAGGGAAAAATTCTACGTGAACCAAAATTTCCTATTGACCCCCAAAGCCCACGCACTAGTTTTATTCTAGGTAAAATAGATGCCGGAAAGTTTATACGGAAGTTTGATCACAATCGGGTTAAAACGGAAAATACCGACTATTTCACCCCAAAACGGAAAAATTCACATAACGATTTCTAAAACGTTACAGTACGTGATGCGTTTTATGATAATTGATCCATACCCTTGACTAGAGGATGCCGTACGTTGGATAATACCGTACGTGATGTTGTGAGGCTGGATGTCGATTGAGTGATTCACTGACTCGGTCATGTTAGATACGTATACCTTATAACATTTAGCTGACGATTTACTTATGCTAAGTCCATGTCATTCTCATTACATTCCATATACCTGTGCTAGTACACCTATATCATTATTGATGATGTGTATGTTACGCTTACACAGATTGGCCGGCTCACACACTTCATCGTCGATAATTGCTATGTCACTACACAGTAGGATTGCTGTATCATGATATGAGTCCTTGCATGATTTACTTGCTATGTTCACATCATTACGATATGTCGCATGATATACTGATATTGTCACATCACTGTTCCATGTTGCATGATATACAGATATGGTTACATTCTGTTATACGTCGCATACATCATGCTTAACGATTATACGCATTGAGATATGCTGTTTTCATGAGATTTCTGGATTTGAGAACCGTGGTTAGTTCAAAGGAAAGTATGTATTGTTTGAAAAACCCGGTTTCTCTTGATATGATATTTCAGTGCATCCACCATGTGTGTTATCTGGTCTGAGATTAGCATGTGAAACCCGATTCGAGGAGCGGTAGGCACCGTCTGCAGGTACATGGTGGAACCGGTATGGTTCTCCGGGGCGAGAGGTGATTTTCTTGGTGTAGACGATGAGCCTGGTAGAGGGAGTAGTACCTACCGGTGATAGTATTTGAACTCGGCGGTTATCCGGAGGATACCGATCGGAGTTATGAGATGGATATGGGCCGACCCGTTTTGCCGGAGCACGCGGGCCGATCCCGCAGACGAAGTCGAGATATGAGGATTTACGTATCGATGTTGGACACGGGTTTTATGATGTTTCAAGTGTCGATGATGGCCACTCAGGTTCCATGATTTTGATGTGTCGCGAGGGACACACGTTGATTTATATCCTCATACATTCATGCATATGCTTTTATGGTATTTGCATGCATGACGTTGTTGTGTCATTGATGGACACATGGATGAGATCCACATGCATACAGGCATTGATTACATTGTTGGATGATATCCACTTGCATATAGGCATTGATTATATTGTTGGCACATATTTACACATACGGTCACCCTAGATATCATAGTATTACCTTTATGGTACAGTTGACCTAGGAGTCATTATTTTTTCGATTTCTACCTGTTGATGTTTTCTACTCACGAGTAGGCAACTCACCCCCGTTGTGCCACGGTTCATGCAGGTTGACCGCATGGATCAATAGCGGCATCGCTGGCACACAGCTGCATTCGGGTGTTTTGCTTTGGTAGGTGGTACAAGTTGGATCGTACCTCTCTTGTATTTATTATTCCAGTTGTATCTAGTTAACTCCATCGAATCAGAAACTAGTATTTGTATATGTGGTTGGACTTAGCAAGACTTGTAGTTGCGAGACTTTGAGCGATGGGTTTTTTGTTCGCTTGGTGGGTTGATGTCTTGCTTTTCATTATCTTTTGTGTTGATCTTCGCCGTTGGGCGTCGTATACATATATACTGTCTTGCGTGGTTGTGAATCCATCGGTTGGCGAAGAGCTAGCTCCCGCATGGGGATGCCTTTTATATTATCTTGTATTGTGGTTTTGGATCAAAATATACAAAGGAGGTGCTGCCCAAATTTTTAAAAGACTAAACATGTTTTCAACTAGTAAAACTTACTTGCATTTTCATATTCCATTACTTGTGTATTTAAGAAACTTATGATTTTAACCATACCTTTATTTCGAAACTTCACCTCTTTTATTTTCTTAAAAAGGTATAGATTTCTGGGTTTCGGCTTACTTGATTTACGTTACGCCTTCAGATGTGGCGTGATTCAAGTGCCGGTCACGAGCTAATATTTCGGGTCGTGACAAAGTTGGTTTTCGAGCGATGGGATTAACCTTGGTTCGAGTCTATGTTTGACTATGTGGAGTCTAGGGCGGGTATGTATTTCAGAACCTAGGCTTGACCTTACGGAACATAGACTTGAACAAGGGGGTATTAGACCCGAACATTCGTTTCATAGGCTGACCCTGATTGATGGAGTAAGTAGCTTGAGTAGAGTGACGTGCCGTACGTATGTTCCTATAACATTTCAAAAAAATAAAATATTATTTTTGGGAATTTTTATAATTTAATATTATTTTTAATGAATATTTTAATACTTCGGTATAATTAAATACCGATAAAATGGGGGAAAATTTGGAAAATTATAGAAATTACTAGAAAGAGGGTGTTTTATGAGAATTATGCAAATTTTAAGTTTTTATGATTAGTTTGGCACTAATTTAGTGTTAATCGCGATTAAAAATCGCTAATCGGATTTTTAGCATATTTGTGCAAAACATGCACATGTCATTTTTTTTACACTTGTGCATTTTCTAATATGGTTTCTTTTGGGTTTACTATTGATGAGAGAAGGAAAATGGATTAGAGAAAAGAAAAAGAAAAGAAATTGAATAAAGAATGGAATAGTGTAGGCATGGGCATGAGAGAGAAGGGTGAGGGGAGTGATTGACCTTGACCATTCTCATTTCTTCTCATCTCTCTTCATCATTTTCCCCTCCCACCTCTCTCCTTGCTGCTGCCGCCGCCTCATCTCCCCCCTCCTCAAATCATCACAAACCCATCCAAAAGCAACTCAAAACCCCAGCCTCATTTCACAAAAATTGTACACAAGCCCTCAAGCTACCCTTTGGACCAAGAAAGTAGTCATTTTGGCGCTGTTGAGGATTCATGAGGGTCTAATGAGATAATTCCTTCACAATTAGAGTTGTGTTTCTTTTACTTAAGCCTCATTTCAAGTTAGAAATCGATGTCGGGTAGTTTAGTGCACTTTGGGCATTACTAGAGAGGGTTTGGGTTAAATTGAGTTGTGATTGTAAATTGAGCTTTAGTGGTGACCCTTAAACCCCTTCATGGTGCTAAAAACCCAGATCCAACACAACACCAAACGTGAAATCCAAAACAGAAACAGTTCTTGTCGGTTTGTGAGGAATTGGAGCGTGCAGGGAAATCTGGAGTGATCCGGGGTCAATACAAGAAAAATAAACAACATTAGAGGCCAAATTGAACCAATATGAGACCACCCTACCAATACGAGACCGTTTTACCACTACAAAACCAAGCTCACCGGTTTTTGGGGGTATGTCCCCGAATCAATTGTGGAGTGTTGGGCCCAAGTTGCTTCTGTAGCTCATATACCTCCTATATAACACCCCAGTACTGTTTGCTTATCTTATTTTCACCTAAGACGAAATCTGGGACCACTTTTCTGAGTTGCAGCCATGTGTTTCATGATGTATATGGATTTAAGATTTGATATTTGTGTTTGTACTCGGTCACATGATGTTTGTACGTCTATCCCGAGTGTTATTAGGTTGGGTTGCGAGATGCAAACTATAGGTTCTAACCTATAGGCTTTTAAGCGTATCGTTTTGGTTTTCGTGTGTGATTTTAGTTTCGATTTGGTTTTAATGCGATACGATACGTGTGACATGTAGGTACCCCCACGGTGATTCGAGACGATGAAGAAGATGGTGGAGACATCGACATCGGCAAGCAAGATCAAGGTGAGTAGATTATATCTACGGGGGAAGTCGGGTGGATGGCGTATAGCACACCCGCAGTCCGATATTTAGTAGTATATATATACTATTTATGATAGCTTATGGCGTGTCATGGATATTTGAGATGAGATTAGGTGTACTATGATTAGATTAGGGCGTAGAAGTAAACTAGTATAGTTCCTAGTTGCGAACCCTAGAATAGGCTTACACCCACACGCACACACATGCATATTCATTATACTTATACATAGATGACGATGATAGTATATGATATTTGGAGATGAGTCGATGAGATTGGGCATAATGCCATGATATCGGTGATATGATGTGATTCGTATTTGGGATGCGACATGTGATTTTAGCGGGCCTTTTGACGTGTGTTTCACACACACATTCATATTTATATAGATGGTATCGATTGTACTAGACTTAGATCAGAACCCCAGATTATGTGATATGACGATAAGGATACCAGATAATTGATGAGGTGAATGTGATATTGACCCATACCCAGCTATTGGGATGTCGTGCGATGATTTACCGTACGAGCTTTACATTAATGATAGATCCGCACTCATGACTCAAGAATGTCATATGATATTGTATCGTACGCATTACCTTTGAGGCGGGATCACCGACTTTTATATATATATATATTTATATATATATATATATCGACTCAGATTTAGGTGGTTTCCATACCCCTCCGGATTGACTTGTTAGATAGAGCTGTAGTTTTGCTAGTAGATTTTAGGCTAGGCCGATATCATACCTATTTCAAAAACTAACGAATCGGGATTATTCTAAAGAGAGGCAAGGGATTATACGGATATTTTCAAGGACGCATCTTTTCCTAAAAACACGTAGCTTTTATTTTACTAAAAACCCCGATTCGTCTTATTTAAAAGGCAAACTGTAGGACATTTTATATTGATGCAGATACGTCACTGTTGCATTTATTATTCGATTTTCGCATATTCATGCTATTCGCATCGCATTGCATGTGTAAATGAGTTTATTGTATATTAAACCCATGCTGTTAGGACACCAGCACCATTATCGATGATGCGTATGTTCCACGTACACTTGCTTGTCGGCTCACACACTTCATCATCGATAATTGCCATGTCACTACACTATAGTACTGTTGCATTCAGGATATGATCTCTTGCATGGCGTACTTGTGTACATACCCATTGTACACCCATATTTATCATACATAAGTATTTGTACATACATAGATGATTCTGGCTTGATTAGAGATTTGGGAACCGCAAGATACTCTTTAAAACTGATTCATTTTAAAAGAGCGGTTTTCCCCCAACGTGTGCATATTACTATTCCATATTGCATGATATACTGATATGCTTACATTTCTTTTACATGTCGCATACATCATGCTTTTGATTATACGCATTGAGAAATGTTGTTTCCATGATATTTCTAGATTTGGGAACCGTGGATATTTCAAAAGAGATTATATAATTGTTTTAAAAATCCGGTTACCCTTGATATGATATTTCAGTGCGTCTGCCATGTGTTTTCTCGGTGCTGAGAGCGACATGTGAAACCCGATTCGAGGAGGCGGTGAGGCCGATTGCGGGTACATGGTGGGCCCGGTATGGTACCCCGGGGCAAGAAAGGGATGCTGTGTATACAGACGGTGAGCCTGGCAGAGGGAGTACTACCTACCGGTGATAGTATTTAGGCTCGGCGGATATCCGGAGGATACCGACCGTAGTCGAGAGATGATATGGGCCGATCCGCACTGACGGAGCCCGATATATGAGGATTTATTTGCCGATGATAGGCACAGGTTTCGTGATGTTTTCGAGTGTCGATGCTTGACACTCAGGTTCCATGATTTGATATGTCGTGAGCGACACATGTTGATTTATATCGTCATACTTCCATGCATATGTCTATGATGTTTACATGCATGATGCTTATTGTCATTGGGTGACGCGTGGACGATTTCCACATACATATATTGACATTGATGACATTGATCACATAGTTGGATGATATCCACATACTTGTAGACTCCATGATATAGTCGACTTTGATCATACCTCATACTTATGATATGTTATTACCTGAGGCACTGGCATGAGCACTTGGCACTACACCCATGTATAGATGTTACATTGCCATCTTATCATGCTTCAGACTTATTCATTTGAGGTTTATATATATATTTGATCGTATTGACCTAGGATTATGTCATACATACGATTTCTTCTCTGTGATGTTTTCTATTCACAAGTTGGCAACTCACCCCCGTTGTGCCACAGTTCTTGCAGGTTTTGCCGTACAGGTTCCATTTCGGCTTTTCTGGCACACTGCTACATTTCTGTGTGATTACTTTGATAGGTGGGTTCACTCGCATCGTGACCACCCTTGTATTTATTTTATTCAGTTGTATCTAGTAATTCAATCAACCAAAACATTTATATTGTTTCAGACTTAGAAAACCAGTTGTGTATTATTTCGACCTTAGAGTCGCGCGTTGTAGTACTATGGTTTTTATGTTGATTTTGAGTTTCTTTTTGAGTTTTGATCCTCGCCCTTTGGCGTTGTATATTATATTGTTTGCGTGGTTGTGACCGTCGATTGACGAAGAGCTAGCTCCCGCTTAGGTATTCCTTTTATCATTGCATATATATTATTCTTGTTGTACCCCGTTTGGGGCCAGTATTTACAAAGGAAACTCTGCCGAAAATTTCAGAAAAGACATTGAGTATTTTAAAAATGCATATTCGGCTTCTTATTTAAAAACCTTGTTTTTAAACATGTTTTCTTACTCCTTAAAAACTAGTTTTCCTTATTTACTCCTTAAAATGGTTTTAGATTTTTGGCCTTTTGGCTTACTTTAATTAGATGGGGTCCTATAGGCTTCATAGGATTCAAGTGCCAGTCACGGGCTATTTCGGGTCGTGACAAAATTGGTATCAAAGTGCTAGATTAACCTTGGTTCGAGTCTAAGTTTGACTAAGTGGAGCCTAAAGCGTTTATATATATACGGAACTTATGCTTGACCTTACGGAACTTAGACTTAGTCGAGGGGGTATTATGCCCGAACATTCATTGCGTAGGATGACCCTTGGTTGATGGAGTAGGTGACTTCAGTAGAGTGACGTACTGTGTGTATGTTCCGCGGCTTACTTACGACATGCCACTCCGCTTAAGAAACCTTAGGATATACATTTCCTTGCACAGTATTATATTCATTCCTATGATCTATCCTCATCAATATTGGTTATGATTTTGCTGCCACGATCACACGGGCAGAGAGAGCTACGGCTAGAGTTGCGTCAGCATGAGCTCGTCACGGACGAGGACTGACCAGGGCGTGATTCCCGAGGCATACGGTCGCGTATAAAGGCATCGTTTTATTGTGTTTTTGCGCCATGAGCGTTTGATAGATCACTGTTATGAGATTTCCCGGATGTGCTGATCGGCACCAGAGGATCGGGCTACTGCTAGAGACCAGCCAGGATATGATGACCATTGATATATCGCTTATTCATGATGATTGAGGCGCTATTCAGCGTACAGACGAATGAGCCAGTTGTTGCTGCAAATGACGAGATATCGCCCAGATGATTGGAGCTACTGCAGCATGAGTATATACTTAGAGATAGGATGGAAGGTCGCTAGTCACCCAAGGATGGACGACTAGGACATGTGGTTCGTTCGCTTACCTCGATGCGAGGTCATCAGATTGATTGGTTCCAGCTAGAGACGACTTCACGCAGATTCGTTGAGAGTCGATAGAGACGATCGAATATCGGAAACCCATATTCCAAGTTTAAAGTATTCGGAAAGACGTGCAAGCGATTCTATGGACCCTCTAGAAGAATGAAACCCTAACTCGACATAATGACCGTGTGAAAGCCTTTGAACCTTAGGGTTTGCGGAAGTTCCACGGCGCCATTACTGAGGCTTGGGTTTGCCCTTCTATGGCTGGACCACTGATGCTGTGGTATATACTCGATACTATTAAACTGTACCCAAGATGTTGATCTCTTGGTGATTATGAGGTTTTGACGAATCGATCAAAAGGTTCCACATCTTTCGGATATCATATGATGGGATGCATTGCTTGGGAAACTCCAGACATGAGTATAGCCGTTGGAGCACAGTCCATGCAGCCACGATGAGACTAGTACGAGTCAGTCGACATTGGAGCAGAGTGGAGTAAAGAGTTCATGCGAGATGCTAAAGAGCTATTGTTACTCCCTCTTAAGATTAAAGGTCGGATATGTCTACAGAGGCGTTGGGATGCGACCGGTTTGCGAGGAAATGTTGTGCTGAGGACGCAGATTGACCAGAGAAGTACCAGAACGGAATCGTCCCCGTTAGCACACCTGACAGGGCTGATGAGCCGATAGATTGCGAGATTGTTAATCCGAAGAGAAGATAAGGACCCAGAAACAGAGGACGCCAGACCGTGAGCAAGAGGAAAGTAGATATCTTGCGCTTCTAGCGTTGGATGCACCGACACCTTCCCGACTTTGAAGGATGAAATATCGACGACGGTATTTACGATTTGTGATTTTGTGATTCGATTATCACGTATCCGTCACCTTGGATTTCGGTGTTTTTGGGCAATCTATTCGCGTGATTTGGTCTTGATGGCTGAGTTCCATGATTTCTGTTTTCGTGCACCTTGGTTGCACCTAATGGGTATTCATATATGTGCACAGGATGCACCAATTTTATACTTCGTGCGTTTGTCGCATCTGTTTTATGTTTCGTGCGTTTATCGCACCAGATTTATATTTTGTGCACTACAGTTGCACCTGACCTCGATTTGATGTCATTCGACATATCGATTTTGATTCTGACATTGATGTCGATTTCTTGTACTCCGTGCATTTGATTTGGGTTTTCACGCATGTTGAGCACTTATTTTGAGATACGATTTTGGTGCACACCAGATGCGCTAAATCGAGATTTTTCGTGCATGACAGATGCACCTGATTTTGCTGTCAGGAACACACGTTGCCTATGACAGATGTTTCGTGCACACCCGTTGCACCTTGATGTTGTTTCTGTGCACATGTATGGCACACATATGGATTTCGATTTTCGTGTGCACCAGACGCACAGGGTATTCTTATATACTTTTTTGGGATTTATTCCTTATGGACCAGTACGTTTTTATGATATTTGCTATTTTTTCTCGTACTGAGCAGGACTAGTCAGAGGACAGTATCTGGATATATTTTGCATGCATTGATAATTATCGAAGGGATTTCCAAAAAGAAAGCTATAGTCTCAGTATATACCTACGTGTCTGATATGACACGAAATGTTTAAAACAAATGAACCCTTCTAAATTGTTTTCAAAACGGTGGAACGTACATATTAAACAAAGGAAATATACGTATATGGTTATTTTCTTATAATAGACGTCCGCCACTGTGCAGTGTTATGCGCATCGCACAGCGACTTAAAGAGATTTGGCATGCATTTACTTCAGCTAATTCCATGTATAGATTTGATGTTTACATGTATAATTTTGATGTATATCATATTGGTTTTGTTTTGGATTTGACATTTATGTCTTCACCATGACTCCGATGATTGCGAGGTGCTTGACGGAGTATTGTTTTTGAGTTATCTGCTCATTGCTCATGCGCACTCATTACGCTATGATGCGTTTTATGTATTGATGATTTCGTAGCCCCGACGACTTAGACTTTTTACTGAAATGTTTTAGTATTTGAGGGGTTTAAAATTTAAATTCGGCGACCGAATTTCTTTAAAGGGGGAAGATTGTAACATTTCAAAAAAATAAAATATTATTTTTGGGAATTTTTATAATTTAATATTATTTTTAATGAATATTTTAATATTTCGGTATAATTAAATACCGATAAAATGGGGAAAATTTGTAAAATTATAGAAATTACTAGAAAGAGGGTGTTTTATGATAATTATGCAAATTTTAAGTTTTTATGTTTAGTTTGACACTAATTTAGTGCTAATCGCGATTAAAAATCGCCAATCGGATTTTTAGCATATTTGTGCAAAACATGCACATATCATTTTTTTTACACTTGTGCATTTTCTAACAAGGTTTCTTTCGGGTTTACTATTGATGAGAGAAGGAAAATGGATTAGAGAAAAGAACAAGAACAGAAATTGAATAAAGAATGGTATAGTGTAGGCATGGGCATGAGAGAGAAGGGTGAGGGGAGTGATTGACCTTGACCAATCTCATTTCTTCTCATCTCTCTTCATCATTTTCCCCTCCCACCTCTCTCCTTGCTGCCGCCGCCGCCTCATCTCTCCCCCCTCCTCAAATCATCACAAACACATCCAAAAGCAACTCAAAACCCCACCCTCATTTCACAAAAATTGTACACAAGCCCTCAAGCAACCCTTTGGACCAAGAAAGTAGTCATTTTGGCGCTGTTGAGGATTCATGAGGGTCTAATGAGGTAATTCCTTCACAATTAGAGTTGTATTTCTTTTGCTTAAGCCTCATTTCAAGTTAGAAATCGATGTCGGGTAGTTTAGTGCACTTTGGGCATTACTAGAGAGGGTTTGGGTTAAATTGAGTTGTGATTGTGAATTGAGCTTTAGTGGTGACCCTTAAAACCCTCCTTGGTGCTAAAAACCCAGATCCAACACAATACCAAACGTGAAACCCAAAACAGAAACAGTCCATGTCGGCTTGTGAGGAATTGGAGCGTGCAGGGAAATCTGGAGTGATACGCGGTCAATACAAGAAAAATAAACAACTCTAGAGGACAAATTGAACCAATATGAGACCACCCTACCAATATGAGACCGTTTTACCAATACAAAACCGATCTCACCGGTTTTTGAGGGTATGTCCCCGGGGCAATTGTGGAGTGTTGGGCCCAAGGTGCTTCTGTAGCTCATATACCTCCTATATAACACCCCAGTACTGTTTGCTTATCTTATTTTCACCTGGGACGAAATCTGGGACCACTTTTCTAAGTTGCAGCCATGTGTTTCATGATGTATATGGATTTAAGATTTGATATTTGTGTTTGTACCAGTCACTTGACGTTTCTACGTCTATCCCGAGTGTTATTGGGTTGAGTTGCGAGATGCAAACTATAGGTTCTAACTTATAGGCTTTTAAGCGTATCGTTTTGGTTTTCATGTGTCATTTTAGTTTCGATTTGGTTTTAATGCGATGCGATACATATGACATGTAGGTACCCCCACGGTGATTCGAGACGATGAAGAAGATGGTGGAGACATCGACATCGGCAAGCAAGATCAAGGTGAGTAGATTATATCTACGGGGGAAGTCGGGTGGATGGCGTATAGCACCCCCGCAGTCCGATATTTAGTAGTATATATATACTATTTAGGATAGCTTATGGCGTGTCATGGATATTTGAGATGAGATTAGGTGTATTATGATTAGAATAGGGCGTAGAAGTAAACTAGTATAGTTCCTAGTTGCGAACCCTAGAATAGGCTTACACCCACACGCACACACATGCATATTCGTTATACTTATACATAGATGACGAGGATAGTATATGATATTTGGAGATGAGTCGATGAGATTGGGCATAGTGCCATGATATCGGTGATATGATATGATTCGTATTTGGGATACGACATGTGATTTTAGCGGGCCTTTTGACGTGTGTTTCACACACGCATTCATATTTATATAGATGGTATCGAATGTACTAGACTTAGATCAGAGCTCCAGATTATGTGATATGACGATAAGGATACCAGATAATTGATGAGGTGAATGTGATATTGACCCGTACCCAGCTATTGGGATGTCGTGCGATGATTTACCGTACGAGCTTTCCATTGATGATAGATCCGCACTCATGACTCGAGAATGTCATATGATATTGTATCGTACACGTTACCTTTGAGGCGGGATCACCGACTTATATATATATATATATCGACTCAGATTTAGGCGGTTTCCATACCCCTCCTGATTGACTTGTTAGTTAGAGCTGTAGTTTTGCTAGTAGATGTTAGGCTAGGCCGATGTCATACCTATTTCAAAAACTAATGAATCGGGATTATTCTAAAGACAGGTAAGGGATTATACGGATATTTTCAAGGACTCATCTTTTCCTAAAAACACCGTAGCTCTTATTTTACTAAAATCCCCGATTCGTCTTATTTCAAAAGGCAAACTGTAGGACATTTTATATTGATGCAGATACGTCACTGTTGCATTTATTATTCGATTTCCGCATATTCATTCTATTCGCATCGTATTGCATGTGTAAATGAGTTTATTGTATATTAAACCCATGCTGTTAGGACACCAGCACCATTATCGATGATGCGTATGTTCCACGTACACATGCTTGCCGGCTCACACACTACATCATCGATAATTGCCATGTCACTACACTGTAGTACTGTTGCATTCAGGATATGATCTCTTCCATGGCATACTTGTGTACATACCCATTGTACACCCATATTTATCATACATAAGTATTTGTACATACATGGATGATTCTGGCTTGATTAGAGATTTGGGAACCGCAAGATACTCTTTAAAACTTATTCATTTTAAAAGAGCGGTTTCCCCCCAACGTGTGCATATTACTATTCCATATTGCATGATATACTGATATGCTTACATTTCTTTTACATGTCACATACATCATGCTTTTGATTATACGCATTGAGATATGTTGTTTCCATGATATTTCTGGATTTGGGAACCGTGGATATTTCAAAAGAGATTATATAATTGTTTTAAAAACCCGGTTACCTTTGATATGATATTTCAGTGCGTCTGCCATGTGTTTTCTCGGTGCTGAGAGCGACATGTGAAACCCGATTCAAGGAGGCGGTGAGGCCGATTGTGGGTACATGGTGGGTCCGGTATGGTAACCCGGGGCAAGAAAGAGATGCTGTGTATACAGAAGGTGAGCCTGGCAGAGGGAGTACTACCTACCGGTGATAGTATTTGGGCTCGGAGGATATCCGGAGGATACCGACCATAGTCGAGAGATTATATGGGCCGATCCACACTGACGGAGCCCGATATATGAGGATTTATTTGCCGATGATATGCACAGGTTGCGTGATGTTTTCGAGTGTCGGTGCTTGACACTCAGGTTCCCTGATTTGATATGTCATGAGCGACACATGTTGATTTATATCCTCACACTTCCATGCATATGTTTATGATATTTACATGCATGATGCTTATTTTCATTGGGTGACACATGGACGATTTCCACATACATATATTGACATTGATGACATTGATCACATAGTTGGATGATATCCATATACTTATAGACTCCATGATATAGTCGACTTTGATCATATCTCATACTTATGATATGTTATTACCTGAGGCACTGGCACGAGCACTTGGCACTACACTCATGTATAGATGTTACATTGCCACCTTATCATGGTTCAGACTTATTCATTTGAGCCTTATATATATATCTGATCGTATTGACCTAGGATTATGTCATACAAACGATTTCTGCTATGTGATGTTTTCTATTCACGGGTTGGAAACTCACCCCCGTTGTGCCACAGTTCTTGCCTGTTTTGCCGTACAGGTTACATTGCGGCTTTTCTGGCACACTGCTACCTTTCTGGGTGATTGCTTTGGTAGGTGGGTTCACTCGCATCGTGACCACCCTTGTATTTATTTTATTCATTTGTATCTAGTAATTCCATCAACCAAAACATGTATATTGTTTCAGACTTAGAAAACCAGTTGTGTATTATTTCGACCTTAGAGTCATGCGTTGTAGTACTATGGTTTTCATGTTGATTTTGAGTTTCTTTTTGAGTTTTGATCCTCGCTCTTTGGCGTTGTATATTATATTGTTTGCATGGTTGTGACCGTCGATTGACGAAAATCTAGCTCCCGCTTGGGGATGCCTTTTATCATTGCATATATATTATTCTTGTTGTATCCTATTTGGGGCCACTATTTACAAAGGAAACTCTGCCGAAAATTTCAGAAAAGACATTGAGGATTTTAAAAATGCATATTCGGCTACTTATTTAAAAACCTTGTTTTTAAACATGTTTTCTTACTCCTTAAAAACTAGTTTTCCTTATTTACTACTTAAAATGGTTTTAGATTTCTGGGCTTTTGGCATACTTGAATTAGATGGGGTCCTATAGGCTTCATATGATTCAAGTGCCAGTCACGGGCTATTTCGGGTCATGGCAAAGTTGGTATAAGAGCGCTAGGTTAACCTTGGTTCAAGTCTAAGTTTGACTATGTGGAGCCTAAAGCATTTATATATATACGGAACTTAGGCTTGACCTTACGGAACTTAGACTTAGTCGAGGGGGTATTATGCCCGAACTTTCGTCGCGTAGGATGACCCTTGGTTGATGGAGTAGGTGACTTCAGTAGAGTGTCGTACCGTGTGTATGTTCCGCGGCATACTTACGACACGCCACTCCGCTTAAGAAACCTTAGGATGTACATTTCCTTGCACAGTATTATATTCATTCTTATGATCTATCCTCATCGATATTGGTTATGATTTTGCTGCCACGATCACACGGGAAGAGAGAGCTACGGCTAGAGTTGTGTCAGCATGAGCTCGTCACGGACGAGGACTGACCAGGGCGTGATTCCCGAGGCGTATGATCGCGTATAGAGGCGTCATTTTATTATGTTTTTGCGCCATGAGCGTTTGACAGATCACTGTTATGAGATTTCCCGGATGTGCTGATCGGCACCCAAATGAAATGACGGAGGGCTAAGAATAGTTTTGGCGAAACCGTGAACGTAGTAAACTTGATATGACCGAAGGAACCTGATAGCTTTTAAAAGGAGTGGTTAATGCTCCGCAATTAAAAATATCTTCAGTTTTAAAAATAACTGAGTGGTTTCTTTTAAACTGTTCCAACAATTCATCTTTGGTTTATTTTCTTTGCATTATTTATATTGCGTCCCATCATTAACCTATCATTGCAGAAAACAATGAAAATACAACGTCCTCTTATGCCATCCACATTCGCCACTGGGTCCCGTCATTCACCCGTTAGGTTACTTAACTAACGACAGAGCGGGGGCTGGGCTAGCGCGGGTATAAAACATAAGTGACGTCTAATAGCTATCATATATAGATATTGTACATTCGTCAGACGCAATAATAGGCATTCCAGATCACAGATGAACATATTGGATTTTCTACGAATCTGCATTCTTTTGAGCCTGCAAAGAAAGACGGATTACACAGTCGTGATGAATAGTCAAAACCCCACCTTAGACCCCTATGGGTACGACAAACTGCCCGTCAAGTACCCGAAGTGAAGCGGTCTCCCTCAACAACATGAGTAGGCCACTAAACACTTCAAAGTACCCGGTAGTTTGTGCACCCCACCTTGGGTCTATCCTAAGAGCATAAATCAGTAAATGAAATAATACAACGGTGGATACAACCGCAACCTGGATGTGCCCCGCAAAAGAATATTACAACAATTTACAAATTACATTTGAATGAAAGAAATGCTCGTCTCACATCCCCGGCTATCCATTCACGACAATCCAACAAGTCCACAAACACAAACAGTAAAAACATTACAGAAATGTGCAACCCCCTACCAACTGACATACTAGCAGTTAGGGGAGGTTTACGAACACATTATACAAATCACAGATATAATCTAATTAGCCAAACATCATAGAATTTCGATCGAGCAAACGCAAATGATTCTACTCCAAAAACTTCTCTGTGCACCTGAGACTTGAGCAGAAACAAAATATCCCAGAAATACCAAAATTAACACTGAAGAGTTACTGGGGAATTTTGGGGTGACTCGGCTTCAACTTGGCCGCGGATCCGCGGCGGATCCATGTGTCAACCAATGACACAACAATATCATGCATGTAAATATCATAAAAGCATGTGCATGTAAGTATGAAGATATAAATCAACTTGTGTCCCTCGCGACTCATCAAAATCATTGAACCTGAGTGTCCAGCATCGAAACTCAAAACATCATGAAACCCGTGTCGAGCATCGACAAGTAAATCCTTATATCTCTTAAGCTCCATCAGTCCAGATCGGCCCATATCATCTCACGACTCCGTCGGTATCCTCCGGATAACCGCCGAGCCAAAATACTATCACCGGTAGGTAGTGCTCCCCTTCCAGGCTCACCGTCTAACAATACGAGTCTTCTCGCCCCGGGGTACCTTACCGAGTCCACCATGTACCCGTAGACGGTGCCTACCGCTCCTCGAATCGGATTTCACATGCCACTCTCAGAACCGAGAAAACACATGGTGGACGCACTGAAATATCATATCAAGAGAAACTGGGTTTTTAAAACAATACATACTTTCTTTTAAAATAACCACCGTTCTCAAATCCAGAAATTTCATGAAAACAGCATATCTCAATGCGTAAAATCATAAAGCATGATGTATGAGACATATAACAGAATGTAAGCATATCCGTATATCATGCAGCATGGAACAGTGATGTGACAATATCAGCATATCATGCGACATATCGTAATGATGTGAACATATGTCAACATAGCAAGTAAATCATGCAAGGAGTCATATCATGATGCAGCAATTCTACTGTGTGAGTGACATAGCAATTATCGATAATGAAGTGTGTGAGCCGGCCAATCTGTGTAAGTATAACATACACATCATCGATAATGGTGCAGGTGTACTAGCACAGGTATATGTAATGCAATGAGAGTGACATGAACATAACATAAAATAAATCGTATGCGAATGCTGACAGGTATATGTATCTAACATGACCGAGTCGGTGAATCAATCAATCGGCATCATGCCTCATAACATCACGTACGGTATAATCCATCGTACGACATTCTCTAGTCAAGGGTATGGATCAATCATCAAATTAAACTCATCGCGTACGGAAAATCATCGTTCGACGGCATTAACCAATAGGGATCCTATCAACCTATATGACAATAAGGGTGTAAGTCGACGTTAGACACCCAACGATTTGCGGGGAGGCGGAATAGGTAAAACAATCATTTTGTATTAAACAAATATCGACTAACTTACGGATCTTTGCCAAACCATAACTAACAACAACATAGGAGGGATTAGCTACTATGAAAGAAGATTATACCTAATGAACCAAGTCCTTCTTGTTCTCGATGACCACCTCCTCGTCGGCCTCCTCTTTGTGATAGAAGATCCACCTCTACTCCAAGCTTGACCTTTAACTTGAGGTAACTAGGTTACTGAAAGTGCTAATCTAAGCAACCTAGGGAATATAGAGTAGGATTAGGGATTAATAAGTCTTTCTAACCCTTGATCTCAACACATGAAAGGTTAGGGTTAGGGTATGAAGAGAGAGAGAGCTGAGGAGAGAGAAGGTGAAAGTGAGAATCGTTTTGGAATAATGATTCATTTGTGAATATATGAACCATATGATATTATTAAAATGAATAACAAATAATAATGTGTCATCATGCTTCATTAACTCACATAGTGATTCATCTCATGAGTCATTTAAATCATAAATGCATCATTAACTCCATGGATGAATCGCACCATGATTCATTAATCCAATAAATGCAAATGCCACCTTAGCCTCCAAGTTATCATCCTTCTAGAAGCTTCTCGAGAATTTAAGAGAACGCCCCTCCTGTCCGTGAAAACACGGAAATACTGAGACTGTATAAATCCAATAATCCGATACTAGAATCTGGCTTAAACCAAAACCCGCTAGTAAAAACTGTCCGAACATCGTACGTGCATAAATGCAGTATAAGTCGTGTCGGAGCGAAGCCCATTACACTTTGAGAAACTACTCGAAAACCTACTAGTAAATCTCGCTTGCCCTGGCCAGGGACTTTACGTAATGGCTCTCCAGACACAGCGCGATATCGACTCCCAATACCGGGAGAGACGAATCCTGTCTAACCGCCACTGCCTCCAAGTGCTTGGGACTGCACCCAACTGCTACCTGTTTGCACGACTCCTTTGAGCCGTGGTAGGGTAGCAATCTAAGAACAGTGGGAACACACTCGAGGCGAAGTAGCAGTGTCAAGTCTGCGGACTATGCTGTA
This sequence comes from Agapanthus africanus, assembly GCA_030015575.1. Classification (NCBI taxonomy): domain Eukaryota; kingdom Viridiplantae; phylum Streptophyta; class Magnoliopsida; order Asparagales; family Amaryllidaceae; genus Agapanthus; species Agapanthus africanus. Next base: position 229,280,064 of record CM057344.1, read on the forward strand.
CTCATGTCACCTGGGAACTGTTAACTGACGACGGGTATAATACCAACCAACGGTTCCCTACGAGTCATGTCCGCTGTACCCGTAACCCAACGAGCACCTGTATACTATCTCCAGTACGACGTACTGATGGCTGTGGGACAGACCATCTCCCCAACTGGGATGAGAAGCATATACACTAGTCTACTCCGGAATATCGATGCCCTGTCTCGATAATCCTACGACTAGGGACCTGAAAAAGGATGTGCTTGTAGACTACCCAGCCCCCACAAGTGTGACTGCCATCACAACGCTGGTAGTCAAGCAAGATCCTAAGGGCTCTATCAATACGTACATACATATAAACCAAGTAGCATACTACCATGTTTAGCAAGACTGTTAATATAACTGTGAATATCCCAAGCTTCCATTAAGTAATATACATGCTACTATGATACAATAATGGCCCCTAGGGCATATACACTAACAGAGGGTACGGACCTAACGTCTCGTACGACATATCACTCATGATTCACAACATTTATATATATATCTATATACCTACATCAAAGGTCGCATCCATAACAATCTCATATCAGGGGACCGACAAAGGTATCAATGCTCTCATATCGACTCGTATCCGTATACCGACATATCAATCCAGTCATCATATCAAATCAAATATTCTTTTCATCATATCAATATTCTTGCATCAAATTATCCTATATGTTTTTATCTCATTTGACCGATCTCATAACACATCTAACTCAATCTCGTCATATTCATCGATCTCATTTCCTATCTTTATACATCTCATTTCATATCCTATATCAATCTTATCCGCTCATATAATCTTATCTCATTAATTCATCTTACATCAAGTCTATTTTGTGTAAACATTCTAACGTACACATCAAATGTCATGCTACTCTAAAACTCATACCTATTCTAGTGCAACTACATGTCTATAAGTCGTGATTCACCTTAAATGTTCATATCCTTAAGTTTTCATCTCATATCCCAATGTATATATTCAATCACTTATATCATCTCTAACTATCTTTTTAACCCTAACCCTAGTTCCTAATCTATGTTTCTGCGACAGTATCCTATAGATCGGTTTCCATTTATAATTTGCGGGGGTGCTATACGACATCCACCCGACTTCCCCCGTAGATATAGATCTAGTCACCTTGATCCTTACTTGCCGAAGTAGATGACGCCATGCTCCGTCATCTCGGAATCCACATGAAGGTACCTACAATTCAGCACATATCGCAATACCATTAAAATCGAATCCGGAAAACCAATACGGCATACGGTTCGCTCATAGGTTAAAACCCTATAGCCTCGTATGCAAAACACAACCAAATAACCCTCGTCGTTGACGTTCAGAGGCCCAACAACCAAATATAAATCAAATACCAAAGCTCAAGTTTCAGAATCGCAAAACAAGAATAACAGCAACTAAGGAAAACCACTCCCAGATTTTCCATCAGGCAAAATTAGTCAATTTTGCATATGGGGTTGCTCTAGATAAAGGATAACAATGCTCCAGACCAAAAATCACAAGATTTCACTCCGACTTAGCCGCAATTTGCGGCCTATAGCAATAAATTTGCGGCCAGATGAATGAATCAGGGGCTCAGGCTTCAAGGGTTGCTTCTATGTTGCCTGCTCATCTCACAGTCAAGGGAACTTAATTTATAGTTGTCTCGGGTCGTCCTAGATTTCTAAATTGTTAGTTATATGTATGCCCTAGAGGCCTTTACTGTACATAGGATGTATATTGTAGTGGATGCTGGGACATATATAGGGAGGACTTTCTTGCTCGACATGATAGTATGCTATCTGGTTACCCTTTACCTTAACATGTATGCTGATTGTCTCTCTGTTACATGTGGGTAAAGCCCTTAGGATCTGTACTTGACTACCTGGACTATGATGCGGATCATACTAGTGGGGACATGGTAGTCCATAAGTACATCCTTCAAAGTCCCTAGTCGTGGGTATATCGAGACGGGGCATCGATATACCAGAGTAGACTAGCGTATACCTTCTCGACCCATACAGATGGGCGATGGATGATCCCATATCCATCGGTGTTTGACATCAGAGATGATATACGGGTGCTCAGTAGAGACTGGGTACACTGGACGGACTCGCCGAGAACTCCCAGATGGTATTATACCTCACGTTAGATGGCAGTTCTCTGGTGACACTGGTACAGAGTTGTCTGTTGACCCGAGATCGTCATAGAGTCTTGTGTGGTTCCCACCGTGCTTTGATTTCCATCTTACCACGTCCAAGAGGGCATGCAAAACGGTGGTTTTTGGGTACAGTCCCGAGTCACATGGAGGCAATGAGCGATAGGAGGGGATTCGTCTCTCCCGGTATAGGGGGTTGATGTTGCGCTGTGTTCGATTGGCTATAACAGGAAATCCCTGGCCAGGGTTGCTGAGATTTACTGGTAAGTGTTACCAGTAGTTTCTCGAGTAGTTATAGACCTCATATCGACACGACTTATCGAGCTATTGGGGTCTGACGTTTACCACCCCTAGGCGAGATATGCGACATATCAGACGATCAGACCGGACTGTACGGTAGTGTTACTGGTTGGATTCACTGGAGTATGAGCGGGCTTGCTCGTCGATCTTCAGATCGCTCAATACCCGGGTGGCCGTTACGTTTGGCAGACCGCTTGCGGCTTGTGGATGTTTGATATTATCATCATCTGCTGCCGGCGTATTGACGAGTCTTTAGAGTCCTACACAGAGGTTTCCTGGCTCAAGCGAAACGAAATAGGAGCGCATATGAGATATGTGCGGGACCGAGAATAATACCAGTATGTGATACTGTATTCGATTCTCGCGATGTGACATTGATCGGTTATATGCTATATAGCCGAGTTATCGGATCAAGTGTTGATTCGATAAGTTGTTACTGATGATACCAGTCGGTTATGTGCGACATGACCGGATCATTGAGTCAAGTGTTGATTTAATGATTTAATGCATAATTATATATTTGATATATTACTTTGCATTAACTAGTATCGGTTCACTTTAAATGGATTTTCTCGCTCGGGTGTGCACATTGTATATACGATATAGTTTTGTGCACTTACTTGTATCATGCTTGATGATGCATGGTTTTTGGTTAAGTGTATAGAATAAAACTATGGTCAAGATGGTGATTAGGGTTTTGCATATTCTTTTAATTATTTGCTTATTCATTTTGGAAAATAATTAAAGCATAAAAGAAGAAAAAACAAAATGGTTTTCTTTCTTTATTCTTCATGAAGCTTATTGAAGCTTCATGAAACTTTGACCACTTAACCATTTTGTCTTCTTCTTTTGACCCTAACCATTGATCTAACCTAAGTAAATTCTCTACACCTAACCATGGTGAAAATTATGATAAGTTTATTATTCTTTTCTATTCTAAATTAACTTATCATAACTTTTATCTTCTTCTTGCTCTTCTTCTTCTTCATGAAGAAGCTTGTCTTCATCAATGGCATATTGAGCATATGAGTGAGAAATCCAATTCTAAAGTGAACCCACTTCCTATTTCATCATCCTCTACCTCTTGCCAAGTAGTAGAGTGTGTTTCCTTCACAAGTTTTCATGGCAAGGTGAAGGTGGAGCTTGATCTAGCGATGCCTCGACGTAGATCATCTTCGGCATGGACATCGACGACCTAGCTCGCTTATTCTTCGACGAAGCCGACGCTAGAGCCCGGGAGTTCACTTGGACAGCGAAGGCACTTCGTTGCGGAGCTATGGAGGTGGACAAACGGATATACAAAGGTTGTATTTCCGTATTCCCTTAGTTAATTGTTAACTAGTTTACTTTTCGCCTAGACATCTAGCAAACGATCCGTAGTCGGGTTTCTCGGCACCTAGATTTTTGAAATTGGCATGGTTGATGCCTTGTGAGACTTCATTAGGATTCCTAGGAACCCTACACTGGTATCAGAGCCTAGCTAGAGCCTTAGGCGAAGTCTAGACGGAATTTGAAGCCCGAACGAACCCGAAACCAACCCGGCAAATTGCTCTCTGGACGATTTCTGAAATCTGGTATTTTTCAAAATTAAAAATATGTAGAAATATCAGCAGGAATTTCTAAAGGTTACTGTAAAATTTGTACGCCTAATTCCATCATTGCGCCGCGGATCCGCGGCACGAGCATGGCTCGTGCGGCGGTTCCGCGACAGTATTGTCTTATGTGGCGTAGAATTTTCCACAGTAATTCATTGTTTCTGGTGCTGAGTTCTCTGGGTATTTTTAAAATTTATTCCAGAGTTTTATTTTCTTGGTTGATTTGGGGATTCGGTGTTTCGATCGGGGTATCAAATTTTGTCTATGTGGCTTTCCGGATAAATTCTTAAATATGTTAAAAAGTTCGACCGGATATAAATACCCAATTTTTCCCCTGTCGGGAAATTTCCAAGTGTTGGATTTTTCCGTAGTTTAACGACGTTCTAAGTAGTGCAAGTAACGCGATGGTCCCTCTAGAAGACAACAAACCTTAACTCGATTATGTGACCGTCTTGAACTGCCTTTTGAACCTTCGGGTTTGGGGCAGTACGGCGTGCCACATGTGAGGCGTTGGCTTGACCCTTCTACGGCTGGACCGTTGGTACTGAGGCACGAACTGAATGTTTTTAGACTTATTTCATGTGTTGATCTGTATCGGGAAAACTTGGGTGTTTGATTGTTCGATCGGAAAGTTTAACATTTTCTGTTTATCTGGAATGGGATACAATAATTGGAATTCACAAGAAGTTATGAGATAACTGAATGAATGTTATAAACATAGCAGTTTAGTCTCACTTGATCGGTTGCCACGGAATTTTGATGTGATCAAAAGTCCGTCGCAATCACGTAGCGTACGCGGATACTCGCCGGGTAAACTTAATAGACAGCCTCACTCCATAGCCCCGACCAAGTGACTGTAGGAGAACCCCGTCGCCGAAAGCATCCGTCCGGGTGCTCGCGGCAGCGGTGTTCCGCCTTGGTGCACTTCGTCGACGGTATCGGGGGTGCGGCCGTCTACTAAAGTTTGCGACGAGTATTCGATCAGGATGTCGGGAATCTTGTTGAATTGCCCGACTTGATATTGAAAAGTGTTTTCAATTTTGAGACTAAAATGCGGGGTTTATGATTGTTAGGCATGCGATGTCTAAGTAATTCATTTGGTCAGGCATGCGATGTCTGAGGTGGTTGCGAATTCCAACTGTTGTAGTTTTACACTTTCTTTTCTGTGACCATAAGTGTAATATGTGATATCGCCGGTTTCGTTGCTATATGTCAACGACAATTGGGATGCGCATATTTACTTACGTTGATGACATGTGATGTTATGTGTTGCTGGATATGTTATATTGGATTGTCGTGTTTGAATAGCCGGGGGTTTTTATGTGAGATGAGTGTTTTTCATTTTCATTCATGTAAAAACTTGTATGTAATATTCTTTTATTGGGGCGCTTCCAGGTTGCGAAAGTTGTCACCCTTTGTATATTATTTACTTTTCCGCACTAGGATAGACCCAAGGAGGAGAGCACAAGTAACCGGGTTCTGGAGTCCAGTGGGAGACCAACTCGAGGAGTCGAGTCCGGGTCTCCTAACTCTAGAATTGGTAGGGTTGCTTGCCGCTCTCGTAGGGGTCTAGGGGTGTGGGTTTGGCTATTCATCACGACCGTGGAATCCGTGTTTTATACTGGCTCGTATTGAAAACACGGACGTCCTAGTATATCCAATATTTCATATGATTCTTCTGCTGCGATATCTGTGATGTGATCATGTGATGTTCTGTGATAGATACAGTATATAGTATATATGATATATTATATAGGCGTTACTTATGTTTTACACCCGCGCTAGCCCTGCCCGCTCTGCCGTTAGTTACCTAACCTAACGGTGCACGAGGGGACATCGAGGCGAATGCGGATGGCATAAGTGTACGTCGTATTTATCTGTGATGTTTAGGTACCTTAAATGATGGGACTTCATTAATGTGATTAATGAAATAAAAGAAACCTAAGATGTTGTAGAATCGAATTTCAAAATAAAACAAGTAGCTACAGTTCTTGCTTTGCACAGCGGTATATATGATATATCCTGCACCTTATTCGATAAGGAAAGGACCGAGATCCCTTCACCGGGAGTGACTCCTTTAGCAATAACTGGCAGATGCTACAACCCTCGGTTTGTCTTTTGATTGCTTTTAAGTGTTTTTGCTTTGCACAGAGATATATGTGATATATCCCGCACCTCATTCGACGAGGAAAGGACCGACGATCCCTTCACCGGGAGTGACTCCTTTAGCAAAACTAGAAAAGCCTCAAAAGCACTCCATTTTAAAATCATTTGATTCTACAACGATATCAAGTTCATTACGCAATAGGTTTTCAGAAAAACCTGTCGTAGCCCTCCGTCATTTCAGATAAGTACTAGTTAGTATTCGTGATGCGGTTGTTTGGCCTCCGTCAAGGCGTAGTGTACGGTAGCTAACTAGTGCTTATCTGCTAGCATATGATGCGATTGGATTAGAATATTCGTACGGCGTTGTTTGGCCTCCGTCAAGGGTCGTGCGGGTGGGTTTAATTCAATCAGGAAATGACGGGTTGAACTTGACTAGCGGACTATGGGTTGTTTGGCCTCCGTCAAGGTCATAGCGAGCTAGGGGCAAAATATTATCGGGAATTTCAAGTGTTGAAATTTGCAATGAGATTGCATACCTTCTATGAGATAGTTGGATCCCGATACCCGCTGCGAGTAAGTGTTACTCCTGGGAGAGTTTTATACATTACAATTAGCCGATCAAGTAGGTGTCTAGAAAGGTGTCAACGAGGTTACGCCTCTGGGAAAACGAGGTTTACATTAATTAGGTTCGTGCGAAAGCACGGGGGACCTCCCTCAATGTACCGACACTGGCCTGGCTGAAAGATTGGCGAACTTGTAGTGTGTAATTAATCCCGGCTAGTCTTTCCTTTTAGGGTTTGAAGGAAGATTTGATAAAAAGCAGTGGGAGCCATCCTGATTAGATAAAATAATAACCAATCTATTCTTGCAAGAGCGCACGCTGAGTGTTTTCTTCTCTCTCTCTCCAGGTAGGGACCATATCACGCCTTAATCAAGATAATAATACGGAATATTGACCGAACCCGCTTGTTATACTGAGCTGGGGAACGTTGGTCCCGCTCCAACTTATAATTGTTATAAGACAGAGCAGGAAATTAGGGATTACCAGAATCCCTATGCCGCCCAAACGAAGAGAGTGCATGCTGATGCATCATCTTCGGGTGTGTTCTTTATACAGAACTGTTTCTCTATTCTTTACGTCCTGGGTATGTGATACCAGATCAGGATCCCAAATATGTAATCTGTTACATAGGGCTACAGATAGGTAGAGAACTGAGAACGGGTGATAAGTTTCATGAGGCAGAAAACGGGGCAAGAGTTGCAGCCAAGTCTGTCGGTCACTGTCACCCTGTATTACAATACATTGATTCTGAATGAATGTTATTAGATACAGAACCTGATATACAAAATCATATCAGTCTCTTTATTAGTAAAGAAATGATAAAATTTTGTATTGTTGGATAATGTTTTGAACATTTCCTATATCAAAGGTTGATCGGTTCAGGCACGTTATCTAAAAGCGTTGATGTTCTAAATCAAATTACAGTTCTTAGTATACGGAACACACACAAGAGGAAAAGTTCAGAAATGAACGGATTCTTCTTGAGGTATTGTAGACTAGGTCAGATCAATGTGACCCGACTAGCTGAAGTTACATTTAGATGTATATTTAAATCAGTTTGAATTTACATCTTGTGAAACTCGCCAGTCATGTCACAAAGATAAGATGACCATAGCTCCGTTTACTGGAAACAGAGAAAGAGTTAGTAAACTCTTGGGATGATACATGTTGATGTATGTAGGTCCCCTGTCTACACATGCCAGGACTGGTTCTTTATACTTCATTATATTCTCTGATAATCTCTCAAGATTCAGTCATATGTTCCTGTTGAAACATGAGTCCGAACCTTTTGAGATATTCACAGAATATAAGCGAGAAGTAGAGAACTAAAATACGGGTTTAAGTATTATGTCCTTTGATGAGATCAAGGAGGAGAATACTTGAGCACGGAATTCCAGGACTATTCTAAAGGAGAATGAGATTCTCTCTCAGCATTACTCCTCCGTATACACCATAGCACGATAGTATATCGCGGCGGAGCAGATACACCCTATTTGATATGGTGTGCTCTATGATGAGTAATACTGAGTTACCTTTTTCCTTTTGGGAGTTATGCACTTACGAAGTTGCATACCTATTGAATAGGGTTCCAATCAAATCAGTTGCCTACCGCTTCATATGTGATATGGAAAAGGAAGAGCCCATTTCTTAAGTTAGTTAAGATTTGGGGTTGTCCGGCCTATGTCTGAAGGCAAAATCCGGACAAACTCGAGGCAATGTCTGTTATATACAACTGGAAATGTTCCAGCTATACAAACTGCAGCTGATGATTTGATAGAACCAAAGGATTCAGTAGATTCCAACGAACCTCAGCCTCTCCGCCAATCTAGTAGGGTTCCTCACCCACCTGAGAGATACTTCGATTTCTCTATAACAGTGGGAACGAGGATTGCATCATGAGATGATGACCCAACTAGTTTCGAGCTGGCCATCAAGAGTGAGACTCTGTAAGAATGGCTGGATGTTTATCGATCTGAGATGGAATCCTTATACACCAACAAAGTATGGACTTTGGTTGCTATATCTGAAGGGTTAAATCCCCATCAGGAGCAGGTATATCTTGAGAAGATTACTTGGTGTACATGGAAAAGTTGAGACTTTCAAAGCTAGACTTGTTAAAAGTGTGCATCATTGACCAGGTGTGGATAATGATGAAACCTTTTCAAGTAACTATGCTTAAGTCCATCCAGATCGTACTTGCCACGGCTACACAGCATGACTACGATATCTGGTGGTTGGGTGTCATGACAGCTCTTCTAAAATGATGTTTTGGAAGAGAGCGTCTATAAGTACACAGCCATAGGGCTTCGTAGACAGTGGGAGCAGCGGAAACGTGTGCAAGATGCTTTATAGGATAAAGCAGGCATCGCGGAGTTGGAACGTCTGTTTTGATGTGTTAGTCAAAGAGTTTGACATCATCAAAATGGTAGATGAACCTTGTATAAACAAAAAGGTAGTAGGGAGTATGGTGAAAATCCTCGTAGAGTACGTGGATGACATACTCTTGATAGGGAAGGAGTTTCCTATGCTACGCTCGGTCAATCTCCGTTTATCACAATGATTCTCCATATAGGATCATAATGATACCTACAAACTCCTGGATTTTGGATCTATGAGATAGATCTAAATGGATGTTAGGACTCCCACTAGTTGTAGTGAGACGGTATCAACCGATCCTGGGGAGAATCACTGGAAGGGTTCCAGGGTGATAAAGACGACTGAATGTCAGTCACAGGCATTGTCTTTACCCTCAGTGGAGGGACGGTATGTTGGAAGAGTTCCAAGCTAGATACCGTGACATACTAGACGATAAAGGCTGGATACATCGCTACTTAAGATGCTACCAAAGAGGCTGTTTGGGTGTATATTGGTTCATGAGATGAACTATGTTCCTCCCATTGTGTGACAATGGAGTTGTGGCTTATGCCAAGGAACGCCGGTCCCATCAGTGATTCAGACATATTCTAAGGCAGTATCACTTGATCATGGAGATGGTTGATCTCCAGGGAGATCGAGGTTAGGAGAGTAGACTCAGAGGACAACACAGCGGATCCACTCACAAAGGCCTGTTCCCAGAGAGAGATTTTCATGGGATGGTTGAGTATGAGATACTGCAACCACTGCTACAGATGGCCCTAGTGCAAGTGGGAGATTGTTAGTTATATGTATGCCCTAGAGGCCATTACTGTACATAGGATGTATATTGTAGTGGATGCTGGGACATATATAGGGAGGACTTTCTTGCTCGACATGATAGTATGCTATCTGGTTACCCTTTACCTTAACATGTATGCTGATTGTCTCTCTGTTACATGTTGGTAAAGCCCTTAGGATCTGTACTTGACTACCTGGACTATGATGCGGATCATACTAGTGGGGACATGGTAGTCCATAAGTACATCCTTCAAAGTCCCTAGTCGTGGGTATATCGAGACGGGGCATCGATATACCAGAGTAGACTAGCGTATACCTTCTCGACCCATACAGATGGGCGATGGATGATCCCATATCCATCGGTGTTTGACATCAGAGATGATATACGGGTGCTCAGTAGAGACTGGGTACACTGGACGGACTCGCCGAGAACTCCCAGATGGTATTATACCTCACGTTAGATGGCAGTTCTCTGGTGACACTGGTACAGAGTAGTCTGTTGACCCGAGATCGTCATAGAGTCTTGTGTGGTTCCCACTGTGCTTTGATTTCCATCTTACCACGTCCAAGAGGGCGTGCAAAACAGTGGTTTTTGGGTACAGTCCCGAGTCACATGGAGGCAATGAGCGATAGGAGGGGATTCGTCTCTCCCGGTATAAGGGGTTGATGTTGCGCTGTATTCGATTGGCTATAACAGGAAATCCCTGGCCAGGGTTGCTGAGATTTACTGGTAAGTGTTACCAGTAGTTTCTCGAGTAGTTATAGACCTCATATCGACACGACTTATCGAGCTATTGGGGTCTGACGTTTACCACCCCTAGGCGAGATATGCGACATATCAGACGATCAGACCGGACTGTACGGTAGTGTTACTGGTTGGATTCACTGGAGTATGAGCGGGCTTGCTCGTCGATCTTCAGATCGCTCAATACCCGGGTGGCCGTTACGTTTGGCAGACCGCTTGCGGCTTGTGGATGTTTGATATGATCATCATCTGCTGCCGGCGTATTGACGAGTCTTTAGAGTCCTACACAGAGGTTTCCTGGCTCAAGCGAAACGAAATAGGAGCGCATATGAGATATGTGCGGGACCGAGAATAATACCAGTATGTGATACTGTATTCGATTCTCGCGATGTGACATTGATCGGTTATATGCTATATAGCCGAGTTATCGGATCAAGTGTTGATTCGATAAGTTGTTACTGATGATACCAGTCGGTTATGTGCGACATGACCGGATCATTGAGTCAAGTGTTGATTTAATGATTTAATGCATAATTATATATTTGATATATTACTTTGCATTAACTAGTATCGGTTCACTTTAAATGGATTTTCTCGCTCGGGTGTGCACATTGTATATACGATATAGTTTTGTGCACTTACTTGTATCATGCTTGATGATGCATGGTTTTTGGTTAAGTGTATAGAATAAAACTATGGTCAAGATGGTGATTAGGGTTTTGCATATTCTTTTAATTATTTGCTTATTCATTTTGGAAAATAATTAAAGCATAAAAGAAGAAAAAACAAAATGGTTTTCTTTCTTTATTCTTCATGAAGCTTATTGAAGCTTCATGAAACTTTGACCACTTAACCATTTTGTCTTCTTCTTTTGACCCTAACCATTGATCTAACCTAAGTTAATTCTCTACACCTAACCATGGTGAAAATTATGATAAGTTTATTATTCTTTTCTATTCTAAATTAACTTATCATAACTTTTATCTTCTTCTTGCTCTTCTTCTTCTTCATGAAGAAGCTTGTCTTCATCAATGGCATATTGAGCATATGAGTGAGAAATCCAATTCTAAAGTGAACCCACTTCCTATTTCATCATCCTCTACCTCTTGCCAAGTAGTAGAGTGTGTTTCCTTCACAAGTTTTCATGGCAAGGTGAAGGTGGAGCTTGATCTAGCGATGCCTCGACGTAGATCATCTTCGGCATGGACATCGACGACCTAGCTCGCTTATTCTTCGACAAAGCCGACGCTAGAGCCCAGGAGTTCACTTGGACAGCGAAGGCACTTCGTTGCGGAGCTATGGAGGTGGACAAACGGATCTACAAAGGTTGTATTTCCGTATTCCCTTAGTTAATTGTTAACTAGTTTACTTTTCGCCTAGACATCTAGCAAACGATCCGTAGTCGGGTTTCTCGGCACCTAGATTTTTGAAATTGGCATGGTTGATGCCTTGTGAGACCTCATTAGGATGCCTAGGAACCCTACATAAATATGTTAGTTATGTATATGCCCTAGAGGCCATTGTTGTACATATGATGTATATTATAATGGATGCTTGGTTATATATAGAGATGACTTTCTTGCTCGTCATGATAGTATGCTATTTGGTTTCACTTTATCTTAACATGTTGACTTGTATTGGTTTACTGTTTTACTCTCACATGTTGATAAAGCCCTTAGGATCTGTACTCGACTACTGGGACTATGATGAGATCATACTATTGGGGCCGCGGTAGTCGATGAGTACATCCTATAACTGTTCCTAGTCGAGGGTATATCGAGACAGGGCATCGATACTCCAGAGTAGACTAGCGTATACGCATCTTGACCCATATGATGGGCGATGGATGATCCCATATCCATCGGTGTTAGACATCAGAGATGGTGTACGGGTGCTCAGTGGAGACTGGGTACACTGGACGGACTCGCCGAGAACTCCCAGATGGTGCTATACCACACGTCAGATGGCAGTTCTCCGGTGACACTGTTACAGGGTTGTCTGTAGACCCGAGATCGTCATAGAGTCTTGTGTGATTCCCACTGTGCTTTGATTTCCACCTTACCACGTCCAAGAGGGCGTGCAAAACGGTGGCTTTTGGGTACAGTCCCGAATCACATGGAGGCAATGAGCGATAGGAGGGGATTCGTCTCTCCCGGTATAGGGAGTTGATGTTGTGCTGTGTTCGATTGGCTATAACTGGAAGTCCCTGGCCAGGGCTGATATGGAGATTTACTGGTAAGTGTTACTAGTAGTTTCTCGACCCGTTATGAGCCATACATCGACACGACTTATCGGTTACTGGGGTCTGACGTATACCACCCATAGACTTGATATGCGACATATCAGACGAACAGACCGGACTGTACGGGAGTGTTACTGGTTGGATTCACAGGAGAACGCACAGGCTAGCTTGTTGATCTTCTGATCGCTCAATACCTGGGTGGCTGTTACGTTTAGCTGACCGCTTGCAGCTTGTGGGTGTTTGATATGATCATCACCTGCTACCGGCGTATTGACGATTCTTTAGAGTCCTACACAGAGGTTTCTTGGCTCAGGCGAAACAGAGTAGTGGCACATATGTGATATGCGCCGGAACGAGAATATTGCGATATGGGATACCGTATTATATTCTCAGGATATTTAGATATGAACCGGGTCATCGGATCAAGTGTTGATTCGATGAATCGGTACATGATATATTAGTCGGTTATATTCGATATAGCCGGATCGTCGGATCAAGTGTTGATTCGATGATTTAATATATAATAATATATATGATATATTATTATATTAACTAATATTGGCTTGCTTTATGATTTCATTTTCTCAGTGGATGATACATTGATATATATGCGATATATGTTAATTGTATTATTTTCTTTTGTTGCAAATATATAATATATATGTGATATATATTATTGTGACATGATATGATTAATTGTTAAACATGTTTAAGGATGATTAATTGAGGTTAGGGTTTGATTAGGGTTAGTCGCTTCAAGTTCCTTCTAGAAGCTTTTTCTTTTGTCATTCTTAAGATCTTTATGGATGACACATTCTTTTAACTTAACCAAACCCTAACCCTAGTTGTTTCTCTACACATTCTCATCCATTCATCCTTGACCATGGTTATATATCAATCATATGATTTATTTTTCTATTCATCACAAAAGGAAAAGATTAATCATTATCTTTTTGATGATCCATTATCTTCTTCTTCTCTCTTGAAGAAGCTCTCTTGAAAATCCTTAAGTGATGATAAAATATGAGAAAATGATATAAAAAGAAAGCAAAATCACTACTCTCTCATCCTCATCTCATCTAGCCCTTGGGATTAGGGTGTTCTTCTCTTTTAAGTGAGAAAGCTTGAGTCGAAGCAACTTCAAGGTAGATCATCGGAGATTTGGATTACGACAAGCTAGAATGGATCGTTCGAGTCGTGGAGCCTCTCATGAGTCCGGGAGATCGTGGATCGCGGCAAAGGGACTTCTACTCGGAGCTTGTGAAGTGAAGGAGCGGACTACAAAGGTTGTAATCCCTCACACTTAGATAAAAGTTATCTTCTTGCATATTAAACCTTAATAATCTAGCAAAGATCCCGGCTTTGGGTTGTTCGGCATGTCTAAAATTTAATCCGGGCATGTTTGATGCCTTTTGAACCTTCACAAGAGTGCCTAGGAACCCTACAGTGGTATCAGAGCCTAGCTAGAGCATTAGGCGATGTGTTTACGAAGTTAAAACTCCGATCGAACCCGTAACGGACAAAATGGACCCCTCTCTGGAAATTTTTTAAATTTTGGGATTTTTCAGAATTAAAAATATGTAAAAATATCAGCAGGGAATTCTAAGAATTACCCTGAAACACGTGCCCATAATTCGACCATCCAAGCGCGGAAGCGCGGCAGAACCATGGTAGTCGCGGCGGATCCGCGGCGGAACTGTTGAATTAGGACACGTGGCTTCATGGTATAGACCGTAGGCACTTGCTGATCATTCTGGGTATTTTTAATCTGTTCCAGGTGTTTAAAATTCTGGGGTTTGTTTTGTAATAGTAGATTCGATCGGAATATTTAAGTTCGTATTTCTTTCCGGATATTTAGAAACTGTTAAACTATTTGAACGGATATCATTAACTTACTGTTTCCCGGTACGGCAAATTTTCAAGTGTTGAAATTTATTCGGGTTTAAATCTTTTGGAAAAATTGTACAAGTTAAGCGGTGGACCCTCTAGAAGACACAAACCTTAACTCGATTATGTGACCGTCTTGAACTGCCTTTTGAACCTTCGGGTTTGGGACAGTACGGCGTGCCACATGTGAGGCGTTGGCTTGGCCCTTCTACGGCTGGATCACCGGTACTGTGACATATTCTGGGATTATTTGAACTCCGCTCAAGAGTTGAGCACTTTGGGAAATTTTGGGTGTTTGATTATCTGTTCGGAAAGTTTAATACTGTATATTTATCTGGAATGTGATACAATATGTGGAATTCATAGACTTAGGCATGAAATGCGGAATATGTGATATTTCGGATTTACGATGTCTAAAGTGATTGTGGATTCCAAATATTGTAGTTTTACACTTTCTTTTCTGTGACCGTAAGCGTAGTATGTGGTGTATCGCCGGCTTCGTTGCTATACATCAACGACAATCGGGATACGCATACTTGCTTACGTTGATGATATGAGATATTATGTGTTGCTGTGATATGTTATATTGGATCGTCGCGATCAGAATAGCCGGGGGTTTTATGTGAGATGAGGGTTTTTATTTTCATTCATGTAATGTAATATTCTTTTATTTGGGGCACTTCCTGGTTGCGGTTGCTGTCACCAGTGTATATTATTTACTTTTCCGCATTAGGTAGACCCAAGGAGGGGAGCACAAGTAACCGGGTTCTAGGGTCCAGTGGGAGGCCATCTCGAGGAGTCGAGACCGGGTCTCCTAACCCTAGAATTGGCAGTGTTACTTGCCGCTCTCGTAGGGGTCTTGGGATGTGGGTTTGGCTATTCGTCGTGACCGTGGAATCCGTGTTTTATACAGGCTCGTATTAAAAACACGGACGTCCTAGTATATCCAATATTTCATATATGTTCTTCTGCTGCAATGTTCTGTGATGAGATCATATTACTGCCTGAGACGAATGCTTATACTATATATATATGCTGATATATAAATATTACTGCTTTCGTTTCTTCTGTGATGCTTAGGAAGCATAAGCTGATGGGATTTTTATTAATGAGATTAATAAAAGAAAAGAAACCTAAAGATGTTGTAGAATCAAAACTTTATAAAAAGGGTAGCTACAGTTTTGCTTTGCACAGTGATATATATGATATATCCTGCACCTTATTCGATGAGGAAAGGACCGAGATCCCTTCACCGGGAGTGACTCCTTTAGTAAAACTGGCAGATGCTATAAAACGCGGTTTGTCTTTTGATTGCTTTTATTGTTTTGCTTTGCACAGCGGTATATGTGATATATCCTGCACCTTATTCGATGAGGAAAGGGCCGACGATCCCTTCACCGGGAGTGACCCCTTTAGCGAAACTAAGAAAAGGCTCCAAAACACTCCTTTTTCAAAAACTACTCGATTCTACGACGACATCAAGTTCATTACGCTCAGGGTTTTCTGAAAAACCTGCGTAGCCCTCCGACATTTCAGATAGGTAATACTTAGTATTCGTGCTGCGTTTGTTGGGTTTCGTCAAGGCGTAGTGTGCGGTAGCTAATTATTACTTATCTGTTACATATGATGAGATTGGGTTAGGGTAGTCGTACGGCTTTGTTGGCTTTCGTCAAGGGACGTACGGCTGGGTTTAATTCAATCAAGAAATGTTCGGGTTGAACTTGACTAACGGACTATGGTTTGTTGGCTTTCGTCAAGGTCATAGAACGTTAGGGGCAAAATATTATCGGGAATTTCAAGTGTTGAAATTTGCAATGAGATTGCATACCTACTATGAGATAGTTGGATCCCGATACCCACTGCGAGTAAGTGTTACTCCTGGGAGAGTTTTACACAGGACAATTAGTCATTCAAGTAGGTGTCTAGAAAAGTGTTAACGAGGTTACGCCTCTGGGAAAACGAGGTTTATATTAATTAGGTCCGTGCGAGAGCACGGGGAACCTCCCTCAAAGTACCGACACTGATCTGGCTGAAAGATTGACGAAATTGTAAGGTGTAATTAATCCCGGCTAATCTTACCTTTTAGGGTTTTAAGGTAGATTTGATAAAAACAGTGGGAGACATCCTGATTAGTAACCAATCTAATCTCGCAAGAGCATACGCTAAAGTGTTTTCTTCTCTCTCTCTCCAGGTAGCGACCATTTCAGGCCATAATCAAGATAATAATATGGATGTATTGACTAAACCTAATTATTGTACTGAGCTAGGGAATGTTGGACCCGTTCTTTCTTATAAGAGTTATAAGACTGAACAGGAAACAGGAGAATATCTGGATTCTCACGCCGCCCAAAAGAACATGCATGTTGATGCATCTTCTTCAGGTGTGTTTGTTATTGAGAAACAGTTCACCCTACGTCCTGGGTATTAGATACCGGATCAGGATCCCACATATGCAAACAGTTGCATGGGCTACGTAAAGGTAGAGAACTGGGAAAAGATGATCATTCCGTTCTAGTAGGGAACGGTGCAAATGTTGCAGCCAAAGCAGTTGGCGAATATCACCTTGTATTACCAAGTCGTAATACACTGATTCTAAATGAATGCTATTACATACCGAACATGATGTGCAACATTATATCAGTTTCTTTATTGAGTAAAGAGGGATATAATTTTGTAGTACAGGATAATGTTATGAACATATTCCTAGATCAAAAGTTGATTGCATCAGGCTCGTTACATAATGGCATATTCATTCTAAATCAGAATACAGTCCTGAATATACAAAACACACACAAGAGGAAAAGTTCGGATATGAACGAATCCTACTTGTGGCATTGTAGACTTGGTCATATCAATGCGACACGACTGGCTAAGTTACATAAAGATGGTTATTTGAATCCGTTCGAATTATCATCTTATGATACTTGCCATTCATGTCTCAAAGGAAAAATGACCAAAGCTCCGTTTGGTGGACACGGAGAAAGAGTTACCGAACTCTTAGGACTAGTACATAGCGATGTATGCGGTCCCATGTCTACGCATGCCAGGAACGGTTCTTCCTACTTCATTACATTCACTGACGATCTCTCTAGATACGGACATGTGTTCCTGTTGAAACACAAGTCTGAAGCTTTTGAGAAATTCAGAGAATATAAGCACGAAGTAGAGAACCAAACGGGCAAAAGTATTAAGATTCTTCGATCTGATCGAGGAGGTGAATACTTAAGCGGTGAGTTTTTAGATTATTTAAAAGAGAATGGGATTCTCTCTCAGCTTACTCCTCCTTATACACCACAGCACAACGGTGTATCGGAACGGAGGAATCGCACCCTATTAGATATGGTGCGCTCTATGATGAGCGAGGCTGAGTTACCTATTTCCTTCTGGGGGTATGCGCTTGAGACAGACATACACCTATTGAATATGGTTCCTACCAAATCAGTGCCTACCACTCCATATGAGATATGGAAAGGGAAGAGACCACATCTTAATTACATTAAGATATGGGGTTGTCCGGCCTATGTCAAAAGACAAAATCCGGACAAACTCGAGGCAAGATCTGTCTTATGTAAGTTTGTAGGATATCCCAAGAACTCTCAAGGGTATATCTTCTACCACACTGAGGAACAAAAGGTGTTTGTTTCTAAACATGCCATCTTTTTGGAAAAGGAATTTCTTGCAAAAGAAATTAATGGCAATGAGGTAGAACTGGAAGAGGTTCCAGCAGAACAAACTACAACAGATGATTTAATAGAACCAGAGGATTCAGTAGTACCCGACGAACCCCAGCCTCTCCGCCGATCTAGTAGGGTTTCTCGTCCACCTGAGAGATACTACGGTTTTCTCATTGATGGTGGAAGCGAGGATTGCATCATGGATGATGATGAACCGACTAGTTTCGAGCAGGCCATCACGAGTGGTGACTCTATGAAATGGCTGGATGCAATGCGATCTGAGATGGAATCCATGTACACCAACAAAGTATGGACTTTGGAAAATGCTCCTGAAGGGGTAAAACCCATTGGGAGCAAGTGGATCTTTAAAAGGAAATTTGGTGTAGATGGAAAAGTTGAGACTTTCAAAGCTAGACTGGTAGCGAAGGGTTTTCGTCAACGACCAGGTGTGGATTATGACGAAACCTTTTCTCCAGTAGCTATGCTTAAGTCCATCCGGATCTTACTTGCCATTGCTGCATACCATGACTACGAAATCTGGCAAATGGATGTTATGACCGCCTTTCTAAACGGTGATTTAGAAGAGTGCGTGTACATGACTCAGCCAGAGGGCTTCGTAGATAGTGGGAGCAGCGGAAAGGTGTGCAAGCTGCTTAAATCCATTTATGGGTTAAAGCAAGCATCGCGGAGTTGGAACATCTGTTTTGATGTTGTAGTCAAAGAGTTTGACTTCATCAAAAATATAGATGAACCTTGTATCTATAAGAAGGTGGCAGAGGGTAAGGTAGTCTTCCTCGTATTGTACGTGGATGACATACTCTTGATAGGAAATGATATTCCTATGCTGCAATCAGTCAAGCTCTTCTTATCACAGAGATTCTCAATGAAAGATCTAGGTGATGCCTCCTGCATATTGGGAATCATGATCTATAGAGATAGATCTAAACAGATACTGGGATTGTCCCAATCCAGGTACATTGACACCATACTAAAGAGGTTTAGTATGGAAGAATCCAAGCGTGGGAATCAGCCCACGATCTCTGGACTCACTCTCTCCAAAGAGATGTCTCCCAAGACTGATTTGGAGAGAGCTCGCATGCAAGGGATACCCTATGCTTCGGCAGTAGGCTCTATCATGTATGCGATGCTATGTACCAGACCCGATGTTGCATACTCACTAAGTGTAGTGAGTCGGTATCAAGCAGATCCTGGAGAGAGTCACTGGACAGCTGTGAAGAACATTCTCAAGTACTTGCGAAGGACTAAGGAGATGTTCTTGGTGTATGGTAACGGAGAACTCCAGGTGGAGTCCTTTACCGATTCCAGCTTCCAAAGTGATAAGGACGACTCTAAGTCGCATTCGGGTTTTGTCTTTACCCTCAATGGAGGGGCGGTATGTTGGAAGAGTTCCAAACAGGATACCGTGGCAGACTCAACGATGGAGGCTGAATACATCGCTGCCAACGATGCTGCCAAAGAAGCTGTCTGGATCAAGAAGTTCATTAGTGAACTTGGTGTGGTTCCATCCATTGAGCATCCAATACCTCTGTATTGCGATAACAATGGAGCTGTGGCTTTAGCCAAGGAACCCAGGTCCCATCAAAAGTCCAGACATATTCTGAGGCGGTATCACCTGATCAGGGAGATAGTTGATCGCCGGGAGATCGAGGTCAGGAGAGTAGATACGAAGGACAACACTGCGGATCCATTCACGAAGGCTATTCCCCAGATACAGTTTGAGAGATTATTCGGGATGCTAGGTATGAGATACTACAGCAGCTGGCCTTAGTGCAAGTGGGAGATTGTTAGTTATGTATATGCCCTAGAGGCCATTGTTGTACATATGATGTATATTATAATGGATGCTTGGTTATATATAGAGATGACTTTCTTGCTCGTCATGATAGTATGCTATTTGGTTTCACTTTATCTTAACATGTTGACTTGTATTGGTTTACTGTTTTACTCTCACATGTTGATAAAGCCCTTAGGATCTGTACTCGACTACTGGGACTATGATGAGATCATACTAGTGGGGCCGCGGTAGTCGATGAGTACATCCTATAACTGTTCCTAGTCGAGGGTATATCGAGACAGGGCATCGATACACCAGAGTAGACTAGCGTATACGCATCTTGACCCATATGATGGGCGATGGATGATCCCATATCCATCGGTGTTAGACATCAGAGATGGTGTACGGGTGCTCAGTGGAGACTGGGTACACTGGACGGACTCGCCGAGAACTCCCAGATGGTGCTATACCACACGTCAGATGGCAGTTCTCCGGTGACACTGGTACAGGGTAGTCTGTAGACCCGAGATCGTCATAGAGTCTTGTGTGATTCCCATTGTGCTTTGATTTCCACCTTACCACGTCCAAGAGGGCGTGCAAAACGGTGGCTTTTGGGTACAGTCCCGAATCACATGGAGGCAATGAGCGATAGGAGGGGATTCGTCTCTCCCGGTATAGGGAGTTGATGTTGTGCTGTGTTCGATTGGCTATAACTGGAAGTCCCTGGCCAGGGCTGATATGGAGATTTACTGGTAAGTGTTACTAGTAGTTTCTCGACCCGTTATGAGCCATACATCGACACGACTTATCGGTTACTGGGGTCTGACGTATACCACCCCTAGACTTGATATGCGACATATCAGACGAACAGACCGGACTGTACGGGAGTGTTACTGGTTGGATTCACAGGAGAACGCACAGGCTAGCTTGTTGATCTTCTGATCGCTCAATACCTGGGTGGCTGTTACGTTTAGCTGACCACTTGCAGCTTGTGGGTGTTTGATATGATCATCACCTGCTACCGGCGTATTGACGATTCTTTAGAGTCCTACACAGAGGTTTCTTGGCTCAGGCGAAACAGAGTAGTGGCACATATGTGATATGCGCAGGAACGAGAATATTGCGATATGGGATACCGTATTATATTCTCAGGATATTTAGTTATGAACCGGGTCATCGGATCAAGTGTTGATTCGATGAATCGGTACATGATATATTAGTCGGTTATATTCGATATAGCCGGATCGTCGGATCAAGTGTTGATTCGATGATTTAATATATAATAATATATATGATATATTATTATATTAACTAATATTGGCTTGCTTTATGATTTCATTTTCTCAGTGGATGATACATTGATATATATGCGATATATGTTAATTGTATTATTTTCTTTTGTTGCAAATATATAATATATATGTGATATATATTATTGTGACATGATATGATTAATTGTTAAACATGTTTAAGGATGATTAATTGAGGTTAGGGTTTGATTAGGGTTAGTAGCTTCAAGTTCCTTCTAGAAGCTTTTTCTTTTGTCATTCTTAAGATCTTTATGGATGACACATTCTTTTAACTTAACCAAACCCTAACCCTAGTTGTTTCTCTACACATTCTCATCCATTCATCCTTGACCATGGTTATATATCAATCATATGATTTATTTTTCTATTCATCACAAAAGGAAAAGATTAATCATTATCTTTTTGATGATCCATTATCTTCTTCTTCTCTCTTGAAGAAGCTCTCTTGAAAATCCTTAAGTGATGATAAAATATGAGAAAATGATATAAAAAGAAAGCAAAATCACTACTCTCTCATCCTCATCTCATCTAGCCCTTGGGATTAGGGTGTTCTTCTCTTTTGAGTGAGAAAGCTTGAGTCGAAGCAACTTCAAGGTAGATCATCGGAGATTTGGATTACGACAAGCTAGAATGGATCGTTCGAGTCGTGGAGCCTCTCATGAGTCCGGGAGATCGTGGATCGCGGCAAAGGGACTTCTACTCGGAGCTTGTGAAGTGAAGGAGCGGACTACAAAGGTTGTAATCCCTCACACTTAGATAAAAGTTATCTTCTTGCATATTAAACCCTAATAATCTAGCAAAGATCCCGGCTTTGAGTTGTTCGGCACGTCTAAAATTTAATCCGGGCATGTTTGATGCCTTTTGAACCTTCACAAGAGTGCCTAGGAACCCTACAAAATACCATCACTAAATCCCCAAAAACCCAATATCGACAAAACTAAAGTTCGTATCTTGGTTTCTATATTCAATTCCAGGTCTTGTAATAGCCCCTAGAGTTCACCAAATCCACACTTTCACCCAAACCTCTCTAGGGATTTCTAACTTCAAAATAACCAAACCAAAACCACTTCTAAACTAACTAGAATGCAAGAAACTAAAAACTAACTAAATGGAAAGAGATATACACCAGTTGGGCAACTCAAGAAAAACCCTAGCTTCTCAAAGTCTTCAAAATCAAAATTTCTTGGTCCAATGTGATGAGGGTGAGCCGGGGATCATTTTTTGTGAAGGGAATATAGGATTTTGATGAATATTTTGAGATGGGTAATGAGGGTAGAAGATGGAGCTTGAAGATGAAGAAGGAGAAGAAAAATGGTGGGGGGAAAAGGTACGGGCAGCCCTCTCCCTCTCTCTCTCTTTATCTCACTCACACTCTCTCTCATAGCATGGTCTCTACATCATTATGTCCCCCTCTCTCCCCTCAATCATTTCTCTTTTCTTTTCCTTTTCGTTTCTCACCAAAAATAAAACCAACCATAACTAAAACAACACAAAGGAAACATGTAACCAAATGAAACATGTCATGGTACACTAATCATGAAAGACTGTAGAAACACGGATTTGGCTTAATTGCGATTAGCAATGCACTAATCGGGTTTTTATTTAAACTGCATATAATAAATTTTTTAAAAAA
This sequence comes from Agapanthus africanus, assembly GCA_030015575.1. Taxonomy (NCBI): domain Eukaryota; kingdom Viridiplantae; phylum Streptophyta; class Magnoliopsida; order Asparagales; family Amaryllidaceae; genus Agapanthus; species Agapanthus africanus. The sequence goes on from CM057344.1 coordinate 229,303,249, forward strand.
TGCCAAATCCTTTATATATATTATTACATGAATAAATCATTTTAATTTCCAATTATTTCACAATTATTGGTATATATTTATACCCTTTTTCGAAAACCCCAATTTCATGAATCGGACAGCTTTCGGGAAATATATTATTTTAATATTAAATTCCAAAAATAATACTTTATATTTTCTAAAATTTTAAAATCTTCCCCCCTTAAATAAATTCGGTCACCGAATTTAAATTTAAATCCCCAAATACTAAAACATTTTAATACTCAACTCAAATCAACAGGGCTCCAAAATCACGGAAGATATAGAAACAACACAGCGCATCGCGTGTGGCAAAAAACGAATACAAAACTCAAATCGAACTCTGTCAAGCGCCACGCAAATCATCGGATTTGCACGCATATCCTCGGAGTTACAATGAAGATACAGATCTCAAAATCCACTACAGAAATCCAATATAAACTAGTCAAATACTATAATACGTGTATAGTACGATCTGGGAAAACTTTCAAAAACTGAATAAAACTCATGCAAAATCTTTTCTAAATCGCCGTGTGATGCGTAACTCACGGCACAAGTAAGGGACCCTCATTTGTAAGTAATAAGTATACACTAATATATGTTTTGCTAAAATATACGTTCCGCCCTTATAAAATATCCCAAATGGTTTTCCTTTTTAGCGTTCGTGTCGCTCATGGACACGTAGGAAATAGCGAGACTATAGCTTCTTTTTGAAAACCTCTTCGTAAACTTTTGTACATGCAAAGTACTCAGGTACTGTCCTCAGATCTGTCCCGTTTGGCTACTACACAATATAGTGCCCAACATGAAAACAAGTGCTCAAAAGCAAAATCAGCCTTGAGAGGTGCATCCAACAGTCACGTGCGTCTGGTGCGCACGGAAATCAAATCAAAATACAGGTGTCACAATATACACAAAAGAAAAACTAAGTGCAACAGGTGTGCACGAAAGCATCTGTCCAGTGCAACGGGTGGGCACGACAACAACATCTGGTGCAACAAAACGCATGAAACGCAAGTCTAGTGCAAAAATATGCAAAAATACTAATCTGGTGCATCAAGTGCACAAAATACAAATACGGTGCAACAAATGCACGGAAATCATATTAATAACTCAAATGCGTATAAAAACAACACCGAGTGTACCAAGGTATATAAATCAAAAACGTGTGCAACTATATGCACAAAATCCGTATCAATGCACTGCAAGCACATGCGAGCTATACCGAGCGCATAAATACAACCGAGTGTGTACCATATGCACAAAATCAAATCAACCGTATGAAATCTACGAAATCATAAATACTTGCAGCCAAGGCACAAAACCGATCTCAAGTGCAATAAATATGCACAAATCATAAATCAACACAACGGTGTATAAAGCATATCTCAAGTGCAATAACAATGCACAACATATAAATACCCAGTAGGTGAAGCCATGGTGCACGGAAACGATATCATGAAACTCAATCATTAAAACTCAAATCCAAGCGATATCAGCGTGGTACTCGCAATCCGAAGGCTTGTCGGTCCGGTCCAGTGTGCCAACGGAAACAATTCCTCTCTGGCACTTCTCCGGTCTGTAGGGTTACTAGGCACTCTAATAAGGTTCTACAAGGCATCAACCATGCCCGATTAAAATTTTAGCTGTGCCGAACAACCCTAACCAAGATCTTAGACTAGAGATTAGGCGAAACAATGCAAGTAAACAATATTTACGGCTAAGTGAATACGAAATACAACCTTTGTAGATCGGTCCTTCACTTCTTAAGCTCCTTGTAGTAGTCCCTTCGCTGCGATCATGGTGCTTCCGACTCTCGGACGGCTCTTTGAGAAGATAGCAACGATATTGCTTGAAGTCTTCGAGGCCGAAGATGAACTACGTTGAGAGAATACGAACTCAAGCTTCTACTTCACTAACTAGAGAATTAGTGAAGCAAATATCCTAAACTAAAGTGCTAGTCCAGTAGAGGATGATGAAATAGGAAATGGGTACACTTTAGAATTTCTTTTCTCACTATATTTCTCTCTCTTTATCAAACCCTAGCAAGCATTTGAAGGAGAAAGAAGATGAGCTCAAAAATGAGAATGAAAAACTAATCAAGAGAGAGAGAGAGCTAACCATGGGTGAGTGGGTATCATATACTAACTCATGTAGAGACATAACCATGGCTAATTATAATGGTTAGGTTTATAAATACCCTAAGTAAAACAAAACTAGTGGACTTTGGTCAATGCACTCACAAGCTTCATGAAGCTTCATTCACTTGAACAATTATCCACTAATTTTGTATTTACTTTGTATATTAAAACCCCACCAATATAATTATAATGGTATATGTCTCATACACCCATGTAGAGTGTATCAACAACCATGATACAAAATGAACATAAATAAATATATATCACATATATATTAAGTTGTGCACAAGTGAGAAAAACAAATGCTTAAATGAACCAATGTTAGTTAATGTAAATTAGTATATCACATATACATTTATACACTAAATTATTAAATCAACACTTGACTTAATAATCCGGTTATATCACATATAACCGACTAACATCCAACGTATCGACTTATCGAATCAACCCTTGATTCGATAACCTGGTTATATCGCATATAACCGATCGATACAAACATCGCGAGAATAGAATACGGTATCTCATACTCGCATTATTCTCGGTCCCGCACATATCACATATGCGCTCCAATTTCGTTTTGCCTGAGCCAGTAAAATCTATGTAGGACTCTAAAGACTCGTCAATACGTCGGCAGTAGGTGATGATCATATCAAGCACCCACAAGCCGTCAGCGGTACTAGCTGGACGTAACGGCTTCCCGGGTATTGAGCGATCAGAAGATCAACAAGCAAGCCCGCTCCAACTCCTGCAAAAATCCTGACAGTGACACTACCATACAGTCCGGTCTCCTCGCCTGATATGTCGCATATCATGTCTAGGGGTGGTAAACGTCAGACCCCAATAACCGATAAGTCATGCCGATATGAGGCTCATAACGGGTCGAGAAACTATTGGTAACACTTACCAGTAAATCTCTAAACCAGCCCTGGCCAAGGACTTCCCTGTTATGGCCAATCGAGCATCGCACAACATCAACCCCAAATACCGGGAGAGATGAAACCCCTTCTATCGCTCATTGCCTCCATATGACTCGGGACTGTACCCAAAAACCACCGTTTTGCACGCCCTCTTGGACGTGGTAAGGTGGAAATCAAAGCACAGTGAGAATCACATAAGATTCTATGATGATCTCGGGTCTACAGACTAACCTGTACCAGTGTCACCAGAGAACTGCCATCTGACGTAAGGTATAATACCTTTTGGGAGTTCTCGGCGAGTCCGTCCAGTGTACCCCGTCTCCACTGAGCACCCGTATATCATCTCTGATGTCAAACACCAATGGATATGGGATCATCCATTGCCCATCTACATGGGTCGAGAAGGTATACGCTAGTCTACTCTGGTATATCGATGCCCCGTCTCGATATACCCACGACTAGGGACTTTGAAGGATGTACTTATGGACTACCATGTCCCCACTAGTATGATCCGCATCATAGTCCAGGTAGTCAAGTACACATCCTAAGGGCTTTACCAACATGTAACAGAGAGACAATCATTGTACACGTTAAGGTAAAGAGTAACCAGATAGCATACTATCATGTCGAGCAAGAAAGTCCTCCCTATATATGTCCAAGCATCCACTACAATATACATCTAATGTATAGTAATAGCCTCTAGGGCATACATATAACTAACAATCTCCCACTTGCACTTGGGCCATCTGATAACAGTGGTTGTAGTATCTCGTACTCAACCATCCCATAATAGTATCTCTTTAGGAAAAGGCCTTTGTGAGTGGATCTGTTGTGTTGTCCTCTGAGTCTACTCTCCTATTCTCGATCCCCTGGAGATCTACCATCTCCATGATCAGGTGACACTGCTTTAGAATATGTTTGGATCACTGATGGGATGGGCGTTCCTAGGTATAAGCCACAACTCCATTGTCACACAATGGTAGGAACGAAGTTTATCTCATGAACTAATATACACCCAGACTGCCTCTTTGGTAGTATCTTTGGTAGCGATGTATCCAGCATTTATCGTTTAGTATGCCACGGTATCTAGCTTGGAACTCTTCCAACATATCGTCCCTCTACTGAGAGTAAAGACAATGCCTGCAACTGACATTCAGTTGTCCTTATCACCCTGGAACTTTTCCAGTGATTCTCCCCAGGATCGATTGATACCATCTCACTACAACTAGTGAGTATACTAACATCCAATTAGATCTATCTTATAGATCCAAAACCCAGAATATAGTAGGTATCACTTTGATCCTATATATAGAATCCTTATGATAAGCGGAGATTGACCGAGCGTAGCATAGGAAACTCCTTCCCTATCAAGAGTATGTCATCCACGTACTCTACGAGGATCACCACCATACTTCCTACTACCATTTTGTATATACAAGTTTCATCTACCATTTTGATGAAGTCAAACTCTTTGACTACAGCATCAAAACAGACGTTCCTTCTCCACGATACCTGATCTATCACATAAAACATCTTGCACACGTTTCCGCTGCTCCCACTATCTACGAAGCCCTCTGGCCGTGTACTTATAGACGCTCTATTCCAAATCATCATTTAGAAAAGCAGTCATGACACCCAACCGCCAGATGTCGTAGTCATGGTATGTAGCTGTGGTAAGTAGGATCTGGATGGACTTAAGCATAGCTTTGAAAGGCTCAACTTTTCCATGTACACCAAGTAATCTTCTCAAGATATACTTGCTCCTGATGGGGATTTAACCCTTCAGATAAGGCAACCAAAGTCCATACTTTGTTGGTGTATAAGGATTCCATCTCAGATCGTTAAGCATCCAGCCATTCTTACAGAGTCCCCACTCCTAATGGCCTACTCGAAATTAGTTGGGTCATCATCTCATGATGCATTTCTCGATCCCACTGTCATAGAGAAGCTTGAAGTATCTCTCAGGTGGATGAGGAACCCTACTAGATCGGCGGAGAGGCTGAGGTTCGTTAGTTACTATTGAATCCTTTGGTTCTACAAAATCATCAGCTGCAGTTTATATAGCTGGAATTCTTTCCATTTCTACCTTATGACCATTAATTTCTTCACAAGAAATTCTCTTTCACAAAGGTGGCATGCTGAGAAACAAAACATCTTTTATTCCTCGGTTTGGTAGAAGATATTCCCTTGTGAATGCCTGGGATATCCAACAAACTTCTACAGAACTGACTTTGCCTCGAGCTTGTCCGGATGATGCTTTTAGACATAGGCTGGACAACCCCAAATCTTAACAAACTTAAGATATGGGCTCTTCCCTTTCCATATCTGATATGAATTGGTAGGCAACTGATTTGATCGGAGCCCTATTCAATAGGTATGCAACTTCACAAGTGCATAACTCCCTAAAAGGAAATAGAAAACTCAGTAGTACTCATCATAGAGCGCACCATATCAAATAGGGTATGATTGCTCCGTCCCGATACACCGACATACTGTGGTGTATACGGAGGAATATTGCTGAGAGAGAATCTCGTTCTCCTTTAGAATAATCCAGGAATTCCGTGCTCAAGTATTCTCCTCCTTGATCACATCAAAGTACATAATACTTATACCCGTTTTGGTTCTTTACTTTCTAACTTATATTCTGTGAATATCTCAAAAGCTTCGGACTTGTGTTTCAACAGGAACATATGTCTGAATCTTGAGAGATCATCAGAGAATGTAATGAAGTACAAAGAACCGGTCTTGGAATGTGTAGACAGGGGACCTTCATACATCAACATGTTTCATCCCAAGAGTTCACTAACTCTTTTTCTGTTTCCTATAAACAGAGCTATGGTCATCTTATCTCTGTGACATGACCGGCAAGTTTCACAAGATGTAAATTCAAACTAATTTAAATATGCATCTATATGTAACTTCAGCTAGTCGGGTTATATTGATATGACCTAGTCTAAAATACCTCAAGAAGGATTCTTTCATTTCCGAACTCTTCCTCTTGTGCGTGTTCTGTACGTTAAGAACTGTGGTTTGATTTAGAACGTCTATGCTTTTAGATAACGTGCCTGAACCGATCAACTCTTGATATAGGAAATGTTCAAAACATTATTCAACAATACAAAATTATATCCTTTCTTTACTAATAAAGAGACTGATATGATGTCGTATATCAGGTTCGGTATCTAATAACATTCGTTCAGAATCAATGTATTCTGGTAATACAGGGTGATAACTACCAACATATTTGCCTGCAACACTTGCACCGTTTCTATCACATGAAACTTATCACCCGTTCTCAGTTCTCTACCTATCTGTTGCCCATGTAACAAATTACATTTGCGGGATCCTGATCCGGTATCTCATACCCAGGACGTAAAGGATATTGAGAAACATTTCTTGGTAATGAACACACCCGAAGAAGATGCATCAGCATGCACTTTCTTCGTTTGGGCGGAACGGGAATCCTGGTAATCCCCTATTTCCTGCTCTGTCTTATAACATTTATAAGTTGGAGCGGGACCAACGTTCCCCAGCTCAGTATAACAAGCGGGTTCGGTCAAAACATCCGTATTATTATCTTGATTAAGGCATGATATGGTCGCTACCTGGAGAGAGAGAGAAGAAAACACTCTGCGTGCGCTCTTGCAAGATCAGATTGGTTATTATTTTATCTAATTAGGATGGCTCCCACTGTTTTTATCAAATCTTCCTTCAAACTCTAAAAGGAAAGACTAGCCGGGATTAATTACACCCAACAACTTCGCCAATCTTTCAGCCAGGCCAGTGTCGGTACTTTGAGGGAGGTTCCCCGTGCTTTCGCACAGACCTAATTAAAATAAACCTCGTTTTCCCAGGGGCGTAACCCCGTTAACACCTTTCTAGACACTTACTCGATCGGCTAATTGTAATGTGTAAAACTCTCCCAGGAGTAACTCTTACTCGTAGCGGGTATCGAGATCCAACTATCTCATAGAAGGTATGCAATCTCATTGCAAATTTCAACACTTGAAATTCCCGATAATTTTGCCCCTAACCTCCTATGACCTTGACAAAGGCCAACAAACCATAGGATGCTAATCAAGTTCAACCCGTCATTTCTTGATTGAATTAAACCCACCCGCACGACCCTTGCAAAGGCCAACAAGGTCGTACGACTACCCTAACCCAATCTGCATCATATGCATAAGCAGATAAGTACTAGTCAGCTACCGCACACTACGCCTTGACAAAGGCCAACAAACGCAGCACGAATACTAACTTCTACTTATCTGAAATGACGGAGGGCTACGACAGGTTTTTCTGAAGACCTATTGCGTACTGAACTTGATATCGTTGCAGAATCAAATAATTTTAAAATGGAGTGTTTTTTAGGCTTTTGCTGGTTTCGCTAAAGAGGTCACTCCCGGTGAAGGGATCTCGGCTCTTTCCTCGTCGAATGAGGTGTAGGATATATCATATATATCACTGTGCAAAGTAAGAACTAGAAAATCAATCAAAAGACAAAACCGAGGGGTGTAGCATCAGCCAGTCATTGCTAAAGGGGTCACTCCCGGTGAAGGGGTCTCGGCCCTTTCCTTATCGAATAAGGTGCAGGATGTTCTACAAGGAACACCGCAATGCAAAGAAAGAACTGTAGCTACCTGTTTTTGAAAATTCGATTCCACAACATCTTTTAGGTTTCTTTATCTTTCATTAATCATATTAATAAAGTCCCATCATTTAAGTCACCTAAACATCACAGACAAATACGACGTACACTTATGCCATCCGCATTTGCCCCGATGTCCACTCATGCACCGTTAGGTTAGGTAACTAACGGCAGAGCGGGGCAGGGCTAGTGCGAGTGTAAAACATAAGTAACGTCTAAATAATATATCATATATACTATATACAGTATTTATCACAACATATCAAATGATCACATAACAGATATCACAGCAGAAGAAACATATGAAATAATGGATATACTAGGAGGTCCGTGTTTTAATATGAGCCTGTATAAAACACGGATTCCACGGTCGCAATGAATAGCCAAACCCACATCCCTAGACGCCTACGAGAGCGGCATGCAACACTGCCAATTCTATGGTTAGGAGACCCGGACTCGACTTCTCGAGTTGGTCTCCCACTGGACTCTAGAACCCGGTTACTTGTGCTCTCCTCCTTGGGTCTACCTAATGCGGAAAAGTAAATAATATACAATGGTGACATCATCCTCATCCCGGAAGTGCCCCAATAAAAGAATATTACATAGAATGAATTTTACATGAATGAAAATAAAAACCCTCATCTCATATAAAACCCCCGGCTATTCAGAACGCGACGATCCAATATATCATATCCAGCAACACATAACATCACATGTCATCAACGTAAGTAAATATGTGCATCCCAATTATCGTTGACATATAGCAACGAAACTGGCGATAACACATATTACACTTACGGTCGCAGAAAAGAAAGTGTAAAACTACAACAGTTGGAATCCGCAACCTCCTTAGAAATCGAATGCCTAACAATTATAAACCCAATATTTTAGTCTCTTTATTGAAAACTCTTTTCAATACCAAGTCGGGCAATTCAACAAAATTCCTGACATCTTGATCGAATGCTCGTCGCAAACTTTAGTAGACGGACGCACCCCCGGATGCCGTCGACGAAGTGCACTAAGGCGGAACGCCGCTGCCGCGAGCACCCGAACGGATGCTTTTGGCGACGGGGTTCTCCTACAGTCACTTGGTCGAGGCTATGGGGCATGGCTATTTATTAAGTTTACCCGGCGAGTATCCGCGTACGCTACGTGATTGCAACGGACTTTTGATCGCATCAATATCCCGTGGCAACCGATCATTTGAGACTAAACTTCTATATTATAATATTCAAATTAGTTATTTCATAACTACTTGTGGATTCCAAATATTGTATCACCTTCTAGATAAATAGACAATGTTAAATTTTCCGATCGAGTAATCAAACACCCAAGTTTTCCTTAATAGTTCTCAACACTTGAAATTAGTTTAAAACATCCATCACATGCCACAGTACCAATGGTCCAGCCATAGAAGGGTCAAGCCAACGCCTCACATGTGGCAACGCCGTACTGCCCCAAACCCTAAGGTTCAAAAGGCAGTTCAAGACGGTCACATAATCGAGTTAAGGTTTGTTGTCTTCTAGAGGGTCCATTGCGTAACTTGCACGATTTAGACGTTCTTAAACTACGGAAAAATCCAACAGTTGGAAATTTTCCGGCAGGCGAAAAAGTGAGTTATTGATATCCGTTCGAACTTTTTAACACGTTCTAAATTATCCGGGAAAAGAACGAAATTAAATTTTCCGATCGAATCAACGAATAAAAAATAATCCCCAGAACACTCAACACTTGAGCCAGATTAAAAATACCCAAAAAATAGCACTAACAGATACGGGTATTACTGTACAAAAACCAAAGCAAATGCTCACTGTACGGCCGTGGATCTGCGGCACAAGCAGGGTTTTGCAGCGGTTCCACGGCGGTCCGTACGATTTACTTTGTCGTTATTCACATTAATACATAAAATTCCCTGATGAATTTTTTAGGTATTTTTAATACAAAAAAAATCGCATTTTTAAAATTTGTCCAGAGAGGGGGTCGTTTTGACGTTACGGGGTTCGATCGGAGTTTTAACTTCTTAAACACGTCGCCTAATACTCTAGCTAGGCTCTGATACCACTGTAGGGCTACTAGGCACTCTAATAAGGTTCTACAAGGTATCAACCATGCCCGATAAAAATTTTAGCCATGCCGAACAACCCTAACCAAGATCTTAGACTAGAGATTAGGCGAAACAATGCAAGTAAACAACATTTACGACTAAGTGAATACGAAATACAACCTTTGTAGATCGGTCCTTTACTTCTTAAGCTCCTTGTAGTAGTCCCTTCGCTGCGATCATGGTGCTTCCGAATCTCGGACGGCTCTTTGAGAAGATAGCAACGGTATTGCTTGAAGTCTTCGAGGCCGAAGATGATCTACATCGAGGGAATACAAACTCAAGCTTCTACTTCACTAACTTCAGAATTAGTGAAGCAAACACCCTAAACTAAAGTGCTAGTCTAGTAGAGGATGATGAAATAGGAAATGGGTACACTTTAGAATTTCTTTTCTCACTATATTTCTCTCTCTTTATCAAACCCTAGCAAGCATTTGAAGGAGGAAGAAGATGAGCTCAAAAATGAGAATGAAAAACTAATCAAGAGAGAGAGAGCTAACCATGGGTGAGTGGGTATCATATACTAACTCATGTAAAGACATAACCATGGCTAATATAGTGGTTAGGTTTATAAATATCCTAAGTAAAACAAAACTAGTGGACTTTGGTCAATGCACTCACAAGCTTCATGAAGCTTCTTGCACTTGAACAATTATCCACTAATTTTGTATTTACTTTGTATAATGAAACCTCACCAATATAATTATAATGGTATATGTCTCATACACCCATGTAGAGTGTATCAACAACCATGATACAAAATGAACACAAATAAATATACATCACATATATATTAAGTTGTGCACAAGTGAGAAAAACAAATGCTTAAGTGAACCAATGTTAGTTAATGTAAATTAGTATATCACATATACAATTATACACTAATTTATTAAATCAACACTTGACTTAATAATCTGGTTATATCACATATAACCGACTAACATCCAACGTATCGACTTATCGAATCAACCCTTGATTCGATAACCTGGTTATATTGCATATAACCGATCGATACAAACATCGTGAGAATAGAATACGGTATCTCATACTCGCATTATTCTCGGTCCCGCACATATCACATATGCGCTCCAATTTCATTTTGCTTGAGCCAGTAAAACCTCTATGTAGGACTCTAAAGACTCGTTAATACGTCGACAGTAGGTGATGATCATATCAAGCACCCACAAGCCGTCAGCGGTACTAGCTGGACATAACGGCTACCCGGGTATTGAGCGATCAGAAGATCAGCAAGCAAGCCCGCTCCAACTCCTGCAAAAAGCCTGACAGTGAAACTACCGTACAGTCCGATCTCCTCGCCTGATATGTCGCATATCATGTCTAGGGGTGGTAAACGTCAGACCCCAATAACCGATAGGTCATGCCGATATGAGGCTCATAACGGGTCAAGAAACTACTGGTAACACTTACCAGTAAATCTCTAAACCAGCCCTGGCCAGGGACTTTCCTTTTATGGCCAGTCGAGCATAGAGCAACATCACCCGCCAATACCGGGAGAGACGAAACCCCTTCTATCGCTCATTGCCTCCATGTGACTCGGGACTGTACCCAAAAACCACCGTTTTGCACGCCCTCTTGGACGTGGTAAGGTGGAAATCAAAGCACAGTGGGAATTACACAAGACTCTATGACGATCTCGGGTCTACAGACTAACCTGTACCAGTGTCACCAGAGAACTGCCATCTGACGTAAGGTATAATACCATCTGGGAGTTCTCGGCGAGTCCGTCCAGTGTACCCAGTCTCCACTGAGCACCCGTATATCATCTCTGATGTCAAACACCAATGGATATGGGATCATCCATCGCCTATCTACATGGGTCGAGAAGGTATACGCTAGTCTACTCTGGTATATCGATGCCCCGTCTCGATACACCCACGACTAGAGACCTTGAAGGATGTACTTATGGACTACCATGTCCCCACTAGTATGATCCGCATCATAGTCCAGGTAGTCAAGTACACATCCTAAGGGCTTTACCAACATGTAACATAGAGACAATCAGTGTACAAGTTAAGGTAAAGAGTAACCAGATATCATACTATCATGTCGAGCAAGAAAGTCCTACCTATATATGTCCAAGCATCCACTACAATATACATCTCATGTATAGTAATAGCCTCTAGGGCATACATATAAGTAACATGGTCATCTCTTGGCCAATTAGTATGACCACTTATAAAGTAGCACGTTACTGGAGTCGGCCTCTAGTCCTCTGAATACATGTCATACATCTGATCCTGGGTGCAAATCTTATCGCAGCAGTGTTCTCGAAGGAACCTGCTCAGGGTCTCTTCCGATCTCGCCTATGACGAACTATACGCAGGCTAGTACTCTTGCATAATCTTTTCTCTTCTTCTAGACATCTGCATTCTCAGCACAACATTTCCTCGGGAACTGGCCGTATCCCAACGCCTCTATATACATATCAGATCTCTAATCTCGACGGGAAGTAACAACAGCTCGTCAGCATCTCGCATGAACCTCTGGTTCCACTCGTCTGTATCATCGTCCTCTTCGACGTTACGTTATACTATCTGTGTACTGCAATGTTCTCGGCTACAGTCAATCCGGAGTCTCTCACACGGATTCGAAGTTACGAACTCATTATCTCCATCACTCTGTAGAAGATATCTGGCCGAACACGTCCTCGGGAACTCGTCCCAACCATCGGAGGAATACTCAATACTCGCCCGTTCTCGATCAACTCACAACGCATCTGGGTGAGGTCCTCTATCCGAAGCTGGTCAGCTTCTTGATCTCTTATCACATGATATCCGGACGACCTTAAATGTTTCGATCGATTCGTCAAAGTCTTATAATTCCCCGAAAGCTCAATACTTGAGCACAGTCTAATAATATCCAGTACATGCCACGGTACCTATGGACCAATCGTAGAAGGGCAAACCCAAGCCTCACTGATGGCACCGCTGAATTGCCGCAAACCCTAAGGTTGAAAAAGTGGTTCCATGGTCATCATGTCGGGTTAGGGTTTCATTCTTCTAGAGGGTCCATAGAGTAACTTGCATGTTCCTCCGAATACCTTAAACTTGCAAAAATGTGTTTTAGACATTCGTTCGAACTTTTTAACTTCGCCTAGGTAACATGTGAATACCCTTGGCCTCTCAACTCAAGGTAGACTAGCTATCACCTGTCGCAGCTCTGCCTGAAAGCTCCAGCATTCTCAGCTCGTAAAGTCTGGAGGCGACATCATATCAATCTCAGCAACAGCTGGGTCTTTTGTCTGCATGGTAGACATCATAATCTCTGAGGTAGGCTGTACATCAACAGTCCTCATATAACATGAAGCCTCTATCAATGGCCCGATCATTAGGTGCAAAACCAAACACTCGCCTCAATAAGAGGTCACAACACAACACTACATCGAGACGTTCCCATGTCACCAGAAAACACAATGGTCATCCCTCATACCAGACGAGCTCATCCTGACCACAACACTAGCAGCAGCTCAATCTGCGCTCAAACCATGGTGACAGGAACCTCAAGCATGTGTCGACCAAAACAGAGCAACGTAATTAAAGGAATCAACAGATCCAGGATGGATACATGATCATAAGAAGAAACGGCATCAATGAGAGTATGATCATGGAAAAGAATAGATTCAAGAATCTCAAATGGATGTATAATCATGGGTATGAAGAGAATCACAGATCTCAAAATATAGACATCCTAACGTTTCTTAAGTGGAGTATCGTATCGTAAATATTCCGCGGAACATACGTATGGTACGTCACTCTACTCAACCTACCTACTCCATCAATCAGGGTCAACCTATGAAACGAAAGTTCGGGTCTAATACCCCCCCCGTTTAAGCCTAAGTTCCGTAAGGTCAAGCCTAGGTTCCGAAATAATTTATGCCCCAGACTCCACATAATCAAACCTAAACTCGAACAAAGGTTAAACCTAGCGCTCTGATACCAACTTTGTCACGACCCGAATTTATCTCGTGACCGGCACTCGAATCACGCAACGTCTAAAGGCGTAACGTAATTCAAGTAAACCGAAACCCAGAAATCTATACCTTTTTAAGAAAATAAAAGAGGTGAAGTTTTGAAATAAAGGTAGGGCGAAATCAATGTTTTCTAAATGCATAAGTAAAAGAACATGAAAAATGCATGTGGAATTTATTAGTTGAAAACATGTTTCATCTTTTAAAAATTTGGGCAACACCTCCTTTGTATATTTTGATCCAAAACCACAATACATGATAATATAAAAGGCATCCCCAAGCGGAAGCTAGCTCTTTTCCAGACGGAGGATCCACAACCACGAAAAGCATAAATATAAGTATACGACGCCCAACGGCGAAGTTCACCAAAAAAGACAAAGAAGTAAGCAAGACATCAAAACCACAAGTAGCGGAATACCCCTCGCTCTAAGTCTCATAACCACAAGTCTCACTAAGTCTCATTACTTATACAAATACTAGTTTGATTGATGGAGTTGACTAGATACAATTTGAATATTAAATACAAAAAGGATACGATCCAATATGTACCACCTACCAAAGCAATCACCCGAATGAAACTGTGTGCCAGCAATACCGCTACTGATCTATGCGGTCAACGTGCAAGGACAGTGGTACAATAGGGGTGAGTTGCCAACTCGTGAGTAGAAAAAAAACTACAAGCAAAAATCAAATAAATGATGATTTCCTATGTCAACTATATCATGAAGGTAATACTATGATATCTACGTTGACCGTAACTGTATATGTGCTAACAATGCAATAATCAACACTTAAAAGTATGTGGATATCATCCAACCATGTAATAAATGCCTTTATGCCTGTGGATCTCGTCCACGTGTCAACCAATGACACAACAACATCATGCATGTAAATATCATAAAAGCATGTGCATGGAAGTATGAGGATACAAATCAACGTGTGTCCCTCGCGACATATCAAAATCATGGAACCCGAGTGTCCAGCATCGACACTTGAAACATCATGAAACCCGTGTCCAGCATCGACACGTAAATCCTCATATCTCTCGGGCTCCGTCAGTCCGGATCGGCCCATATCATCCCACGACTCCGGTCGGTATCCTTCAGATAACCGCCAAGCCCAAATACTATCACCAGTAGGTAGTGCTCCCCTGCCAGGCTCACCGTCTAGCAATACGAGTCTTCTCGCCGTGGGGTACCTCACCGGGTCCACCATGTACTCGCAGACGGTGCCTACCGCTCCTCGAATCGGGTTTTGTTAGTTGTATGTATGCCATAGAAGCCAGCATTGTACATATGATGTATATTATATTGGATGCTTGGACATATATAAAGAGGTCCTTCTTGCTCGACATGATAGTATGCTATCTGGTTACTCTTTATTTTAACATGTATACTTGTCTCTTGATACTGTCCTATAGCTACATGTCGGTAAAGCCCTTAGGATGTGTACTTGACTACCAGGTCTATGATGCAGATCATACTAGTGGGGTCATGGTAGTCCATAAGTTCATCCTTTAATGTCCCTAGTCGTAGGTGTATCGAAATGGGGCATCGATATACCAGAGTAGACTAGCGTGTACGCTTCCCGACCCATGAGATAGGCGATGGATGATCCCATATCCATTGGCGTTTGACATCAGAGATGCTATACAGGTGCTCAGTGGAGACTGGGTACACAGGACGGACTCACCGAGAACTCCCAGATGGTATTATACCTCACGTCAGTTGGCAGTTCTCTGGTGACACTTGTACAGGTTAGTCTGTAGACCCGAGATCGTCATAGGGTCTTGTGTGATTCCTATTGTGCTTTGATTTACACCTTACCATGTCCAAGAGGGCGTGTAAAATGGTGGTTTTTGAGTACAGTCCCGAGTCACATGGAGGCAATGAGCGATAGGAGGGGTTTCATCTCTCCCGGTATTGGGAGTTGATGTTGCGCTGTGCTCGATTGGCCATAACAGGGAAGTCCCTGGCCAGGGCTGATTTAGAGATTTACTGGTATGTGTTACCAGTAGTTTCTTGACCCGTTATGAGCCTCACATCGGCATGACTTATCGGTTATTGTGGTATGACGTTTACCACCCTTAGACCTGATATGCGACATATCAGACGAGGAGACGGGACTGTACGACAAGTGTTACCGTCAGGCTTTTGTTGCTTGCTGATCTTTTGATCGCTCAATACCCGGGTAGCCGTTACGTCCAGCTAGTACCGCTGACGGCTTATGGGTGCTTGATGTGATCATCACCTACTGTCGGCGTATTGACGAGTCTTTAGAGTCCTACATAGAGGTTTTTCTGGCTCAGGAAAAACGAAATAGGTGCACATATGTGATATGTGCGGGACCGAGAATAATACATGTATGTGATACCATATTCTATTCTCGCGACTTTTGTATGGGTCGGTTATATCCAATATAGCCGGGTTTTCGAATCAAGTATTGATTCGATAAGTTGGTACATTTAGTGTTAGTCGGTTATATGAGATATAGCCGGATTATTAAACCAAGTGTTGATTTGATAATTTATTGTATAATTGTATATTTGATATACTAATTTACATTAACTAACATTGGCTCACTTAAGAATTATTTTCTTACTTGTATGTACATGTAATATATATGTGATATATATTGATGTGCATTGTTTATTTTGTGTGTGTGTGTCATGGTTGTGGATACACACTATATGGGTGTATGAGACATACACCATACTAATTAAAGTGGTGGGGTTTTAATGTTTAAAGTAAATCAAAATTAGTGGATTATTTGTTTTGTACATGAAGCTTGTAGAAGCTTGTGAATGCTTTGACAAAGTCCACTCACTTTGTTTTACTTTAGATATTTGTTAACCTAACCATTTTAATTATCCATGGTTATGTCTCTACATGAGTTAGTATATGATACTCACTTACCATGGTTCACTCTCTCACTTGATCATTTCATTCTCTTCTCATTTGTTCATCTTCTTCCTCCAGCCAAAAGCTTACTACGGTTTGAAACAAGTGAGAAAGTATCGTGAGAAAAATAATTCTAAAGTGGGCTCACTTCCTATTTCATCATCCTCTATTAGATTAGCACTTTAGTATAGGGTGTTTGCTTCACTAATCCTGTAGTTAGTGAAGTAGAAACTTGAGCTAGTATTCCCTCGACGTATATCATCTTCGGCCTCGAAGACTTCAAGAAAGATCGCTCTTTTCCCCTCATGAAGCTATGCAAGAGTCCGGGAGTTCAACGATCGCAGCGAAGGGACTACTACAAGGAGCTTTAGAAGTGAAGGACCGATCTACAAAGGTTGTATTTCTATTTCACTTAGAAGTAAAAAGGTTTACTTTTGTTTCCGTATTATATTCTAGTTAACGTTTCTAGTTTAGTGTTCCTTGAAACGGAAAAAAATTTAAATGGCATGGACGATGCCTCCCGAAACCTTGCTGCCGTCGATAAAAACCCTATAGTGGCATCAGATCCTAGCTAGAGAATTATATGGATAATGTTAGATTACGAATACGAAACGAACTCCGAAACTTGAAACCCTAAAACCATGTTTCTCTCGATTTTAAAACGAGCTCCAAAAATTTTTCAAACAAGTGCAGAATCATCTTTGACCAAATATAGGAGCATGGAAGAAAGTTGGGACCCAATGCTCGGATTTGGACTGAGCACATAGGGTGAAAAACCGGGGTGGCCGGCCATGGGAAGTCCTCTGGGTCCCAAATTTTTTTCATGCTCTGTGCTCTGGGATTTGGGGTTTGAGGTGTTGTTTATTTTTGCTACTTTTTCATGTGATGATTAACTCAATGCAAAGGAAACTCGGAATGTTTCGTAGTCGTAATTTTAACTATTTTTGGGTTACTTTAGAAGTTGTTAAAATGTTCAATCGGATGCCAAATACCCGCTTTAACCCTTGCCGGGAAAATTTCCAAGTGTTGGATTTTTCCTGTAGTTAAAAAGCTTTCAAAGATCATGCAAGTTATTCGATGGAACCTCTAGAAGAATGAAACCCTAACTCGAGATGTGACCACCGAACTGCGACTAAACCTTGGGATTTACCGTAGTTAGTGGCGCCACAAATGAGGCTTGGGTTTGCCCTTCTACGGCTGGTTCATTGGTACTGTGGCGTGTGCTGAATAACTTTAAACTACACTCAAGTGTTGAGATTTTTGGGTAATTTTGGGTGTTTAATGATTCGATTGGAATGTTTAACATCGTCTAGTTTTCTCTGTGATGTCATGACATGTGATGTTCTGTGATGCTGGATTTGTTATATTGGATCGTCGCGTTTTGAATAGCCGGGGGTTTTATGTGAGATGAGAGTATTTATTTTCATTGATGTAAAATTAAATGTATGTAATATTCTTTTATTGGGGCACTTGCGGGTTGAGGTTGATGTCACCATTGTTGTATATTATTTACTTTTCCTCATTAGGATAGACCCAAGGATGAGAGCACAAGTAACATGGTTCTAGAGTCCAGTAGGAAACGAACTCGAGGAGTCGAGTCCGGGTCTCCTAACTCTAAAATTGGTAGGGTTGCTTACCGCTCTCTTATTGGTCTATGGGTGTGGCTTTGGCTATTCATCGCGACCGTGGAATCCGTGTTTTATAGAGGCTCAAAATAAAACATTGACCTCCTATTATATCCAATATTTCATATGTTTCTTCTGCTGCGATCTCTGTGATGTAATCATTTGATATGTTGTGATAGATACTGTATATAGTATATATGATATATTCTATAGACTTTACCTATGTTTTACATCCGCGCTAGCCCTGCCCCGCCTTGCCGTTAGTTA
Source organism: Agapanthus africanus (assembly GCA_030015575.1). NCBI lineage: Eukaryota > Viridiplantae > Streptophyta > Magnoliopsida > Asparagales > Amaryllidaceae > Agapanthus > Agapanthus africanus. The sequence continues at coordinate 229,321,854 of CM057344.1, forward strand.
CCTAACCTAACGGTGCATGACGGGACATCGAGGCGAATGCGGATGGCATAAGCGTACGTCGTATTTATCTGTGATGTTTAGGTGACTTAAATGATGGGACTTCATTAATGTGATTAGTGAAAGAAAAGAAACCTAAAAGATGTTGTAGAATAAAATTTTCAAAAAATGGTAGCTACACTTTTTGCTTTACATAGTGATATATATGATTTATCCTGCACCTTATTCGATGAGGAAAGAGCCGAGATCCCATCACCGGGAATGACCTCTTTAGAAAAACTGGCAGATGCTACAACACTCGGTTTGTCTTTTGATTGCTTTTGGAGTTTTGCTATGCATAGTGATATATATGATATATCCTGCACCTTATTTGATGAGGAAAGAGCCAAGATACCTTCACCGGCAATGATTTCTTTAGCAAAACTAATGAAAGCCTAAAAAATACTCCTTTTCAAAATTCACTTGTTTCTACAACGATATCAAGTTCATTACGCAATAGGTTTTCAGAAAAACCTGTCGTAGCCCTCCGTCATTTCAGATAAGTCCTACTTAGTATTCGTGCTATGTTTGTTGACCTCCGTCAAGGCGTAGTGTGCGGTAGCTAACTAGTATTTATCTGCTTATGCATATGATGCGGATTGGATTAGGGTAGTCGTACGACCTTGTTGACCTCCATCAAAGGTCGTGCGGGTGGGTTTGATTCAATCAAGAAATGACGGGTTGAACTTGACTTGCACCCTATGGTTTATTGACCTCCGTCAAGGTCATGGGATGCTTGGGGCCATATATTATCAGGAATTTCAAGTGTTGAAATTTGCAATGAGATTGCATACCTTCTATGAGATAGTTGGATCCTGATACCCACTGCGGGTAATTGTTACTGCTGGGAGAGTTTTACACAGGATAATTAGCCGATCAAGTAGGTGTCTAGAAAGGTGTCAACGGGGTTATGCCTCTGGGAAAACGAGGTTTATTTTAATTAGGTCCGTGCGAAAGTACGGGGAACCTCCCTCAAAGTACCGACACTGGCCTGGCTGAAAGATTGGCGAAATTGTAGGGTGTAATTAATCCCGGCTTGTCTTTCCTTTTAGGGTTTGAAGGAAGATTTCATAAAAACAGTGGGAGCCATCCTGATTAGATAAAATAATAACGAATCTGATCTTGCAAGAGCATACGCTAAACTGTTTTCTTCTCTCTCTCTCCAGGTAGCGACCATATCATGCCTTAATCAAGATAATAATATGGATGTATTGACTGAACCCGCATGTTATACCTTGCTGGGGAACGTTGATTCCGTTCTTTCTTATAAAAGTTATAAGACTGAAAAGGATATAGGGGAATACCAGGATTCCCATGCCACCCGAATGAAGAAAGTGCATGAAGATGCATTTCTTCGGGTGTGTTCGTTACAGAGAACTGTTTCTCCATTTGCTCTACGTCCTGGGTATTAGATACCGGGTCAGGATCCCATATATGTAATCAGTTACATGAGCTGAGAATAGGTAGAGAACTTGGAGAATGTGATAAAGACATAAGGGTAGGAAATGGTGCAATTGTTGCAGCTAAAACCGTCGGGGAATATCATCTTGTATTACCAACTAGTAATACATTGATTCTGAACGAATGCTATTACATGCCGAACCTGATATGCAACATTATATCGGTTTCTTTATTAAGTAAAGAGAGATATAATTTTGTATTACAGGATAATGTTATGAACATTTTCCTGAACCAAACGTTGGTTGGATCAGGCACGTTGTGCAATGGCATTTATGTTCTAAATTAATCAACAGTTCTGAGCATAACAAACACACGCAGGAGGAAGAGTTCAGAACTGAACGAATCCTTCTTGTGGCATTGTAGACCAGGTCACATCAATGCGACACGGCTAGCTAAGTTGCATATGGATGGATATTTGACTCAGTTCGAATTTTCATCTTATGACACTTGCCAGTCATGTCTCAAAGGCAAGATGACCAAAACTCCGTTTACGGGACACGGAGAAAGAGTTACTGAACTCTTAGGACTGATACATAGTGATGTATGCGGTCCCATGTCTACAAATGCCAGGGATGGTTCTGCGTACTTCATTACATTCACTGACGATCTCTCTAGATTCGGATATGTGTTCCTGATGAAACACAAATCAGATGCTTTTGAGAAATTTAGAGAATTTAAACAAGAAGTCGAGAACCAAATTGGCAAAAGTATTAAAATCCTTCAATCTGATCGAGGAGGTGAATACTTGAGCAATGAATTCCGGGACTTCCTAAAAGAGAATGTGATTCTCTCTCAGCTAACTTCTCCATATACACCACAGCACCACGGTATATCGGAACGGAGGAACCGCAACCTATTAGATATGGTGCGCTCTATGATGAGCATAGCTGAGTTACCTATTTCCTTCTGGGGGTATGCATTGGAGACAGCTGCATACCTATTGAATAGAGTTCCTACCAAATCTGTGCCTACCACGCCATATGAGATATGGTAAGGGAAGAGACCATATCTTAATTTTGGTAAAATATGGGGTCGCCCGGCCTATGTCAAAAGACAAAAACCGGATAAACTCGAGGCAAGGTTTGTTTTGTGTAAGTTTGTTGGATATCCCAAGCATTCGTGAGGGTATATCTTCAACCACGGTGAGGAATAAAGGGTGTTTGTTGCTCAATACGGCACCTTTTTAGAAAAGGAATTTCTTGCAAAAGAGATTAGTGGCTCTGAAGTAGAACTGGAAGGGGTTCATGCTATACAAACCACAACAGAAGATGTGGTGGAACCAAAGGATTCGTTAGTTCCCGATGAATCCCAGTCACTCCGCCGATCTAGTAGGGTTCCTCACCCACCTGAAAGATACTACGGTTTTCTCATGGATGGTGGGAGCGAGGATTGCATCATGGAGGATGATGACCCAACTAGCTTCGAGAAGGCCATCACGAGTGTTGACTCGATAAAATGGCTGGATGCAATGCAGTCCGAAATGGAATCCATGTACACCAACAAAGTATGGACATTGGAAGATGCTCTTGAAGGGGTAAAACCCATTGGGAGCAAGTGGATCTTCAAGAAAAAACTTTGTGTAGATGGGAAAGTGGAGACTTTCAAAGCTAGACTTGTTTCAAAGGGTTTTCGTCAACGACCAGGCGTCGATTATGACGAAACCTTTTCTCCAGTGGCTATACTTAAATCCATCCGTATCATGCTTGCCATCGCTGCATATCATGACTACGAAATCTGGCAAATGGATGTTAAGACCGCCTTTCTAAATGGTGATTTAGAAGAGAGCGTGTACATGGCTCAGCCAGAGGGCTTCGTAGCTAGTGGTGTTAGTGTATATGCCCTAAGGGCCATTATTGTATCATACTGGCTTGTATATTACTTAATGGAAGCTTGGGATATTCACAGTGTTGCCAAACATGGTAGTATGCTACTTGGTTTATATCTATCTTAATATATGTGTACGTATTGATAGAGCCCTTTGGATCTTGCTTGACTACCAGCGTTGTGATGGCAGTCACACTAGTGGGGGCTGGGTAGTCTACAAGCACATCCTTTTTCAGGTCCCTAGTCGTAGGATTATCGAGACAGGGCATCGATACTCCGGAGTAGACTAGTGTGTACGCTTCTTATCCTAGTTGGGGAGATGGTATGTCCTACGGCCATCAGTACGTCGTACCGGAGATAGTATACAGGTGCTCGTTGGGTTACGGGCACACCGGACAGGACTCGCAGGGAACTGTTGGTTGGTATTAAACCCGTCGTCAGTTAACAATTCCTAGGTGACATGAGTACAACATAGTCCACAGACTTGACACTGCTGCTTCGCCTCGAGTGTGTTCCCACTGTTCTTAGATTGCTACCCTACCATGGCTGAAAGGAGTCGTGCAAACAGGTAGCAGTTAGGTGCAGTCTCGAAGCACTTGGAGGCAGTGGCGGTTAGACAGGATTCGTCTCTCCCGGTATTGGGAGTTGATATCGCGCTGTGTCTGGAGAGCCATTACGCAATGTCCCTGGCCAGGGCAAGCGAGATTTACTGGTAGGTTTTCCAGTAGTTTCTCAAGGTGTAATGGGCTTCGCTCCGACACGATTTATACCGCTTTTAGGGGACTAACGCTTGCCTCCCCCTTGGTCTAATATGCGATAGTCCTAAACGAATAGACCGGACTGTACGGAGATTGTCACATCAGGCTTAGTAGGAGTTCGGATGGGTTTCCTCATCGGCCTTCTTATCGACATCTACCTGGGGACCGTTATGTACAGCTAGTGCCGCTTGCGGTCTGTGGTTAAACCCATTGCCAGCGTAGTAGTCGAGTATTTAGAGTCCCATACATTGAGTTTCCCTGCTTCGGGCGAAACGATATAGAGGTCGTATGGTTTTACGATAGGGTTCGGACACGCACGTGCATTTATGCACGTACGATGTTCGGACAGTTTTTACTAGCGGGCTTTGGTTTAAGCCAGATTCTAGTATCGGATTATTGGATTTATACAGTCTCAGTATTTCCGTGTTTTCACGGACAGGAAGGGCGTTCTCGTAAATTCTGGAGAAGCTTCTAAAAGAATGATGACTTGGAGGCTAAGGTGGCATTTGCATTTATTGGATTAATGAGTCATGGTGTGATTCATCCATGAAGATAATGATGCATTTATGATTTAAATGACTCTTGAGATGAATCACTATGTGAGTTAATGAAGCATGATGACACATTATTATTTGTTATTCATTTTAATAATATCATATGCTTCATATATTCACAAATGAATCATTATTCCAAAAGGATTCTCACTCTCACCTTCTCTCTCCTCAAGCTCTCTCTCTTCAAACCCTAACCCCAACCTCTCATGTGTTGAGATCAAGGGTTAGCATGAATTATTAATCCCTAATCCTACTCTATATTCCCTAGGTTGCTTAGATTAGCACTTTGAGTAACCTAGTTACCTCATGTTAGAGGTCAAGCTTGGAGTAGAGGTGGATCTTCTATCACAAAGAGGAGGCCGACGAGAAGGTGGTCATCGAGAACAAGAAGGACTTGGTTCATTAGGTATAATCTTCTTTCATAGTAGCTAATCCCTCCTATGTTGTTGTTAGTTAAGGTTTGGCAAAGATCCGTAAGTTAGTCGATATTTGTTTTAAACAAAATGATTGTTTTACCTATTCCGCCTCCCCGCAAATCATGGGGTGTCTAACGTCGACTTACAAGTGGGAGCAGTGGGAAGGTGTGCAAGATGCTTAAATCCATTTATGGATTAAAGCAAGTATCATGGAGTTGGAACATCTGCTTTGATGTCGTTATCAAAGAGTTTGATTTTGTCAAAAACGTAGATGAACCTTGTATATACAAGAAGGTGGCAGAGAGTAAGGCTGTCTTCCTTGTATTGTACGTTGACGACATACTCTTGATAGGAAATGATATTCCTATGCTGCAATCGGTCAAGCTCTTCGTATCACAAATATTCTCAATGAAAGATCTAGGGGATGCCTCCTACATCTTGGGGATTAAGATCTATAGAGATAAATCTAAACGGATATTGGGATTGTCCCAATCCAGGTACATTGACACCATACAAAAGAGGTTTAGTATGGAAGAATCCAAACGTAGGTTTTTACTTACGATCTCTGGACTCACTCTCTCCAAAGAGATGTCTCCTAAGACTGATTTGGAGAGAGCTCGCATGCAAGAGATACCCTATGCTTCAGCAATAGGCTCTATCATGTACGCGATGCTATGTACCAGACCCGATGTAGCACACTCACTAAGTGTAGTGAGTAGGTATCAAGAAGATCCTAGAGAGAATCACTGGACAGCTGTGAAGAGCATTCTCAAGTACTTACGAAGGACTAATGAGATGCTCTTGGTGTATGGTAACGGAGAACTCCAAGTGGAGTTATTTACCGATTCGATCTTCCAGAGTGATAAGGACGACTCTAAGTCGCACTCGGGGTTTGTCTTTACCCTCTACGAAGGGACGGTATGCTTGAAGAGTTCCAAGCAGGAAACCGTGGCAGACTCGACGATGGTGGCTGAATACATCGCTGCCAACGATGCTGCCAAAGAGGCTGTCTGGATCAAGAAGTTCATAACTGAACTTGGAGTGGTTCCATCCATTGAGTATCCAATACCTTTGTATTGTGATAACAATGGAGCGGTGGCTTTGGTAAAGGAACCCAGTCCCATCAGCGATCCAGGCATATTCTGAAGTGGTATCACCTGATCCAACAGATAGTTGATCGCCGGGAGATCGACGTCAGGAGGGTTGACACGAAGAATAACACAGCGGATCCACTCACGAAGGCCATTCCCTAGATACAGTTCGAGAGACTTTTCGTAATGCTCGGTATGAGATACTACAGCAGCTGGCCCTAGTGTAAGTGGGAGATTGTAAGTTGTATGTATGCCCCAGAGGCCAGTATTATACATATGATGTATATTATATTGGATGCTTGGACATATATAGAGAGGACTTCCTTTCTCGACATGATAGTATGCTATCCGGTTGCTCTTTATCTTAACATGTATACTTATCTCTTGATACTGTCTTATAGTTACATGTTGGTAAAGCCCTTAGGATGTGTACTTGACTACCAGGACTATGATGCAGATCATACTAGTTGGGCCATGGTAGTCTATAAGTTCATCCTTTAATGTCCCTAGTCGTAGGTGTATCGAGACGGGGCATCGATATACCAGAGTAGACTAGCGTGTACGCTTCTCGACCCATGAGACGGGCGATGGATGATCCCATATCCATTGGTGATTGGCATCAGAGATGTGATTGTTAGCGATTCTGCGTGTTCAAGTTCTAGTTTAAATCCCGCAATCAAGACGGTTTCGCTTGTAGCTAGCCGGTTGAGTACGGGTCGTCCGCAGGGAGATGGAAGCCTTTTTCAAAGTGTTTTAACGAGTTAAGTCCTGTTTTCAGATTTTGTTGGATTATCTAAGTGTTGAGTTGATATTTAAAGAGAGCATGTTAGGGTTAGGATTAGGTTAGTTTGAGTTAGGAGTCTCCACATCTTTCGTTGCCCCTCTTAATATCGGTGTTACGGTAATCGGCAACAACGGGGATTAGCACGACTAGGAAGGACTTTGCGAGTATAAGCTAGGCTTTCCAACGCATAAGTCTTCCTTTTGGTGCTTGTCCGTCCGTTCTTGGCTCTTAGCCATAACCTCCGGTTAATTCAACCACAACCGGTCTCACTACGGAATCACCGCTATCATGTAGGATAGGGTGCCATAAGGAGCGGATTGTGGTTCAATTAACGGGAGTCGATTTAAGCTGTTGGGCAAGGAAAGAGTGAGAGAGATTTCCTTCTCTCAAACTTCCCTTATCCTACCCTAACAAGTATTAACTACTCACACATCATGATAAGGAAAAACAAAACAAAACAAAAGAGGAAGATAGAAAGAAGGAGATTAGAAGATACGACTAACTATTTGCGACCTCACCTTGGCGAGGATCGAGCGTAAGTATCATTGTCGTATGAATGATAAAGAAAAAGAGAGAAGAAAGAAACAACAATGAAATAACAACAACTACTTAACGAATTAAAGTTACAACATTTAACAAAATAAAGAGACAAGCATGATAATAAATGGTTCTTCTTTATTCATCACTCTTCACTCACAAGCTCACTACAAGTTTAATGGAGAAGAGGTGAGAAAAGGAAGAAGAAACACAACTAAACTTAGCAAAATGAAAATACAAGAATGGACCCCTTCCTTCACAAAGTTCTGGGTTATTTATAGGCCAAAAAATGAAAACCTAGGGCAACCACCAGAACAACTGTACAATGACCAAAATACCCCCGAAAACCCTGCGCATGCGGCGCCAGTACGGCCGCTGATCCGCGGCCTAGACCCCCCTTTGGCCGCGGATCCGCGGCCCTTTGGAGGAATTAGGGCTTCTGCTTTTTTTGGGCTTTCCTGGTTTGCTGTGTACATTATTCTGGCATATGTATTTTATCAATTTGGCTCCACGATTTTTCCAGAATTTCTGTTGAGGGAAAGGTGGACTTTTTTCAAGATTTTGTCATGATTGCCTCGAGCTCCGCGTAGATTTCTTGGAAGTTGTTGTTGCCATTGAGCCTTGTGCATGAAGGTGACATAGATTTGACATTTTGTCTTCCTAAACTGGTATCTGGCAACATACGGATGAAGAGTGGAGACCGTGTTTTATCTGTGGTTGGCAGGAAACCGGATTTTGTCGTGTTTTTCATGAATTTCACCGTTTTAGAACCGAGAACCTGTATCCTGCAATTGACTAGCAAACACGGCTCAAGAGTATCTACCGATATGCAATGTGATAAAAATTGGGCGGTATGAAAATGCAAAAATCTGATATGAACAAATACCCCAAAACTTATCATTTGCTCGTCCCGAGCAAAGCCCATTTATTCACAAAAATTTTCCTAACCTCACTTTCGCAGGGAACGCGATTGCACTGAGCATGTGCAACAAGCCGTTAAACCTCTAGGTGTCCCTAGTAGGAGGAGTGTTGTCTCCTGAGGGTTTTCAGCGGATACTACCCACAAAATCCGGTCAAGTTGGTTTTGTAAAATAACTAAGATTCAAACCCTACAGTTTTGTTTCAGAAAATAACAATTCTATAATCCTAAGTCTAGACCATCGAACCTTTATTTTTCACACCTCGCTTCTTATTTAACTACAGATTTTACATGTCTTTACGTGCAGTGCAAATAGTGTCGTTAAGTTCCCGAAAGGTCGAATAAAGTCATCATGTCGCACAATAAAGCCCAAATAACAATTTAAAAAGGATCACATAAGTTTTATAAAGAGTTAAGCATTTTTCAAGTTTCGTTTTCCAGTAAGGTTTCAATTTCAGAATTTCTATCTTCCATAACAGGAAACTAAGTCGTATTTTTCACTCCACCTTTTTCTTGTTTTCATTTCATACACACCTCTGTGAACGTGCAATAGTCTTTATCATAGAATAAAACCTTCATATCTTCGCTAAAATTTTTATAAAAGCCTGTCTTTTATCAAGATTATTCTCACACAAAGAACCGTTAGGAATTTTAACTCGGAGAGAACACTTGCTTGACTTTGTTTAAAAACTGGACTTTCTAGGCTTCTTAGCGAGCTTTGGGCCAATGCACCCAAACCAGTTGGTTTTAGGGCATTAGGTGTAGAAACACTCCAGCGGACTTAATTACTCAAGTTACCTAGGTCCAAAAACAAAAGACAGTTTGGCGTGAAAATCAGATGATTTAATACGAACGGAGATATAACCGGCAGTTCAATTATTTTTTTGGATAAAAGACGTGTTTAGTGGGTTTGGTGTGTAATCATTCCAATCAAGTTTCCGATGGGTTATTTTTCAGACTTAGCTCCAATTACGGCATCAATAACATTCCTTCATATTCGCTTTACTTCATAAACTATTCTTGACATTACTTATTTCAGAACAAACCTATTTGATCCTCAGAAAATCATTTATCTGTTTAAAAGTTTAAACATAAAAGACTTGTCATCTAATTCCCAAAATTCACGACACGTGTAGTGTGATGTAAAGACTTATATCAGCTATAGTTAATTTCAAAGGAGAGTTATCTTTCAGGTTTTCAAAATCCAAACATAAGATTTAGTTATTCCTATTTTTTTCAAACAAAAACCGTCGAATGTTGAATCATAGTTCTTTCACAAGCTAACTTGACAAAAAGTTTTTATATTTTTAGAAAATTTTCAAATTTTTATGGATTTTATGGATTTTAATATGCAGATGCAAAAATATACATATGAATGCAAAGGGAAGAAATGCGTACCGAGCGTACCCCCAAACTTAAACTGGACAGTGTCCTCACTGTCGTAGCATGAAGAGAGCAGTTGGAAGGTTCAAAATTGTCGGTTAGCGATACACAAATTTTTATTTGTTTTTGTTTTTAAAGAAAAGAAAAAGAATATACACAAATATATACAAAATGGTTTGTACATACCCCCAAACTTATTTGGAACAGTGTCCACTGTTCTTGACTGGATAACCGAAGTTTGGAGGTAGGCAGAGGAAGATCATTCAGGGTAAACCGGCTCCTGCAAGAACAGGAGCTCCTCTGTTGGTTCGGTGCTAAGGTAAGGTTTGCATCGGTGTCCGTTTACTTAGAAAAGTGAACTGTCCTTTGGATTCTCCAAATCCACAGCGCCCTGCGGATATACATTCCGTACAAAATACGGCCCTTTCCAGCGAGATCTGAGCTTTCCTGGATGGAAGTGAAGTCGGGTGTCGTAAAGCAGTACCTGCTGACCAGGTACGAAGGTTTTGCGCAAAAGGTGTTTATCGTGAAACACCTTCGTTCGATTCTTAACGACAACCGCGTTATCGTACGCCTCATCCCTAAGCTCGTTCAGTTCGTTCAACTGCAGCTTCCGATGGCTGCCCGCATCATCAAGAGACAGATTCAGCTCCTTTATCGCCCAAAATGCGCGATGCTCTATTTCGACAGGAAGATGGCAGGCTTTTCCGTACACAAGCCGATAGGGAGACATGCCAAGGTCGGTCTTATAAGCGGTTCTAAATGCCCAAAGGGCATCAGTGAGTTTCAGCAACCAATCCTTACGGTTCTTGGAAACCGTCTTCTCCAGTATCTGCTTGATTTGCCGATTTGAAACTTCGGCCTGCCCGCAGGTTTGGGGGTGGTAGGGCATAGAGAGCTTATGATTAATGGAGTATTTCCGCATCAAGGCCTCGAAAGTCCTATTGCAGAAATGACTTCCATTGTCGCTAATGATCGCTCGAGGGTGGCCAAACCGGGAGAAAATGTTTTCTTTAAGGAACCTAACGACAACCTTGTTGTCGTTAGTCCGGCTCGGCACAGCCTCGACCCATTTAGAGACGTAATCAACAGCTAGAAGGATGTACAAGTTCCCGAAAGAGCTGGGAAACGGCCCCATGAAATCTATCCCCCAAACATCGAAAATCTCCACAACCAAGATCGGTTGGAGCGGCATCTCATTTCTCCGGGATATCCGGCCCATGTGTTGGCACCGGGAGCAAGTCTTGCAATAGTCGTGAGCGTCTTTGAAAAGTTGTGGCCAGTAGAAACCACATTGCAAGATCTTCTCAGCTGTCTTTCTGAGCCCAAAATGCCCGCCACACGCTTGATCGTGGCAAAACGACATCACACTCTTGAATTCCTCATCAGGGATACACCGACGAATAATCTGGTCGGGACAGTACTTGAACAAGTAAGGTCGTCCCAGTAAAAGTGTTTTACTTGGGATAAGAAGCGAAGTCTGTCCTGACTCGACCATTCAGTCGGTAGTAATCCCGTGGCCAAATAGTTCACAATATCTGCGAACCAGGGTTCGCACGATACTGTCAAGAGTTGTTCATCCGGGAAAACATCATTGATCGGAATTGGAAGCGAAGGCGAAGAAGGAAGTCGTGAGAGATGGTCGGCAACTACGTTTTCACATCCTCGTTTGTCCTTAATGACAAGGTCAAACTCTTGAAGCAAGAGGATCCAACGTATTAACCGAGATTTCGCATCTTTCTTCGCAAAAAGATGGCGCAGAGCAGAATGGTCAGTGTAGACAATGACTGGAGAGTCGATGAGGTAGGGCCTGAACTTTTCTAAAGCAAATACAACAGCCAAGAATTCCTTCTCAGTTGTTGTATAATTGAGTTGGGCGTCGTTCAGGGTTCGGCTCGCGTAATAGATTACGTGCGGCATCTTGTTGATGTGCTGTCCAAGGACAGCACCAATGGCAAAGTCGGATGCATCGCACATAATCTCAAATGGGTGCGTCCAGTCAGGTGAAGAGAGAACGGGAGCAGAAGTGAGTGAGCGTTTCAGTGACTCGAAGGCAGTCACACAGCTCGAGTTGAAGTCGAATGGTGTATCCTTGGCCAGCAAAAGAGTCAAGGGCCTAGCAATCTTGCTAAAGTCCTTGGTAAACCGTATATAGAAACCGGCATGGCCAAGGAAGGCTCGGATATCTCTGACGCATCGGGGAGGAGGCAGATTGGAAATGACCTCAATCTTTGCTTTGTCAACCTCTATGCCATCTTGCGAGATGATATGTCCTAAGACAATACCTTCGCGCACCATGAAGTGGCATTTCTCCCAGTTCAAAGTGAGATTCTTGTCCTTACATCGGGTAAGGACAGCGTCAAGATGCAGCAAACACTCGTTGAAGGAATCGCCGAAGATGGAGAAGTCATCCATGAAAATCTCCAGAAATTTTTCCACCATGTCTGAGAAAATTCCCATCATACATCGCTGGAAGGTAGCGGGCGCATTGCATAACCCAAAGGGCATGCGTCGATATGCAAACGTGCCGAAAGGACAAGTGAAAGTGGTCTTGTCCTGGTCTTTTTTGGCGATGGGAATTTGATTATAGCCGGAGTAGCCATCAAGAAAGCAGTAGTACTCGTGTCCGGCCAATCGTTCGAGCATCTGGTCAATGAAGGATAGCGGAAAGTGGTCTTTCCGCGTTGCGGCGTTGAGTTTTCTGTAATCAATGCAAACTCGCCACCCAGTTTGGGTGCGAGTAGGGATTAACTCGTTCGCCTCGTTGGTTATGACTGTGATGCCCGACTTCTTGGGGACGACATGAATGGGGCTAACCCACTGGCTATCAGAGATAGGGTAAATGATACCACTATCTAGACATTTGACGATCTCCTTCTTCACAGCCTCCTTCATGACTGGATTAAGACGCCTTTGTGGATCCCGGGCTGGTTTGGCATCATCCATCAGATGAATGTGATGCTCAACGATCAGGGGACTAATCCCCTTGATGTCCGCCATGGACCAGCCAAAAGCTTGCCTGTTGCTGTGCAAGACCGCGAGAAGGGCTTTCTCTTGCTCGGGAACTAGAGAAGCCGAGATGATGACAGGAAGGGTCTCGTTCTCACCTAAGTAAGCATACTTGAGGTGAGACGGCAAAGGCTTGAGTTCGAGCGTTGGAGGTGAAATGATGGAAGGCAAGACTGGTGCAAAGGTCTTGAACTCAAAGGACTCTAGCAAAGGTTCAAAGCGAGTGTAAGCAACCGAGTTGGATGGTTCAGGTAACTCATCCGGAAAGTCGAAAGATTCAAACTCGGGTTATGCGCGGCTAAGATCGTTCAAGAACGTGAAACACTCGTATTCGTTGTCGGGCGCAGAAACAGCAGCAGGTTCGAAGAGAAACGCACTAGTGGCGTCAAGATTATCGTGATCAAACAGAAACTCCTCGAATTCACATTCTTCTGGGGTGATCTCCTGGATCGAGCAGACGTCCAGTATATGAGCATTAGGTTCGGCGGGCTGATTCCCCAACCTAAAAATGTTGAGTTCAATTGTCATATTTCCAAAAGAGAGGTTCATCGAACCATTGCGATAATTGATCACAGCATTTGAGGTTGCGAGAAATGGGCGACCGAGTATCACCGGAATTTGATTCCGGGGGTTAGCTACAGGCTGTGTATCTAATACAATGAAGTCAGCGGGGAATATGAAGTCCCCGACTCTTATCAACACATCCTCTAGCTCACCCCTAGGATGGGTGATCGATCGGTCGGCCATTTGGAGAGTGCAGTGCGTGGGTTTCAGCTCTTCGACGCCTAATTGCTCGTATACTGAATACGGAAGCAGGTTAACACTGGCACCAAGATCTAATAGTGCGCGGTTGATGTTCTTATCCCCAATGGTAATTGAAATCGTAGGACAGCCAGGGTCCTTCCGTTTTTGTGGTAAAGATTGGGTAAGGGCATCACTCACAGCACTAGCCAAGAAAACTTTCTTGGGTACCTGAGACTTCCTCTTTTTCGTGCACAAGTCCTTTAAGATTTTCGCGTAAGACGGGACTTGTTGGACAGCATCTAAAAGAGGAATATTAATGTTAACCTGCTTAAATAACTCCAGAATCTTCTCCATTTGAGGATTTTGTTTATTAGACCTCAACCGGTTTGGAAATGGAACATTTTGAAAATTGGTTGAGTCTAATGCTGGAGGAGGAGATTGTGGAGTTGGAACGGATCCCTGAATAGGTATCTTCGTAGAGTGAGAAGTGGGTTCGTTCAGAGCAGATGAAGAGGGAGGGGAGCCTTGTGAAGAACGGAGAATAGGCTCAGAAGACGAAGAAGAAGAAGGAGAAGAAGAAGAAGAAGAAGAAGAAGAAGCAGCGGCCGGGGTGTCATTGTTGATCCGTGTGCCAATGTTGTCTTGCAGCATCCTCCCCGATCTCAGTGTGGTCACGGCACTCACATTATGGTTTTGTTGTTCAAGAGCAACATGTGCATTATGTGGGTGACCGGGATTTGGAAGTGGCTGGGATGGGAGCTTCCCCTTCTCTCGCTCGCTTAAGGCCGCGATTAGCTGTGCAATCTGGGCCTCGATGGTCTTGATGCTTTGCCCGTGTGCGGCAGTGTGTTGCACTAAAGATTGAATGGAAGACTAGATGTTGGCGGTGGATTGAGTCGATTGTTTAACAAACACCTCTAGACTTCGCTCGAGCGAGGAAACTTTATCGTTGTTTGACGGAACAAAGTTGTTTGGTGGAAAAGAATTGTTGGGTGCAAAGTTGTTCGTCTGATTTTGGAAAGGTTGGGGTTGGAAGGGCTGCTGATATTGATGTTGAGTTTGTTGTTGCGCTTGTTGTTGCGGCGGAGGGGCCCTTTGGAAATTGTTGCCCTGGAATTGATTTTGATTCTGATTCCAGGCGAAATTGGGGTGGTTCCTCCAACCGGGATTGTAGGTGGAAGAGTATGGATCATTCCTTGGTCTTTGCTGGAAGGCAGCATTAACCTGATCCTGTCCTTACGAGGGTGGATTGTAAGGACACTCTTCGGTCAAGTGGGAAGGATCGGAACAACAAGCGCAGATGGTACGAAGGGGGAGAACAGGGGCAGGAGCAGGAGAAGAAAATTTGCTCTCTATCGCTTCAAGCTTTCTTGTTATTGCACCCATTTCAGCTTTCATCGCAATAGAGACGTTAAGTTGGTGGATTCCTACCCTAGACTGACCGGTAGAAGTGGAGGTAGAAGAAGAAGAAGAAGTCGGTCTGGTGCTCTCCCACTGTAGCGTTTGCTCCGCAAGGTCGTCAAAGAACTGCCACGCTTCCTCGTCAGATTTGGATAGGAAGTGGCCCTGACAGATGGTTTCCAACAACTGCTTCGTTGCTGGGTTCAGTCCCTCGTATAAGGTTTGGCAGAGTTGCCATTTCTCTATACCGTGGTGAGGACACTGAACAAGAAGGTCTTTGTACCGGTCAAAGCACTTCCAGAAGGGTTCAGAAGGAAGCTGGGAGAATTGGTTGATTTCATTTCGAATCCTTGCGGTTTTATGATTCGGATAAATTTTTTTCAGAAACGCTTTAACAAACTCGTCCCAGCTGGTGATTGAGTGGGAAGCGGTGCTATACAGCCATTTTTCAGCGAGATCGCATAAAGTGAACGGAATGACCCGTAGACGTATAGCATCGTCCGACAACTGGGTGGTTTTCATCATGGCACAGACGTTTTGAAATTTGTTGATGAAGATATAGGCATCTTCAGATTCAAGCCCATGAAAACGCGGAAGCATGTTGATGAAATGGGGCTTAATTTCAAAGTTGTCCCCATTGGCCGGAGGAAGAGAAAGGCAGGTGGGAAGTGCAGAACGGGTAGGATAGAAACGATCCTGGAGCGCGATTCGCTGCGGCGCTACAACAGGCGGAGGTGGTGGGAGATTGGTCTCCGTAGGAGGTGGAGCCAATCCAGCGGTGGTCAAAGAGATGTTCGGATTAAATCCTGACATCGCGGAAGAAGAGGTTGGTGAAGGTGAAGGTGAAGGTGAAGATGTATGAACAGAATTCCGGTCAACGTCGGAGTTGGCCGGCAAAGGAAGGGGTGAAAGAGGAGTGGACGGAGTATCGACTTCAGAGTCGATCGCGTAGTCGGTCGCGACTAACGTAACGCGGAATAGACGGGCGCTAGTGTCCCGAGTCCAAGCGGACATACACTAAACGAGTTTAGTATAGTCAAAGCGGAGAAGGTGAGGGTAAGAAAACGTCAATGGAGAAAGGCGATGGGTGGTGGGTGAAAATGGATTTGGCGACAAAAGGGCAAGTTTTTATAAAAGTTTTTGATTTTTTTCTTTTTTTGAAAGATTTTTACAGAAATATGTACGGAAATACGGCTTAAGCAATCACAAACAAGATATGCACAATCACACCTAGATCTAGGGTAACCTAGGTCTACTAGACCTGCTCCTGAACTTGATTTTCGAAGTTAAACAGTGTCGAGAAATGGGCTTAAAAATACGCTGATCACGAGGCCAGGTAAGTGTAGAGATAAGGGGAGGTTGTCCAACGCTTTCGCGAAGTTCCTTAATTAAATAACCCTTTCTCTTTCGGCGGTTGCGCCTTTAACACTTTCCTAGACACCCCGTAAACAATATACGGTTAAGCGAGGTTCTAAACACGGTTTATCTTCTCCTAATGAGCGCGAAGTCCTTAGGGCTGAAGTCTAGTATTTTTTAATTTACAATGGACAATGCATATGCTTTAGTGATTTTTGGGGTCCTGGGAAGGGTGATGAAATCCCCACCCAATCTGGATTGGTTTCAAGCCCCTTAAGTCCGTATTAAAGAAATGCAAAGCAGTAACAAATCAACTGCAAACAATTTTTATTTTTGCGGCGCAAAGAATCCTGCACAAGAACAGTTTATTGGAAGGGGGAGAAGAATTTGCGCAAAGAAATCTGCAGAAAACACAGTTCAGTGGAGTCCAGAGGAGTGGGAGAGAGGAGAGAGACTTACAGAGAGAAAAATGCACCCCTGAAGCCAACAGATGGCCGCGTTTCCGCGGCCAAACGCATGCAATAGCCGCGGATACGCGGCAGTACTGGGGATTTGGGGCTCTGGAAAAATTGGGTGACCTTCTGTGGCTGTCCTCTTCTTGTCTGGATATACTGAATTTTTATTTGCTGACTGTACCTGCTCCAGATCTTGACAGTAGACCGTATGCTTCGTTTTGTCCGTCGCGGTGTAGCCGCGAAATGTGGGTCTATCTTCCCACGTCTTTGGCACTGTACTTGAACTCCGTATTATCCGACGTCCTTGGCGTCGATCTTGAACTTCGTATTTTCCTGCACACTTGCACAAAAACTAATTAAAAAAAAATAACAAGATGGTTTTTTTTACAATGTATATATTTTTTTTCGTTTTTTTTTATACTTACAAATTAACCCGAAATTACACAAAGAAATAAACTACCGTCTCCCCGGCAACGGCGCCATTTGATTGTTAGAGTATGTGCGTGTTCAAGTTCTAGTTTAAATACCGCAATCAAGACGGTTTCGCTTGT
Source organism: Agapanthus africanus (assembly GCA_030015575.1). Classification (NCBI taxonomy): domain Eukaryota; kingdom Viridiplantae; phylum Streptophyta; class Magnoliopsida; order Asparagales; family Amaryllidaceae; genus Agapanthus; species Agapanthus africanus. The sequence goes on from CM057344.1 coordinate 229,339,133, forward strand.
AGCTAGCCGGTTGAGTACGGGTCGTCCGCAGGGAGATAGGAGTCTTTTTCAAAGTGTTTTAACGAGTTAAGTCCTGTTTTCAGATTTTGTTGGATTATCTAAGTGTTGAGTTGATATTTAAAGAGAGCATGTTAGGGTTAGGATTAGGTTAGTTTGAGTTAGGAGTCTCCACATCTTTCGTTGCCTCTCTTAATATCGGTGTTACGGTAATCGGCAACAATGGGGATTAGCATGACTAGGAAGGACTTTGCGAGTATAAGCTAGGCTTTCCAACGCATAAGTCTTCCTTTTGGTGCTTGTCCGTCCGTTCTTGGCTCTTAGCCATAACCTCCGGTTAATTCAACCACAACCGGTCTCACTACGGAATCACCGCTATCATGTAGGATAGGGTGCCGTAAGGAGCTGATTGTGGTTCAATTAACGGGAGTCGATTTAAGCTGTTGGGCAAAGAAAGAGTGAGAGAGATTTCCTTCTCTCAAACTTCCCTTATCCTACCCTAACAAGTATTAACTACTCACACATCATGATAAGGAAAAACAAAACAAAACAAAAGAGGAAGATAGAAAGAAGGAGATTAGAAGAATACAACTAACTATTTGCGACCTCACCTTGGCGAGGATCGAGCGTAAGTATCATTGTCGTATGAATGATAAAGAAAAAAAGAGAAGAAAGAAACAACAAGGAAATAACAAAAACTACTTAACGAATTAAAGTTACAACATTTAACAAAATAAAGAGACAAGCATGATAATAAATGGTTCTTCTTTATTCATCACTCTTCACTCACAAGCTCACTACAAGTTTAATGGAGAAGAGGTGAGAAGAGGAAGAAGAAACACAACTAAATTTAGCAAAATGAAAATACAAGAATGGACCCCTTCCTTCACAAAGTTCTGGGCTATTTATAGGCCAAAAAATGAAAACCTAGGGCAACCACCAGAACAACTGTACAATGACCAAAATACCCCCCAAAACCCTGCGTATGCGGCGCCAGTACGGCCGCTGATCCGCGGCCTAGACCCCCCTTTGGCCGCGGATCCGCGGCCCTTTGGAGGAATTGGGGCTTCTGCTTTTTTTGGGCTTTCCTGGTTTGCTGTGTACATTATTCTGGCATATGTATTTTATCAATTTGGCTCCACGATTTTTCCAGAATTTCTGTTGAGGGAAAGGTGGACTTTTTGTCAAGATTTTATCATGATTGCCTCGAGCTCCGTGTAGATTTCTTGGAAGTTGTTGTTGCCATTGAGCCTTGTGCATGAAGGTGACATAGATTTGACATTTTGTCTTCCTAAACTGGTATCTGGCAACATACGGATGAAGAGCGGAGACCGTGTTTTATCTGTGGTTGGCAGGAAACCGGATTTTGTCGTGTTTTTCATGAATTTCACCGTTTTAGAACCGAGAACCTGTATCCTGCAATTGACTAGCAAACACGGCTCAAGAGTATCTACCGATATGCAATGTGATAAAAATTGGGCGGTATGAAAATGCAAAAATCTGATATGAACAAGATGCTATACGGGTGCTCAGTGGAGACTGGGTATACTGGACGGACTCGTCGAGAACTCCCAGATGGTATTATACTTCACGTCAGATGGCAGTTCTCTGGTGACACTTGTACATGTTAGTCTGTAGACCCAAGATCATCATAGAGTCTTGTGTGATTCCCGCTGTGCTTTGATTTTCACCTTACCATGTCCAAGAGGGCATGCAAAACGGTGGTTTTTAGGTACAATTCTGAGTCACATGGAGGCAATGAGCGATAGGAGGGGTTTTTTCTCTCCCGGTATTGGGAGTTGATGTTGCGTTGTGCTCGATTGGCCATAACAGGGAAGTCCCTGTTCAGGGCTGATTTAGAGATTTACTGGTAAGTATTACTAGTAGTTTCTCGACCCGTTATGAGCCTCACATTGGCATGACTTATCGGTTATTGGGGTCTGACGTTTACCACCCGTAGACTTGATATGCGACATATCGAACGAGGAGACCGGACTGTACGACAAGTGTTGCCGTCAGGCTTTTGTAGGAGTTGGAGCGGGCTTGCTTGCTGATCTTCTGATCGCTCAATACCCGGGTAGCCGTTACGTCCATCTAGTACCGCTGACGGGTTGTGGGTGCTTGATGTGATCATCACCTACTGCCAGCGTATTGACGAGTCTTTAGAGTCCTACATAGAAGTTTTTCTGGCTCAGGAAAAATGAAATATGTTCACATATGTGATTTGTGCGGGACCGAGAATAATGTGTGTCTGTGATACCGTATTCTTTTCTCGCGACTTTTGTATCGGTCGGTTATATGCAATATAGCCGGGTTATCGAATCAATTGTTGATTCGATAAGTTTGTACATTTAGTGTTAGTCGGTCATATGAGATATAGCCGGATTATTAAATCTAGTGTTGATTTGATAATTTAGTGTATAATTGTATATTTGATATACTAATTTACATTAACTAATATTGGCTCACTTAAGCATTCTTTTCTCACTTGTGTGTACATGTAATATATATGTGATATATATTGATGTGCATTGTTTATTTTGTGTGTGTGTGTCATGGTTGTTGATACACTCTACATGGGTGTATGAGACATACACCATACTAATTAAAGTGGTGGGGTTTTAATGTTTAAAGTAAATCAAAATTAGTGGATTATTTGTTTTGTGCATGAAGCTTGTAGAACCTTGTGAATGCTTTGACAATGTCCACTCTCTTTGTTTTACTTTAGATATTTTTTAGCGTAACCATTTTAATTAGCCATGGTAATGTCTCTACATGAGTTAATATACCATGGTTCACTCTCTCACTTGATCATTTCATTCTTTTCTCATTTGTTCATCTTCTTCCTCAAGCCAAAAGCTTACTAGGGTTTGAAACAAGTGAGAAAGTATTGTGAAAAAAATAATTCTAAGGTGAGCCCACTTCCTATTTCATCATCCTCTACTAGATTAGCACTTTAGTATAGGGTGTTTGCTTCACTAATCCTTTAGTTAGTGAAGTAGAAGCTTGAGCTAGTATTCCCTCGACGTAGAACATCTTCGGCCTCTAAGACTTCAAGCAAGATCGCTCTTTTCCCCTCGTGAAGCCATGCAAGTGTCTGGGAGTTCAACGATCGCAGCAAAGGGACTACTACAAAGAGCTTTAGAAGTGAATGACCGATCTACAAAGGTTGTATTTCTATTTCACTTAGAAGTAAAAAGGTTTACTTTTGTTTCCGTATTATATTCTAGTTAACGATTTTAGTTTGGAGTTCCTTGAAACGGCAAAAATTTTAAAATGGCATGGTCGATGCCTACCGAAACCTTGCTGCCGTCGATAGGAACCCTACAGGTTTCACATGCCACTCTCAGAAACGAGAAAACAAATGGTGGACGCACTGAAATATTATATCAAGAGAAACCGGGTTTTTAAAACAATACATACTTTCTTTTGAAATAACCATGGTTCTCAAATCCAGAAATCTCATGAAAACATCATATCTTAATGCGTATAATAATAAAACATGATGTATGCGACATATAACTGTAAGTCCATGTTGCCCACCCCGGTGCTTACGAGGAGGCGGAAACGGTATAAAAGTTTGATTTTTTACAACTCAAGGCAACATGGACTAACAAAAGAAGGATCTTTGCTAAACATAAACTAACTACAAAGCTAAAAGATTTAGCTACTCGGTAAAAAGGGTTATACCTAAGTCTTGAAGTCCTTCTCTTCTTGCTCCTTGGAGTGGGATGAACGGGTTGTCCTCGTCGCCTTATCTCGCCGAAGAAAGATCCACCCGAGGGATACTAACTTTGGCTCCTACCTCAAACTAGAAGCAACTAAGGTGTTGGGTGTGCTAGACCTAGAACCTTAGAAAGAGTAGAGAATGATGTTGGTGTTTTTATCTCAAGCTTAATGGTTCTCAACTCATGAGAGGGAGAGCTTTGAGAGAGAGGAAGAGGATGAGAGAGAATGAGAATGATAGAATGAGGATATTTTGCAACCATCCTCACATATATCTGTGAATTATGATAATTAAAAAATTAACTAAAGATAATTGTGATGGTTAAGTTGAAGTGACCATTATCGTTTCACATTAATGAATTTTGCTAGAATCAAAAAGCATCTTTCAAGTGATATGATGATGGTCAATTTGTCAATTTGGGTCAACAAGTCAACCATAGTCAAATGGTCAACAACCCTAACCATAACATAATTATAATTAATTAATATTAATAATCACAATTCACACATACACATTAGGGTTAAGAAAAAGACAATGGTCATTAACCCTAATGAAAGTCCTCTGCTTCTGTCTTAGTCAACTGTGCATACACACCCGCATCCGTGTTCCGATGAACACAGATACAATGAGATAACACCAATCCCAAAACATATAGTAGGATCTGGCTTAAACCAATGCCCGCTAGTATAAGCTGTCCGGACACCAAACGTGCACAAGTGCGCGGATGTGAACGAACCCCGTCGCAAAACCATGCGACCCCTACTCTGTTTTGCCTAAAGGCGAACAACCCTCTGTGTGGGACTCTAAAGACTTGACACTACGCTGGCAGTGGGTTTAACCACAGACCGCAAGCGGCACTAGCTGTACGTAACGGTCCCCAGGTAGATGCTGATAAGAAGACTGACGTGGTGAACCCATCTGAACTCCTACTGAGCCTGAATGTGACAGTCTCCATACAGTCCGGTATGTTCGTTTGATAACATCGCATGGCGGGCCTAGGTGGTGGTAAATGTCAGTCCCCTAATAGCGGTACAAGTCGTGTCGGAGTGTAGCCCAGAACACCCTGAGATAACACTGGAAACCTAACAGTATATCTCGCTTGCCCTGGCCAGGGACTACTTGTGTAATGGCTCTCCTAGACACAGCGCGATGTCAACCCCCAATACTGGGAGAGACGAATCCTGTCTAACCGTCACTGCCTCCAAGTGCTTCGAGACCGCACCCAACTACTACCTGTTTGCTCGACTCCTTTGAGCCGTGGTAGGGTAGTAATCAAAGTACAGTGGGAACACACTCAAGGCGAAGTGACAGTATCAAGTCTGTGGACTAAGCTGTACTTAAGTCACCTGGGAATTGATAACTGACGATAGGTATAATACCAACCAACAGTTCCCGACGAGTCCTGTCCAGTGTACTCGTAACCTAACGAGCACCTGCATACTATCTCAAGTACGACGTACTGACGGCTGTGGGACAGACCGTCTCCCATGCTGGGATGAGAAGCGCATACGCTAGTCTACTCCGGAGTATCGATGCCCTGTCTCGATAATCCCACGACCAGGGACGTGTATATATAAGGATGTGCTTGTAGATTACCCAGCCCCCATGAGTGTGACTGCCATCACAACGCTGGTAATCAAGAAAAGATCCTAAGGGCTCCACTAATGCGTATAGGTGATACAATAAATAAACACATGTATACATTAAAGCAGAGAAAAACCAAGTAGCATATTACCATTTCGAGCAAGATTGTCTATACAACTGTGAATATCCCATGCTCCCATCAAGTAATATACATACTAGTATGATACAGTAATGGCCTCTAGGGCATATACACTAACAATCTCCAACTTGCACTATGGCCATGTACTGACGTATCGAAGACCTATCATCTCGATCATCCACTCGAACTGAGTCTGGGGTAAGGCCTTCGTGAATGGATCTACAGTGTTATCTTCTGAAGCAACCCACCGAACCTCGATCTCCTGGCGATCCACGATCTCCCTGATCAGGTGATACCGCCTCAAGATGTGTCTGGATTTCTGATGGGACCTGGGTTCCTTCGCTAAAGCTATAGCCCCGTTGTTGTCGCAATACAAAGTATTGGATCAACAATGGACAGAACCACCTGAAGTTCTTTCAAGAACTTCCTCATCCAGACGGCTTCTTTTGCGGCATCAGATGCAGCGATATATTCCGCTTCCATAGTCGAGTCAGCAACAGTTTCCTGTTTGGAACTCTTCCAACACACCGCCCCTCCATTGAGAGTAAAGACAAAACCCGACATGGACTTGGAATCTTCCTTGTCACTCTGGAAGCTGGAGTCAGCAAAGGCCTCAATCTGGAGGACTTTTCCGCCATATACCAAGAACATCTCCTTAGTCCTTCTCAGGTACTTGAGAATGTTCTTTACCGCTATCCAGTGTTTCTCCCTAGTGTTTGACTGATACCTGCTTACCACACTTAGTGCATAAGCCACATCTGGTCTGGTACACAACATCGCATACATTATAGAGCCTACCGCAGAAGCGTAGGGTATAATAGACATGCGATCCCTTTCCAAATCAGTCTTGGGAGACATCTCTTTAGAGAGGGTGATCCCGTGACAAGCCGGTAGATTACCGCGCTTGGAATCTTCCATACTGAATCTTTTCAGTATGGCGTCGATGTACCTGGACTGCGAAAGTCCTAATATCCTCCTGAATCTATCACGATGGATCCGGATCCCCAGAATGTAGGAGGCATCACCCAGGACTTTCATGGAGAACCTGTGTGACAAGAACCCTTTGACAGATTGTAGCATAGGAATGTCATTTCCTATCAAGAGAATGTCATCCACGTATAAAATGAGGAATACGACAGTTCTTGCTACAAATCTACTATAGATGCATGGTTCATCTGGATTTTTGATAAAGCCAAATTCTTTGACCGTCTCATCAAAACAGATGTTCCAACTCCGCGATGCCTGCTTCAGTCCATAAATGGACTTAAGCAACTTGCACAACTTTCCGCTGCTCCCACTCTGAATGAAACCCTCTGGCTGGTCCATATAGACACACTCCTCTAAATTTCCATTTAGAAAAGCGGTCTTTACGTCCATCTGCCAAATCTCATAATCATGGAAAGCAGCAATGGCAAGAAGGATCCGAATGGATTTCAGCATAGCCATTAGAGAAAAGGTTTCGTCATAGTCCAAACCAGGTCTTTGACGAAAACCCTTTGCAACAAGTCTAGCCTTATAGGTCTCAACCTGTCCATCTACACCAATCTTCCTTTTGAAGATCCACTTGAATCCTTCGGGTTTTACCTCATCTGGAGCAATGTCCAACGTCCATACTTTGTTGGTGTACATGGACTCCATTTTGGTCCGCATTGCATCCAGCCATTTTACCGAGTGAACGCTCTGAATGGCATGCTGGAAGCTAGTCGGCTCATCACTATCAATGATGCAATCTTCTCTATCCCCGTCTATGATAAAACCGTAGTATCTCTCCGGCGGATGAGACTGCCTACTACTCCTGTGGAGCGGCGTAGGAATGTCCTGATCTTTCGAACCCTCTGGTTCTACTAAGCTTTCAGTAATAACTTGTGGTTCTGGAATTTCTTCCAGTTCTATTGCGCTCCCACTTATTTCCTTTTCTAAGAACTGGTGTTCCAGAAAGTGGGCATTACGAAAAACAAAGACCTTTTGTTCCTCTGCGTAATAGAAAAGATACCCCCTCGAGTTGTTTGGGTATCCCACAAACTTGCACAGTACTGAGCGTGCCTCGAGTTTGTCTGCATGCTGCTTTTTGGCAAAAGCTGGACATCCCCAAATCTTCGGGTATTGAAGATAGGGTTTCTTCGCAGTCCATAACTCATATGGTGTGGTAGGCACAGTCTTAGTGGGAACTCGGTTCAAAAGGTATGCGGCTGATTCTAGCGCATATCCCCAGAATGATCGCGGCAACTCAGCGTTACTCATCATGGACCGTACCATATCCAATAGGGTTCGGTTCCGTCTCTCCGATACACCGTTATGTTGCGGAGTGTATGGAGGAGTAAGCTGAGAGAGAATTCCATTCTCTTTTAGGTAATCCAGGAACTCGGCACTCAAGTATTCACCTCCTCGATCAGATCTCAGTGTCTTGATACTTTTGCCTGTTTGTTTTTCTACTTCATTCTTGTATTCTTGGAACTTTTCAAAGGCTTCAGATTTATGCTTCAATAAGAAGACATGTCCGAACCTTGAAAAATCATCCGTAAAAGTAATGAAGTAAGAATAACCGCTTCGCGCATGTGTAGACATTGGACCGCACACGTCGCTGTGTACGGGTCCCAAGAGCTCGCTCGCTCTTACTCCGTGTCCAGTGAACGGAGTTTTTGTCATCTTCCCTTTAAGATAGGATTGACAAGTTGCATATGATTGATATTCGAACGGATCCAAATATCCTTCTGTATGTAACTTCGTCAACCTTCTCTCATTGATGTGATCGAGTCTACAATGCCATAAGAAAGCCTGATTGATTTCTGGAGACTTTCTTTTGTGTGTATTCTGGACATTGAAAATCTGTGGTTGGTTTAATAAGTATATACCATTGTTTAATGTACCTGACCCAATCAAAACTTGATTAAGGTGAATGTTCACAACATTACTTACAAATGCAAATCCATAACCTTCTTTAGATAATAAAGATACAGAAATGATATTACAAGTTGCATTTGGTACAAAATAATAACCACGCAAAACCAAAAAGTGTCCATCAGACAATCCCAGGTGATACTCACCACGGCCTCAGCATCCATGCTAGCTCCATTTGCAACTCTGAGGGTCATATCACCTGCCTTCAAAACCCTGCGCCTTCTCAATGCCTGCAAAGAATTACAGATATGAGATCCTGATCCGGTATCCAATACCCAGGAAGTAGAGTTTATTGATAGATAGTTTTCAATAACATACACACCTGAAGCTGAATCCGCAACTTGCTTCAGATCCTGGGTTCTGGCCTTCCAAGCCCTGCAATCCTTTTTCTAGTGTCCACTCTTATGACAGTAAAACCATTCTTCCTTTCCCACAAGCTTTCCCGCTACCTTTTTTGCCTTTGCCTTTCCCTTCGTATCCACTTTACTAACACCGCCCCTTGGTTTGGCGGGGGCTTTTTTCTTCTTTCCCTTGGCTTTCGCCCTGGACTTAGAAGAGGAAGAACCTCCTATAAACAAAGTGGATGTTTCCCTACCTTTCTGTAGGGTGCCCTCAGCACTCCTCAACATGTTCAGAAGTTCGGAAAGTTCAACCTCCTTTCCTTGCATGTTGAAGTTTAGGATAAACTGGGCGTAAGTGGAAGGAAGGGACTGGAGAATCAAGTCAGTGTAGAGTTCATTCTCCAACGTGGTCCCAAGGTCCGCGAGATCTTCTATATAGCCAATCATCTTAAGCACGTGTTCCGCTACCGATGATCCGACGGCCAATCTTGCCGAAAATAGCTTCTTCGACACTTCGTATCTGGCGATACGAGATTGCTCTCTATATAGTTCTTTTGTATGAAGAAATATGTACTCTAGGTCCATATTCTCGTGCCTCCTCTGATGTTCATTGTCCATAGAGGCAAGCACGAGGCACTTGGCCTTCGCGCAATCGATCTCCCATGTCTTACGGATTTCTATATCCGCGACGCTGGAGGTAGGACCTGGGACAGGGGGAGCTTTGGTGGTAAGGAGATACCCCAACTTGTCGTAAGTGATTGCCATTTTGACATTCCTGAGCCAATCTTTGTAGTTTAGCCCTGTCAGTATGTTTTTATCTAGTAATAACTTAAGTCCGGTCATGTTGATTGGTCGCTGCAATTAGGAGAGAGAAAAGAAACACTTTAGCATGATGCTCTTGCAAGTTTAGAGTGGTTTTTAGTTTGTCTAAACAGGATGGCTCCCACTGTCTATCGAATCCCTCCTCAAACCATAAAGGAAGAATTAGTCGGAATCAATCTCACCGTACAATAATTGCTTAACCGTTCAGCCAGGCCAGTGTCGGTACTTCGAGGGAGGTTTTCCAACGCTTTCGCGAAGTTCCTTAATTAAGTAACCACTTTTCCCTGTGGGCGTAGCCCCGCTAACATCTTTCTAGACACCTACTAGGTTTATAGCATTGATCGTTAAGTGAGAAATTTCCCGAGGAGTAGCATATACTCACAGTAGGGTCGGGATCCAAATATCATCGCGTGACAAAACTGAAGGAATCCTACCAGAATCATCACACTCCAAATGGTATGCAGCGCTAGCAAGTTTCAGTTCTTTTGAAACCCCCGATGTGGATTTTTGCCCCATGCTCTTGTGACCTTGGCGTGAGGTCAAAATGTCATAAGTCACATGTCAAGTTCTACCCATCATTATCCAGGTTAATTTGAACCCACCCGTACCTACCCTTGACATAGGCCAAAATGGCAGTACGACTGTCTCAAACCAACGCATTCTATCTATGCAACAGATAAATATCCGACAGCTACCAATCACTATGCCTTGGCGTGAGGTCAAAATACATAGCTTGAATACTACCGAATATTTAACTAAAATGATGGAGGGCTACGATTGGTTTTAGCGAAACCGTGAACGTAGTGAACTTGATATAATCGATGGAACGAGATAGCTTTTAAAAGGAGTGGTTCAAGCTCTGCATTTTAAAAGTTGGTTTTTGAAAAGAACCGAGTGGTTTTGAAAGTGTTCCAACGACTTTTACTTAGTTTATTTTCTTGCATTAATTTTAATGTTTCCCATCATTTAATCCTACCATTGCAGAAAACAACCAAAATATGGCGTACGCTTATGCCATCCGCATTCGCCACGGGGCCCCATCATCACCCGTTAGGTTACTTAACAAACGACAGAGCGGGGGCTGGACTAGCATGGATGCAAAACATAAGCAGCACCTAAATAGATATCATATATAGATATAGAGCAATGATAGTCAATCCAGATCACAGATGAACACTTTGGATATACTAGGAATCCGCGATTCATTCGAGCCTGCAACGAAAAGCGGATTACACGGTCGCGATGAATAGCCAATACCCCACCCTAGACTCCTACGGGTGCGGCAAACTACCCGCCAAGTACCCGAAGTGAAGCAACCTCTCTCAACGACGTCAGTAGGCCACTCGGCACTTCGAGATACCCGGTAGTTTGTGCACCCCACCATGGGTCTATCCTAGGAGCAAAAACAGTAAAAAGAAATTATACAATGGCGGCTACAATCTCAACCCGGATGTGCGGCCAAACAAATAATATTACATCAATTACAAATTTTACATGAATGAAAGAAAAAGAAACTCTCATCTCACATCCACCTGGCTATTCATCCGCGACAATCCAACGAGTTCATATACACAAACCATCAACATTACAGATCACAGATATGTATAACCCCCACTAATCGACGTATAGCGATTAGCATACGTTCAATACATATATCACAGCACAGATAATATCCATTAGCCAAAGTCTACGGAATTTCGATCAAAATACGGATTTATAACCACCCCAAATACAAATTTCTTTTCTGGAAATTCTAGGCAGAAATAAAATATACTAAAAATCCCAAAACACTAACAAAAGAACACTGCAAGGAAAATGAACCACGGCCGCGGATCCGCGGCAGGAGCAAACTTCTGCCGCGGATCCACGGTGAGTCGGCCGAGTATGTGGATCGTTTTCCTTGTGTGTTCTGTAAAAACCCTGAGCCGATTTTTAGTGTATGATTTATTAATTTTAAAGCAGGTTTAAAAATCGGCAGAAAGTTAGGGTTTTGAAAAATTGTTTTTTCGAATTTTTTCGATCGAAGTTCTATATACTTTACTAACTAGCTAGTTTGTGTTTAGTTAGGCTCTGATACCACTGTAAGTCCACGTTGCCCACACCGGTGCTTACGGGGAGGCGGAAACGGTATAAAAGTTTGATTTTTCACAACTCAAGGCAACATGGACTAACAAAAGAAGGATCTTTGCTAAACATAAACTAACTATAAAGCTAAAAGATTTAGCTACTCGGTAAAAAGGGTTATACCTAAGTCTTGAAGTCCTTCTCTTCTTGCTCCTTGGAGTGGGATGAACGGGTTGTCCTCGTCGCGTTCTCTCGCCGAAGAAAGATCCATCCGAGGGATACTACCTTTGGCTCCTACCTCAAACTAGAAGCAACTAAGGTGCTGGGTGTGCTAGACCTAGAACCTTAGAAAGAGTAGAGAATGATGTTGGTGTTTTTATCTCATGCTTAATGGTTCTCAACTCATGAGAGGGAGAGCTTTGAGAGAGAGGAAGAGGATGAGAGAGAATGAGAATGATAGATTGAGGATATTTTGCAACCATCCTCACATATATGTGTGAATTATGATAATTAAAAAATTAACTAAAGATAATTGTGATGGTTAAGTTGAAGTGACCATTATCGTTTCACATTAATGAATTTTGCTAGAATCAAAGAGCATCTTTCAAGTGAAATGATGATGATCAATTTGTCAATTTGGGTCAACAAGTCAACCATAGTCAAATGGTCAACAACCCTAACCATAACATAATTATAATTAATTAATATTAATAATCACAATTCACACATACACATTAGGGTTAAGAAAAAGACAATGGTCATTAACCCTAATGAAAGTCCTCTGCCTCTGCCTCAGTCAACTGTGCATACACACCCGCATCCGTGTTCCGAGGAACATGAATACAATGAGATAACACCAATCCCAAAACATATACTAGGATCTGGCTTAAACCAAAGCCCGCTAGTATAAGCTGTCCGGACACCAAACGTGCACAAGTGCGCGGATGTGAACGAACCCCGTCGCAAAACCATGCGACCCTTACTCTGTTTTGCCTAAAGGCGAACAACCCTCTGTGTGGGACTCTAAAGACTCGACACTACGCTGGCAGTGGGTTTAACCATAGACCGCAAGCGGCACTAGCTGTACGTAACGGTCTCCAGGTAGATGCCGATAAGAAGACTGACGAGGTGAACCCATCTGAACTCCTACTGAGCCTAAATGTGACAGTCTCCATACAGTCCGGTCTGTTCGTCTGATAACATAGCATGGCGGGCCTAGGGGGTGGTAAACATCAGTCCCCTAATAGCGGTACAAGTCGTGTCGGAGTGTAGCCCAGAACACCCAGATATAACACTGGAAACCTACCAGTATATCTCGCTTGCCCTGGCCAGGGACTACTTGTGTAATGGCTCTCCTAAACACAGCGCGATGTCAACCCCCAATACCGGGAGAGGCGAATCCTGTCTAACCATCACTGCCTCCAAGTGCTTCGAGACTGCACCCAAATACTACCTGTTTGCATGACTTCTTTGAGCCGTGGTAGGGTAGTAATCAAAGTACAGTGGGACACACTCGAGGCGAAGTGACAGTGTCAAGTCTGCGGACTAAGCTGTACTCATATCACCTGGGAACTGATAACTGAGGATAGGTATAATACCAACCAACAGTTCCCGACGAGTCCTATCCAGTGTACTCGTAACCTAACGAGCACCCGCATACTATCTCAAGTACGACGTACTGACGGCTGTGGGACAGACCGTCTCCCGTGCTGGGATGAGAAGCGCATACGCTAGTCTACTCCGGAGTATCGATGACCTGTCTTGATAATCCCACGACCAGGGACGTGTATATATATGTATGTGCTTGTAGATTACACAGCCCCCACGAGTGTGACTGCCATCACAACGCTGGTAATCAAGCAAAGATCCTAAGGGCTCCACTAATGCGTATAAGTGATACAATAAAGAAAAACATGTACACATTAAAGCAGAGACAAACCAAGTAGCATACTACCATTTCGAGCAAGATTGTCTATACAACTGTGAATATCCCAAGCTCCCATCAAGTAATATACATACTAGTATGATACAGTAATGGCCTCTAGGGCATATACACTAACAATAACAGAATGTAAGCATATCCGTATATCATGCAGCATGGAACAGTGATGTGACAATATCAGTATATCATGCGACATATCGTAATGATGTGAACATATGTGAACATAGAAAGTAAATCATGCAAGGAGTCATATCATGATGCAGCAATTCTACTGTGTGAGTGGCATAGAAATTATCGATGATGAAGTGTGTGAACCGGCCAATTTGTGTAAGTGTAACATACGCATCATCAATAATGGTGCAGGTGTACTAGCACAGGTATATGTAATGCAATGAGAGTGACATGAACGTAGCATAAAGTAATCGTATGCGAATGCTGACAGGTATACGTATCTAACATGAACGAGTCGGTGAATCTATCAATCGACATCATGCCTCACAACATCACGTATGGTATAATCTATCGTACGGCTTCCTCTAGTCAAGGGTATAGATCAATCATCAAGTCAAACTCATCGCGTATGGAAAATCATCAAACGGCAGCATTAACCAATAGGGATCCTATCAACATATATGACAATAAGGGTATGGACCTAACGTCTCGTACTATATATCACTCATGATTTACAACATTTATACATATCTATATACCTACATCTCAGGTCGCATCCACAATAATCTCATATCAGGGGACCGACAAAGGTATCAATCCTCTCATATCGACTCGCATCCGTATACCGACATATCAATCCAGTCATCATATCACATCAAATATTCATTTCATCATACCAATATTCTCGCATCAAATCATGCTATATGTTTTTATCTCATTTGACCGATCTCATAACACATCTAACTCAATCTCATCATATTCATCAATCTCATTTCCTATCCTTATACATCTTGTTTCATATCCTATATCAATCATATCCGCTCATATTACCTTATCTCATTTAGTCATCTAACATCTGTTAGTTGTATGTATGCTCTAGAGGCCATTATTGTACATGAGATGTATATTATAGTGGATGCTGGGACATATATAGGGAGGACTTTCTTGCTCTATATGATAGTACGCTATCTGGTTGCTCTTTATCTTGACATGTATACTTACTGTCTCGCTATTACATGTTGATAAAGACCTTAGGATGTGTACTCGACTTCCAGGATTATGATGCAGATCAAACTAGTCCAACTTGGGTTATCCATGAGTTCATCCTTCAATGTTACTAGTCGTGTGAATATCGAGACGGGGCATCGATATTCCAGAGTAGACTAGAGTATATCTTCTCGACCCATGTGATGGGGATGGATGATCCCATATCCATTTATATTCGACATCAGAGATGGTATACGGGTGCTCAGTTGTCACGACCCGAAAAGTACGGAACATGACCGGCACTTAAATTACGGACGTCTCGAGGCATACGTAATCTAAGTAAGCCAAAACCCAGAAATCAAAACCAAAGAAGCAGTAGAGTGAAGGAAAAAGCCAACTTAAAGCAAGTAGTTTTAATAGCATAAACCGAATTATGCGTTTTAAAAACATCAAGTATTTTCTGAAAATTTCGGCAGAGTCTCCTTTGTAAATACTGGCCCCCAAACGGGATACAACATTAATAGTATACGAAATCAATAAAAATGCATCCCCAAGCGGGTGCTAGCTCTTCGTCAATCGACGGTCACAACCACGCAAGCAATATAATATACAACGCCAAGGGCGAAGATCAAAACTCAAACGAAACTCAAAACAACATGAAAAACATAATAATACAACGCGCGACTCTAAGGTCGAAAGAATAACAAAATGGTCTTCTAACTCTCTTAAATATACAATCTAGTTGATAGAGTTTCTAGATACAACTGAAATAATAATAAACAATGGTGGTCATGATACAAAGAACCCACCTGCCAAAGCAATCACCCGGAAAGAACAGTGTGCCAGCAAAGCCGCGAAGAACCTGTACGGCAAAACCTGCAAGGAACTGTGGCACAACGGGGGGGAGTTGCCAACTCGTGAGTAGAAAACATCTACGATTAGAAATCGTATGTATGACGCAATCCTAGGTCATACGATCAATAATATCCTCAAATGACAAGTCTGAATCATGGAAAGGTGGCAAGGGTAAACATCTATGCATAAGTGTAATCCCATGTGCTCGTGTCAGTACCTCAGGTAGCAATATATCATATGTATGAGATATGAATGTAAAGTAATGAAAAGAATGAGACAGCTGTTTTCTATTTTTAAAGAGATATCTGTATGTATATAAATCGAATAATATCAATGAAATCAACAGGGAAATCCGTGTCAAACATCGACACAAAACATAAATCCCAAAATCGCAATATCTCAGGCTCCGGCTGCCCGGACAGGCCTGTACCATCAAATCTCAATATCTCAAAATCTCAGTGTCTCAAATCTCACTGTCTAGGGCGCCGTCAGTTCGGATCGGCCCCTAACATCAATCACAGGACCACGACGGTATCCTCCGGATATCCGACGCGTCAGTAAAATCACCGGTAGGTAGTGCTCCCCTGCCAGGCTCATCGAATACAACTCGAACTTCTTGCCCCGGGGTACCTTACCGGGCCCACCATGTACCCTAGACGGTTCATCCAACTCCTCGAATCGGGTCTCGAAATCCATCAGCAATCATGAAAACTCATGGTGGACGACTCATACGTCATGGGAAAACCACACTTTTCATTTAAAAAGAGAGAGAAAGAAGTTTATAAAAGTTCTTGCGGTTTTCCCCCAAATCCAGGAAATCTCAGGAAAATCCGAAATCAATCATCAATAGCACGTAAACAGTGAATATAGGCATAAAAATCCATAATACGGCATAACAGTGAATAATAATATGCATGAAGTAGCAAGTAATAACTGCAATGTCTAAACTGGTATATAAGGCAAGTACACTAATATTATGTCGAAACTATCAGCTAACAAGCTATGTCAATGAAATAGTATTGTCTAAAGTGTACGTGACATGGCAATTACCGATGATGATGTGTGTGAGCTGGCAAGTAAGTGTACGTGGAACATACGCATCATCGGTAATAGTGCTGGTGTCCTAACTGCATGATATCAATAATGGTATATGAAATCACAATATAAGTATGTGATGCGCAGCGAACAACAATAATGTGCGGGAGCTGAATGATAAACACAATGATAACTAATCTGCATTTAACATAATTATAAGTCATACAGTAGTGCCTTTTGAAATAACACGAATCGTGGTGTTTTGCAAATAAGGGCTACGGTGTTTTTAAGAAACGATACGTCCTTTGAAATATCCGTACAATCCCTTAGCCTGTCTTTTAAAATACCCATGATTCGTTAGTTTTGAAATAGGTAGGAATCGAATCTAGTGTAACAACTACACTAACTTTAGGGCTGAGCTAACAAGCTAAACGAAAGGTAAGGAAACCGCATAACATCTGAGTCGATACATATATAAATAATAGTCGGTGATCCCGCCTCAATAGTATCATATACGATCCAAAATCTACAATATGACATCCTCAATTCAAGAGTGTGGATCTATCATCAATATAAAACTCGTACGGTACATCCGTCATACGATCTTCCAAATCTGGGTACGAGTCAATATCACATTCATCACATTATTCATCCGGTATCCTCTTTATCAAAGATCATAATCCGGGGTACTGACCTACATCTAGTACGAAACTGATACCATCTATGTATGTATGCATGTGTATGAAACGCTATGTCAAAGGACCCGCTAAAACATCATGTCGTATCACACATTCGAACCTTGTCATATCACCGATCTCACGGCCTCAAATCGAATCTCATCGACTCATCTCAAATCCCAAGTACTATCCTCAAATCCAGTATATGAACACATAGTGCCATACCCATGTGTAAATATCCACATCCACATATACGTACAGGTAAAAGAAAGAATGTATGCAAGTATGTGTGTGCGTGTGTGGGTGCAACCTCTACTCTAGGGTCTCGCAACTAACACTTAAACCAATCGAAGAATACCTAGAATCCATCATTATCAACAATAAACTAAAAACAACATATAAAATGTATAGGTGTGTATACGTATTCGTATACAACACCATAAATTGCGGGGGTGCTATACGGCATCCTCCCGACTTCCCCCGTAGATATAATCTACTCACCTGGTCCTCGCTTGCCGATATCGATGTCGCCACGCGCTTGCTTGTCGTCTCGAAGTCCACATGGGGGTACCTACATATCATAACACACCGTATCATAATAAAATCCGATTCGAAATCGAAACGGCATACGAAAACCAAATCGGCACGCGTATCACGCATAGGTTAAAACCTATCGCCTACGCAAGCAAGAATAGCCGAACCAACTCTCGATGTCGATATACAAACGTTGAACCATCGAGAAAAACCCAAACACACCCATTTACACATTCACAAACACTAATTATAATATGAAATAGGTTGCAATTTACAAAAACCTCAAACTCACTTTAAAAGATATTTTTCCGAAAATCTAGCAAGCAAAATTAACCGATTTAGTACAAAACTCGATGTTTAAACAAATCTAGCGGCCACAATATCCACTAAATATCATAACAAAGTCATATAGACCATTCCTATAATTTATTCTCATCAACTTGCATAAACTCCAAATCCTAGTTTGCAAAAATACCGATTTTAACTCTTTTTAAAGTAAAATTCACAATTTTACAATTAAGCTTTGTTTTGCATATACTAAAGTATGAAACCACAATTTATAATATTAATAATGTCATGAAACCGAAATTAGAATTTTATCTCACCAAAATATATATATATATATATATATATATATTTAAAACCTAGTTTGCAATTTATATAGTTATTACAAAATTAAATTAACAACAAACGCAAAGTGCAAACTAGCAACTAGATTTGAATTAGCATGCCCACTTCATGTTAACTATATCACACAACCACAATCTCATTACATAAAACCCTAACTTGCATTCAAATCCCCTTTGTTGAAAGTTAAATCATTAATATCAAAACCATAATTAACTCCTAATTAGCTAGATTGGAAGTAATTCAACAACAATTTAACAAAAGGTCAAGATTTTTACCTCACAATCCATGATCAAACACACAACCTAGCCTCCAAAATGCTCTCTTTGCTCCAAGGATTCAAGTAGGAATGATCAAAGAATAAAGGTTAAGGCTTGGAATTGGAATTAGATTTGAATTTGTATGGATTTTGAAGTGATTTTTATGGATTTTTTATGCAAAAATGGAGTGGGATTTGGGGGAGGGGCTGCTGCTGTTGGGGGGAGGGATTCTCGGCCTGAAGAGAGGGGGGAAGGGGAGAGAAGGGGAGGGGGAAGGGGAGAGAGAGTGGTGAGGTTATGGAGTCAATAATTGACCAAAGTCAACCAAGCCCATACCTATATATATTCTTTCATTTCCTTTTCTTTTCATATTGTTTTCTTTCAAACTAAACTAGAAGTGTGAGATGTGTGGGTGTGGGGCTGCCATGGGCTCAGCCAATGATGGAAAGTGGGGGTGTGTGAGTGTAGGGTGAAGGAAAATAATAATTGATATACCCCAACATCTATTTACACTAATTTCACTATTTAAGCCTTTTTCTTCGATATTTTCTAAAACCGTTTGACAGCTTCATTTTATTCAAAAACAACATGCTAAAATTTTGCTTAATGTGTTATGATGCAAAAAATTTGTTTCAACCCATTCCAATTTGTAATTTTCCCTAATTAAATGTATTAGTGACGGCTTAAAATAATATTAAAATAATTAATTTCGGAAATTTTTTCCAGAAAATTAGAAATTTTACCAGTGGCTCAATAAACACCAAATACTAGCAATTACATAGCTAGAATATGTATATTTAATTTTATATTAAAGATATTTATATTTTGACTTTTTACAGAAAACCCTCTTATTTTACCGATTTTCCGAAATTTCACTGAAACGATTTTCAAAACGTTACAATCTTCCCCCCTTAAAGAAATTCGGTCCCCGAATTTAAATTAAAACTCCCCCCAAATACTGAAACATCTAAGCAATACCATCAAGTCGTCGGGGCTCCGAAATCATAAATACATAAAACAAATCGTAGCGCAACGCATGCGCATGAAAAATGAGCATATAACTCAAAATCAAAACTCTGTCAAGCATCCCGCAATCATCGGAGTCATGGGGAAGACATCAATGTCAAGATCCAATACTAAAACCAACATGATATATATCATTAAAACATCTAGAAGCAATGCATGCCAAACCTTTTTCAAATCGCCGTGTGATGTTCGCAACACTGCATAGTGGCGGACGTCTATTGTAAGAAAATAACTATATATACGAAGTCTAATACGCACGCTCGGAGTATCTCCTCGAGAGTCTGAATATTCCGCTCTGATTGGCCGTCGGTCTGCAGATAAAATGCTGTGCTGAAACTCAAACGGGTGCCCAACGCCTACTGAAGTCTCTGCCATAGTCGGCTGGTAAACTGGGTGCCTCGGTCTAATACGATACAAGTCGGGACGCCATGCAACCGTACGATCTCGTCGATGTAGATCTGGGCATACTGAGCAAACCCAAAAGTGGTCTTCACTGGCAAGAAGTGAGCCGCTTTCCTCAATCGATCCGCGATCACCCAGATGGAGTCATACCCTCGACTGGTCCTGGGTAGACCCACAATGAAGTCCATAGAAATCTGCTCCCCTTTCCACTCCGGAATGGGCAAAGGCTGCAGCTCTCCAGCGGGCCTCTGGTGCTCGGCCTTGACTTGCTGACAAGTCAGGCATCTCGACACGAAATCTGTGACGTCTCTCTTCATTCCATCCCACCAATAAACATCTCTTAGATCGCCATAAATCTTGGTGGAACCTGGATGAACTCTATAAATCGATCTATACGCCTCCTTAAGAATCTCACGCCCAGCCCCTCCGAATCTGGTACGCACAATCGAGTCCCAAATTGCAGTACCCCCTGATCATCGATCACGAACTCAGAAACTCTGCCCTGCCTAACTTTCTCCCTGATATCTGAAAGACGGTCATCACTGGGCCAAGCCTCGCGAATACGGTCAAGCAACTGCGGACGTGAACGAATATGAGCAAGCTGTCCCCCAGTCGGAGTGAACTCGAACTCAACTCGGCTGTCGCATAAAATCTGCCAATCTGCCAACGACTGCCTCTGCACGGTGCTCAAATAAGATAGACTACCTCCAGGCCTCCTACTCAAAGCATCCTCCACAACGTTCGTCTTGCCCGGATGATAAAGGATCTCGCAATCGTAGTCCTTCACTAGCTCCATCCAACGGCGATGTCTCAGATTCAGGTCTCGCTGCTGAAATATGTACATCAAGCTCTTGTGGTCCGTGAATATCTAGCACGACTCTCCGTATAGGTAATGTCTCCAGATCTTGAGTGCAAACACCACTGCAGCCATCTATAAATCATGCATAGGATAGTTCTGTTCATGTGTCTCCAGCTGCCGAGAAGCATACACGATAACCCTGTCATGCTGCATTAACACGCAACCTAGTCCCATTCAATAAGCGTCACAATAAACCACAAATCCTCCCGATCCCGAAGGCAATGACAACACTGGTGCAGTAGTCAGACGAGTCTTCAACTGCTGGAAGCTATGCTCGCACGCCTCGGTCCAATCAAAAGGAACTCCCTTCCGGGTCAACCTGGTCAACGGTGCAGAGATACGGGAGAAGTCTTGAACAAATCTTCGGTAGTAGCCAGCCAGGCCTAAGAAGCTGCGGATCTCTATAACTGATGCTGGTCTGGGCCAATGCTGAACGGCCTCGATCTTCTTCGGGTCCACACATATGCCATCTCTCGTAATCACGTAACCCAAGAAATCAACGGTGTCAAGCCAAAACGCGCACTTGGAGAATTTCGCGAACAGCTAGTGCTCCCTCAAAGTCTGCAATGTGATCCATAGGTGCTACTCGTGCTCCTCTCGGCTCCGGAAATAAACTAAGATGTCGTCAATAAACATGATGATGAATAGATCCAGAATTGTCCTGAAAATGCGGTTCATCAAGTCCATAAACACGGCTGGCACATTGGTGAGTCCGAACGACATCACCAAAAACTCATAGTGCCCGTAACGTGTGCGAAAGGTCGGCCTCGGAATATCCTCCTGCCGCACCCGCAACTGATGGTAACCCGATCGCAAGTCAATCCTCGAAAAGTATCCCGCACCATGAAGCTGGTCGAAAAAATCATCGATACTTGGTAAGGGATATCTGTTCCTTACGGTAACCCTATTCAGCTGGCGGTAATCAATGCACAAGCACAAACTGCCATCCTTCTTCTTGACGAACAGGACAGGAGCACCCCACGGAGATACACTAGGTCGAACAAGCCCTTATCTAACAAATCCTGCAACTGATTCTTCAGCTCTCTAAGCTCCGCAGGGGCCATCCGATAAGGCGGTATGGAAATAGGCCCTGTGCCGGGGATCAAATCAATACAGAACTCAACATCGCGCTCAGGCGGTAGCCCAGGCAGCTCATCAGGGAAAACATCAGGGAACTCACACACAATCGGGATCTGGTACAATGGAACCTCTGCAGCTCGAGTATCACAAACAGATGCTAAGAACGCCTGACATCCCTTCCGCAAGAGCTGACCGGCACGAAGAGACGAAATCAAGCTGGGAAGGGTGACGCTGCGGTCTCCCTGAATAACAAGGACTGGCTCTCCCAAAAAACTAAATCTGACTGCCTTCTCACGGCAGTCCACAGATGCATAACAAGTGGATAGCCAGTCTATGCCCAGAAGAACATCAAAGTCCAACATATCGAGGAGGATCAAATCAACCGATGAATCCCTCTCCCCGATACGAATGGAGCACAATCGAAACACAAAACAAGCGACAAACGACTCGCCTACCAGAGTAATAACAACAAGCGGCTGATCTAACGATGATGACTCACGGCCCAACATCGGTGTAAAGTGTGTAGATACATACGAATGTGTGGAACCTGGGTCGAATAATACTCGCGCGTCGAAAGAACATACAGGCAAGGTACCTGTCACAACGGCATTGGATGTGTAGGGTTACTAGGCACTCTAATAATGTTCTACAAGGCATCAACCATGCCCGATTAAAATTTTAGCCGTGCCGAATAACTCTAAACAAGATCTTTGCTAGATAATTAGGGTAAGACATGCAAGTTAAACTCTTTAACTCTAAGTGAATACTAAATACAAGCTTTGTAGATCGGTCCTTCACTTCTAAAGCTCCTTGTTGTAGTCCCTTCGCTGCGATCATCGAACACCCGGAGAATCGGACGGCTCCATGAGAAGAGGCAACGGTATTGCTTGAAGTCTTCGAGGCCGAAGATGATCTACGTCGACGGAATACGAACTCAAGCTTCTACTTCCCTAACCAAAGAATTAGTGAAGCAAACACCCTAAATTAAAGTGCTAGTCTAGTAGAGGATGGTGAAATAGGAAATGGGTACACTTTAGAATTTCTTTTCTCACATTGTTTCTCTCTCTTTTTCAAACCCTAGAAAGAAAATCAAGGAGGAAGAAGATGAGCTCAAAATGAATATGAAAACTAATCAAGAGAGAGGAATCATCTAACCATGGGTGAGTGTGTATCATATACTAACTCATGTAGAGACATAACCATGGCTAAATATATTGGTTAGGTTAATTAATATCCAAAGCAAAACAAAAAGGGTTGAATTTGTCAAAGCACTCACAAGCTTCTACAAGCTTCATGCATTTAACAAATATCCACTAATTTTGTATTTACTTTGAATATTAAAAACCATACCAATATATTTATAATGGTGTATGTCTCATACACCCATGATAGTTGTATCAACAACCATGATACAAAAAGAACACAAATAAATATATATCACATATATATTAAGTTGTGCACAAGTGAGAAAAATAAATGCTTAAGTGAACCAATGTTAGTTAATATAAATTAGTATATCACATATACAATTATACACTAAATTATTAAATCAACACTTGACTTAATAATCCGGTTATATCACATATAACCGACTAACATTCAATGTATCGACTTATCGAATCAACCCTTGATTCGATAACTTGGTTATATCGCATATAACCGATCGACACAAACATCGCAAGAATAGAATACGGTATCACATACTCGCATTATTCTCGGTCCCGCACATATCACATATGCGCTCCTATTTCGTTTTGCCTGAGCTAGTAAAACCTCTATGTAGGACTCTAAAGACTCGTCAATACGCCGGCAGTAGGTGATGATCATATCAAGCACCCATAAGCCGTCAGCGGTACTAGCTGGACGTAACGGCTACCCGGGTATTGAGCGATCAGAAGATCAGCAAGCAAGCCCGCTCCAACTCCTGCAAAAATCCTGACAGTGACACTACCGTACAGTCCGGTCTCCTCGTCTGATATGTCGCATATCAAGTCTAGGGGTGGTAAACGTCAGAACCCAATAACCAATAAGTCATGCCGATATGAGGCTCATAACGAGTCAAGAAACTACTGGTAACACTTACCAGTAAATCTCTAAACCAGCCCTGGCCAGGGACTTCCCTGTTATGGCCAATCGAGCATAGCGCAACATCAACCCCCAATACCGGGAGAGACGAAACCCATCCTATCGCTCATTGCCTCCATGTGACTCGGGACGGTACCCAAAAACCACCGTTTTGCATGCCCTCTTGGACGTGGTAAGGTGGCAATCAAAGCATAGTGGGAATCACACAAGACTCTATGACGATCTCGGGTCTACAGACTAACCTGTACTAGTGTCACCAGAGAACTTCCATCTGATGTAAGGTATAATACAATCTGGGAGTTCTCGGCGAGTCCGTCCAGTGTACCCAGTCTCCACTGAGCACCCGTATATCATCTCTGATGTCAAACACCAATGGATATAGGATCATCCATCGCCCATCTACATGGGTCGAGAAGCTATACGCTAGTCTACTCTGGTATATCGATGCCCCGTCTCGATACACGCATGACTAGGGACCTTGAAGGATGTACTTATGGACTACCATGTCTCCACTAGTATGATCCGCATCATAGTCCAGGTAGTTAAGTACACATCCTAAGGGCTTTACCAACATGTAACAGAGAGACAATCAGTGTACACGTTAAGGTAAAGAGTAACCAGATAGCATACTATCATGTCGACCAAGAAAGTCCTCCCTATATATGTCCAAGCATCCACTACAATATACATCTCATATATAGTAATGGCCTCTAGGGCATACATATAACTAACAATCTCCCATTTTCACTTGGGCCATCTGATAACAATGGTTGTAGTATCTCATACACAACCATCCCATAATAGTCTCTCTCTGGGAAAAGGCCTTTGTGAGTGGATCTGCCGTGTTGTCCTCTGAGTCTACTCTCCTGACCTCGATCCTCTAGAGATCAACCATCTCCATGATCAGGTGACACTGCCTTAGAATATGTCTGGATCACAGATGGGATGGGCGTTCCTAGGCATAAGCCACAACTCCATTGTCACACAATGGTAGGAATGAAGTTCATCTCATGAACTAATATACACCTAGACTTCCTCTTTGGTAGCATCTTTGGTAGCGATGTATCTAGCCTTTATCGTCTAGTATGCCACGGTATCTGTCTTGGAACTCTTCTAACATACCGTCCCTTTACTGAGGGTAAAGACAATGCCTGTGACTGACATTCAGTCGTCCTTATCATCCTGGAACCCTTCCAGTGATTCTCCCCAGGATCAATTGATACCATCTCACTACAGCTAGTGAGTATCCTAACATCTAATTAGATCCAAAACCCAGGATTTAGTAGGTATCACTTTGATCCTATATGGAGAATCATTGTGATAAGCGGAGATTGACCGAGCCGAGCATAGGAAACTCCTTCCCCATCAAGAGTATGTCATCCACGTACTTTACGAGGATCACCACCATACTCCCTACTACCTTTTTGTATATACAAGGTTCATCTACCATTTTGATGAAGTCAATCTCTTTGACTACAACATCAAAACAGACGTTCCTACTCCGCGATGCCTGCTTTATCTCATAAAACATCTTGCACACGTTTCCGCTGCTCCCACTGTCTACGAGGCCCTCTGGCTGTGTACTTATAGACGCTCTCTTCCAAATCATCATTTAGAAAAGCAGTCATGACACCCAACCGCCAGATATCGTAGTCATGGTATGTAGCCGTGGCAAGTAAGATCTGGATGGACTTAAGCATAGCTACTTAGAAAAGGTTTCATCATAATCCATAGCTGGTCAATGATGCAAACCTTTAACAAGTCTAGCTTTGAAAGCGTCAACTTTTCCATGTACACCAAGTAATCTTCTTAAGATATACTTGCTCCTGATGGGGATTTAACCATTCAGATAAAGCAACCAAAGTCCATACTTTTTTGGTGTACAAGGATTCCATCTCAGATCGCTAAGCATCTAGCCATTCTTATAGAGTCCCACTCCTGATGGCCAGCTCGAAAATAGTTGGGTCATCATCTCATGATGCAATCCTCGCTCCCACTGTCATAGAGAAACAAAAGTATCTCTCAGGTGGGTGAGGAACCTTACTAGATTGGCGGAGAGGCTGAGGTACGTTGGAAACTATTGAATCCTTTGGTCCTACCAAATCATCAGCTGCAGTTTGTATAGCTGGAACCCCTTCCAGTTCTACATCATGTCCACTAATTTCTTCATAAGAAATTCATTTTACAAAGGTGGCATGTTGAGAAACAAAACATCTTTTGTTTCTCCGTTAGGTAGAAGATATTCCCTTACGAATGCTTGGGATATCCAACAAACTTCTACAGAACTGACTTTGCCTCAAGCTTGTCCGGATTATGCTTTTAGACATAGGCTGGACAACCCCAAATCTTAACAAACTTAAGATATAGGCTCTTCCCTTTCCATATCATATATGAAGTGGTAGGCAACTGATTTGATCGGAACCCTATTTAATAGGTATGTAACTTCTCCAGTGCATAACTCCCAAACGGAAATAGGTAACTCAGTAGTACTCATCATAGAGCACACCTTATCACATAGGGTGTGATTGCTCCGCCCCGATACACCGACTGTAAGTCCGCGGCGGTGCCCCGGCCGTCGATCCGATGCCGGAAACGCGGAAACAAAAACTTTGCAAACTAGCAAACCGGCACCACCGCGCACTTTTCACCCGGATCGGGCCATTAACCTAGCTACTAGCAAACAAGAAAAGAGTAGAGAAGTATACCGAGCGATCCGTGTCCTTCGGTCTTCGTCTCCACTCCGATCTCCCGCGGAATCTCCGTCCATCACCTCCTCCTCGGAAAGGGCATCACGTAGCCGGAATCTTTTACGGGCTCCCACCTCTGGACCGAGGCAACTCGGGCGCGAAGTTGGCTAGCCGACGCGTCCAAGGTATGCTGTAAACTAGTGTAGAAACTTATCTCTTTTGGGGTTTAGAAGTTGCCATGGATGTGGAGGTGAAGAAAAGAATGAGCTTTGGAAAAAATGGAGCTCACAATTTTTGCAAAGAATGAGATGAAGAGAATGCTAAACACAAATGAAAAACTCTCTCTTTCCTCACTCATGAAGTGGCCGGCCTCATATAGAATGGGGGAAAAAAATAACACATAAGAAATGTGAAGATAAACATCGAATAAAGTCACACCCATTTCTTATCTCAAGTCACATACAAATCTCTTCACATTAAAGAAAAAGAATGATGCAAAGAGAATCTCATGATGAAAAAAGCCACATAAGCAAGAAACCCCTCCACTAAAAGTAATTTGCACAATTGCAAATAACCCCTCCACCAGAAAAGTCCGGCCGTGAAGGAATAAAGAAAAAACCGGCCGGAACGGAATGTAAACTGGCAACTTCAAAAAACTGATCCCGTAATAAATTACAGAAAATACCCGCTACTGCAAATACATGCCCGCATTTGTATTCCCACTGAACACAAATGCAAAGAGACAAAATCTACACCATCTAATACTAGGATCCGGCTTAAGCCAAAACCGGCTAGTAAAAACCGTCCGATCACGATCCGTGCAATACCGCACGTATCTGATCGAACCCTGCCGTATCTCCATACGGCCTCTACAGCGATTCGCCCGAAACTTGAGTAACTGTGTGTGGTGGACTCTAAAGACTCGTCAATACTATGGCTGTGGATTTAACCACTAGCATGTCAAAGGTATAAGCCAATACGTGACGGGCTACCAGGTATTGACCAAAAGGGACGTCGATGAGCGAACTCATCCTGACACCCTACTGAGCCTGTCAGTGACAATATCCGTACAGTCCGGTCCGTTCGTCTATGAGCATCGCATGGCGGGCCTAAGGGGTTGGTAAAACTCAGACCCCTAATAGCGGTACAAGTCGTGTCGGAGTGTAGCCCAGAACACCCTGAGATACTACTGGAATACCTACCAGCAAATCTCCTGCCTTGGCCAAGGACTTTTCATGTACTGGCTCTCCTAGACACAGCACGACCTCACCCCCAATACCGGGAGAGACGTACCCCTGCAGATCCGCTCACTGCCTCCATGTGGCTCGGGACTGTACCCAACTAAAACCTGTTTGCACGTCTCATTTGAGCGTGGTAGAATAGTAATCAAAGCACAGTGGGAACTCATACGAGACAAATGACGATCTCAGGTCGATGAACTAACCTGTACACATGTCACCAGGGAACTGCTATCTGACATCAGGTATAATACCAACTAGCAGGTTCCCGGCGAGTCCTGTCCGGTGTACTCATAACCCAATGAGCACCTGTATACATCTTAGGTGAACCAACTGACACCAGTGGCTTGTGAGACCGGCCACCGCCCCTCGTCGGGGTCTTGACTGTATACACTAGTCTACTCTGGAGTATCGATGCCCTGTCTCGAAACTCCCACGAGTAGAGACCTTTTAAGGATGTGCTTATAGACCCCAGCTCCCACGTATATGATCGCCCTCATACTGCTGGTAGTCAAGCAAGAATCCTAGGGGCTCTATCAACGTGTAATAGTGACTCGTAAGGTCACCTAAAGCAGTACACGATGATAAAGATAAACCAGATAGCATACTATCATCTCGAGTAAGACTGTCCTACCGGCATAGGTCATCCTCAATCATTGCAATCACGTGCCTGTGATCCAATAATTGACTCTGAGGGCACTATATCCAACAATCTCCCACTTACACTCAAGGCTAATTATTGCGATGTCGCATACTCACAGCCCGTGTGATACCGAACACCCAACTCCTCTACTAGTCAGTCTCACAAACCTCGTTTGCGAAACTATTGCGTTCGAGGAATAGCCTCAGTGAGTAGATCCACTATGGTGCTTCTTTCTATGTCTCTCTATATCCCATGTTCGCGGAGAAAGCCATCTCCCGAAATAAGCAATACCTGTCTTAGAATGTCTGGATGTCTGATGGGACCTAGCTCATAAATGAACTCCAAATCCAAACTTCTTTGACTGTATCGTCAAGTGAACTTAATCAGTATCCTGCGCCATCCTTCCCTCAGTATCCGCCTGGATCACCTGTCCAAAATACTGCCCCTCGTCAGAGGGAAAACTATAACTCTGACGACCACCCTGTCGTCCATGTCACCTTGGAAGCCTGGAATGATAACCGTCTCCCGAAGGAGAATGCTGTTATCATATCCCTAGAACATCAACTTATGTTCTAAAACTGCTTCTTACTGTTTCTCCAGGATTGGATCAATATCAACTTATTGCATCTACTGCAAGAACAATATCTGGTGTGGTACTTGACATCTCATGATCAACTCAATTGCCTAAGCAAGTGATCTGCCAATCATGCACATCCCTCTCTACTTTAGTCTATAAGACACCTTTAGAGAGGGTGACTCCATCACCTGCAGGTACACTACCGTGCCAGGAGTCGTCCATTCTAAATACTCATAGAATGCTGTCTAAGTACCCTGTTTGGGAAACTACCCAAATCTAGATCTAAAACCATAGATCTAGTAACCAGAATGTCTAATATAATATCCAAGTCCTATGTGGAGAAACCACTATGTGACGACCAAAGTATAACCAATCGTAGTATAGGAATATCACTTCCTACTCTGTGTATGTCATCCAAATACCAGGACATCACACCCTACTACCTTCTCAACAGATCCATCCCCTATTCTGATGAAGTCAAATCTATGACTGTCACATCAGAAATAGATGATCTATCTCCGCTATATCTGCTTTAGTCTATAAATAGACATAAGCCTCCTGTCCACCAATGCTTCCGCTGCTCCCACTGACTACGACAACCCTCTGGCAGAGGCATATAGACGTACACTTCTAAAGCTAGTTTAGAACGATGCTATACTCATCCTCCTGCCGGGTCTCACAGTCTGGAACAACAGCAATGGCAAGTCTGGGTAAACAAGAACCTCCCTGCCACCGTCCTTGAGCATACCGAAGTACCTCTCGAGCGCCTGAGGTTACCCACCTTATCTGCGCAGTGGCCAATGGAATGTCAAACCAGATTGAATTTTTAGGTTCTTTATTAAATCTTCAGTAATCGTTTGCGGTTCTGGAATCACTTCCAGTTCTACCATACTCCCACTACTGTTTTCTGAAAAAATCCATTTTTATTAAAACTGTGGCGAGTCAAGAACAATATCACTATTGATCTTCCATATGGTAGAAAGTCAACCCTCGTCATAGTCCGGGTCAACCCACAAACAGCCATTACAGAAACGTGCCTTGAGCTATCCGGAGTCTGGTTTTAAGCATAAGCCGGACAACTCCCCGTACCTTAACAATGTCAAGATATGAACTGTTCTATATCCAATATAGAAACAGAGGCACTAATTTAATTGAACCAGATTCAAATCATGCAACTGTCTCCAGTGTATGTCAACTAAATGGAAAAGAGGCCGATCAGCGTTACTCAACTTAGGAGTACTTCCAATTATGAGTAACCTGAAAGAGAAGCATGTTCTCTTAACCATTACTATCAACTGAATACCACACACAAGTATCTACATCTTCGATCACCTTGAAGAATCCCGATACTTGCAACACCCAGTTCTCTACTTTATTCATATACCTATAACTTCTCATAACTTCGACCTTGTGTTTCTACGAAACACCTGTCTTAGAACTAGAGAAGTTATAAGTAAACCGAATATAGTACGAGGACCAACCCCTCTGTCCTAATGGACACTGGACAATATACAATACTCTGTATAAGTCCCTTGAGTCAAATGACTCATTCACTGTGTGCCGTAGGTTGAAAACTGTACTTATGGTTAAGAAGAATTACACCGCTGTTCAATGCTCCTTACCTAACCATCCACCGATATAGGTAAATGTCATAGACATAATTTTAAAAAGGTATATCTCACTCTATAAAAATAGACGTACAGATATATCAATTTGAAATTGGTGCATAATAATGGATATTCAAAACCAAATATTTGCCGACCGGCAAACAACCCAGGTGACTTCCTCAAATATCACCAATTACAACGAATCCCGATATAACGAGGATGATCACCTAATCCCCAATAACTTACTCCCACTCATCATCTGTAAAACCATACAGATGTGAGAATTATACCTGGTAAATACATACCCTGGAGCAAGTGTCTAATCGGGAAATCAGTTTTCCTTTAACAGTACACAGTGAACCTGAAACATTGATATGTTTCGATGGGGTATTCCGGTATTCCTAGTAATGCCTCTTCCATTATCCAGATTCACAACTGTAACCGTATATCTCTTTGCCATCTCTCCAAATCCTTCTATATGCCTTTAGTCAATTCCTTCTGTACACCCTTTTACGCCAAATGGTTTTCTTCCTTCCCTACCGTTCAGCACCAGCCTATGGTTTGGAAGAAGACTGTCCAATAAGCATAATGGGTGTACTGTCCTAATCCTAGGAGCACTCGCAATGCGAGAGAAGGTGAAGATAAAAGACAACCGAATAAACCTTATTCCTATTTCTCCTGAACCAGGATCCATCCCCGAACTGGAACAAGTTCCTTTCGAGTTCGTATATAACCATACGATGGATTATCCAATAAACTTGGGATCTTCGTAGTGATACGGAGTGTCCTGTAGAAATACAAAGGTGATTTAGGATTGGCGAAGAAATACTTGGTTTGGTCGTGAATAGCAGTCGCAATTTACTTTGCCCTTTTACTAATCCCTTGCTTTGCCTTAACTTAATACCTTCTGTACACCATTTAGGCTAATTGGTTTTCTTCATTCCCTACCGGTCGGCACCTGCCTATGGTTTGGAAGAAGACTATCCAATTTGCGTAATAGGTGTAGTATCTCCTAAACCAAGGAGTACTCGTAACCTGAGAGAAGGTAAAAGGAAAAGACAACTGAATTGTCCTATTCGTTTTCTCCAGAACCGGAAACCATCCTCGAATTCCATCGAGTTCATATATAACCATACGATGGTTTTGTCCAATGGAAGTGGACGTTCTCAGTAATACGGGGTGTCCTGGAGAAAAGGGTAAAAGTAGGAGTGGCAATGAGGTTTACAACTCTGACAATCCAAAAGCCAGTGTTAAGAAGGTTCGGTCAACTTGGTCACTGAGTCATAGTCTAGGGTCGGGTCAATGGTCGCTGCCAAAGAGAGAGAGAAAAGAAATACTCAGCGTGCACTCTAACCTAGATTAGAATGGTTATCACTTTACTTAATCTGGAAACCTCCCACTGTAACGTCAAATTCTTCCCCAAACCTGAAAGAAGAATTAGCCGGGATCACCCAAGGAGTAAACCAACTCATCAGTGGGAATCGGGATCCAACTATCATCGCATGATAACGTGACGGAATCCGCTCACGTTATCACACTCCAGAAGGTATGCGCATATCTGGCAAGTTTCAGTTCTTTTGAAACTCCCGATATGGATTTTTGCCCCATGCTCTTATGACCTTGACTAAGGCCAACAAATCATAAGTCACATGTCAAGTTCTACCCGTCATTGTCCAGGTTAATTTGAACCCATCCGTACAAGCCCTTGACTAGGGCCAACAAGGCTATACGACTGTCCCAAACCAACGCATCTATCTATGCTGCATATGAACACCCAATAGCTACCAAACACTGTGCCTTGACTATGGCCAACAAACACAGCTTGAATACTATTGACTATCCATATGAAACGACGGAGGGCTACGAATGGTTTCTGGCGAAAACCTTTAACGTAATGAACTTGATATCGTTGAAGGAACCGGATAGCTTTATAAAAATATAGTAACGAAAACCATTGCTAAAGAGGTCACTCCCGGTGAAGGGATCTCGGCTCTTTCCCCATAGGATGGGGTGCAGGATATTCCAACTGAATACCACGATGCAAAGCAAAAGTAATCGGCTATAGTGAAGTTATTGCCCTGACGCAAACTTCTGTCCAAGGGGTCACTCCCGGTGAAGGGATCTCGGCCCTTGCCTCGTCGACTGGGGAGCAGGATATTCCAACTGAATACCACTGTGCAAAACAAAAGAGAACGCCCTTACAATAACAGTTTTTTGAAAAGTGTTCCAACAACATCAGAATAGGTTTGTTTAGCTTGCATTGATCCGAATCAACGCAGTCCCATCAATTGATCACACCACAAAGAACGAAATAATGATGTACGTATATGCCATCCGCATTCGCCACTGGGTCCCGTCATCACCCGTTAGGTTAGCTAAGTAACGACAGAGCGGGGACTGGACTAACGCGGATGCAAAACATATACAACATATACTAGTATATATATATCAATATATAATATTTCGCTCAAGGCGTGATAAAATGCAACATTACAGAAATGTACAGCATCACAGAACAATACAGATATCTGGGATCACCGGGTTTCATAGAGCCGCTACTGAAACCCGACGTTCCCCTGGTCGTGTGGATAGCCTGTGCAATGAAAATCCTAGACCCCTACAGGCGCGGCAAGTTACCCGCAAAAACCTGAAGCGAGGCAGCCCCCTTCAGCAACGTGAATGGACCACCCAGCACTTCACGGAATCCGGTAACTTGGGCACCCCTCCTGGGTCAACCTATACCCCCTACGAGTGCGGTGAATAGCCCGCCAATTCTAGAGTAAAGCCCCTTCCGTTTCAATGCTATGAGATGCAGGCTCGTTGCCCTCGAGAACCCGGCTATCCGTGCACCCCTCCTTGGGGTAATCCTAGTACAGAAAGTAAAATATACATACAACGGGTACATCGACCGCAACCTGGTCGTGCCCCAAAAGAATAATACAAACAGGCAGTGACGGCAGTCCACATGTCGGACGCTCGCCCCGCAATAACAAATGTACATATAAAACAAAACTGTACTACCACTGCAACCAGGCTATCCCCACGACCGATCCGCAACAACACAGCACAATCACAGAACATCAACGTGAATGTCACGTTCGCAAATCCGTCTAACCGGGCTATAGCAGTTAGACAGGATATACCGATCAAGTGACATTCACGGTCGCAGATATAATGTAAATACTGTGAACTAGCATGTTTAAAATATCCGATCGAACAAATACACAGAAGTGGGCCCCAAGCAGTACTGTAGCACTTACAGAAAAGCTGGGCCCAAAAATAATATCCCAAAACCCCTATTTCCAAGTTTAAAGCCCTCTGGAAAAATTTGGCACAATGAACAGTGAAAAGTGCGGCGGAACTGCGGCCCAAGCATGGGTTTGGCCGCGGTTCCGCGGCGGTATAGCCAGATCTCGCGACCAAATTTTACCAGAATTCTTATTTTTCCATGCACAGTATTCTGCAACAACCTGAAAAAATTTTGGAGCTAAAAAAATTTCGACAGAAACACGATGCATTGGAAAATACGGTTTTTGGGGATTTTTGTTCGATCGAGTTCTAAACATACTAGAGCAAGCTAGGCAAGGTTAATGGCGTGGCTGTGATACCAATGTAAGTCCGCGGCGGCACCCCGGCCGTCGATCCGACGCCGGAAACGCGGAAACAAAAACTTTGCAAACTAGCAAACCGGCACCACCGCGCACTTTTCACCCGGATCGGGCCATTAACCTAGCTACTAGCAAACAAGAAAAGAGTAGAGAAGTATACCGAGCGATCCGTGTCCTTCGGTCTTCGTCTCCACTCCGATCTCCCGCGGAATCTCCGTCCATCATCTCCTCGTCGGAAAGGGCACCACGTAGCTGGAATCTTTTACGGTCTCCCACCTCTCGACCGAGGCAACTCGGGCGTGAAATTGGCTAGCCGACGCGTCCAAGGTATGCTGTAAACTAGTGTAGAAACTTATCTCTTTTGGGGTTTAGAAGTTGCCATGGATGTGGAGGTGGAGAAAAGAATGAGCTTTGGAAAAAATGGAGCTCACAATTTTTGCAAGGAATGAGATGAAGAGAATGCTACACACAAATGAAAAACTCACGCTTTCCTCACTCATGAAGTGGCCGGCCTCATATGGAATGGGGGAAAAAAATCACACATAAGAAATGTGAAGATAAACATGGAATAAAGTCACACCCATTTCTTATCTCAAGTCACATACAAATCTCTTCACATTAATGCAAAAGAATGATGCAAAGAGAATCTCATGATGAAAGAAGCCACATAAGCAAGAAACCCCTCCACTAAAAGTAATTTGCACAATTGCAAATAACCCCTCCACCAGAAAAGTCCGGCCGTGAAGGAATAAAGAAAAAACCGGCCGGAACGGAATGCAAACTGGCAACTTCAGAAAACTGATCCCGTAATAAATTACAGGAAAACCCCGCTACTGCAAATACATGCCCGCATTTGTATTCCCACTGAACACAAATGCAAAGAGACAAAATCTACACTATCTAATACTAGGATCCGGCTTAAGCCAAAGCCGGCTAGTAAAAACTGTGCGATCACGATCCGTGCAATACCGCACGTATCTGATCGAACCCTGCCATATCTCCATACGGCCTCTACAGCGTTTCGCCCGAAACTTGAGTAACTGTGTGTGGTGGACTCTAAAGACTCGTCAATACTATGGCTGTGGATTTAACCACTAGCACGTCAGAGATATAAGCCAATACGTGACGGGCTACCAGGTATTGACCAAAAGGGACGTCGATGAGCGAACTCATCCTGACACCCTACTGAGCCTGTCAGTGACAATATCTGTACAGTCCGGTCCGTTCTTCTATGAGCATCGCATGGCGGGCCTAGGGGGTTGGTAAAACTCAAACCCCCAATAGCGGTACAAGTCGTGTCGGAGTGTAGCCCAGAACACCCTGAGATACTACTGGAATACCTACCAGCAAATCTCCTGCCTTGGCCAAGGACTTTTCATGTACTGGCTCTCCTAGACACAGCGCGACCTCACCCCCAATACCGGGAGAGACGAACCCCTGCAGATCCGCTCACTGCCTCCATGTGGCTCGGGACTGTACCCAACTAAAACCTGTTTGCACGTCTCCTTTGAGCGTGGTAGGGTAGTAATCAAAGCACAGTGGGAACTCACACGAGACAAATGACGATCTCAGGTCGATGAACTAACTTGTACACATGTCACCAGGGAACTGCTATCTGACATCAGGTATAATACCAACTAGCAGGTTCCCGGCGAGTCCTGTCCGGTGTACTCATAACCCAATGAGCATCTGTATACATCTTAGGTGAACCAACTGACACCAGTGGCTTGTGAGACCGGCCACCGCCCCTCGTCGGGGTCTCGACTGTATACACTAGTCTACTCTGGAGTATCGATGCCCTGTCTCGAAACTCCCATTACTAGGGACCTTTTAAGGATGTGCTTATAGACCCCAGCTCCCACGTATATGATCGTCCTCATACTGCTGGTAGTCAAGCAAGAATCCTAGGGGCTCTATCAACGTGTAATAGTGACTCGTAAGGTCACCTAAAGCAGTACACGATGATAAAGATAAACCAGATAGCATACTATCATCTCGAGTAAGACTGTCCTACTGGCATAGGTCCTCCTCAATCATTGCAATTATGTGCCTGTGATCCAATAATTGACTCTGAGGGCACTATATCCAACACCGACGTGCTGTGGTGTATACAGAGGAGTAATGCTGAGAGAGAATCTCATTCTCCTTTAGAATAGTCCAAGAATTCCGTGCTCAAGTATTCTCCTCCTTGATCACATCAAAGGACATAATACTTATACCCGTTTTGGTTCTCTACTTCTAACTTATATTCTGTGAATATCTCAAAAGCGTCGGACTTGTGTTCCAACAGGAACATATGTCTGAATCTTAAGAGATCATCAGAGAATGTAATGAAGTACACAAAACCGGTCTTGGCATGTGTAGACAGGGGACCTACATACATCAACATGTATCATCCCAAGAGTTCACTAACTCTTTCTCTGTTTCTAATAAACGGAGCTGTGGTCATCTTATCTCTGTGACATGACCGGCAAGTTTCACAAGATGTAAATTTAAACTAATTTAAATATGCATCTTTATGTAACTTCAGCTAATCGGGTCGCATTGATATGACCTAGTCTACAATACCTCAAGAAGGATTCGTTCATTTCTGAACTCTTCCTCTTGTGTGTGTTCTGTATACTAAGAACTGTAGTTGGATTTAGAACGCCAATACTTTTAGATAACGTGCCTGAACCGATCAACTT
Source organism: Agapanthus africanus (assembly GCA_030015575.1). Classification (NCBI taxonomy): domain Eukaryota; kingdom Viridiplantae; phylum Streptophyta; class Magnoliopsida; order Asparagales; family Amaryllidaceae; genus Agapanthus; species Agapanthus africanus. The sequence continues at coordinate 229,376,292 of CM057344.1, forward strand.
TTGATATAGAAAATGTTCAAAACATTATCCAACAATACAAAATTATATCCTTCTTTACTAATAAAGAGACTGATATGATGTTGTATATCAGGTTCGGTATCTAACAACATTCGTTCAGAATCAATGTATTCTTGTAATACAGGGTGATAGTGACCAACAGACTTGGCTGCAACTCTTGCACCGTTTTTTATCTCATGAAACTTATCACCCGTTCTCAGTTCTCTACCTATCTGTAGCACATGTAACAGATTACATATGCGGGATCCTGATCCGGTATCTCATACCCAGGACGTAAAGGATACAGTGAAACAATTCTCTGTAATGAACACACCCGAAGATGAGGCATCATCATGCACTTTCTTCATTTTGGGCGGCACGAGAATTCTAGTAATCCCCAATTTCCTGCTCTGTTTTATAATAATTATAAGTTTGAGCGGGACCAACATTCCCCAGCTCAGTATAACAAGCGAGTTCGGTCAATACATACGTATTATTATCTTGATTAAGGCGTGATATGGTTGCTACCTGGAGAGAGAGAGAAGAAAACACTTTAGCGTATGCTCTTGCAAGATCAGATTGGTTATTATTTTATCTAATCAGGATGGCTCCCACTGTTTTTATCAAATCTTCCTTCAAACCCTAAAAGGAAAGACTAACCGGGATTAATTACACCCAACAACTTCGCCAATCTTTCAGCCAGGCCAGTGTTGGTACTTTGAGGGAGGTTCCCCGTGCTTTCGCACGGACCTAATTAAAGTAAACCTCGTTTTCCCAGAGGCGTAACCCCGTTGACACCCTTCTAGACACCTACTTGATCGACTAATTGTCCTGTGTAAAACTCTCCCAGGAGTAACAATTACTCCAAGTGGGTATTAGGATCCAACTATCTCATAGAAGGTATGCAATCTCATTGCAAATTTCAACACTTGAAATTCCCGATAATATTTTGCCCCTAACCCCTATGACCTTGACAAAGGCCAGCAAATCATAGGGTGCTAGTCAAGTTCAGCCCGTCATTTCTTGATTGAATCAAACCCACCCGCACGACCCTTGACAAAGGCTAACAAGGTCGTACGACTACCCCAAAACAATCTGCATCATATGCATAAACAGATAAGCACCATTCAGCTACCGCACACTACGCCTTGACAAAGGCCAACAAACGCAGCACGAATACTGAATAGTTCTTATCTGAAATAACGGAGGGCTACGACATGTTTTTCTGAAAGCCTATTGCATAATGAACTTGATATTGTCATAGAATCGAGTGAATTTTAAAATGGAGTGATTTTGAAGCTTTCATTAGTCTTGCTAAAGAGGTCACTCCCTGTGAAGGGATCTCGGCTCTTTCCTCATCGAATAAGGTGCAGGACATATCATATATATCGCTATGCAAAGTAAAAACTAGAAAAGCAATCAAAAGACAAAACCGAGGGGTGTAGCATCTGCCAGTCATTGCTAAAGGGGTCACTCCCGGTGAAGGGATCTCGACCCTTTCCTTATCGAATAAGGTGCAGGATATTTTACAAGGAACACCGCGATGCAAAGCAAGAACTGTAGCTACCAGTTTTTGAAAATTCGATTCCACAAAATCTTTTAGGTTTATTTTCTTTCATTAATCATATTAATGAAGTCCCATCATTTAAACACCTAAACATCACAGATAAATACAACGTACACTTATGCCATCCGCATTCGCCTCGATGTCCCCTCGTGCACCCTTAGGTTAGGTGACTAACGGCAGAGCGGGGTAGGGCTAGCGCGGGTGTAAAACGTAAGTAACGTCTATTTAATATATCATATATACTATATACAGTATTTATCACAACATATCAAATGATCACATCACAGATATCGCAGCAGAAGAAACATATAAAACATTGGATATACTAGGACGTCCGTGTTTTATTTTGAGCCTCTATAAAACACGGATTCCACGGTCGCGATGAATAGCCAGACCCACACCCCTAGACCCCTACGAGAGCGGCAAGCAACCCTTCCAATTCTAGAGTAAGGAGACTCGGACTCGACTCCTCGAGTTGGTCTCCCACTGGACTCCACAACCCGGTTACTTGTGCTCTCCTCCTTGGGTCTATCCTAGTACGGAAAAGTAAATAATATACAAATGGTGACATCAACCTCATCCCGGAAGTGCCCCAATAAAAGAATATTACATACATTTAATTATACATGAATGAAAATAAAAACCCTCATCTCACATATAACCCCCGGCTATTCAAAACGCGACAATCCAATATAACATATCCAGCAACACATAACATCACATGTCATCAACGTAAGTAAATATGCGCACCCCAATTGTCGTTGACATATAGCAACGAAACCGGCGATATCACATATTACACTTACGGTCGCAGAAAAGAAAGTGTAAAACTACAACAGTTGGAATCCGTAACCTCCTTAAACATCGCATGCCTAACAATTATAAACCCCGTATTTTAGTCTCTATATCGAAAACACTTTTCAATATCTAGTCGGGAAATTCAACAAGATTCCCGATATTTTGATCGAATGCTCGTCGCAAACTTTAGTAGACGGCCGCACCTCCGATGCCGTCGACGAAGTGCACTAAGGCAGAACACCGCTACCGCGAGCACCCGAACGGATGCTTTTGGCGACGGGGTTCTCCTACAGTCACTTGGTCGGGGCTATGGGGCATGGCTGTCTATTAAGTTTACCCGGCGAGTATCCGCGTACGCTGCGTGATTGCGACGGACTTTTGATCGCATCAAAATTCCGTTGCAACCGATCAATTGAGACTAAACTGCTATGTTTATAACATTCAAATTAGTTATCTCATAACTACTTGTGGATTCCAAATATTGTATAACATTCCAGATAAATAGATAATGTTAAACTTTACGATCGAATAATCAAACACCTAAGATTTCCCAAATAGTTCTCAACACTTGAGGGGAGTTTAAAAATTCCAGAATACGTCACAGTAGCAACGGTCCAGCTGTAGAAGGGTCAAGACGGTTACATGTGGCACACTGTACTGCCCCAAACCCTAAGGTTCAAAAGGCAGTTCAAGACGGTCACATAATCGAGTTAAGGTTTGTTGCCTTCTAGAGGGTCTATCGCGTTACATGCACGTTTTTCCGAAAGATTTAGACTCAAGAAAAAATTCAACACTTGAAAGTTTTTCGTGCCGGGAAATAATGAGTTAATGATATCCGTTCGAACATTTTAATAGTTTCTAAATATCCGGAAAACATAACGAAATTAAATATTCCGATCGAATCAACGAATACAAAATAAACCCCAGAATACTCAACACTTGAGTCAGAATAAAAACTACCCAAAAAGATGCAGGAATAGTAACGAATATTATTGCATAAAGAACTGTCCCCAATACACTTTTCTTGCCGCGGAACCGCCGAGACAAGTGGCTTATTGCCGCGGTTCCGCGGCCACGTGGAGGATTTGGGGGCTTGTTTTTCATGGTAATTCTTATAATTGCCTGTTGATTTTTTTAGGAATTTTTAATTCAGAAAAATAACATTTTTGAAAAAATGTACAGAGAGGGGGTTAACTTTGACATATCGGGGTTCGTTCGGAGTTTTAACTTCGTAAACACGTCGCCTAATGCTCTAGCTAGGCTCTGATATCACTGTAGGGTTACTAGGCACTCTAATAAGGTTCTACAAGGCTTCAACCATGCCCGATTAAAATTTTATCCGTGCCGAATAACTCTAAACAAGATCTTTGCTAGATAATTAGGGTATGACATGCAAGTTAAACACTTTAACTCTAAGTAAATACGAAATACAAGCTTTCTAGATCGGTCCTTCACTTCTAAAGCTCCTTGTTGTAGTCCCTTCGTTGCGATCATCGAACACCCGGAGAATCGGACGGCTCCATGAGAAGAGGCAACGGTATTGCTTGAAGTCTTCGAGGCCGAAGATGATCTACGTCGAGGGAATACGAACTCAAGCTTCTACTTCACTAACCAAAGAATTAGTGAAGCAAACACCCTAAACTAAAGTGCTAGTCTAGTAGAGGATGGTGAAATAGGAAATGGGTACACTTTAGAATTTCTTTTCTCACATTATTTCTCTCTCTTTTTCAAACCCTAGAAAGAAAATCAAGGAGGAAGAAGATGAGCTCAAAATGAATATGAAAACTAATCAAGAGAGAGGAATCATCTAACCATGGGTGAGTGTGTATCATATACTAACTCATATAGAGACATAACCATGGCTAAATATATTGGTTAGGTTAATTAATATCCAAAGCAAAACAAAAAGGGTTGAATTTGTCAAAGTACTCACAAGCTTCTACAAGCTTCATGCATTTAACAAATATCCACTAATTTTGTGTTTACTTTGAATATTAAAAACCATACCAATATATTTATAATGGTGTATGTCTCATACACCCATGATAGTTGTATCAACAACCATGATACAAAAAGAACATAAATAAATATATATCACATATATATTAAGTTGTGCACAAGTGAGAAAAATAAATGCTTAAGTGAACCAATATTGGTTATTGTAAATTAGTATATCACATATACAATTATACACTAAATTATTAAATCAACACTTGACTTAATAATCCGGTTATATCACATATAACCGACTAACATTCAATGTATCGATTTATCGAATCAACCCTTGATTCGATAACTTGGTTATATCGCATATAACCGATCGACACAAACATCGCGAGAATAGAATACGGTATCACATACTCGCATTATTCTCGGTCCCGCACATATCATATATGCGCTCCTATTTCGTTTTGCCTGAGCCAATAATACCTCTATGTAGGACTCTAAAGACTCGTCAATACGCCGGCAGTAGGTGATGATCATATCAAGCACCCACAAGCCGTCAGCGGTACAGCTGGACGTAACGGCTACCCGGGTATTGAGCGATCAGAAGATCAGCAAGCAAGCCCACTCCAACTCTTGCAAAAATACTGACAGTGACACTACCGTACAGTCCGGTCTCCTCGTCTGATATGTCGCATATCAAGTCTAGGGGTGGTAAACGTCAGACCCCGATAACCGATAAGTCATGCCGATATGAGGCTCATAACGTGTCGAGAAACTACTGGTAACACTTACCAGTAAATATCTAATCCATCCCTGGCCAGGGACTTCCCTGTTATGGCCAATCGAGCATAGCGCAACATCAACCCCCAATACCGGGAGAGACGAAACCCCTCCTATCGCTCATTGCCTCCATGTGACTCGGGACTGTAACCCAAAAACCACCGTTTTGCACGCCCTCTTGGACGTGGAAAGGTGGAAATCAAAGCACAGTGGGAATCACACAGGACACTATGACGATCTCGGGTCTACAGACTAACCTGTACTAGTGTCACCAGAGAACTTCCATCTGACGTAAGGTATAATACCATCTAGGAGTTCTCGGCGAGTCCGTCCAGTGTACCTAGTCTCCACTGAGCACCCGTATATCATCTCTGATGTCAAACACCAATGGATATGGGATCATCCATCGCCCATCTACATGGGTTGAGAAGCTATACGCTAGTCTGCTCTGGTATATCGATGTCCCGTCTCGATACACCCACGACTTGGGACCTTGAAGGATGTACTTATGGACAACCATGTCCCTACTAGTATAATCCGCATCATAGTCCAGGTAGTCAAGTACACATCCTAAGGGCTTTACCAACATGTAACAGAGAGACAATCAGTGTACACGTTAAGGTAAAGAGTAACCAGATAGCATACTATCATGTCGAGCAAGAAAGTCCTCCCTATATATGTCCAAGCATCCACTACAATATACATCTCATGTATAGTAATGGCCTCTAGGGCATACATATAACTAACAGGATGCCTGCGCATCCTGTGGAGTCAAAGCGAATATTCGGGTGTAACATTTCAGAAAAATAAAATATTTTTTTTGGGGAATTTTTATAATTTAATATTAATTTTAATGAATATTTTAATATTTTGGTATAATTAAATACCGATAAATGGGGGGAAATTTGGAAAATTATAGAAATTACTAGAAAGAGGGTGTTTTATGTGAATTATGCAAATTTTAAATTTTTATGATTAGTTTGATACTAATTTAGTGCTAATCGCGATTAAAAAACGCTAATCGGATTTTTAGCATATTTGTGCAAAACATGCACCATATCTTTTTTCTCACTTGTTACATATTCTTATGGCTTTCCTACATATTTTATGTCATGGTTGATGAATTATTAGAGAGGGGAAAAGAAAAGAATAGAAAAAGGAAAACATTTAAAAATGTGCATAGTGTGAGGTATGGGCATGAGAGAGAGTGGGGAGGGGGTCAACCTTGGTCATAGCCTTCCCTCCTTCGTTATTTCCTCTTCAACTTCCTCCCCACTTCAGCCCATGGCTGAAGCTCATCTCCCTCTTCATCAAACCCTCACAAATATCTCATTTCCCTCATCAAAACCCTATCTTCCCTTCACAAAATATGTGCACAAGCTCTCAAGCAACCCATTGGACCAAGAAAGCTTGCGTTTTGGCGTTGTAGGAGTTTCATGAGTGCCAAACGAGATAATCCCTTCACACTTAGTGTAGTTTTTCATTCACTTTAAACCATATATGTGTTTAGTTATGATTCGGTGCGATTTGGTGAACTTTGAAAATTCTAGTTAGGGTTTAGGGTGTGATTTGAGCAGAGATAGTGTAATGGAGGTTTGATTGAGGACTACAACCCCTGTAGTGATGTTATTATAGATTAAAACCTTAGAAAAACCCCAGTTTACGAACTTTAAATTCTGCAGATACGTAAAATTATGAGAATTGTGTAGAGAAATTGGAATCTGCTATCACCCCGAGACTCTGAAAATTATTTCGCATGGACAGTGAAACATGCAGGCACTTAGGAAGCTACCACCAAAACCCTAGCCCCTAACTACAAATTATGGCCGCAGATTTATTCCTTCTGGCCGCAATTTGCGGCCAGACCTGGAGCATTTTGGCTCGTTCTTGTTCTGTAGCTCCTACATCTATAAATTAGACCCCTGGCATGTGCAAAATTGACCAATTTGACCTTGGGTAGAATCTGGAGCCTGTTTCCTGAGTTGCTGTTTTGATTCGTGTTTTCGTTTCTCGTATTTTGAATTCTGGAATTGCGTATTAGTGTTTTACCTCGATTACTTGGCGTTTGTACGATGATATCGAGGATTGTCTGATGGTTTTGAAAGCGTACCTATAGGTTCTAACCTATAGGCCTTTAAGCGTGTGGTTTAGGTTTTCGTGTGTCGTTTTGGTTTCGATTTGGTTTTAATGCGATGCACTACGTGTGACATGTAGGTACCCTCACGACGATTCGAGACGATGAAGAAGATGATGGCGACATCAACATCGACAAGCAAGACGCAAGGTGAGTAGATTATATCTACGGGGGAAGTCGGGTGGATGGCGTATAGCACGCCCGTAGTTCGATGTCTAGTATACTATATGTACTATATACATATGATAGCTTATAGTGTGTCGTGGATATTTGAGATGAGATTAGATGTACTATGGATAGAATAGGGTTTAGATGTAAACTAGTATAGTTTCCTAGATGTGAACCCTAGAATAGGTTTACACTCGCACGCACACACATGCTTATTGCTATACATATACGTACATGATGAGGGTAGTGGATGATATTTGGAGATGATTTGATGATATTGGGCATAGTGCCATGAGGTCGGTGATATGATGTGATTCGTATTTGGGATACGACAGGTGATTTTAGCGGGCCTTTAGACGTGGGTTTCACACACGCATTTCCACTTATATAGAGGGTGTCGTATTGTACTAGACATAGATCAGTACCCCGGATTATAATCTTTGATAAAGAGGATACCAGATGAATAATGTGATGAATGCGATATTGACCCGTACCCAGATTTGGGATGTCGTACGACGGATTTTCGTACGATCTATATATTGATGATAGATCCACACTCTTGACTTGAGGATGTCATATTATAGATATTGTATCATATGTGATACTATTGAGGCGGGATGACCGACTAATATATACATATATATGAATCGACTCAGATGTTAGGCGGCTTCCATACCTTTCGTTTAGCCTGTTAGCTTAGCCCTATAGTTTAGTGTAGTTGTTAGACTAGATTCGATTCCTACTTATTTCAAAACTAACGAATCGTGGGTATTTTAAAAGACAGGCCAAGGATTCTACGGATATTTCAAAGGACGTTTCTTTTCTTAAAAACACCGTAGCCTTATTTCCAAAACACCGCGATTCGTGTTATTTCAAAAGGCACTACTGTATGACTTATATTTATATTAAATGATGTTTAGTTATCATTGTGTTTATCATTCAGCTCTCGCACATTATTGTTGTTCGCTCCGCATCGCATACTTATATTGTGATTTCATATACCATTATTAAACTCATGCTGTTAGGACACCAGCTCCACTATCGATGATGCATATGTTCCACGTACACCTGCTTGCTGGCTCACACACTTCATCATCGATAATTGCCATATCACTACACTGTAGTACTGTTGCATTAAGGATATGATCTCTTGCATGGCATACTTGTGTACATACCCATTGTAGACCCATATTTATATACATAAGTATTTGCACATACATAGATGATTCTGGCTTGATTAGAGATTTGGGAACCGCAAGATACTCCTTAAAACTGATTCATTTTAAAAGAGCGGTTTTCCCTCAATATGTGCATATTACTTCCATATTGCATGATATACTGATATGCTTACATTTCTTTTACATGTCGCATACATCATGCTTTTGATTATACGCATTGAGATATGTTGTTTCCATGATATTTCTGGATTTGGAACCGTGGATATTTCAAAAGAGATTATATAATTGTTTTAAAAACCTGGTTACCCTTGATATGATATTTCAGTGCGTTCACCATGTGTTTTCTCGGTGCTGAGAGCGACATGTGAAACCCGATTCGAGAAGGCGGATGAGGCCGATTGCGGGTACATGGTGGACCCGGTATGGTACCCCAGGGTAAGAACGGATCTTCTGTATAGCTAGACGGTGAGCCTGGTAGAGGGACCACTACCTACCGGTGATTGTATTTGAGCTTGGCGGATATCCGGAGGATACCGACCGGAGTTGAGAGATGATATAGGCCGATCCGGACGGACGGGGCCCTATATATATGAGGATTTACGTGCCGATGCTAGGCACAGGTTTCATGATATTTACAAGTGTCGATGGTTGGCACTCAGGTTCCATGATTTTGATATGTCGCGAGCGACACATGTTGATTTACATCCTCATACTTCCATGCATATGTTTCTGATATTTACATGCATGATGCTTATTGTCATTGGGTGACACGTGGACGATTTCCATATACATATATTGACATTGATGACACTGATCACATAGTTGGATGATATCAACATACTCATAGACTTCTTGATATAGTTAACATTGATTACATTGATCATACCTCATATTTATGATATATTGCTACCTGAGGCACTGACACGAGCTTTTGGTACTACACTTATGTATAGATGTTATATTGCCATCTTATCTTGCTTCAGACTTATACATATTGAGGATATATTATTACTGATCGTATTGACCTAGGATTATGTCATGCATACGATTTCTACTCTGCGATGTTTTCTATTCACGAGTTGGCAACTCACCCCGTTGTGCCACAGTTCTTGCAGGTTTTGCCGTACAGGTTTCATTGCGGGTTTTCTGGCACACTGCTTCCTTTCTGGGTGATTGCATTGGTAGGTGGGCTCACTTGCATCGTGACCAACCTTTTATTATTTTATTCGGTTGTATCTAGAAATTCCATCAACCAAACTTGTATATTGTTTCAGACTTAGAAAACCAGTTATGTATTATTTCGACTTTAGAGTCGCGCGTTGTAGTATTATGGTTTTCATTCTAATTTTGAGTTCTTTTTGAGTTTTGATCCTCACCCTTTGGCGTTGTATATTATATTGCTTGCATGGTTGTGACCGTCGATTGACGAAGAGCTAGCTCCCACTTAGGGATGCCTTTTATCATTGTATATATAATATTCATGTTGTACCCCGTTCGGGGCCAGTATTTATAAAGGAAACTCTGCCGAAAGTTTCAGAAAAGACTATAGATTTTAAAAATGCATATTCGGCTTACTTATTTAAAAACCTTGTATTTTTAAAACATGTTTTCTTCACTTCTTAAAACTGTTTGTCCTTCATTTATTTCTTAAAATGGTTTTAGATTTCTGGGCTTTTGGCTTACTTGAGTTAGATGGGGTCCTGTAGACTTCATATGATACAAGTGCCAGTCACGAGCTATTTCGGGTCGTGACAAAGTTGGTATCAGAGCGCTAGGTTAACATTGGTTCGAGTCTGAGTTTGACTATGTGGAGCCTAGAGTGTTTATATATATACGGAACTTAGGCTTGACCTTACGGAACTTAGACTTAGTCGAGGGGGTATTATACCCGAACTTTCGTCACGTAGGATGACCCTTGGTTGATGGAGTAGGTAGCTTGAGTAGAGTGACATACCGTACGTATGTTCCGCAGCATATTTACGATACGCTACTCCGCTTAAGAGACCTTAGGATGTACATTTCCTTGCACAGTATTATATTCATTCCTATGATCTATCCTCATCGATACTGGTTATGATTTTGCTGCCACGATTACACAGGCAGAGAAAGCTACGGCTAGAGTGGCGTCGGCTTGAGCTCGTCTCAGAAAAGGACTGACCAGGGCGTGATTCCAAAGACATACGATTGCATATGGAGGCGTTGTCTTATTATGTTTTCTCGCCATGAGTGTTTGACAGATCGCTGTTACGAGATTTCCCGGATGTGCTGATCGACACCAGGAGGATCAGGCGACTGCTAGAGACCAGCCAGAATGTGATGACCATTGATATATCGCTTATTCATAATGATTGAGGCGCTGTTCAGCGTACAGACGAATGAGCCAATTGTTGCTGCAAATGACGTGATATCGCCCAGATGTTGGAGCTACTGCAGCATGAGTATATACTTAGAGGTATGATGGAAGGTCACTAGTCACCCGAGGATGAACGACTAGGACACGTGGTTCGTTCGCTTACCCCGATGCGAGGTCATCAGATTGATTGATTCCATCTAGAGACGACTTCACATAGATTCGTTGAGAGTCGATAGAGACGATCGAACAGGAACCAATTTTCCAAGTTTAAAGTATTCAGAAAGACATCCAAGCGATTCTATGGACCCTCTAGAAGAATGAAATCCTAACTCGACATAATGACCGTGTGAAAGCCTTTGAACCTTAGGGTTTGCGGCAGTTCCGCGGTGCCATTAGTGAGGCTTGGGTTTGCCCTTCTACGGCTGGACCACCGATGCTATGGAATGTACTCGATACTATTAAACTGTGCCCAAGATGTTGAGCTCTTGGGGGATTATGAGGTTTTGACAATCGATCGGATAGTTCGACATCTTTCGGACATCATGTGATGGGATACATTGCTTGAGAGACTCCAGATACGAGTATAGCCGTTGGAGCGCAGTCCATCCAGCCACGAGAAGACGAGCTCGAATCAGTCGACATTGGAACAAAGTGGGACAAGAGGTTCGTGCGAGATACTGACGAGCTGTTGTTACTCCTCGTTAAGGTTAAAGGTCGGATATGTCTACAGAGGCGTTGGGATGCGACCAATTTCCGAGGAAATGCTGTGCTGAGGACGTAGATTGACCAGAGAAGTACCAGAACGGAATTGTCCCCGTTAGCACACCTGACAGGGCCGATGAGCCGATTGATTGCGAGATAGGTAATCCGCAGAGAAGATAAGGACCCAGAGACAAAGGACGCCAGACTATGAACATGAGGCAAGTAGATATCTTGCGCTGCTAGCATTGGATGCACCGACACCTTCTCGACTGCGAAGGAGGAAATATCGACGACGGTATTTATGATTTGTGATTTTGTGATTTGATTATCACGTATCCGTCACCTTGGATTTCGGTATTTTGGGAGATCTGTTCGCATGATTTGGTCTTGATGGCCGAGTTCCATGATTTCTGTTTTCGTGCACCATGGTTGCACCTACTGGGTATTTATATTTTGCGCATAGTTATTACGCTTGAGGTATTGATTGTGATTTCATGCCTATTTTATGCCGGTGATTTGATTTACGCTTCCAGCATAGTTTTCATGTACTTTTAGTGTTTTGATTTGGATTCTCGCGTGTGATGAGCGCATGTTTTGAGATACGATTTTAGTGCACACCAGATGCGCTAAATCGAGATTCTTCGTGCAAGTCAGATGCACCTGATTTTGCTGTCAGGCACACACGTTGCCCATGACAGATGTTTCGTGCACACATGTTGCACCTAGATGTTGTTTCTGTGCACATGTATGGCACATATTTGGATTTTGATTTCCGTGCGCACGAGACGCACAGGGAATTCATATACACATTTTGGGATTGGTTTCTTATGGAGCAGTGCGTTGTTATGATTTTTGCTATTTGTTTTCGTACTGAGTAGGACTAGTCAGAGGACAGTACCTGGATTTGTTTGGCATGCATTTCCTTCAGTTATATACATGTATGGATTTGATGTTTACATGTATAGTTCTGATTGATATCATAGTGGTTTTATTTTGGATTTGACATTTGTGTCTTTCCCATGACTCCGATAAATGCGGGATGCTTGACGGAGTTTTGATTTTGAGTAATCTTCTCATTGTTCCTGCGCATGCGTTGCGCTATGATGCATTTTATGTATTAATGATTTCGGAGCCCCAACGACTTGAACTTTCTATTGAAATGTTTTAGTATTTGAAGGGTTTAAATTTAAATTCGGAGACCGAATTTCTTTAAAGGGGGAAGATTGTAACATTTCAGAAAAATAAAATATTATTTTTAGGGAATTTTTATAATTTAATATTAATTTTAATTAATATTTTAATATTTCGGTATAATTAAATACCGATAAATGGGGAAAAATTTGGAAAATTATAGAATTACTAGAAAGAGGGTGTTTTATGTGAATTATGCAAATTTTAAGTTTTTATGATTAGTTTGACACTAATTTAGTGCTAATCGCGAATAAAAATCGCTAATCGGATTATTAGCATATTTGTGCAAAACATGCACCATATCTTTTTTCTCACTTGTTACATATTCTTATGGCTTTCGTACATATTTTTTGTCACAGTTGATGAATTATTAGAGAGGGGAAAAGAAAAGAATAAAAAAGGAAAACATTTAAAAATGTGCATAGTGTGAGGTATTGGCATGAGAGAGAGTGGTGAGGGGGTCAACCTTGGTCATAGCCTTCCCTCCTTCATTATTTCCTCTTCAACTTCCTCCCTTCTTCAGCCCATGGTTGAAACTCATCTCCCTCTTAATCAAACCCTCACAAATATCTCATTTCCCTCATCAAAACCCCATCTTCCCTTCACAAAATATGTGCACAAGCTCTCAAGCAACCCATTGGACCAAGAAAGCTTGCGTTTTGGCGCTGTAGGAGTTTAATGAGTGCCAAACGAGGTAATCCCTTCACACTTAGTGTAGTTTTTCATTCACTTTAAACCATATATGTGTTTAGTTATGATTCGGTGCGATTTGGTGAACTTTGAAAATTCTAGTTAGGGTTTAGAATGTGATTTGAGTAGAGATAGTGTAATTGAGGTGTGATTGAGGACTACAACCCCTGTAGTGATGTTATTATGGATTAAAACCTTAGACAAACCCCAGGTTGCGAACTTTAAATTCTGTAGATACGGAAAATTATGAGAATTGTGTAGGGAAATTGGAATCTGCTATCACCCCGAGACTCTGAAAATTATTTTGCATGGACAGTGATACATGCAGGCACTTAGGAAGCTACCACCAAAACCCTAGCCCCTAACTACCAATTATGGCCGCAGATTTATTCCTTCTGGCCGCAATTTGCGGCCAGACCTGGAGCATTTTGGCTCGTTGTTGTTCTGTTGCTCCTACATCTATAAATTAGACCCCTTGTATGTGCAAAATTGACCAATTTGACCTAGGGTAGAATCTGGAGCATGTTTCCTGAGTTGCTGTTTTGATTCGTGTTTTTGTTTCTCGTATTTGGAATTTTGCAATTGCGTATTGGTGTTTTACCTCGATTACTTGGCATTTGTATGACGATATCGAGGATTGTTTGATGGATTTGAAAGCATACCCATAGGTTCTAACCTATAGTCCTTTATGCGTGTCGTTTAGGTTTTCGTGTGTCGTTTTGGTTTCGGTTTGGTTTTAATGTGATGCGCTGCGTGTGACATGTAGGTACCCCCACGATGATTCGAGACGATGAAGAAGATGATGGTGACATCAACATCGAAAAGCAAGACGCAAGGTGAGTAGATTATATCTACGGGGGAAGTCGGGTGGATGGCGTATAGCACCCCTGCAGTTCGATGTCTAGTATACTTTATATGCTATATATATATATATGATAGCTTATAGTGTGTCGTGGATATTTGAGATGAGATTAGGTGTACTATGGATAGAATAGGGTTTAGATGTAAACTAGTATAGTTTCCTAGATAAGAACCCTAGAATAGGTTTACACTCGCACGCACACACATACTTATTGCTATACATATACCTACATGATGAGGATAGTGGATGATATTTGGAGATGATTCGATGATATTGGGCATAATGCCATGAGGTCGGTGATATGATGTGATTCGAATTAGGGATACGACGGGTGATTTTAGCGGGCCTTTAGACGTGTGTTTCACACACGCATTTATACTTATATAGAGGGTATCGTATTGTACTAGACGTAGATCTGTACCCCGGATTATAATCTTTGATAAAGAGGATACCAGATGAATAATATGATGAATGTGATATTGACCCGTACCCAGATTTGGGATGTCGTACGACGGATTTACGTACGATCTATATATTGATGATAGATCCGCACTCTTGACTTGAGGATGTCATATTATAGATATTGTATCATATGTGATACTATTGAGGCGGGATCACCGACTAATATATACATATATATGTATCGACTCAGATGTTAGGCGGCTTCCTTACCTTTCGTTTAGCCTGTTAGCTCAGCCCTATAGTTTAGTGTAGTTGTTAGACTAGATTCGATTCCTACCTATTTCAAAACTAACGAATCGTGGGTATTTTAAAAGATAGGCCAAGGATTCTACGGATAATTCAAAGGACGTATCTTTTCTTAAAAACACCGTAGCCTTATTTCCAAAACACCGCGATTCGTGTTATTTCAAAAGGAACTACTGTATGACTTATGTTTATATTAAATGCTGTTTAGTTATTATTGTGATTATCATTCAGCTCCCGCACATTATTGCTGTTCGCTCCGCATCGCATACTTATATTGTGATTTCATATACTATTATCAAACTCATGCGGTTAGGACACCAGCACCATTATCGATGATGCATATGTTCCACGTACACCTGCTTGCCGGCTCACACACTTCATCATCGATAATTGCCATGTCACTACACTGTAGTACTGTTGTATTAAGGATATGATCTCTTGCATGGCATACTTGTGTACATACCCATTGTACACCGATATTTATATACATAAGTATTTGCACATACATAGATGATTCTGGCTTGATTAGAGATTTGGGAACCACAAGATACTCCTTAAAACTGATTCATTTTAAAAGAGCGGTTTTCCCTCAATATGTGCATATTACTATTCCATATTGCATGATATATTGATATGCTTACATTTCATTTACATGTCGCATACATCATGCTTTTGATTATACGCATTGAGATATGTTGTTTCGATGATATTTCTGGATTTGGGAACCGTGGATATTTTAAAAGAGATTATATAATTGTTTTAAAAACCCGGTTACCCTTGATATAATATTTCAGTGCGTCCACCATGTGTTTTCTCGGTGCTGAGAGCGACATGTGAAACCCGATTCGAGGAGGCGGATGAGGCCGATTGCGGGTACATGGTGGACCCGGTAGGGTATCCCGGGGCGAGAACGGATCTGCTGTGTAGCTAGACGGTGAGCCTGGCAGAGGGACCACTACCTACCGGTGATTGTATTTGAGCTTGGCGGATATCCGTAGGATACCGACCGGAGTTGAGAGATGATATAGGCCGATCCGGACGGACGGGGCCCTATATATATGAGGATTTACATGCTGATGCTAGCTACAGGTTTCATGATGTTTTCGAGTGTCGATGCTTGGCACTCAGGTTCCATGATTTTGATATGTCGCAAGCGAAACATGTTGATTTACATCCTCATACTTCCATACATATGTTTCTGATATTTACATGCATGATGCTTATTGTCATTAGGTGACACGTGGACAATTTCCATTTACATATATTGACATTGATGACACTGATCATATAGTTGGATGATATCCACATACTCATAGACTTCCTGATATAGTTAACATTGATTACATTGATCATACCTCATATTTATGATATATTGTTACCTGAGGCACTGACACGAGCTTTTGGTACTATACTTATGTATAGATGTTATATTGCCACCTTATCTTGCTTCAGACTTATACATATTGAGGATATATTATTACTGATCGTATTGACCTAGGATTATGTCATGCATACGATTTCTACTCTACGATGTTTTCTATTCACGAGTTGGCAACTCAGCCCCGTTGTGACACAGTTCTTGCAGGTTTTGCCGTACAAGTTTCATTACGGTTCTGGCACACTGCTTCCATTCTGGGTGATTGCATTGGTAGGTGGGCTCACTCGCATCTTGACCACCCTTGTATTATTTTATCCAGTTGTATCTAGAAATTCCATCAACCAAACTTGTATATTGTTTCAGACTTAGAAAACTAGTTATGTATTATTTCGACCTTAGAGTCGCGCGTTGTAGTATTATAGTTTTCATTCCGATTTTGAGTTCTTTTTGAGTTTTGATCCTCCCCCTTTAGCGTTGTATATTATATTGCTTGCGTAGTTGTGACCGTCGATTGACGAAGAGCTAGCTCCCGCTTGGGGATAACTTTTATCATTGTATATATACTATTCATGTTGTACCCCGTTCGGGGCCAGTATTTATAAAGGAAACTCTGCCGAAATTTTCAGAAAAGACTGTAGATTTTAAAAATGCATATTCGGCTTACTTATTTAAAAACCTTAAATTTTTAAAACATGATTTCTTCACTTCTTAGAACTATTTGTCCTTCATTTATTTCTTAAAATGGTTTTAGATTTCTGGGCTTTTGGCTTACTTGAGTTAGATGGGGTCCTATAGACTTTATATGATTCAAGTGCCAGTCACGGGCTATTTCGGGTCGTGACATCGGGCCTGTCCCCCACCTATAGCTGACTGTCCTCCGTCTCGGCCTCTACCACCTCATCCTCTCTGAACAGGACCACCACGTCCACGGCCTCTGGAGGCGTCTAACTGACGTGGAGCATCACCAGGGGTAGGAAGTAGAGCTCTTTGAGGAAGTGGTGAAGGTGGTAAAGTCACGTGTGGAACTGTCGCCGCACCCTGTCGTCTCACCATACGGTCTCTGATACGATGGTACGGACTCCGGCACCTAAAACATCCTGGCGACGCCTGCTGGCCCTATGGATAAGAACCAAATAACTGACCCCGTCTAACTCCTCTGCCGCCATCATCTCTCGGAAAGAATCTGTCACGATGCCTCTGAGCTAGCATATCGGTACGAATCCTCTTCAGCCCAGAAACGACCGAAGTCCCTGAAATGCGCACCTCCATTCGTAAGACCGTGTCCATAGCATCTGCATAAGTGTCAAGCGCTGGGCGCCGATGGCAAGGAATAACTATGTGTCAAGTCCCTGCATAAACCTCTTTATCCTCTTCTCTTCGGTGTCTACCATGTACGGAGCATATCAGGACAACTGAGTAAACTGGACATCATACTCGGACACTGTCATCCCTGGAGTCTTGCACAAAGCCTCAAAACTACGAGCTCTAGCATCACGAACGCTCTCTGGAAGGAAACGGGCTAGAAATACTGCTGTGAACTCATCCCAAGTCATAGGAGGTAGACCTGCAGCTCGACCTCTCTCGACCAACTCACACCACGTCTGTGCAAGGCCCTCTAGACGGAAACTCGTAAGCTCCACCCATCTATGGTCGGAACATCTGAGCGAACGGCAAATCCTAGATAATCTGTCGAGGAATGTCTGCATATCCTCCGCTGCATCTGTGCTGGTGAAGACTGGGGGTCTCAGCCTCATGAAACCCTGTAGTGATACTGGAATAGCCACGGTAGTAATAGGAGCAACTGTCTGGGCAGCAGGTACAATCGTAGTCTGTGCTGCGGTAGGTACGTCCTTCGATCTTGGTGCACGACTGGCCTCGACTAAGGATCCCACCATCTGTCGTAACTCCTGCATATCTCCCACCATCTGTCGTAGCTCCTGCATACCAGACTCTAGCCTATCCATGCGGCCTAGGGAAGGCGGATCAGTCTGTCCCTGAGGGGTAGGTACACCGTCCTTGTCGGTCCTCGTCTCGGACGAGCCTGCTCGGATCTCATCTCAGGCGGCATCCCTTTATGCTCCCGTAGCCTTCGGCGGCATAGTGGATGGTACAGGAAACAGGATAATAAGAACAGTGCAATAGAATCATAGGATACACAGAATTGAAGAAGTAATTTCAAGCAAGTATATCCTAAAGTCACCTAGGAGGAGTACCATATCGCAAGTTTGCCGCGGACATACACACGCTACGTTACCCTGCTTAAGTCACTTACTCCATCTACCAAGGGTCATCCTACACTCAGAAAGGTAAAACCGATCGCACTGATACCAATTTTGTCATGACCCAAAAAGGTACGGAACGTGACTGGCACTTCAATTACGAAACGTCTCGAAGCGTATGTAATCTAAGTAATCCAAAGCCCAGAAATCAAAACCAAAAGAGCAGTAGAGTGAAGGAAAACCAAAATACTTAAAGAAACTTCCAAATAATTAAGTCGCATCAAGTCTTTTCAAAGCAACATCGCATTTCCTGAAAATTTTGGCAGAGTCTCCTTTGAAAAAAACGGGCCCCAAAATGGGTGCAAATCAGGAACATACATATAACATGAATAAGGCATCCCCAAGCGGGAGCTAGTTCTTCGCCGAAGCGGACTCAATTCCCACGCTATGTAAATCATCAATGTGCAAAAATAAGCATGAAATCACAAGTAATAAAGAAACATGTCGGCTCAAGTGAGCTCGGACCAAAGATACAACATAAAAGTCCACAAATCTCACTATCTCGTCTCTAGGTCAATATACATCAATACAAGTAGCAGGTACAGTAGATGGATTACTCTAGATACAATAAATATACAAGATGGAAACAAAATAATCTCATAACCCACCTACGAGCAAAAGTCTCAAATCCAAGCGAAAGGAGCAAAAGGAGCAAGTGCGTCCGCCGCTACAGTGCTGACGGAGCGGACCTGCAAAAAGGCTGTGGCACAACGGGGGTGAGTTGCCAACTCGTGAGTAATGAGTAACATCTATAAAGGCTATAGTAAGCATGTACGCAAGTGTCACAACTCAACAATACTGATATTGCATGATGTACTAGCAGGTATGTAACATGAATCAATTTATAATACTAATCTGACATGATGTATTATCAGGTATGTATGCAACATGAATCAATTTTAACCCATGATCTGAATATGTTGATATGAGAAAATAATTATTTTCATCTTAGAAAATTCTTCTGAAATATCAGCAAAATATCAATAGAATCAACAGAAATCCGTGTCCAGTATCGACACCTCAAACGACTATCTCAAAATCTTAAGTATCGGTATCACAATATCTCGGGCCCCAGCCGTCCGGCTGGCCCATCTCAAAGTATCAATATCTCAATATCTCACGACCACGGTCGGTATCCTCTGGATATCCGTCGCGCCAACAATCACCGGTAGGTAGTCTTCCCCTGCCAGGTTCATCGTCTACAACTCGAACTTCTTACCCCAGGATACCTTACCGGGCCTACCATGTTCCCGAGACGGTTCATCCAACTCCTCACAACGGGTCTCGAAAACTAACAGAAAAACCCATGGTGGACGACACATGTATCATATCATGAGAAAAACCTCAACTTTCAATGTTTAAAATAATATCAGGTTTATTAAATCCTTACGGCTTTTCCCCAAAATCTCATAAATCTCAAGTGCTGAAATCCTCAAGAAAATCATCATAAGTGCATATGTCAATGATAATGAATGCTTATAGTATCAACAAGTCGAACTGCAATGTATGACTAATAGGCTAGGCATGAACGAATGATGTAATGAGGTACATGCATATGACTAGCAATCCTACACGTTCATCCCGAGAAATTTAAAAGCATTAGCACGGGTTTAACCATCATATATGGTGAAATTGTTCTAGATTTCAGGTTATACAAGTTATCTAGTGTTTGTGGCATAGAAATTACCAAGGCGTGTGTGTCAGCATGAATAGTGCTCGTGCTGCATAAAACCATGGTAATGATGCAAGTGTCCTATAAGATGAGTTCGCACATGTATGTAAATATATAGGATCGTGAATGCAGCAAGATGATTAACTAGGCACTATACTCATAGTTGCTAGTACTACTAGAAGTTTTTAAACTATCTAAACCATCGGGCGTCTTGCGCCATCCAAACGATTTTCCCCCGTAGATGTTACATCTACTCACCCATGATCTCGTGCTAGCCGGGTCCAACCACAGCTTTTCCCTTCCGCACCGCGTCCGACGTCTCCGCGATCGATCCTAGAAACACACAAGCAACACACATAAAGCTAATATCTTGCCAAAATGCGATATCAAGATCAAAGGAGAAACTCGCGTTGGAAGCTAAACGCGTGTGCACTCGATATGCCAAAACGTATGTCACCTCGCCTGAAACTACCCCGACTCGCTGTGACGCGCAGTGAACAACGAACCCAACTCACATAACGCACGTATCACACAAGTTAAAAAGTCTTTAAAAAGAGGTTTTAGGTTCCAGATTTTGACTCGAGTGGAAAAAGAAAAAGTTGTATATAACAAAAACCTTAAATATACAGCAGACTCCTACAGACCAAGAACAAACACCCACACCCACCCTCTGGCCGCAATTTACAGCCAGACACATTAAATCTGCGGCCTTAAGGGGGAGGGGGGTCTCGTGCTTCGTGTGTGTGGTCCTATCCTAGTCACTAAGCTCCAGTAAATACAACTTTTTCCTGAAGTTCCCGGGTCAAAAGCAGATCTCAAAAAGAACCCAAATCCTAACTAAAACACTATTTAACACTAAAATGATACAATATGGTATTTTTGTGAAATCTTGTGCAAAACTTGGTTTAGATGGCATTAATAACATTTAGTTAAGCTACTTTAGCCATAAAAATCCTAACTTGGCCTAAACTCCACTTAAATCACAAAACTAGCACTAAAACCACGTTAATTACTAAATTAAGCTAAAAACTACCTGTTTGGCAAAATAGAAATTGAGTTTAACATTATACCTTAAGTGGATCCTAGGATGCAAGAAGAAGAAGAAGAGAAGGGGGTGGGGTGTGTGCTGCTGCTGCTGTTGTTGCTGTTGCTTGCTGGTGCTGCTGCTGATGCTAATGCTGCTGCTGCTTGCTGCTGTTGCTATTGCTGCTGCTGCTGCTTGCTGCTGTTGCTACTGATGCTGCTGCTGCCTTGCTGCTGCTGCTGTTGTGTGTGAAAGAATGAGAGGGAGAGAGATGTGATGAGTGAAAGAAATGAGAGTGAGGGAATGAGTGGGAGTGGGAGGGTGTTAGAAGGTGAGGGTTTGGAAATGAGGGTGAGGTTAGTGGAGCCATGCCTCAAGCCATCATTCCCTCTCTCTCTCCTCACTCAAGTTAACTCCCAAAACAAAACTAATTATATTTAAAAAAAACTAATAAACTTAATTAACTTTACATTAGCCTAAAGAAATGGGTTAGCCCACCATGGCTATCTAAATATGGTTTAACCCCAAACATAGCCCTAGTTAACATGCACATGTGTGTGCAGTCCAAATCAAATTCTAATAAAATATTCATAAATTCTGATAAAATATTTGAAAACCATTTTGGTAAACTTTTTACTAAAAACCCCACATTAAAGCATAACCAACCACTAATCATATTCTAAGGTGTTACATTCTTGGTGTTATGATACACCAAGGGTTTAACTTTACCTTAACCAATTCCTACCCCTTTTTGCATAACAACCCTTACCAATTTCTAATTTGCATAAAGAAACTAACATTTTTACATAACCACTCCATACTATATCATATTACACATGAAGCTAATCTTTTCACTAAAACCCTTGCGATTCATTAATATTACAAACTAAACTTTCAATTTAATTGGTTTCACATACCACTTATGAAATATCATATTTTGTTTCAACAACTTTTTAAATTAACATTTTATTATTTAATTAACTAAATTAATTTATTATCTAACTTTTCGAAATGTTACAGAACCCGATCCCAGTTCCTCAAAATAGTGATCTTGGTGATCGTTAATGGTCAAAATACCATTAACAGAGCTTTAACCTCTCTGATAACATCAACAGAGATTAAATCTCTAAAAAAGGTAACTCAGCGTCTCACAAGAAAAACACATGGGCGTCCATGACAGAAGGCCAGCGCCTTATGTGAAATACACGTGAGCGCTGAGTAAAAGTGCTTAGCATTTCATATTCAGTCAAAACGGATGAGTGCTTAGCACTGATTGGGCAGTTCTCAGCGCCTGACGTAAAACATACGTGGGTGCTCAACAAAATAAACAAGACAGCGCCGCACATGCTCCTCACACGGATGCCATATAAAAGTGCTTAGCACTTCATATACAGCCAAAATTGTTGAGTGCTTAGCACAGATTGGGCAGCGCCCACCGCCTCACGTGAGAAACACGTGGGCGCCCAACAAAATAAAATGAGACAGTGCCGCACGTGCTCCTCACATGGAAGCGATACCAAAATGCTTAGCACTTCATGTATAGTCAAACTGACTAAAGTGCGCAACACTTATTGGGCAGCACTCATGACTGAATGCTTCATATGATACACATGTGAGTGCAAGAGCTCCAAACAAGTGCTTAGAACTTTTTTATAAAAGGAAAAGGGCTGAACAAACAAGACCCAAAAAAGAGCTTAGCACTTTTGAATAAAAAGAAATAAAGAAGAAAAGACCGAGCGGACCAAACCCAAATTGGCTAAAAGTCTCTCTCTGAAATTTCTAGCATCTGAGCCCAAATGCTCTGTTGTTGGATCTTAAATAAAATGATCCCTAAAATGTCGCTAAACGGTACTAACATATCCTTAGTTAAAAATAAATTAAGCCTAAATGCTCATATATGATCTTAATTTCAAACTAGATTAATGGTCCTTAAATAAAACAAAATATTCTTTGAACTAAAGGAATATATAACCTAAGTTCAAAACCCAAATCTAAAATATACGTATTTAGACTAATCCGCGCCCTACGGGCGACGACACAAAATAGTCTCCGTATACAATCCATGGGCAACGTCATAAAAGAAACACAACACGACACGAAGTGAACTGCTGGAGCGGGAGAAAGTGGTTATCGCAACGCGATAACGTAATTAACTGCAGGTGCTTGCGCCTGTAGGTAAGAGTGTCCTCACAATCAAAAAACCCTCACAAATGAGGGGGAATCTGATAAAGTCTGCTATAACAGTCGCGTCTGTCCAAACCTCCGATATATGGTGCCTTAAATCAACTTGGTATTTTTGGAGAGGTGGATGGAGAAGTCCAAATAGTATCTGCCTCCAAATTCAGGCTAGACGTCCCAACGTCTCAATTCGGTCTTCCGGCGGTGAACAGTAGGGAGTGTTGTCCTGGTATTTGGATGACATGCTCTTTATAGGAAGTAATGTTCCTATATTATGATCAGTTATACTATGGTTGTCATATGGTGTTTCTCCACATAAGATTTAGACAAAATATCAGGGATTCTGGTGACTAGATCTATAGTTTTAGATCTTGATTCGTTAAGTGTTCTAATTCGGGTACTTTGACACTATTCTAAAGTGTTTTAGAATAGACGACGCTTGGCATGGTGGTGTACCCATAGGTGATGGAGTTACCCTCTCTAAAGAGATGTCTTCTAGACTGATGAGGAGAGAGATTTGCATGATTGATATATCACTTGCTTAGGCAATTAAGTCAATCATGAGATATCAAGTACCACGCCAGATATTGCTTTTGTACTGGCTGCAAAAAGCATATATTAATCCAATCCTGGAGAAACATTGGGAAGCATTTATGAACATAAGAGGATGTTCTTGGTATATGGTAACTGCAGCCTCCTTCAGGAGGTAGTTATCATTTCAGGCTTCCAAGGTGACCTAGATGACAGAGTGGCTGTCAGAGTTAAAATTTACCCTCATCAGAGGGGCAGTATGTTGGACAGGGGGTCCAAGCGGATACTGAGGAAGGCATGGCGCAGGACACTGCTTAAATTTAGTGGAAGATACGGTCAAAGAAGTTTGTTGGATATGGAGTTCATTTATGAACTTGGTCACATCAGATATCCAGATAAATTCTAAGACATGCATCGCTCATTTCGGGAGATAGTCTTTCTCCGTGAATTTGAGATATAAAGAGATAAGGATAGAAACATTGGAGCGGATACCCTCACTGAGGCTATTTCTCAAACGCGATAGTTTCTCAAATGTGCTTTGCGAAACTGATTAGTAGAGAAGTTGGATGATCGGTAGCACACGGGCAGTGAGTATGCGACATTGCAATAATTAGCCTTAAGTGCAAGTGGGAGATTGTTGGATATAGTGCCCTCAAGGTAATTATTATAATTGCAGGTAGGCGATTATGATGATTCAGGGAGGACATATACAGGTAGAACAGTCTTACTCAAGATGATAGTATGCTATCTGGATCATCTTTATCATCATGTACATGTATTATGTGGTATTACAGATCACTATTACATGTTAATAGTGTTGGGTTATGCCAGTACCCCGGCCATCAATCTGTTGGCAAATGTGGAACAAAAATATTAAATACCCGGCGCTAACGGAACCCTAATCCCGGATCGTAACATTAACCCTACACTAGCTATATGAAAAGGAGTTTAGAGAGGTTATACCAAATGATCCGAGTCCTTCGGTCTTCAACCTCTGTCCCAAGCTCCTCGCGGCTTCCTTGATCAAGTTGATCTCCGGTCTCCCCACATCGAAGAAGATCTACGTCGAGAGTTAGTAATACGGGTTCCGACCTCAAAACCGATGAAACTCGGGTATCTACTTTGCTAATCTAGATAGCCAAGATGAAGTAGAGAGAGTTTGTGATTAGATTGTCTCCATACACACAAGGATTTTCAATACATGAGACATGTAGGGTGGAGGTTGAAGAAGATACCATAAGTGAGAAAGTGTGAGGCTAAGCAAAGAGCAAGTGAAGAAAAAATAGTGTCTGCCTTTTTTTCTTGAGTTGTGTTGTGAGGTATTTGTGTGTGAGCTAACGAAAAATATCTGCCACTTGCTCCACAAAATATCTCACAATACACCAAGAATTCATCATGCCACCATGAGTTACAAGTGCACATGCATGAATCAAGAAACAATGCCAAAACTTACACTCACACTTTTCACAACAATTAAACATTTAAACTAAATGTTTAAAGAAAAAAGGAAATGGCAACTCTAAAGTGATCTTGTAATGAATTAAAAGAATACCTCTCATCCGTATATATATACCTGCATCCGTATTCTGAAAGAATACGAATACAAAGAGACGAAAATAATCCAACAATATAATACTAGGATTCGGCTTAAACAAAAGCCCACTAGTATTATCCGTCCGATCATGATCCGTCTACAAGTGCACATATATGATCGAACCCTGCCATAAAACCATACGGCCTCTACAACGTTTCGCCCAAAATAGTGAAACCCTCTGTGTAGGACTCTAAAGACTCGTCAATACGCTGGCAGGGGGTTTAACCACAAGCACGTCAGTGGCACTGGTTGTATGTAATGGCTACCCAGGTATTGAGAGAAAGGGAGGCCGACGAACAAACTCATCCTGAAACCCTACTAAGCCTGACAGTGACAATATCCATACAGTCCGGTCCGTTCGCCAATGAGTATCATATATCAAGTTTAGGCGGTGGATAAAGTCAGACCCCTAATAACTTGATATTCAGTGTCGGTATGAAGCCCATCACCACCTGGAAAACTAATGATCCTAGATCAGTAATTCTCGACTACTTGGCCAAGGATTTCTGGTGATGGCCACCCGTGCACTCCGCGACATCAACTCCCAATACCGGGAGAGACGAATCCCTTGACGATCCGCTCACTGCCTCCATGTGGCTCGGGACTGTACCCAACTTAAACCTGTTTGCACGACTCCTTTGAGCCGTGGTAGGGTAGTAATCAAAGCACAATAAGAACTCACATGAGAAAAATGACGATCTCGGGTCGATAGACTAACCTGTACTCATGTCACCTAGGAACTGCTATCTGACAATAGGTATAATACCAACAAGCATGTTCCCGGCGAGTCCGTCCGGTGTACTCATAACCCAATGAGCACCTATAAACATCTTAGTTGAACCAACTAACACCAATGGCTTGTGAGACCGGCCACCGCCCGTCGTCGGGGTCTCGATCAGTATACACTAGTCTACTCTTGGAGTATCGATGCCCAGTCTCGAAACTCCTACGACAAGGGACATTTTAAGGATGTGCTTTTAGACCACCCAGCTCCCACGTATATGATCGCCATTGTACTGCTGATAGTCAAGCATGCATCCTATGGGCTCTATCAACATGTAATAGTGATCTGTAATGTTGCTTGAAGCATGTACATGATGATAAAGACAAACTAGATAGCATACTATCATCTCGAGTAAGACTGTCCTAACGGTATAGGTCCTCCCTCAATCATTGCAATCATGTGCCTGCGATCCAATAATTGACTTGAGGGCACTATAGCCAACAATCTCCCACTTGCACATAAGGCTAACTATTGCGGTGTCGCATACTTACAGCCCGTGTGATACCGAACACCAAACTTCTCTACTAATCAGTTTCACAAAGCTCGTTTGCAAAACAATTGCGTTCGAGAAATAGCCACAGTGAGTGGATCCGCTCCAATGTTTCTTGCTATGTCTCTCTTTATCTCAAATTCGAGGAGAAAGCCATCTCCCGAAATGAGCAACACATGTCTTAGAATATGTC
The DNA here is from genome assembly GCA_030015575.1 of Agapanthus africanus. NCBI lineage: Eukaryota > Viridiplantae > Streptophyta > Magnoliopsida > Asparagales > Amaryllidaceae > Agapanthus > Agapanthus africanus. The sequence goes on from CM057344.1 coordinate 229,403,490, forward strand.
TGGATATCTGATGGCACCCAGTTCATAAATGAACTCCAAATCCAGCAAACTTCTTAGACTGTATCGTCCACTGAATTTAATCAGTATCCTTCGCCATGCCTCCCTCAGTATCCACTTGGACCACCTGTCAAAACTACTACCCATAAAAAGAGGGAAAACTATAACTCTGATATTCACTCTGCAATCTAGGTCACCTTGGAAGCCTGGAATGATCACCGTCTCCTGAAGGAGGCTGCCGTTACCAAAATCCCAAGAACATCCACTTATGTTCATATACTGCTTCCGAAAGTTTTTCCAGGATTGGATTAATATATAAACTTATTGCAGCTAGCGCAAAAACCATATCTCGTGTGGTACTTGACATCTCATGATTAACTCAATTTCCTAAGCAAGTGATATGCCAATCATGCACATCTCTCTCCCCTTTAGTCTCTAACACACCTTTAGAGAGGGTGACTCCATCACCTGCAGGTACACCACCATGCCAGGAGTCGTCCATTCTAAAACATCTTTAGAATATTGTCTAAGTACCCAGATTGGGAAACTACCCAAATCAAGATCTAAAACCATAGATCTAGTTACAAGAAAGCCTGATATAATATCCATATCCTATGTGGAGAAATTACTGTGTGACAACTACAGTGTAACCGATCATAGTATAGGAATTTTACTTCCTACAAAGTGTATGTCATCCAAATGCCAAGACATCACACCCTACTACCTTCTTAACAGATCCATCTCCTATTCTGATGAAGTCAAAGTCCATGACGGTCACATCAAAAATAGATGATCTATCTCCACTATACTCGCTTTAGTCTATAAATAGACATAAGCTATTTGTCCACTATGCTTCCACTGCTCCCACTGACTACAACAACCCTCTGGCAGAGTCATATACACGTGCACTTCTAAAGCTAGTTTAGAACGACGCTATACTCATCCTCTTGCTGGGTTTCATAGTCTAGAACAGCAATAATGGCAAGTCTGGGTAAACAAGAACCTCCCTGTCACCGTCTTTGAGGATACCGAAGTATCTCTCAGGTGCCTGAGGTTACACACCATATCTACGGAGTGGCTAATAGAATGTCAAACCCGATTGAATGTTTAGGTTCTATTAAATTTTTAGTAATCGTTTATGGTTCTGGAATCACTTCCAGTTCTACCATACTCCCAATATAGTTTTCTGAAAAAGTCCATTTTACCGAAACTGTGGCGAGTCAAGAATAAGATCACTATTGATCTTCCAGATGGTAGAAAGTTAACCCTCGTCATAGCCCGGAATAACCCACAAACTGCCATTACTAAAATGTGCCTTGAGTTATCCAAAGTCTGGTTTTAAGCATAAGTCGGACAACTCCATATACCTTAACATCGTTAAGGTATGAACCATTCTATATACAATATAGAAACAGAGGCACTGATTTAATTGGAACCAAATTCAAATCATGCAGCTGTCTCCAGTGCATGTCAACTAAATAGAGAGAGGCTGATCAGCATTATTCAACTTAGGAGTGCATCCAGATATGAGTAACCTGAAAGTGAAGCAAGTTCTCAAAACCATCACTATCAACTGAATACCAAACACAAGTATATACATCTTCGATCACCTTGAAGAATCCTCATACTTGCAACACATGGTTCTCTACTTTATTCTTGTACCTATAACTTCTTAAAACTTGGACCTTGTATTTCTACGAAATACTTGTCTAAAACTGGAGAAGTCATAAGTAAACAGAATATAGTACGAGTACCAACCCCTCTGTCCTAAGGGACACTGGACAACATACAATACTTTGTATAAGTCTCCTAAGTTGAATAACTCAAACCCTGTGCGTCGTAGGTTGAAAACAGTACAATGGTTAAGAAGAATTACACCGCTGTTTAATACTCCTTACCCAATCATCAACTGAAATAGGTAAATGTCATGGACATAATTTCCAAATGTTGTATCTCACTTTATAAAATAAACGTACATATATAACAGTTTGAAATTGGTGCATAACAACGGATATTCAAAACCAGATATTTGCCGACAGGCAAAACCCTGGTGATTTTCTCAAATATCACCAATTACAACGAATTCCGATATAAAGAGGATATAATCACCTAATTCCCAATAACTTACTCTCACTCATCATCTGTAAAACCATACAGATGTGAAAATCAAACCTGGTTAATACATACCCTGGAGTAAGGATCTAATTGGGAAATCAGTTTTCAATTAACAACACATAGTGAAACTGAAACATGAAAATGTTTCGAAGGGGTAGACGGGTATTCCTAGTAATGCCTCTTCCATTATCCAGATTCATGACTGTGACCGTATATTTTCCTGCCATTTCTCCAAATCCCTTTATTTGTCTTTACTCATTACCTTCTGTGCACCACCCTTAAGCTAAATGATTTTCTTCCTTCCCTACCGTTCGCCCCCAGCCTATGGTTTGGAAGAAGACTATCCAATAAGCGTAATAGGTGTACTCTCTTAATCCTAGGAGTACTCGCAACCTGAGAGAAGGTAAAGATAAAATACAACTGAATAATCCTTATTCTATTTCTCCTGAACCAGAATCCATTTTCGAACTGGAACAAGTTCCTTCGAGTTCGTATGTAAATATACGATGGATAATCCAATAAATGTGGATCTTCGCAGTGATACGGGGTGTTCTGGAGAAATTCAAAGGTGAAGTATGAGTGGCGACGATATACGTGGTTTGGTCGTGAATGATAGCGGTCACAATTTACTTTGCCTTCTTTCTAATCCCTTTATTTGTCTTTACTTATTACCTTCAGTACACCATACTTAGGCTATTTGGTTTTCTTCCTTCCCCATCTTTCGGCAACTGCCTATGGTTTGGAAGAAGACTATCCAATAAGCACAATAGGTGTACCCTCTCCTAATCCTAGGAGCGCTCACAACCTGAGAGAAGGTAAAAGGAAAAGGCAACTGAATAGTCCTATTCAATTTCTCCAGAACCGGAAACCATTCTCGAGTCTGAAACAAGTTTCTTCGAGTTCGTATGTAACTATACGATGGTCATATCCAATAAACGTGGATCTTCGTAGTGATACGGAATATTCTGGAAAAAAGCAATGGTTAAAAGTAGGAGTGGCAATGAAGTATGCAACTCTGACAATCCAAAAGTCAGTGTGTTTTAAGAAAGTTCGGTTAACTTGGTTTATGAGTTCTAGTCTAGGGTCGGGCCATGGTCGCTGCCAAAGAAAGAGAGAGAGAGTGAAAAGAAACACTCAGCGTGCACTCTAATCTAGATCAGAATGGTTAATCACTTTATGTACTAAGAATGTCTCCTACTGTATCCTCAAATTCTCCTCCAAACCTGAAAGAAGAATTAGTCGAGATCATCTAAAATCACCCGAGGAGTAAACCAACTCATCAATGGGAATCGGGATCTAACTATCATCGCATGATAACTTGATGGAATCCACTCAAGATATCACACAACAGAAGGTATGCGCAAGGCTGGCAAGTTTCCTGTTTGTTTGAAACTCCCGCTGTGATTTTTACCCCATGCTTTTATGTCCTTGACGAAGGCCAAAATATCATAAGTCACATGTCAAGTTCTACCCGTCATTGTCCAGGTTAATTTGAACCCACCCGTACATACCCTTGACGAAGGCCAACATAGTAGTATGAATGACCCAAACTAACGCATCTATCTATGCAACAGAAAAGTAACAAATAGCTACCATACACTATGCCTTGACGAAGGCCAACAAACATAGCATGATTACTAAGTGCTACCCGTCTGAAATGACAGAGGGCTACGAATGGTTTTTGGCGATAAACCTTTAACGTAATGAACTTGATATCATTGAAGGAACCAGATAGCTTTTTACAAATATATAGTGGCAAAAACCTTTGCCAAAGAGGTCACTCCCGGTGATGGGATCTCGACTCTTCCCTCGTAGAATGACATGAAGGATATTCTAACTGAATACCACGATGCAAAGAAGAAAAGTAATCAACTATAGTGAAGTTATTACCCTAACGCAAACTTCTGCCCAAGAGGTCACTCCCGGGGAAGGGATCTCGGCTCTTGTCTCATCGAATGAGGTGCTGGATATTCATAACCGAATACCGCTGTGCAAAACAAAAGAAAACGCCCTTGTAATAACAGCGTTTGAAAATTGTTTCAACAACATCAAATAGGTCTGTTTTCCTTGCATTGAATAGAATCAACGTAGTCCCATCAATTAATCACACCAGAAAAGAACGAAAATATGATGTACGTATATGCCATACGCATTCGCCACTGGGCCCCGACATCACCCGTTAGGTTACTTAACTAACGACGGAGCGGGGGATGGACTAGCGCTGGTGCAAAACAGATATAACATCTACTAGTATATATATATTACAATATATAATAATCGTTACAGGCATGATATATGCAACATCACAGAATAAGCGATAAGCATCACAGAATAATACAGATAATCTGGGAGCCCCGGGTTTCCATTGAGCCGCAAGTGAAACCCGACGTTCCCCTGGTCATGTGGATAGCCTGTGCAATGAAAACTTAGACCCCTACGAGCGCGGAAAGTTACCCGCCAAAACCAGAAGCGAGGTAACCCCCTTCATCAAAGTGAATGGGCCACCCGGCACTTCACGGAATCCGGTAACTTGAGAACCCCTCCTTGGGTTAACCTGTACCCCCTACTAGTGCAGAGAATAGCCCACCAATTCTATAGTGAGGGCCCCTCCATCTAAACTCCATAAGATGCGGTCCCGTTTCCCTCCAGAACCCGGCTATCCGTGCACTCCATCACGGGGTATCCTAGTACAGAAAAGAAAAATATGTACAACGGTGACATCGACCTCAACCCGGTCGTGCCCCAAATAAATAATATACAAATAGGCAGTGACGGCAGTCCACATGTCGGACGCTCGCCCCGCGATATAAAATGTACAAATGAAACTAAACTATACTAACATTGCATCCAAGCTATCCACCACGACGATCCAGCCAACAAACACACCACAACACAGAACATCAATGTGAATGTCACGTTCGCAAACCCGTCTAAAAGAACTATAGCAATTAGACAAGTGTTACCACTCTAATGACATTCACGGTCGCGGATAGTAATGTAAGTACTGTAAAACTTAAAACAGTGTTAGAAATATCGACTTCGAAAACGCCCCGAATAGCCCCAAACAAATAGATAAAACCATATCCAAACTGGGCTAAACTAGAAATACCACTAACCTAATATTCCAGAGACTAGACTACACCCAAAATTCCAAGTCCTAACCCCTCTACAAAAGCGCCCACTTCGAAAATTTCAAGCATTTGCCTGGGCCAATTTTGTTGGAATGGGCTCGTATTTGGTGTGCAGTCTAGTTGTCATCAAGGTAGTCTTCTGCAGTTGCATAAATATTTTTAGAAGACTCAGAAAAATTTGACAGAGAATGGAATACATTGGGTATTGTTTCGGAGTTGTTTCGATTTCGATACTTTAACATCGTCTAAACAAACTAGTATGTGGTTAATGGGTTGGCTCTGATACCTTGTTGGGTTACGCCAGTGCCCGGCCATCAATCTGTGGCCAAATACGGAACAAAAACTTTAAAAACCCGGCGCTAACGGAACCCTAATCCAGGATCGTATCGTTAACCCTATACTAGCTATATGAAAAGGAGTTTAGAAAGGTTATACCAAACGATCCGGGTCCTTCGGTCTTCAACCTTTGTCCAAAGCTCCTCGCGGCTTCCTTGATCAAGTTTGATCTCCGTTCTCCCCACATCGAAGAAGATCCACGTCGAGAGTTAGTAATACGAGCTCCAACCTCAAAACCGAAGCAACTCGGTTATCTAGTTTGCTAACCTAGATAACCAAGATGAAGTAGAGAGAGTTTATTATTAGATTGTCTCAATACACCCAAGGATTCTAAACACATGAGACATGTAGGGTGGAGGTTGAAGAAGAAGCCATGGGAGAGAAAGTGTAAGGCTAAGCAAAGAGCAAGTGAAGAAAATATAGTGTCTTCCTTTTTTTCTTGAGTTATGTTGTGAGGTATTTGTGTGTGAGCTAAAGAAAAACAACCAAGGAAAAATATCTGCCACTTGCTCCATAAAATATCTCACAATACACCAACAATTCATCATGCCACCATGAGTCATCACCATGAGTCATAAGTGCACATGCATGAATCAAGAAACAATTCCAAAACCTACACTCAAACTTTCCACAACAATTAAACATTTAAACTAAATGTTTAAAGCAAAAAGGAAATGGAAACTCTAAAGTGATCTTGTAACGATATACAAGAATACCCCTCATCCGTATATACATACCCACATCCGTATTCCGAAAGAATACGAATACAAAGAGACGAAAATAATCCAACATTATAATACTAGGACCCGGCTTAAACCAAAGCCTACTAGTATTATCCGTCCAATCATGATCCGGGCACAAGTGCACGTATATGATTGAACCCTGCCATAAAACCATACGGCCTCTACAACGTTTCGCCCGAAGTAGTGAAACCCTCTGTGTGGGACTCTAAAGACTCGTCAATACATTGGCAGTGGGTTTAACCACAAGAACGTCAGTGGCACTAGCTGTACGTAACGTCCACCCAGGTATTGAGCGAAAGGGAGGTCGACGAGCAAACTCATCTTGAAACCTTACTAAGCCTAACAGTGACAATATCCATACAGTCCGGTCTGTTCGCATATGAGTATCGCATATCGAGTCTAGGGGGTGGATAAAGTTAGACCCCTAATAACTTGATATTTAGTGCCGGTATGAAGCCCATCACCACCTGAGAAACTACTGATCCTAGATCAGTAATTCTCGACTATCATAGCCAAGGATTTCTGGTGATGGCCACCCGTGCACCCCGCGACATCAACCCCCAATACCGGGAGAGACGAATCCCCTGACGATCCGTTCACTGCCACTATGTGGCTCGGGACTGTACCCAACTATACCCAGTTTGCATGACTCCTTTGAGCCGTGGTAGGGTTGTAATCAAAGCACAGTGGGAACTCACACGAGACAAATGACGATCTTAGGTCGATAGATTAACCTGTACACATGTCACCTGGGAACTGCTATCTGACAATAGGTATAATAACAACTAGAATGTCCCCGACGAGTCCGTCCGGTATACTCATAACCTAATAAGCACCTGTATACATCTTAGGTGAACCAACTAACACCAATGGCTTGTAAGACCGGCCACCACCCCACGTCGGGGTCTCGATCAGTATACACTAGTCTACTCTTGGAGTATTGATCGCATTCTTTTGGCGTGTCGGATGTTCAAATTTCCAAAGTTATAACCGCGATAAGGACGGTGTCGCTTCGCAGCTAGCCGGTTGAGCACGGGTCGATCCACAGGGAGATTGTTGTATGTCCGTTCGAGTTGTAGACGAGTTAATAAAAAATGTGTATATGTATGTTCAAGTCTATCCTAAGTGTTCGTATGCAAGTACAAAGTTGTTAAGAAAAAGATACGAAAGTGTAAGCTAAGGAAATCCGCACTCAAAACCTTTGAGCCGAGTCTTGACCAATTGAAGCTAGAGCAATCGGCAACAACGTGGATTAGGGGATTTAAGCACGGTATTCGTAGAATCCGGCTTATTGACCCTTGTTCTTCCGTTCTTATCTCTTGCATTCGCCTCCGGCCAAACCGAACGCAACCGGTCGCGGTTAGGAATCACCGTTACCTTGGTAGGGTAGGGTGCCTAACGAAGCGCTTGTGTAATGATTGGGCGGAGTTCAAAGGAAAATATCGGGAAAAGGAAATGAGCAAAGAAACATTAACTTACATTATCGTATTTACTCTTAACAACACCATATTAACAACCATTCACAAAACGAACCAAAAAGAGAGAACAAAAGAACAAAGAAAAGAAAAGATTACAAGTAAGTATGTGCATGGAATTTAAAGTGCAAGAAAGTAAAGCAAGGTAATAAATTGCATGAATGTAAAAGAGCAAGAAAGAAAAGTGCAAGAAAGAAAATACTAAGGACCATGGAACAAGTTACACACCATGGGTTTAATAACCAAACTTAAACTTGCAAGCTCAATTAAGAGTTTGCAAGATCAAGAGAGAGCTAAAAACCTAAGGTAAAATGAAGCACAAAAGAGACTTTATTCCTTCCAAAATGATACAACCCTTGAGATCAAGTACCAACCCTTAAACCTTCAAGCTCAATGAAGAGGTTGAAAGATCAAGAGAAAGTAAGGATCTCAAGGGGACTAAGCTAAAGAATGATACAATGTAACCTTCATCTTCATTTCATCATCCACTCAAAAAGCTCTCACTACAATTTTCATGGAGGAAAGAATGAAGAAGAAGAATGTCACGACCCGAAAGAGCACGTGACTAGCCCTTGAACCATATGAAGTCTATAGGACTCCATCTGATCTAAGTAAGCCAAAAGCCCAGAAATCTAAAACCATTTTAAGAGTAAATACAGAAAACTGGTTTAAAGAAATGAAGAAAAACATGTTCGAAGTCAAGGTTTTTAAATAACTAAGCCGAATACGCATTTTTAAAATGGAAAGTCTTTTCTAAAAATTTCGGCAGAGTTCCTTTTGTAAATACTGGCCCCGAACGGGGTACAACAAGAACAAATTATATATATGCAATAAAAAAAGGCATCCCCAAGCGGGAGCTAGCTCTTCGTCAATCGACGGTCACAACCACACAAGCAATATAATATACAACGCCAAATGGCGAGGGTCAAATCCAAAAGAAACTCAATAAACATGAAAACCGCAATACTACTAAGCGCGACTCTAAGGTCGAATAATACATCACTAATGTCTAAGTCTGAAACAATATACAAGTTTTGGTTGATGGAATTCTAGATACAAAGGAATAATACAAGTACGATGGTGGTTCTTGATGCAAAAGAACCTACCTACCAAATGCAATTCACCCGCAAGGAAGCAGTGTGCCAGAAATGCCGCTAAGGAATCTGTACGGCAAAACCTGCAAGAATTGTGGCACAATGGGGGTGAGTTGCCAACTCGTGAATAGAAAACATCTACAAGCAGACACCGAATGCAAGACATAATGCAAGGTCAATACGATCAAATATATAAACCTCAAGGAATAAGCCTGAAGCATGATAAGGTGGCAATGTAACATCTAATCATGTATGTAGTGCCAAGTATTCGTGCCAGTATCTCAGGTAATAACATGTCATAAACATAAGGTATGCCTGCATGAAGTAAATATGATGGAGTATCAAAATGAATATCAATACACATTTATTAGCGTCTCATTCCACTAATATTGGTGTAAGGGTATATATAACAGCGCTCTCATACCCTGTTATATATACAAATGAGGTATGATCAATGTAGTCAAAGTCTGTATGTAATCAATGTCTGTATATATGTGGATCCCGTCCACCTGTCACCCAATGAAAATAAGCATCAAGCATGTAAATATGAGGATATAATCAAAATCATGGAAACATCATGAAACATGTGCCTAGCATCGGCACGTAAATCCTTGTCTATATGGGGATCCATCTGCGGTATCGGCCCTCGGCCCCGGCAGTACGGGTCAGCCCATATCCATCTCTCAACTCCGGTCGGTATCCTCCAGATATTCGCCGAGCTAAAATACAATCACCGGTAGGTAGTAGTCCCTCCGCCGGGCTCACCGCCTAACAATACGAGTCTTCTCGCCCTGGGGTACCGTACCGGCTCCACCATGTACCCGAAATCGGTGCCTACCTCTCCTCGAATCGGGTATACTCACACAAGCTCTCTGGAACCGAGAAAACACATGGTGGACGCACCAAAATATCATATCAAGGGAAACCGGGTTTTTAAACAGTGCGTGGTTTTTGAAAATAGTACTCCGGTTCCTAAATCCAGAAATCACATAATTCAAATCCAATGCGTAAATCCATGCAATGTGTCGTATGACACTAAGGGTAAAAGAAAGGGAGAACCGCTCTTTTAAAAGATCCCGTTTTGAAGAATATCTTGCGGTTCCCAAATCTCTAATCAAGTCATAATCATCTATGTATGTGTACAGGTATAAGTGTACAATATGCCATGCAAGAATCATATCATGAATGCAACAATACTACAGTGTAGTGGCATGGCAATTATCGATGATGAGGTGTGTGAGCCGGCAAATAGTGTATGTGGAACATACGCAACATCGATAATAGTGCTGGTGTCCTAACAGCATGATAATAATATAGTAATAAACATATGCAAAGCAATGTGAATAGCATGAATATGCGGAAATCAACTAATCAACACCACAGTGAAGAATCTACATCAATATGTATGTGTCGTGCAGTTATGTCATTTGAAATAAGACGAATCAGGATTTTTTAGTAAAATAAGGGCTACGGCATTTTAAAGAAAGATACGTCCTTTGAAAAATACCCGTAGAATCCCTTTACTTATCCTTTAAGATATTCCTGATTCATAGTTTTTGGAAATATATATGACTCGGGACTAGTCTAACATCTACTATTCAAACTATAGATCTAAGTATCAAGTCAATCGGGAGGGGTATGGAAACCACCTAAATCTGAGTCGATATATATATATATTAGTCGGTGATTCCGCCTCAATAGTATCGCGTACGATACAGTACATCATATGACATCCTCAAGTCATGAGTGCGGATCTATCATCAATATAGGCTCGTATGGTAAATCGTCGTACGGCATCCCAATAGCTGGGTATGGGTCAATATCACATTATCTCACCACATATCAGGTATCACTATCATCATAACACATAATCTGGGGTACTGATATAAGTTTAGTACAAATCGATACCATCTATATACTGCGTGTGCAAGCACACGTCCAAAGTCCCGCTAGAGATCACATGTCGTATCCCCAAATACGAATCATATCAAATCACCAATCTCGCGGCACAAAACCCAATATCATCGACTCATCTCCAAAGTCATCCACTATCCATCATTATCACAGTATAAGTATAGTGAATCAACATGTGTGTGCGTGCGGGTGTAAACCTATCCTAAGGTTCGCAACTAGGAAATATTCTAATTTACTTCTAACCCTATCACATGATATCACATCTCAAATAATCCACTACACTATACTATCATAAATAATATATACATATAAGGTATACCAACTATGGACTGCGGGGGTGCTATACGACATCCACCCGACATCCCTCGTAGATATACTCTACTCACCTTGCGTCTTCATTTGTGGACATCGCCACGCGCTTGCTTGTCTTCCCGAAGCCTTCATGGGGTACCTACACATTAACGTATCGCAAATGCGTATCAAAACCAAATCCAAAGTAAAACGGCGTACAAAAACCAAAACGATACGCTATGGGGTTTATAGGTTAGAACCTATGGATACGCCTCCAAAACCAACAATCAATTCTCGATATCGTCGTATAAAAGCCAAATAGTCAAGGTAAACACAATACGTAAATTAAGAATTAAAAATACGGAATACGGAAACACGAATCCAAAACAGTAACAAGGGAAAATAGGCTCCAGATTTCACCCTAAGTCAAATTAAACAAATCTATACATGCCAGGGGTCTAAACTACACATGTAGGAGCTCTGGAACAAAAACGAGACATTTTGGTGCTGGTCGGGCCGCAAATTGCGGCTAATTGGGTTAAATTTGCGGCCGCGAAAGGGAAGTAGGGGCTAGGGTTCTGGGGTTAGCTTCCTTGATGCCTGCACATGTCACTGTCCATTCAATATAATTTTCAGGTGTTTCGGGTGAAAGCAGATTCAATGTAACCATCACAGATTTCACAAATTCTCCGATATCGTATCCATAAATCTGTATTCCGGGTCTTAAGTCTCAGGTTTGGGTCTAAATTCCAGCACTAGGGTGCTTGTATGGTCTCCACTGAACTCAATTTCCCATCACAACTCATAATTTCCTCAAACCCTAACTAGATTTTCTTTAAGTCCACCAAATCACACAATATTGATTCTAAACTAGTATGGGGGTGTTTGTAATACAAAAACTAAGCTAATGGTTCAGTAATTACCTCATTTGGCAACTCAAGAATTTTCTTGAGTTGCCCCTAGTGGCCAAAATCCTTGCTTTCTTGGTCCAATATGTAGATCTTGAGCTTGTGCACACTTTTAATGAAATGGGGGTAGGGTTTTGGTGATGTTTTAGAGATGAATTGAGGGATTGAAGTTGGAAGGAGAATGAGGTGCAGGAGCAGCAGCAGCAAGCAAAGAAGAGGGAGGGAGAAATGGTGAAGAAAATGGAGGAATGGCTAAGTCTTGGTCAAAGGTTACCCTCTCTTCCTCACCCATACCTCACTATCTTATTCCTTTTCCATTTTCTTTTTCTTTTACCTTCTCCAAAAACCCTTCTCACAAGAATAGTAATCCCAAATAACATGATAGAAAATTCACAAGTGTGATAAAAAATGCTATGTGCATATTTTGCATAAAATTGCTAAAAACCCGATTAGCGATTTTTAATCGCGATTAGCACTAAATTAGCATATAACTAATTATAAAAACTTTAAAATGGCATAATTCCATAAAATAACCTATTTTAGAATTTTCCATAATTTTTCCAAATTTTTCTGTATTTAATTATACCTAAATATTAAAATATTCAATAAAATAATATTAAATGAGAGAAGGTTGACGAAGTTACATACAGAAGGATATTTGAATGCGTTCGAATATCAATCGTATGCCACTTGTCAATCCTGTCTCAAAGGAAAGATGACAAAGACTCCGTTCACTGGACACGGAGTAAGAGCGAGCGAGCTCTTGGGACTCGTACACAGCGACGTGTGCGGTCCAATGTCTACACATGCGCGAAGCGGTTATTCTTACTTCATTACTTTTACGGATGAATTTTCAAGGTATGGTTATGTCTTCTTAATGAAACATAAGTCCGAAGCCTTTGGAAAATTCCAGGAATATAAGAATGAAGTAGAAAAACAAACCGGCAAAAGTATCAAGATTCTAAGATCGGATCGAGGTGGAGAATACTTAAGTGCCGAGTTCCTGGACTATTTAAAAGAGAACGGAATTCTCTCTCAGCTTACTCCTCCATACACTCCGCAACATAACGATGTATCGGAGAGACGGAACCGAACCCTATTGGATATGGTACGGTCCATGATGAGTAACGCTGAGTTACCGCGATCATTCTGGGGGTATGCGCTAGAATCAGCTGCATACCTTTTGAACCGAGTTCCCACTAAGACTGTGCATACTACACCATATGAGATGTGGTGTGGGAAGAGACCCTATCTTAATCACATTAAGACATGGGGAAGTCCAGCTTTTGTCAAAAAGCAGCATGCGGACAAGCTCGAGGCACGCTCAGTACAGTGCAAGTTCGTGGGATATCCAAAGAACTCCAAGGGATATTTCTTCTACTGTGAAGAGGAACAAAAGGTTTTTGTTTCTCGTCATGCCTGCTTCTTGGAAACTGAGTTTTTGGAAAACTAGATAAGTGGGAGCACAGTAGAACTGGAAGAAATTCTAGAACCACGAGCTATTACTAAAAGCTTAGTGGAACCAGAGGGTTCAAAAGAACAGGACATTCCTACGCCACTCCGCAGGAGTAGTAGGCAGTCTCATCCGCCAGAGAGATACTACGGTTTTCTCATAGATGGGGATAGAGAGGATTGCGTCATAGATTATGATGAGCCTACTAGCTTCCAGCAGGCCGTTCAGAGCGTTGACTCGGTAAAATGGCTGGATGCAATGCGGACCGAAATGGAGTCCATGTACACCAACAAAGTATGGACGTTGGACATTGCTCCAGACGGGGTAAAACCCGTAGGATGCAAGTGGATCTTCAAAAGGAAGATTGGTGTAGATGGACAGGTTGAGACCTATAAAGCTAGACTTGTTGCAAAGGGTTTCCGTCAAAGATCTGGCTTGGACTATGACGAAACCTTTTCTCCAGTGGCTATGCTGAAATCCATTCGGATCCTTCTTGCCATTGCTGCCTTCCACGATTATGAGATCTGGCAAATGGACGTAAAGACCGCTTTTCTAAATGGAAATTTAGAGGAGTGTGTCTATATGGACCAACCAGAGGGTTTCATTCAGAGTGGGAGCAGCGGAAAGGTGTGCAAGTTGCTTAAGTCCATCTATGGACTAAAGCAGGCATCGCGGAGTTGGAACATCTGTTTTGATGAGACGGTCAAGGAATTTGGCTTTATCAAAAATCCAGATGAACCATGCATCTATAGTAGATTTGTAGCGAGAACTGTAGTATTCCTCGTTTTATACGTGGATGACATTCTCTTAATAGGAAATGACATTCCTATGCTACAATCTGTCAAGGGGTTCTTGTCACACAGGTTCTCCATGAAAGACCTGGGTGATGCCTCATACATCCTGGGGATCCGGATCCATCGTGATAGATCCAAGAGGATATTAGGACTTTCACAGTCCAGGTACATCGACACCATACTGAAGAGATTCAGTATGGAAGATTCCAAGCGCGGTAACCTACCGGCTTGTCACGGGATCACCCTCTCTAAAGAGATGTCTCCCAAGACTGATTTGGAGAGGGATCGCATGTCTTTTATACCCTACGCTTCTGCGGTAGGCTCTATAATGTATGCGATGTTGTGTACCAGACCGGATGTAGCTTATGCACTGAGTGTGGTAAGCCGGTATTAGTCAAACCCTGGGGAGAAACACTGGATAGCGGTAAAGAACATTCTCAAGTACCTGAGAAGGACTAAGGAGATGTTCTTGGTGTATGGCGGAAAAGACTTCCAGATCGAGGCCTTTGCTGACTCCAGCTTCCAGAGTGACAAGGATGATTCCAAGTCCATGTCGGGTTTTGTCTTTACCCTCAATGGAGGGGCGGTGTGTTGGAAGAGCTCCAAACAGGAAACCGTTGCAGACTCGACTATGGAAGCGGAATACATCGCTGCATCTGATGCCGCAAAAGAAGCTGTCTGGATGAGGAAGTTCTTGAAAGAACTTCAGGTGGTTCCGTCCATTGTTGATCCAATACCTCTGTATTGCGACAACAACGGGGCCATAGCTTTAGCGAAGGAACCCAGGTCCCATCCGAGATCCAGACACATCTTGAGGCGGTATCACCTGATCAGGGAGATCGTGGATCGCCAAGAGATCGAGGTTCGGAGGGTTGCTTCAGAAGATAACACTGCAGATCCATTCACCAAGGCCTTGCCCCAGACTCAGTTCGAGCGGCTGATCGAGATGATAGGTCTTCGATACGCCAGAACATGGCCTTAGTGCAAGTGGGTGATTGTTAGTGTATATGCCCTAGAGGCCATTACTGTATCATACTAGTTTGTATATTACTTAATGGAAGCTTTGGATATTCACCTTGTATATACAATCTTGCTCAAAATAGTAGTATGCTACTTGGTTTGTTTCTACTTCAATGTGTACATGTGTTTATTTTATTATATCACCTATACGCATTAGTGGAGCCTTTAGGATCTTTGCTTGATTACCAGCGTTGTGATGGCAGTCACACTAGTGGGGGCTGGGTAATCTATAAGCACATCCTTATGCAGGTCCCTAGTCGCAGGACTATCGAGACAGGGCATTGATACTCCGGAGTAGACTAGCGCATGCGCTTCTCATCCCAGTGTGGGAGACGGTCTGTCCCACAGCCGTCAGTACGTCGTACTGGAGATAGTATGCGAGTGCTCGTTGGGTTACGAGCACACTGGACAGGACTCGTCGGGAACTGACCGGTTAGTATTATACCTATCGTCAGTTATCAGTTCCCAGGTGACATGAGTACAGCTTAGTCAGCTGACTTGACACTGTCACTTCGCCTCGAGTGTGTTCCCACTGTACTTTGATTACTACCCTACCACGGCTCAAAGGAGTCGTGCAAACAGGTAGTAGTTGGGTGCAGTCCCGAAGCACTTGGAGGCAGTGACGGTTAGACAGGATTCGTCTCTCCCGGTATTGGGGGTTGACATCGCGCTGTGTCTAGGAGAGCCATTACACGAGTAGTCCCTGGCCAGGGCAAGCGGGATATACTGGTAGGCTTCCAGTGTTATCTCAGGGTGTATTGGGCTTCACTCCGACACGACTTGTACCGCTATTAGGGGATTGACGTTTACCGCCCCCCTAGGCCCGCCATGCGATGTATCAGACGAACAGACCGGACTGTACGGAGATTGTCACATTCAGGCTCAGTAGGAGTTCAGATGGGTTTCACCTCGTCAGTCTTCTTGTCGGCATCTACCTGGGGACCGTTACGCACAGCTAGTGCCGCTTGCGGTCTGTGGTTAAGCACACTGCCAGCGTAGTGTCGAGTCTTTAGAGTCCCACACAGAAAGCTATTCGCCTTTTTGCAAAAGAGTAGAGGTCGTATAGTTTTGCGACAGGTCGCATGGTTTTGCGACAGGGTTCAGTCACATCCGTGCACTTGTGCACGTTTAGTGTCCGGACAGTTTACACTAGCGGGCTTTGGTTTAAGCCAGATCCTAGTGTACATATTGGGATTGGTTTTATCCAGTTTGTATTCGTGTTCCTCGGAACGCGGATGCGGGTGTGTATGCACAGTTGGCGGAGAGACAGAGGCAGAGGATTCTCATTAGGGTTGTTGACCGTTGACCGTTGACTATTGACATTTTGCTCAACCCTAATGAGAATATGATATATGATTAACAATAATATTAATTAAGTATTGTGGTGACATGGTTGTTGAGGGGTTGACTTTGTTGACTTGTTGACTTTGTTGACCGGTTGACTAGGTTGGACTAGTTGACCATCATGATGACAATGGCTATCATTTCATGGCAAAGACTTTTCACTTTCTTGTTCTCTTATGCAATATGAGTGCATGAAATGATTTAGCCATTTTGACTTAAACCATTTTACACAATACTTGATTACTATTTTTGTGATGATGGTTTTGGATTATGAGAGCCAAGAGAGAAAAGACTTTCTCATTCTATCATTTTCATTCTCTCTCTTGTTCTTGAGCTCTCATCTTCCTCCCCTTGCTCTCCCTCTCTTGAGTCTATGGTTCACTTGTCTCATGAGTTGAGAACCAAGAACCATAGATAAAATCCCAAACAAACTCTTCTCTACTCACTCTAGTTCACAAGGTTTAGCAAACCGAGTGAACTAGTTTCTTAAAAGTTCGAAGAAGGAGCCAAAGGTAGAAGCTTTCAGGTGGATCTATCTTCGGCGCAAGGAGACGACGGGGAGAAGCCGATTTGGACAACCATCGAGGCTTGAAGACGAAGGAGTTCGATATAAGAAAGGTATAAACCCCCTAACCGAGTAGTTAACAACTCCTAGTTAGGTTGTTAGTTAGATGTTTAACAAAGATCCGAGTTTTAAGTCCATGTAACCACCTCTAGAAAAAAAAAATTCACCGAATTCCGCATGCCCGAAAGTACCGGGAGAGGTAGCATAGACTTACATCATCAAGATATAGCTCGTACGTAAATCCGTCGTACGGCATCCCAAATTCTGGGTACGGGTCAATATCATATTCCTCACACTATTCCTCTGGTATCCTCTTTATCCAAGATCATAGTCTAGGGTACTGACCTATGTCTAGTACAATACTAATATCCTCAATATACTCATGATCTGACTACAGATCGACAATCTCGTACAAACCGATACCGTCAGCACATAGCATCATCAAGGGTATACATCGCCCGGTACGGCCTAATATCAATATCCTAGCATATCATGCCTTATATCACGATCACATGTCGACCATTTTATTTATAACACTATTCACCCGTATCGCCGCCCCAAGATCCGCTATAACACCAGGACGTACCTCAAGTACGAATCCTGCCATATCACCGATATCACAACCTCAACACAAATCTCATCGACTCAGCTCAAACACAATATCACCCTCAAATCCGTATGTAAACACATAGTCCCATACCCATGTGATCACATAACTATAAAGAATCCCATGAGCACATATAAATAGGAATGTATGCAAGTATGTATGTGTGTATGTGTAGTGCAACACTACTCTAGGGTTCGCAACACTAAAATAATCCAACACACCAAAATCCATCCTAAACATCGGTATTAATCCTAAATAACATATAATAACTGTTGGTGTGTATATGCATCCGTATACACCACCACGGACTGTGGGGGTGCTATACGCCATCCACCCGACTTCTCCCCGTAGATATAAATCTACTCACCTGGTCCTCGCTCGCCGGTGTCGACGTCACCACGCGCTTGCTTGTCGTCTCGAAGTCCACATGGGGTACCTACATATCATAACACATCGTATCGCATTAAAACCAAATTCGAAATCGAAACGGCACACGAAAAATCAAATCGGCACGCGTATCACGCATAGGTCAAAACCTATTGCCTACGCATGCCAAAATAGATAAACCAACCCTCGATGTCGATGTACAAACGTCAATCAATCGAGAAAAACCCAACATACCAATCACGCGTTCATAACGCACTAGAATTTAATTGAAAATATGGTGCAATTCATAAAAACCTTAAATTTGCTCAAATCGATTTATTTCACAAAACCTAGAAAACACTTAATTACCGTTTTAATTAGAAACTTGATTTTTTAACCCAACTAATAGCCATAATATGCACTAAGTATTATAACCAGGTCATATAAACCATTTCCATATTTTTAATCCCACATTTTAATTAAATTTCTAAAACCTAGTTAGCAATTTAGCATAATTATTACAATTCCAAACTAACAATTTGCAAACTAGAAATTTGATTAGGTTATCATTTCACAATATGAAGAACTACAATTGCAACCACAATTACATAAAAAAAAACTAACTTGAATTTCATAAACCCTTACTAATTTTTTCCAAACATACAATTAAACCCAAATTAATAACTAATAATGCTTGATTTAAGGTATTCAAACAACAATTTAACAAAAGGTCTTGATTTATACCTCACAAGATTAAGGATCTAGCATACAAATCCTAGCCTCCAAAAGTAACTTCCAAGCCCCTAGATCCATGCTAGATTGGTTAAAAAATAATGGGTAAATGTTGGATTTGGGATTTGTGAGGTTTTATTTTGATTTTTGTGGAATTTGTGAGGAATTTTTTGTGGAAATGAAGTGGGAAAATTGGGGGGGGGGGGGGGCTGCTCATGGGAGCTCTCGGCCAGAATTGGGGATGGAATGAGTGAGGAGAGAGAGTGAGAATGGGGTTTGTGGCAAAAGTCAAACAAAACCCATACTTCTTTAATTATAGTTTCATGTTCATTCTTTATTTTTTTTCCAATTTCCTTTCTTTTTTATCATTACATGTGAGGTGTGTGTGTGTAGGGCAGCCATGGGTTCGGCCAAGCTGAAATTTGTGGGGTGTGTGAGTGTAGGTGAGTGAGTGGGAGCACACACAAGAAGATAAATACCACACCTCAATTCTATTTAACTTATTTTCACAAATAAGCCTTTTTCTTTTATATTTTCTAACACCATATTAACAGCTTCTTTTCATTACAAAAAAAATATCTTACAGGTTAGTTTAATATGTTATGATGTACAAAATTTGTTTCAACCCATTCCAATTTGTAATTTTCCCTAATTAAATGTATTAGTGACGGTTTAAAATAATATTAAAATAATTATTTTCGGAAAATTTTTCAGAAAATTAGAAATTTTACCAGTGGCTCAATAAACCCCAAATACTAGCAATTACATAGCTAGAATATGTATATTTAATTTTATATTAAAAATATTTGTATTTTGACATTTTACAGAAAACACCCTTATTTTACCATTTTTTTCGAAATTTCACCGAAACGATTTTCAAAACGTTACAACCTTCCCCCCTTAAAGTAATTCGGTCCCCGAATTTAAATTAAAATTTCCCCCAAATGCTAAAATATTTCAGCCAAAACCATCAAATCGCCGGGGCTCCGAAATCATAAGTACATAAAACAAATCGTAGCGCCACGCATGCGCATGAAAAATGAGCATATAACTCAAATTAGAACTCCGTCAAGCATCCCACAATCATCGGAGTCATGGAGAAGACATCAATACCAAATCCAAAGCAAAACCAATATGATATAACTCGAAACTATACATGTAAAATATATTCAGGTACTGTCCTCTGACTAGTCCTGCTCAGTACGAAAACACATAGCAATATCATAAAAACGTACTGCTCTATAAGAAAAATCAATCCCAAAATACGCGTATGAATACTACGTGCGTCTTGTGTGTACGGAAATCAAAATCCAAATAGGTGCCATACCTATGCACAGAAACAACATCTAAGTGCATCGGGTGTGCACGAAACATCTGTCGTAGGCAACATGTGTGCCTGACAGCAAAATCAGGTGCATATGACATGCACGAAAAATCTCGATTTAGTCACCTATTCCATCAACCAAAGGTCATCCTACGCGACGAAAGTTCGGGTCTAATACCCCTTCGACTAAGTCTAAGTTCCATAAGGTCAAGCCTAAGTTCTGTATATATATAGACGTCCTAGGCTCCACATAGTCAAACTTAGACTCGAACCAAGGTTAACCTAGCGCTCTGATACCAACTTTGTCACGATCCGAAAGAGCACGTGACTGGCCCTTAAACCATATGAAGTCTATAGGACTCAATCTGATCCAAGTAAGCCAAAAGCCCAGAAATCTAAAACCATTTTAAGAGTAAATATAGAAAACTGGTTTAAAGAAATGAAGAAAAACATGTTTGAAGTCAAGGTTTTTAAATAACTAAGCAGAATACACATTTTTCAAATGGAAAGTCTTTTCTAAAAATTTCGGCAGAATTCCATTTGTAAATACTGGCCCCGAACGGGGTACAACAAGAACAAATTATATATGAAATAAAAAAAAGCATCCCCAAGCGGGGGCTAGCTCCTCGTCAATCGACGGTCACAACCACACAAGCAATATAATATACAACGCCGAATGGCGAGGGTCAAATCCAAAAGAAACTCAATAAACATGAAAACCGCAATACTACTAAGCGCGACTCTAAGGTCGAATAATACATCACTAATGTCTAAGTCTGAAACAATATACAAGTTTTGGTTGATGGAATTCTAGATACAAAGGAATAATACAAGTACGATGGTGGTTCTTGATGCAAAAGTACCCACCTACCAAATGCAATTCACCCGCAAGGAAGCAGTGTGCCAGAAATGCCGCTAAGGAACCTGTAAGGCAAAACATGCAAGAACTGTGGCACAACGAGGGTGAGTTGCCAACTCGTGAATAGAAAACTTCTACAAGCAGAAACCGAATGCAAGACATAATCCTAGGTCAATACGATCAAATATATAAACCTCAAGGAATAAGCCTGAAGTATGATAAGGTGGCAATGTAACATCTAATCATGTATGTAGTGCCAAGCATTCGTGCCAGTGCCTCAGGTAATAACATGTCATAAACATAAGGTATGTCTGCATGAAGTAAATATGATGGAGTATCAAAATGAATATCAATATGCATATATTAGCGTCCCATTCCACTAATATTGGTGTAAGGGCATATATAACAGCGCTCTCATACCCTGTTATATATACAAATGAGGTATGATCAATGTAGTCAAAGTCTGTAGGTAATCAATGTCTGTATATATATGGATCCCGTCCACCTGTCACCCAATGATAATAAGCATCATGCATGTAAATATGAGGATATAGTCAAAATCATGGAAACATCATGAAACCTGTGCCTAGCATCGGCACGTAAATCCTTGTCCATATGGGGCTCCGTCTGCGGTATCGGCCCTCGGCCCCGGCAGTACGGGTCAGCCCATGTCGATCTCTCAACTCCGGTCGGTATCCTCCAGATATCCGCCGAGCTCAAATACAATCACTGGTAGGTAGTAGTCCCTCCGCCGAGCTCACCGTCTAACAATACAAGTCTTCTCGCCCCGGGGTACCGTACCGGGTCCACTATGTACCTGCAATCGGTGCCTACCTCTCCTCGAATCGGGTATACTCACACAAGCTCTCTGGAACCGAGAAAACTCATGGTGGACGCACCAAAATATCCTATCAAGGGAAACTGGGTTTTTAAACAGTGCGTGGTTTCTTAAAATAGTACTCCGGTTCCCAAATCCAGAAATCACATAATTCAAATCCATTGCGTAAATCCATGCAATGTGTCGTATGACACTAAGGGTAAAAGAAAGGGAGAACCGCTCTTTTAAAAGATCCCGTTTTGAAGAATATCTTGCGGTTCCCAAATTTCTAATCAAGTCAGAATTATCTATGTATGTGTACAGGTATAAGTGTACAATATGCCATGCAAGAATCATATCATGAATGCAACAGTACTACAGTGTAGTGGCGTGGCAATTATCGATGACGAAGTGTGTGAGCCGGCAAATAGTGTACGTGGAACATACGCATCATCGATAATAGTGCTGGTGTCCTAACAGCATGATAATAATATTGCAATAAACATATGCAAAGTAATGTGAATAGCATGAATATGCGGAAATTAACTAATCAACACCTCAGTGAAGAATCTACATCAATATGTATGTGTCATGCAGTTATGTCATTTGAAATAAGACGAATCAGGATTTTTTAGTAAAATAAGGGCTACGGTATTTTTAAGAAAGATACGTCCTTTGAAAAATACCCGTAGAATCCCTTTACTTGTCCTTTAAGATATTCCTGATTCATATTTTTTGGAAATGGGTATGACTCGGGTCTAGTCTAACATCTACTATGCAAACTACAGATCTAAGTATCTAGTCAATCGGGAGGGGTATGGGAACCACCTAAATCTGAGTCGATATATATATATATATAATAGTCGGTGATTCCGCCTCAATAGTATCGCGTACGATACAGTACATCATATGACATCCTCAAGTCATGAGTGCGGATCTACCATCAATATAGGCTCGTACGGTAAATCGTCGTACGGCATCCTAATAGCTGGGTATGGGTCAATATCACATTATCTCACCACATATCAGGTATCACTATCATCATAACACATAATCTGGGGTACTGATCTAAGTCTAGTACAAATCGATACCATCTATATACTGCGTGTGCAAGCACACGTCCAAAGGCCCGCTAGAGATCACATGTCGTATCCCCAAATACGAATCATATCAAATCACCGATCTCCCGGCACAAAACCCAATATCATCGACTCATCTCCAAAGTCATCCACTATCCATCATTATCACAGTATAAGTATAGTGAATCAACATGTGTGTGCGTGCGGGTAAAAACCTATCCTAGTGTTCGCAACTAGGAAATATTCTAGTTTACTTCTAACCCTATCACATGATATCACATCTCAAATAATCCACTACACTATACTATCATAAATAATAAATAAATATAAGGTATACCAACGACGGACTGCGGGGGTGCTATACGCCATCCACCCGACTTCCCCCGTAGATATAATCTACTCACCTTACGTCTTCATTTGTGGACGTCGCCACGCGCTTGCTTGTCGTCCCTAAGCCTTCATGGTGTACCTACACATTAACGTATCGCAAATGCGTATCAAAACCAAATACAAACTAAAACGGCGTACGAAAACCAAAACGATACGCTATGGGGCCTATAGGTTAGAACCTATGGA
This sequence comes from Agapanthus africanus, assembly GCA_030015575.1. Taxonomy (NCBI): domain Eukaryota; kingdom Viridiplantae; phylum Streptophyta; class Magnoliopsida; order Asparagales; family Amaryllidaceae; genus Agapanthus; species Agapanthus africanus. The sequence continues at coordinate 229,427,030 of CM057344.1, forward strand.
TACGCCTCCAAAACCAACAATCAATCCTCGATATCGTCGTATAAACGCCAAATAGTCGAGGTAAACACAATACATAAATTCAGAATTAAAAATACGGAATACGGAAACACGAATCCAAAACAACAACAAGGGAAAATAGGCTCTGGATTTCATCCTAAGTCAAATTAGACAAATCTATACATGCCAGGGGTCTAAACTACATATGTAGGAGCTCTGGAACAAAAACGAGACATTTTGGTGCTGGTCGGGCCGCAAATTGTGGCCAATTGGGTTAAATTTGCAGTCGGGAAAAGGAAGTAAGGGCTAGGGTTCTGGGGTTAGCTTCCTTGATGCCTGCACATGTCACTATCCATTCAATATAATTTTCAGGTGTCTCGGGTGAAAGCAGATTCAATGTAACCATCACAGATTTCACAAATTCTCCGATATCGTATCCATAAATCCGTATTCCGGGTCTTAAGTCTCAGGTTTGGGTCTAAATTCCAGCACTAGGGTGCTTGTATGGTCTTCACTGAACTCAATTTCCCATCACAACTCATAATTTCCTCAAACCCTAACAAGGTTTTCTTTAAGTCCACCAAATCACACAATATCGATTCTAAACTAGTATGGGGGTGTATGTAATACAAAACTAAGCTAATGGTTCAGTAATTACCTCATTTGGCAACTCAAGAATTTTCTTGAGTTGCCCCTAGTGGCCAAAATCCTTGCTTTCTTGGTCCAATGTGTAGATCTTGAGCTTGTGCACACTTTTAATGAAATGGGGGTAGGGTTTTGGTGAAGTTTTAGAGATGAATTGAGGGCTAGAAGGTGGAGGGAAAATGAGGTGCAGGAGCAGCAGCAGCATGCAAAGAAGAGGGAGAGAGAAATGGTGAAGAAAATGGAGGAATGGCTAAGTCTTGGTCAAAGGTTACCCTCTCACTCTCTCACCCATACCTCACTATCTTATTCCTTTCCCATTTTCTTTTTCTTTTCCATTCTCAAAAAACCCTTCTCACAAGAATAGTAACCCCAAATAATATGATAGAAAATGCACAAGTGTGATAAAAAATGATATGTGCATATTTTGCACAAAATTGCTAAAAACCCGATTAGCGATTTTTAATCGCGATTAGCACTAAATTAACATATAACTAATTATAAAAACTTAAAAATGGTATAATTCCATAAAATAACCTATTTTAGAATTTTCCATAATTTTTCCAAATTTTTCTGTATTTAATTATACCTAAATATTAAAATATTCAATAAAATAATATTAAATTATAAAAATTCCAAAAAATAATATTTTATTTTTTTGAAATGTTACAAAGAAGAAGCTAAACTAAAGTACACTAAAAGAGATGGAAAAGAACACATGAAGAAGAGCTTTGGCTTGGCACAAAACTGGGCTATTTATAGGCTGCGTGCTGAAACCCTTGCGCAACATTCTGGCACTAAATGAAATGAGAAAGCTACCCCCAAAATTTGGTCAGATGATGACAGGAACCCGACATTTGGAGGTGGTTCCGCCGCGGTTTTGTGGAATTGTGGTCTCGAATTTTCTGGGTTTCCTTGTGTTGCCATCTTATGTTGTTCTATATGTCCCAAATTGCAAATTGCCTTCACAATTTCTTCAGATCTGCACAGTCCAAACATAGCTACACTTTTGATTGATTTGACCTTTCTCCCTCGAGCTCCGCGCACCCATTGATTCTTATGCTGCCCCTCTCATGCTCCGTGCTTGTCCGAGACACGAATGACCACTGTCATATGTCTTGTCTCTGGAACTGGTACGCGGACTGGACGGATACGGATGACAGGAACCCGGCATTATCTGTTGGCTACAGATGTTCTGTATTTTGGCATAATAGTGGAGATTTTGTATCATTTGTGTTATTTTGGACTAGGAACCTGTAGCCTGTAAATATGTAGCAAACACGGATTAAAAGCACCTACCTATAAACAAACGAGCATAAGAGTGGGAGGTAATAAATGCAATATTCTGGTATGAACAAATACCCCCAAACTTAACTTTTGCTCGTCCCGAGCAAAACCAATTATTCACAAAAAGTCTTAACCTCACTTTCCCCGGGAACGCGATTGCACTGAGCTCGTGCAACAAGCCGTTAAACCTCTAGGTGTCCCTAGTAGGAGGAGTGTTGTCTCCTGAGGGTTTTCAACGGATTACACCCACAAAATCCCGTCAAGACAGTGTCATAAGTTAATATCGATTCTACTCCTACAGTTTAGTTTCTAGGTTAGAAACTCTATTATCCTAAGTTAGAAATATCCAACCCTTATATTTCACGCCTCCTATCTACTTAACTTCAGATCCTATACGTTCCAAAAATGTTTAGAAAGATATTGGTATCTCCTGAGTTTTCCTTCTAAAGTGCGGTCTTAAATCAGGGATTTTTATCAACTTTACAGAAAACTTAAGTCTTATCTTTTATTTCTATCATTTATCCAAACATCGATTGTATACCCCTACGTGTGTGTATATTTGCACCCCTACACTTAAGAATTAAATTCAAGCTATAATACCCTTGCCCTAATACCGAATACTACTTCTTTTCATTTAATGATGGATGGTTTTGCTCACACACCTTTCATGCGACTATTAATGCTTCTTGAGGTACTAACGGCCGATTACTGAATGTGTGAACTTAAAGCGTAAATAGCAGTTTCCAGGTCTTGACTTTATTCTATTTTTTCTTTTTCTTTTTCAAGACCGGATATATTTTTCACTGATGCTCTTTTTTGGTGTTTAGCTTTACTTACCGTTTTTTCTTTCATACTAGGTTTTAAGGCAAGAGTATTTCTAGGTATCCTCTACTATCCCAAGTTTCAAGGTACGTGTAAGTGCAGTTTGTAGGGTATATACTTTCTAAATTTGAACTCAAGAAAATAAACTATTTTTCAGGCTTATCCTTCAGTAAAGCTTCAATATTTTCCCCTCATCTTAACTTAACTCAAGAACTGAACTCAAGATTACCTACTTCTAAAAAAAACTGTAAGGACGTATAATCACCAAGTTTAAACAGAATGAGGGTTATTTTTAGGATTTTCAATTCCTAAGCCTAGAATTTAGTTATTTCTAACATATCAACTAAACTTTCAGAATAAAAAATCTAAGTAACCCTATTAGCTAACTTGACGACAAAGTTTTTATATTTTGGAAAATTTTCGATTTTTTATGGGTTTTTTTAAGGTATGCAAATGCAGAATATACAAATGAATGCGAAGGAAAAAAGCTTACCGAGCACACCCCCAAACTTAAACTTGACAGTGCCCTCACTGTCTGGGTACACCGAGAGGGTCAAAATTGTCGGCGCTCTCCAAAAGAAAATCTTATACAAAAAAAAGAAAACCAAAAATATATACACAAAAAGGTCCCCCCCAAACTTAAGTGAAAAAGTGTTTCCACTGTTTAGCGTTGAAGTTCAGGATCGGGGGGGAAAGAACAGTATCAAGCTATACAAGGCCTTACACAGGCCAAAAGTGAGCACCAACCATTCAAAGATTTTATCGCTATAATATAAAGGTTGGTGGAAGAAGGCGTAGAGAAAAGAGATGGAGAATACGCGAGATCGTATGGAGATAGAAGTGGTATACGGTCTCGGTATATAAGAAGAAGAATGGCGGAAGGGAGAAAGAAGTGGAATACGAACTTGAGGGTGGAAATGGATTGAATAAATTAGTACAATCTGTAATGATCGATGTGAAAAGATGGATTGTACTAATCTATCAATATGGCGAGAAATTGGGTCAGATCCTTCAAGATTCATGAGAAACCATGGGTACGCCAAACTTGGTAAACCAGACAATGGAAATGGAAGTGATACGGTTACTTGCAAGGTCGGAACGATGGAAAGGATGGAGGTAGGTGATTGAGGAAGGTTATCGGTTAAAGGTTCAGGAGGGTGTACACGGTCAACGAAAGGAACATAATTAATTGGAAAATCCGACTCATCAATTAAAACTGGTTCATCCTCAGTACTATCCTCAATAGTCTCCTCAAAATTCAGCTTATCCATGCAAATTTCATCAAAATCAAGACGCATATGAAGTTCGGGAAAAATAGTTAAAGACTCGGGATGATGAATTGGAGAGAAAACTCATCCAAAACTGTGGGTACATCATCCGAAATATTCCCAGCGTCAATATCCTCAATCAAGCGAAAATCAATTTTCTCAGACACCTCTTCAAGAGCATGGATTTCAATCAATTCTGGTTCTAAGATGGAGGTGTAGAGATCAAAAGGTTTGGCATAGGTTTCACTCGAAAGGGACCCTTCACAATCGGGTAAATCAAATACTACAAAGTCATACAACTCACTAATACTTCTATCTTTAATTGGTGAATCGTTTGGAACACTTGATAGACTTTCAGAACAGGAGTTGTGGGATTCAATTTGGGATGGGTAACTTTGATTTGGAAGGGTGTATGACTCACTCCCTCCACTCAAATTCACAGCCTGTCCTACCGCCTCATCATACATTGGAAAATTTGGAGCTAGTTGAAAACTAGCTACCGGGTCACTAGGTTGTATGAGGGCGGCCATGGACGCATTCAAATCCATCATCTGTTGGCATGATGCTTCCCTAAAGTCTTCCAATGACTGTTCCAGACTAGACATGGGTTATGAAGGGGTTTCAGTAAAAGATTCAAACTCGTTTGGATACTGGAAAATCCCAAAAGGCTGAGGAGAAGCAATGTCTAGGGAAGTTGCAAATGTCGGGTAGGATTGATTGGAATTGAATAGTTGGACAGGAGTATGATCAACATTTGGATAAGAAGGTGAATAGAATTTTTGATCCAAAGAATTGGAAGTGGAGAAAGGAGTGAAAGATCGGCTACGGGATTATTCGATTCGTTCTGCAATAGACATACATCTTGGAGTTACAACAGGACTCAGAGAAGGGGTATCAACCTAAGAAGGGGTGAATGTTTGAAATGGTTGATATGAAGTGGATTGCGGAGTCAAATTGTTCATCTTAGACGTATCTATCCGATCTTTCAAAGAGATTTTGGGATGGATGGGTCGTTTGAAATTCGACCAAAGCAAGAACCGTAAGATGTTATGTCTGGTTGTGGGTACCAAAATTCGGCAAGAGTTTTTCTAGGTGGAGTACCCATGATATGATGAGAAGAAGAAGGAAAGGAAGGGAAAAAGAATGTGGATTTTTTTTTTATTTATTTTTATTAAAAAAATGTTTGTTTTTAGAGTTTTTGAAATTGTTTGTTTGAAAGAATACAGAATTATGGGACTAAAATTTACAATCACAATCACAATTACAAAATGCACAAACACACCTAGAGCTAGGGTCACCTAGGTCAGCTAGACAACTCCTAACTGTTCCAAAGGGCTAGAAATATGACCTCAAACCGCTTCTTCACCGCCAATTGCGGCCAGGTAAGTGCCAGGTGAGTGGGAGGCTCTCCACTACAAGTAGTGACCCTAATTAAGTAACCACTCGTCTTAAACACACTTGCCTAGACACCGCAAAGTCAGGTTAGGATCAACGGCCGATGCCTACAACTAGTCCTCTGTCCTATTGAGCGCGACATCCTTAGGGCTGAGTCTGGTATTTTTTATTAGCTCAAGGTAATGTGTATGCAATTAGTGATTTGTGGGGTCTTAGCAAGGGTGATGAAATCCCTACCCAATCTGAATTGGTGTTATTGCCCCTTAATGTCCGTATTAATATATGCAAAGCGGTAAACAAAACAAAATCTAAAACAACAAAAATTTATTTGGCGGCCGTTCAATCTGTGCAAAGAAACCTGCAGAAAATACAGTATAGTGGAACTCACAGAGAAGATAAAAGAAAAGAGAAAGGGCAGAAAAAATTTGGGGCACAGAGGCCTCAATACAGCCGCGGAACCGCGGCCTAAGCCCCCCTTTAACCGCGGTTCCGCGGTCAAAATATGGAGTTGGGGCTTCAACTTGGGTCCCTGCACTCCCCTTGATCTCTACTCCAAAATAAAATGCTCTGTTTCTTGATTGAATTACTGTACTTACTCCAGATTAGCCTGCACACTTGCACACAAAAATTATCAAAAATAACAAAAAGATTTATTTTATTTTATTTACAATTTTATATATATACAAAAAGAATATTAACCCGAATAACAAGAAAGAAAATACGTTACCGTCTCCCCGGAAACGGCGTCATTTGATCGCACGCTTTTGGCGTGTCGGATGTTCAAAGTTCTAAAGTTATAACCGCGATAAGGACGGTGTCGCTTCGCAGCTAGCCAGTTGAGCCCGGGTCGATCCACAGGGAGATGGTTGTATGTCCGTTCGAGTTGTAGACGAGTCAATAAAGAATGTGTAAATGTATGTTCAAGTCTATCCTAAGTGTTCGTATGCAAGTATAAAGTTGTTAAGAAAAGATACGAAAGTGTAAGCTAAGGAAATCCGCACTCAAAACCTTTGAGCCGAATCTTGACCAATTGAAGCTAGAGCAATCAACAACAACGTGGATTACGGGATTTAAGCACTGTATTCGTGGAATCCGGCTTATTGACCCTTGTCCTTCCGTTCTTGACTCTTGCATTCGCCTCCGGCCAAACCGAACGCAACCGGTCGCGGTTAGGAATCACTGTTACCTTGGTAGGGTAGGGTGCCTAACGGAGCGCTTGCGTAATGTTTGGGCGGAGTTCAAAGGAAAATAACGGGAAAAGGAAATGAGCAAAGAAACATTAACTTACAATATCGTATTTATTCTTAACAACACCATATTAACAACCATTCACAAAACGAACCAAAAAGAGAGAACAAAAGAACAAAGAAAAGAAAAGATTACAAGTAAGTAAGTGTATGGAATTTAAAGTGCAAGAAAATAAAGCAAGGTAATAAATTGCATGAATGTAAAAGAGCTTGAAAGAAAAGTGCAAGAAAGAAAATACTAAGGACCATGGAACAAGTTACACACCATGGGTTTAATAACCAAACTTAAACTTGCAAGCTCAATTACGAGGTTGCAAGATCAAGAGAGAGCTAAAAACCCAAGGTAAAATAAAGCACAAAAGAGACTTTATTCCTTCTAAAATGATACAACCTTTGAGATCAAGTACCAACCCTTAAACCTTCAAGCTCAATGAAGAGGTTGAAAGATCAAGAGAAAGTAAGGATCTCAAGGGGACTAAGCTAAAGAATGATACAATGTAACCTTCATCTTCATTTCATCATCCACTCAAAAAGCTCTCACTACAATTTTCATGGAGGAAAGAATGAAGAAGAAGAAGAAGCTAAACTGAACTACACTAAAAGAGATGGAAAAGAACACATGAAGAAGAGCTTTGGCTTGGCACAAAACTAGGCTATTTATAGGCTGCGTGCTGAAACCCTAGGGTAACATTCTGGCCCCAAATGAAATGACAAAGCTACCCCCAAAATTTGGTCAGATGATGACACAAAATCGCGGCGGATCCGCCGCGGAAACCCATATTTGGAGGTGGTTCCGCCGCGGTTTTGTGGAATTGTGGTCTCGAATTTTCTGGGTTTCCTTGTGTTGCCATCATATGTTGTTCTACATGTCCCAAATTGCAAATTTCCTTCACAATTTCTTTAGATCTGCACAGTCAAAACATAGCTACACTTTTGATTGATTTGACCTTTCTCCCTCGAGCTCCGCGCACCCATTGATTCTTGTGCTGCCCCTCTCGTGCTCCGTGCTTGTTCGAGACACGAATGACCACTGTCATTTGTCTTGTCTCTGGAACTGGTATACGGCACTGGACGGATATGGATGATCGAAACCCGGCTTTATCTGTTGGCAACAGATGTTCTGTATTTTGGCATAACAGTGGAGATTTTGTATCATTTGTGTTATTTTGGACTAGGAACTTGTAGCCTGTTAATATGTAGCAAACACGGATTAAAAGCACCTACCTATAAACAAACGAGCATAAGAGTGGGCGGTAATAAATGCAATATTCTGGTATGAACAAGTATCGATGCCCAGTCTCGAAACTCCCACGACTAGGGACACTTTCAGGATGTGCATTTAGACCACCCAACACCCACGTATATGATCACCATCATATTGCTGGTAGTCAAGCATGAATCATATGGGCTCTATCAACATGTAATAGTGATATGCAATGTCACCTGAAGCATGTACACGATGATAAAGACAAAGCAGATAGCATACTATCATCACGAGTAAGACTGACCTACCGGTATAGGTCATCCCTCAATCATTGCAATTACGTGCCTGCGATCCAATAATTGAACTGAGGGCACTATAGCCAACAAATAGAGCTAATAGGATTCTTGCTTGACTACCACTATTATGTTGGCAATCATATACGTGGGAGGTGGGTGGTCTATAAGCACATCCTTAAATTTCTCTAGTCGAGGGAGTATCGTGACTGGGCATCAATACTCCGGAGTATACTAGTGTATACTTTTCGAGACCCCGACGATGGGCAGTGGCCAGTCTCACAGTCCATTGGTGTCAGTTAGTCACCTAAGGTAGTATACAGGTGCTCATTGGGTTATGGGTTACACTGGACGGACTCATAGGGGAAATGGTAGATGGTATTATACCTATTGTCAGATAGCAGTTCTCAAGTGACATGGGTACAGGTTAGTTTGTCGAACTGAGATCGTCATTTTTCTCGTGTGAGTTCCCACTATACTTTGATTACTACCCTACCACGGCTCAAAGGAGTCATGCAAACAGGTTTTATTTGGGTACAGTCCCGAGCCACTTGGAGGCAGTGTGCGGATATTCAAGGATTTGTCTCCCCCGGTATTGGGGTAGATGTTGCACTGTACACGGGTGATCATCACCAGAAATTCTTGGCCAAGGTGGACGAGATTTACTGATTTGGATCAGTAATTTCTCAGTGGGTGATGTGCTTCACAATGACACAAAATATCGCGTTATTAAGGGTCTTATTTTATCCACCCCTCTAGACCCGGTATGCAATACTCTTAGACGAACAGACTGGGCTATATGGAGATTGTCATAGACAGGCTCAGTAGAGGTACGGATGGGTTTGCTCATCGACCTTCCTTTCGCTCAATACCTAGATAGTCGTTAAGCCTATGGACATTTTTCCTTAGCTCCTCCTCCTTCTTCACTATTTGCTCTCTTGAGCTTAGATTTGAGAGAAAAAGATAGTGGAAAATTCTTACATCTCCACTTGTCATTCTTAGCAAGCTTGGAGGGTCGGTTGCTTCACTAGGTGAAGCCGGAGTTTGGATTATTTCCCTCGGGTGGATCATCTTTGGCGAAGGAGGACCGTCTTTCAAACACGATCCGAAACTCTTGAGAGCATGCTAGATTCCAACCCAATTAGAGCAAATGAAGACGCTACAAAGGTTGTGATTTCTATCTAGTTATGGTTCTAGTTAGGTGTTTGGTTAGATTCTTTGTTTAGGGTTTCTAGTGCCACGAAAATTTTTGTTTTTGAATTCCGCATTGGTCGTGGGTTAGCGGTGAGGATACTAGGAACCAACAAGAACTGCTGCCTGACTATAGGTATAATACCATCTAGTATGTTCCCGGCGAGTCCGTAAAGTGTAACTCATAACCCAATGAGCACATGTATACTATCTTTGGTGACTTACTAATAGCAATTGTTGTGAGATCGGACATTGCCCCTTATCTGAGTCAAGAAATGTATACACTAGTCTACTCTGGAATATTGATGCTCAGTCTCGATATTCCCACTACTAGGGATGTAATAACCAGTTTCAGTTGTACTTTCTTCCATATTTTAATAAAATTTTCCGGATATTTTTTCCTTTTTCCTATTCTATTTAAAACCCTAAACCCTATATTCCTAAAACCCTAACTCTTTTAAAACCCATACGCACGCCGGCCCACTCTCAAGCCAATATCTCCCTCTCTTTTCTCAACCCTAACCCGGCCCAAAAGCCCAGCAAACCCCAGCCCAAACCCTCAACCCCAAGTCCGAGTTCCCTCTCATTTTCTCTCTCTCCCCCTTTCTTTTCTTCTCTCTCTCTCTCTCAACCCTGACTTCTTATTCTTCCTCGTCTCCCCCTCTTTCGCCATCTGCCCGCAAGACTCGCTCCCATCCAACGGCCATGACCTAGCCCCCTCACTCAACCTCCTCCATAAAATCTTTGTTGACCCCCCTCAACTCCTCAACAACTCGATCTCTCTTTCTCTTAATCCCATTCTCTATCTCTCTCCATCTCTCTCTTTTTCCCCACTGTAAACTCCATCACCGGTCACCGCCGATCATCTCTCGTCACCAACACCATCTCCCTCACCGCAGCCACCTCCTCACCACCATCGCCTCGACGGTGACGTGCTCTTTAACAACCAAGCTCGTCCCCTCTCACAAACCAACCCATCAACAACACCGAGCTCCTCTTCCTCTCACCGGAAACACCACTGCCCTAAACCTCTACCGTCGAGCTCTTCACCTCACCAGCACGACCGCTACTTCGCCTCGCTCACTAACTTCCTTGTCGACCCCAACCGAGCTTCATCTCCTCCCTCGCTGCCTACCACCCGCTGCCGCACTCGCCACCGGATCCACGACACCGCTGACCTCACCTTCATCACACTCCTCCAAGCCACCAGCCACCAACACCTACTGCACCAAAGCCCACTACCCATTGCACCCACTTTCTCCTTGTCATCCCCTCGTCGCTGCCGACTCCTTACTGAGCTCCCCTCGCTTCCTGCCACCGGAGCACCGCCTTCGACACCTCACCGCCGTCACCGCCTCTACACTTAGCAGAGCATCTATCCCTTTAGCCGACGATTCCATTGGCTAAAGCTACAACCATGCCCTCTGTGCCGTCAGCCATGGTTTAAGCGCCGCTGCACCCATCGATGGAGCCATAGTGCCACCATCACCAAGCTCGTCGCCGACACTCCACAGTGACTGGCCGAGCCTAATCCCAAGCTTAGTCATGCGTAGTCGCGCGCGTGTCGTGGTCATGCCGTGACGTTTCCATCTTTGTGCCATGACGTTGCTGCTCGTCATCGTCGTCACTGATGTGCCGTGATCACCGCCAGGAAAGTGAATCCCGCTTGCTCATACATGCTATATATATTAGATAAGTTTGGTAGTTCTATTATGATCCTAAGCACATATGTATTTTCTTGAATCATATGCCATGATCGAATCGTGTTTCTAGCGAACGATTGTCGTTGGTGTTTGTGATTTGGAACTCGTCTAGTGGTTGCTATTTTTAGTGTGATAATATTTAGAATTTGCATGGATTAATGCTCATGTTAATTAAGTATATGAAATAGATACCCCGAATGACACCCATATGCATAATCGAGATTGTTCGATGTGAAACCCTAGACCAAAACATATCTTAAAATGGTGGAGCTTATGATCGATAAATCCCTTTACTGTTTAAAAATGTCATATGGAAATTTGAATGCAAACTAACACAGTTTCACATATGAAATGACAACCCCGAGAACCAATACGAAATCTGGAATTACTGCATACATTGCTGTATTAAATTCATAGTAATTTGCATATACCTCGTATCATGGTGTACTTAGACTCGTTACAAAGAAGGCTGAATAATCTATGATTCTGTGGAGATGATTATTGAACATTGTATCATTTCGATAGTGAAAACTGAAGAGATTCATGGCTCTGGATTGCAGTCCAGAGAAGAAATCTCTGCTAATACCTTAAACTAAACATCTGTAACTTACTATTCAATTTTGAAAATGTGAGGAACCCTATATCAATATTTAGGAATTTGGGTTAGTTTTCTAATGGCACTAGTTTCACCAAATTCAAGTATCATTTAATATTTATAACATATTCTAAATTTCTGATGGATACGGCTGATTACTGCAGTATCAGTTTTTACATAGCAACGGTAAAATGAGAATAACCCTTAGCACACGATGCCTATTTCTGATCTGTCTTGTACTTTAAACTCCTGAATGATAACCCTAAAATACATTGAACTATAGAGACGCCTAACTGTGACTGTAACTAGGGGTAAAACATGTTTGAAAATGGACTTTCAGTTCAGAAACTGTAATTCCAGTAATGAACACTCATATTTAAACAACCGTATCTCCCAAACTAGAAACCCGATTGACTCGAAACCAATTTTACTGCTTAATAATCAAGTATACTTCATATTCCTTTTATATTATTTTGCCTAACTTTTTATGTGTGAATAACCGTGATTTTTCCAACCTGAATAACACTGGTTGCCGATGTTTTTTTCCTAAGGTATTTTATTGCATTTCCATTATATTACATGGTTGTTTTAACCTTAGTGCATAGTGATCGTTTGCATTGATACCCGAGTGATTATAGCGCATTATCGAGTAATAGTGATATCAATTGATTGTGTCAAGTACGCTAGCGATAGTGATTGAAAGAGAAAGTGATAAAGTGATAGTGATTGAATAATTAAATTGAGCCGCGAAAGTGATGCGTACTTGTACACGTCCAGTTCGATACGTGAACATAACTGTAATCGGGGATATGTGATAGTTGGTTAATGAATGCATGTAGTGAAAGAAGAGTCCACTTAAAAATCACCTAACATGAATCTCGGGTGCCGTTGTCCCATGGGGTTTACAAGGCCTTGTACTAAACATGTTGTTAGTCCGCGGCGTTTATATTGGACTACTCTCGGATACACTCATACCTTCATTACTGAACTATAAATTAACATATTAAAATAGAAATGCCAGACTCATGATACCTTACCATGACACATATGTTACACTTCTTACCGGCTCATGCGATTCTACGCACTGTCATGGCTTTACGCCAGCTATTTCATGTTCACTATTAGCGTACATATTACATTTCTTTACCTTATTGTCACGACCCGAATGAGTGGAACATGACTGGCACTTAAATCACATAACGTCTAAAGGTGTAGCATGATCTAAGTAAGCCAAAGCCCAGAAATCAAAACCGTTTAAAGAAATAGAGTGAAGGAAAAACTTGTTTAAAAGTTAACTTAAACATAGAAGAGTTACATTGAAAATCTTTACAAGAAGCTCAAGTTTTATAAAAATTTCAGCAGAGTTTCCTTTGTAAAAACTGGCCCCAAAAGGGTATAAAATATGAATATACATAAGCAATGGATTAAGGCATCCCCAAGTGGGAGTTATCTCTTCGCCGAACGGCAGAACACAACCACAAGCAAGATATATCATTAATATGAAATAAACAGTTTAAAGCAAGAAAAACAGAAACAAGTATAAAGTCGGCTCACACGAGCTCGACATCAGAAATCAGAATATATATACACAAGTCTCACAAGCTTACAGTCTAAGTCCAATATACAAATGGTGGAAATGGTAGATGGAGTGTACTAGATACAAAAGTAAATATACAAGGTGGGAACAAAAGAATATCCTCACAAACCCACCTACAAGCAAACAGCAAGTCGATACAAAGGGAGCAGAAGAAGAAATACGCCTGCTGCTACTATGCTGACAGGTCGGACCTGCAAGACACTATGGCACAACGGGGGTTAGTTACCAACTCGTGAGTAGTAAGTAACATCTAATAAGGCTATCGTAAGTATATACGCAAATGCGTCACAACCTACATATACAATTATGATGCAATGCACTAGTATGAATGCGACATGAATGAATGATCAACATGAAATCTGAAAATACTTGTACGAGAAAGTCTGTGTTCCTATCTTAGTAAAACTTTTGTATAATAAGACTGGAGTATCATTAATTGAAATCGATAGAAATTCCATGTCAAGCATCGACACAATATATGTATATATCAATATCTCAATAGCCGTCTCTTAGATCGACCCTCAAATCTGTCACATCCCACGACTCCGGTCAGTATCCTCCGAATAACCGCCGGGCCAATAATAACCGGTAGGTAGTGCTTCCACTGCAGTGATCATCGTCTACAACTCGAGCTTCTTGCTCCTGCGTACCTTACCTGGTCCACTATGTACCCGAGATGGTTCATCCTACTCATCGAATCGGGTCTCGAAAACCAACTCAAATCAAGAAAACTCATGGTGGACGCCATACACATCATATTACGAGAAAACCGCAACTTGCATTTTTTAAGTGATAATAAGTTTAAAAAATTCTTGCGGTTATCCCCCAAATCCAGAAGTCTCATAACTATTGAAATCTCCAAAAAGAATCACAATATATGACCATGTCGGTAATGATGGATGTCTATGATATCAATAATATGCAATGCGATGTATGACTAGAAAGCTATATTTGAATGATGATGTAATGAGGTATATGACTAGAAAACCTACATATCCATCCTGATGCATTGAATATACAATTAAAAGTCTACATATCATACATGATGCAAAATGCACAGATGCCAATTTAAGCAAGTTCTATAGTGTTCGTGACATAGCAATTACCAATGGCGTGTGTGCTCGCATAAAATAGTGTACGTGCGGCATGAACCAATGGTAATAGTGCAAGTGTCCTAGGTGATAATATCATATGTAAGAAGATGCAAATCAATGAGATAAATGACTGGGAGACTACACATATGAATACAAGAACTACAAATAATCCTAACTATCGGGCGCCTTGCGCCATCCAAACGATCCCCCATAGATGTGTACATTTACTCACCGAAACGCCTCGGCTAATGTAACATTTCAAAAATATAAAATATTATTTTTGGAAATTGATGATGCTCAATATTGGCGGTCCCCAAGATCAGGACACGTGGCAGATGACGTGTCCCACGACTCAGAAGAAAGGGCCTACGGGGGCCGACCAGGCTACCCTGCACCCGACCTGCAAGCGCGAGCTGGCCCTCCTCGGGGCCCCCTGCGAATTGGCCTCCTCGGCCCCTCAGCTCATCCCGAGCTGCCACAGGACCAAGACTCCTTGGCCTCCTCGCTCTTCCCCGAGCTTCCGGCAGAGGTTTTCTTCCTCCGCCCCCCGAACGACTCAACCACTCACACGCGTAACGGCCGCTCCGCGAATCTCGCCATGCGCAGATTTTACGCCAGCAACATCCCACGTTCCACGCCATCACGATCCCCATTAATAGGCGATCCGCTCTCTACGCGGGCGTGACGTCGGGAGCATAACTGCCGGCGAGATCCTCACGCCTGCTGTTGCATGCCGCCACCGCTATATAAGCCCCCATCACAGAGGGGTCAAGTAAGCCATTCTTTAATCTTCTAAGCCGTTACTCTGCTCGGATCTCATCACTAACTTGATCGTCGGAGGGTCCTTGGTGGTACCAAACCACCCCGGGACTTCTTTTCAGGTACTCGGCACCAACTCCTTATACCACCTCTTCCACCAAAACCAATTGAGACCCACACGCAACAGAAGATAATCATCAGAATCTACCGGGAGATCGACGGAAAACAACATCTGACGGAGACCCGAAAAGGACCTCTATCAGTTGGCGCCGTCTGTGAGAACGCTCCACAAAACACAAAGTTGGCCTTCCTATCTCCGCCTAAATGGTATGAAGCCACCCTGAAGATCACGGTACCAGCCGCCGCCTTCCGCACACCAAAGGCATGGATGAGCCGCCTCCAATGACTGTCATCGACGCCGTTGCAGGCCGGATAGATCGGCTGCAATCCCTCGTGGAGGCGGTCGTCCGTGTCCAAACGGCCAGGCCTGGGCCCCAGATCGACGCTCCACCGCCTCCAGAAGGCTCTGCCCCTGTCTGGACGGCCGACCACCAGCAGGCTGCGTCCCCTGGCCACCGATCTCTCGAGCCGATACTCCCTGAGGCCCGCTTGGCGCCCCAGGGCTCCACGCCAAGGTCCGTCACCAGAACGCCTCACCTCGAGCCTCCTCGCGACCCTTATCCCCCTGAGGAGATGTCAATCACCTCGCCTATCCACAGGCATGGTCGACACCACCACCATCGGCGGGGCCGCACAGAAGGGGTCCGCCCCGGCGACTCGAGAGCCACCTCGCCCCGGGACCAAAGGCACCTCATCGAGAGGAACCAGAGCCGCTCCCAGACGCAGGTCACCCGCAACGGAGGACAGGGATCCCAAGACGTCGATTCCTCGAGATACCACGGCCGGCTCGACGCCCTCGAGAAGAAAATTGAGGGCATGCGCTGGGAGGCTCGCCTCCCGAGTGACGGAGCTAAGTATGCCTCCGACTCGCTCACAAAGCCGTTCACCGAGGAATTGCTCGCCGTCCACGTCTCCTCGCGCAACAAGCCCCCAAAGGTCTCTCTGTTTGAGGGGAAAACCGACCCGAAGGACCATTTGGACGCTTTCACCGCGGGGATGAGCTTCCAGGATCACTCCGACGCCGCCCAGTGCAGAGCCTTTCCGGCCACCCTTATCCGCGCAGGTCGGGACTGGTTTCGGGGGCTCGAGCCCCGCTCGATTTCGACCTTCGACGAGCTAGCTACTTAGTTCCTCAGCCATTTCATGAAGAACGATCGACAGAAGCACACGGTCGACTACCTCTTCACGTTTAAGAGTGGGGACAAGGAAACGTTCAAGGCCTACATTACCCGTTTCTACAATGCCCTTTTCGAAGTTCCCGAGCACTGGGACGAAACCGTCATCACGGCGCTTAGATCTGGTCTGAGGCACAAGGAATGGTTACGCTCCTTCGCATTGGCGCAGCCAAAGACCATGGCCGAGGTCAAGGCGTGGATCGAGCGCGAGGTTCAGCTGGAATCCGAGGTGAATGCTAACCTCCCCCAGGCAGAACGGCCCGACCTGAAGAAGAGGGCTCGGGAGGAGAGGCCGGAGCGTCAGCAGCCCTACCATCCGAAGTTCCAGGAGTATACCCCCCTCAATGCCTCCATCACAGTGTGCTGGAGGAGGCCCAGAACGAGGGGTTCTTCAAGTTCCCTCCGATCCCGTGTCAGGCCGCAAAGCGAGCCCGGGGCCCCTACTGCGCTTTCCATCGGGTACTGGGCCACGCCACGGAGGACTGCAAGCAATTGAGGGACTACATCGAAGAGCTCATCCGGTCTGGGCACCTCGCCGCCTACTTGAGGGACAAACGACAGGGCGACCGCGAGCAGGAGCAGCATCATCCTCCCGCCGACCTTACCATCGGTCAGATCATGCTCATTTTGGCTAACGGCCAGCCCGGAGCTCAGGGAGCCCCATATCCTATGCCAAGCGCGGAGGCCAACAACCCTTCAGGGAGCTCGGCCCAAGCCAATAAAGTCATCTACTAGCCTTTACCTTTCTTCTAAAGGAATGTAAATTCTTCCTAGGATCTATTGTTAATTTAATAAAGATCAATGGAGCATTGCGAAAAGGAAAGAGAAGCATTGTTTATTCAAAAGGTATTATGGGCTCCTCGGCTATACATGCAAAAAGAAAAGAAAATTACAACAGTGGGGGAAGGGGGTGCAGCGAGCACTGCTCGTGGTACTCGGTAAAGATCTCCACCTACCAGGGCCTCGCAAGGTCCAACCTCTGTCCCCGGTTCCCCCCATGAGCATCGATTCCGAGCCTCAGCTCGTAGCATTCATGGATGAGCGCCTCTCAGCGGGCCAGCCGGTTCGCAGAGATTAGGCCGAAGCGCCTCAAAGACCGCAGCTTGCCCACGGCCTTGTCATAGAGCAGCTCAGACAGGGGGTTGTAAAGCCCCGGCGATGCCCTCCAGATGGAGTACATCAGCAACAGCAGCATGGAGGAGCATCCAGCCGAAATGGTCCTCAATGCTCCCGTAAACCAGCTGCACCGTGTCCTCGGTACAGTACGGATCGTAAAGGTACACATCTTCAAAGTGGACGATGTCAGGGATGGTAAAAGGGAAGTCCTGCATTTTCGACGACTTGTTTATGAGGGATGGAAGGACCGGTGCTCCTTCAGCCTTATATAGCCCACTGCGCAGCCCAACAGTCGCCCGCTTTCACCCAGGGAGTTGCTGCCACGCGGCAGCCATCAAGCCTTCTCCGGTGGAATCGAAGTGACGCGCCCCTAGCGCTTCGCCTCCCCCCGCATTCAATGCGCTGGCTACACGCGCCGTTGCCCGGACCGTTCCCAATCCCCGCACCTGCAGCTGGACGGTCGGGCTACACCTCATCAAGATTCAACCCAGCAGCTACCCTGCTTGGTCACCCCTGGCGGGTAGCTTCCCTACCGCAACGCTAGGGATCAGAAATCCCTCCCAGACGCAGTTGAGCCGGAGGACCTCTCGCTCGGTTATCCCCAGCGGGCAGCTTCCCTGCCACAACGCCGGGGATCAAAAAGCCCTCCCATAGGCAGCCGAGCCTGAGGATCCCTCGCTCGGCTATCCCTAGCGGGCAGCTTCCCTGCAACAACGCCGGGGATCAAAAAGCCCTCCCAAAGGTAGTCGAGCCCGAGGATCCCTCACTCGGCAATCCTTCAGGATAAAAGCCCTCGCCAAGAGGCACCGGGAAGTAACCCTGCCCGGCCAAGGGTCCTTGGTAGGCTTCTACAGTCCCTCCCGCGCTAAGGACCAAAGTCCTCCCAGAGGCAGTCGAGTCCTTGCTCGGCTATCCCCGGCTGGTAGCTTCCTACCACAACCGACAGGGATCAAAGTCCTCGCCAAGAGGCACTGGGCAGTAACCCTGCCCGGTCCCTGTCCTGAAGGATCATAGCCCTCGCAAGTTGCAACCGAGCAGCCACCATGCTCGGTCAACTCCGGCTGGTAGCTCCCTACCCTCGACGCCAGGGATCAAAAGCCCTCACAAGAGGCACCAAAGCGGCTACCCCGCTCGTTCATCCTAAGCTGGTAGTTGCCTACCTACAACGCCAGAGGTTAAAGCCCTCTCCAAGAGGCAATCGCGCAGCTTCACTACCCGGTCATCCTTAGTGGGCTTCTTACAGCCCCTCCAGCGCTAAGGACCCAAGTGCTCCCAGAGGCAGTCGAGTCCTTGCTCGGCCATCCCTGGCGGGTAGCTACCCTACCACAACGCCAGGGACCAAAAAGCCCTCGCAAGAGGCGACTGAGCAGCTACCCTGCCCAGTCACCCTCGGATGGTGGTCAATACTCGAAATCAGAAATGCCCTGTGGCCCGCGGAGGATCCGATACCCCAGTGAGGGGCGTCAGGTCTATCCAAGTCCAAACGATCTCCCCTCGACTCCGGGGCCTACGGGGATACCTCCTCGGCAGTCCTTGGCATGCTCACCGGCCAGTGATTGAAGTCAACTCGATGGACGATCGCAAGACAGATGGCCAACCTGACATGAAAGCACAACGGTACAAGCAAAGATATCTTGCGAGCATTCTTTACAAACAGATGGTAGGGCACAATTCTATGGAGCCGAAGAAAAACTTTATTACTGCCAAAGAAAAAGTTTTACAAAGGGTATTTTTTAGGCTCCCCATCCTTACAAAATTCAAGAAAACAAAATAAAAGGAGGAAAACGGTGGCTCTACACCTCGGGGCCAGGTACGACCTCGAGGTCCTCGACCTCCACCACGTGGCGTGCCGGGTCCTCAAGGACCTCCTTGCCAGGAACCTCTTCCCCCTGCTCGTGGGCGCCCATGAGGAGGAACTCGGCCCGGAGATCTTCGTCGGCAAACTCCGGCATCCGGGCCTTAACGGCATCGAGGTCGTCGTGCCAAATGCGGGTCGTGGCAACAGCCAAGTCGTCATAGAAGTCTTTCGACTTCTTATATCCCTCCACCGCCCTCGATTCGGCCGACTTGGCAGCCTCGGCCGCCGCCCCCAGCTCCTTCCGGAGGGCCTTCACTGTCCTTTTCAGGTTGCCGGCGAGCACCTGGGCGTCCTCGAGATTGACCTCGGCAATCACCGCAGCCTCGCAGTGCCGGGCCACCTCCCATTTTCCGGCCTCCACCTGGCCTTCCAAGGAAGTGACCCTCTCCGTCATCGCCTCCACCTCCCTCTTGGAGCTCTCTTGCAGCGAGGCGAACTGACCCGCGGCCTCTAGTGCCGGGGCTACCACCTCGGCCTCCATGCGCAGGGCGAGGGCTACGTGCTGGAGAACCTGTAAAACGCGGGAAAAAGTCAGAAAGATGAAGGAAGCACTGAATACCACAATGAACCAAGAAACTTACCTGCACGGACTCTTGGGCGATGGACGCCAGCTGAGCCCTGAAGGTCCCCCTGGGAACTTTACTCCCGGCCGAGGTCTCTGTTTCATGCAGGAGGCTATCTGCAACGGACAGCCCCAATGGCACCGCGAACCGGAGGCCTCCTTCCTCCACCATGGTCGGTAACGACCGATCCCGGGAGGGCCTCCGGGAGCTCCTCTTGAGCGGCTCCAAGGGAGTGCCGATCTCCTCTTCCGAGGCCGAGTCTTCCTGGATCAGGGCCCGCTTCTGGCCCGATGCTCTACTGGGACCCAGGGTAGGATCCGCCTCCGGGCGCTCGCGGGACACCGCCACTAGAGCGGTAGGAGCCGAGGTGGGCTTCGCACGAGAAGAACTGGAGCCTCCGGCCCTCGTAGGCTGCCTCGGCTGACGCATGGAAGCTCTGAGGGAGGCGAAGTCCATGGATCTTGCACGAAACAAATACCCAACAAATCAGCGACACGAGTAAAACACAAACCCAAAAAAGCAAGCCTAACTTACCGACGAACTCGACGGGGCTAAGCCCGGCCCAGCTCAAGACCCTCTCGGATAGCAGCACGTCAGGTCGGGGGATGGGTTCCTACGACACCACTCTCACCGCGGCGGGGTCATCAGACTGTTTCCCCGGCAGACATTTCTCCCTCGACCACTTGGTAGGCACGGGCCAGTCCTCGCCCTCGAGAGGGGAGACGAAGAAAAATTTCTTTTTCCAATCATGAATGGAAGAAGGCAAGGCCACGACCCCGGTCCCGGCAGCACCCCCCGGCCGCTTCCTGAAAGTGAGATAAACCCACCTCGGGTCGCCCGCTCGATCACCAGGGTGACTCTTGAAGACGAGGGAGGAATCGAGAAGGGGAAGACTGAAGGGAACCACCTGTAACTTCAGGTGGATCAAGAACCTAAGAAGGATCCTCCACGAGTTCGGCACTAACTGGCCGAGGGCCAGACCGAAGAAGTTCAGCGCGGTGACGACCTCAGGAGAGAAGGGCAGGCGCATTCCGCCCCGAAAAGTTTCCAATTACAGGGCGAACTCCCTGCCCCGTACCTGATCTACCTTCTCTCACTCCTTAGCCAGTCGAAGCGTGTAGTACGAGGGGACGTGGAAGCGAGCCTGAGCATTGGCGAGCTCGTCCTCAGGCCTCACCCAGCACGAGGAGCCAGGGGCCACATCTGCCGCCTCCTCCCTGGAGGCGGCCCCCGCCTCACGGTCCCGGGGAGAGGATCCAACCCCTACTCCCTGAGGAGACTCAGACACAGCTAAAGGGACCCTAACACCTACTCCTACAACGTCTACTGATTCTACAGAGGAAGACATCTAACCTTGGAAAAGAAAATCTTCAAGGGCTGAAGGCGAGAGAAGGGAGACAACCGCCAAGCAACCAAGACGTGAGAGAGAGAAATATGAAGGAGTAAGGGCCCTAAAGCGGACCCCACCCATGTATATCGCTGCATACGGCCTCATCCAACGGCGCCCATCATCTCCCACCGAAATGGCTCCTTGTGCCCAGCGACCCCAATCGCTCCACGTGTCAGTCCTGTGCTGGACCGCGTCCTATCAGACGTCGCAGGCCTGCATATGACGCGTCGGCCAATCGACGCCCGACACGTGGGCCGTAGCTTCGGTGGCAGGGTGCACAAACAGGCGCACCTTCTTTAAATGCAGAGATCTCGCCTTGATTCGCTGGCAGAAAAGACCATCGACGGCCCGAGGACTCGTCCTGACAAAACCCTAGAAAGGAGCTCACACCGGGAAACCTGGCAGTCCCCTTCTGACCCGACCTGCTAGCTGATCAGGACAAGAGTGGGGGGCTAATGATGATGCTCAATATTGGCGGTCCCCAAGATCAGGACACATGGCAGATGACGTGTCCCACGACTCAGAAGAAAGGGCCCACGGGGGCCGACCAGGCAACCCTGCACCCGACCAGGCCACGCTGCACCCGACCTGCAAGCACGTGCTGGCCTTCCTCGGGCCCCCCTGCGAATTGGCCTCCTCGGCTCCTCAGCTCGCCCCGAGCTGCCACAGGACCAAGACTCTTAGGCCTCCTCGCTCATCCCTGAGCTTCCGGCCGAGGCTGTCTTCCTCGGTCCCCCGAACGACTCCACCACTCACAGGCGTAACCGCTGCTCCGCGAATCTCGCCATGCGCAGATTTTACGCCAGCAACATCCTACGTTCCATGCCATCAAGATCCCGATTAATGGGCGATCCGCTCTCTACACGGGCGTGACGTCGGGAGCATAACTGCCGGCGAGATCATCGCGCCTGCTGCTGCGTGCCGCCATCGCTATATAAGCCCCCATCACAGAGGGGTCAAGTAAGCCATTCTTTACTCTTCTAAGCCGTTACTTTGCTCGGATCTCATCACTAACTTGATCGTCGAAGGGTCCTTGGTTGTACCAAACCACCCCGGGGTTTCTTTTCAGGTACTCGGCACCAACTCCTTATACCACCTCTTTCACCAAAACCCATTGAGACCCCACGCAACGGAAGATAATCATCAGAATCCACCGGGAGATCGACGGAAGACAACATCTGACGGAGACCCGAATTGGACCTCCATCAGAAATTTAATATTAAAATAATATATTTCGCGAAAAATATTCGATTTGCGAATAGGGATTTTTCGTAAAATGGTATAAGTATATACCAATATTTGGAAAATAATTGGAGATTAAAATGATTTGTTCATTAAAAAGATATTTATCGAATTTTGGCATTTTTATAATTAAATATATGCAAGTTTAAATTAAATTGATTAGTGCACTACTAATCACGACAAAGCCAAATCCGTATCTTTAACATTTTTCCATAGTTAGTGCACCATGTCATGTGCATTTTGTTGCATGTTGTGTTATTTGTTTTTTCATTTGATTTTATTTAAAAAAGAAAAGAAAAGAGTTTCCATGAGATATTTTGAGAGAAAAACAAAATAGATATTTAGAGAGAGTGTGAGCTTAAAAGAGAGTGAGGTTAAGAGAGTGAGAGATCCTTGACTTCTTCCTTATTCCATTTCCTTCTCATTTATCCTTCTTCCTTCTTCATTATTCACCATTTCCTTCATCTCCTTCATCCTCCTCTACCCCCATGTATCATCTCCAATGAATCACTAAAACCCCATGCCACCTTCATTAAATAGATGCACACCCTCATCCTAAATCTTTTAAACCATTCAAGTTTAGATTTTGAAGAATTTGGGCAACTCAAGAATTTTCATAAGTTTCCAAATGAGGTAATCCCTACACTTTTAGTTAAGTGTTTGTGTTTAGTATATCCTAGTTTTGTTTAGAAATTGATTTAGTGAGTTTTGTGATCTTGGAAATTTCCAAGTTGATGTTAAATGGTAAGTTGAGGTGTAGTGAGTGTTTACAAGACTTGAGTGATGTTTTTAAAGGCCAAGACCAGATAATAGAAACCAAAACACGAACTTTGAAATCGGCCGATATCGTATTTAGTGGAATTTGTGATGGGATATTGAGATCTGCTATTACCCCGAAGCTCTGAAAAATATTTAGCGAACACAAAGAGATGAGCAGGAAACCTAGAAGCACCCCTTGAAACCCGAGCCCATATTCCCTAATATTGGCCGCAGATAAATTCATTGTGGCTGCAAATTGCGGCCACAACAGGGTGGAAAGTGTTGATTTTTGGTCTGTGGCTCCCTTATCTGATATCTAGAGCAACCCTATATGCCAAATTCCCTATTTTGGCCTAGGGTAGAATCTGGGAGTGAATTTTCATGTTGCTGATTTCGTGTTATGCGATTTCTGAAAACTTGGTTTTATATTTGAGTTTGAATTCCGTCGTTGGGCGTTTGTGCGTCAACGGACGAGGGTTATTTGGTTGATCTTTCACGCGTAAGCTATAGGTTCTAACCTATGAGCACTTCGTGTGTCGTATCGGTTTTCGGGTATTGGTTTTAATTGCATTTCGATGTGTATTGATTGTGTAGGGTTCCACGGCACACTAAGGAGGTCTCATAAGGCATCAACCATGCCAATTTCAAAAATTACGGTGCCGAGAAGCCCGAGTACGAATCGTTGGCTAGATTTTTAGGCGACAAAGCAAACTAGTTAACACTTAACTACAAGAATACGGAAATACAACCTTTGTAGATCCGGTCCTCCACCTCCACGGCTCCGTGATGAAGTCCTCTCCGCTGTCCATATCAAATCCCGGGCTCTAGCGTCGGCTTCATCGGAGAAAGAGCGGGCTAGGTCATCGACGACGTGCCGAAGATGATCTACGTCGAGGCATCGCTAGATCAAGCTCCAACTTCACCAAGTCTAGAAAACTTGTGAAGGAAACACACTCTACTACATGGCAAGAGGTAGAGGATGAAGAAATAGGAAGTGGGTTCACTTTAGAATTGGATTTCTCACTCATTTTCATCAATCACCATTGATGAAGTGAAGCTTTCTTCATGAAAGAAGATCAAGAAGAAGAAGCATATATTATTATCATAAGTATTATAATAAGAATAATAAAATCATTCTTATCATAATCTTAACCATGGTAATGTGTAGAGAGTTAATCATGGTTGAATGGAATGGTTAGGGTTAAGCATGAGACAAAATGGTCACTTGGTCAAAGTCTTCATGAAGCTTCATGATGCAAATAAAGAAAGCCACCATTTTCTTTATGCTTATTATTTTCCATAAAGAATAAATAAATAAATAAGAAAACCAAAACCCTAACCATTTAAATAACCATGGTTCAATCTTTACACAAACTCAAGTAAACATGCATCATCAAACATGATACAATCATTTGCACAAAAAGTATATCACATATACAACTTGTACATCCAAGTGTGAAAATCCATTTAAAGTGAACCAATACTAGTTAATGCAAAGTAATATATCAAATATATAATTATACATTAAATCATCAAATCAACACTTGATTCAATGATCCGGTCATGTCGCACATAACCGACTAGTATCCAATGTATCGGCTTATCGAATCAATCCTTGATTCGATAATTAGGTTATATCGCATACAACCATTCGATACATTCATCGCGAGAATGGAATACGGTATCACATACACGCATTATTCTCGGTCTCGCACATATCTCATATGCGCTCCTATTTCGTTTCGCTTGAGCCAGGAAACCTCTGTGTAGGACTCTAAAGACTCGTCAATACGCCGGCAGCAGATGATGATCTTATCAAACACCCACAAGCCGCAAGCGGTCTGCTAAACGTAACGGCCACCCGGGTATTGAGCGATTAGAAGATCAACGAGCAAGCCCGCTCACACTCCAGTGAATCCAACCAGTAACACTACCGTACATTCCGGTCTGATCGTCTGATATGTCGCATATCTCGCCTAGGGGTGGTAAACGTCAGACCCCAATAGCTCGATAAGTCGTGTCGATATGAGGTCTATAACATTTCGAGAAATTACTGGTAACACTTACCAGTAAATCTCAGCAACCCTGGCCAGGGATTTCCTGTTATAGCCAATCGAACACAGCGCAACATCAACTCCCTATACCGGGAGAGACGAATCCCCTCCTATCGCTCATTGCCTCCATGTGACTCGGGACTGTACCCAAAAACCACCGTTTTGCACGCCCTCTTGGACGTGGTAAGATGGAAATCAAAGCACAGTGGGAACCACACAAGACTCTATGACGATCTCGGGTCAACAGACTACTTTGTACCAGTGTCACCAGAGAACTGCCATCTGACGTAAGGTATAATACCATCTGGGAGTTCTCGGCGAGTCCGTCCAGTGTACCCAGTCTCTACTGAGCACCCGTATATCATCTCTGATGTCAAACACCGATGGATATGGGACCATCCATCGCCCATCTGTATGGGTCGAGAAGGTATACGCTAGTCTACTCTGGTATATCGATGCCCTGTCTCGATACACCCACGACTAGGGACTTTGAAGGATGTACTTATGGACTACCATGTCCCCACTAGTATGATCTGCATCATAGTCCAGGTAGTCAAGTACACATCCTAAGGGCTTTACCAACATGTAATAGAGAGACAATCTGTATACACGTTAAGGTAAAGAGCAACCAGATAGCTTACTATCATATCGAGCAAGAAAGTCTTCCCTATATATGTCCAAGCATCCACTACAATATACATCCTATGTATAGTAATGGCCTCTTGGGCATACATACAACTAACAATCTCCCACTTGCACTAGGGCCATCTGTAGCAGTGGTTGCAGTATCTCATACTCAACCATCCTATAAAAGTCTCTCTCTGGGAATAGGCCTTCGTGAATGGATTCGCTGTGTTGTCCTCTGAGTCTACTCTCCTAACCTCGATCACCCTGGAGATCAACCATCTCCATGATCAGGTGATACTGCCTTAGAATATGTCTGGATCACTGATGGGACCGGCGTTCCTTGGCATAAGCCACAACTCCATTGTCACACAATGGGAGGAACAAAGTTCATCTCATGAACAATTATACACCCAGACTGCCTCTTTGGTAGCATCTTAAGTAGCGATGTATCCAGCCTTTATCGTCTAGTATGCCACGGTATCTAGCTTGGAACTCTTCCAACATACCGCCCCTTTACTGAGGGTAAAGACAATGCCTATGACTGACATTCAGTCGTCCTTATCACTCTGGAACCCTTCCAGTGATTCTCCCCAGGATCGATTGATACCATCTCACTACAACTAGTGAGAATCCTAACATCCAATTAGATCTATCTCATAGATCCAAAGTCCAGGATTTAGTAGGTATCACTTTGATCCTATGTGGAGAATCATTGTGATAAACGGAGATTGATCGAGCGTAGCATAAGAAACTCCTTTCTTATCAAGAGTATGTCATCCACGTACTCTACGAGGATCACCACCATACTCCCTATTACCTTTTTGTTTATACAAGGTTCATCTACCATTTTGATGATGTCAAACTCTTTGACTACTCCATCAAAACAGATGTTCCAACTCCGCGATGCCTGCTTTATCCTATAAAGCATCTTGCACACGTTTCCGCTGCTCCCACTGTCTACGAGACCCTCTGGCTGTGTACTTATAGACGCTCTCTTCTAAAACATCATTTAGAAAAGCAGTCATGACACCCAACCGCCAGATATCGTAGTCATGGTATGTAGCCGTGGCAAGTAGTATCTGGATGGACTTAAGCATAGGTACTGGAAAAGGTTTCATCATTATCCACGCCTGATCGATGACGAAAACCTTTAACTAGTCTAGCTTTGAAAGTCTCAACTTTTCCATCTACACCAAGTAATCTTCTCAAGATATACTTGCTCCTGATGTGGATTTAACCCTTCAGATATAGCAACTAAAGTCCATACTTTGTCGGTGTATAAGGATTCCATCTCAGATCACTAAGCATCCAGCCATTCTTATAGAGTCTTACTCCTGATGGCCAGCTCGAAACTAGTTGGGTCATCATCTCATGATGCAATCCTCGCTCCCACTGTCATAGAGAAACCGAAGTATCTCTCGGGTGGGTGAGGAACCCTACTAGATCGGCGGAGAGGCTGAGGTTCGTTGGTAATTATTGAATCCTTTGGTTCTGTCAAATCTTCAGCTGCAGTTTTGTATAGCTGGAACATTTCCAGTTCTACATAACTGACCTTGCCTCGAGCTTGTCCGGATTTTGCTTTTCAGACATAGGCCGGACAACCCCAAATCTTAACTAACTTAAGAAATGGGCTCTTCCCTTTCCATATCACAAATGAAGTGGTAGGCAACTGATTTGATTTGAACCCTATTCAATAGGTATACAGCTTCTCAAGCGCATAACACCCAAAAGGAAATAGGTAACTCAGTATTACTCATCATAGAGCACACCTTATCACATAGGGTGTAATTGCTCCACCCCGATATACCATCGTGCTATGGTGTATACAGAGGAGTAATGCTGAGAAAGAATCTCATTCTCCTTTAGAATAGTCCAGGAATTCCATGCACAAGTATTCTCCTCCCTGATCTCATCATAGGACATAATACTTATACCCGTATTTTGATCTCTACTTCTCGCTTATATTCTGTGAATATCTCAAAAGGCTCGGACTCATGTTTCAACAGGAACATATGTCTGAATCTTGAAAGATTATCAGAGAATGTAATGAAGTACGAAGAACCAGTCCTGGCATGTGTAGACAGGGGACCTTACATACATCAACATGTATCATCCCAAGAGTTTACTAACTCTTTCTCTATTTCCAATAAACAGAGCTGTGGTCATCTTATCTTTGTGACATGACTGGCAAGTTTCACAAGATGTAAATTCAAACTCATTTAAATATGCATCTATATGTAACTTAAGCTAGTCGGGTCGCATTGATATGACCTAGTCTACAATACCTCAAGAAGGATTCGTTCATTTCTGAACTATTCCTCTTGTGTGTGTTCCATATACTAAGAACTGTAGTTTGATTTAGAACATCAATGCTTTTAGATAACGTGCCTGAACCGATCAACTTTTGATATAGGAAATGTTCAAAACATTATCCAACAATACAAAATTTTATCATTTCTTTACTGATAAAGAGACTGATATGATTTTGTATATCAGGTTCGGTATCTAATAACATTCGTTCAGAATCAATGTATTGGTAATACAGGGTGACAGTGACCAACAGACTTGGCTGCAACACTTGCCCCGTTTTCTGCCTCATGAAACTTATCACCCGTTCTCAGTTCTCTACCTTTCTTTAGCCCTATGTAACAGATTACATATCTGGGATCCTGATCTGGTATCACATACCCAGGACGTAAAGGATACTGAGAAACAGTTCTCTGTAATGAACACACCCGAAGATGATGCATCATATGCACTTTCTTCGTTTGGGCGGCACGGGAATTCTGGTAATCCCCAATTTCCTGCTCTGTCTTATAACAATTATAAGTTGGAGCGGGACCAACGTTCCCCAGCTCAGTATAACAAGCGGGTTCGGTCAATATTCCGTATTATTATCTTGATTAAGGCGTGATATGGTCGCTACCTGGAGAGAGAGAAGAAAACACTCAGCGTGCGCTCTAGCAAGATCAGATTGGTTATTATTTTATCTAATCAGGATGGCTCCCACTGCTTTTTATCAAATCTTCCTTCAAACCCTAAAAGGAAATACTAGCCGGGATTAATTACACACTACAAGTTCGTCAATCTTTCAGCCAGGCCAGTGTCGGTACTTTGAGGGAGGTCCCCCGTGCTTTCGCACGAACCTAATTAATGTAAACCTCGTTTTCCTAGAGGCGTAACCTCGTTAACACCTTTCTAGACACCTACTTGATTGGCTAATTGCAATGTGTAAAACCCTGCCAGGAGTAACTCTTACTCGCAGCGGGTATCGGGATCCAACTATCTCATAGAAGGTATGCAATCTCATTGCAAATTTCAACACTTGAAATTCCCGATAATATTTTGCCCCTAGCGTCCTATGACCTTGACGGAGGCCAAACAACCCATAGTCCGCTAGTCAAGTTCAACCCGTCATTTCCTGATTGAATTAAACCCACCCGTACGACCCTTGACGGAGGCCAAACAACGCCGTACGAATACCCTAATCCAATCGCATCATATGCTAGCAGATAAGCACTAGTTAGCTACCGTACACTACGCCTTGACGGAGGCCAAACAACCGCAGCACGAATACTAACTAGTACGTATCTAAAATGACGGAGGGCTACGACAGATTTTTCTGAAAACCTATTGCGTAATGAACTTGATATCGTTGTAGAATCAAATGATTTTGAAATGGAGTGTCTTTGAGGCTTTTCTAGTTTTGCTAAAGGAGTCACTCCCGGTGAAGGGATCGTCGGTCCTTTCCTCGTCGAATGAGGTGCGGGATATATCATATATATCACTGTGCAAAGCAAAAACTCTTAAAAGCAATCAAAAGACAAACCTAGTGTGTAGCATCTGCCAGTTATTGCTAAAGGAGTCACTCCCGGTGAAGGGATCTCGGTCCTTTCCTTATCGAATAAGGTGCAGGATATATCATATATACCACTGTGCAAAGCAAGAACTGTAGCTACCTGTTTTATTTTGAAATTCGATTCTACAACATCTTAGGTTTCTTTTATTTCATTAATCACATTAATGAAGTCCCATCATTTAAGTACCTAAACATCACAGATAAATACGACGTACACTTATGCCATCCGCATTCGCCTCGATGTCCCCTCGTGCACCGTTAGGTTAGGTAACTAACGGCAGAGCGGGGCAGGGCTAGCGCGGGTGTAAAACATAAGTAATGCCTATATAATATATCATATATACTATATACAGTATCTATCACAGAACATCACATGATCACATCACAGATATCGCAGCAGAAAAATCATATGAAATATTGGATATACTAGGACGTCCGTGTTTTCAATACGAGCCAGTATAAAACACGGATTCCACGATCGCGATGAATAGCCTAACGCACACCCCTAGACCCCTACGAGAGCGGCAAGCAACCCTACCAATTCTGGAGTTAGGAGACCCGGACTCGACTCCTCGAGTTGGTCTCCCACTAGACCCCAGAACCCGGTTACTTGTGCTCTCCTCCTTGGGTCTATCCTAGTGCGGAAAAGTAAATAATATACAAACGGTGACATCTTCCGCAACCTGGAAGTGCCCCAATAAAAGAATATTACATACAAGTTTTTACATGAATGAAAATGAAAAACACTCATCTCACATAAAAACCCCCGGCTATTCAAACACGACGATCCAATATAACATATCCAGCAACACATAACATCACATGTCATCAACGTAAGTAAATATGCGCATCCCAATTGTCGTTGACATATAGCAACGAAACCGGCGATATCCCATATTATACTTACGGTCACAGAAAAGAAAGTGTAAAACTACAACAGTTGGAATCCGCAATCCGCACAGACATCGCATGCCTAATCAAATGAATACCTTAGACATCACATGCCTAACAATTATAAACCCCGCATTTTAGTCTCATTATCGAAAACACTTTTCAATATCAAGTCGGGCAATTCAACAAGATTCCCGACAATTTGATCGAATGCTCGTCGCAAACTTCAGTAGACGGCCGCACCCCCGACGCCGTCGACGAAGTGCACCAAGGCGGAACACCGCTGCCGCGAGCACCCGAACGGATGCTTTCGGCGACGGGGTTCTCCTACAGTCACTTGGTCGAGGCTATGGAGTGAGGCTGTCTATTAAGTTTACCCGGCGAGTATCCGCGTACGCTACGTGATTGCGACGGAATTTTGATCACATCAAAATTCCGTGGCAACCGATCAAGTGAGACTAAAGTGCTATGTTTATAACATTCATTCAGTTACCTCATAACTCTTGTGAATTCCAATTATTGTATCACATTCCGAATAAGATAGAAAATGTTTAACTTTCCGATCGAACAATCGAACACCCAAGTTTTCCCGAAACAGCTCAACTCATGAAACAAGTTCAAAAACATTCAGTTCGTGCCTCAGTACCAACGGTCCAGCCGTAGAAGGGTCAAGCCAACACCTCACATGTGGCACGCCGTACTGCCCCAAACCCTAAGGTTCAAAGGGAAGTTCAAGACGGTCACATAATCGAGTTAAGGTTTGTTGTCTTCTAGAGGGTCAATCGCGTTACTTGCACTACTTAGAACGTCGTTAAACCACTGAAAAATCCAACACTTGGAAATTTCCCGACAGGGGAAGAGTTGGGTATTTATATCCGGTCGAACTTTTTAACATATCCAAAAATTATCCGGAAAGCCACATAGACAAAATTTGATACTCCGATCGAAACACCGAATCCCCAAAACAACCCCTGAAAATTCAACTCTTGAATAAAAATTAAAAATTCCCAGAAAAACCAGCATTATCAATTAGGAGTTACTGTGTAAAATATATTAAATAAGGTGGCCGTACGGCCGCGGAACCGCCGCACGAGCCATGCTCGTGCCGCGGAACCGCGGCAGTTTAATGGATTTAGGAACACGAATTTCACAGTAACTCTTAAAATCACCTGCTGATTTTTCTGCATATTTTTAATATTGAAAAAAACAGATTTTTAAAAATTGGACAGAGAGCAATTTGGAAATAGGTTTTCGGGTTCGTTTGGACTTCAAACTCCGTCTAGACTTCGCATAAGGCTCTAGCTAGTCTCTGATACCACTGTAGGGTTCCACGGCACACTAAGGAGGTCTCATAAGGCATCAACCATGCCAATTTCAAAAATTACGGTGCCGAGAAGCCCGACTACGGATCGTTGGCTAGATTTTTAGGCGACAAAGCAAACTAGTTAACACTTAACTACAAGAATACGGAAATACAACCTTTGTAGATCCGGTCCTCCACCTCCACGGCTCCGTGATGAAGTCCTCTCCGCTGTCCATATCAAATCCCGGGCTCTAGCGTCGGCTTCATTGGAGAAAGAGCGGGCTAGGTCATCGACGACGTGCCGAAGATGATCTACGTCGAGGCATCGCTAGATCAAGCTCCAACTTCACCAAGTCTAGAAAACTTGTGAAGGAAACACACTCTACTACTTGGCAAGAGGTAGAGGATGAAGAAATAGGAAGTGGGTTCACTTTAGAATTGGATTTCTCACTCATTTTCATCAATCACCATTGATGAAGTGAAGCTTTCTTCATGAAAGAAGATCAAGAAGAAGAAGCATATATTATTATCATAAGTATTATAATAAGAATAATAAAATCATTCTTATCATAATCTTAACCATGGTAATGTGTAGAGAGTTAATCATGGTTGAATGGAATGGTTAGGGTTAAGCATGAGACAAAATGGTCACTTGGTCAAAGTCTTCATGAAGCTTCATGATGCAAACAAAGAAAGCCACCATTTTCTTTATGCTTATTATTTTCCATAAAGAATAAATAAATAAATAAGAAAACCAAAACCCTAACCATTTAAATAACCATGGTTCAATCTTTACACAAACTCAAGTAAACATGCATCATCAAACATGATACAATCATTTGCACAAAAAGTATATCACATATACAACTTGTATATCCAAGTGAGAAAATCCATTTAAAGTGAACCAATACTAGTTAATTCAAAGTAATATATCAAATATATAATTATACATTAAATTATCAAATCAACACTTGATTCAATGATCCGGTCATGTCGCACATAACCGACTAGTATCCAATGTATCGGCTTATCGAATCAATCCTTGATTCGATAATTAGGTTATATCGCATACAACCATTCGATACATTCATCGCGAGAATGGAATACGGTATCACATACACGCATTATTCTCGGTCCCGCACATATCTCATATGCGCTCCTATTTCGTTTCGCTTGAGCCAGGAAACCTCTGTGTAGGACTCTAAAGACTCGTCAATACGCCGGCAGCAGATGATGATCATATCAAACACCCACAAGCCGCAAGCGGTCTGCTAAACGTAACGGCCACCCGGGTATTGAGCGATCAGAAGATCGACGAGCAAGCCCGCTCACACTCCAGTGAATCCAACCAGTAACACTACCGTACAGTTTGGTCTGATCGTCTGATATGTCGCATATCTCGCCTAGGGGTAGTAAACGTCAGACCCCAATAGCTCGATAAGTCGTGTCGATATGAGGTCTATAACATTTCGAGAAACTACTGGTAACACTTACCAGTAAATCTCAGCAACCCTGGCCAGGGATTTCCTGTTATAGCCAATCGAACACAGCGCAACATCAACTCCCTATACCGGGAGAGACGAATCCCCTCCTATCGCTCATTGCCTCCATGTGATTCGGGACTGTACGCAAAAACCACCATTTTGCACGCCCTCTTGGACGTGGTAAGATGGAAATCAAAGCACAGTGGGAACCACACAAGACTCTATGACGATCTCGGGTCAACAGACTACTTTGTACCAGTGTCACCAGAGAACTGCCATCTGACGTAAGGTATAATACCATCTGGGAGTTCTCGGCGAGTTCGTCCAGTGTACCCAGTCTCTACTGAGCACCCGTATATCATCTCTGATGTCAAACACCGATGGATATGGGATCATCCATCGCCCATCTGTATGGGTCGAGAAGGTATACGCTAGTCTACTCTGGTATATCGATGCCCTGTCTCGATACACCCACGACTAGGGACTTTGAAGGATGTACTTATGGACTACCATGTCCCCACTAGTATGATCTGCATCATAGTCCATGTAGTCAAGTACACATCCTAAGGGCTTTACCAACATGTAATAGAGAGACAATCTGTGTACACGTTAAGGTAAAGAGCAACCAGATAGCATACTATCATGTCGAGCAAGAAAGTCTTCCCTATATATGTCCAAGCATCCACTACAATATACATCCTATGTATAGTAATGGCCTCTAAGGCATACATACAACTAACAGATTGTAGGTACCTTCGCATGGACTTCCGAGATGACGAAGCACATTGGTTTCGGCTAAGCAGGTGAGTAGATTTATATCTACGGGGGAAGTCGGGTGGATAGCATATAGCACCCCCGCAATCATTGATATAGAAGATTGTTATATAAATTATAATTTTGATAAAGGATATGCTACGAACTTATGAACATGATTATAGGTTTTAGTAAGAGATGATGGGATAAAAGTTGACACTAATGGATATATTGGGTTGAGATATGATAAACGTATATAAGATAACTTGACGTGGGATATTGTGATGATAGATATAGATGACTCGGATTGTTATGAGAATATGAAATGAGAAAGTGAATCATGATAAGTATGAATTGAAAGAGGAAAAGTATGAGTTGATAATGGTATGATATGAGATCGAGATCGATACGCCTTGAGATTAATAAGATATGACGTATATATAAATGTAACTTGATATGAGATTGATACAAATGTAATTAGAGATATATGTGTATATATATTTATTTATGAGGATAAAGAGTGAGATGACGTACGAGATTTTAGATCTGTACCCTTATTGATGAATAGGACGATAGAATCCCTATTCTGTTTGATGTCATCATACGATAAATTACCGTACGCGATGATATGGACCGGATGATTAATCTGCGCTAATGATTTGGGGATGATGATCGAGGATTATTGTCATATCGGATTGTTTCCCCCAATCAGAGCAAAGCTCTGTTCAAATTTCAAATTTCGAAATGAAGCAACGCTTCATAGCAGCGCAAGTACACTGCGCCCCAAGCAGCGCACCACATGCAAAGCACGTATACGCTAGTGCTGAGAGCGCTGCACTCTAAGCAGCGCACCATGGGCAAAGTACGTGTGCGCTAGCGCTGTGAGCGCTGCACTCTAAGCAGCGCACCATGTGCAAAGTACGTGTGCGCTAGCGCCGCACCATGTGCAAAGCACGTGTGCGCTAGCGCTTAGTGCGCTGCGCTCTAAGCAGCGCACCACGTGCAAAGCACGGGTGCACTAGCCCTAGAACTAAATGTTCTCCACCGTTAGATCAAAGATCCAATGAACATGATTAAAAATCATCAATTAACCAGAATAAAATTTTGTTAAGGAAAGATTCCTTAAAATCTTTCCAAACAAAAAGATTGTGCTCTGTAAATCAGAGCACCGTTGGATCAATGATCCAATGGTGATTAAAAATCACCAAAAATACAGAATAAATTCTGAGTGGGGAAAGATTTCCTAATCTTGTTAAAAACAAGAAGATTGTCTTCTGTAAATCAGAAACCATTGGATCAAATATCCAACGATGGGGAAATCCCCAAATCAATAGGAGAACAGGTATCCTTAACTGATTGAACAAATCAGCTTGCCCTATATAAAGGCCCCAAGACTTCAAGTCTCATATAGAGGAACCCCCCCATAAACTTTGAAAAAAATTCAAAGACAAAGAGCAAGCTCTCGAAAGAAGAAGAATTTCCTCAAGGTAAATAAACAGAGAGATGAAATCATCTCATATTAAAAGAAGAATTTACTTTTTTTCTATGATCATAGATCTATAAGACCAAGGTCTTTCACAAAAAGAGACTAAAGTATCTCATCACAAAGAATAGGAAGATGAACATAATTCTTCTCACAGATCATAGATCTATAAGACTAAGGTCTTTTTACAAAAGAGATCATGAACATCTCATTATAAAAGGGGGGAGAATAATTTAGTTCTCTTAGGATCACAGATTCATAAAGGCAAAGCCTTTCATCAAAATAAGAGATTGAAACATCTCTTATAAATTAAGAACTTTGTTCTTAGAACCTTGAGACAAAGTCTCTTATAAGAGAGAATTTAATTCTCAGAGCGCAGAACTGATCAATGTTGCAAAAAAGAAGAGCCTTAGCTCTCCAATTTAAAAGGAGTGCTTCAGTGCTCCACATCTAGCGCAAAGCGCTGCAGAGCCTTAGCGCTCCTAATTTAGAAGAGCCTTAGTGCTCCTAATCTAAAAGAGCCTTAGCGCTCCAAATTTAAATAAGCACTCTGAGCTTAAGACTGGCGCACAACGCCAAGCGTGCCACGTGCTCCTCATATGTGCGCTACTTAACTGAAGAGCTTCAGCGCTCCTAATTTAATAGAGCTTCAGCGCTCCACATCTAGCGCAAAGCACTGCAGAGCCTTAGCGCTCCAAATTTAAAGAAGTGCTCTGCGCTCAAGACCGGCGCACAGCGCCAAGCGCGCTACATGGTCCTCACGTGTGCGCTACTTAACAGAAGCGCCTCAGCGCTCCAATATAGCTGCAGCGCCTCAGCGCCTCAGCGCTCCAAATTAGCATATTGCGCTCATTAACTGGCGCTAGCGCCAAGCGCGCCACGTGTTCCTCATGTGGGCGCTGATAGAACATAAATTGTTCTTTATGTAAAGCCCTAGAGCTATGATGAATGCTCAGCATTCAAATAAAGACAGAAAGGCTGTCAGAACCCAAATCAATGCTCAGCATTGTCAAATGTTTAACATTTTAACTGAGTGGGCCGAGCCCAAGTTGGCCATAAACCCCTCATTCAGATTAATTGAGCCCATATGCATATAAATCTCATATCTTAGTCACAATTGGACTACAAATCTCCCAACCAAAATTGGTTCAAGGATACATCTCTTCACTCCTCTGATATTTGTCGTTGTAATCCTTCAACGACTTCAGAAAGGTGACGGGTCCCGACAACCAGACATTCCATGGACTGTGGGATCCTTAAACCCATGAACTATGATGTCCTTAACCTCGGACTGTGGGGTCCTTAAACCCATGGACTATGATGTCCTTAACCTTGGACTGTGGGGTCCTTAAGCCCATGGACTATGATGTCCTTAACCTTGGACCGTAACGTCCTTAAACTAATTACGGACCGCAATGTCCCTAAACTAAACAATAGAGTCCAAATGCTCTTTTGTTGGATCTAAACGATCCCGTTAAGTTGATCTTAGTCTAAAATTAGACCAACGTATACTTAACAAACGTTTAAGTTGATCTTAGTCTCAAATGAGACTAACGCATCCTTAAACCCAACCCCGAACCCAAATCTAAGAAAATACGGATTTGTACTAATCCACGCCCTACGGATGACAACATAAATTAGTCTTCGTATACAATCTACGGGCAACCAAAAACAAAACAAACACCACGACACTAAGTGACCATCTGGAGAAGGAGAAAGTGGTTACCGCGATGCGGTAGCGTAATTAACTACAGGGGCTAGTGCCAACAGGGAAGAGCGTCCCCACAATCAAAAAACCCCTCAACAAGGGGGAATCTGACGAAGTCTGCTACATCTGTCGCATCCGTCTAAACCTCTGATACACGGTGTCATAAATCAACTTAGAATCTTCGGAGTGGTGGACGGATAGCACCAAATAGCATCTGCCCTCAAAATTCAGGCAAGACGAACCTACACGGTCTCGTCTCTGTTTTCGGTGAAGAACAGATTCTGGCACGCCCGGTGGGACCTTTTCTTCTTTCCACTCCACACTTCGTGTGTCGTGTTTTGCAAACGAATCGCGGTTTGCTATGGTTGCCTTTGGATGTGAAGTACTGAGATTTGGTATCTTGCTCCGTGCAGAAAAAACAGAAGATCAATGGCTTCAAACTGCACTAACTACAACTGCAACTCTTACTCTGTCCTGTCCGGAGGAGTGACTTACGGGCCCCAAGTGGCCTCCCTTTTCACAATGCCGGTGGAACAAGTGATCCAAGCCACCATTGGGCTATTCTTCGGGACCATGATCCCGCAAACAAGCTTTAGCGCTCCTGTACCATCGCAAAAAGCTCCGAAAAATCTGTCTTTGATCGGTTTGCAACAACCACAGCCCCTCTCAGCGGGTCGTCCAACTCTAATGCCTTAGTCTTTGACAGGCTGGGTCAAAGCTCAGGTGGGCTCGCAAAGAGGCTCGCAATACCATAGATGGACACTCCAACTCCTGCTACAGTAGAGGTCATCCAAGCTGCTCCCCCTACTCAAAGTCGGCTTTTGACAGGATGACCATTCCCTCTCAGCGAGCATCTGTCTTTGACAGGCTGGCGCCAACAACAGAATCTCTTCAGAACAAGGGGCATAAAAAAGTTGGTCCAACAGCGGAGGTGATCCCGGCCGCACGACATGCTCGACATCTGTAACACCTTAGAATGCAATTAGTAGTTAATTATGCATTAATGCAGGGTTTTAGTAAAAATTTTACCAAAACAGTTTTCAAATACTTTATAAAAATTAACGATTATTTTATTAGAATTTAATTGGGCTTGCACAAACATGTGCATGTTAATCTAGGGCTAATTTGGGGTTAAACCATGCTTAGTAGCCATGGTGCTTTAACCATTTCATTAGATAAAATATGTATTTAAATTAAGTATATTAGTTTTCAAATTTAAATATAATTAGTTTCTTTTGGGGTTGACTTGGATGGATTAAGGGGAGAGAGAGGGCATCATGAGAATGATTAAGCATGCTTGGCAATTAATGAGGAGAGAGAGAGGGGCATGATTGACTCTCATACTTTCTCATTTGTTTATCAAAAACACCCATTCTCACACACTCATCACACTCGCTCTCCCTCTCATTTCTTTCTCTGTAGCAGCAGCAACATCAGCTCCTCCCCCTTCTTCTCTTCTTCTTCTTCTCTTTTTCTTCTTCTTCTTCTTGCATCCAAGCTCCAATCTCCATAAAAAATCCATCTTTCTTCACAAAAATCTTATGCTAAACACCCAAAACTCTTCCTTGCTGGTTCTTGAAGCAAGGTCCATAAGTTTGAGCCACCACCAGACCAATTTGAGGTATAAAACTCACCCTAATCCTTTTATCTGAACTTATAGTCTTTTTAGATTAAATTTAGTGTTTAAGTTGATTTTAGTGCTAGTATTGTGGTTTAAGTGGGGTTTTGGTCAAGTTTTGGTTTTTATGACTTAATTAACTTAATTAGGTGTTATTAGTGCTGTTTAAACCAAGTCCTTGCTACTGGTTACACAAAAATACCATATTGTAGTAAATTAGTGTTAATTAGCCTTTTAGTAAGATTTGGGTTCATTTTGAGATCTGCTTTTGACCCGGTTGCATCAGGCAAAAGTTTAGTTTACTGGAGCATGTTCACTAGACCTAGACCACACAAACGGAGCACGAGACCATAATTCCCACCCCAGGCCGCAGAAAAATTCATTCTGGCCGCAAATTGCAGCCAGAGGGGTGAGTTGGGTGTCGGGGTTTGGGATGGGGGAGTCTGCTACATATCGAAGATGTTTGGTATATGCAACTTTTCTTAATTCTATTCGTATCAAAATCTTGAACCAAATACCTTGTTTTCAATACTTTTAAACTTGTGCGACACGTACGTTTTGTGAGTGGGTTGGTGGTTGTTGTGTGTCGCAATGTGTCAGGGTAGTTTCAGACGCGTATACACACATTTGGCGTATCGAGTACACATGCGTTTCGCTTGCGACGCAAGTTTCTCGTACGTGTCGCACAAGTTTAAAAGCAACCCTGTAGCCCCGACCAAGTGACTGTAGGAGAACCCCATTGGCAAAAGCATCCGTTCAGGTGCTCGCGGCAGCGGTGTTCCGCTTTAGTGCACTTCGTCGACAGCATCGGGGGTGCGGCCGCCTACTAAAGTTTTCGAGGAGCATTCGATCAGGTTATCGGGAATCTTGTTGAATTGCCCGACTAGATATTGAAAAGTGTTTTCGATATTGAGACTAAAATGCGGGGTTTATAATTGTTAGGCTTGCGATGTCTAAGGAGTTCATTTGGTTAGGCATTAGATGTCTAAGGAGGTTACGGATTCCAACTGTTGTAGTTTTACACTTTGTTTTCTGTGACCGTAAGCGTAGTATGTGGTGTATCGCCGGTTTCGTTGCTATACATCAACGACAATCGGGATACGCATACTTGCTTATGTTGATGATATGAGATATTATGTGTTGCTGTGATATGTTGTATTGGATCGTCGCGTTTTGAATAGCCGGGGGTTTTATGTGAGATGAGGGTTTTTATTTTCATTCATGTAAAATTCATTGTATGTAATATTCTTTTATTGGGGCACTTCCGGGATGAGGATGATGTCACCATTGTATATTATTTATTTTTCCGCATTAGGTAGACGCAAGGCGGGGAGCACAAGTAACCGGGTTCTAGGGTCCAGTGGGAGACCATCTCGAGGAGTCGAGACCGGATCTCCTAACCCTAGAATTGGCAGTGTTGCTTGCCGCTCTCGTAGGGGTCTAGGGATGTGGGTTTGGCTATTCATCTCGACCGTGGAATCCGTGTTTTATACAGGCTCGCATAAAACACGGAAATCCTAGTATATCCAATATCTCATATGTTATCTACTGCTGCAATGTTCTGTGATGAGATCATATTACTGCCTGAGACGAATGTTTATATTATATATATGAGATATATGTTATATTGTTGATTTCATTTCAAATGTGATACTTGTGAAGCATAATAAAATGGGACTTCATTAATGAGATTAATGAAACTAAAAGAAACCTAAAGATGTTGTAGAAACTTGTTTAAAAACCGGTAGCTCTAGTTCTTGCTTTGCATAGCGGTGTTCCTTGTAGAACATCCAGCACCTTATTCGATAAGGAAAGAGCCGAGATCCCTTCACCGGGAGTGACCTCTTTAGCGAAACTAGCAGATGCTACAAACTCAGTTTGTCTTTTGATTGTTTTTATAGTTTTTTCTTTGCATAGTGATATTTATGAAATATCCTGCACCTTATTCGATGAGGAAAGAGCCAACGATCCCTTCACCGGGAGTTACCTCTTTAGCAAAACTAGAAAAGGCCTCAAAAACATTCCATTTAAATCACTCGATTCTACAACGATATAAAGTTCATTAAGCAAAGGGTTTTCTTAAAAACCTGTCGTAGCCCTCCGTCATTTCAGATAAGTAGTCTTTAGTATTCGTGCTGCGTTTGTTGACTTAGTCAAGGCGTAGTGTGCGGTAGCTGATTAGTGTTTATCTGTAAAGCATATGATGCGATTGGATTAGGGTAGTCGTGCGGTCTTGTTGACTTAGTCAAGGGTCGTGCGGGTGGGTTTAATTCAATAGGGAAATGACGGGTTGAACTTTACTTGCGGTCTATATATGGTTTGTTGACTTAGTCAAGATCATAGATCGCTTGGGGAAAAATATTATTGGGAATTTCAAGTGTTGAAATTTTCAATGAGATTGCATACCTTCTATGAGATAGTTGGATCCCAATACCCGCTGCGAGTAAGAGTTACTCCTGGGAGAGTTTTACACATTACAATTAGCCGATCAAGTAGGTGTGTAGAAAAGTGTTAACGGGGTTACGCCTCTGGGAAAACGAGGATTACTTTAATTAGGTCTGTGCGAAAGCACGGGGAACCTCCCTCAAAGTACCGGCACTGGCCTGGCTGAAAGATTGGCGAACTTGTAGGGTGTAATTAATCCCGGGTAGTCTTTCCTTTTAGGGTTTGAAAGAAGATTTGACTAAAACAGTGCGAGACATCCTGATTAATTGTATTAATAACCAATCTAATCTTACAAGAGCATACGCTGAGTGTTTTCTTCTCTCTCTCTCCTGGTTGCCACTTTGTCACACCTTAATCAAGATAATAATACGGATGTATTGACCGAACCCGCTTGTTATACTGCGCTGTGGAACGTTGGTCCCGCTCCAACTTATAATTGTTATAAGACAGAGCAAGAAATAGAGGATTGCCAGAATTCCCGTGCCACCCAAACGAAGAAAGTGCATGTTGATGCATCTTCTTCGGGTGTGTTCATTACCGAGAACTGTTTCTCAGTGTCCTTTACGTCCTGGGTATGAAATACCGGATCAGGATCCCGCAAATGTAATTTGTTACATGGGCTACAGATAGGTAGAGAACTGAGAACGGGTGATAAGTTTCAAGTGTTGGAAATGATGCAAGTGTTGCAGCCAAGTTTGTCAGCAGTTATCACCCTGTATTACTAGAATAAATTGATTCTGAACGAATATTATTAGATACCGAACCTGATATACAACATCATATCAGTCTTTTTGTTAGTAAAGAAGGATATAATTTTGTATTGTTGGATAATGTTTTGAACATTTCCTATATCAAGTGTTGATTAGTTCAGGCACGTTATCTAAAAGCATAGATGTTATAAATCAAACCACGGTTCTTAATATACAGAGCACACACAAGAGGAAGAGTTCAGAAATGAACGAATCCTTCTTGATGCATTGTAGACTAGGTCATATCAATGCGACCTGACTAGCTGAAGTTACATAAAGATGCATATTTAAATTAGTTTGGATTTACATCTTGTAAAAACTTTCCAGTCATGTCACAAAGATAAGATGACCACAACTCCGTTTATTGGAAACAGAAAAGAATTAGTGAACTCTTGGGATTGATACATGTTGATGTATGAAGGTCCCCTGTCTACACATGCCAAGACCGGTTCTTTGTACTTCATTATATTCACTGGTGATCTCTCAAGATCCAGACATATGTTCCTGTTGAAACACAAGTCTGGAACTTTTGAGAAATTCAATGAATATAAGTTAGAAGCAGAGAACCAAAAACGGGTATAGGTATTATGTCCTTTAATGAGATCAAGGAGGAGAATACTTGAGCACGGAATTCCTGGACTATTCTAAAGGAGAATAAGATTCTCTCTCAGCATCACTACTCCGTATACACCACAGCACGTTGTTGAATCGGGGCGGAGCAATTACACCCTATGTGATATGGTGTACTCTATGATGAGTACTACTGAATAGCCTATTTTC
This sequence comes from Agapanthus africanus, assembly GCA_030015575.1. Classification (NCBI taxonomy): domain Eukaryota; kingdom Viridiplantae; phylum Streptophyta; class Magnoliopsida; order Asparagales; family Amaryllidaceae; genus Agapanthus; species Agapanthus africanus. The sequence goes on from CM057344.1 coordinate 229,470,101, forward strand.
TTTTAGGGTTATGCACTTGAGAAGTTGCATACCTATTGAATAGGGTTCCAACCAAATCAAATGTCTACCACTCCATATATGATATGGTATAGGAAGAGCCCATCTCTTAAAGAGGTTAAGATTTGGGGTTGTCCGGCCTCTGTCAAAAGCAAAATCCGGACAAGCTCGAGGCAAGGTCAGTTCTGTGGATGTTTGTTGGATATCCCAACCATTCGCAAGGGAATATCTTCTACCACACCGAGGAACAAAAGATGTTTTATTTTTCGGCAAACCACTTTTTGAGAAAAAAGGAATTTCTTGTGAAGATATTAGTGGTTATGAGGTAGAACTGGAAGGAGTTCCAGCTATACAAACTACATCTGATGATTTGGTAAACCCAGAGGATTCGATAGTTAGCAACGAACCTCAGCCTCTCCGCTGATCTGGTAGGGTTCCTCATCCACCTAAGAGATACTTCGGTTTCTCTATGACGGTGGGAGCGAGGATTGCATCATGAGATGATGACCTAACTAGTTTCGAGCAGGCCATCAAGAGTGGGGACTCTGTAAGAATGGCTGGATGCTTAGCGATCTGAGATAGAATCCTTATACACCAACAAAGTATGGACTTTGGTTGCTTTATCTGAAGGGTTAAATCCCCATCAGGAGCAAGTATATCTTGATAAGATTACTTGGTGTACATGGAAAGTTGAGACTTTCAAAGCTATGCTTAAGTCTATCCGGATCCTACTTGCCACGGCTACATACCATGACTACAATATCTGGCGGTTGGGTGTCATGACTGCTTTTCTAAATGATGATTTGGAAGAGAGCGTCTATAAGTACACAGCCAGAGGTCTTCGTAGACAGTGGGAGCAGCGGAAACGTGAGCAAGTTGTTTTATTTGATAAATCAGGTATCGCGGAGTTGGAATGTCTGTTTTGATGTGGTAGTCAAAGAGTTTGACTTCATCAAAATGGTAGATGAACCAAGTATATACAAAAAGGTAGTAGAAAGTATGGTGGTGATCCTCGTAGAGTACGTGGATGACATAATCTTGATAAGGAAGGAGTTTCCTATGCTACGCTCAGTCAATCTCCTCTTATCACAAAGATTCTCCATATAGGATCAAGGTGATACCTCCTAAATCCTGGGTTATGGATCTATGGGATAGATCTAATTGGATGTTAGGAGTCTCAAGAGTTGTAGTAAGATGGTATCAATCGATCCTGGGGAGAATCACTGGAAAGGTTCCAGGGTGATAAGGACGACTGAATGCCAGTCGCAGGCATTGTCTTTACCCTCAGTGGAGGGATGGTATGTTGGTAGAGTTCCAAGCTAGATACCGTGACTTACTAGACGATTAAAGGCAAAGATACATCGTTACCAAGGATGCTACCAAAGAGGCAGTCTGGATATATTTTAGTTCATGAGATGAGCTTCGTTCCTACAATTGTGTGACAATGGAGTTATGGCTTTGGCCTAGGAATTCTCGTCCCATCTGTGATCCAGATATATTCTTAGGCAGTATCACCTGATCATGGAGATGGTTGATCTCCAGGTAGATCGAGGTTAGGAGAGTAGACACCGAGGACAATAGCGCGGATCCACTCACTAAGGCCTATTTCCCAGTAGAGACTTTTATAGGATGGTTAAGTATGAGATACTTCAACCACAGCTAATTATTGGGTATGCGATACCACTGTTGGATATATGTATGCCCTAGAGGCCATTATATGATAGTGGATGTATTTGTGCATGTATATATATATTCAGTATACATTCTTGCTCGACATGATAGTATGCTATCTGGTTCTTCGTTATCTGACATGTTGATTTGATCATGCTTTTATTCATTCATACATGCTGATAAAGCCCTGAGGATATCGGCTTGACTGCTGTGATTATGATGGAGATCATACTAGTGGGACATCTGTAGTCCATAAGCATATCCTGGAATATCCCTAGTCGTAGGTATATCGAGACGGGGCATTGATATACCAGAGTAGACTAGCGTACATGATACTAGACCCATACGATGGGCGATGGATGTTCCCACATTCATCGATGTTTGACATCAAGATCATATACGGGTGCTCAGTGGTGACTGGGTACACTGGACGGACTCACCGAGAACACCTATATGGAATTATATCTATCGTCGGATAGCAGTTCTCAGGTGACACTGGTACAGGTTAGTCTGTAGACCCGAGATTGTCATTGAGTCTTGTGTGTTCTCCTACTGTACTTTGATTGCCATCCTACCACAGCTCTACTGAGTTGTGCAAATAGGTGGCCGTTGGGTACAGTCCCGAAACACACGAAGGCAATGAGCGATAGGAGGGGTTTCGTCTCTCCCGGTATTGGGAGTTGATGCTGTGCTGTGCCCGACTGGTTATATCAGTAAGTCCCTGGCCAGGGCTGCTGAGATTTGTTGATAAGTGTTATCAGTAGTTTCTCGATCTGTTATAGACCATTCACCGGCATGAGTTATTGAGTTATTGGGGTCGACGTGACCATCCCTAAGCTCGATATGCAGCATATCTGACGAAGAGACCGGACTGTACGGTAGTGTTGCCGGTTGGCTCGACGGGAGTAGTAGCAGGTTCGCTTGTTTTCTTCTGATTGCTCAATACCCGGGTGGCCGTTACGTTTAGCTGACCGCTTGCGGCTTGGAGGTGCTTGATATGATCATCACCCTCTGCCGGCATATTGACGAGTCTTAGAGTCCCGCACAGGAGTTACCTAGTCCAGGCGAAACGTTGTGGTGCGCGTATGCGATATGCGCATGGACCCGATTAAAATGCGCGTATATGATACCGTACATTGATCGGGCGGCTTGCTTTTGGTAGGGTCATATGTGATATGGCCGGAATGATAAATCAAGTGTTTATTTATCATTTAACCATTAGTTTTCTCACTTAAAACCTTTTTCCTTGTATGTGATGGGTGAATGCATGCATGTATGTTTTTCTTTCTATCTTACTAGTTTCATGCATATATGGATGTGCATACATACATACATACATACACCATCTATCATGGTTGTTTACACATGGAAATGGTGGCAATATAAGACTCACACCATGGATAAATGGATGGATTATTATTTGATTTTATGTTTAAAACAAAATAGAAAAGAAAAGGATAATTCTTGCTTGCTTCTACATTCTTCTTTAAACCTAACCATGCTCACCTACTTCTAACCATGAGTTATCCTTCTCTTTGTGTTTTAAACTCAAGTTAAATAATGTCTCCATCATCTAACCATGGTTTGAGATGAGGATTAAAAAAATATATATACATATATTTTCTTTTTCCTTCAAGAGAGTTATCATTTTTCTACTCTTGTTAAAACAAAAGCCATCATCTTCCTCCTCCTTCTTCCTTTTGCTCTATAGTTTTTTCTGGTGAGTAAAACACACATCAAGAAAGGTTTTTGAAGTGAGAATCATAACCACAACATCATTCTACACAAGTTTAGCCAACTTGTTTAGAGTGTTCTCTTCGTTTCTCATCTTGATAATCGAAGTTGAGAGCTTGGACGAGGAACTGCGGGTGGATCGTCATGGACGCGAGAAGACTTCAAGAGGACCTTCTTCCAACACCCAAGAGGCCAAAGAGTCTAGCGAAAGGGAGCTACAAATGTTGTAGTCTCGAAACCCTAGTTTTTATTGGCTTTAACTTTCGAAACCCTAATTTTCTAGAATCGATTCGTTTGTATGCTTGCTTAGCACCATAAAAATTCAAACTTTGTGACATGTGATACTTCCAAACTCTACATAGGGTGCTAGGAAAACCTAACATTGGTATCAGAACCGACCTAGAACATTAGGCGACGCTTTTACGAAGTAAAAATCCCGATCGGACAAAAATACGACATTTTAAGACCCTCTCTGGACAAATTTTAAAATCTGACATTTTTCAGAATTAAAAATACATAAAAAATAGAGCAGGAAATTATATGGAATACTGTGAAAAACGAACAAATGATCCGTACATATGGCCGCGGAACCGCGGCAATTACTTGCTTAGGCGGCGATTCCGCGGCCGTACAGAGAGTTCATTTCCTCGTTTTCTACAGTAATTCATAATTCTGCTTGTACAGTGTTTTAGGTATGTTTAATCTGAATATAGTACTGTATTTTCTGGAGATTGTTTTGGATGCATAGATTCGATCGGAATTTTCATTTCGTTGCTTTTCCGGGTAAATTAGAAAGTATTGAAGTGTTTGAACGAGTATCATTTGCTCACTGTTCACGGGGTTTAAATATTGTGGAAGTACGTGCAAGTCTTTTTGTGGTGGTCCCTCTAGAAGACAACAAACCTTAACTCGATTATATGACCGTCTTGAACTGCTCTTTGAACCTTAAGGTTTGGGGCAGTGCGGCGTGCCATATGTGAGGTGTTGGCTTGACCCTTCTACGGCTGGACCGCTACTACTGTGTCACACTCCGGATTTTTTGAACCCTGCTCAAGTGTTGAGCTTTAGTGAATCTTGGGTACTTGATCGTTCGTTCGAAAACTTTAATACTGTCTGTTTATCTGGAATGTGATACAATATGTGGAATTCATATAGTTTAGGCATGAAATACGAAATATGTGATATTTCGCATTTATGATGTCTAAAGAGAATATGGATTCCAAATATTGCAGTTTTACACTTTCTTTTCTGTGACCGTAAGTGTAGTATGTTCGATATCGCCGGTTTCGTTGCTATACATCAACGACAATTGGGGTATGCATACTTACTTACGTTGATGATATGAGATATTATGTGTTGCTGAGATATGATGTGCAGGATTGTCGCGATTGAATAGCCGGGGTTTTTTTTATGTGAGATGAGAGTTTTATATTTTCATTCATGTAAATTCAAATGTAATGTAATATTCTTTTATTTGGGGCACTTCCGGGTTGAGGTTGTGTAACCAGTGTTGTATATTATTTACTTTTCCGCATTAGGTTGGACCCAAGGAGGGGAGCACAGGTGACCGGGTTCTGGGGTTCAGTGGGAGGCCATCTCGAGGAGTCGAGACCGGGTGTCCTAAACTCCAGAATTGGTAGGGTCGCTTGCCGCTCTCGTAGGGGTCCAGGATGTGGGCTTGGCTATTCATCGCGACTGTGGAATCCGTATTTTCTATTCTAACTAAATACTAAATACGGACGTCCTAGTATATCCCACTTTATATCTATGTTTCTGCTTCCTGTGTTCTATGATATCTGAGACGAATGACATATTATATATATAATATATAGTAGACGTTGCTTATGTTTTACACCCGCGCTAGTCCTATCCCGGTATGTCGTTAGTTAAGTAACCTAACGGTGCATAACGGAACATTGCGGCGAATGCGGATGGCATAAGCGTACGTGTTATTTTTGTTTCTTTTCTGTGATTGGTTTAAGGACTTAAATGATGGGATTACATTAATATGATTAATGTAAAGAAAATAAACCTAAAAAGATGTTGTAGAATCGGATTTAAAAACCACTCGGCTATTTATGAAAAAGTTACATTTCAAAACTGCGGAGCTTAAGCCACTCCTTTTGAAAACCATTTTGATTCTACGACGATATCAATTTCAAAGCGTTAAATATTTTCTTATAAATCATCCGCAACCCTCCGTCATTTTAAGAAGTAGAGTACTTAGTATTCGTGCTACGTTTGTTGACTTTAGTTAAGGCGTAGTGTACGGTAGCTAAGTGATGTCTTCCTACATTGCATATGATGCAGATTAATTAGGACATTCATACGACTTTGTTGACCATAGTTAAGGGTCATATGGGTGGGTCTAATTGATCAAGAAATGACGGGTAGAACTTGACTAGTACTTATGATTTGTTGACCATAGTTAAGGTCATAAGTACTAGGGGTAAAAATCATATCGGGAATTTCAAGTATTGAGATTTGCAATGAGATTGCATACCTTCCATATGATGGTTGGATCCCGATCCCACTGTGGGCAATAGTTGCTCCTAGGAGAGTTTTACAGTTTACAATTAGCTAACTCATTAGGTGTCTAGAAAGGTGTTAACAGGGCTCCGCCTCTGGGAAAACGAGGTTTACTTTGATTTGGTCGGTGCGAAAGCACGGGGAACCTCCCTCAAGTACCGACACTGGCCTGGCTGAACAATTAGCGAAGTTGTAGACTGTAATTAATCCTGGCTAGTTTTCTTTTTATGGTTTGAAAGAATAACTTGATTAAAGCAGTGGGAGACTTCGATTAGACAAGATAATAACCAATCTGATCTATGCAAGAGCTTTCGCTGAGTGTATTCTTTTCTCTCTCTTAATGGCAGATACCAAATGACTGGACTCAAGCTTCTACTAGATAAAAACAAACTGAATGGGTCCAATTATAAAGACTGGCTGAGGAATCTGAAAATAGCCTTGACTTATGATAAAGTATCATATGTCCTCACGGCTTCAGCTCCGCCCATCCCAGGTCCAAAATCCTCAGTTGCGGACAAAGAAGTCCGCAAGACATGGGACGCTGATTGTGCCACGGCCAAATACCTCGCGCTTGCATCGATGGACAATACACATCAAAAGCAGCACGAGAATATGGACATTCAAACCATATTGCTCCATAAAAAGGAGTTGTATGGAGAGTAATCCCGCGTATTGTGATACGAAGCATCAAAGAAATTGTTTCAGATGCGAATGGCCCCTGGCACACCAGTAGGAGACCATGTTCTGAAGATGATAGCTCTTATAGAAAAGCTTGAGGACCTTGGATGGACGATGGACAATGAACAATATATAGATATTATTCTGAAGTCCCTCCCCTCCAACTTTGCTCAATTCATAGTGAACTTCAACATGCACGGCATGGAGAAGGAACTCCCTGAACTCCTTAATATGTTAAGGAGTGCAGAGAGCACTATGAAGTCAGCAAAAACTCCCGTTATGACTATTGGACAGTCTTCCTCTTCTCGCCCGAAAGCTAAGGCCAAGGGAAAGAAAAAGAAGAAGCCCACTAATCCTAAGGGTGGAGTTAAAAAGGTGAAGGGAAAGGAAAAGTCCAAAGCTGGAGACTCGGGGAAAGACGAATGTTTTCATTGCCACAAGACAGGACATTGGAAGCGCAACTGCGCGGAGTACTTAAGTCTCAAGAAGAAGTATGGTGATGCTTCTGCTTCAGGTGCGTTTGTAACAGAAAACTGTTTTTCAATAAACTCTGCTTCCTGGGTATTGGATACCGGTTCAGGTTCTCACATTTGCAATTCTATGCAGGGGCTAAGAAATAGCAAAGTTTTGAAGACAGGTGACCATACTCTCCGCATTGGAAATGGCTCCAATGTACATACAGTCGCAGTGGGAGAGTATCACTTGGGGTTGCCATCTGGATGTATTTTGGTTTTGAATCCATGTTATTTTGTACCAAGTATGCAATGTAATATAATATCAGTTTCTTTGTTAGACAATGAAGGATAAAACTTTATATTGCAGAACAATGTTATGAACATTCACCTGAATCAAATGTTGGTTGGGTATGGTACACTTAATAACGGAATATATGTCCTAAATCAACACACAGTTTTCAGTATACAACACACTAATAAAAGAAAACTTTCAGAATTAAATGAAGCTTTTCTTTGGCACTGTAGACTTGGTCATATTAAAGAAACAAGACTAAACAAGTTATACAAAGATGGATATTTAAACTCCTTTGAATATAAATCTTATGCGACTTGCCAGTCTTGTATCAAGGGTAAAATGACCAAAACTCCGTTTACCGGACACGGAGAAAGAGCTACTGAGCTCCTAGGCCTCATACATAGTGATGTATGCGGGCCAATGTCTACACAGGCTAGAGGCGGTTTTTCATACTTCATTACATTCACTGACGATTTCTCAAGATTCGGTCATGTATTTTTATTAAAGCACAAGTCCGAAGCTTTCGAGAAATTCATTGAATATAAACAAGAAGTAGAAAAACAAACCGGCTTGAGTATCAAGATTCTTCGATCAGATCGAGGTGGTGAGTATCTTAGTATAGAATTTGCAAACTTCCTAAAAGAGAATGGGATTCTCTCTCAGCTCACTCCTCCTTACACACCACAGCACAACGGTGTGTCAGAACGACGGAATAGGACCCTATTAGATATGGTCCGATCCATGATGAGTGATGCTGAGTTACCCGTCTCATTTTGGTGGCATGCATTGGAGACTGCAGCGTTTCTACTGAACAGGGTTCCAACCAAAACCGTGTCTACCATTCCATATGAGATATGGCATGGGAAGAGACCATCTCTTAAGAGAATTAAGATTTGGGGTTGCCCGGCCTATGTTAAAAAGCAGAATCCGGACAAACTCGAGACACGGTCAGTCATGTGTAATTTTGTGGGGTATCCAAAGAATTCTTATGGATATCTATTCTACCACAAAGAGGAACAAAAGGTGTTTGTTTCTCAGTATGCCACATTCTTGGAAAAAGAGTTTTTCACAGAAAAAGATGATGGCAAAGTGGTGGATCTAGAAGAGGTTCTAGAGACACAGACTACAAATGACGATTTGGTTGAACCGGCTGTTGCAATAGAAACTGAAGAACCTCAGCCACTCCGAAGGTCTGGTAGGACTTCTCGCCCACCAGAGAGGTACTACGGTTTCCTCATTGATGGTGACGGAGAAGAATGCATCATGGATGATGATGATCCTACCAGTTTTCAGCAAGCTATCACGAGTGGTGACTCTGTGAAGTGGCTGGATGCCATGAGATCCGTAATGGAGTCTATGTACACCAACAAAGTATGGACTTTGGACATTGTACCCCCTGGGGTAAAACCTGTGGGATGCAAATGGATCTTTAAAAGAAAGATTGGTGTAGATGGGCAAGTAGAGACCTATAAGGCAAGACTTGTGGCAAAGGGTTTTCGTCAAAGACCAGGTTTGGACTATGATGAAACTTTTTCGCCCGTAGCCATGCTTAAATCCATTCGGATCCTACTTGCTATTGCTGCTCACTACGACTATGAAATCTGGCAGATGGACGTTAAAACAGCATTTCTAAATGGAGATTTAGAAGAATACGTTTATATGGATCAGCCAGAGGGCTTCATTGACAGTGGGAGCAGTGGGAAAGCATGTGGATTGCTTAAATCCATATATGGGTTAAAGCAGGCATCTCGGAGTTAGAACATCTGTTTCGATGATGTTATCAAAGAGTTTGATTTCATCAAAAATCCAGATGAACCTTGTGTTTATAAGAAGGCTGTAGGAAGAGCTGTCACATTCCTCGTATTGTACGTGGATGACATTCTTCTGATAGAAAATGATATTCCTATGCTACAGTTGGTCAAATCTTTCTTATCACTAAGGTTCTCTATGAAGGACCTGGGTGATGCCACATACATCCTGGGCATAAGGATCTATAGGGATAGATCCAAAAAGTTATTGGGATTGTCCCAAACCAGGTACATCAACACCATCCTAAAAAGGTTTAGTATGGAAGACTCCAAGCGGGGTGCCTTACCCGCTAGCCATGGGGTCACTCTCTCCAAGGATTCTTGTCCAAAGACCGATGAAGAGAGAGCTCGCATGAGCGTTATACCCTATGCTTCGGCAGTAGGATCTATAATGTATGCGATGTTATGTACACGCCCAGATGTAGCTTATGCGCTTAGTGTTGTAAGCAGGTATCAATCCAACCCAGGGGAGAACCACTGGACAGCCGTGAATAACATTCTTAAGTACTTGCGAAGGACTAAAGAATTGTTCTTGGTGTATGGTAATGCAGATCTCCAAATGGAGGCCTTTACCGATTCGAGCTTCCAGAGCGATAAGGACGACAGCAAATCTATCTCTGGGTTTGTATTTACCCTCAACGGAGGGGCGGTAAGTTGGAAGAGTTCCAAACAGGATACCGTTGCAGACTCTACGATGGAAGCTGAGTACATTGCTGCGAATGATGCCGCCAAGGAAGCCGTCTGGATGAAGAAGTTCGTCTCGGAGCTAGGAGTAGTTCCAACCATTATTGATCCAATACCTCTGTATTATGATAATAATGGGGCTATGGCGTAAGCCAAGGAGCCCAGATCCCATCAGCGGCCCAGACACATCCTGAGGCGTTTTCATTTGATCCGGGAGATTGTAGATTACCGGGAGATCGAGATTAGGAGAGTAGACACAAAGAATAACGCCGCGGATCCATTCACCAAGGCCCTCCCTCAGCCGCAGCATGAGCGACTTTTTGATTTGTTGGGTATGAGATACGCCAATAACTGGCCTTAGTGCAAGTGGGAGATTGTTGGATATATGTATGCCCTAGAGGCCATTATATGATAGTGGATGTATTTGCACATGTATATATATATATATATTCAGTATACATTCTTGCTCGACATGATAGTATGCTATCTGGTTCTTATTTATCTAACATGTTGATTTGATCATACTTTTATTCATTCATACATGCTGATAAAGCCCTGAGGATATCGGCTTGACTGCTGTGATTATGATGGAGATCATACTAGTGGGACATCTGTAGTCCATAAGCATATCCTGGAATTTCCCTAGTCGTAGGTATATCGAGACGGGGCATTGATATACCAGAGTAGACTAGCGTACATGATACTAGACCCATACGATAGGCGATGGATGTTCCCACATTCATCGATGTTTGACATCAAGATCATATACGGGTGCTCAGTGGTGACTGGGTATACTGGACGGACTCACCGAGAACTCCTATATGGAATTATATCTATCGTCGGATAGCAGTTCTCAGGTGACACTGGTACAGGTTAGTCTGTAGACCCGAGATCGTCATAGAGTCTTATGTGTTCTCCCACTGTACTTTGATTGCCATCCTACCACGGCTGTACTGAGTCGTGCAAACAGGTGGCCGTTGGGTACAGTCCCGAAACACACGAAGGCAATGAGCGATAGGAGGGGTTTCGTCTCTCCCGGTATTGGGAGTTGATGCTGTGCTGTGCCCGACTGGTTATATCAATAAGTCCCTGGACAGGGCTGCTGAGATTTGCTGATAAGTGTTATCAGTAGTTTCTCGATCTGTTATAGACCATTCACCGGCACGACTTATTGAGTTATTGGGGTCGACGTGACCATCCCTAGGCTCGATATGCAGCATATCTGACGAAGAGACCGGACTATACGGCAGTGTTGCCGGTTGGCTCGACGGGAGTAGTAGCAGGTTCGCTTGTTTTCTTCTGATCGCTCAATACCCGGGTGGCTGTTACGTTTAACTGACCGCTTGCGGCTTGGGGGTGCTTGATATGATCATCACCCTCTGCCGGCGTATTGACGAGTCTTAGAGTCCCACACAGGAGTTACCTAGTCCAGGCGAAACGTTGTGGTGCGCGTATGCGATATGCGCATGGACCCGATTAAAATGCGCTTATATGATACCGTACATTGATCGGGCGGCTTGCTTTTGGTAGGGTCATATGTGATATGGCCGGATTAATAAATCAAGTGTTGATTTATCATTTAACCATTAGTTTTCTCACTTAAAACCTTTTTCCTTGTATGTGATGGGTGTATGCATGCATGTATGTTTTTCTTTCTATCTTACTAGTTTCATGCACATATGGATGTGCATACATACATACATACATACTTACATACACCATCTATCATGGTTGTTTACACATGGAAATGGTGGCAATATAAGACTCACACCATGGATAAATGGATGGATTATTATTAGATTTTATGTTTAAAACAAAATGGAAAAGAAAAGGATAATTCTTGCTTGCTTCTACATTCTTCTTTAAACCTAACCATGCTCACCTACTTCTAACCATGAGTTATCTTTCTCTTTTTGTTTTAAACTCAAGTTAAATAATGTCTCCATCATCTAACCATGGTTTGAGATGAGGATTAAAAATAAATATATACATATATTTTCTTTTTCCTTCATGAGAGTTATCATTTTTTCTACTCTTGTTAAAACAAAAGCCATCATCTTCCTCCTCCTTCTTCCTTTTGCTCTCTAGTTTTTTCTAGTGAGTAAAACACACATCAAGAAAGGTTTTTGAAGTGAGAATCATAACCACAACATCATTCTACACAAGTTTAGCCAACTTGTTTAGAGTGTTCTCTTCGTTTCTCATCTTGATAATCGAAGTTGAGAGCTTGGACGAGGAACTCCGGGTGGATCGTCGTGGATGCGAGAAGACTTCAAGAGGACTTTCTTCCAACACCCAAGAGGCCAAAGAGTCTAGCGAATGGGAGCTACAAAGGTTGTAGTCTCGAAACCCTAGTTTTTATTGGCTTTAACATTCGAAAACCTATTTTTCTAGAATCGATTCCTTTGTATGCTTGCTTAGCACCATAAAAATTCAAACTTTGTGACATGTGATGCTTCCAAACTCTACATAGGGTGCTAGGTAAACCTAACAACCACAACAGGTGGCCCTGGTGCAAGTGGGAGATTATTAGTTATATGTATGCCCTAAAGGCCATTACTGTGCATACGTTGTATATTGTAGTGGATGCTTGGACATATATAGGGAGGACTTTCTTGCTCGACATGATAGTATGCTATCTGGTTACTCTTTATCTTAACATGTACTCTGATTGTCTCTATGTCACATGTTGATAAAGCCCTTAGTATGAGTACTTGACTACCAGAACTATGATGCAGATCATACTAGTGGGGACAGTGTAGTCGCCAACTTCATATGTTCCTAGTCGTTGGAGTACCGAGACAGGGCATCGATACTCCAGAGTAGACTAGCGTATGCGCTTCTTGACCTATATGTTGTGCGATGGATGAACCCATATCCATTGGTGTTTGACATCAGAGAAGGTATACGGGTGCTTAGTGAAGATTGGGTACACTAGACGGACTCGCCGAGAACTCCCAGATGGTATTATACCTCACGTCAGATAGCAGTTCTCTGGTGACACTGGTACAGGTTAGTCTGTAGACCCGAGATCGTCACAGAGTCTTGTGTGATTCCCACTGTGCTTTGATTTCCATTATACCACATCCAAGAGGGCGTGCAAAAAGGTGTCTTTTGGGTATAGTCCCGAATCACATGGAGGCAATGAGCGATAGGAGGGGTTTCGTCTCTCCCGGTATAGAGAGTTGATGTTGAGCTGTGTTCGGTTGGCTATAATTGGAAATCCCTAACCAGGGTTGCTGAGATTTACTGGTAAGTGTTATTAGTAGTTTCTCAAACTTTTATGGATCTCGTATCGACATGACTTATCAAGCTACTGGGGTCTGACGTTTACCACCCCTAGGCGAGATATGCGACATATCAGACGAAGAGACCGGACTGTACGGGAGTATTACTGATTGGATTCGCAGGAGAATGTACAGGCTTGCTAGTTGATCTTCTGATCGCTCAATACCTGGGTAGCTATTACGTTTAGCTGACCGCTTGCAGCTTGTGGGTGTTTGATATGATCATCACCTACTGCCGGCGTATTGACGATTCTTTAGAGTCCTACACAGAGGTTTCCAGGCTCAGGCAAAACGGAGTAGGAGCACATATATGATATGTGCTGGACCAAGAACAATATGTGTATCTGATACCGTATTAGATTCTCGTGATATGAGATATCGGCCGGGTATATGTGATATAGCCGGGTCATCGGATCATGTGTTGATTCGATGAACTGATACAGATTATATTAGTCGGTTATTTGTGAAATAGCCGGATTATCGGATCAAGTGCTGATTCAATAATTTAATGTATAATTATATATTTGATATATTAAATTATATTAACTAATATAAGATCACTAAAAGATTCTTTTTCTCACCCGGGTAATACATTGATATATATGTGATATATGTTAATTGTATTATTTTATTTTGTTACAAAATATATTATATATGTGATATATAATATTGTAAAAAGTTAAGGTTACAAATGCAACATGTTTTGTGGAGTTTAAACATGGTTAGGGTTTGGATTAGGGTTAAACCTTCTTGAAACTTCTAGAAGTTTTGCTTTTGTTTTTAACTAAAGATATTTTAGGTGATATTTGTTAACCCAACCCAACCCTTCACCATGGTTAAGTCTCTACATGGGTTAAGTTATCATATTTAACCCATGGTTGAATTTCTAACCTCACTAGATTTCATTATTAATCACAAAAGGATAGATCATCTTCTTTCTTCTTCTTCCTTGCATGAAAAGCTTTCTAGCTTTTTCAATAGTGATGAAAATGAGTGAGATAAAGAAAACAAATGAGAGCTAAATTCCTACTTCATCATCCTCATCTATTCTAGCCGTTTAGATTAGGGTGTTTGCTTTGCTAATACTTGATTAGAAAAGCAAGAGCTTGGGTTTGAGTTTCTTCACGGTAGATCATCTTTGTTATCGAATCGGAAGCAAGCTTGCATCTTTCTTTTGTAGAGCCTCTCTAGAGTCCGGATACTCAATGATCGCAGCGAAGGGACCTCAACACGGAGCTTTAGAAGTGAAGGACCGGACTACAAAGATTGTAATCCCAAACTCTTAGAAGTAAAGTTGTTTACTTGCTTTGTTTTCACCTAATCTCTAGTCTAAGATCTTGTTTAGGGTTGTTTGGCACGTCTAAATTTTTAATCAGGCATGGTTGATACCTTATAGACCCTTGTGACAGTGCCTAGTAACCGTGCAAATTCTAGGTTTGCAGGCGGGGACTTCGGATGCCGTGAAGAAGGGGAAGCAGGTGGTCGGGTACACTTAGCACCAGATCACGGTGACTAGATTTAACATCTACGGGGAAATCTCCCGTATGGCGTTATGCGTCAGGGCTTGATAGGATATTGTAGTCGCGTGTTATATTCATGTATATATTGGTCGTGCATATGTACCATTGTAGCATACCCCTCTTTTGTTGCATATAGACATAGTATTCATGAGACACCGCACTGTTACTAACGGTTCATGTTGCACGAGCACTAATCGTATGCTACACACACACACCATTAGTAATTGCCATGACACACCTATATACATATTGTACACTCATACATGCGTATATACCACTTGTGCATCCATACCTACATACATACTTATTGCACATACATAGATGATGCTGCCCTCGTTTTGGATAATTGGGGACCGCATGTGATATTTTCAAAACTAGATCCATTTAAAAGAGCGGTTTTTCCCTTTAATATGTCATATCACTGTTCCATGTTGCATGATATTCAGATATGCTTACATTTTTATCATATGTCGCATACATCAAGCTTTATGATTTTACGCATTGAGATATGCTATTTGCATGAGATTTCTGGATTTGAGAACCGTGGCTAATTCAAAAGAAAGCATATACTGTTTTAAAATCGCGGTTTCACTTGATATGATATTTCAGTACGTCCACCAAGAGTTTTCTCGGTTCTGAGACATGTAACATGTGAAACCCGATTCGAGGAGCTGGATGAAGCCGATTGCGGGTACACGGTGGACCCGGTATGGTACCTCAGGGCGAGAACAGATTTGCTGTGCAGTAGACGGTGAGCCTGGAAGAGGGACTACACATCTACCGATGATTGGTTGGACCTGGCGGTTATCCAGAGGATACTGACCAGAGTCGAGAGATGGATATGGGCCGACCCATACTGCCGGGGGCCGAGGGCCGATTCCGCAGACGGAGCCCGTGGGCCGATCCGAACTGACGGAGCCCGATATATAAGGATTTGCGTGTCGATGCTGGACATGAGTATTTCATGGTGTTTTCGGGTGCCGATGTTGGACACCCCGTTTTTATGAGATTTACAGGATTGAGGGCCGGATAGAGTGTCGGCGCCTGAGTTATCAGGATTTTGGGGTGTTTTTGGTATACACCGGGGTTTTTCCACGATGAGGATTCGTGTAGATGATATTCTATCCCATGATCAGCATTCATTGATATTATTGCATCCTGTAGTTGTAATACATTGATAGAGTACCACGCTTGATTATTGCATACTCAGATTATCATATTGATGTTATCAGATTGTAAATGTTAGAGTATCGCAGTACGTGCATACTTGTGATTAGCTTTATATGTTATTTACTATTCACGAGTTGGCAACTCACCCCCATTGTGCCACAGTGTTTGCAGGTCGACCCTCAGAGTAGTTGCGGCAGGGCTACCTCATTGTATCTTTTTAGCTACGGATACCATTGCAGTTGGCGAGTGAGCCGTTTTGCCTTTAGGTGGGTTTTGCGATATCCGTTTATTTCCATTGTACTCTCTGTTGTATCTAGTACTCTCCATCTACCATTTCATGTATTGACTTAGAGACCAGTTGTGAGGGCGATGTATATTATTTTGTACTCTGGATGTCGAGCTCGTGTGAGCCGGTTTTATTTATGCAGTTTTATCTTTTATGCTGTTTTTCACTTATATTATTCATTAATCGCTACGGCGTCGTATACTATTATTGTGGTGGTTGTTTCCGCCGTTGGGCGTGATTGCTCCCGTTAGGGATGCTTTATTCTTATTGTATGTCATTTTACTTATATCATGTCTTGTACCCGATTTCGGTGCTAGTTTTTACAAAGGAGGTGCTGCCGAAATTTTTAAGGAAATAACTCAAACTTTAAAGATTTTTAATCGAGTTTTCTAAATATTTTAAACCAATGTTTTCAACCCTCATTATTTTTAATGGTTTTGATTTCTGGGTTTCGGCTTTCTAAATCGTGTTACGCCTGTAGATGTTACGTGGTTAGGTGCCGGTCATGGGCTGAACTTTGGATCGTGACAAAGTTGGTATTAAAGCGTAGGTTTTACCTTTCGGAGTGTAGGATGACCTTGGTATGATGGAGTAGGTAGCTGAAGCAGAGTGGCGTAGCGTGTGTATGTTCCGCGGCATACTCACGACACGGTACTTCACCTAATTGAGCTTAGGACTTATTGTTTGAAATTCCTTCGTGATTATATACATTCTTGTGATTCGATTTCTGTATTCTTATCGAATCTTGTTTCATTTCTAGCCATTATGCCGCCAAAGACTACGAAGGTATAAAGAGCGACCGCGAGAGCATTGGGCAGAGTTGGCACGTCTGAGACGAGGACTGACCCGGGCGTTCCGCCAGTTATACCGTAGCAGATTGATCCCCCTTCGATGGACCATGCTGCCATGTTAGGGGCCGGTATGCAGGAGTTGCGCCAAATGATAGGGTCGTTAGTTGAGGCCCTTCGAGCGCAGCGACCAGAGGTAGTTCCACCCGTCACGGGGACCGCGATGGTACCTACGGTTCAGGCAGTTGCACCTACAGCTACAGAGGTGATCACAAAATCGTTATCCGAGTTTATAAGGCTGAAGCCTCCGGTCTTCACAGACACCGATGCAGCCTAGGATCCACGGTCTTTTATCGATCGGATGGCCATGATATGCCGTTCACTGAGATGCTCCGACACGTGATGGGTAGAGTTCGCAAGCTTTCGTTTGGAGGGTCTTGCGCAGAAGTGGTGTGAGTCGGTAGAGAAGGGCAGAGCAGCAGGTCTTCCTCTTATGACCTGGACGGAGTTCGTGACGGTGTTTCTAGCCTATTTCCTTCCACAGAGTGTCAGTGATCCTCGAGCACGCAGGTTCGAGTCATTACTCAAGACGCCGGATATGACGGTGGTGGAGTATGATGTGCAGTTCACCGAGCTATCTGTTTATGCCCTTATCTAGTAGCTACTGAGGAGATGCGGGTCAAGAGATTTGTTCGAGGCCTGCTTACCACGCTGTTTCTTGCGATCAGCGCACAGCATTGCGAGACCAATGCAGTAGCTGTAGATGCAGCACTATTAGTCGAGGAGCGCCTTGTTGAGACTTCGGTAGTTCCGGAGCCGAAGAGAGTTTGTACTGATACATCAGCATAGAGACAGCCATTTAGGTGTCGTGACAGACGTCTTGCAGGTGGCAGGGACTTGGGGCGAGGCCGTTTGTTCAGCTCTTATCCCCGGGAGGGTCAGCGGTCATTGTCGGGATGTTTTCGAATGCGAGAGTACTTATCATCGTGTGCGAGATTGTCCTGAGTCACGTGAGGATGAGACAGCCGTACCATATGTCACTTTACCACCTTCACCACCTCAGAGAGCGTTGCCTCTTGCACCTGCTATTGCTCCGCGTCAGACTTATGCACAGGGAGGTCGTGGTCGCGGAGGGTTTGTCCAGGGAGGACGAGGTGGCCGAGGCAGAGGACAGCCAGTTGCAGGCAGAGGACAGCCAGTTTCCGGTAGGGGACCGCCAGTCGCAGGTAGAGGACAGGTACGGATATTCGCTTTGACACATCAGGACGCGCAGGCGTCCAATGCAGTGGTCTCAGGTACTCTTTCAGTATGTTCTTTTGACGCACACATGTTGTTCGATCCGGGGTCTACGCACTCGTACGTTTCCACACACTTCATGCCGAGTTTGGGCAGAGAGTCTTGTTTGCTTGATCAGTCGCTTATTGTGACCACTCCCGTTGGCGAGTCGTTTATTGCGAGGCACGTGTTCCGGTCGTGTGTCGTCCGTATTGGTGAAAGAGAGTTGTCTGTCGACTTGATCCTTCTTAAGATGTTGGACTTCGACGTTCTCTTGGGCATGGACTGGTTAGCCACATGCTACACGTCTGTGGACTGCCGCGAGAAGACAGTTAGGTTTTGTTTTCCCGGCGAGTCAGTTTTTTTGTGCAGGGGGACCATGGTGTCGCCCCTCACAGTTTGATTTCGTCTCGTCACGCTGAACAGTTTTTGAGGAAGGGATGTCAGGGATTTCTAGCGTATGTTTGCGATACTAGAGCTATAGAAGTTTTGTTGGACTAGGTCCCGATTGTTTGTGTGTTTCCTGATGTTTTCCCAGACGAGCTGCCTGAGCTACCGCCCGAGCGCGATATTGTGTTCTGCATTGACTTGATTCCCGGCACGGGGCCTATTTCCATACTTCCTTATCGGATGGCCCCGGCAGAGCTTAGAGAGTTGAAGGGTCAGTTGCAAGATTTGCTGGATAAAGGGATTATTCGCCTAGTGTGTCTCCTTGGGGTGCTCCAGTCTTGTTTGTCAAGAAGAAGGACGGCAGTTTGTGCTTGTGTATTGATTACCGCCAGCTGAACAGGGTTACCGTACGGAACAGATATCCCTTACCACGTATCGATGACTTGTTCGACCAGCTTCAGGGTGCGGGATACTTTTCGAGGATTGACTTGCAATCAGGCTACCATCAGTTGCAGGTTCGGCAGGAGGATATTCCGAGGACAGCTTTTCGCATACGTTACGGGCCCTATGAGTTTTTGGTGATGTCGTTCGGACTCACCAATGCCCCAGCCTCGTTTATGGACTTGATGAACCGTATTTTCTGTAGGATTCCTAGGCACTCTAATTAGGTCTCACAAGGCATCAACCATGCCAATTTCAAATTTTACGGATGCCGAGAAACCCTAATACGGATCGTTAACTAGAATTTTAGGCGATAAATGAAACTAGTTAACAACTTAACTACAAGAACGGAAATACAACCTTTGTAGATCCGGTCCTCCACCTCCTTAGCTCCGCAATGAAGTCTCTTCGCTGTCCAAATCGAATCCCGGGCTCTAGCGTCGGCTTCATCGGAGAAAATGGGCGGGCTAGGTCATCGACTACGATGCCGAAGATGATCTACGTCGAGGCATCACAAGATCAAGCTCCACCTTCACCAAGCCATGAAAACTTGTGAAGGAAACACCCTATACTACTTGGCAAGAGGTAGAGGATGAAGAAATAGGAGGTGGGTCGACTTTAGAATTGGATTTCTCACTCTTTTTCTCACTTTGCCATTGTTGGTAGCAAGCTTCTTCATGTGAAGAAGAAGAAGAAGATGAAGATGAATATTATGATAAGTTAATTAAAAAGGAAATGAAAAAGAATACTTATCATAATAATAACCATGGTCAAGTGTAGAGAATGAACTAGGGTTATGTGGAATGGTTAGGGTTAAGCATGAGACAAAATGGTCACTTAGTCAAAGCTTCATGAAGCTTCAACTTAGAAACAAAAAAAGCCACCATTTTCTCTTTATGCCATTTATTTTCCAAAAAGAATAAATAAATAAATAAATGAATAAGAAAATGAAATGAAACCCTAACCATTCATATAACCATGGTTTAATTCTTTACATAAACCCAAGTGAGCATGTATCATCAAACACGATACAAACAAGTGCACAAAAGTATATCACATATACAACTTGTGAACTTCAAGTGAGAAAATCCATTTAAAGTGAACCAATACTAGTTAATACAAACTAATATATCAAATATATAATTATGCATTAAATCATCAAATCAACACTTGATTTAACGATCCGGTCATATCGCATATGACCGACTAATATCCAATATATCGGCTTATCGAATCAATCCTTGATTCGATAACTAGGTTATATCGCACACAACCATATCGATACATTCATCGCGAGAATAGAATACGGTATCAAATAGACGCATTATTCTCGGTCCCGCACATATCTCATATGCGCTCCTATTTCGTTTCGCTTGAGCCAGGAAAGCTCTGTGTAGGACTCTAAAGACTCGTCAATACGCCGGCAGCAGATGATGATCATATCAATCACCCACAAGCCGCAAGCGGTCTGCTAAACGTAACGGCCACCCGGGTATTGAGCGATCAGAAGATCGACGAGCAAGCCCGCTCACACTCCTGTGAATCCAACCAGTAACACTTACCGTACAGTCCGGTCTCGTCGTCTGATATGTCGCATATCTCGCCTAGGGGTGGTAAACGTCAGACCCCAATAGCTCGATAAGTCGTGTCTATATGAGGTCTATAACAGTTCGAGAAACTACTGGTAACACTTACCAATAAATCTCAGCAACCCTGGCCAGGGATTTCCGGTTATAGCCAATCGAACACAGCGCAACATCAACTCCCTATACCGTGAGAGACGAATCCCCTCCTATCACTCATTGCATCCATGTGATTCAGATGGCACCTTTCGAGACTTTATATGGGAGGAGATGTCGATCGCCCGTCTGTTGGACAGAGCTTAGCGAGAATAGTATTTTGGGGCCGCAGATTCTACAGGAGACGACCGAGAAGATACAGTTGATTCGAGATAGGATGAGGAGAGCTCGGAGCTAGCAGAAATAGTATGCTGACAGGCACCGTCGCAGACTCGAGTTCGCCGTTGGCAATCATGTTTTTCTGAGGGTCTCTCCGATGAAGGGCGTGATGAGATTTGGGCGTAAAGGGAAGCTTAGTCCCAGATTTGTAGGTCCCTTCGAGATCCTCGAGCGTTTGGGCGCTGTGGCTTATCGTTTGGCTCTTCCACCCGACTTTCCGGATGTTCACCCCGTATTCCATGTGTCGATGCTTCGCAGATATCTTCATGACCCTTCTCACAAGATTCAGCATCAGACCGTTCAGCTTGAGCGCGATCTGTCGTTCACCGAGCAGCCAGTAGTGATATTGGATCGGCAGGTGAAGAAACTTCGATCAAAGGTCTTGCCATCTGTGAAGGTTCTTTGGCGCAGCCTGAATGGTGAAGAGATAGCTTGGGAGGCCGAGGGCAAGATGCAGAAGAAATTCGCTCATCTCATTGAAGGTATGCGTAGCTATATTCTTAAATTCGAGGACGAATTTTCTTTAAGGTGGGAAGATTGTAACACCTTAGAATGCGATTAGTAGTTAATCATACGTTAATGTGGGGTTTTTGTAAAAAGTTTACCAAAACGATTTTCAAATACTTTATAAAAATTAACGATTATTTTATTAGAATTTAATTGGGCTTGCACACACATGTGCATGTTAACCTAGGGCTAATTTGGGGTTAAACGATGCTTAGTGTAGGGTTCCTAGGCACACTCATGAGGTTCTACAAGGCGTCAACCATGCCAAAATCAAATTTTTTATGTGCCAAACAACCCTATGCAAGATCGTGTACTAGAGATTAGGCGAAACTAAAAGCAAGTAAACTACTTTGCTACTAAGTGAAAGGGATAACAACCTTTGTAGATCCGGTCCTTCACTTCTAATGCTCCGTGTTGACGTCCCTTCGCTGTGATCATCGGGATCCCGGACCCTAGCGATGGTTTCTTCGGAGAAATGCGCGGGCTAGGTCGTTGACTTCGAGGCCGAAGATGATCTACGTCGAGAAGACTCAAACTCAAGCTCCATCTTCACTTGGTCATTAACTTTGTGAAGAAAACACCCTATACTACATGGCAAGTGGTAGAGGATGAAGAAATAGGAAGTGGGTTCACTTTGGATTTGGATTTCTCACTCTTAATCTTCACTTGGTCATTTTCAAGAGAGGTTTTTCTTCCTCTTGAAGAAGAAGAAGAAGAAGAAGGAATAAGAATGAATTATCAATTAACTAAAATGAATAATCAAGTGAAGTATATCATAATGCAACCATGGGTGGGTTAACCTTTGTAGAGACTAAACCCTAGTTTGAGCAAATGGTTAGGTTAGTGAAAATATCATGCAAAACAAAATGGTTAGACTTTGTCAAAGATGCTTAAAAAGCTTCATGAAGCTTCAAGCAAAAAACAAAGAAAGCCACCATTTTGTTTTTGCCAAAAATAAATAAAATAAATAAAACCCAACCATTAACCTAAACATGGTGTAAGTCATACACACACCCAAGTTTGCATGTATCATCAATCATGATACAAACTAGTGCACAAACATATATCATATATACAACTTGTGCACATCAAATGAGAAAATCAATCATAAGTGAACAAATACTAGTTAATGTAAATTAATATATCAAATATATAATTATACATTAAATCATTAAATCAATACTTGATTTAATGATCCGGTCATATCGCATATAACCGACTAATATCTAGTGTATCAGTATATCGAATCAACACTTGATTCGGTAACCGGCTATATCACATATAACCGTCCGATGATACAAATCGCGAGAATAGAACACAGTATCACATACTGGTATTATTCTCGGTCCCGCACATATCTCATATGCGCTCCTATTTTGTTTCGCTTGAGCCAGGAAACCTCTGTGTAGGACTCTAAAGACTCGTCAATACGCCAGCAGTAGGTGGTGATCATATCAATCACTCACAAGCCGCAAGCGGTCTGCCAAACGTAACGGCCACTCGGGTATTGAGGGATCAGAAGATCAACGAGCAATCCTGCTCACACTCCTGCGAATCCAATCAGTAACACTTACCGTACAGTCCGGTCTGTTCGTCTGATATGTCGCATATCTCGCCTAGGGGTGGTAAGCGTCAGACCCCAGTAGCTTGATAAGTCATGCCGATGTAAGGTCCATAACAAGCATGAAACTACTGATAACACTTACCAGTAAATCAGTGCAACCCTGGCCAGGGATTTCCAGTTATGGCCAGTCGAGCATAGCGCAACATCAACCCCCAATACCTGGAGAGACGAATCCCCTCCTATCGCTCATTGCCTCCATGTGAATCGGGACTGTACCCAAAAACCACCTGTTTGCACGACTCAGTAGAGCCGTGGTAGGGTGGAAATCAAAGCACAGTGGGAGACACACAAGACTCTATGACGATCTCGGGTCAACAGACTAAGCTGTACCATTGTCACCAGAGAACTGCCATCTGACGTAAGGTATAATACCATCTGGGAGTTCTCGGCGAGTCCGTTCAGTGTACCCAGTCACCACTGAGCACCCGCATGCCATCTCTGATGTCAAACACCAATGGATATGGGATCATCCATCGCCCATCACATGGGTCGAGAAGATATACGCTAGTCTACTCTGGAATATCGATGCCCCGTCTCCATATTCCCATGACTAGGAACATTGAAGGATGTACTCATTGACCACCCAGGCCCCACTAGTATGATCTACATCATAGTCCTGGAAGTCGAGTAGACATCCTAAGGGCTTTATCAACATGTAATAGAGAGACAGCAATTATACATGTTAAGATAAAGAGCAACCAGATAGCATACTATCATGTTAAGCAAGAAAGTCCTAACTATATATGTCCCAGCATCCACTACAATATACATCTCATGTACAGTAATGGCCTCTAGGGCATACATGCACTAGGGCCATCTGTAGCAGTGGTTGTAGTATCTCATACTCAACCATCTCATAAAAGTCTCTCTCTGGGAAAAGGCCTTTGTGAGTGGATCTGCCGTGTTGTCTTCTGAGTCCACTCTCCTAACCTTGATCACCCTAGAGATCAACTATCTCAATGATCAGGTGATACTGCCTTGGAATATGTCTGGATCACTGATGGGACCGGGGTTCCTGGGCCAAAGCCACACTTCCATTGTCACACAATGGTAGGAACCTAGTTCATCTCATGAACTAGTATACACCCAAACTGCCTCTTTGGTAGTATCTTTGATAGCGATGTCACTAGCCTTTATCGTCTAGTTAGCCACGATATATAGCTTGGAACTCTTCCAACATACCGTCCCTCCACTGAGGGTGAAGACAATGCCTGCGACTAACATTCAGTCGTCCTTATGACCCTGGAACATTTCCAGTGATTCTCTCCAGGATCAATTGATACCATCTCACTACACTTAGTGAGAATCCTAATATCCATTTAGATCTATCTCATAGATATAAAATCTAGCATTTAGGAGGTATCACATAGATCCTATATGGAGAATCCTTGTGATAAGCGGAGATTGACCGTGCGTAGCATAGGAAACTCTTTTCCTATCAAGAGTATGTTGTCCACGTACAATATGAGGATGACCACCTTACTCTCCACTACCTTTTTGTATGTACAAGGTTCATCTACTATTTTGATGAAGTTAAACTCTTTTACTACCACATCAAAACGGATGTTCCAACTCCGCGATGCCTTCTTTATCATACAAAGCATCTTGCACACGTTTCCGCTGCTCCTACTGTTTACGACGCCCTCTGGCTGTGTTCTTATAGACGTTCTCTTCTAAATCAGTATTTAGAAAAAGCAATCATGACACCCAACCACCAGATATCATAGTTATGGTATGCAGCAATGGCAAGTAGGATCCGGATGGACTTAAGCATAGCCACTGGAAAAGGTTTCATCATTATCCACACTTGGTCGATGACAAAAACCTTTAACAAGTCTAGCTTTGAAAGTCTCAACCTTTCCATATACACCAAGTAATCTTCTCAAGATATACTTGCTCCTGATGGGGATTTAACCTTTCAGGTATAGCAACCAAAGTCCATACTCTGTTGGTGTATATGGATTCCATCTCAGATCGTTAAGCATCCAGCCATTCTTACAGAGTCATCACTCTCGATGGCCTGCTCGAAACTAGTTGGGTCATCATCTCATGATGCAATCCTCGCTCCCACTGTCATCGAGAAACCGAAGTATCTCTCAGGCGGATGAGGAACCCTGCTAGATCGGCGGAGAGGCTGAGGTTTGTCGGGGACTATTGAACCCTTTGGTTCTATCAAATCATCAGTTGTAGTTTGTATAGTTGGAACTCTTTCCAGTTGTACAGAACTGACCTTGTCTCGAGCTTGTCCGGATTTTGCTTTTGACATAGGCCGGACAACCCTAAATCATAACTTGCTTAAGAGATGGGCTCTTCCCATACCATATCTCATATAGAGTGGTAGGCAGTGATCTGATTCGAACCTAATTCAATAGATATGCAGCTTCTTAAGTGCATAAACCCCAAAAGGAAATAGGTAACTCAGTAGTACTCATCATAGAGCGCACCATATCATATAGGGTGTGATTGCTCCGCCCCGATACACCGACGTGCTGTGGTGTATACGGAGGAGTAATGCTGAGAGAGAATCTCATTCTCCTTTAGAATAGTCTAGGGATCCCGTGCTCAACTATTCTCCTCCCTGTTCACATCAAAGGACATAATACTTATATCCGTTTTTGGTTCTCTACTTCTGACTTATATTCGGCGATTATCTCAAAAGTTTCGGACTTGTGTTTCAACAGGAACATATGTCTGAATCTAGAGAGATCATCAGTGAATGTAATGAAGTACAAAGAACCGGTCCTGGCATATGTAGACTGGGGACCTTCACACATCACTATGTATCAGTCCCAAGAGTTCACTAACTCTTTCTCTGTTTCCAGTAAACGGAGCTATGGTCATCTTATCTTTGTGACATGACTGGAAAGTTTCATAAGATGTAAATTTAAACTGATTTAAATAAGCATCTAAATGTAACTTAGCTAGTCCGGTCGCATTGATATGACCTAGTCTATAATGCCTCAAGAAGGATTCGTTCATTTCTGAACTCTTCCTCTCGTGTGTGTTTTGTATACTAAGAACTGTAGTTTGATTTAGAACGTCAATGCTTTTAGATAACGTGCCTGAACCAATCAACTCTTGATATAGGAAATGTTCAAAACATTATCCAACGATACAAAATTATATCCTTTCTTAATAAAGAGACTGATATGATGTTGTATATCAGGTTCGGTATCTAATAACATTCGTTCAGAATCAATGTATTCTGGTAATACAGGGTGATATTGACCAACAGACTCGGCTGCAACACTTGCACCGTTTTCTGTCTCATGAAACTTACCACCCGCTCTCAGTTCTCTACCTTTCTGTAGCCCATGTAACAGATTACATTTGTGGGATCCTGATCCGGTGTCTAATACCCAGGACGTAGAGGATACAAAGAAACAGTTCTTTGTAATGAACACACCCGAAGAAGATGCATCATCATGCACTTTCTTCGTTTGGGCGGCACGGGAAATTTGGTATTCCCCAATTTCCTGCTCTGTCTTATAACAATTATAATTTGGAGCGGGACCAACGTTCCCCAGCTCAGTAAAACAAGCGGGTTCGGTCAATACATCCATATTATTATCTTGATTAAGGCGTGACGTGGTCGCTACCTGGAGAGAGAGAGAAGAAAACACTCTGCCTGCGCTCTTGAAAGATTAGATTGGTTATATATTTTATCTAATCAGGATGGCTCCCACTGTTTTTATCAAATCCTCCTTCAAACCCTAAAAGGAAAGACTAGCCGGGATTAATTACACTCTACAAGTTCGCCAATCTTTCAGCCAGGCCAGTGCCGGTACTTTGAGGGAGGTTCCCCGTGCTTTCGCACGGACCAAATTAAAATAAACCTCGTTTTCCCAGGGGCGTAACCCTGTTGACACCTTTCTAGACACCTACTTGATTGGCTAATTGTAAAGTGCAAAACTCTCCCAGGAGTAACAATTACTCGCAGTAGGTATCAGGATCCAACTATCTCATAGAAGGTATGCAATCTCATTGTAAATTTCAACACTTGAAACTCCCGATAATTGTTTTTACCCCTAGCGCTTATGACCTTAACTATGGTCAACAAATCATAAGCACTAGTCAAGCTCTACTCGTCATTTCGTGATTAATTAGACCCACCCACATGACCCTTAACGAAGGTCAACAAAGTCACGCGACTGTCCTAACTAATCGCATCATATGCGGTCCAGGAAGACATCACTTAGCTACCGTACACTGTGCCTTGACTATGGTCAACAAACACAGCACGAATACTAAGCACTCTACTTCCTAAAATGACGGAGGGTTGCGGATGGTTTTTAAGAAAACCTTTTAACGCTTTGAACTTGAT
The DNA here is from genome assembly GCA_030015575.1 of Agapanthus africanus. NCBI lineage: Eukaryota > Viridiplantae > Streptophyta > Magnoliopsida > Asparagales > Amaryllidaceae > Agapanthus > Agapanthus africanus. The sequence continues at coordinate 229,497,522 of CM057344.1, forward strand.
CTCGTTGCGGAATCAAATGGTTTTTAAATGGAGTGTTTTTGAGGCTTTTGCTAGTTTCGCTAAAGAGGTCACTCCCAGTGAAGGGATCTCGGCTCTTTCCTCGTCGAATGAGGTGCAGGATATTCACAATACCACTATGCAAAGCAAGAACTAGAAAATCAGTCAAAAGACAAACCGAAGGTTGTAGCATTTGCTAATTATTGCAAAAGAGGTCACTCCCGGTGAAGGGATCGTCGGCTCTTTCCTTATCGAATAAGGTGTTGGATGTTCTACAAGGAACACCGCTATGCAAAGCAACAACTAGAGCTACCTAATTTTTGAAATTCGATTCCACAACATCTTTTAGGTTTATTATCTTTCATTAATCTCATTAATGAATGTCCCATCATTTAAGTCCACCTAAACATCACAGATAAATACAACGTACACTTATGCCATCCGCATTCGCCTCGATATCCCGTCTGCACCGTTAGGTTAGGTAACTAACGGCAGAGCGGGGCAGGGCTAGCGCTGGTGTAAAACATAAGCAACGTCTATATAATATATCATATATACTATATACTATATCTATCTGAACATATCACATGATCACATCATAGATAACGCAGCAGAAAATATTATATGAAATATTGGATATACTAGGACGTCCGTGTTTTATTTTGAGCCTATATAAAACACGGATTCCACGGTCGTGATGAATAGCCAATCCCACACCCTAGACCCCTACGAGAGCGGCAAGCAACCCTACCAATTCTAGAGTTAGGAGACACGGACTCGACTCCTCGAGATGGTCTCCCACTGGACCCTGGAACCCGGTTACTTGTGCTCCCCGATTTGGGTCTATCCTAATGCGGAAAAGTAAATAATATACAATGGTGACATCATCCTCAACCCGGAAGTGCCCCAATAAAAGAATATTACATACAAGTTATTTACATGAATGAAAATGAAAAACACTAGTCTCACATAAAAAAAACCCGGCTATTCAAACACGACGATCCAATATAACATATTCAGCAACACATAACATCAGCATAAGTAAATATGCCCATCCTAATTGTCATTGACATATAGCAACGAAACCGGCGATATCATATATTACAATTACGGTCACAGAAAAGAAAGTGTAAAACTACAACAGTTGGAATCCGCAACCTCCTTAGACATCACATGCCTAATCAAATGAATTCCTTAGATATCGCATGCCTAACAATTATAAACCCCGCATTTTAGTCTCAAAATCGAAAACACTTTTCAATATCAAGTCGGGCAATTCAACAAGATTCCCGACATCCTGATCGAATGCTTGTCGCAAACTTTAGTAGACGGCCGCACCCCCGGATGCCGTCGACGAAGTGCACTAAGGCGGAACACCGCTGCCGCGAGCACCCGAACGGATGCTTTTGGCGACGGGGTTCTCCTACGGTCACTTGGTCGGGGCTATGGGGCATGGCTATCTATTAAGTTTACCCGGCGAGTATCCGCGTACACTACGTGATTGCGACGGACTTTTGATCGCATCAAAATTCCGTGGCAACCAATCAATTGAGACTAAAGTGCTATGTTTATAATATTCAAATCAGTTATCTCATAATTATTTGTGGATTCCAAATATTGTATCACATTCCAGATAAATAGACAATGTGAAAATTTCCGATCGAATAATCAAACACCCAAATTTTCCCAAATAGCTCAACACGTGAGAGGAGTTTAAAAACATCCATTTCATGCCACAGTACCAACGGTCCAGCCATTAACCTAAACATGGTATAAGTCATACACACACCCAAGTTTGCATGTATCATCAATCATGATACAAACTAGTGCACAAACATATATTATATATACAACTTGTGCACATCAAGTGAGAAAATCAATCATAAGTGAACAAATACTAGTTAATGTAAAGTAATATATCAAATATGTAATTATACATTAAATCATTAAATCAATACTTGATTTAATGATCCGGTCATATCGCATATAACCGACTAATATCTAGTGTATCAATATATCGAATCAACACTTGATTCGGTAACCAGGCTATATCACATATAACCGTCTGATGATACAAATCGCGAGAATAGAACATAGTATCACATACTGGTATTATTCTCGGTCTCGCACATATCTCATATGCGCTCCTATTTCGTTTCACTTGAGCCAGGAAACCTCTGTGTAGGACTCTAAAGACTCGTCAATACGCCGGCAGTAGGTGGTGATCATACTAATCACCCACAAGCCGCAAGCGGTCTGCCAAACATAACGGCCACCCGGGGATTGAGCAATCAGAAGATCAACGAGCAAGCCTGCTAACACTTCTGCGAATCCAATCAGTAACACTTACTATACAGTCCAGTCTGTTCGTCTGATATGTCGCATATCTCGCCTAGGGGTGGTAAACGTCAGACCCCGGTAGCTTGATAAGTCATGCCGATGTAAGGTCCGTAACAAGCATGAAACTACTGATAACACTTACCAGTAAATCAGTGCAACCCTGGCCAGGGATTTCCAGTTATGGCCAGTCGAGCATAGAGCAACATCAACCCCCAATACCGGGAGAGACGAATCCCCTCCTATCGCTCATTGCCTCCATGTGAATCGGGACTGTACCCAAAAACCACCAGTTTGCACAACTCAGTAGAGCCGTGGTAGGGGGGAAATCAAAGCACAGTGGGAGACACACAAGACTCTATGATGATCTCGGGTCAACAGACTAAGCTGTACCAGTGTCACCAGAGAACTGCCATCTGACGTAAGGTATAATACCATCTGGGAGTTCTCGGCGAGTCCGTTCAGTGTACCCAGTCACCACTGAGCACCCGCATACCATCTCTGATGTCAAACATCGATGGATATGGGATCATCCATCGCCTATCACATGGGTCGAGAAGATATACGCTAGTCTACTCTGAAATATCGATGCCCCGTCTCGATATTCCCACGACTAGGAACATTGAAGGATGTACTCATTGACTACCCAGGCCCCACTATTATGATCTACATCATAGTCCTGGAAGTCGAGTAGACATCCTAAGGGCTTTATCAACATGTAATAGAGAGACAGCAATTTTACATGTTAAGATAAAGAGCAACCAGATAGCGTACTATCATGTCGAGCAAGAAAGTCCTACCTATATATATCCCAGCATCCACTACAATATACATCTCATATACAGTAATGGCCTCTAGGGCATACATATAACTAACACTTAGTAGCCATGGTGCTTTAACCATTTCATTAGATAAAATATGTATTTAAATTAAGTATATTAGTTTTCAAATTTAAATATAATTAGTTTCTTTTAGGGTTGACTTGGATGGATTGAGGGGAGAGAGAGGGCATGATGAGAATGATTAAGCATGCTTGGTAATTAATGAGGAGAGAGAGAGGGGCATGGTTGATGATTGAATGATTTTCCGTTGTGTATGTAAAGAAATGTGTATAGAAATCACAACCAAAAATATTTGACCGCAATCAATAACGGTGTCGAATGTAGCGCGTTAGTAAGTGCGGATCGTCCACAGGGAAAGTGTAATCGTTCGTGTTTCGATTTAGATGAGTCGAAACTTTAAAGAAAAGAAAACAAACAATTCATGATTTGTAAATTGAATTTCAAGAATTAGAAAAATCTAGATCTAAGGAAACATTAAAATCAAGAATTGAGATGTGATGATTTCCAAACAAAATATCAAGAATCGAAGTGAGGCTCGTAGGAATCGATCGGATCTATAGATGTGATGAAATCTAGCGATTACGTATTCTTATCCTTCGATGAATTGATACTAGATTGACGATGATCAACGAGAATTAGGGATTTCTTGTGAAACAAGGGTTTCATCATTTATCCCTTGTTCTTTCGTCGATATCATTCACATTCTAGCCTCTAGTAAATTCATGAATCGATCGTGTATCCCTAATTTCGAGCGATCACAATCAAGAAAGCATCGCAACGAAACTAGGTCGTCGATTCTTCAATTTTCTTGGGTTTACAAAACTCGTAGGACTCAAGAATCGTTTTAAGATTTATTACATCTGTTGGAGATAGTGCCCTCAGAGTCAATTATTGGATCACAGGCACGTGATTGCAATGATTGAGGGAGGACCTATCCCGGTAGGACAGTCTTACTCGAGATGATAATATGCTATCTGGTTTATCTTTATCATCGTGTACTGCTTTAGGTGACCTGACATGTCGCTATTACACGTTGATAGAGCCCCTAGGATTCTTGCTTGACGACCAGCAGTATGATGGCGATCATATACGTGGGAGCTGGTAGTCTATAAGCACATCCTTAAAAGGTCCCTAGTCGTGGGAGTTTCGAGACTGGGCATCGATACTCCATTAGTAGACTAGTGTATACAGTCGAGACCCCGACGAGGGGCGGTGGCCGGTCTCACAAGCCACTGGTGTCAGTTGGTTTACCTAAGATGTATACAGGTGCTCATTGGGTTATGAGTACACCGGACAGGACTCGCCGGGAACCTGCTAGTTGGGCTTATACCTGACGTCAGATAGCAGTTCCCTGGTGACATGTGTACAGGTTAGTTCATCGACCTGAGGATCGTCATTTGTCTCGTGTGAGTTCCCACTGTGCTTTGATTACTACCCTACCACGGCTCAAAGGAGTCGTGCAAACAGGTTTTAGTTGGGCACAGTCCCGAGCCACATGGAGGCAGTGAGCGGATCTTCAGGGGTTCGTCTCTCCCGGTATTGGGGGTGAGGTCGCGCTGTGTCTAGGAGAGCCATTACGCAAAGCCCTCGGCCGAGGCAGGAGATTTACTGGTAGGTATTCCAGTAGTATCTCAGGGTGTTCTGGGCTACACTCCGACACGACTTGTACCGCTTTTGGGGGTCTGACTTTTACCAACCCCCTAGGCCCGCCATGCGATACTCATAGACGAACGGACCGGACTGTACGGATATTGTCACTGACAGGCTCAGTTGGGTGTCGGGGTGAGCTTCCTCATCGACGTCCCTTTTGGTCAATAGCTGGTGGCCCGTCACGTATTGGCTTATACCTCTGACGTGCCAGTGGTTAAATCCACAGCCATAGTATTGACGAGTCTTTAGAGTCCACCACACTTTCAGTTACTCAGCTTTCGGGCGAAACGCTGTAGAGGCCGTATGGAGATATGGCAGGGTCCGATCAGATACGTGCGGTATTGCACGGATCAGGATCGGACAGTTCTGTACTAGTGGCCGTATAGTTATATGGCAGGGTTCGATCAGATACGTGCGGTATTGCACGGATCAGGATCGAACGGATTTTACTAGCCGGCTTTGGTTTAAGCCGGTACTAGTTTTGTACAGTGTAGATTTTGTCTCATTGCATTTGTATCCGGTCGGAATACAGATGCGGGTGTGTATGCACAGTGTCGGGGTTTTCCTGTAATTTATTACGGGACCAGTTTTCTGGAGTTGCCAGTTTGCATTCCGTTCCGGCCGGTTTTCCTTTGTTCTTTCCCGGCCGGACTTTTCCGATGGAGGGGGTAATTTGCAGTTTTGCAAATTACACTTTGTGGGGGGTTTCTTGCATAAAGTTTGATTATGATAGATTTCATTTTCTTTCATCCATGCTTGCTTTTATGGTGAGATGAAAGGTTATGGAGTGCATAGTGTTTAAGCATGGTTGTATGTTTATTTGTCTCTTGATGTGGTCACCACTTCCTTGCTCCTACACTCACCTCCCTCCTTGCTTGATATTACCTCCTCCACCATTCTCTTTTTGAGAAGAAGTTATTCATGGTTGAGAGAAAAAAAGAGAGAAGAAGAAAAAGAAAGAGAGAAAGAAAAAGAATGAGAGAGTTCATCTTGATTATGTGAGGAATTCTTCATCTCCTTCTTCTTCTTGTTTTAGAAAAATGAAAGCACCATTTTTCTTAACCCCAATCCTCCATCATGGCAACTACAAACCCCAAATGAGACTAGCATCATCTACACTACATTCTACAGCACTTCTTGGGCATGTCGAGTTGCCGGCTTCATGCTCGAGTTGCCTCGGTATTGAGGCGGGAGCCCGTAAAAGACGAAGGCGATGTGGTGCCCTTTCCGGCAAGGAGGCGACGATGTGGAGCAAAGACTTTCCGCGGGAGATCGGGATGATGAAGAGAAGACCGGAGGACTCGGATCACTCGGTATACTTCTTTTCCCATCTCTTGTTTGCTAGTTAGGTTAATGGTTAACGATCCGGGTTTTCTTTGTCCGCGGTAGCGCCGGTTTCCGAGTAAGGAAAATTTTTGATTCCGCAATTTGGCCTCGAGTAAGACGGCCGGGGCGCTGCCGTGGCGCAACATGGTATCAGAGCCACGCCATTAACCTTACCTAGCTTCGTTTGATGTGTTTGCGTTTCCGATCGACCGAAATTTCCAAAAACCGTATTTTTATTGCACATCAGTTTCTGTCGAATTTTTTTGAAGTCCAAAAATTTTTCAGGTGGTTTCAGAATGATGTGCAGGGAAATATAAGAGATCTGATAAAATTTGGTACCCTGATTCCTTTCTTCCACCGCGGAAGCGCGGCCAAAGCCTTGCTTTGGCCGCTCTTCCGCCGCGCTTTAAAATCCTCACTTTACCAAATTTTTCCAGATTGTCTTGAACATGAAAAATGGGGTATTTGGAATATTAAAATTAGGCCCAGGTTTTCTGTGAGTGCTACAGTTTTGATTGGGGGCCCACTTGTTAATTTTTGGTCAATTGGAAAATTTTAAACACATTATTTCACAGTATTTACATTTTTTCTGCGACCGTGAATGTCACTCGATCGGTAAATCCGGTCTAACTGCTATAGCCCGGTTAGACGGATTTGCGAACGTGATTTTCACGTTGATGTTCTATGTTTATGCTGTGATGTTGCGGATCGGTCGTGGGGGATAGCCTGGATGCAATGCTAGTACAGTTTTGTTGTATTATGTACATTTGATATTGCGGGGCGAGCGTCCGACATGTGGACTGCCGTCACTGCCTGTTTGTATTATTCTTTTGGGGCACGACCTGGTTGCGGTCGATGTACCCGGTGTATGTATATTTTACTTTCTGTACTAGGGTTACCCCGCGGTGGGGTGCACGGATAGCCGGGTTCTGGAGGGAAACGGGCCCGCATCTCAGGGCATTGAGACGGAGGGGGCTTCAGTCCAGGATTGGCGGGCTATTCGCCGCACTCGTAGGGGGTACAGGTTGACCCAGGAGGGGTGCCCAAGTTACCGGATTCCGTGAAGTGCTGGGTGGTCCATTCACGGTGCTGGAGGGGGCTGCCTCGCTTCAGGTTTTGGCGGGTGACTTGCCGCGCCCGTAGGGGTCTAGGATTTCATTGCACAGGCTATCCACACGACCAGGGGAACGTCGGGTTTCAGCAGCGGCTCTGTGAAAGCCGGGGCTTCCAGATATCTGTATTGTTCTGTGATGCTGTACATTTCTGTGATGTTGCATTTTATTCACGCCTTGAGCGAAATACTATATATTAGTAGATGTTGTATATGTTTTACACCCGCGCTAGTCCAGTCCCCGCTCTGCCGTTAGTTAGCTAACCTAACGGGTGATGACGGGACCCAGTGGCGAATGCGGATGGCATATACGTACGTCAGTATATTTTCGTTCTTTGTGGTGTGATCAATTGATGGGACTGCATTGATTCGGATCAATGCAAGTTTAAACAAACCTAATTATGATGTTGTTGGAACACTTTTCAAAAAGCTGTTATTGCAAGGACGTTCGCTTTTGTTTTGCATCGTGGTATTCATTTGGAATATCCTGCTCCTCAGTCGACGAGGCAAGGGCCGAGATCCCTTCACCGGGAGTGACCCCTTGGACAGAATTTTGCGTCAGGGCATTAACTTCATTATAGCCGATTACTTTTGCTTTGCATCGTGGTATTCAGTTGGAATATCCTGCACCTCATTCTACGGGGAAAGAGCCGAGATCCCTTTACCGGGAGTGACCTCTTTAGTAAAGGTTTTCGTCACTATATTTTATAAAAAGTTGTGCAGTTCCTTCAACGATATCAAGTTCTTTACGTTAAAGGTTTTTCGCCAAAAACCATTCGTAGCCCTCCGTCATTTCTTATGAGTATTATTTAGTATTCGTGCTGCGTTTGTTGACTCCGTCAAGGCGTAGTGTACGGTAGCTAAGTAGTGCTTGTTTGTTGCATAAATGGGATTGGTTAGGACAGTCGTGCGGCCTTGTTGACTCCGTCAAGGGCACGTACGGGTGGGTTTAATGCAATCCAGATAATGACGGGATGAACTTGACTAGGACTCTTTGATTTGTTGACTCCGTCAAGGTCACTTGGGTCCTAGGGGTAAAAACACACATCGGGAGTTTCAAAAGAACTGAAAACTTGCCAAGCCTGCGCATACCTTCTGGAGTGTGGTGACTTGAGTGGATTCCGTCACGTTATCATGCGATGATAGTTGGATCCCGATTCCCACTGATGAGTTGGTTTACTCCTCGGGTGACCCCGACTAATTCTTCTTTCAGGTTTGGAGGAGAATTTGAGGTACAGTGGGAGGTTTCCAGATTAGATAAAGTGATAACCATTCTGATCTTGGTTAGAGTGCACGCTGAGTGTTTCTTTTCTCTCTCTCTTTGGCAGCGACCATTGACCCGACCCTGGACTTTGACTCAGTGACCAAGTTGACCGAACCTTCTTTACACTGGCTTTTGGATTGTCAGAGTTGCAGACCTCATTGCCACTCCTACTTTTACCCTTTTCTCCAGGACACCCCGTATTACTACGAACGTCCACTTCCATTGGACAAAACCATCGTATGGTTATATACGAACTCGAAGGACTTCGAGGATGGTTTCTGGTTCTGGAGAAAACGAATAGGATTATTCAGTTGTCTTTTCTTTTCACCTTCTCTCGTTGCGAGTACTCCTTAGTTTAGGAGTAGTACACCTATTACGCAAATTGGATAGTCTTCTTCCAAACCATAGGCTGGTGCCGACCGGTAGGGAATGAAGAAAACCAGTTAGCCTAAAACGGTGTACAGAAGGTATTAAGTTTAGACAAAACTAAAGGGATTAGTAGGAGGGCAAAGTAAATTGCGACTGATATTCACGACCAAACCAAGTATTTCTTCGCCAATCCTAAATCACCTTTGTATTTCTCCAGGACACTCCGTATCACTACGAAGATCCACAGTTTATTGGATATTCCATCGTATGGTTATATACGAACTCGAAAGGAACTTGTTCCAGTTCGGGGATGGATTCTGGTTCAGGAGAAATAGGAATAAAGTACATTCAGGTGTCTTTTATCTTCACCTTCTCTCGCATTGCGAGTGCTCCTAGGATTAGGACAGTACACCCTTTATGCTTTTTGGATAGTCTTCTTCCAAACCATAGGCTGGTGCCAAACGGTAGGGAAGGAAGAAAACCATTTGGCCTAAAGGGGTGTACAGAAGGTAATGACTAAAGACATATAAAGGGATTTGGAAAGGTGGCAAAGAATTATACGGTTACAGTTGTGAATCTGGATAATGGAAGAGGCATTACTAGGAATACCAGGATACCCCGACGAAACATTACAATGTTTCAGTTTCACTGTGTACTGTTAAAAGAAAACTGATTTCCCGATTAGACACTTATTCCAGGGTATGTATTTACCAGGTATGATTCTCACATCTGTATGGTTTTACAGATGATGAGTGGGAGTAAGTTATTGGGAATTGGGTGATCATCCTCATTATATCGGGATTCGTTGTAATCGGTGATATTTGAGGAGATCACCTGGGCTGTTTGCCGGTCGGCAAATATTTGGTTTTGAATATCCGCTGTTATGCACCAATTTCAAATTGATATATCTGTACGTCTATTTTCATAGAGTGAGATATACCTTTTGATATTATGTCGATGACATTTACCTATATCAGTGGATGGTTAGGTAAGGAGCATTAAACAGCGGTGTAATTCTTCTTAACCATAAGTACAGTTTTCAACCTGCGACGCACAGTGAAAGAGTTATTAGACTCAGCGGACTTATACAGAGTATTGTATGTTATCCAGTGTCCATTAGGACGGAGGGGTTGGTCCTCGTACTATATTCGGTTTACTTATGACTTCTCTAGATTTTAGACAGCTGTTTCGTGGAAACACAGGGTCTAAGTTTTGAGGAGTCATAGGTATTTGAATAGAGTAGAGAACCAGGTGTAGCAAGTATCGGGATTCTTCAAGGTGATCGAAGATGTAGATACTTGTGTATGGTATTCAGTTGATAGTAATGAGAACTTGCTTCTCTTTCAGGTTACTCATAATTGGAAGCATTCCTAAGTTGAGTAACGCTGATCGGCCTCCTTCCATTTAGTTGACATGCACTGGAGATAGTTGCATGATTTGAATCTGGTTCAATTGAATCAGTGCCTCTAGTTCTATATTGGATATAGAACAGTTCATATCTTAACGATGTTAAGGTACGGGGAGTTGTCCGGCTTATGCTTAAAACCAGACTCCGGATAACTCAAGGCACGTTTCTGTAATGGCTGTTTGTGGGTTGACCCAGGCTATGACGAGGGTTGATTTTCTACCATCTGGCAGATCAATAGAAATATTGTTCTAGACTCGCCACAGTTTTATTAAAAATGGATTTTTTTTCAAAAACCGAAGTGGGAGTATGGTAGAACTGGAAGTGATTCCAGAACCGCAAACGATTACTGAAGATTTGATAAGGAACCTAAAGATTCAATCTGATTTGACATTCCATTGGCCACTCCGCAGATAAGGTGGGTAACTTCAGGCACCCGAGAGGTACTCCGGTAGCCTCAAGGACGGTGACAGGGAAGTTCTTGTTTACCCACACTTGCCATTGTTGTTGTTCCAGGCTGCGAAACCCGGCAGGAGGATGAGTATAGCGTCGTTCTAAACTAGCTTTAGAAGTGCACGTCTATATGACTCTGGCAGAGGGTTGTCGTAGTCAGTGGGAGCAGCGGAAGCATTGGTGGACTTTGTGCTTATGTCTATTTATAGACTAAAGCAGATATAGCGGAGTAAGATCATCTGTTTCTGATGTGACAGTCATGGGTTTGACGTCATCAGAATAGGGGATGGATCTGTTGAGAAGGTAGTAGGAAGTGATATTCCTATACTACGATCGGTTATACTTTGGTCGTCACACAGTGGTTTCTCCACAAGGGACTTGGACATTATATCAGACATACTGGTTACTAGATCTATGGTTTTAGATCTAGATTTGGGTGGTTTCCCAATCAGGGTACTTTGACAGCATTCTAAGAGTATTTAGAATGGACGACTCCTGGCACGGTAGTGTACCTGCAGGTAATGGAGTCACCCTCTCTAAAGGTGTCTTACAGACTAAAGGGGAGAGGGATACGCATGATTGACAGGTCACTTGCTTAGGCAATTGAGTCAATCATGAGATGTCAAGTACCACACCAGATGTTGTTCTTGCAGTAGGTGCAATAAGTTGATATTAATTCAATCCTGGAAAAACAGTCGGAAGCAGTTTTAGAACATAAGTGAATGTTCTAGGGATATGATAACGGCTGTCTCCTTTAGGAGACGGTTATCACTCCAGGCTTCCAAGGTGACATGGACGACAAGGAGGTTGTCAGAGTTATAGTTCTCCCTCTGACGAGGGGCAGTATTTTGGACAGGTGGTCCAGGGCAATACTGAGGGTGACATGGCGCAGGATACTGATTAACTTCAGTAGATGATACAGTCTAAGAAGTTTGGATTTGGAGTTCATTTATGAGCTAGGTCCCATCAGACATCCAGACATTCTAAGACAGGTATTGCTCATTTCGGGAGATGGTTTTCTCCGCGAACATGAGATATAGAGAGACATAGAAAGAAACATCACAGCGGATCCACTCACTAAGGCTATTCCTCGAACGCAATAGTTTCGCAAACGAGCATTGTGAGACTGACTAGTAGAGGAGTTGGGTGTTCGGTATCACACGGGCTGTGAGTACGCGACATCGCAATAATTAGCTTTGAGTGCAAGTGGGAGATTGTTGGAGATAGTGCCCTCAGAGTCAATTATTGGATCACAGGCACGTGATTGCAATGATTGAGGGAGGACCTATCCCGGTAGGACAGTCTTACTCGAGATGATAATATGCTATCTGGTTTATCTTTATCATCGTGTACTGCTTTAGGTGACCTGACATGTCGCTATTACACGTTGATAGAGCCCCTAGGATTCTTGCTTGACGACCAGCAGTATGATGGCGATCATATACGTGGGAGCTGGTAGTCTATAAGCACATCCTTAAAAGGTCCCTAGTCGTGGGAGTTTCGAGACTGGGCATCGATACTCCATTAGTAGACTAGTGTATACAGTCGAGACCCCGACGAGGGGCGGTGGCCGGTCTCACAAGCCACTGGTGTCAGTTGGTTCACCTAAGATGTATACAGGTGCTCATTGGGTTATGAGTACACCGGACAGGACTCGCCGGGAACCTGCTAGTTGGGCTTATACCTGACGTCAGATAGCAGTTCCCTGGTGACATGTGTACAGGTTAGTTCATCGACCTGAGGATCGTCATTTGTCTCGTGTGAGTTCCCACTGTGCTTTGATTACTACCCTACCACGGCTCAAAGGAGTCGTGCAAACAGGTTTTAGTTGGGCACAGTCCCGAGCCACATGGAGGCAGTGAGCGGATCTTCAGGGGTTCGTCTCTCCCGGTATTGGGGGTGAGGTCGCGCTGTGTCTAGGAGAGCCATTACGCAAAGCCCTCGGCCGAGGCAGGAGATTTACTGGTAGGTATTCCAGTAGTATCTCAGGGTGTTCTGGGCTACACTCCGACACGACTTGTACCGCTTTTGGGGGTCTGACTTTTACCAACCCCCTAGGCCCGCCATGCGATACTCATAGACGAACGGACCGGACTGTACGGATATTGTCACTGACAGGCTCAGTTGGGTGTCGGGGTGAGCTTCCTCATCGACGTCCCTTTTGGTCAATAGCTGGTGGCCCGTCACGTATTGGCTTATACCTCTGACGTGCCAGTGGTTAAATCCACAGCCATAGTATTGACGAGTCTTTAGAGTCCACCACACTTTCAGTTACTCAGCTTTCGGGCGAAACGCTGTAGAGGCCGTATGGAGATATGGCAGGGTCCGATCAGATACGTGCGGTATTGCACGGATCAGGATCGGACAGTTCTGTACTAGTGGCCGTATAGTTATATGGCAGGGTTCGATCAGATACGTGCGGTATTGCACGGATCAGGATCGAACGGATTTTACTAGCCGGCTTTGGTTTAAGCCGGTACTAGTTTTGTACAGTGTAGATTTTGTCTCATTGCATTTGTATCCGGTCGGAATACAGATGCGGGTGTGTATGCACAGTGTCGGGGTTTTCCTGTAATTTATTACGGGACCAGTTTTCTGGAGTTGCCAGTTTGCATTCCGTTCCGGCCGGTTTTCCTTTGTTCTTTCCCGGCCGGACTTTTCCGATGGAGGGGGTAATTTGCAGTTTTGCAAATTACACTTTGTGGGGGGTTTCTTGCATAAAGTTTGATTATGATAGATTTCATTTTCTTTCATCCATGCTTGCTTTTATGGTGAGATGAAAGGTTATGGAGTGCATAGTGTTTAAGCATGGTTGTATGTTTATTTGTCTCTTGATGTGGTCACCACTTCCTTGCTCCTACACTCACCTCCCTCCTTGCTTGATATTACCTCCTCCACCATTCTCTTTTTGAGAAGAAGTTATTCATGGTTGAGAGAAAAAAAGAGAGAAGAAGAAAAAGAAAGAGAGAAAGAAAAAGAATGAGAGAGTTCATCTTGATTATGTGAGGAATTCTTTATCTCCTTCTTCTTCTTGTTTTAGAAAAATGAAAGCACCATTTTTCTTAACCCCAATCCTCCATCATGGCAACTACAAACCCCAAATGAGACTAGCATCATCTACACTACATTCTACAGCACTTCTTGGGCATGTCGAGTTGCCGGCTTCATGCTCGAGTTGCCTCGGTATTGAGGCGGGAGCCCGTAAAAGACGAAGGCGATGTGGTGCCCTTTCCGGCAAGGAGGCGACGATGTGGAGCAAAGACTTTCCGCGGGAGATCGGGATGATGAAGAGAAGACCGGAGGACTCGGATCACTCGGTATACTTCTTTTCCCATCTCTTGTTTGCTAGTTAGGTTAATGGTTAACGATCCGGGTTTTCTTTGTCCGCGGTAGCGCCGGTTTCCGAGTAAGGAAAATTTTTGATTCCGCAATTTGGCCTCGAGTAAGACGGCCGGGGCGCTGCCGTGGCGCAACAACATCATCATTCTATTGATCTTCTCGACTCCTTTACGAGCGGAGTTTTACTCAAACATCACAACAAGAACCACAATCACAAATTGAGATCGAATCATGATGCAAGAATTTAAAGAAAGCAAGATTAAAGAATTTTACCTTTTATTTATATCAACAATTCCGTTACAAATCGATCAAGAACTACAGGAGGAAGAACTCGATCGTCGATTTGGCTTCGCTCGTCTTCTTGAGTCGCGGATCGGCTTGGATCACTTGCTCGATTGAAGATCGGCTCCGCTCCTAAAAGGTTGAAGGCTTCTTGCTTGAATGGTACTCGGGATCTTGAATTTGGTTTTGGATTTTGGATCTTTGAGGCACAAGTTATGTCACTCAACTTGTGTTAGAAATGGGGGAGATGAAGAACTAATGGTTTTTTCTAATGAACTAATGAACAACCCTTAACCTTAGATCTAGGCTCTCTTTTATAACCTTTCATAACCCTAGATCTAGAATTCAAATTTCAAATTTCCATTGAAAATGAACAACTTTTCCCTCCAAAATGAACCACCTCATTTGAATTTTCCCTCCAAAATGAACCACCTCATTTGAATTTTTCCCTCCAAAATGAGGTTGTTAGAAAGAATCTTCTAGAAGAAGTTTGTTGGAGGGAATATTCTACAATGAGGTTGTTATAAGGAGGGTTCTAGAAGAAGGTTGTTATAAGGAGGCTTTCTAGAAGAAGGTTGTTATAAGGAGGCTTCTAGAAGAAGTTAGTTGGAGGGAGGCTTCTAGAACTAGGTTGTTAGGCCGAGCCTTCTAGATGAAACCACGTGGAGTTTCTGGAGAGTTCTGGAAGCTTTGCCGTTAGAAATAAGCACATGGGGAAAATCTGCTTCTCTGCTGACGTCATCATGCCGCGGATCCGCGGTGGGAAGCGCCCATTGGCCATGAATAAATTTCTGGAATAGTTTTACACCTTATTGTTTACTGCCAGATCACCAGACTTAGACTTGGTGTAATTTTGATCAGCACTTTTGACAATTTGGCTCGGTTTCTGGAATTTCCTGCACAGACTTCGAAACAAGTGTTGCGCTACAAGAATGATGCGATGCCATGATAAACAGTCAATTTCCCTAAAAATGCCGGTTTTAGAGTACAACACAGGTAATTCGGTATTTTACTATTGTTTTGCTAATATGTGAAATATGCAAACCGAACACCTCTAGATGAATGCAAAAGATAGGGAAATTGACGTGTTAAAAATACATTATTTTCGACTGATCAAATTCCCCCAAACTTATTTTCAGTCGTCTCGATCGAACTGTTTTATTAAAAAGAGAAGGAGAAAATAAAGAAAGAGAAAAACTAACTAGCACACTTTCGTAGGCAACACGATTGCACTGAGCACGTGCAACAAGCCTTTAAACCTCTAGGTGCCCCTAGTAGGAGGAGTGTTGTCTCCTAAGGATTTTCAGCGGATTGCACCCACAAAATCCAATAATAAAAGAAAGATCATGAATATTACATTTAAAGACAAAAATTGTAAAAGAAAAGCCTTGAAAGTTAGGGTTTCCAACTAAGCTAGCTTTTCGGTTGTCATGAGCCCTATCTTAATAGTCATGAAAAGATGTCAGAAATCACATCATCCCTCAATAAAACATCGTCTTTATTCTTCATTGCTATCTTTTTTCCAAACATCGATCATATAACCCTACGTGTGTGTAAAGGACATCCTTACACCCGGAGAATTCAATTCAAGCTATCATACTCTTGTCCATCCACCTCAGTACTTTTTTAATTAATAAATATTTAGATGAATTTGCTCACACACTTTCATGCGACCGTTAATACTTCTTGAGGTACTAACCGACCGATTACTCATGTGCTTGCTTATTTGGTGTTTTTTTTCTCGTCTTGCACCACCTAAGGCTTAGCAGTGACTCCCAGACCAGTTGGCCTTAGGGCACTAGGTGAAGAGGCACCCTCGCTATATTTTTTTATTGCTGCCTTAGCGATAACAAAACCAGTGTTCATTTTTCTCACCATTTTATATTTTATTCATTTTTTTTATTTCCTTCATACATCGGATTTTAGACAAGAGCATTTCAAGGTATCCTCTACTATCCCGAGCTTCAAGATGTGTGTAAGTGCGTATAGTAAGGTATCAACGATCAAAATGTTTGGCTTCCAGAATAGAAACTATTTTTCAGACTTATTTTTATCCTCAGAGTAGTGACTTCCTTCATCTTACTAACCCTTGGGACAACGGCCAATAACTACTTATTACTAGTTCGTATAAGAAAACTTCTAATTTTCTTGGTTTTCTTAAATTTTTCAAATCTTTTGGATGTAATTTTTCACTATCTAAACTTTTATTATCTTATTTATGTACAAAAATATTTTTATTTTTTATTTTTTGAAAATTTTTAAATTTTTATAGGTTTTGAGAAAAATGTTGTGCTTATACAAAGTATATGCGAAAATAAGCACAAACCTCCCCCAAACTTGTTTTCAACAATGTCCTCACTGTTGCCATCCGCTATATCTCAAAGAAAACCTGTAAGCTTGGGAGGAATTTATTAGTGGGGGCAAAATAGTTAAGTGAAGAACCTCCCCCAAACTTATTCTTGGCTCATCATTTTGTAAAAATTTTCTTTTCAGGAGCCAGAAAAAATGCCCCCCCAAACTTGAGTTAAGCCATGTTAATATTTGAAAATCATATGAGGGGGTCAAAAATCAGTGGTCGATGCCAAACTTTACAAAGACCGAAGGTTAACACCAACCATTCAAAAATTTTATCAATGCAGTGCTCTGGTTGGTGGAAGAAGAAGTGGGGAAAGGGTAAGTGGTGGAATAGAATGTGTGTGCGTCTCATTTTGGAAAGACGATACAGTGAATTTGATGGATTGCTCGCATTCTTTTTACAGTTCAAAAAAAGGGGTGGAGGTTCAATTTCAATATTTGGGAGATGATTCATCTCAACACCCGTGTCATTCAAAAATGCGAGTTCATCAGCGAAGATCTCCTTAAAAGTTCCATCTATACCCCGATGAATAATGTCATCACAAAGTGCGGGGTGATCTTCAGACTCTAAAAACAATTCATAATCAGTGTTAATTGTTGACCCGGACATCTCGGTGGAAGAGTCCGTATGTGTTTGATACATAGTTGGGTCAAACAACAACGTATGAAAAGAGTCTAGATCAGTATCATGAGGATCGTCAAATTCGCTGCTGTCGACATCCATTAAGTCGACAGAACAGACCTGAGCTGTAGGTTCGGAGGGTACACTTCCCAACTTGTAAATGTTCAGCTCAATTGACCTATTCCCGAAGGATAGGGTCATAGAACCATTACGACAGTTGATGATAGCGTTGGAAGTGGCCAAAAAAGGGCGACCTAAAATCACCGGAATTTGGTTCTGTGGGTTCGCTACAGGCTGTGTATCAATTACAATAAAGTCCACAGGGAATACGAATTCCCCGATTTTTATTAACACATCCTCCAGTTCACCCCTAGGTTTGGTGATAGATCGGTCAGCCATTTGGAGAGTTATGCTCGAGGGCTTTAACACTCCGATACCTAGTTGCTCATAAACCGAATATGGAAGCAAGTTAACACTAGCGCCAAGGTCTAGTAGAGCACGGTTGATGTGTTTTTGCCCAATAGAAATAGAAATAGTAGGACAGCCGGGGTCCTTACGTTTCCGTGGTAATTGTTGGGGGAAAGCCGTGTCTACAGTCATTGCCATGAATATCTTCTTGGGCACTTGAGTCTTCCTCTTCCTAGTGCACAAGTTCTTAAGAGTTTTCGCATAGGACGGAACTTGTTGGATAGCATCTAGGAGAGGGATTTTGATGTTAACTTGCTTAAACATGTCCATAATCTTCTCCATATGTGGACTAGATTTGTTAGCCCTTAACCGATTAGGATAAGGTGCTTTAGCAATAAGCGCTGGGTCCATCATAAGAGAAGGAAGTGTGTGTGGACCTGATCCCAGAATAGAGGTGGGGATCGTCCGTGGAGAACTAGAAGAGGTGGGCTGAGGTGGCGAGCCTTGTGGGAAATGAAGAATAGGCTCGCAGAAAGGTGGTGGGGTAGAAGAACTGGGGTCAGAATTAGAAGTAGAAGTGGAAGTGGAAGGAAAGGTCTCAGCCGGGGTATCATCGATAGATTTTTCAGTGTCATCAATCTCTTCCCCAACGTGATTGTCAATAACTCTTCCAGATCTCAACGTGATTGCATTCACATGATGTGAATAGCCAGGATTGGGTAGAGGTTGAGCTGGAAGTTTCCCTTTCTCTCTTGCACCCATTTCGGATTTTAATCATGCAATTTGTGCTTCCATCAATTTGATATTCTCATTTTGAGAGACAATGATCTTCATCACATTCTCGACGGAAGATTGCAAACTTGCCGTCCCTTGGATGGATTGTTTCATGAAAGTATCCAAGGTTTGTGCTAGTGCAGAGGTATTATCAATACCGGTCAATTGCAAAGAGTTTTCATGTGGTGCAAAAGTGTTGGCCGGATTTTGGAAGTTTTGTGATTGGTAGGGGTGCTGACTCAATGGAAGTGGTTGCTGTTGTAGTGGAGGGACCCTTTGGAAATTGTTTTGGGTTGGAACCGTGTTTTGAGATTGTGATTGGTTCTAAGCAAAGTCAGGGTGATTCTTCCAACCCTGATTATATGTGGAAGAATATGGATCGTTTCTAGGTCTTTGAAATGCGGCATTGGTATGCTCGTGACCTTGAAACGGAGAATTTAGTGGACATTCTTCCGTCAAATGAGAAGGATCAGAACAGCATCCACATACAGTTTTGGGGAGTGACATTAGACTTAGGGCGGCGGCTAAAAATTTGTTTTCCATATTGTCGAATTTCTTGTGTAAAGCTGAAATTTCAGCTCTAATTCCTATGGAAATATCATTGCCATCCCTGATTGACTCACACCCTCCCACCGTAAAGATTTTTCAGCGAAATCTTCTAGGAATTTCCATGCTTCCCCATCATCTTTAGTCATGAAGTTGCCTTGACACATGGATTCAAGGGTCTTTCTTGTGTTAGGATTAATCCCCTCATATATGATTCGGCACAGTTCCCATCTAGGGATTCCGTGATGTGGACATTGAACTAACAGATCCTTAAAGCGTTCAAGACATTATGAAAATGGTTCATTTGGAAGCTGGGTGAATTGATTTATTTCGCTACGGACTCGAGCTGTCTTATGATGTGGGTAGAATTTCTTAAGGAATGCTTTGACGAATTCTCCCCTGTTTGAGATGGAATGTGCGGTTGTGTTGTACAGTCACTTCTCGGCTATATCGGACAAGGTAAATGGGAGAAGACGTAGACGCATAGCATCTATAAAAAGGTGTGAGGTACCCATCATTGCGGATACATTTTCAAATTTGGTGATAAAGGCATATGCGTCTTCAGACTCGAGACCGTGAAATTTTGGTAGAAGGTTGATGTATTGGGGTTTAATTTCAAAATTTTCCCCGTTGGCTGGTGGAATGGAAAGACAGGTGGAAAGGGGACCTCGTGTAGGATAGCACCTGTCTTGGAGAGAGATACGGGGTGGATTCTGCGCACCAACGAACGGCGGCAGAGTAGTGGTAAAGAAGTTCGATGGAGAATCGTCCATCGAAATGCGTGTGGTGGTGGGTAAAGAAGAGGTAAATGTAGAAATACCGACTTTTGGGTCGATCGGGAACGCGGACTAAACGGGCACTAGAATCCCGTGTCCAACCTATCTTGCACTAAAAAGGGTTAGTACAAGTGGCAGCGTGACTTAAAATTAGGGGAATGAATGAATGTGATTGGTGTTTGTTTTGAAAAATATACAGATTTTTTTTTTGAAAAAATGATGCGATCACAACAAATGAAACAAGCAAAAACCCTAATTCTAGTGGTCACCTAGGTCAACGCTCTAGACCGCTCATAACTGCCAAAAGACAAATCGCAGGATCAATCCTCCACTGCCTCTTTGTCTCTCCTGTGGCCAGGTAAGTGCCAGGTAAGTGGGAGGTTCTCCACTACTTAAGTAGTGGGCCTAATTAAGTAACCACTAGCCTTCGACACACTTGCCTTAGACACCACAAAAGAAACGCGGATAAGCAATGAATTACCCACGGCCTTCTATTGTCCTAAGTGAGCGCGACGGTCCTTAGAGTCATCTCTAGAAATTTTTTAGTTAATGAGGGTAAATGCGGATGCAAGTTTGTGATTTTTGGGGCTTCGGAAGGGTAATGAACTCCCCACCTAATCTGGATTTGGCCGTGCCCCTTAATTTCCGTATTAATATGCAAACAACCAAAAATCAAAAACACGCACAATTTATTTTTCTTTTTGCGGCGCTGCGATTTATTTGCAAAGAAACCTGCAGAAAATTGTTATTTGGAGCAGATTTAGGAAGGAGATAAGAAAGATTGAGGTCACCTGAGAAAAATGGAAAAGTAACTCTACTGTTCAACCGTGGATGCGCGGTGTAAGCTTCTTATTGCCGCGGAATGGCGGTGGAAAAGACTGTTCACTTCACAAAAATTCTTCAGGCTGCTACTATTCACTCTTTGAGCTCTCTGGATATTTCTGAAAAAAATTTCTACAGCTCCGATGATTCCAGATTTCCTCGCAACAAATCACAACAACACGTTTAGGGTTTGTGCGAATTTAGATCTAAAAATTGATAGATGGAATAAACTTTTCAACTCAAATTTCAAAATATGAACAATTAGCGCACTATCCCCGGCAACGGCGCCATTTGATTGAATGATTTTCCGTTGTGTATGTAAAGAAATGTGTATAGAAATCACAACCAAAATTATTTGACCGTAATCAATAACGGTGTCGAATGTAGCGCGTTAGTAAGTGCGGATCGACCACAGGGAAAGTGTAATTGTTCGTGTTTCGATTTAGATGAGTCAAAACTTTAAAGAAAAGAAAACAAACAATTCATGATTTGTAAATTGAATTTCAAGAATTAGAAAAATCTAGATCTAAGGAAACATTAAAATCAAGAATTGAGATGTGATGATTTCCAAACCAAATATCAAGAATCGAAGTGAGGCTCGTAGGAATCTATCAGATCTATAGATGTGATGAAATCTAGCGATTACGTATTCTTATCCTTCGATGAATTGATACTAGATCGACGATGATCAACGAGAATTAGGGATTTCTTGTGAAACTAGGGTTTCATCATTTATCCCTTGTTCCTTCGTCGATATCATTCACATTCTAACCTCTAGTAAATTCAAGAATCGATCGTGGATCCCCAATTTCGAGCGATCACAATCAAGAAAGCATCGCAACGAAACTAGGTCGTCGATTCTTCAATTTGCTAGGGTTTTCAAAATTCGTAGGACTTAAGAATCGTTTTAAGATTTGTTACATCGTCATTCCATTGATCGTCTCAACTCCTTTACGAGCGGAGTTTTACTGAAACATCACAACAAGAACCACAATTATAAATTGAGATCGAATCATGATGCAAGAATTTAAAGAAAGCAAGATTAAAGAATTTCACCTTTTATTTATATCAACAATTCCGTTACAAATCGCTCAAGAACTACAAGAGGAAGAACTCGATCGTCGATTTGGCTTCGCTCGTCTCCTTGAGTCGCGGATCTGTTTGGATCACTTGCTAGATTGAAGATCGGCTCCGCTCCTAAAAGGTTGAAGGCTTCTTTCTTGAATGGTACTCGGGATCTTGAATTTGGCTTTGGATTTTGGATTTTTGAGGCACAAGTTGTGTCACTCAACTTGTGTTAGAAATGGGGGAGATGAAGAACTAATGGTTTTTTTTAACGAACTAATGAACAACCCTTAACCTTAGATCTAGGCTCCCTTTTATAAGCTTTCATAACCCTAGATTTAGAATTCAAATTTCAAATTTCCCTCCAAAATGAACAACTTTTCCCTCCAAAATGAACCACCTCATTTGAATTTTCCCTCCAAAATGAACCACCTCATTTGAATTTTCCCTCCAAAATTAGGTTGTTAAAAAGAATCTTCTAGAAAAAGTTTGTTGGAGGAAATATTCTAGAATGAGGTTGTTACAAGGAGGCTTGTAGAAGAAGGTTGTTATAAGGAGGCTTCTAGAAGAAGGTTATTGGAGAGAGCTTTCTAGAAGAAGGTTGTTATAAGGAGGCTTCTAGAAGAAGTTGTTAGTTATATGTATGCCCTAGAGGCCATTACTATACATAGGATGTATATTGTAGTGTGTGCTTGGACATATATAGGGAGGACTTTCTTGCTCGACATGATAGTGTGCTATCTGGTTGCTCTTTGCCTTAACGTGTATACTGATTGTCTCTCTGATACATGTTGGTAAAGCCCTTAGGATGTGTACTTGACTACCTGGACTATGATGCGGATCATACTAGTGGGGACAAGGTAGTCCATAAGTACATCCTTCAAAGTCCCTAGTCGTGGGTATATCGAGACGGGACATCGATATACCAGAGTAGACTAGCGTATACCTTCTCGACCCATACAGATGGGCGATGGATGATCCCATATCCATTGGTGTTTGACATCAGAGATGATATACGGGTGCTCAGTGGAGACAGGGTACACTGGACGGACTCGCCGAGAACTCCCAGCTGGTATTATACCATACGTCAGATGGCAGTTCTCTGGTGACACTGGTACAGGTTAGTCTGTAGACCCGAGATCGTCATAAAGTCTTGTTTGATTCCTACTGTGCTTTGATTTCCACCTTACCACGTCCAAGAGGACGTGCAAAACGTTGGTTTTTGGGTACTGTCCCGAATCATATGGAGGCAATGAGCGATAGGAGGGGATTCGTCTCTCCCGGTATAGGGAGTTGATGTTGCGCTGTGTTCGATTGGCTATATCCGGAAATCCCTGGCCAGGGTTGCTGAGATTTACTGGTAAGTGTTACCAGTAGTTTCTCGAACTGTTATAGGCCTCATATCGACACGACTTATCGAGCTATTGGGGTCTGACGTTTACCACCCCTAGGCGAGATATGCGATATATCAGACGAACAGACCGGACTGTACGGTAAGTGTTACTGGTTGGATTCACAGGAGTGTGAGCGGGCTTGCTCGTCGATCTTCTGATCGCTCAGTACCCGGGTGGCCGTTACGTTTAGCAGACCGCTTGCGGCTTGCGGGTGTTTGATATGATCATGACCTGCTGCCGGCGTATTGATGAGTCTTTAGAGTCCTACACAGAAGTTTCCTGGCTCAAGCGAAACGAAATAGGAGCGCATATGAGATATGTGCGGGACCGAGAATAATACCAGTATGTGATACTGTATTTGATTCTCGCGATTTGTAACATTGATCGGTTATATGCGGTATAGCCCGGTTATCGGATCAAGTGTTGATTCGATAAGTTGTTACTATTGATATTAGTCGGTTATATGCGATATGACCGGATCGTTAAATCAAGTGCTGATTTAATGATTTAATGTATAATTATATATATGATATATTAATTTACATTAACTAGTATTGGTTCATTTTAAATGGTTTTTTTCACTTGATTGTGCACATTGTATATGTGATATATTTTTTGTGCACAAGTTTGTATCATGTTTGATGATGCATGCTAACTTGGGTTTGTGTAAAGATTAAACCATGGTTGTATAATGGTTAGGGTTTTCATTTTCTTATTCATTTATTTATTTATTTATTCTTTTTGGAAAATATAAAGCATGAAGAGAAAATGGTGGCTTTCTTTGTTTGATATTGAAGCTTCATGAAGCTTTGACCAAAGTGACCACTTTGTCTTCATCCTTAACCCTAACCATTCATCTAACCTTAGTCAACTCTCTACACATAACCATGGTTCATATTATGATAAGTATTCATTTTTCTTATGGATTTAAAAAAAAAAAGACTTATCATAATATTATCTTCTTCTTCTTCTTCTTCTTCAAGAAGAAAACCTAGCTTTCATCAATGGTGATTTGATGAAAAGAGTGAGAAATCCAATTCTAAAGTGAACCCACCTCCTATTTCTTCATCCTCTACCTCTTGCCAAGTAGTATAGGGTGTTTTCTTCACAAGTTTCACAACTTGGTGAAGTTGGAGCTTGAACTTGTGTTGCCTCGACGTAGATCATCTTCGGCACGAAGCCGACGACCTTGCCCGCCCATTTCTCCGATGAAGCCAATGCTAGAGCCCGGGATTCCATTTGGACAGTGAGGAGACTTCATTGCGGAGCTATGGAGGTGGAGGACCGGATCTACAAAGGTTGTATTTCCGTTCTTTTAGTTAAGTTGTTAACTAGTTGCATTTTTCGCCTATATATCTAGTTAACGATCCGTATTAGAGTTTCTCGGCACTTGTAAAATGTTAAATTGGCATGGTTGATGCCTTGTGAGACCTCATTAGTGTGCCTAGGAACCCTACAGTGGTATCAGAGCCTAGCTAGAGCCTTAGGCGATGCGTAGACGAAGTTTGAAACCCGAACGAACCCGAAACCCTAACCCGATCATGCTCTCTGGACTTTTTTCAAAAAATGGGTTTTTTCCAGATTAAAAATTCTTAAAAAATTCAGCAGGGAATTCTAAGAATTACGGCGCAAAATTTAGCTCATGATTCCTTTAAAGTGCGGCGGAACCGCGGTATAAGCAAGGCTTATGCGGCGGTTCCGCGGCCGTATTATCACATTGCCCCATAATTTTTGCACAGTAATTCCACATTTCTGGTGTTGGATTTTCTGGGATTTTTTAATATTTATTCTAGAGTTGAATAATCTGGGTTGTATTGGGGCTTCGATGATTCGATCGGATTATCAGACTTTGTCTATTTGGCTTTCCGGATATTTTAGAATATGTTAAAAAAGTTCGACCGGATATAAATACCCAATCTTTCCCCTGCCGGAAAATTTCCAAGTGTTGGATTTTTCCGAGGTTTAAAGACGTTCTAAGCAGTGCAAGTAACGCGATGGTCCCTCTAGAAGACAACAAACCTTAACTCGATTATGTGACCATCTTGAACTGCCCTTTGAACCTTCGGGTTTGGGGCAGTACGGCGTGCCACATGTGAGGCGTTGGCTTGACCCTTCTACGGCTGGACCGTTGGTACTGAGGCACGAAGTGAATGTCTTTGAACTTACTTCATGGATTGAGCTGTTTCGGGAAAACTTGGGTGTTTGGATGTTCGATCGGAAAGTTTATCATTTTCTATTTATCTGGAATGGGATACAATAATTGGAATTCACAAGTAGTTATAAGATAACTGATTTGAATGTTATAAACATAGCAGTTTAGTCTCACTTGATCGGTTGCCATGGAATTTTGATGTGATCAAAAGTCCGTCGCAATCACGTAGCGTACGCGGATACTCGCCGGATAAACTTAATAGACAGCTACACCCCTTAGCCCCGACCAAGTGACTGTAGGAGAACCCCGTCGCCTAAAGCATCCGTTCGAGTGCTCACGGTAGCGGTGTTCCGCCTTGGTGCATTTCGTCGACGGTATCGGGGGTGCGGCCGTCTACTGAAGTTTGCGACGAGCATTCAATCAGGATGTCGGGAATCTTGTTGAATTACCCGACTTGATATTGAAAAGAGTTTTCGATAATGAGACAAAAATGCTGGGTTTATAATTGTTAGGCATGCGATGTCTAAGGAATTCATTTGGTCAGGCATGCGATGTCTGAGGAGGTTGCGGATTCCAACTGTTGTAGTTTTACGCTTTCTTTTCTGTGACCGTAAGTGTAATATGTGATATCGCCGGTTTCGTTGCTATATGTCAACGACAATTGGGATACGCATGTTTACTTACGTTGATGACATGTGATGTTATGTGTTGCTGGATATGTTATATTGGATCGTCGTGTTCGAATAGCCGGGGGTTTTTATGTGAGATGAGTGTTTTTCATTTTCATTCATGTAAAAAGTTGTATGTAATATTCTTTTATTGGGGAAATTCCAGGTTGCGGAAGTTGTCACCCTTTGTATATTATTTACTTTTCCGCACTAGGATAGACCCAAGGAGGGGAGCACAAGTAACCGGGTTCTAGAGTCCAGTGGGAGACCAACTCGAGGAGTCGAGTCCGGGTCTCCTAACTCTAGAATTGGTAGGGTTTCTTGCCGCTCTCGTAGGGGTCTAGGGGTGTGGGTTTGGCTATTCATCACGACCGTGGAATCCATTTTTTATACTGGCTCGTATTGAAAACACGGACGTCCTAGAATATCCAATATTTCTTATGATTCTTCTGCTGCGATATCTGTGATGTGATCATATGATGTTCTGTGATGGATACTGTATATAGTATATATGATATATTATATAGACGTTACTTATGTTTTACACCCGCGCTAGCCCTGCCCTGCTCTGCCGTTAGTTACCTAACCTAACGGTGCACGAGGGGACATCGAGGCGAATGCGGATGGCATAAGTGTACGTCGTATTTATCTGTGATGTTTAGGTACTTAAATGATAGGATTTCATTAATGTGATTAATGAAATAAAAGAAATCTAAAGATGTTGTGGAATCGAATTTCAAAATAAAAAAAAGGTAGCTACAATTCTTGCTTTGCACAGCGGTATATATGATATATCCTGCACCTTATTTGATAAGGAAAGGACCGAGATCCCTTCACCGGGAGTGACTCCTTTAGCAATAACTGACAGATGCAACACACTCGGTTTGTCTTTTGATTGCTTTTAAGAGTTTTTGCTTTGCACAGTGATATATATGATATATCCCGCACCTCATTCGACGAGGAAAGGACCGACGATCCCTTCACCGGGAGTGACTCCTTTAGCAAAACTAGAAAAGCCTCAAAAACACTCCATTTTAAAATCATTTGATTCTACGACGATATCAAGTTCATTACGCAATAGGTTTTCAGAAAAACCTGTCGTAGCCCTCCGTTATTTCAGATAAGTACTAGTTAGTATTCGTGCTGCGGTTGTTTGGCATGCGTCAAGGCGTAGTGTACGGTAGCTAACTAGTGCTTATCTGCTAGCATACGATGCGATTGGATTAGGGTATTCGTACGGCGTTGTTTGGCATGCGTCAAGGGTCGTGCGGGTGGGTTTAATTCAATCAAGAAATGATGGGTTGAACTTGACTAGCGCACTATGGTTTGTTGGCCTGCGTCAAGGTCATAGGATGCTAGGGGCAAAATTATCGGGAATTTCAAGTGTTGAAATTTGCAATGAGATTGCATACCTTCTATAAGACAGTTGGATCCCGATACCCGCTGCGAGTAAGAGTTACTCCTGGGAGAGTTTTACATATTACAATTAGCCGATCAAGTAGGTGTCTAGAAAGGTGTCAACGAGGTTACGCCTCTGGGAAAACGAGGTTTACATTAATTAGGTTCGGGCGAAAGCACGAGGGACCTCCCTCAAAGTACCGACACTAGCCTGGCTGAAAGATTGGCGAACTTGTAGTGTGTAATTAATCCCGGCTAGTCTTTCCTTTTAGGGTTTGAAGAAAGATTTGATAAAAACAGTGGGAGCCATCCTGATTAGATAAAATAATAACCAATCTATTCTTGAAAGAGCGCACGCTGAGTGTTTTCTTCTTTCTCTCTCCAGGTAGCGACCATATCATGCCTTAATCAAGATAATAATACGGATTATTGACCGAACCCGCTTGTTATACTGAGCTGAGGAACGTTGGTCCCGCTCCAACTTATAATTGTTATAAGACAGAGCAGGAAATTGGGGATTACCAGAATTCCCGTGCCGCCCAAACGAAGAGAGTGCATGCTGATGCATCATCTTCGGGTGTGTTCTTTACAGAGAACTGTTTCTCAGTATCCTTTACGTCCTGGGTATGTGATACCAGATCAGGATTCCAGATATGTAATCTGTTACATAGGGCTACAGAAAGGTAGAGGACTGAGAACGGGTGATAAGTTTCATAAGGCAGAAAATGGGGCAAGAGTTGCAGCCAAGTCTGTTGGTCACTGTCACCCTGTATTACCAATACATTGATTCTGAACGAATGTTATTAGATACCGAACCTGATATACAAAATCATATCAGTCTCTTTATCAGTAAAGAAATGATAAAATTTTGTATTGTTGGATAATGTTTTGAACATTTCCTATATCAAAAGTTGATCGGTTCAGGCACGTTATCTAAAAGCATTAATGTTCTAAATCAAACTACAGTTCTTTACTATACGGAACACACACAAGAGGAAAAGTTCAGAAATAAACGAATCCTTCTTGAGGCATTGTAGACTAGGTCATATCAATGTGACCCGACTAGCTGAAGTTACATGAAGATGCATATTTAAAACTGTTTGAATTTACATCTTGTGAAACTTGCCAGTCATGTCACAAAGATAAGATGACCATAGCTCCGTTTACTGGAAACAGAGAAAGAGTTAGTGAACTCTTGGGATGATACATGTTGATGTATGTAAGGTCCCCTGTCTACATATACCAGGACTGGTTCTTTGTACTTCGTTACATTCTCTGATAATCTCTCAAAATTCAGACATATGTTCCTGTTGAAACACAAGTCCGAACCTTTTGAGATATTCACAGAATATGATTTAGAAGTAGAAAACCAAAACACGGGTATAAGTATTATGTCCTTTGATGAGATCGAGGAGGAGAATACTTGAGCACGGAAATCCTGGATTATTCTAAAGGAGAATAAGATTCTCTTTCAGCATTACTCCTCCGCATACACCATAGCACGATGGTATATCGGGGCGGAGCAATATCACCCTATGTGATATGGTGTGCTCTATGATGAGTACTATTGAGTTTCCTATTTCCTTTTGGGAGTTATGCACTTGAGAAGATGCATACCAATTGAATAGGGTTCGAATCAGATCACAGCCTACCACTCCATATGAGATATGGTATGGGAAGAGCCCATGTCTTAAGCTAGTTAAGATTTGGGGTTGTCCGGGCTATGTCTAAAAGCATAATCCGGACAAGCTCGAGGTAAGGTCTGTTATGTACAACTGGAAAGGTTCCAGCTATACAAAACTGTAGCTGATGATTTGACAGAACCAAAGGATTCAATAGTTACCAACGAACCTCAGCCTCTCCGTCGATCTAGTAGGGTTCCTCACCCACCTGAGAGATACTTCGGTTTCTCTATGACAGTAGGAGCGAGGATTGCATCATGAGATGATGACCCAACTAGTTTTGAGCAGGCCATCGGGAGTAGAGACTCTGTAAGAATGGCTGGATGCTTAGCGATCTGAGATGGAATCCATGTACACCAACAAAGTATGGACTTTGGTTGCTATATCTGAAGGGTTAAATCCCCATCAGGAGCAAGTATATCTTGAGAAGATTACTTGGTGTATATGGAAAAGTTGAGACTTTCAAAGCTAGACTTGTTAAAGCTTTTCGTCATCGACCAGGCGTGGATTATGATGAAACCTTTTCAAGTGGCTATGCTTAAGTCCATCCAGATCCTACTTGCCATGGCTACATACCATGACTACGATATCTGGCGGTTGGGTGCCATGACTACTTTTCTAAATAATGATTTAGAAGAGAACGTCTATAAGAACACAGCCAGAGGGCTTCGTAGACAGTGGGAGCAGCGGAAACGTGTACAAGATGCTTTATAGGATAAAGTAGGTATCGCGGAGTTGGAACATCTGTTTTGATGTATTAGTCAAAGAGTTTGACATCTTCAAAATGGGAGATGAACCTTGTATAAACAAAAAGGTAGTAGGGAGTATAGTAACGATCCTCGTAAAGTACGTGGATGACATACTCTAGATAGGGAAGGAGTTTCCTATGCTACGCTAGGTCAATCTCCGCTTATCACAATGATTCTCCATATAGGATCAAAATGATACCTCCTAAATCCTGGATTTTGGATCTATGAGATAGATCTAATTGGATGTTAGGATTCTCACTAGTTGTAGTGAGATGGTATCAATCGATCCTGGGGAGAATCACTGGAAGGGTTCCAGAGTGATAACGACGACTGAAAGTCAGTCACAGGCATTGTCTTTACCCTCAGTAAAGGGACGGTATGTTGGAAGAGTTCCAAGCTAGATACCGTGGCTAACTAGACGATAAAGGCAGGATACATCGCTACTTAAGATGCTACCAAAGAAGCAGTCTGGATGTATATTTGTTCATGAGATGAACTTAGTTCCTCCCATTGTGTGACAATGGAGTTGTGGCTTATACCAAGGAACGTCCGTCCCATTAGTGATCCAGACATATTCTAAGGCAGTATCACCTGATCATGGAGATAGTTGATCTCCAGGGTGATCGAGTTGAGGAGAGTAGACTCAGAGGACAACACGGCGGATCCACTCACGAAGGCCTTTTCCCAGAGAGAGACTTTTATGGGATGGTTGAGTATGAGATACTACAACCACAGCTATCAGATGGCCCTAGTGCAAGTGGGAGATTGTTAGTTATATGTATGCCCTAGAGGCCATTACTATACATAGGATGTATATTGTAGTGGGTGCTTGGACATATATAGGGAGGACTTTCTTGCTCGACATGATAGTGTGCTATCTCGTTGCTCTTTGCCTTAACGTGTATACTGATTGTCTCTCTGATACATGTTGGTAAAGCCCTTAGGATGTGTAGTTGACTACCTGGACTATGATGCAGATCATACTAGTAGGGACAAGGTAGTCTATAAGTACATCCTTCAAAGTCCCTAGTCATGGGTATATCGAAACGGGGCATCGATATACCAGAGTAGACTAGCGTATACCTTCTCGACCCATACAGATGGGCGATGGATGATCCCATATCCATTGGTGTTTGACATCAGAGATGATATACGGGTGCTCAGTGGAGACTGGGTACACTGGATGGACTCGCCGAGAACTCCCAGCTGGTATTATACCTTACGTCAGATGGCAGTTCTCTGGTGACACTGGTACAGGTTAGTCTGTAGACCCGAGATCGTCATAGAGTCTTGTGTGATTCCCACTGTACTTTGATTTCCACCTTACCACGTCCAAGAGGGCGTGCAAAACGGTGGTTTTTGGGTACAGTCCCGAATCACATGGAGGCAATGAGCGATAGGAGGGGATTCGTCTCTCCCGGTATAGGGAGTTGATGTTGCGCTGTGTTCGATTGGCTATAACCGGAAATCCCTGGCCAGGGTTGCTGAGATTTACTGGTAAGTGTTACCAGTAGTTTCTCGAACTGTTATAGGCCTCATATCGACACGACTTATCGAGCTATTGGGGTCTGACGTTTACCACCCCTAGGCGAGATATGCGACATATCAGACGAACAGACCGGACTGTACGGTAAGTGTTACTGGTTGGATTCACAGTAGTGTGAGCGGGCTTGCTCGTCGATCTTCTAATCGCTCAATACCCGGGTGGCCGTTACGTTTAGCAGACCGCTTGCGGCTTGCGGGTGTTTGATATGATCATCACCTGCTGCCGGCGTATTGACAAGTCTTTAGAGTCCTACACAGAGGTTTCCTGGCTCTAGCGAAACGAAATAGGAGCGCATATGAGATATGTGCGGGACGGAGAATAATACCAGTATGTGATACTGTATTTGATTCTCGCGATTTGTAATATTGATCGGTTATATGCGGTATAGCCGGGTTATCGGATCAAGTGTTGATTCGATAAGTTGTTACTATTGATATTAGTCGGTTATATGCGATATGACCGGATCGTTGAATCAAGTGTTGATTTAATGATTTAATGTATAATTATATATATGATATATTAATTTACATTAACTAGTATTGGTTCATTTTAAATGGTTTTTCTCACTTGATTGTGCACATTGTATATGTGATATATTTTTTGTGCACAAGTTTGTATCATGTTTGATGATGCATGCTAACTTGGGTTTGTGTAAAGATTAAACCATGGTTGTATAATGGTTAGGGTTTTCATTTTCTTATTCATTTATTTATTTATTTATTCTTTTTGGAAAATATAAAGCATGAAGAGAAAATGGTGGCTTTCTTTGTTTGATATTGAAGCTTCATGAAGCTTTGACCAAAGTGACCACTTTGTCTTCATCCTTAACCCTAACCATTCATCTAACCTTAGTCAACTCTCTACACATAACCATGGTTCATATTATGATAAGTATTCATTTTTCTTATGGATTTAAAAAAAAAAAGACTTATCATAATATTATCTTCTTCTTCTTCTTCTTCTTCAAGAAGAAAACCTAGCTTTCATCAATGGTGATTTGATGAAAAGAGTGAGAAATCCAATTCTAAAGTGAACCCACCTCCTATTTCTTCATCCTCTACCTCTTGCCAAGTAGTATAGGGTGTTTTCTTCACAAGTTTCACAACTTGGTGAAGTTGGAGCTTGAACTTGTGTTGCCTTGACGTAGATCATCTTCGGCACGAAGCCGACGACCTTGCCCGCCCATTTCTCCGATGAAGCCGACGCTAGAGCCCGGGATTCCATTTGGATAGCGAGGAGACTTCATTGCGGAGCTATGGAGGTGGAGGAACGGATCTACAAAGGTTGTATTTTCGTTCTTTTAGTTAAGTTGTTAACTAGTTGCATTTTTCGCCTATATATTTAGTTAACGATCCGTATTAGAGTTTCTCGGCACTTGTAAAATGTTAAATTGGCATGGTTGATGCCTTGTGAGACCTCATTAGTGTGCCTAGGAACCCTACAGAAGTTAGTTGGAGGGGGGCTTCTAGAACTAGGTTGTTAGGCCGAGCCTTCTAGATGAAGCCACGTGGAGTTTCTGGAGAGTTCTGGATGCTTTGCCGTTAGAAATAAGCACATGGGGAAAATCTGCTTCTCTGCTGACGTCATCATGCCGCGGATCCGTGGTGGGAAGCGCCCATTGGCCTTGAATAAATTTCTGGAATAGTTTTACACCTTATTGTTTACTGCCAAATCACCAGACTTAGACTTGGTGTAATTTTGATCAGCACTTTTTACAATTTGGCTCGGTTTCTGGAATTTCCTGCACAGACTTCGAAACAAGTGTTGCGCTACAAGAATGATGCGATGCCATGATAAACAGTCAATTTCCCTAAAAATGCCTGTTTTAGAGTACAACACAGGTAATTCGGTATTTTACTATTGTTTTGCTAATATGTGAAATATGCAAACCGAACACCTCTAGATGAATGCAAAAGATAGGGAAATTGACGTGTTAAAAATACATTATTTTTGACTCATCAGTTGACTCTCATACTCTCTCATTTGTTTTTCAAAAACACCCATTCACACACACTCATCACACACTCTCTCTCCCCCTCATTTCTTTCCCTGCAGTACCAGCAACAGCAGCAGCAACATCAGCTCCTCCCCCTTCTTCTCTTCTTCTTCTTCTCTTTTTCTTCTTCTTCTTGCATCCAAGCTCCAATCTCCTTCAAAATCCCATCTTTCTTCACAAAAATCTCTTGCTAAACACCCAAAACTCTTCCTTGCTAGTTCTTGAAGCAAGGTCCATAAGTTTGAGCCACCACTAGACCAATTTGAGGTATAAAACTCTCCTTTTATATGAAATTATAGTCGTTTTAGCTTAAATTTAGGGTTTAAGTTGATTTTAGTGCTAGTTTTGTGGTTTAAGTGGGGTTTTGGTCAAGTTTTGGTTTTTATGGATAAATTAACTTAATTAGGTGTTTTTAGTGCTGTTTAAACCAAGTCCTTGCTACTGTTTACACAAAAATACCATATTGTAGTAAATTAGTGTTTTAGTTAAGATTTGGGTTCATTTTGAGATCTTCTTTTGACCCGGTTGCTTCAGGAAAAAGTTGAGTTTACTGGAACATGTTCACTAGACCTAGACCATACACACGGGGCACGAGACCCTAATTCCCACCCCCGGCCACAGAAAAATTCATTCTCGCCGCAAATTGCAGCCAGAAGGGTGAGTTGGGTGTCGGGGTTTGGGCTGGGGGAGTCTGCTAAATATCTATGATGTTTGGTATATGCAACTTTTCTTAATTCTGTTCGTATCAAAATCTGGAACCAAATACCTTGTTTTCAATACTTTTAAACTTGCGCGACACGTACGTTTTGTGAGTGGGTTGGTGGTTGCTGTGTGTCGCAGGGTGTCAGGGTAGTTTCAGACGCGTATACAGACATTTTGGCGTATCGAGTACATACGCGTTTAGCTTGCGACGCTAGTTTCTCGTTTGGTCTTGATATCGCGTTTTTGCATAATTTTGCCTTATGTGTGTTATTTGTGTAAATTCTAGGTTCGCAGGCGGGGACTTCGGACGCCGCGAAGAAGGGGAAGCAGGTGGTCGGGTACACTTAGCACCAGATCACGGTGAGTAGATTTAACATCTACGGGGAAACCGCCCGTATGGCGTTATGCGTCAGGGCTTGATAGGATATTGTAGTCGAGTGTTATATTCATGTATATATTGGTCGTGCATATGTACCATTGTAGCATACCCCTCTTTTGTTACATATAGACATAGTATTCATGAGACACCGCACTGTTACCAACGGTTCATGTTGCACGAGCACTAATCGTATGCTACACACACCGTTAGTAATTGCCATGACACATCTATATACATATTGTACACTCATACATGCGTATATACCACTTATGCATCCATACCTACATACATACTTATTGCACATACATAGATGATGCTGGCCTCGTTTTGGAGAATTAGAGACCGCATATGATATTTTCAAAACTGGATCCATTTAAAAGAGCGGTTTTTCCCTTTAATATGCCATATCACTGTTCTATGTTGCATGTTATTCGGATATGCTTACATTTTTATCATATGTCGCATACATCATGCTTTATGATTTTACGCATTGAGATATGTTATTTTCATGAGATTTCTGGATTTGAGAACCGTAGCTATTTCAAAAGAAAGCATGTACTGTTTTAAAAAACCGGTTTCTCTTGCTATGATATTTCAGTATGTCCACCATGCGTTTTCTCGGTTCTGAGATGTGTGACATGTGAAATCCGATTTGAGGAGCTGGATAAGACCGATTGCAGGTACATGGTGGACCCGGTTTGGTACCCCGGGACGAGAACGGATTTGCTGTGCAGTAGACGGTGAGCCTGGCAGAGGGACCACATACCTACCGGTGATTGGTTGGACCTGGCGGTTATTCGGAGGATACTGACCAGAGTCGAGAGATAGATATGGGCCAACCCGTACTGTCGGGGCCGAGGGCCGATTCCGCAGATGGAGCCCGTGGGCCGATCCGGACTGACGGAGCCCGATATTTGAGGATTTGCGTGTCGATACTGGACATGAGTATTTCATGATGTTTTCGGGTGCCGTTGTTGGGCACCCCATTTTTATGAGATTTAAAGGATTGAGGGCCGGATAGAGTGACGGCGCCTGAGTTATCGGGATTTTGGGGTATTTTTGGTAAACACCGGGATTTTTCCATGATGATGATTCGTGTAGATAATATTCTATCCCATTCTCAGCATTCATTGATATCTTTGCATCCTGTAGTTGTAGTACATTGATAGAGTATCACGCATGATTACTGCATACTCAGATTATCATATTGATGTTATCAGATTGCACATGTTAGAGTATCACAGTACGTGCATACTTGCGATTACCTTTATATGTTATTTACTATTCACGAGTTGGCAACTCACCCCCGTTGTGCCACAGTGTTTGCGGGTCGACCCTCAGAGTAGTTGCGGCAGGGCTACCACATTGTATCTTTTTGGCTACGGATGCCATTGCAGTTGGCGAGTGAGCCGTTTTGCCTTTAGGTAGGTTTTGCGGTATCCGTTTATTTCCATTGTACTCTCTATTGTATCTAGTACTCTCCATCTACCATTTCATGTATTGACTTAGAGACCAGTTGTGAGGGCGATGTATATTATTTTGTACTCTGGATGTCGAGCTCGTGTGAGCCGGCTTTATTTATGCAGTTTTATCTTTTATGCTGTTTTTCCCTTATATTGTTCATTCTTCGCTACGGCGTCGTATACTATTATTGTTGTGGTTGTTTCCGCCGTTGGGCATGATTGCTCCCGTTGGGGATGCTTTATTCTTATTTTACTTATATCATGTCTTGTACCCGATTTCGGTGCTTGTTTTTACAAAGGAGGTGCTGCCGAAATTTTTTAGAAAATAACTCAAACATTGAAGATTTTTACTCGTGTTTTCTAAATGTTTTAAACCAATGTTTTCAACACTCACTATTTTTAATGGTTTTGATTTCTAGGTTTCGGCTTACTTAATCACGTTACGCCTGTAGACGTTACGTGGTTAAGTGCCGGTCACGGGCCGAACTTTGGGTCGTGACAACATCGCCACTGGCGCCGAGTGAGGAAAGCTGGGGCAATTGCCTTTCTGGACAGACTCCGCCAGCTCCAATGGTGGAAGTTGATGCTGCTGTTCCAACCGTGAACAACTTTGAACTACTTAACAGGGTGCTCAGGAATTCGCCAACTGCTGTGCTAAAAAGATCTCCTCCACCAATGGAGAATTCCATAAAGGCGAAGCTTGAACAGCACCCACAGCGGCTGTCCTCTAAAATTTAAAAAGTCTGGCGTCAAGTCCAGGACTCGGTGGTTGATCAAGACTATCCACGCCGACAGGAAAAGATGAATGCGCGGCGAAAAGAGGACTATCCTGTCAAGCCACAGAAGGTGTCATCTGTTTGGCTACCCGCTGCAACGGCTCCCTCAACTTCGACCGCCCACAAAAAGAGAAGGCCGGAGAAAATTCCCGTGTCTGCGACAAATATCAAGGGTACTGAGCCTAAACGCCCTAAGTCTGGGGTCATGGTGGTGCATACCGTCTATATGGCATCTGGAAAAGAGGATAGCCGTATCTCTATAGGCCATCGACCGCTCACCAGATCCGTAACAAAGACTCAGGAGCAGCAACAACAAAAGTTCCAAGAGATGCTAACAGCTATGGCCGCACCCACGGGACCAAGAGCAAGCCCGGAGACATCATCGGAGCAACGTCATGAGTAGGAAACTGATGCTGAATTTCTTCGGAGAATGCTTGAGAAGAAGGACAAAGTGGCTGCGGAACAAGTGGCCAACATAAAACAAATGGCCCTTTTATTCCAAGATATGGTGGGCCTGATGATCCAGCCGGAACCACCAGTCGAAGATCCTCCAGTAATAATTGAAGATGATAGAGGAGAGACATCAAATCCTCTGCCGGCACTGTCAGCAGCCAAGGAGGAGACCATCTCTAAAGCCATGCTCGATGATTTTATAGCTCAGCAAATACGGGCTCATCAAGCGAATGAAGCAACTGGCCAAGTCGTCAGAACTGGGCGACCATATCCAGGATGCTACGATCAGATAAAGTACCCGCCAGGATACACAATTCCTAAATTCCATGTGTATAAGGGGACAGGCAAACCCTATCAATATGTCGCTCAGTTCAGGGCTCTCTGCGGCAACACTGGAGGGGATGATAAGCTATTGCTTCGCCAATTCGTCGGCAGCTTAGCGGAGACAGCTTTCGAATGTTACTCAGAGCTTCCCAACGACTCCGTCAAAACTTTTACAGAGATGGAATTGCTGTTCACCCAACGTTTCGCAAGTGCTAGAGAACGCACCCCAATCACAGCATTGATCAATGCCAGGGTGAAGCCAGGAGAGACATGGGTGCAGTATGCAATACGGTGGCGGAATCTGTGGTCAAAGTGTGAGCAGCGCATCAAGGAAGCACCTACGGTAGGCATGTTCGTGGGTACTCTTGATCCGCATGTGACCATTTCACAATTCATGATGTTCTTCAAGCCAACTACTTTCCAGGCCTTGATTGACAAGCTGGCCCAAATGGATCAGATGGGTCACAGACCATCTCCTTCGAACCTGGAATCTCGAAATAAAAAGGGGAAAGGGAAAAAACCTTCATCACTAATGCTCAATAGCAGCCCAGTGGTCCAAAACTGACTGATCGCCAAGACGAGAAACGGCGATTCTTTAATGAGAAAATGAAACACCCTTATTCGTTTCTCCAGGTCAAAACAAGGAGATTGTTCGAGCTGGCGGTGTGCAACTGGCTCATCAACTTGCCGGATCCAAAATTCCCATTGCAACCCGGCAAGGGTAATAATCCCAATTATTGCCCCTATCACCAAGCAATAGGCCATCCAATCGAAGATTGCTTCGTCTTCAAAGGGTGGATTGAGAACCAATACCAACATGGCAAATTCGCATTGTCCGAGAATTGGAAATTAAACCCGCCCCAGCCGCACGCTCTCAAAAAGGCGGACACACCGGGGGTATCATGCTCTTTTATAAAAGAAGCTCCATGGGAGGTCGTTCTTTCAACCAATATGAAAAGAATGCTGACAGATCTCCAAACATGCCCGGCGATCAAATGGAAAAGTCCGCTGGAACCCGAAGTCATCAAGGGAATGCTGAAGTCGCGCCCAACTCCAAAGATTGGTGGTGATAGTCAAAGCGCCCACACCCAGCCGTCAAAGTCTTCGAAGAAGAAGAAAAAGACCAAAAATCCCGTGAAGCCTGATGACAAGCGCACGGACCTGTAAAAATATATTGACGCGCTGGAAGAATATAACCAAAAGGCACGGACCCCAGTCACACTCCAAGAATTTCTCAGCCACATCCTTGAGGACAGAGATGATGACAATAGAGAAGACTCGTCGGATGAACCTGAGGATTATGTGGCAAGATGCCATGTGATCTCTCACTCGTTGATAGATGGTGAAGAAGCTCCTGACGCAAAGAAACTAAGGGCAGATCCCGAATCGGAGCTCCTAGGACCGTCAGACGAGATGATTGATGCATTCCTGAACGAAGCTCTTCTGAAAAGCAAGGTTGATTAAGAGCGCGAAGCGGTCATATTTGGAAAAACCAAACACCGACGACTGGACGAGAGGGTTAAAACACTACTACCAGATCAAAGCACATCTGCCGCCAAAAAAAGAAGGTTCAAGACAAGGAAAACGTTTGCCAAAGCCATATCGATGGGAATGAAGCTGCCACCCTCCGAAGGAAACACTTCTGATGAGACACACCTTAATGAAGAGGATGTGCATCATAATTATTGTTTATATCATCGAAAGATTGTGCACCCTACTGAAGAATGCAACGCCTTTAAAAATTGGTGGCAAGGGCATGTCGCTCACAGGCAGCACTTCAAGAGGATGAAGCAAGAAGCTCGTCGACAGCAGAAAAATGCGACTGTAGGGTTACTAGGCACTCTCACAAGGGTCTATAAGGCATCAACCATGCCCGATTTAAAATTTAGACGTGCCGAACAACCCTAAACCAAGATCTTAAACTAGATATTAGGCGAAACAAAGCATGTTAAACACTTTAACATCTAAGAGTTTGGGTTTACAAC
Organism: Agapanthus africanus; assembly: GCA_030015575.1. Taxonomy (NCBI): domain Eukaryota; kingdom Viridiplantae; phylum Streptophyta; class Magnoliopsida; order Asparagales; family Amaryllidaceae; genus Agapanthus; species Agapanthus africanus. The sequence continues at coordinate 229,536,932 of CM057344.1, forward strand.
CTTTGTAGTCCGGTCCTTCACTTCTAAAGCTCCGTGTTGAGGTCCCTTCACTGCGATCATCGATTTCCCGGACTCAAGAGAGGTTCCACGAAGAGAAAGATGCAAGCTTGCTTCCGATCTTCGATAACAAAGTTGATCTACCTTGAAGTTTCATTAACACAAGCTCTCACTTATAAATGAAGTGAACACCCTAATCTAAATGGCTAGGATAGATTAGGATGATGAAGTAGGATTTTAGCTCTCATTTGTTTTCTTTAACTCACTCATTTTCATCACTTAAGAAAAACCTTGAAAGCATTTCAATAGCTCAAGGAAGAAGAAGAAGAATCGTAATCCTTTTGTGATGAATAATGAAAAACTCATATTTGAGGTTAGAAATGTAACCATAGTTAAGAATGAATCCTTAACTCATGTAGAGAAACAACCATGGTAAAGGGGTTTGGGTTAGTTTAAGGAAATATCTTCACAAAATATCTTTACCAAAACAAAAAGCAAAGCTTTTAGAAACTTCTAGAAAAGCTTAACCCAAATCAAACCCTAACCATGTTTAATCTCCACTAAACATGTTGCATTAATAACCATATCATTTTACAATATTATAAATCACATATATAATATTTATTGTAACAAAATAAAATAATACAATTAACATATATCGCATATATATCAATGTATTACCCGAGTGAGAAAAAGAATCTTTTAGTGAGCTTATATCAGTTAATGTAATTTAATATATCAAATATATAATTGTACATTAAATTATCGAATCAACACTTGATCCGATAATCCGGCTATTTCATAAATAAGCGACTAATATAATCTGTATCAGTTCATCGAATCAACACTTGATCCGATTACCCGGCTATATCTTATATACCCGGCCGATATCTCATATCGCGAGAATCTAATACGGTATCACATACACGTATTGTTCTCGGTCCTGCACATATCATATATGTGCTCCTACTCCGTTTTGCCTGAGCCAAGAAAGCTCTGTGAAGGACTCTAAAGAATCGTCAATACGCCGGCAGTAGGTGATGATCATATCAAACACCCACAAGCTGCAAGCGGTCAGCTAAACGTAACAGCCACCCAGGTATTCAGCGATCAGAAGATCAACAAGCAAGCCTGAAATTCTCCCACGAATCCAATCAGTAACACTCCCGTACAGTCCGGTCTTTTCGTCTGATATGTCGCATATCTCGCCTAGGGGTGGTAAACGTCAGACCCCAGTAGCTTGATAAGTCATGTCGATATGAGGTCTATAACAGTTCGAGAAACTACTGATAACACTTACCAGTAATTCTCAGCAACCCTGGCCAGGGATTTCCAGTTATAGCCAATCGAACACTGCGCAACATCAACTCCCTATACCGGGAGAGACGAATCCCCTCCTATCGCTTATTGCTTCCATGTGATTCGGGACTGTACCCAAAAGCCACCATTTTTCACGCCTTCTTGGACGTGGTATGATGGAAATCAAAGCACAGTGGGAATCACAGAAGATTCTATGACGATCTCGGGTCTACAGACTACTCTGTACCAGTGTCACCAGAGAACTGCCATCTGACGTGACGTATAATACCATCTGGGAGTTCTCGGCGAGTCCGTCCAGTGTACCCAGTCCCCACTGAGCACCCGTATACCTTCTCTGATGTCAAACACCAATGGATATGAGATTATCCATCGCCCATCATATGGGTCAAGAAGCGCATACGCTAGTCTACTCTGGAGTATCGATGCCCTATCTCGGTACTCCCACGACTAGGAACATTTGAAGGATGTATTTGGCGACTACCCTGTCCTTACTAGTATGATCCACATCATAGTCCTGGTAGTCAAGTACTCATCCTAAGGGCTTTATCAACATGTAACATAGAGACAATCAGAGTACATGTTAAGATAAAGAGCAACCAGATAGCGTATTATCATGTCGAGCAAGAAAGTCCTCCCTATATATGTCCAAGCATCCATTACAATATACATCGTATGTACAGTAATGGCCTCTAGGGCATACCTATAACTAACAATCTCCCACTTGCACTAGAGTCATCTGTTTTGGTATCGCATACCCAATAATTAGATGCGGTTGAAGTATCTCATACTCAACCATCCCATAAAAGTCTCTACTGGGAAAAAGGCCTTTGTGAGTGGATCCGCGCTGTTGTCCACTGTGTCTACTCTCATAACCTTGATCTCCTTGGAGATCAACCATCTCCATGATCAGGTGATACTGCCTAAGATTTATATCTGGATTTCTGATGGGACGGGGGTTCCTAGGCATAAGCCACAACTCCATTGTCACACAATGGTAGGAACGAAGTTCATCTCATGAACTTATATATATCCAGACTGCCTCTTTGGTAGCATCCTTGGTAACGAAGTATCTTACCTTTAATCGTCTAGTAAGTCACGGTATCTAGCTTGGAACTCTTCCAACATACCATACCTCCACTGAGGGTAAAGACAATGCCTGCGACTGACATTCAGTCGTCCTTATCACCCTGAAACCTTTCCAGTGATTCTCCCCAGGATCGATTGATACCATCTCATTACAACTAGTGAGATTCCTAACATCCAATTAGATCTATCTCATAGATCCAAAACCCAGGATTAAGGAGGTATCACCTTGATCCTATACGGAGAATCCTTGTGATAAGCGGAGATTGACCGAGCGTAGCATAGGAAACTCCTTCCCTATCAAGAGTATGTCATCCACGTACTCTACGAGGATCACCACCATACTCCCTACTATCTTTTTGTATATACAAGGTTCATCTACCATTTTGATGAAGTCAAACTCTTTGACTACCTCAACAAAACAGACGTTCCAACTCCACGATCCCTGATTTATCACATAAAACATCTTGCTCACGTTTCCGCTGCTCCCACTGTCTACGAAGCCCTCTGGCTGTGTACTTATAGACGCTCTCTTCCAAATCATCATTTAGAAAAGCAGTCGTGATACCCAACCGTCAGATATCGTAGTCATGGTATGTAGCCGTGGCAAGTAGGATCTGGATGGACTTTAAGCATAGCTTTGAAAGTCTCAACTTTTCCATGTACACCAAGTAATCTTCTCAAGATATACTTGCTTCTAATGGGGATTTAACCCTTCATATAAAGCAACCAAAGTCCATACTTTGTTGGTGTATAAGGATTCCATCTCAGATCGCTAAGCATCCAGCCAATCTTACAGAGTCCCACTCCTGATGGCCTGCTCGAAATCAGTTGGGTCATCATCTCATGATGCAATCCTCGCTCCTACGGTCATAGAGAAACCGAAGTATCTCTCAGGTGGGTGAGGAACACTACTAGATCGGCGGAGAGGCTGAGGTTCGTTAGAAACTATTGAATCCTTTGGTTCTACCAAATCATCAGCTGCAGTTTGTATAGCTGGAACTCCTTCCAGTTCTACCTCATGACCAATAATTTCTTCACAAGAAATTCCCTTTCACAAAGGTGGCATGCTAAGAAACAAAACATCTTTTGTTCCTCGGTTTGGTAGAAGATATTCCCTTGCGAATGCTTGAGATATCCAACAAACTTCCACAGAACTGATTTTGCCTCGAGCTTGTCCAGATTTTTCTTTTAGACATAGGCCGGACAACCCCAAATCTTAACTTACTTAAGATATGGGCTCTTCCCATTCCATATCACATATGAAGTGGTAGGCAACTGATTTGATTGGAACCTTATTCAATAGGTATGCAGCTTTACAAGTGCATAACTCCTAAAAGGAAATAGGAAACTCGGTAGTACTCATCATAGAGCACAACATATCACATAGGGTGCTATTGCTCCGTCCCGATATACCATCGTGCTATGGTGTATACGGAGGAGTAATGCTGAGAGAGAATCTCATTTTCCTTTAAAATAGTCCAGGAATTCCGTGCTCAAGTATTCTCCTCCTTGATCTCATCAAAGGACAGAATACTTATACCCGTTTTTGGTTCTCTACTTCTAACTTATATTCATTGAATTTCTCAAAAGTTCCAGAATTGTGTTTCAACAGGAACATATGTCCGGATCTTGAGAGATAATCAGTGAATGTAATGAAGTACAAAGAACCAGTCTTGACATGTGTAGACAGGGGACTTTCATACATCAGCATGTATCAATCCCTAAAGTTCACTAACTTTTTCTCTGTTTCCAAATAAACAGAGCTGTGGTCATCTTATCTTTGTGACATGACCGGCAAGTTTCACAAGATATAAATTCAAACTAATTTAAATATGCATCTAAATGGAACTTCAGCTAGTCGGGTCGCATTGATATGACCTAGTCTACAATGCCTCAAGAAGGATTCGTTCATTTCTGAACTCTTCCTCTTGTGTGTGTTCTGTACGTTAAGAACTGTGGTTTGATTTCGAACGTCTTTGCTTTTAGGTAACGTGCCTGAACCGATCAACTCTTGATATAGGAAATGTTCAAAACATTATCCAACAATACAAAATTATATCCTTCTTTACTAATAAAGAGACTGATATTATGTTGTATATCAGGTTCGGTATCTAATAACATTCTGTCACGATCCAAGTTTGGCCCGTAACCGGCACTTAAACTACATAACGTCAACAGGCGTACGCAACTCAAGTAAGCCGAAAACCCAGAAATCTAAACAACCCAAAACTGGATCAACGGAGAAAACACATTTTTAACATTTTGAAAAATTTCAGGAAAAATCTATAACTCTGGTTTTCTTTCTTGAAAATTTCGGCATCACCTCCTTTGTAAAAACTAGCCTCGAAAACGGGTACAACACATATATTATATAAAGCATCCCAAATGGGAGCAAAATCAGGCCCAACGGCGGAGACAACCATCACAAGATATAAATACGACGCCGAAGCGAATAATATAAAAGGAAACAGTAAGAAGAAGTAACTTTCCAACATAACCGGCTCCCACGAGCACGGCACCCAAAGTCACTAAAATAATACAACACTGAATCCTCACATGTCTTCTCTAAGTCATATACAAACAGTGGTAGATGGAGAATACTAGATCCAACAAAAAGGATATACAATGTATAAACAGATAACCGCAAACCCACCTAAAGCAAAGGCATCACTGCCTAACGTAGCGGTATCCGCAAAAGTAGTGATGATAAGATGCCCCACCGCGACTACTCTGAGGGTAAGTCCTGCAAAACACTGTGGCACAACGGGGGTGAGTTGCCAACTCGTGAATAGTAAATAATATCATACTGTAATCGCAGGTATGCACGTACATCGATCTATCTATCACATGTAATCCGATAGCATAAGTATGATAAGTGAATATGCAATAATCATGTAAAGGTACATCATCAGGGTACTACAACTACATGAAGCAATGCATATCAACATAATCCTGAGTGTGTGGGATGATATAATAAAATCTCATACAAAATCATCATCATGGAAAAACACCATTATCCCTCACTGACACATCAAATCCCAAATCCTCAGGCACCGCATCCACAGATCGGCCCTCACATCCTGTAAGTCTCATGGAACCTGAGTGTCTTACACCGACACCCAAAACATCATGAAAACATATACCTGTAAGTATATATATAAGGATATCAACCACGTATGTCCACCGACGATACGTACAAACCATGGAAACCTGAGTGTCTAACACCGACGCTCGAAACACCATGAAACCCGTGTCTAACATCGACACGTAAATCCTCATAACTCAGGCGTTGTCACCATGACTGGCCCTGACGACATGTCATACATCACTCCGGTCGGTATCCCCATGATAACCACCGAGTCCAAATGCAATCACCGGTAGGTAGTGGTCCCACCGCCAGGCTTATCGTCTACACCACGAAATCACCACTCGCCCCAGGGTACCATACCGGGTCCACCATGTACCCATAAACGGTGCCTCCCGCTCCTCGAATCAGGTATCACAAGCCAAATCTCAGAACCGAGAAATCACATGGTGGACGCACTGAAATATCATATCAAGAGAAACCGGGTTTTCAAACAATACATAGTTTTCTTGAAATACCCCCACGGTTCTCAAATCCATAAATCATATGAAATCCATATCTCAATGCGTAAAACCATGAAAACCGATATATGCAACATAAGACAACAATATGAGCATATCAAGGGAAAATCGCTTTTTAAATGAATCCAGCTTTTAAAATATATCTTGCGGTTCCCAAAATCCTCCGAAAACAAATACAACATCATATGAGGTGTACATGTAAGTGTAGCAAGGTTTAAGTATCTACATGTAAGCAAGTGGGTATGATGCATTTCATAAGCAAAATGATCAACAACTCAATATCACATATAAAAACAATACCCCTTAGGGTGTATACAACTATAGCAAGCATATGCGGTATACATGTCAGTATGTGTGCATGGTGTACATGTAGCTGTAATAGACTATGTGGGTGTACAAGTCAATATGTATGCATGATGTACAAGTAACTGAAATCGACTATATGGTGTTCATGTCAATCTGTATGCATGATGTATAAGTAACTATAGTAAGATATACGTGAAGTGGAATAAGGGTCACTACCACAACTATTCCTGCCCAATGCAATATCACGTATGTATGAGCCCACAATATTTCATATGCACAAGGGAATAAGAGTTACTACTCCAATCATTCCAATCCACTACCATATCACGTATGTAGGTGTCAACAATATATCATATGCACAATGGGATAAGGGCTACTAGCTCAACTATCCCTATCCACTACCGTATCATGTATGTAGGTGGTTTGTGCATGTCATGGCAACTACTGACGATGTGGGTGTAGCATAGTATTTAGTACTCGTGCAACATGAACCGTCGGTAATGTGTTATATCTAAAGGTACGAGTCAGGTACAACAGATAATGCTATGCAATGACATTCATATGAAAGTAACTAATATGCAAATACTATGCAGCTAACATATCATATTCGCCCCGACGCATAACGCCATACGGGCGATTTCCGCATAGATGTGAAATATACTCACAATGGTCTCCAGCTATGAAAATCCAACCACCTGCTTCCCCTTGTTCGCAGCGTCCGAAGTTCCCGCTTAAGATGCTAGAATTTCACAAAACACAAGAAATAATGCGAACATCTCAGAATCGATTAATATAACGTAAAACTACGTATTAAATAACGCACCAACACACTAAACTAACTCGCGAGTGTACGTCTAGTGGCTAACGTGCGTCACGATACCACAAAACCTAACTGAGTACAGCAGCAGCACAAGCTCACGACTCGTGTCGCAAAATATAACACGCGGACTCAAAACACTAGATTATAGGTAATCGATCCCAGATTTTGCATACTGAATTTAGTAAAAAAGTAAACGGTACCAAACACACCTAACCAACAGCAGACAACTACCCACAGAAGACCAACCCCAACCCCCTCCTACCTAGCTGGTGTTGCCGGATCGTGCCTTAGGGGTCGCCGGCCCCGGCCGGTGAGGTGGCCCCCGTGTCTCAGGTGGTGTCTCAGGTTCACTAGTACATCTCTAAAATTTTGTTTGGTCAAACACTAAATTCTCCAGAACACAGCAGGTATTAAAAGCTCTAAAAAGACTTTAAAACCCGATATCGCACTGATCGATAAAAAAAGCGTTCTACGCTATAACCATCGAATAAAACAACATAAAAACTCTAATTTAATAGTATAGGTATTATACCTAACTACTATGCTCACAAGCTCCAAGCTCTAAGTGATCCAAGAAGCAAGAACAAGGATTTTTGGTATTTTTGTGATATGTTTTGAAAAATTGGAGAAGTTTGAGTTAGAATGATGCAAGAATGGAAAAGAAATGAGCAAGGGCAGTAGAGAAAGAGATAATCTCGGCCAAGGGGAGTGAGGTGGGTGTTTGGTGAGGGTTTCCTAGCAATTACCAACCTTAAATGCCACTAAATGCATTCGTACTCAAGCATGCACACATGCATGTATCTACAATTCTATTTCTTTTCTTTTCTTTATCTTTAAACCCTTAATCCAAGTCCACACAAATATCTAGATATGTGAGAAGGTTTAGGATTAACTCAACTTAGATTAAAGAAAAGATCACGTAACAGAAATTTCCCAAAATGTGAATACCGCATTAAAATAACATTAAAATTGGGAAAAATTCAAATTGAACCAAAACGTCCCATATACCCCTAAAGCTTGCGCACTAGTTTTATTTTAGCTAAACTAGTTGCTGGCAAGTCTATATGGTCGTTTGATCACGGTTGGGTCAAAACGGAAAATACCGACAATTTAACCCTAAAACGGACAAATTCGCAAAACGATTTCTAAAATGTTACACATTCGTTCAGAATCAATGTATTGTTGTAAAACAGGGTAATAACTACCCACAGACTTGGTTGCAACACTTGCACCATTTCTTTCTCATGAAACTTATCACCCGTTCTCAGTTCTCTACCTATTTGTAGCCCATGTAACATATTACATATGTGAGATCCTGATCCGGTATCTCATACCCAGGACGTAAAGGATACTGAGAAACAGTTCTCTGTAATGAACACACCCGAAAAAGATGCATCAACATGCACTTTCTTCGTTTGGGCGGCACAGGAATTCTGGTAATCCCCTATTTCCTGCTCTGTCTTATAACAATTATAAGTTGGAGCGGGATCAACGTTCCCTAGCGCAGTATAACAAACGGGTTCGGTCAACACATCCGTATTATTATCTTGATTAAGGCGTGAAATAGTCGCAACCAGGAGAGAGAGAGAAGAAAACACTCAGCGTGCGCTTTTACAATATTAGATTGGTTATCAATTTATCTAATCAGGATGTCTCCCACTGTTTTAGTCAAATCTTCCTTCAAATCCTAAAAGGAAAGACTAGCTGGGATTAATTACACTCTACAATTTCGCCAATCTTTCAGCCAGGCCAGTGCCGGTACTTTGAGGGAGGTTCCCCGTGCTTTCGCACGGACCTAAGTGAAATAAACATCGTTTTTCCAGGGGCGTAACCCCGTTAACACTTTTCTAGACACCTACTTGATCGGCTAATTGTAATGTGTAAAACTCTCTCAGGAGTAACTCTTACTCGCAGCGGGTATCGGGATCCAACTATCTCATAGAAGGTATGCAATCTCATTGTCAATTTCAACACTTGAAATTCCCAATAATATTTTACCCCTAGCGTTCTATGACCTTGACGGAGGCCAAACTACCCATAGTCCGCTAGTCAAGTTCAACCCGTCATTTCTTGATTGAATTAAACCCACCCACACGACCCTTAACGGAGGCCAAACTACGCCGTACGAATACCCTAACTCAATCGCATCGTATGCTAGCAGATAAGCGCTAGTTAGCTACCGTACACTACGCCCTGACGGAGGCCAAACTACCCCAGGACGAATACTAAGTAGTACATATCTGAAATGACGGAGGGCTACGCAGGTTTTTAAGAAAACCATGAGCGTAATGAACTTGATATCGTTGTAGAATCGAGTGATTTTTAATGGAATGTTTTTGAGGCATTTTCTAGTTTTTCTAAAGAGGTCACTCCTGGTGAAGGGATCGTCGGCTCTTTCCTCATCGAATAAGGTGTAGGATATTTCACAAATATTACTATGCAAAGCAAAAACTATAAAAGCAATTAAAAGACAAACCGAGTATGCAGCATCTGCTAGTTTCACTAAAGAGGTCACTCCCGGTGAAGGGATCTCGGCTATTTCCTTATCGAATAAGGTGCTGGATGTTCTACAAGGAACACCGCTATGCAAAGCAAGAACTAGAGCTACCAGTTTTTAAACAAGTTTCTACAACATCTTTAGGTTTCTTTTAGTTTCATTAATCTCATTAATGAAATCCCATTTTATTATGCTTCATAAGCATCACATTTGAAACGAAATCTGCAATATAACATATATCTCATATATAATATAAACATTTGTCTCAGGCAGTAATATGATCTCATCACTGAACATTGCAACAGAAGAAACATATATGAAATATTGGATATACAAAGAGGTCTATGTTTTTAATACGAGCCTGTATAAAACACGGATTCCACGGTCGCGGTGAATAGCCAAACCCACATCCCTAGACCCCTACGAGAGCGGCAAGCAACACTGCCAATTCTAGGATTAGGAGACCCGGTCTCGACTCCTCGAGATGGTCTCCTACTGGACCGTAGAACCCGGTTACTTGTGCTCCCCGCCTTGGGTCTACCTAATGCGGAAAAGTAAGTAATATACAATGGTGACATCATCCTCAGCTCGGAAGTGCCCCAATAAAAGAATATTACATACAAATGAATTTTACATGAATGAAAATAAAAACCCTCATCTCACATAAAACCCTCGGCTATTCAGAACACGACGATCCAATATAACATATCACGGCAATACATAATATCTCATATCATCAACGTAAGCAAGTATGCGTATCCCGATTGTCGTTGATGTATAGCAACGAAGCCGACGATACACCACATACTACGCTTACGGTCGCAGAAAAGAAAGTGTAAAACTACAACAGTTGGAATCCGCAACTTCCTTAGACATCGCATGCCTAACCAAATGAATTCCTTAGACATCGCATGCCTAATAATTATAAACCCCACATTTTAGTCTCATTATCGAAAACTCTATTCAATATCAATTCGGGCAATTCAACAAGATTCCCGACATCCTGATCGAATGCTCGTCGCATACTTTAGTAGACTGCCGCACCCCCGGATGCCGTCGACGAAGTGCACTAAGGCGGAACACCGCTGCCGCGGGCACCCGAACGGATGCTTTTGGCGACGGGGTTCTCCTACAGTCACTTGGTCGGGGCTATGGGGCATGGTTTTCTATTAAGTTTACCCGGCGAGTATCCGCGTACGCTATGTGATTGCAGCGGACTTTTGATCGCATCAAAATCCCGTGGCAACTGATCATCTGAGACTGAACTGCTAGATTTATAACATTCAAATTAGTTATCTCATAACTATTTGTGGATTCCAAATATTGTATCGCATTCCAGATAAATAGACAATGTTAAACTTTCCTATCGAATAATCAAACACCCAAGATTTCCAAAATAGTTCTCAACACATAAAATTAGTTTTAAAAACATCCATCACATGCCACAGTACCAAAGGTCCAGCCGTAGAAGGGTCAAGCCAACGCCTCACATGTGGCAACGCCGTACTGCCACAAACCCTAAGGTTTGTTAGTTATATGTATGCCCTAGAGGCCATTGCTGTACATACGATGTATATTGTAGTGGATGCTAGGACATATATAGGGAGGACTTTCTTGCTCTGGTTGTACTTTATCTTAACATGTACTTTGATTGTCTCTATATTACATGTTGATAAAGCCCTTAGGATATGTACTCGACTACTGGGACTATGATGAGATCATACTAGTGGGGCCACGGTAGTCGACGAGTACATCCTATAACTGTTCCTAGTCGTGGGTGTATCGAGACAGGGCATCGATGCACCAGAGTAGACTAGCGTATACGCATCTTGATCCATATGATGGACGATGGATGATCCCATATCCATCGGTGTTTGACATCAAGGATGGTGTACGGGTGCTCAGTGGAGACTGGGTACACTGGACGGACTCGCCGAGAACTCCCAGATGGTATTATACCATACGTCAGATGGCAGTTCTCCAGTGACACTGGTACAGAGTAGTCTGTCGACCCGAGATCGTCATAGAGTCTTGTGTGATTCCCACTGTGCTTTGATTTCCATCATACCACGTCCAAAAGGGCGTGCAAAAAGGTGGCTTTTGGGTACAGTCCCGAATCATATGGAGGCAATGAGCGATAGGAGGGGATTCGTCACTCCCGGTATAGGGAGTTGATGTTGTGCTATGTTCGATTGGCTATAACCGGAAATCCCTGGCCAGGGTTGCTGAGATTTACTGGTAAGTGTTATCAGTAGTTTCTCAAACTGTTATAGACCTCATATCGACACGACTTATCGAGCTACTGGGGTCTGACGTTTACCACCCCTAGGAGAGATATGCAACATATCAGACGACGAGACCGGACTGTACGGGAGTGTTACTGTTTGGATTCGCAGGAGAATGTACAGGCTTGCTTGTTGATCTTCTGAGCGCTCAATACCTGGGTAGCTGTTACGTTTAGCTGACCGCTTGCAGCTTGTGGGTGTTTGATATGATCATCACCTACTGCCGGCGTATTGACGATTCTTTAGAGTCCTACACAGAGGTTTCTTGGCTCAGGCAAAACGGAGTAGGAGCACATATGTGATATGTGCGGGACCGAGGATAATGCGATATGAGATACCGTATTGTATTCTCGCGATATTTGATATCAGTCGGGTCATCGGATCAAGTGTTGATTCGATGAATCGGTACGGATAAATATTAGTCGGTTATATGCGATATAGCCGGATTGTCGGATCAAGTGTTGATTCGATAATTTAATGTATAATAATATATATGATATATTAAATTACATTAACTAATATTTGCTCACTAAAAGATTCTTTTTCTCACGGATTAATACATTGATATATATGCGATATATGTTAATTGTATTATTTTCTAATGTTACGATAAATATTATATATGTGATATATAATATTGTAGCATGATATGATAACTAATGCAACTTGTTTAGTAGAGATTAAACATGGTTAGGGTTTGATTAGAGTTAAGGTTTTCTAGAAGTTTCTAGAAGCTTTCTTTCTTTGTCTTTGTTAAGATATTATGCTGGATATTTCCTTAACCTAACCAAACCTTTAACCTTAGTCAAATCTCTACAAGGGTTAGTTTGACCATGGTTACATTATTCATCATATCATTTCTTTTCTTATTCATCACAAAAGGATTCTAATATTGTTCATCATCTTCTTCCTTCTTCTTCTTTGCTTGAAATGGTTTCTTGCTTTGATTTTTGTGATGGATAAATATGAGAAAAAGATAAATAAAGAGAGCAAAAATCCTACTTCATCATCCTCATCTTCCCTTGCCATTTAGATGAGGGTGTTCACATCATTTCATGAGTGTTAGCTTGTGTTAAAGAAACTTCAAGGTAGATCATCTTAGCATCGAAGATCGGAAGCAAAGGTTGCGTCTTTCTCTTCGTAGAACCTCTCGAGAGTCCGAATCCCGATGATCGCAGCGAAGGGACCACAACATGGAGCATATGAAGTGAAGGCCTGGATCTACAAAGGTTGTAATCCCTCTCACTTAGTGTTAAAATGTTTAGCATGTTAGTTTTCGCCTAATCTCTAGTTTAAAGTTCCGTATTCGGGTTGTTCGGCACGGCTAAATTTTTAATCGGGCATGGTTGATGCCTCGTAGACCCTTGTGTGCGTGCCTAGCAACCCTACAGTGGTATCAGAGCCAGGCTAGAGCTTTAGGCGAAGTCTAGACGAAGTTTAAAGTCCGATCGAACCCGGAAAACCCGATATAACCCCTTCTCTGGAAATTTTCTGAAACTTTGGATTTTTGTGAATTAAAAATTGCCAAAAAATTCAGCAGGGAATTCTATGAGTTACTGTGAAGCACGTGATGCTAACTCGACAAAGGAGGCGCGGAACCGCGGCCCAACCCTGGGTTTCGCGGCGGTTCCGCGGCCACTTTGGTGAGTTACACCACGTGGCTTGCACAGTAATTCTTGTCTTCAAGTGCTGAGTCTTCTGGAAATTTTTATTTTTTTATTCAACTGTTGAATTATCTGGGTTGTATTGGGGACATAAAGATTCGATCGGATATTTTAACTTTGTTTAGTTTTGTCCGGATAATTTTTAGAAACTGTTAAAAAGTTCGAACGGATATCAATAACTCATTTTTTTCCCCTGTCGGAAAATTTTTCAAAAGTTGGATTTTTTCTCGTGTTTAAGAATGTTCTAAGTCATGCAAGTAACTCGGTGGACCCTCTAGAAGACAACAAACCTTAACTCGATTATGTGACCGTCTTGAACTGCCTTTTGAACCTTAGGGTTTGGGACAGTACGGCGTGCCACATGTGAGGCGTTGGCTTGACCCTTCTACGGCTGGACCATTGGTACTGTGGCATGTGATGGATTTTTTTATAAACTGATTTCAAGTGTTGAGATATATTGGGGAAATCTTGGGTGCTTGATGATTCGATCGGAAAGTTTAACTTTTTTCTATTTATCTGGAATGTGATACAATAATTGGAATCCACAGGTAGTTATGAGATAACTAATTTGAATATTATAAACATAGCAGTTTAGTCTCAGATGATTGGTTGCCACGGAATTTTGATGCGATCAAAAGTCCGTTGCAATCACGTAGTGTACGCGGATACTCGCCGGGTAAACTTAATAGACTGCCACGCCCCATAGCCCCGACCAAGTGACTGTAGGAGAACCTCGTCGCCGAAAGCATCCGTTCGGGTGCACTTCGTCGACGGTATCGGGGGTGCGGCCGTCTACTAAAGTTTGCGACGAGCATTCGATCAGGACGTCGGGAATCTTGTTGAATTGCCCGACTTGATATTGAAAAGAGTTTTCGATAATGAGACTAAAATGCGGGGTTTATAATTGTTAGGCATGCGATGTCTAAGGAATTCATTTGGTTAGGCATGCGATGTCTAAAGAAGTTGCGGATTCCAACTGTTGTAGTTTTACACTTTCTTTTCTGTGACCGTAAGCGTAGTATGTGGTGTATCGCCGGCTTCGTTGCTATACATCAACGACAATCGGGATACGGATACTTGCTTACGTTGATGATATGAGATATTATGTGTTGCTGTGATATGTTATATTGGATCGTCACGTTCTGAATAGCCGGGGTTTTTTATGTGAGATGAGAGTTCTTTCTTTTTCATTCATGTAAAATTCATTTGTATGTAATATTCTTTTATTGGGGCACTTCCAGGTAGCGGAAGATGTCACCGTTGTATATTATTTACTTTTCCGCATTAGGTAGACCCAAGGCGGGGAGCACAAGTAACCGGGTTCTAGGGTCCAGTGGGAGACCATCTCGAGGAGTCGAGACCGGGTCTCCTAACCCTAGAATTGGCAGTGTTACTTGCCGCTCTCGTAGGGGTCTAGGGATGTGGGGTTTGGCTATTCATCGCGACCGTGGAATCCGTGTTTTATACAGGCTCGTATTGAAAACACGGACGTCCTAGTATATCCAATATTTTATATATGTATTTCTGCTGCAATGTTCTGTGATGAGATCATATTACTGCCTATGACGAATGTTTATATTATATATATGAGATATATGTTATATTGCAGATTTCATTTCAAAAGAGATGCTTATGAAGCATAATAAAATGGGACTTCATTAATGTGATTAATGAAATAAAATAAACCTAAGATGTTGTAGAAACTTGTTTATAAAACTGGTAGCTCTAGTTCTTGCTTTGCATAGCGGTGTTCTTTGGAGAACATCCAGCACCTTATTCGATAAGTTAAGGACCGAGATCCCTTCACCGGGAGTGACTCCTTTAGCAATAACTGGCAGATGCTACAAACTCGGTTTGTCTTTTGATTGCTTCTATAGTTTTTGCTTTGCATAGTGATATTTGTGAAATATCCTGCACCTTATTCGATGAGGAAAGGGCCGATGATCCCTTCACCGGGAGTGACCCCTTTAGCAAAACTAGAAAAGCCTCAAAAACACTCCATTTCAAATCACTCGATTCTACAACGATATAAAGTTCATTACGCAAAAGATTTTCTTAAAAACCCGTCGTAGCCCTCCGTCATTTCAGATAGGTAATAGTTAGTATTCGTGCTGCGTTTGTTGACTCAGTCAAGGCGTAGTGTGCGGTAGCTGATTAGTGCTTATCTGTAAAGCATATGATGCGATTGGATTAGGGTAGTCGTGCGGCCTTGTTGACTCAGTCAAGGGTCGTGCGGGTGGGTTTAATTCAATCGAGAAATGACGGGTTGAACTTTACTTGCGGTCTATGGTTTGTTGACTCAGTCATGGTCATAGATCGCATGGGGTAAAATATTATTGGGAATTTCAAGTGTTAAAATTTGCAATGAGATTGCATACCTTCTATAAGATAGTTGGATCCCGATACCCGCTGCGAGTAAGAGTTACTCCTGGGAGAGTTTTACACATTACAATTAGCCGATCAAATAGGTGTCTAGAAAGGTGTTAACGGGGTTACGCCTCTGGGAAAATGAGATTTACTTTAATTAGGTTCGTGCGAATGCACGGGGGACCTCCCTCAAAGTACCGACACTGGCCTGGCTGAAAGATTGGTGAACTTATAGCATGTAATTAATCCCGGCTAGTCTTTCCTTTTAGGGTTTGAAGGAAGATTTGATTAAAACAGTGGGAGACATCCTGATTAGATATATTAGATAACCAATCTAATCTTGCAAGAGCATACGCTGAGTGTTTTCTTCTCTCTCTCTCCAGATAGCGACCAAATCACGCCTTAATCAAGATAATAAAATGGATATATTGACCGAACCCGCTTGTTATACTGAGCTGGGGAACGTTGGTCCCGCTCCAACTTATAATTGTTATAGGACAGAGCAAGAAATTGGGGAATACCAGATTTCCCGTGCCGCCCAAACGAAGAAAGTGCATGTTGATGCATCATCTTCGGGTATGTTCATTACACAGAACTGTTTCTCAGTATCCTTTACGTCCTGGGTATGTGATACCGGATCAGGATCCCGTATATGTAATCTGTTACATGGGCTAAAGATAGGTAGAGAACTGAGAACGGGTGATATGTTTCATGAGACAGAAAATGGTGCAAGTGTTGCAGCCAAGTCTGTTGGTCACTATCACCCTGTATTACCTGAATACATTGATTCTGAACAAATGTTATTAGATACCGAACGTGATATACAAAATCATATCAGTCTCTTTATTAGTAAAGAAAGGATATAATTTTGTATTGTTGGATAATGTTTTGAACATTTTCTATATCAAGAGTTGATCGGTTCAGGCACGTTATCTAAAATCATTGACGTTCTAAATCAAACTACAGTTCTTAGTATACAGAACACACACAAGAGGAAGAGTTCAGAAATGAACAAATCCTTCTTGAGGCATTGTAGACTAGGTCATATCAATGCGACCCGACTGGCTAAAGTTACATTTAGATGCATATTTAAATTAGTTTGAATTTACATCTTATGAAACTTGCCAGTCATGTCACAAAGATAAGATGACCATAGCTCTGTTTATTGGAAACAGAGAAAGAGTTAGTGAACTCTTGGGATTGATACATGTTGATGTATGTAAGGTCCCCTGTCTACACATGCCAAGATCAGTTCTTTCTACTTCATTACATTCTCTGATAATCTCTCAAGATTCAGACATATGTTTCTGTTGAAACACAGGTCTGAAGCTTTTGAGATATTCACAGAATATAAGTTAGAAGTAGAGAACCAACAAATACGGGTACAAGTATTATTTCCTTTGATGTGATCAAGGAGGAGAATACTTGAGCTCGGAATTCCTGGACTATTCTAAAGGAGAATGAGATTCTCTCTCAGCATTACTCCTCCGTATACACCACAGCACGTCGGTGCATCGGGGTGGAGCCATAGCACCCTATGTGATATGGTGTGCTCTATGATGAGTACTACTGAGTTTCCTATTTCCTTTAGGGAGTTATGCACTTGAGAAGCTGCATACCTATTGAATAAGGGTTCAAATCAAATCAGTTGCCTACCACTTCATATGTGATATGGAAAGGGAAGAGCCTGTATCTTAAGCTTGTTAAGATTTGGGGTTGTCCGGCCTATGTCTGAAAGCAAAATCCGGACAAGCTCGAGGCAAGATCTGTTATGTAGAACTGGAAAGGTTCCAGCTATACAAAATGCAGCTGATGATTTGGTAGAACCAAAGGATTCAATAGTTTCCAATGAACCTCAGCCTCTCCGTCGATCTAGCAGGGTTCCTCACCCACCTGAGATATACTTTGGTTTCTCTATGACAGTAGGAGCGAGGATTGCATCATGAGATGATGACCCAACTAGTTTCGAGCTGGCCATCAGGAGTGGGACTCTGTAAGAATGGCTGGGTGCTTATCGATCTGAGATGGAATCCTTATACACCAACAAAGTATGGACTTTGGTTGCTTTATCTGAAGGGTTAAATCCCCATCATGAGCGAGTATATCTTGAGAAGATTACTTGGTGTACATGGAAAAGTTGAGACTTTCAAAGCTATGCTTAGGTCCATCCAGATCCTACGTGCCATGGCTACATACCATGACTACGATATCTGGTAGTTGGGTGTCATGACTGCTTTTCTAAGTGATGTTTTAGAAGAGGACGTCTGTAAGTACACAGCCAGAGGGCTTCGTAGACAGTGGGAGCGGCGGAAACGTATGCAAGATGTTTTATATGATAAAGCAGGCATCGCGGAGTTGGAACATCTGTTTTGATGTGGTAGTCAAAGAGTTTGACTTCATCAAAATGGTAGATGAACCTTGTATATACAAAAAGGTAGTAGAGAGTATGGTGGAGATCCTCGTAGAGTACGTGGATGACATACTCTTGATAGGGAAGAAGTTTCCTATGCTACGCATGGTCAATCTCCGCTTATCACAAGGATTCTCCATATAGGATCAAAGTGATACCTACTAAATCCTAAGTTTTGGATCTATGAGATAGATCTAATTGGATGTTAGGACACTCACTAGTTGTAGTGAGATGGTATCAATCGATCCTGGGGAGAATCACTGGAAAGGTTCCAGGCTGATAAAGACGACTGAATGTCAGTCGCAGGCATTGTCTATACCCTCCGTGGAGGGACGGTATGTTGGAAGAGTTCCAAGCTAGATACCGTGACATACTAGACGATTAAAGGCAAGATACATCGTTACCAAGGATGCTACCAAAGAGGCAGTCTGGATATATATAAGTTCATAAGATGAACTTCCTTCCTACCATTGTGTGACAATGGAGTTGTGGCTTTAGCCAAGGAACTACCGTCCCATCAGAAATCCAGATATAATTCTTAGGCAGTATCACCTGATCATGGAGATGGTTGATCTCCAGGGAGATCGAGGTTAGGAGAGTAGACACAGAGGACAACAGCGCGAATCCACTCACAAAGGCCTTTTTCCCCAGTAGAGACTTTTATGGGATTGTTGAGTATGAGATACTTCAACCGCATCTAATTATTGGGTATGCGATACCATAACAGATGGCCCTAGTGCAAGTGGGAGATTGTTAGTTATATGTATGCCCTAGAGGCCATTGCTGTACATACGATGTATATTGTAGTGGATGCTAGGACATATATAGGGAGGACTTTCTTGCTCGACATGATAGTATGCTATCTGGTTGTACTTTATCTTAACATGTACTTTGATTGTCTCTATATTACATGTTGATAAAGCCCTTAGGATATGTACTCGACTACTGGGACTATGATGAGATCATACTAGTGGGGCCACGGTAGTCGACGAGTACATCCTATAACTGTTCCTAGTCGTGGGTGTATCGAGACAGGGAATCGATGCACCAGAGTAGACTAGCGTATACGCATCTTGATCCATATGATGGACGATGGATGATCCCATATCCATCGGTGTTTGACATCAAGGATGGTGTACGGGTGCTCAGTGGAGACTGGGTACACTGGACGGACTCGCCGAGAACTCCCAGATGGTATTATACCATACGTCAGATGGCAGTTCTCCGGTGACACTGGTACAGAGTAGTCTGTCGACCCGAGATCGTCATAGAGTCTTGTGTGATTCCCACTGTGCTTTGATTTCCATCATACCACGTCCAAGAGTGTTAGTTATATGTATGCCCTAGAGGCCATTACTGTACATAGGATGTATATTGTAGTGGATGCTGGGACATATATAGGGAGGACTTTCTTGCTCGACATGATAGTATGCTATCTGGTTGAACTTTACCTTAACGTGTATACTGATTGTCTCTCTGTTACATGTTGGTAAAGCCCTTAGGATGTGTGCTTGACTACCTGGAATATGATGCGGATCATACTAGTGGGGACATGGTAGTCCATAAGTACATCCTTCAAAGTCCCTAGTCGTGGGTGTATCGAGACGGGGCATCGATATACCAGAGTAGACTAGCGTGTACCTTCTCGACCCATACAGATGGGCGATGGATGATCCCATATCCATCGGTGTTTGACATCAGAGATGATATACGGGTGCTCAGTAGAGACTGGGTACACTGGACGGACTCGCCGAGAACTCCCAGATGGTATTATACCTCACGTCAGATGGCAGTTCTCTGGTGACACTGGTACAGAGTAGTCTGTTGACCCGAGATCGTCATAGAGTCTTGTGTGGTTCCCACTGTGCTTTGATTTCCATCTTACCACGTCCAAGAGGGCGTGCAAAACGATGGTTTTTGGGTACAATCCCGAGTCACATGGAGGCAATGAGCGATAGGAGGGGATTCGTCTCTCCCGGTATAGGGAGTTGATGTTGCGCTGTGTTCGATTGGCTATAACAGGAAATCCCTGGCCAGGGTTGCTGAGATTTACTGGTAAGTGTTATCAGTAGTTTCTCGAACAGTTATAGACCTCATATCGACACGACTTATCGAGCTATTGGGGTCTGACGTTTACCACCCCTAGGCGAGATATGCGACATATCAGACGATCAGACCGGACTGTACGGTAGTGTTACTGGTTGGATTCACTGGAGTGTGAGCGAGCTTGCTCGTCGATCTTCAGATCGCTCAATACCCGGGTGGCCGTTACGTTTAGCAGACCGCTTGCGGCTTGTGGGTGTTTGATATGATCATCATCTGCTGCCGGCGTATTGACGAGTCTTTAGAGTCCTACACAGAGGTTTCCTGGCTCAAGCGAAACGAAATAGGAGCGCATATGAGATATGTGCGGGACCGAGAATAATGCGTGTATGTGATACCGTATTTCATTCTCGCGATCAATGTGTCGGGTGGTTGTATGCGATATAACCTAGTTATCGATTCAAGCGTTGAATCGATAAGCCGATACATTGAATTTTAGTCGGTTATATACGATATGACCGGGTCGTTAAATCAAGTGTTGATTCAATGATTTAATGCATAATTATATATCTGATATATTACTTTGCATTAACTAGTATTGGTTCACTTTAAATGGATTTTCTCACTTGAAGTTCACAAGTTGTATATGTGATATACTTTTGTGCACTTGATTGTATCATGTTTGATGATACATGCTTTATGGTTAAGTGTAAAGAATTAAACCAAGGTTAAGTTGTTGATTAGGGTTTTACTTATTCATTTATCTTACAATTTATTTGTTCATTTTGAATAAATTGAAAGATAAATGAATGGTGGCTTCTTTTGTTTTTAGTTGAAGCTTCATGAAGCTTTGACTTGATGACTTTTTTTGTTCTCATCCTTAACCCTAACCATCAACCCAACCTTAGTAAATTCTCTACACTTAACTAAGGTAAAGATTATGATAAGTATTGTTTTATTTTTCTATTTTAAAATAACTTATCATATTCTTCATCTTCTTCTTCTTCTTCACTTCAAGAAAAAGCTTCACAAGCTTTAATGGAAAAGTGAGAATTAGAGTGAGAAATCCATTTCTAAAGTCTACCCACTTCCTATTTCTTCATCCTCTACCTCTTGCCAAGTAGTAGAGTGTGTTTACTTCACAAGTTTCATGACTTGGTGAAGTTGTGAGCTTGATCTAGCGATGCCTCGACGTAGATCATCTTCGGCATGGACATCGACGACCTAGCTTGCCCATTCTCCGATGAAGCCGACGCTAGAGCCCGGAATCCGTCTTGGACAGCGAGGAGACTTCATTGTGGAGCCGTGGAGGTGGAGCACCGGATCTACAAAGGTTGTATTTCCGTTCCTTATAGTTAAAGTTGTTAACTAGTTATCTTTTCGCCTAGTTTTCTAGCAAACGATCCGTAGTTTAGGGTTTCTCGGCACGTTAAAATTTGAAATTGGCATGGTTGATGCCTTGTGAGACCTCTCTAGTGTGCCTAGGAACCCTACAGTGGTATCAGAGCCTAGCTAGAGCCTTAGGCGAAGTCTAGACGGAATTTGAAACCCGATCGAACCCGAAACCCCAAATCAAAATTGCTCTCTGGAAATTTTCTAAAATCGTGGATTTTTCCAAATTAAAAATTGCAAAAAAATTCAGCAGGGAAAAATAAGAATTACGGTGCAAAAAGTTTCTGGTGAACAGTAAATTTCGCGGCGGATCCGCGGCAGAAGCATGGCTTCTGCGGCGGATCAGCGGCCCCTTGATGACGTCAGCCCTGTTCCTTTGCACAGTAATTCTTAGTTCAAAGAGCTGAGTTTTCTGGGAATTTTTAATATTTATTCAAAAGTTGAATTTTTCTGCTGTGTTTTTGGGGATTCGGTGTTTCGATCGGATTATCAAATTTTGTCTGTGTGGCTTTCCGGATAAATTTTTAGAATATGTTAAAAAGTTCGACCGGATATAAATACCCAATTTTTCCCCTGTCAGGAAATTTCCAAGTGTTGGATTTTTCCGTAGTTTAACGACGTTCTAAGTAGTGCAAGTAACGCGATGGTCCCTCTAGAAGACAACAAACCTTAACTCGATTATGTGACCGTCTTGAACTGCCCTTTGAACCTTAGGGTTTGGGGCAGTACGGCGTGCCACATGTGAGGCGTTGGCTTGACCCTTCTACGGCTGGACCGTCGGTACTGAGGCACGAACTGAATGTTGTTAGACTTATTTCATGTGTTGATCTGTATCGGGAAAACTTGGGAGTTCGATTGTTCGATCGAAAAGTTTAACATTTTCTATTTATCTGGAATGGGATACAATAATTGGAATTCACAAGATGTTATGAGATAACGGAATGAATATTATAAACGTAGCAGTTTAGTCTCCCTTGATCGGTTGCCACGGAATTTTGATGTGATCAAAAGTCCGTCGCAAGCACGTAGCGTACGCGGATACTCGCCGGGTAAACTTAATAGACAGCCTCACTCCATAGCCCCGACCAAGTGACTGTAGGAGAACCCCGTCGCCGAAAGCATCCGTTCGGGTGCTCGCGGTAGCGGTGTTCCGCCTTGGTGCACTTCGTCGATGGTATCAGGGGTGCGGCCGCCTACTAAAGTTTGCGACGAGCATTCGATCAGTTTTTCGGGAATCTTGTTGAATTGCCCGACTTGATATTGAAAAGTGTTTTCGATAATGAGACTAAAATGCGGGGTTTATAATTGATAGGCATGCGATGTCTAAAGAATTCATTTGGTCAGGCATGCGATGTCTGAGGTGATTGCGGATTCCAACTGTTGTAGTTTTACACTTTCTTTTCTGTGACCGTAAGTGTAATATGTGATATCGCCGGTTTCGTTGCTATATGTCAACGACAATTGGGATGCGCATATTTACTTACGTTGATGACATGTGATGTTATGTGTTGCTGGATATGTTATATTGGATCGTCGTGTTTGAATAGCCGGGGGTTTTTATGTGAGATGAGTGTTTTTTCATTTTTATTCATGTAAAAACTTGTATGTAATATTCTTTTATTGGGGCGCTTCCAGGTTGCGGAAGTAGTCACCTTTTGTTTATTATTTACTTTTCCGCACTAGGATAGACCCAAGGAAGAGGGCACAAGTAACCGGGTTCTGGAGTCCAGTGGGAGACCAACTCGAGGAGTCGAGTCCGGGTCTCCTAACTCCAGAATTGGTAGGGTTGCTTGCCGCTCTCGTAGGGGTCTAGGGGTGTGGGTTTGGCTATTCATCATGACCGTGGAATCCGTGTTTTATACTGGCTCGTATTGAAAACACGGACGTCCTAGTATATCCAATATTTCATATGATTCTTCTGCTGCGATATCTGTGATGTGATCATG
Organism: Agapanthus africanus; assembly: GCA_030015575.1. Classification (NCBI taxonomy): domain Eukaryota; kingdom Viridiplantae; phylum Streptophyta; class Magnoliopsida; order Asparagales; family Amaryllidaceae; genus Agapanthus; species Agapanthus africanus. The sequence goes on from CM057344.1 coordinate 229,560,671, forward strand.
TGATGTTCTGTGATAGATACAATATATAGTATATATGATATATTATATAGACGTTACTTATGTTTTACACCCGCGCTAGCCCTGCCCTGCTCTGCCGTTAGTTACCTAACCTAACGGTGCACGAGTGGACATCGAGGCGAATGTGGATGGCATAAGTGTACGTCGTATTTATCTGTGATGTTTAGGTACTTAAATGATGGGACTTCATTAATGAGATTAATGAAATAAAAGAAACCTAAGATGTTGTAGAATCGAATTTCAAAATAAAACAGGTAGCTACAGTTCTTGCTTTGCACAGCGGTATATGTGATATATCCTGCACCTTATTCGATAAGGAAAGGACAGAGATCCCTTCACCGGGAGTGACTCCTTTAGCAATAACTGGCAGATGCTACACACTCGGTTTGTCTTTTGATTGCTTTTAAGAGTTTTTGCTTTGCACAGTGATATATACGATATATCCCGCACCTCATTCGACGAGGAAAGGACCGACGATCCCTTCACCGGGAGTGACTCCTTTAGCAAAACTGGAAAAGCCTCAAAAACACTCCATTTCAAAAATCATTTGATTCTACAACGATATCAAGTTCATTACGCAATAGGTTTTCAGAAAAACCTGTCGTAGCCCTCCGTCATTTCAGATAAGTACTGGTTAGTATTCGTGCTACGTTTGTTGACTATGTTAAGGCGTAGTGTGCGGTAGCTAATTAGTGCTTATCTGCATAAGCATATGATGTGATTGGATTAGGGTAGTCGTGCGACTTTGTTGACTATGTTAAGGGTCGTGCGGGTGGGTTTAATTCAATCGGGAAATGACGGGTTGAACTTGACTAGCACTTGTGATTTGTTGACTATGTTAAGGTCATATAGCTGCTAGGGGCAAAATATTATCGGGAATTTCAAGTGTTGAAATTTGCAATGAGATTGCATACCTTCTATGAGATAGTTGGATCCCGATACCCGCTGCGAGTAAGAGTTACTCCTGGGAGAGTTTTACGCATTACAATTAGCCGATCAAGTAGGTGTCTAGAAAAGTGTCAACGGGGTTACGCCTCTGGAAAAACGAGGTTTACATTAATTAGGTTCGTACGAAAGCACGGGGGACCTCCCTCAAAGTACCGACACTGGCCTGGCTGAAAGATTGGCGAACTTGTAGTGTGTAATTAATCCCGGCTAGTCTTTCCTTTTAGGGTTTGAAGGAAGATTTGATAAAAAGCAGTGGGAGCCATCCTGATTAGATAAAATAATAACCAATCTATTCTTGACAGAGCGCACGCTGAGTGTTTTCTTTTCTCTCTCTCCAGGTAGCGACCATATCACGCCTTAATCAAAATAATAAAACGGAATATTGACCGAACCCGCTTGTTATACTGAGCTGGGGAACGTTGGTCCCGCTCCAACTTGTAATTGTTATAAGACAGAGCAGGAAATTGGGGATTACCAGAATTCCCGTGCCGCCCAAACGAAGAGAGTGCATGCTGATGCATCATCTTCGGGTGTGTTCATTATACAGAGAACTGTTTCTCAGTAACCTTTACGTCCTGGGTATGTGATACCAGATCAGGATCCCAGATATGTAATCTGTTACATAGGGCTACAGAAAGGTAGAGGACTGAGAACGGGTGATAAGTTTCATGAAGCAGAAAACGGGGCAAGTGTTGCAGCCAAGTCTGTTGGTCACTGTCACCCTGTATTACAATACATTGATTCTGAACGAATGTTATTAGATACCGAACCTGATATACAAAATCTTATCTGTCACTTTATTAGTAAAGAAACGGTAAAATTTTGTATTGTTGGATAATGTTTTGAACATTTCCTATATCAAAAGTTGATCGGTTCAGGCACGTTATCTAAAAGCATTGATGTTCTAAATCAAACTACAGTTCATAGTATATGGAACACACACAAGAGGAAGAGTTCAGAAATGAACGGATCCTTCTTAAGGTATTGTAGACTAGGTCAGATCAATATGACCCGACTAGCTGAAGTTACATTTAGATGCATATTTAAATCAGTTTGAATTTACATCTTGTGAAACTCGCCAGTCATGTCACTAAGATAAGATGACCACAGCTCTGTTTATTGGAAACAGAGAAAGAGTTGGTAAACTCTTGGGATGATACATGTTGATGTATAAAGGTCCCCTGTCTATATATGCCAAGACCGGTTCTTTGTACTTCATTACATTCTCTGATAATCTCTCAAGATTCAGACATATGTTCCTGTTGAAACACAAGTCCGAACCTTTTGAGATATTCACAGAATATGATTTAGAAGTAGAGAACCAAAATACGGGTATAAGTATTATGTCCTATGATGAGATCAGGGAGGAGAATACTTGTGCATGGAATTCCTGGACTATTCTAAAGGAGAATGAGATTCTCTCTCAGCATTACTCCTCTGTATACACCATAGTACGATGGTATATCGGGGCGGAGCAAATACACCCTATTTGATATGGTGTGCTCTATGATGAGTACTACTGAGTTACCTATTTCCTTTTGGGAGTTATGCACTTGAGAAGCTGCATACCTATTGAATAGGGTTCGAATCAAATCAGTTGCCTACCACTTCATATGTGATATGGTAAGGGAAGAACCCATGTCTTAAGCCAGTTAAGATTTGGGGTTGTCCGGCCTATGTCTAAAAGCAAAATCCGGACAAGCTCGAGGCAAGGTCTGTTATGTAGAACTGGAAATGTTCCAGCCATACAAACTGCAGCTGTTGATTTGATAGAACCAAAGGATTCAGTAAATTCCAACGAACCTCAGCCTCTCCGCCGATCTAGTAGGGTTCCTCACCCACCTGAGAGATACTTTGGTTTCTCTATGACAGTGGGAGCGAGGATTACATCATGAGATGATGACCCAACTAGCTTCGAACTGGCCATCAGGAGTAAGACTCTGTAAGAATGGCTGGATGTTTAGCGATCTGAGATGGAATCCTTATACACCAACAAAGTATGGACTTTGGTTGCTATATCTGAAGGGTTAAATCCCCATCAGGAGCAAGTATATCTTGAGAAGATTACTTGGTGTACATGGAAAGGTTGAGATTTTCAAAGCTAGACTTGTTAAAGGTTTGCATCATTGACCAGGCGTGGATAATGATGAAACCTTTTCCAGTGGCTGTGCTTAAGTCCATCCAGATCCTACTTGTCACGGCTACATACCATGACTACGATATCTGGTGGTTGGGTGTCTTGACTGCTTTTCTAAATGATGATTTAGAAGAGAGCGTCTATAAGTACACAGCCAGAGGGCTTCGTAGACAGTGGGAGCAGCGGAAACGTGTGCAAGATGCTTTATAGGATAAAGCAGGCATCGCGGAGTTGGAACATCTGTTTTGATGAAGCGGTCAAAGAGTTTGACATCATCAAAATGGTAGATGAACCTTGTATATACAAAAAGGTAGTAGGGAGTATGGTGACGATCCTCATAGAGTACGTGGATGACATACTCTTGATAAGAAAAGAGTTTCTTATGCTACGCTCGATCAATCTCCGTCTATCACAATGATTCTCCACATAGGATCAAAGTGATACCTACTAAATCCTGGATTTTGGATCTATGAGATAGATCTAAATGGATGTTAGGATACTCACTAGATGTAGTGAGATGGTGTCAATCGATCCTGAGGAGAATCACTGGAAGGGTTCCAGGGTGATAAAGACGACTGAATGTCAGTCACAGGCATTGTCTTTACCCTCAGTAAAGGGACGGTATGTTGGAAGAGTTCCAAGCTGGATACCGTGACATACTAGACGATAAAGGCAAGATACATCGCTACTTAAGATGCTACCAAAGAGGCTGTTTAGGTGTATATAGGTTCATGAGATGAACTATGTTCCTGCCATTGTGTGACAATGGAGTTGTGGCTTATGCCAAGGAACGTCCGTCCCATCAGTGATCCAGACATATTCTAAGGCAGTATCACCTGATCATGGAGATGGTTGATCTCCAGGGAGATCGAGGATAGGAGAGTAGACTCAGAGGACAACACAGCGGATCCACTCACAAAGGCCTGTTCCCAGAGAGAGATTTTTATGGGATGGTTGAGTATGAGATACTGCAACCACTGCTACAGATGTCCCTAGTGCAAGTGGGAGATTGTTAGTTATATGTATGCCCTAGAGGCCATTACTGTACATAGGATGTATATTGTAGTGGATGCTGGGACATATATAGGGAGGACTTTCTTGCTCGACATGATAGTATGCTATCTGGTTGAACTTTACCTTAACGTGTATACTGATTGTCTCTCTGTTACATGTTGGTAAAGCCGTTAGGATGTGTGCTTGACTACCTGGACTATGATGCGGATCATACTAGTGGGGACATGGTAGTCCATAAGTACATCCTTCAAAGTCCCTAGTCGTGGGTGTAGCGAGACGGGGCATCGATATACCAGAGTAGACTAGCGTGTACCTTCTCGACCCATACAGATGGGCGATGGATGATCCCATATCCATCGGTGTTTGACATCAGAGATGATATACGGGTGCTCAGTAGAGACTGGGTACACTGGACGGACTCGCCGAGAACTCCCAGATGGTATTATACCTCACGTCAGATGGCAGTTCTCTGGTGACACTGGTACAGAGTAGTCTGTTGACCCGAGATCGTCATAGAGTCTTGTGTGGTTCCCACTGTGCTTTGATTTCCATCTTACCACGTCCAAGAGGGCGTGCAAAACGGTGGTTTTTGGGTACAGTCCCGAGTCACATGGAGGCAATGAGCGATAGGAGGGGATTCGTCTCTCCCGGTATAGGGAGTTGATGTTGCGCTGTGTTCGATTGGCTATAACAGGCAATCCCTGGCCAGGGTTGCTGAGATTTACTGGTAAGTGTTACCAGTAGTTTCTCGAACAGTTATAGACCTCATATCGACACGACTTATCGAGCTATTAGGGTCTGACGTTTACCACCCATAGGCGAGATATGCGACATATCAGACGATCAGACCGGACTGTACGGTAGTGTTACTGGTTGGATTCACTGGAGTGTGAGCGGGCTTGCTCGTCGATCTTCAGATCGCTCAATACCCGGGTGGCCGTTACGTTTAGCAGACCGCTTGCGGCTTGTGGGTGTTTGATATGATCATCATCTGCTGCCGGCGTATTGACGAGTCTTTAGAGTCCTACACAGAGGTTTCCTGGCTCAAGCGAAACGAAATAGGAGCGCATATGAGATATGTGCGGGACCGAGAATAATGCGTGTATGTGATACCGTATTTCATTCTCGCGATCAATGTGTCGGGTGGTTGTATGCGATATAACCTAGTTATCGATTCAAGCGTTGAATCGATAAGCCGATACATTGAATATTAGTCGGTTATATACGATATGACCGGGTCGTTAAATCAAGTGTTGATTCAATGATTTAATGCATAATTATATATCTGATATATTACTTTGCATTAACTAGTATTGGTTCACTTTAAATGGATTTTCTCACTTGAAGTTCACAAGTTGTATATGTGATATACTTTTGTGCACTTGATTGTATCATGTTTGATGATACATGCTTTATGGTTAAGTGTAAAGAATTAAACCAAGGTTAAGTTGTTGATTAGGGTTTTACTTATTCATTTATCTTACAATTTATTTATTCATTTTGAATAAATTGAAAGATAAATGAATGGTGGCTTCTTTTGTTTTTAGTTGAAGCTTCATGAAGCTTTGACTTGATGACTTTTTTGTTCTCATCCTTAACCCTAACCATCAACCCAACCTTAGTAAATTCTCTACACTTAACTAAGGTAAAGATTATGATAAGTATTGTTTTATTTTTCTATTTTAAAATAACTTATCATATTCTTCATCTTCTTCTTCTTCTTCACTTCAAGAAAAAGCTTCACAAGCTTTAATGGCAAAGTGAGAATTAGAGTGAGAAATCCATTTCTAAAGTCTACCCACTTCCTATTTCTTCATCCTCTACCTCTTGCCAAGTAGTAGAGTGTGTTTACTTCACAAGTTTCATGACTTGGTGAAGTTGTGAGCTTGATCTAGCGATGCCTCGACGTAGATCATCTTCGGCATGGACATCGACGACCTAGCTTGCCCATTCTCCGATGAAGCCGACGCTAGAGCCCGGAATCCGTCTTGGACAGAGAGGAGACTTCATTGCAGAGCCGTGGAGGTGGAGCACCGGATCTACAAAGGTTGTATTCCCGTTCCTTATAGTTAAAGTTGTTAACTAGTTATCTTTTCGCCTAGTTTTCTAGCAAACGATCCGTAGTTTAGGGTTTCTCGGCACGTTAAAATTTGAAATTGGCATGGTTGATGCCTTGTGAGACCTCTCTAGTGTGCCTAGGAACCCTACAAAGAGGGCGTGCAAAAAGGTGGCTTTTGGGTACAGTCCCGAATCATATGGAGGCAATGAGCGATAGGAGGGGATTCGTCTCTCCCGGTATAGGGAGTTGATGTTGTGCTGTGTTCGATTGGCTATAACCGGAAATCCCTGGCCAGGGTTGCTGAGATTTACTGGTAAGTGTTATCAGTAGTTTCTCAAACTGTTATAGACCTCATATCGACAAGACTTATCGAGCTACTGGGGTCTGACGTTTACCACCCCTAGGCGAGATATGCAACATATCAGACGACGAGACCGGACTGTACGGGAGTGTTACTGTTTGGATTCGCAGGAGATTGTACAGGCTTGCTTGTTGATCTTCTGAGCGCTCAATACCTGGGTAGCTGTTACGTTTAGCTGACCGCTTGCAGCTTGTGGGTGTTTGATATGATCATCACCTACTGCCGGCGTATTGACGATTCTTTAGAGTCCTACACAGAGGTTTCTTGGCTCAGGCAAAACGGAGTTGGAGCACATATGTGATATGTGCGGGACCGAGGATAATGCGATATGAGATACCGTATTGTATTCTCGCGATATTTGATATCAGCCGGGTCATCGGATCAAGTGTTGATTCGATGAATCGGTACGGATAAATATTAGTCGGTTATATGCGATATAGCCGGATTGTCGGATCAAGTGTTGATTCGATAATTTAATGTATAATAATATATATGATATATTAAATTACATTAACTAATATTTGCTCACTAAAAGATTCTTTTTCTCACCGGATTAACACATTGATATATATGCGATATATGTTAATTGTATTATTTTCTAATGTTACGATAAATATTATATATGTGATATATAATATTGTACCATGATATGATAACTAATGCAACTTGTTTAGTAGAGATTAAACATGGTTAGGGTTTGATTAGAGTTAAGGTTTTCTAGAAGTTTCTAGAAGCTTTCTTTCTTTGTCTTTGTTAAGATATTATGCTAGATATTTCCTTAACCTAACCAAACCTTTAACCTTAGTCAAATCTCTACAAGGGTTAGTTTGACCATGGTTACATTATTCATCATATCATTTCTTTTCCTATTCATCACAAAAGGATTCTAATATTGTTCATCATCTTCTTCCTTCTTCTTCTTTGCTTGAAATGGTTTCTTGCTTTGATTTTTGTGATGGATAAATATGAGAAAAAGATAAATAAAGAGAGCAAAAATCCTACTTCATCATCCTCATCTTCCCTTGCCATTTAGATGAGGGTGTTCACATCATTTCATGAGTGTTAGCTTGTGTTAAAAAAACTTCAAGGTAGATCATCTTAGTATCGAAGATCGGAAGCAAAGGTTGCGTCTTTCTCTTCGTGGAACCTCTCGAGAGTCCGGATCCCGATGATCGCAGCGAAGGGACCATAAAACGGAGCATATGAAGTGAAGGACCGGATCTACAAAGGTTGTAATCTCTCTCACTTAGTGTTAAAATGTTTAGCATGTTAGTTTTCGCCTAATCTCTAATTTAAAGTTCCGTATTCGGGTTGTTCGGCACGGCTAAATTTTTAATCGGGCATGGTTGATGCCTCGTAGACCCTTGTGCGCGTGCCTAGCAACCCGTAGACCCTTGTGCGCGTGCCTAGCGACCCTACAAGGTTTAGAGGCGGTTCAGACGGTCACATAACCGAGTTAAGGTTTGTTGTCTTCTAGAGGGTCCACCGCGTTACTTGCACGACTTAGAACGTTCTTAAACTACGAAAAATCCAGCACTTGGAAATTTTTTCCTGCAGGGGAAAAAGTGAGTTATTGGTATCCGTTCGAACTTTTTAACACGTTCTAAAATTACCTGGAAAAAATTAAATGAAGTTAAATTATCCGATCGAATCAACGAGTCCCCAATACATCCCAGAAAACTCAACACTTGAGTATAATTAAAAATTCCCAGAAGCATTATGAAATTCGTACGGAAATTACTGTGGAAAAAGAACACCATAATCGCACTGTAGCACCGCGGAACCGCCGCTCTAAGCATGGTCATGCCGCGGTTCCGCGACGCTTTAAGCGTATTAATGGCTCGTTTTTCACATAAATCCTTAGAATTCCCTGCTGATATTTTTGAGTATTTTTAATGCAGAAAAAATCACATTTTTAGAAAATATCCAGAGAGGGGTCTAAACCGGGGTTTCGGGGTTCAATCGGACTATAAACTTCGTCTAGACTTCGCCCAAAGCTCTAGCTTGTCTCTGATACCACTGTAGGGTTACTAGGCACTCTCACAAGGGTCTATAAGGCATCAACCATGCCCGATATAAAACTTAGACGTGCCGAACAACCCTAAACCAAGATCTTAAACTAGAGATTAGGCGAAACAAAGCATGTTAAAGACTTTAACATCTAAAAGTTTGGGTTTACAACCTTTGTAGTCCGGTCCTTCACTTCTAAAGCTCCGTGTTGAGGTCCCTTCGCAGCGATCATCGATTTCCCGGACTCAAGAGAGGTTCCACGAAGAGAAAGATGCATGCTTGCTTCCGATCTTCGATAACAAAGATGATCTACCTTGAAGTTTCATTAACACAAGCTCTCACTTATAAATGAAGTGAACACCCTAATCTAAATGGCTAAGATAGATTAGGATGATTAAGTAAGATTTTAGCTCTCATTTGTTTTCTTTAACTCACTCATTTTCATCACATAAGAAAAACCTAGAAAGCTTTTCAAAAGCTCAAGGAAGAAGAAGAAGAATCGTAATCCTTTTGTGATGAATAATGAAAAACTCATATTTGAGGTTAGAAATGCAACCATAGTTAAGAATGAATCCTTAACTCATGTAGAGAAACAACCATGGTAAAGAGGTTTGGGTTAGGTTAAGGAAATATCTTCACAAAATATCTTTACCAAAATAAAAAGCAAACCTTCTAGAAACTTCTAGAAAATCTTAACCCAAATCAAACCCTAACCATGTTTAATCTCCACTAAACATGTTGCATTAATAACCATATCATGTTACAATATTATATATCACATATATAATATTTATTGTAACAAAATAAAATTAACATATATCGCATATATATCAATGTATTACCCGAGTGAGAAAAAGAATCTTTTTATGAGCTTATATCAGTTAATGTAATTTAATATATCAAATATATAATTATACATTAAATTATCGAATCAACACTTGATCCGATAATCCGGCTATTTCACAAATAAGCGACTAATATAATCTGTATCGGTTCATCGAATCAACACTTGATCCGATGACCCGGCTATATCTCATATACCCGGCCGATATCTCATATCGCGAGAATCTAATACGGTATCACATACACGTATTGTTCTCGGTCCCGCACATATCATATATGTGCTCCTACTCCATTTTGCCTGAGCCAAGAAACCTCTGTGTAGGACTCTGAAGAATCGTCAATATGCCGGCAGTAGGTGATGATCATATCAAACACCCACAAGCTGCAAGCGGTCAGCTAAACGTAACAGCCACCCAGGTACTGAGCGATAAGAAGATCAACAAGCAAGTCTGTACATTCTCCTGCGAATCCAATCAGTAACACTCCCGTACAGTCCGTTCTCTTCGTCTGATATGTCGCATATCTCGCCTAGGGGTGATAAACGTCAGACCCCAGTAGCTTGATAAATCGTGTCGATATGAGGTCTATAACAGTTCGAGAAACTACTGATAACACTTACCAGTAAACTCAGTAACCTTAGCCAGGGATTTCCACTTATAGCCAATCGAACATAGCGCAACATCAACTCCCTATACCGAGAGAGACGAATCCCCTCCTATCGCTCATTGCCTCCATGTGATTCGGGACTGTACCCAAAAGCTACCTTTTTGCACGCCCTCTTAGACGTGGTATGATAAAAATCAAAGCACAGTGGGAATCAAACAAGACACTATGACGATCTCGGGTCTACAGACTACTCTGTACCAGTGTCACCAGAGAACTGCCATCTGACGTGAGGTATAATACCATCTGGGAGTTCTCGGCGAGTCCGTCCAGTGTACCCAGTCTCCACTGAGCACCCGTATACCTTCTCTGATGTCAAACACCAATGGATATGAGATCATCCATCGCCCATCATATGGGTCAAGAAACGCATACGCTAGTCTACTCTGTAGTATCGATGCCCTGTCTCGGTACTCCCACGACTAGGAACATTTGAAGGATGTATTTGGTGACTACCCTGTCCTCACTAGTATGATCCGCATCATAGACCTGGTAGTCAAGTACTCATCCTAAGGGCTTTATCAACATGTATCATAGAGACAATCAGAGTACATGTTAAGATAAAGAGCAACCAAATAGCGTACTATCATGTCGAGCAAGAAAGTCCTCCCTATATATGTCCAAGCATCCATTACAATATAAATCGTATGTACAGTAATGGCCTCTAGGGCATACATATAACTAACAGCGACAGATGAACGAGGAAAAGCTGCTAGCAACTATCACATGGTTGATAACAGGGAATCGCAAGTTCTTACCTTCGGGAGCGATTCTGAAGAAGAAATGACTCTCGGCCCTTTCTTCAAAGAATCCACCCCAAGAAAAGAGGAAGAACCGAAGAGCTGGGAGAACATTCAGCTGCGCAACCGCACGTTACCCCAAAAGAATCTCGGACCAGTAAACAAGGGATCGAACAAAAAGGATAAGAGAAAAGAAAAGGTCCCTGAGGAAATCGCCCTCGATGATCGAGTCATTGAAGAGCGGGCAGCTAAGGACCCGCCTAAGAAAAACAAGGTGGATTACAACGTTATGGCACACCTGAGGAAGATCCCCTAACAGATAAGCATTCTCGACGCCCTTCTACTATCTAAGAAGACGATAGATTCTTTGATCAAGGCATTACAAGTGCCTGACCAATTTCAAGCTTTCCTAGATGAAGGATGAGCTGTAAGAAATGCACACGGCCAATATCACCTTCGGCGATGAAGACCTCCTCCTCGGGACGTGCGAGCATAACCGTCCACTTTATGTCTCCGGATACTGTCATGATATCAAGATAGGCAAAATCATGGTAGACAATGGGTCTTTCGTCAACCTCCTCAATGTAAGAGTGTTGAAGGAAATCTACATGAGCGTTCAACACCTCGGTCGGGATAGGATCACTATCTCCGGGTTTGACTCCCAGTCATCAAGGACGCTCGGGTCTGTGATACTGACGTTATGCTTTGGGCTGCTCGTCATGGACATTAAATTTCACGTCATTGACGCCAAGACATGCTACAATGCTTTGCTTGGCAGGCCTTGGTTACATGAGTATAACATCATCCCTTCTACACAACATCAGTGTAAGAAGTATTTTAAGGATGGTCTCGAGTATACCGTGACAGGGGAGTTGAACCCATTCTCCGTGAATGAAGTCCGAAAGTACGAAGATGCAAAATATTTCTTACCAGATTTCGAAGACACAGAAATATGCCATAAACCGAAGAACAAGGCTATCACCACTATTCCGGTCTTCGGGAGCGATACCGAGAAGGAAGAAGAAATCATTTATTCAGGGCTGCCCCAATGCAACAAGCCGGGACCGTCCACCCTTATGCTAGTCTTTGACAGCGACTCGGAAGATGAGGTCAATGCAGTATTTTCTGTTCGTCCATCAATACAAGCCTTCACTGGCGATGATCGGAGTTTGCAAATCGCCATGGTTCCACAAAAGCACTACAAAGAGCTCGACGCACTTAATACCTACAGTGTGCAAGAACTGCAGATGTTCTACGTCTCTCCCAGGAGAAAAGATGAAAAGGCGATCCTCTTTTATCAATCCACGGAAACCAAAGTGGAGAAGGAAATTTGGCATGGTGTCGATTCTATGCATGACAGGCTCCAGCCCATCTGTCTGCCCAGATACTACACAGAAGGATTAAAAAGGCTGTTGAGGCGCCAAGGCGTACCCTTCAAATAGACGGCTCGACAAGCTCAGTTCTACAATAGGATCTGGAACGTCCCCGGAACTCAGCGAAAATTTCCCAACGGGAGAATGGAAGCGATTGGGCTTGGATATATCCGATCCAAGAAACGGGAGCTATTCCATGGCTGCTGCGTCATACATGACTTCGATGAAGAAGGAGATGCTCTGTGGGAAGATGCTAACCCAGAACAAAACGAGGTTCCGCCGTGAAAGTGCCATGTCCGTCATTCGAAGAGCAGATGGACAAGCTAATAAGGGAAGCGGGTCAAAAGGTCCGAGACGACCATAATCGCGAAATAGCTATTTACGAGAAAGCCAGGACGCAGCGCCTCCTTCAGTAATCTACAAAGAACGACGATGCCCTTCGTCACCAGCCCGTCACAAAGAAGACTCGACGCGGAGGCAAAAATAAACTGAAGAACGGAAAATATGTTCGACAGCAGTGCAGTGGGTCCAAAAAGCCACGCGAAGCAGAAATGAGCAGCCGGGATCCGTCTCTTATAAAGAAGATAGGTCGAGCATATTCTTTTCCCCAAGATAAGACAATGAAGATATTCGATCTTGTCATAAAACATCAGATAATGACGCTCCCTAAGTCCAAGAACCCTGAGCAAGCAGGTAAGGTTCATCATCCAGACTATTGCTCCTATCACCAAGCGATAGGGCATCCTCTCGAAGACTGCTTTACATTTAAAGACTGGGTCGAAGACCAGTATCAGCATGGCAGGTTCGCTCTATCCAGCAGTTTGAAGGTAACCCCACCACAGAAGCATGAACCGAAAGCCACGTATGCGGCGAGAGTAGAACCAGACCAACATCGGTCTTAGAAGCGATCTCGTACCTGTCACGTGATAACGCTGTCAGAAGAAGAACCCAAGAATATGGATGATCTCCCCTGGTGCTTCGAAAACGATGACGACGAAGTGATTTCAGAGTTTCCACCGGCGCCAAAAGAGCTGGAAGATGGGATACATACTACTGCAGATAACCTTAAGAAAATTGACTTGGGGACGGCAAGCGACCCATGGCCGACATTCGTCAGTGAGCTATTGTCTGAAGAAAGGGTGGCTACGCTAAAAGACATGCTCATGCAGTATAAAGACTGTTTCGCATGGAACCATTCCGAGATGCCCGGATTGGATCCAAAAATAGCCGTCCACAAATTGGCGATATCTCCGGACGTCAAGCCGATCAAACAAGCACCGAGAAGAATGTGGCTCAAGCTTGAGATGAGCATCAATGCCGAGGTCAAGAAGCTAATCGACTCCGGCTTCATCAAAGAGGTTCAGTATCCTAACTGGAACGCCAACATTGTCCCAGTGATGAAGAAAAATGGGACGGTGCGCATATGCGTAGACTTACGGGATCTCAACAAAGCTTGCCCGAAGGATGAATTTCCAGTACCGGTCACCGAGCTGATGATAGATAATACGTCCACTCACGAAGTTTTCTTTTTCATGGACGACTCATCAGGATGCAATCAGATAAAAATGCATCCCAAGGACCTGAAGCATACCGCTTTCCGGACCCCTTTGGGCATATTCTGCTACAAGGTGATGCCCTTCGGTCTAAAGAACGCCGGTGCCACCTATCAGAGGGTCATGATGAAGATTTTCGATGACCTCATACATGAAATCGTCGAATGCTATATCGACGACCTCGTAGTTAAAAGAAAATCATACGAGGAACATTTAGAGCATCTGAAGATCGTGTTTCAACGCCTTCGGAAATATAACTTGAAGATGAACCCTCTCAAATGCGCGTTTGGAGTTTTCCTCGGGCAAATTCCTATGATTCGTCATAAGACATCGAGGCATCGAAATAGAACCATCAAAGATCAAGGCGATTATGGAAATGCCTCTACCAAGAACTCTCAAGCAGCTACGGTCTCTCCAAGGAAAGCTCGTGTATATCCGGCGATTCATAGCCAATCTTTCCGGCAAGTGTCGTCCTTACAGTCACCTAATGAAGAAGGGAACTCCGTTCGTCTGGGATCGCAAATGCCAAAGCGCACTGGACGAAATTAAACAATACCTGCAGAATCCGCTGGTACTGACCGCCCCGGTCAAGGGAAAGCCCCTCATCCTGTATACGACCGCCCTTAAGGGTTCCTTAGATGCGCTATGGGAACAGGAAAATGACCAAGGGAAAAAAAGAGCTCTACTATCTGAGTCGAGTTCTCCTGGGGGCAGAAAACAATTACTCCCCCATCGAAAAATACTGCATGGCGTTGATCTTCGCGATAACGAAGCTCAGACACTATGCGTTGGCACATGAGGTCCATCTTGTATCAAAGGTGGATCCTCTCATATATTTGATGTCAAAGGCTATATTGACGGGACGGCTCGCTAAACAGGCCCTACTTTTAATGGAATTCTCGGTGATATACCGACCCCTCAAGGCAGTGAAAGGACAGGCCATCGCCGACTTCCTCGCTGAGTATCCAATACCTGCCGACTCTCCTTTGAACTGCGAATTGCCTGGCGAGCATGCGTTTGACACGATTGATTGAAAGAGATTTTACGATCACCAAAAATAATTTACCACAATCAAGAACGGCGTCGCTTTGCAGCTAGCAGGTGAATACGGGTCGGTCCACAGGGATTTGTAATTTTCCTAAGTGTTCTTACGAGCTGATTCCAATGGTTATTTGGTCTTTTAATTGAATCTATAAAATCTAAGTTGTACGATGCTCAAGAAACTTGCTAGGATTAGGTCTAAGGTGAGTTTGATAAGATTAATATTCACACCACTTTCAATGCCCTCAATTAAATCTTTTTAGACGTTAAAACAATTATTAGTAAAGGGGATTAGGATGATTGGGAAGAAACAAAGTTTCTTCCTCTAGATCCTTGTCCGTCCTTTCCTACTAATTGCTCTAACCTTCATGGACGTCATGCATGTCCAGTCATTTATACTACGGTTTCACCGTTATCTCGTGGGTAGGGTGTAGGGTTCCTAGGCACGCTAATGAGTTCTCACAAGGCATCAACCATGCCAATTTCATATTTTACGGGTGCCGAGAAACCCTAATACGGATTGTTAACTAGATTTTTAGGCGAAACTAGAACTAGTAAACTACTTTACTAAGAGAACGGAAATACAACCTTTGTAGATCCGGTCCTCCACCTCCACGGCTCCGTGATGAATTCCTCTCCGCTGTCCAAATCGAATCCCGGGCTCTGGCGTCGGCTTCATCGGAGAAAAAGCGGGCTAGGTCATCGACGACGATGCCGAAGATGATCTACGTCGAGGCATCACTAGATCAAGCTCCACCTTCACCAAGCCATGAAAACTTGTGAAGGAAACACACTCTACTACTTGGCAAGAGGTAGAGGATGAAGAAATAGGAAGTGGGTAGACTTTAGAATTGGATTTCTCACTCTTTTTCATCAATCACCATTGATGAAGTCTAGGTTTTCTTCTTAAAGAAGAAGAAGAAGAAGATAGAAATATTATGATAAGTTATTTTGAAAATAGAAAATCAAAGAATACTTATCATAAACCAACCATGGTCAATTGTAGAGACTAAACTAAGGTTAGGTGAATGGTTAGGTTAGGTATGAAGACAAAATGGTCACTTTGGTCAAAGCTTCATGAAGCTTCAATAAAAAACAAAACTAGCAACCATTTTCTTTTCTTTTGCCATTTCTTTTAATCCAAATTACAAATATAAAAATGAATAACTGCATAAATGGATCAAATGAAACCCTAACCATCAACTAACCATGGTTTAATCAAACACTTAACGAAGTTAGCATGTATCATCAAACATGATACAATCATGTGCACAAAAGTATATCATATATACAACTTGTGCAATGCAAGTGAGAAAATCCATTTAAAGTGAACCAATATTAGTTAATGCAAAGTAATATATCAAATATATAATTATACATCAAATCATTAAATCAACACTTGATTTAACGATCCGGTCATATCGCATATAACCGACTAATATCCAATGTATCGGCTTATCGAATCAATCCTTGATTCGATAACTAGGTTATATCGCATACAACCTTTCGATACATTCATCACGAGAATAGAATACGGTATCACATACACGCATTTTTCTCGGACCCGCACATATCTCATATGCGCTCCTATTTCATTTCGCTTGAGCCAGAAAACCTCTGTGTAGGACTCTAAAGACTCGTCAATACGCCGGTAGCAGGTGATGATCATATCAAACACCCGCAAGCCGCAAGCGATCTGCTAAACGTAACGGCCACCCGGGTATTGAGCGATCAGAAGATCGACGAGCAAGCCCGCTCACACTCCTGTGAATCCAACCAGTAACACTTACCGTACAGTCCGGTCTGATCGTCTGATATGTCGCATATCTCGCCTAGGGGTGGTAAACGTCAGACCCCAATAGCTTGATAAGTCGTGTCGATATGAGGCCTATAACAGTTCGAGAAACTACTGGTAACACTTACCAGTAAATCTCAGCAACCCTGGCCAGGGATTTCCGGTTATAGCCAATCGAACACAGCGCAACATCAACTCCCTATACCGGGAGAGACGAATCCCCTCCTATCTCTTATTGCCTCCATGTGATTCGGGACTGTACCCAAAAGCCACCGTTTTGCACGCCTTCTTGGACGTGGTAAGGTGGAAATCAAAGCACAGTGGGAACCACACAAGACTCTATGACGATCTCGGGTCAACAGACTACTCTGTACCAGTGTCACCAGAGAACTGTCATCTGACGTAAGCTATAATACCATCTGGGAGTTCTCGGCGAGTCCGTCCAGTGTACCCAGTCTCTACTGAGCACCCGTATATTATCTCTGATGTCAAACACCAATGGATATGGGATCATCCATCGCCCATCTGTATGGGTCGAGAAGGTATACGCTAGTCTACTCTGGTATATCGATGCCCCGTCTCGATACACCCACGACTAAGGACCTTGAAGGATGTACTTATGGACTACCATGTCCCCACTAGTATGATCCGCATCACAGTCCAGGTAGTCAAGTACTCATCCTAAGGGCTTTACCAACATGTAATAGAGAGACTATCAGTGTACACGTTAAGGTAAAGAGCAACCAGATAGCATACTATCATGTCGAGCAAGAAAGTCCTCCCTATATATGTCCCAGCATCTACTACAATATACATCCTATGTACAGTAATGGCCTCTAGGGCATACATATAACTAACAATCTTCCACTTGCACTAGGGCCATCTGATAGCAGTGGTTGTAGTATCTCATACTCAACCATCCCATAAAAGTCTCACTCTGGGAAAAGGCCTTTGTGAGTGGATCCGCCGTGTTGTCCTCTGAGTCTACTCTCCTAACCTTGATCCCCTGGAGATCAACCATCTCCATGATCAGGTAATACTGCCTTAGAATATGTCTGGATCACTGATAGGACCGGCGTTCCTTGGCATAAGCCACAACTCCATTGTCTCACAATGGTTGGAACGTAGTTCATCTCATGAACCAATATACACCCAAACATCCTCTTTGGTAGCATCTTGAGTAGCGATGTATCCTGCCTTTATCGTCTAGTTAGCCACGGTATCTAGCTTGGAACTCTTCCAACATACCGTCCCTTTACTGAGGGTAAAGACAATGCCTGCGACTGACATTCAGTCGTCTTTATCACCCTGGAACCCTTCCAGTGATTCTCCCCAGGATCGATTGATACCATCTCACTACAACTAGTGAGAATCCTAACATCCAATTAGATCTATCTCATAGATCCAAAACCCAGGATTTAGGAGGTATCACTTTGATCCTATATGGAGAATCCTTGTGATAAGCGGAGATTTGATCGAGCGTAGCATAGGAAACTCCTTCCCTATCAAGAGTATGTCATCCACGTACTCTACGAGGATCGCTACCATACTCCCTACTACCTTCTTGTATATACAAGGTTCATCTACCATTTTGATGAAGTCAAACTATTTGACTACTACATCAAAACAGATGTTCCAACTCCGCGATGCCTACTTTATCCTATAAAGCATCTTGCACACGTTTCCGCTGCTCCCACTGTCTACGAAGCCCTCTGGCTGTGTACTTATAGACGCTCTCTTCCAAAATATCATTTAGAAAAGCAGTCATGACACCCAACCACCAGATATCGTAGTCATGGTATGTAGCCGTGGCAAGTTGGATCTGGATGGACTTAAGCATAGCCACTTGAAAAGGTTTCATCATTATCCACGCCTGGTCGATGACGAAAAAGCTTTAACAAGTCTAGCTTTGAAAGTCTCAACTTTTCCATCTACACCAAGTAATCTTCTCAAGATATACTTGCTCCTGATGGGGATTTAACCCTTCAGATATAGCAACCAAAGTCCATACTTTGTTGGTGTACATGGATTCCATCTCAGATCGCTAAGCATCCAGCCATTCTTACAGAGTCCCACTCCTGATGGCCAGCTCGAAACTAGTTGGGTCATCATCTCATGATGCAACTCTCGCTCCCACTGTCATAGAGAAACAGAAGTGTCTCTCAGGTGGGTGAGGAACCCTACTAGATCGGCGGAGAGGCTGAGGTTCGTTGGTATCTACTGAATCCTTTGGTTCTACCAAATCATCTGCTGTAGTTTGCATAGCTGGAACCTTTCCAGTTGTACATAACAGATCTTTCCTCGAGTTTGTCCGGATTTTGCTTTTAGACATAGGCCGGTCAACCCCAAATCTTAACTAGCTTAAGACATGGGCTCTTCCCTTTCCATATCACATATGAAGTGGTAGGCAACTGATTTGATTTGAACCCTATTCAATAGGTATGCAGCTTCTCAAGTGCATAACTCCCAAAAAGGAAATAGGTAACTCAGTTGTACTCATCATAGAGCACACCTTATCATATAGGGTGTGATTGCTCCGCCCCGATATACCATCGTGCTATGGTGTATACGGAGGAGTAATGCTCAGAGAGAATCTCATTCTCCTTTAGAATGGTCCAGAAATTCCGTGCTCAAGTATTCTCCTCCTTGATCTCATCAAAGGACATAATACTTATACCCGTATTTTGGATCTCTACTTCTAACTTATATTCTGTGAGTTTCTCAAAAGGTTCGGACTTGTGTTTCAACAGGAACATAGGTCTGAATCTCGAAAGATCATCAGAGAATGTAATGAAGTATAAAGAACCGGTCCTGGCATGTGTAGACAGGAGACCTTACATACATCAACATGTATCATCCCAAGAGTTTACCAACTCTTTCTCTGTTACCAATAAACAGAGCTGTGGTCATCTTATCTCTGTGACATGACTGGCAAGTTTCATAAGATGTAAATTCAAACTGATTTAAATATGCATCTATATGTAACTTCAGCTAGTCGGGTCGCATTGATATGACCTAGTCTACAATACCTAAAGAAAAATTCGTTCATTTCTGAACTTTTCCTCTTGTGTGTGTTCCGTATACTTAAGAACTGTAGTTTGATTTAGAACATCAATGCTTTTAGATAACGTGCCTGAACCGATTAACTTTTGATATAGGAAATGTTCAAAACATAATCCAACAATACAAAATTTTATCATTTCTTTACTTATAAAGAGACTGATATGATTTTGTATATCAGGTTCGGTATCTAATAACATTAGTTCAGAATCAATGTATTTGGAATACAGGGTGACAGTGACCAACAGACTTGGCTGCAACACTTGCCCCGTTTTCTGTCTCATGAAACTTATCACCCGTTCTCAGTTTTTCTACCTATTGGCAGCCCTATGTAACAGATTACATATCTGGGATCCTGATCCGGTATCATATACCCAGGATGCGGAGGATACTGAGAAACAGTTCTTTGTAATGAACACACCCGAAGATGATGCATCAGCATGCACTCTCTTCGTTTGGGCGGCACGGGAATTCTGGTAATCCCCATTTTCCTGCTCTGTCTTATAACAATTATAAGTTGGAGCGGGACCAACGTTCCCCAGCTCAGTATAACAAGCGGGTTCGGCCAATATTCCGTATTATTATCTTGATTAAGGCGTGATATGGTCGCTACCTGGAGAGAGAGAGAAGAAAACACTCAGCGTGCGCTCTTGCAAGATCAGATTGGTTATTATTTTATCTAATCAGGATGGCTCCCACTGCTTTTTATCAAATCTTCCTTCAAACCCTAAAAGGAAAGACTAGCCGGGATTAATTACACACTACAAGTTCACCAATCTTTCAGCCAGGCCAGTGTCGGTACTTTGAGGGAGGTCCCCCGTGCTTTCGCACGAACCTAATTAATGTAAACCTCATTTTTCCAAAGGCGTAACCCCGTTGACACCTTTCTAGACACCTACTTGATCGGCTAATTGTAATGTGTAAAACTCTCCCAGGAGTAACTCTTACTCACAGCGGGTATCGGGATCCAACTATCTCATAGAAGGTATGCAATCTCATTGCAAATTTCAATACTTGAAATTCCCGATAATTTTGCCCCTAGCGTCCTATAACCTTGACGGAGGCCAAACTACCCATAGTGCTCTAGTCAAGTTCAACCCGTCATTTCCTGATTGAATTAAACCCACCCTCACGACCCTTGACGGAGGCCAAACAACGCCGTACGAATACCCTAATCCAATCGCATCATATGCTAGCAGATAAGCACTAGTTAGCTACCGTACACTACGCCTTGACGGAGGCCAAACTACCGCAGCACGAATACTAACTAGTACTTATCTGAAATGACGGAGGGCTACGACAGGTTTTTCTGAAAACCTATTGCGTAATGAACTTGATATCGTTGTAGAATCAAATGATTTTAAAATTAGAGTGATTTTGAGGCTTTTCTAGTTTTTCTAAAGGAGTCACTCTCGGTGAAGGGATCTCGGTCCTTTCCTCATCGAATAAGGTGCAGGATATATCATATATACCGCTGTGCAAAGCAAGAACTGTAGCTACCTGTTTTAATTTTGAAATTCGATTCTACAACATCTTTGGTTTCTTTTATTTCATTAATCACCTTAATGAAGTCCCATCATTTAAGTACCTAAACATCACAGATAAATACGACGTACACTTATGCCATCCGCATTCGCCTCGATGTCCCCTCGTGCACCGTTAGGTTAGGTGACTAACGGCAGAGCGGGGCAGGGCTAGCGCGGGTGTAAAACATAAGTAACGCCTATATAATATATCATATATACTATATACTGTATCTATCACAGAACATCACATGATCACATCACAGATATCGCAGCAGAAGAAACATATGAAATATTGGATATACTAGGACGTCCGTGTTTTCAATACGAGCCAGTATAAAACACGGATTCCACGGTCGTGATGAATAGACAAACCCACACCCCTAGACCCCTACGAGAGCGGCAAGCAACCCTACCAATTCTAGAGTTAGGAGACCCGGACTCGACTCCTCGAGTTGATCTCCCACTGGACTCCAGAACCCGGTTACTTATGCTCCCCTCCTTAGGTCTATCCTAGTGCGGAAAAGAAAATAATATACAAACGGTGACATCTTCCGCAACCTGGAAGTGCCCCAATAAAAGAATATTACGTACAAGTTTTCACATGAATGAAAATGAAAAAACACTCATCTCACATAAAAACCCCCCGGCTATTCAAACACGACGATCCAATATAACATATCCAGCAACACATAACATCACATGTCATCAACGTAAGTAAATATGCGCATCCCAATTGTCGTTGACATATAGCAACGAAACCGGCGATATCACATATTACACTTACGGTCACAGAAAAGAAAGTGTAAAACTACAACAGTTGGAATCCACAACCTGCATAGACATCGCATGCCAAATCAAATGAATACCTTAGACATCACATGCCTAACAATTATAAACCCCGCATTTTAGTCTCATTATCGAAAACACTTTTCAATATCAAGTCGGGCAATTCAACAAGATTCCCGACATCCCGATCGAATGCTCGTCGCAAACTTTAGTAGTCGGCCACACCCCCGATACCGTCGACGAAGTGCACCAAGGCGGAACACCGCTGCCGCGAGCACCCGAACGGATGCTTTCGGCGACGGGGTTCTCCTACAGTCACTTGGTCGGGGCTATGGAGCGAGGCTGTCTATTAAGTTTACCCGGCGAGTATCCGCGTACGCTACGTGATTGCGACGGACTTTTGATCACATCAAAATTCCGTGGCAACCGATCAAGTGAGACTAAACTGCTATGTTTATAATATTCATTCCGTTATCTCATAACTACTTGTGAATTCCAATTATTGTATCACATTCCGGATAAATAGAAAATGTTAAACTTTCCGATCGAACATTCAAACAACCAAGTTTTCCCGATACAGATCAACACATGAAACAAGTTTAAAAACATTCAGTTCGTGCCTCAGTACCAACGGTCCAGCCGTAGAAGGGTCAAGCCAACGACTCACATGTGGCACGCCGTACTGCCCCAAACCCGAAGGTTCAAAGGGCAGTTCAAGACGGTCACATAATCGAGTTAAGGTTTGTTGTCTTCTAGAGGGTCCATCGCGTTACTTGCACTACTTAGAACGTCGTTAAACTACGGAAAAGTCCAACAATTGGAAATTTTCCGGCAGGGGAAAAAGTGGGTATTTATATCCGGTCGAACTTTTTAACATATTCTAAAAATACCCGGAAAAACACACTGACAAAATTAGACTATCCGATCGATACACCGAGTCCCCAATACAACCCCAAAAAATTCAACTCTTGAAAAAACATTAAAAATTCCCAGGAAAACCAGCACTGCAAACTAGGAATTACTGTGCAAAATTGATTGCAAAAAGAGACAAAAGATCCGCGGAACCGCCGCATTAGCATGCTAATGCCGCGGTTCCGCCGCGCTTTTTTGGATTCAGGGGCCCCGTTTTATACAGTAATTCTTAGAATCTTCTACAGAGTTTTCTGCATATTTTTAATTCTCAAAAATCCACGATTTTCAAAAATGTACAGAGAGCAATATTAGGGTTACGGTTTCGGTTCGATCGGATTTCTAACTCCGTCTACGCATCGCCTAAGGCTCTAGCTAGGCTCTGATACCACTGTAGGGTTCCTAGGCACGCTAATGAGTTCTCACAAGGCATCAACCATACCAATTTCATATTTTACGGGTGCCGAGAAACCCTAATACGGATCGTTAACTAGATTTTTAGGCGAAACTAGAACTAGTAAACTACTTTACTAAGAGAACGGAAATACAACCTTTGTAGATCCGGTCCTCCACCTCCACGGCTCCGTGATGAAGTCCTCTCCGCTGTCCAAATCGAATCCCGGGCTCTAGCATCGGCTTCATCGGAGAAAAAGCGGGCTAGGTCATCGACGACGATGCCGAAGATGATCTACGTCGAGGCATCACTAGATCAAGCTCCACCTTCACCAAGCCATGAAAACATGTGAAGGAAACACACTCTACTACTTGGCAAGAGGTAGAGGATGAAGAAATAGGAAGTGGGTAGACTTTAGAATTGGATTTCTCACTCTTTTTCATCAATCACCATTGATGATGTCTAGGTTTTCTTCTTAAAAAAGAAGAAGAAGAAGATAGAAATATTATGATAAGTTATTTTGAAAATAGAAAATCAAAGAATACTTATCATAAACCAACCATGGTCAATTGTAGAGACTAAACTAAGGTTAGGTGAATGGTTAGGTTAGGTATGAAGACAAAATGGTCACTTTGGTCAAAGCTTCATGAAGCTTCAATGAAAAACAAAACTAGCAACCATTTTCTTTTCTTTTGCCATTTCTTTTAATCCAAATTACAAATATAAAAATGAATAAGTGCATAAATGGATCAAATGAAACCCTAACCATCAACTAACCATTGTTTAATTATACACTTAACCAAGTTAGCATGTATCATCAAACATGATACAATCATGTGCACAAAAGTATATCATATATACAACTTGTGCAATGCAAGTGAGAAAATCCATTTAAAGTGAACCAATATTAGTTAATGCAAAGTAATATATCAAATATATAATTATACATCAAATCATTAAATCAACACTTGATTTAACGATCCGGTCATATCGCATATAACCGACTAATATCCAATGTATCAGCTTATCGAATCAATCCTTGATTCGATAACTAGGTTATATCGCATACAACCTTTCGATACATTCATCGCGAGAATAGAATACGGTATCACATACACGTATTATTCTCGGTCCCACACATATCTCATATGCGCTCCTATTTCATTTCGCTTGAGCCAGGAAACCTCTGTGTAGGACTCTAAAGACTCGTCAATACGCCGGTAGCAGGTGATGATCATATCAAACACCCGCAAGCCGCAAGCGGTCTGCTAAACATAACGGCCACCCGGGTATTGAGCGATCAGAAGATCGACGAGCAAGCCCGCTCACACTCCTGTGAATCCAACCAGTAACACTTACCGTACAGTCCGGTCTGATCGTCTGATATGTCGCATATCTCGCCTAGGGGTGGTAAACGTCAGACCCCAATAGCTTGATAAGTCGTGTCGATATGAGGCCTATAACAGTTCGAGAAACTACTGGTAACACTTACCAGTAAATCTCAGCAACCCTGGCCAGGGATTTCCGGTTATAGCCAATCGAACACAGCGCAACATCAACTCCCTATACCGGGAGAGACGAATCCCCTCCTATCGCTCATTGCCTCCATGTGATTCGGGACTGTACCCAAAAGCCACCGTTTTGCACGCCCTCTTGGACGTGGTAAGGTGGAAATCAAAGCACAGTGGGAACCACACAAGACTCTATGACGATCTCGGGTCAACAGACTACTCTGTACCAGTGTCACCAGAGAACTGCCATCTGACGTAAGGTATAATACCATCTGGGAGTTCTCGGCGAGTCCGTCCAGTGTACCCAGTCTCTACTGAGCACCCGTATATTATCTCTGATGTCAAACACCAATGGATATGGGATCATCCATCGCCCATCTGTATGGGTCGAGAAGGTATACACTAGTCTACTCTGGTATATCGATGCCCCGTCTCGATACACCCACGACTAGGGACCTTGAAGGATGTACTTATGGACTACCATGTCCCCACTAGTATGATCCGCATCACAGTCCAGGTAGTCAAGTACTCATCCTAAGGGCTTTACCAACATGTAACAGAGAGACTATCAGTGTACACGTTAAGGTAAAGAGCAACCAGATAGCATACTATCATGTCGAGCAAGAAAGTCCTCCCTATATATGTCCCAGCATCCACTACAATATACATCCTATGTATAGTAATGACCTCTAGGGCATACATATAACTAACATAGGGTGCCGTAGGTAGCGGATCATGCATGCGTGCATGAAGTTCTAGTTATTACAAATTATTGGGCTTGAAAGAGATGAGAGATATTCATCTCTCAATCCCTCCCTTATTCCTAACCCTAACAAGCGAGGAAATTACTCGCTCATTAGGAGATCTATTAAAAACAACATTTTAAACTTATTTACCTACTGCAGTTTAAGAAATACTACACTAGATTAAACTAGGGCAATGGAAGGATTTATCTAAGGCAAGAATTAATTTAGAATACTACTGCAGAAAATAAAAGATACTTACAAGAATGATGCTCTTAATCTTCCAAAGAATCTGAATTTTCTTTATTGAAAAGAGGCATCCCTATTACAATATTTTGATTACATATTTATAAGGAAATAGGAAAACTAGGGTTACAAATTCTCGTGCATGTGATATTACAGATATACCCATGAAAAATCCCAACCTACGCACCGACGCACCGCCACCAAAAATCTGCGCCGACACGTGCTATAAATGGCCGCGGAACCGCGGCGCTAGCCTAGGTTTGGCCGCGGTTCCGCGGCCAAACTAGGGAGTTGTGTCTGGAAAATTTTGGGTTTTCTTCTATGCTTCTTGGGCTTTCTATTTTTCTAATTCTTTTCTCCATTTGACTTCTGGGTCTTCTCCAGATCTTCAGTGAAAACTTGTAATGATCTTTTAATCGTTCACTTTGACATTTTGGACCTTGCATTGCCTTGTACAATTGTGAATTGTTCTTCGTCTAGGCTTGACCAGAATCCTTCTACTTGTGGGTCAAAAGTCTCTCTTTTGTATCATCTTTTGTCTTTTTCACTGTCTTCGCTCCAATAACCTGTAACCTGTAATATGTGGAAGACATGCGTCAAAAGCACATGTTTATTTATAAAACGCATAAGAATGGGGAATATAAAGTGCAATATTATGATATGAAAAAATACCCCCAAACTTATCTTTTGCTCGTCCTCGAGCAAACTTATTATTTTCTTCTCGATAAAACCTAACCGCACTTTCGCAGGGAATCGTGATTGCACTGAGCTCGTGCAACAAGCCGTTAAACCTCTAGGTGTCCCTAGTAGGAGGAGTGTTGTCTCCTGAGGGTTTTCAGCGGATACTACCCACAAAATCCTATCAATTTGGCTCATTAACTTTAATTCTCCAATTAGGTTTTCTAACAAGGAATTCTATTATCGTCAACTTGTAAACTATCCACCCATATTCTTCGCACTTCCTCATTATTTAACTTAAGAATATATACTTCCTATAGACTTACTTAGCTTTCAGCATTTCCCAAGTTTTCCTTCTAAGGTTCCATCTCCACTTAGGAATTTTTCTATCAACTCTACTAAAGATATAAGTTCTATTCTTCATTCCTTTCTCTTATCTCAACTCTAATCATATATCCCCACGTGTGTGTATAAATCACCCTACACTTGGAAATTCAAATCAAGCAATCATACCCTTGTCCGTTGTCCAAAGCACTTATTAATTGGTGAATTTTTAATTGAATTTTGCTTACACATCCTTCATGCGACCGTTAATACTTCTTGACGTACCAACAACCGATTATAAGATATGTTTGCACTTTAAAGCGTAATTCCTAGTCTTGCAACACCCAAGGCTTTTAGCAGTGACTCCCAAACCAGTTGTCTAAGGCACTAGGTGATGAAGCACCCTCGCTAAATATTTTTCTATTTTTGCAGCCTTAAGTAATCAAAAAAACCAGTGTCCATTTTTTTATTCTTTATTCACACTTATATATATATTTTTTTCATTTTCATTATACTAAGGACTTCAGACAAGAGCATTTCAAGGTCTCCTCTACTATTCCAAGTTTCAAGGTGTGTGATTGTGCAAATTGTAGGGTATACATTTTCAGAATCTAGAGTTAAGCTAGGAATTATTTTTCAAACTTATACTCTAATAAGAATATCAATATTTTTCCTTTATTTCAACTTAGCCCTAAAAAGTGAACTCAAAATTTGCCTGGTTCTAAATAAACTACAAAGACATATACTTTCTACCGTTAATCTTTAAAGAAGGTTATTTTTAGGGTTTTCAATTTACTCAGTCTAAGATCTAGTTGTTCTTAGCCAGTTAACCTATTTGTCAAACTCAAATCAATACTGCAAAAATTGAATACATTAATTTTTATAATATTTGAAATTTTTCAATTTTTTATGGGCTTTAAAATAATTATGCAAATGCAAAAATATGTACAAATGAATGCGAAGGAAGAAGACTTACCGAGCATACCCCCAAACTTAAACATGACAGTGTCCTCACTGTCATGCTGCACCAAGAGGGTCGATAATGTCGGCAATGTCCTGTTTATTTATTTACAAATTGTTTTTATAATAATTTTTTTTATTTATTATTGGTAAAAGAGAGAAAAATATATATATATATATATATATATATATATATATATACACACAGAAAGGCCCCCCCTAAACTTCATTGAAACAATGTTAAACGTCGTTGCCAAACTTTGCAAAGACCAAATGTCAACACCAACCAGGCGAAAAATTTATCTGTAACGATTATCGGTTGGTGGAAGAATATGTTGTACCGATCCAAAAAGAATTGGGGAAGATAGAAGTGGTGGTATGGAAAGTGTGGAAGTGAGTATGGAAAGTGTGGAAGTGAATAGATAGGAAGTAGTGATGAATCAAAACGAGAATGGGAATGATCAGCAATCAGTGGAATATTGGCATTCTCGTAGCTTATTAAAAGAAATGGGGGTGGTTTAACTTCTAGGGAAGGAGGTTGACTCACCACAATATCCCTAAAATGTTTCTGTGGATCCTTTATTGACTTGGCATCATCCATCATTTGCATATGATATTCAGTTATGAGGAAACTAATCTCCTCGATGTCCGGCATAGTCCAACCGAAAACTTGCCGCCTATCTTGTAAGACCTTTAAAATAGCGTTCTCTTGCTCGAAGGCTAGAGAGGCTGATATTATAATGGGAAAGGTCTTATTCTCACCTATGTAAGCATATTTAAGGTGAGACGGCAAGGAAATAAGTTCGAGTTTCGGAGGCGAATGAATCATTGCGGAATCTACCTCGAACTCAAAGGACTCCAACACAGGTTCGAAATCACTGCAAACAACCGATTCGGATGGTTCAACTAACTTATCCAAAAATTCAAAAGACTCATATTCGGGCTGTGAGTCGTCATCATCCGAAAAAGTGAAACTGTTATAATCAATATCGGTTGTGTCAACTGCGGTAGGCTCAAGGAGGGACGCACTAGTGGCGTCAAAGCTGTTCTCATCAAACAAAAATCATTCAAACTCGCAGTCCTCCTGCATGATTTCGTGAATAGAGCAAACTTCTCGTGTACTAGTTTTAGGCACGGGGGGCAGACTTCCTAACTTGTAAATATTGAACTCACTAGACGTCTTCCCGAAAGATAGAGTCATGGAGCCATTGCGACAGTTTATTACAGCATTGGAAGTGGCCAAAAATGGTCGACCGAGGATCACCGGAATTTGGTTCCGTGAGTTGGCAACAGGTTGTGTGTCCATAACAATAAAATCAACGGGGAATATGAACTCCCCAACTTTGATCAACACATCCTCTAGCTCACCCCTTGGATGGGTGATTGTTCGATCAGCCATTTGGAGAGTACAGTGGGTGGGCTTAAGCTCTCCAATGCCTTATTGCTCGTACACAGAATAAGATAGCAAATTGACACTAGCACTAAGATGTAGTAGTGCTCTATTGATGTTCTTTTCCCCAATTGTTATCGAAATAGTAGGACAACCGGGGTCCTTGTGCTTTTGGGGTAAAGATTGGACAAGAGCATCGCTAACTGCACTAGCCAAAATAACATTCTTTGGTACTTGTGTCTTCCTCTTTTTGGTGCATAAGTCCTTTAAGATTTTTGCATATGAAGGAACCTGTTGGATTGCATCCAAAAGAGGGATATTTATGCACACCTGTTTGAACAACTCGACAATCTTCTCCATTTGTGGAGTTGGTTTATTGGATCTCAACCGGTTTGGAAAATGAGCCTTTTGAAATGTTGTTGAGTCCAATTTTTGCGGATCAGATTGTTGAGTTGGAACGGAACCTCGTGTAGATATGTTCGTGTTGTGAGAAGTGGGTCCGTTCGAGCTAGAAGGAGTAGAGCCTTGTGAATGATGGAGAACAGGCTCTAACGAAGAAGAAGAAGGTGAAGAAGAACCACCGGCAGGGGTGTCATCGTGAATACCCACATTGTTTTGCAACATTTTTCCCGATCTCAACGTGGTCACAGCGTTTACGTTATGAGTTTGCTGTTGATATGCAGTATGTGCGTGACCAGGATTGGGCAGTGGTTGAGGTGGGAGCTTTCCTTTTTCTCGCTTGCTCAATGCTGCATTGAGTTGTGCAATTTGTGCCTCAATAGATTTGATGCTTTGATCGTGTGAGGCACTGTTTTGCACCAAAGATTGAATAGAATTCTCCAATCTTGCTGTAGATTGTGTAGATTGCTTTAGGAATGCATCTAGACTTCTTTCGAGCGAGCTAACCTTGTCATTGTTAGGTTGAACAAAATTGTTTGGCGCGTAAGAATTGTTAGGCACAAAATTGTTCACTTGATTAGGGTAAGGTTGCTGTTGGAAAGATTGTTGAAATTAAGTTTGTGGGGGTGCTTGTTGTGGTTATGGAGGAGGCCCTTGAAAATTGTTATTTCCTTAGAATTGTTGATTTTGATTCCAAGCGAAATTTGGGTGACTCCTCCAACCTGGATTATATGTAGAAGAGTATGGATCGTTTCTTTATCGTTGCTAAAAGGCAGCATTGACTTGATCATTTCCTTGAGTAGATGCATTGTAAGGACACACTTCGGTTAAGTGTGATGGAGCCGAACAACAAGAACACACAGTTCGTGGAGGCATAACAGAGGCAGGAGAAGGCGACGAGATTTTGGTCTCAATCGCTTCTAGCTTTTTCGTAAGAGCGGCCATTTCGGCCTTCATAGCAATCGACATCTCTACTTGATGTATGCCTGCCCTAGATTGACCACTAGAAGAAGATGATGTGGTCTTGGAGCTCTCCCACTGAATTGTTTGGTCACTAAGATCCTCAAGAAACTGCCACGCTTCATCACTAGATTTGGACAGAAAGTGACCTTGGCAGATGGTTTCTAGCAACTGCTTCGTTGCCGAGTTCAATCCCTCGTATAATATTTGGCAAAGTTGCCAACTTTCGATCCCATGATGAGGGCATTGAACGAGTAGGTCTTTAAATCTCTTAAAACACTTCCAAAATGGTTCGGAAGGAAGCTGTGAAAATTGTATAATCTCATTACGGATTCTAGCAGTTTTGTGATGAGGATAGAACTTTTTAAGAAAAGCTTTCACAAACTCATCCCAATTTCTAATTGAATGTGATGCTGTGCTGTATAGCCACTTCTCGGCTAGGTCACATAAGGTGAAAGGAATGACCCTTAGCCTTATAGCGTCATCACTTAATTGGGTCGTTTTCATCATAGCGCAAACGTTTTGGAATTTATTAATAAAAATATACGCATCTTCTGATTCCAAACCATGAAATTTTGGCAGCATATTGATGAAATGTGGTTTTATTTCAAAATTGTCCCCATTTACCGGTGGGGGTGAAAGACAGGTAGGTAAAGAAGTGCGGACAGGGTAGAAGAGATCCTGGAGCGCGACTCGTGCGGGCGCTTCAACAGGCGGTTGATTCGGGTTATTCGCACCTAACGGAGGTAGAATCATTCCCGTCGGTAAGGTATTGTTGGGGTTGAATCCCGACATGCCTTCGGAGGAAGAATTTGAAGGTGGAGGTAAGAAAGTGGACAGAATGTCGACTTCGGTGTCGAAGGGTTCGTCGGTCGGTACCAACGAAACACGGACTAATTGGGCGTTAGTGTCCCTAGTCCAAAGTGACATACACTAAAGGGGTAGTGTAGTCAGAAAAAAAAA
Source organism: Agapanthus africanus (assembly GCA_030015575.1). Classification (NCBI taxonomy): domain Eukaryota; kingdom Viridiplantae; phylum Streptophyta; class Magnoliopsida; order Asparagales; family Amaryllidaceae; genus Agapanthus; species Agapanthus africanus. The sequence goes on from CM057344.1 coordinate 229,592,075, forward strand.
TGAATGACAGAATGTGGAGGTAAGATAACGTCAATGAAAGGAAGTGGTGTAAGTGAGTTGCAAGGTTTCTTTAGCGACAAGTTGCAAGTTTTGAAAAGATTTTTATTTATGTTTTTTTTTTATGTTTGTGAGAGTTTTGCAAAGAGATTTTTGAAAAGAGACTTGTGACGCAAATTCGATCAACCACACATACACAATCAGGCCTAGATCTAGGGTCACCTAGGTCAGCTAGACAGCTCCTAACTAGGGCTAGAAATAGGATCTCAAACCGCCTCTTCACCGCCAATTGCGGCCAGGTAAGTGCCAGGTAAGTAGGAGGCTCCCCGCTACAAGTAGCGGTCCTAATTAAGTAACCACTTGCCTTGACACACTTGCCTAGACACCGCAAAGTCAGTTAGGATAAATGGTCGATGCCTATGTCCAGTCCTTTGTCCTATTGAGCTCGAAGTCCTTAGGCTGAGTCTAATATTTTTTAATTAAGAGTGGTCGATCAAATGCTTTAAGTGCTTTCTGGGGTCCTGAGAAGGGTGATGAAATCCCCACCCAATCCGAGTTTGGTCAATAGCCCCTTAAATTCCGATTAAATTATGCAAAACATTAAATTCACTTGCAATCAATTATTTTTAGCGCGGCGCAAAGAAACCTACAGAAAATCTTTTATTGAGAAGGGGGAAGAAGATTTGTTTTTTAGCGCAAAGAGATCCTGCAGAAAGTTTCACAAAAGATATATGGAGGTTGGCAGAGAAGGGTAAAGAAAACAAACCGACAAAATCTGACTTGCTGACGTGGCAATCGCGCCGCGGTTCCGCGGTTTGGGGCACTCCTGAGCCGCGGTTCCGCGGTTGAGTGGAGGGATCACTTCCCGAGAAAATTTTTGCTCTTCTGTTGTGGACTTATCCCTCTGTTTTGATGTACCCTTTTCTGTTTCGCCTTCTGTAAATTTCCAGATCCGAGATTCTTCGCTGTTCCTGCAAGATTCAAACAATAACCCTTCAAACAATAAAAAAATTATAAAATTTTTTGTATTTTTTATATTTTCAGATTTTTATGATTTTTAAAATTTATATCAACCCGAAATTACACAAAAGAAATTTTACGCCATCCCCGGCAACGGCGCCATTTGATTGAAATAGATTTTACGATCACCAAAAATAATTTACCGCAATCAAGAATGGCGTCACTTTGCAGCTAGCCGGTGAATACGGGTCGGTCCACAGGGATGTGTAATTTTCCTAAGTGTTCTTATGAGCTGATTCCAATGGTTGTTTGGTCTTTTAATTGAATCTATAAAAACTAAGTTGTACGATGGTCAAGAAACTTGCTAGGATTAGGTCTAAGGTGAGTTTGATAAGATTAATATTCACACCTCTTTCAATGCCCTCAATTAAATCTTTTTAGACGTTAAAACAATTATTAGTAAAGGGGATTAGGATGATTGGGAAGAAACAAAATTTCTTCCTCTAGAACCTTGTCCGTCCTTTCCTACTAATTACTCTAACCTTCATGGACGTCATGCATGTCCGGTCCTTTATACTACGGTTTCACCATTACCTCGTGGGTAGGGTGCCGTAGGGAGCGGATCATGCATGCATGCATGAAGTTCTAGTTATTACAAATTATTGGATTTGAAAGAGATGAGAGATATTCATCTCTCAATCCCTCCCTTATTCCTAACCCTAACAAGCGAGGAAATTACTCGCTCATTAGGGGATTTATTAAAAACAACATTTTAAACTTACTTACCTACTGCAGTTTAAGAAATACTACATTAGATTAAACTAGGGCAATGGAAGGATTTATCTAAGGCAAGAATTAATTTAGAATACTACTGCAGAAAATAAAAGATACTTACAAGAATGATGCTCTTAATCTTCCAAAGAATCTGAATTTTCTTTATTGAAAAGAGGCATCCCTATTACAATATTTTGATTACATATTTATAAGGAAATAGAAAAACTAGGGTTACAAATTCTCGTGCATATGATATTACAGATATACCGACGAAAAATCCCAACCTACGCACCGATGAACCGCCACCAAAAATCTGCGCTGACACGTGCAATAAATGGCCGCGGAACCGCGGCGCCAGCCTAGGTTTGGCCGCGGTTCCGCGGCCAAACTAGGGAGTTGTGTCTGGAAAATTTTGGGTTTTCTTTTATGCTTCTTGGGCTTTCTATTTTTCTAATTCTTTTCTCTATTTGACTTCTGGGTCTTCTCCAGATCTTCAGTGAAAACTTGTAATGATCTTTTAACCGTTCACTTTAACATTTTGGACCTTGCATTGCCTTGTACAATTGTGAATTGTTCTTCTTCTAGGCTTGACTAGAATCCTTCTACTTGTGGGTCAAAAGTCTCTCTTTTGTATCATCTTTTGTCTTTTTCACTGTCTTCGCTCTAATAACCTGTAACCTGTAATATGTGGCAGACATAAGTTAAAAGCACCTGTTTATTTATAAAACGCATAAGAATGGGGAATATATAGTGCAATATTATGATATGAACAACGATCGACGGGGAGAGAAGAGAGAATGATACCCGGTGGGAACTCTACTTCGATGGAGCATCTTCCATGAAGAAGCGAAAGCACAGCCCCCCATAATCAAATCAGAGGTAGGCCTCATCTTTGGGACTCCACAAGGAGGGATAATGCGCTTTTCCTTCTCCTTAACAGAACCGAGGACAAACAATAAAGCCGAATATGAAGCATTGATAGCTTTTCTTGAGATCGCTGTCGACATGGAAATTTAAAACCTCCTCATATATGGAGACTCCCAGCTGGACGTTAGTCAAGTAAATGGCGACTATCAAACATGCAAACCGTAGTTGGTAAAGTACGGTGAGAGAGTGCAACAATTGTTGACTCAGATCCCTTCCTACGCCCTGGAAAGTATACCACGAGTGGAGAATAGCAAAGCAGATGTGTTAGCCAAGCTCGCTAAAGAACAGGCCGATGAAGACCTCGATGATGTGACGATCGTTGTGCAAATCCGTCGGGTTCTTGCACGGGCAGAAATATCTCCGGAGTCGTCTGAAGAGAAAGAAGCGACCAAAGAGACAGCCCTGCAAATAAAAGGCTGAGGATTGGAGAGAAGTCTTTATAGACTACTTCAAATCCCGTTGAACACCTGAAGATGCGTCCTCAAGACATCAGCTCATGAAACGAGCTCTATCTTTCACCTTCGTCAATGATACGCTGTATAAGAGATCGTTCGACACTCTATGGATGAGATGCATGGGACCTGAAGAAGCAAGGAGAGTCGTCCAAGAAACTCATGATGGAATCTGCGGTTCTCACCAAGCCGGGCCGAAGATGAAGCTGATGATCATAAGGATGGGCTACTATTGGCCCACGATGATCCAAGACTGCCTCGAATATGCGAAGCAGTGCCACTCATGCTAGATTCATGGGGACTTTATCCATCAGCATCCAAATCCACTACATCCAACAGTGGCTAGCTGGCCATTCGAAATGTGGGGAACTGACATAATCGGACCCATTGAACCAGCATCGTCCAGAGGACACCGGTTCATACTGGCAACAACCGATTACTTCTCCAAGTGGGCAGAAGCAATACCGCTGAGAGAAGTGAAGATGGAGAATATCCTCCATTTCTTCAAGACACACGTCATTTATCGGTTCGGCACTCCGCGACGGATTATCTCCGATAACGGGCCAGCCTACAGAAGCCACAAGATCATCCGCTTCACACAATAGCATAGTATAGACTGGAGATACTCTTCGGTCTATAATCCCTGAGTTAATGGTCTAGCTGATGCTTTCAACAAGACCTTGACGAAGATCGTGAAAAAGACGATGTCCAAGAATAAGATGGACTGGCACGAGAGACTGCATGAAGCTCTCTGGGCGTATCGAACTACGTCCAAAACGGCCACAAACACAACGCCGTATGCATTGGTATTAGGCACTGAAGCGGTACTCCCCTAGGAGATAGAGCTGCCCTCTCTACGAGTGGCGGTTCATTACGAGCTAACAGATAAAGAAAATGCTCACCTTCGGCTTGAGGAGCTTGACGCCCTTGATGAAACCCGGCTCATGGCGCAACAAAACCTGGAGGCTTATAGAGCAAAGATGACGCGCTCATACTAGAGATTGACTAGGCCGTGAACATTCCGCCAAGGCGAACTCATGCTAGTGGTCAAAAAACCCATGTTCCCCAATCGTGCCAAGCGGAGGAAATTTGAGCCGAACTATGAAGGCCCGTATATCATAGACAAAGTTTACAAGGGTGGTGCCTATCTACTCATGGACATGCATCGTGAAAGACCTTTCAGGCCAATAAACGGTCGATTCCTGAAAAAATACCACGCATGACGAGTCACGGCCTAGGTCAACGATAGATGACGACGCCTATGTCCGCTCGCTATTTTCCTAAGCCCAAACTCTATAAGTAGTAGCCGGCAAATGGACCGAAACGTCCCTAAACTAACGACGGACCGAAACGTCCTTAAACTAACAATGGACCACGATGTCCTAAAACTAGCTACGGACCGAAAAGTCCTTAAACTAACGATGGACCACCATGTCCTAAAACTGGCTATTGACCGAAACGTCGTTAAACTACTACCAAACCGCGCTGCCCCCAGGAAGACATGTTAAAAAAAGGGTACGTCCACAAGCGAAATGGGCACGGATGAAAACTCGAAAGGGCTCTATGAGTAAAAACAGCAGGACTGCCAGCGAGTTTGTGAAAACCCGAAAGGGCGCAATCTCGTTAAAAGACACTTCCAAGGTCCTCTCGGCCTTGTGAGGAGAAATATCTGCGTGAGATCCTTACGACTCATAAGGGAGCAACACACTTAGGGATCCCCTCAATTCCTAAGGAGAAAATGCACTTACGAGATCCTCACGACTCGTAAGGAGAATTCCCCTTTGAGACCCTCACGGCTCATAGGATTCAAAAGCCTTAAGCTACAGGGATCTGAACATGTTCTTAAGCCGTCATACACCCCGATTTTGCCCTACAAGCATTTCAATATTGACCCTTGTATACAATCCACGGGCATGAATAAACGTTTCCCCAACAGAGTCCCACCACTGACAAGGGATATCTTCATATGGCGAACGACACTTGTAAGTACTCTCGACTTATAAGGACAAAACACTCATATAAGATCCTTACGACTTATAAGAGAAACACACTTAGGGATCCCCACGATTCCTAAGGAGAAAATGCACTTACGAGATCCTCACGACTCGTAAGGAGAGTTCTCCTTTGAGACCCTCACGGCTCATAGGATTCAAAAGCCTTAAGCTACAGGGATCTGAACCTGTTCTTAAGCCATCACAATCCCCTGATTGCCCTACAAGCGGTTCAATGCTGACCCTTGTATACAATCTACGGGCGTGAATAAATATTTCCCTAAACAAGTCTCACCCGCGACTAGGGATATGTTTACACAGTGGACAGCCCTTGTAAGTCCTCTCGACTTATAAGGAGAAAACACTCTTGTAAGATCCTTACGACTTATAAGAGAATACACACTTAAGAATTCTCACGATTTTTGAGGAGAAAGCGCACATATGAGATCTTCACGATTCGTATGGAAAGTACCTTTATGAGACCCTTACGGCTTATGAAGTTAAAAGCCTTAGTCGACAGGATCCTAACCCTGTTCGCTAAGCCACCTTTGTTCGATATCGACAGAGGCAAATGATGATTCGCTCCTGGCAATATCCTAGTTGTAGCGATGCTGATGTCTAAATCGGTATCAAATCTTAAACTCGCAGCGAAAAGTCAGCGAGCCACAAATGCATATGAAATAGCGGAAATGATGGGGCAACTTGCAGCAAAATCAACAAGTAAAATATATGCATACAAAATAGCCGAAATGGTTGGGCAACTCGCAATAAAAAAAACAGCGAGTAAAAAGAAAAAAATAGCCGAAATGATTGGGCACCGTGAAAAACGGCCAAAATGATTGGGCAATTGCGACTTTCGCGATATAAAAAGCTAAAATGATAGATCATCGAGGAAAGAAATAAAAAATGAAATGAAATGAAACTTTTTGCCCTACAGGTGAGATCACATCGATCCCTGTATACAATACAAGGGCACAAACAAAGAGGGAATCATACCTTCCCACCAGGCTCCATCAGAAAAAGAAGCCAAATCTCGACGGTTCACAGAAAGCCTAGAGATCACCAACAACGTTCCGCCTCATTCCAATAGGATTCAGATGCGACAATCAATCTTGGAGCCATGGCAAAGTCCATGTTCCAAATCTCGATGGTTCAAAGACAGCCTAGAGATCACCAACAACATTCATCTTTACTCCAACAGGATTCAGACGTGACAATCAACCTTGGAGCCATGGCAAAGTCCCTGTTCCAAACCTCGATGGTTCACAGACAACCGAGAGAGACCAAATCCTGGTCTCGTAGAACATGGATAATGTCAATCCTGACCCCGTAGGAAATGCCCAGAGCACCTCCTGGTCCCGTAAAACACGGCTAATGTCAATCCTGACCCTGTGGGAAACGCCCAGAGCACCTCCTGGTCCCGTAGAACATGGCTAATATCAATACTGACCCCATGGGAAACGCCCAGAGCACCTCCTGGTCCCGTAGAACACGGCTAATGTCAATCCTGACCCTATGGGAAATGCCCAGAGAAAATCGTGGTCTCGTAGAACACGGCTAATGTCAATCCTGACCCCGTGGGAAACGCCCAGAGCAAATCCTGGCCCCATAGAACACGGCTAAAGTCAATCCTGTAGGGTTCCTATCGACGGCAGCAAGGTTTCGGGAGGCATTGTCTATGCCATTTTCAAAATTTTACCGTTTCAAGGAACTCTAAACTAGAATCGTTAACTAGAATATTATACGGGAACAATAGTAAACCATTTACAACTAAGTGAACTAGAAATACAACCTTTGTAGATCGGTCCTTCATTTCATATGCTCCTTGTAGTAGTCCCTTCACTGCGTTGATGGAACTCCCGGATGCTTGCATGGCTTCACAAGGCGAATGGAACGTTTTTGCTTGAAGTCTTCACGGCCGAAGATGATCTACATCGAGGGAATACTAACTCAAGCTACTACTTCACTAATGAAGGATTAGTGAAGCAAACACCCAGTAATAAAGTGCTAATCTAGTAGAGGATGATGAAATAGGAAGTGGGTTCACTTTAGAATTCTTTTTCTCATAATATTTTCTCACTTTTTTCAAACCCTAGAGAGCTTTTTCTTTTGGAGGAAAAAGATGAAGAAAGAAGAAGAGAATGAGATAATGATCAAGTGAGAGAGTGAACCATGGGTGAGTGTGTATCATATACTAACTCATGTAGAGACATAACCATGGCTAATTAAAATGGTTAGGTTAACAAATATCTAAAGTAATACAAAGTGAGTGGTCTTTGTCAAAGCACTTATAAGCTTCTACATGCTTCATGATTTTAACAAATAATCCACTAATTTTGTAATTACTTTAAACATTAATAACCCATCATTATAAATAGAATGGTGTATCTCTCATACACCCATGTATAGTGTATCAACACCCATGACACACTAAAATAAATAATGCACATCAATATATATAACATGTACACACAAGTCAGAAAAGAATTCTTAAGTGAGCTAATGTTAGTTAATGTAAATTAGTATATCAAATATACAATTATACATCAAATTATTAAATCAACACTTGATTTAATAATCCGGCTATATCTCATATAACCGACTAACACTAAATGTACCATCTTATCGAATCAACACTTGATTCGACAACCCGGCTATATCACATATAACCGACCGATACAAAAGTCGCGAGAATAGAATACGGTATCACATACACGCATTATTCTCGGTCCCGCACATATCGCATATGTGCTCCTATTTCATTTTGCCTGAGCCAGTAAAACCTCTATGTAGGACTCTAAAGACTCGTCAATACGCCGACAGTAGGTGATGATCACATCAAGCATCCACAAGCCGTCAGTGGTACTAGCTGGACGTAAAGGCTACCCGGGTATTGAGCGATCAAAAGATCAGCAAGCAAGCCTGCTCTAACTCCTACAAAAGCCTGACGGTTACACTTCCCGTACAGTCCGGTCTCCTCTTCTGATATGTCGCATATCAAGTCTAGGGGTGGTAAACGTCATACCCCAATAACCGATAAGTCATGCCAATGTGAGGCTCATAACGGGTCGAGAAACTACTGGTAAATCTTACCAGTAAATCTCTAAATCAGCCATGGCCAGGGACTTCCCTGTTATGGCCAATCGAGCACAGCGCAATATCAACTCCCAATACCGGGAGAGACGAAACCCCTCCTATCGCTCATTGCCTCCATGTGACTCGGGACTGTACCCAAAAACCACCATTTTGCACACCCTCTTGGACATGGTAAGGTGGAAATCAAAGTGCAGTGGGAATCATACAAGACTCTATGACGATCTCGGGTCTACAGACTAACCTGTACAAGTGTGAGAACTGCCATCTGACGTGAGGTATAATACCATCTGGGAGTTCTCGGCGAGTCCGTCCAGTGTACCCAGTCTCCACTGAGCACCTGTATACTATATTTGATGTCAAACACCAATGGATATGGGATCATCCATCGCCCATCTCATAGGTCGAGAAGCGTATATGCTAGTTTACTCTGGTATATCGATGCCCTGTCTCGATACACCCACGACTAGGAACGTTAAAGGATGAACTTATGGACTACCATGGCCCCACTAATATGATCTACATCATATTCCTGGTAGTCAAGTACACATCCTAAGGGCTTTACCAACATGTAACCATAAGACAGTATCAAGAGACAAGTATACATGTTAAGATAAAGAGCAACCGGATAGCATACTATCATGTTGAGCAAGAAAGTCCTCTCTATATATGTCCAAGCATCCAATATAATATACATCATATGTACAATACTGGCCACTAGGGCATACATACAACTAACAAATCCTGACCCCGTGGGAAACAGCCAGAGCACCTCCTGGTCTCGTAGAACACGGTTAAAATCAATCATGACCCCGTGGGAAACGGCCAAAGCAACCCCTGACACCGTGAAATGCGGATAAAGTCAACCCCTGACACCGTGAAATGCGGATAAAGTCAACCCTGAAATGCGGATAAAGTCAACACCTGACACCGTGAAATGTGGATAAAGTTGACCCCTCCTAGCCCCGTAGAACACAGCCAAAGTCAATCCTGACTCCGTGGGAAACAGCCAGAGTAAACTCTCGAACTCCCCGTCAAAGCAATGCTTTGACTCGGGAGCAGGTCAACTCATCAACCACTTACAAGTCCTCTCGACTTGTAAGGAAAAGAATTCTCTCAGGAAATCCTTACGACTCTCAAGAGAAAACGCACTTAGGAATCCACACGAGTCCTAAAGTGAAACCACACCTGCGAGATCCTCTCGACTCATAGGGAGAAAAGTCTTTATGAGACCCTCACGGCTCATAAAGTTGAAAAGTCTTAGGTGGCAGATCCTAACCCTGTCTTCCAAGCCATTATTGCCTCGCAAAGAGATCAAGGTAGATTTTCTACATGCCACACTCTCCTAAGTCAAACATCGACAAGAAAGGAAGCAACTACGAGTCCTCTTGACTTGCAAGGAGAAAATTTTATTGTGAGATCCTTACGACTCTCAAGAGAAAACGCACTTAGGAATCCTCACGATTCCAAAGGAGAAAATACAACTGCGAGATCCTCTCGACTCGTATGGAGAAAAGTCTTTATGAGACCCTCACGGCTCATAAAATTGAAAAGTCTTAGGCAACAGAACTGAACATGTTTCCTAAGCCATCGCTACCCTATAAGGAGACTAAGATGAAATGCTCTCTACTATCTACAAACCACCTTTTCCGAAATTACATGCTAGAAAAATGGAGGTGCTACTCAAGAACGCGTAAACTGCTTCGCGCTAAGCCAAAACAAAAGGCATAACCTACAGGCATTAACCACATACCATGCAAGACAATAAAGAGAACATTCGATTCGCATTTAGTTAAGCATTCAGAGCGCGCCCATTCATGTATATCTGAGAAGGTTTAACGCAGAAAATAAAAGAATGGAAACGCCAAAATTTGCCATTCATACTTCAGAAAATTCTTACATTGATGCAAACAGTAAACAAAGGCATCATTAAAATGTTCACAATGGCAAGGCATCAGATCCAGGACATGGACTAAGAAATTCAAAAGTAAGGCCATCTAAAATGTTTCTGGCCTCTCTGACCATTCTCGTATGCTTCCTCCATGCTCGCAAGCGTCAGGATCTTCACTGATGTCCTCCGTCCTTCGATAGGCAGCGATTATCGTAGCTTGTTGGAAAGCTTGAACCAGAATATCAACGAGATTGTCTCGCCTTTTCTTTGAGATTAGGCCCATCAGATATACAGAGTGTACCTTATCTTCGGCATCATCTAATGCCTTAAGCGGCATGCCTGCATAGAACAAAGAAAGCGCTTCCCAGATCGCTCTCACAATGAGCTTCAAAAGAGCGGAACGACGAGGAAGCAGTCGACCATTGTATTCATCAAAGCGACGCATGATTTCGGTGCACTGAGCGTTGGTGAACTCCTGATTTTAGCAGCGGCCTAATGCGCAAATGTCCCAATAAGAGATAATTTCGTCAAGGTCATACGAATGAGCAGCCATAACACCTGAAAATAAAAATAAGTGAGAGTTTAGCGGACAGACTGATCAAAACACGGGGATTCAGACAACTCTAGATATCCGCATGAAAAAACAAGTGTTGATTAAAACACTCAACAGTTTCAAATTTGTGCAATTTAGGGGGATCCTAAAAAGTATTTTCATTTAATGAGAGGCTCCTTGGGCCGAGGAGTTAAACTCCTCGAGAGCAATGCTCTGCAGAAAGGAGTGACACCTATCAAAATCAATTATGAGGGGAATACAAGAAAATTCCCTGAGAATTTTAAGAGCCTTGCTCTGTAAAAAAAATGATGGAATAACCTGTAGGGTTCCTAGGCACACTAATGGGGTCTCACAAGGCATCAACCATGCCAAAGTCAAATTTTTCTTGTGCCGAGAAACCCTAATGCTAGATCGTTACTAGAGTATAAGGCGAAACAACAACTAGTTAACAACTTAACTGCTAAGTGAATGGAAATACAACCATTGTAGATCCGGTCCTCCACTTCCTAAGCTCTGTGTTGACGTCCCTTCGCTGCGATCACCACGATCCCGGACCCTAGCGATGGTTTCGTCGGAGAAATGATCGGGCTAGGTCGTTGACTTCGATGCCGAAGATGATCTACGTCGAGGCAACTCAAACTCAAGCTCCACCTTCACTAAGTCATGAAACTTGTGAAGAAAACACCCAATACAACATGGCAAGTGGTAGAGGATGAAGAAATAGGAAGTGGGTTCACTTTGGATTTTGATTTCATCACTTAAGAATTTTCAAGAATGGTTTTCTTTTTCTCCATGAAGAAGAAGAAGAAGAGAATGAAAAATCAATTATTTTTTAAATAATAATTCAAGTGAATACTTATCATAATGCAACCATGGGTGAAGTTTACTCATGTAGAGAATAAACTAGGGTTTAGTTAAAGGGTTAGGGTTAAGGACAAAACAAAAATGGTAGACTTTTCAAGGATGCTAGAAAAGCTTCATGAAGCTTCAAGCATAACGACAAAGAAAGCCACCATTTCTATTTTTGCCAAAAATAAATGAATAAATAAATAAGTCAAAAGAAACCCTAACCATTTACTAAACATGGTTTAAGTCAAACATACACCCAAGTTTGCATGTATCATCAAACATGATACCATCAAGTGCAAAAAAATATATCACATATACAATGTGCACATCAAGTGAGAAAATCCATTTTAAGTGAACAAATACTAGTTAATGTAAAGTAATATATCTAATATATAATTATACATTAAATCATTAAATCAACACTTGATTTAACGATCCGGTCATATCGCATATGACCGACTAATATCCGATGTATCGACTTATCGAATCAATCCTCGATTCGATAACTAGGTTATATCGCATACAACCAATCAATACATTCATCGCGAGAATAGAATACGGTATCACATACACGCATTATTCTCGGTACCGCGCATATCTCATATGCGCTCCTATTTCGTTTCGCTTGAGCCAGGAAACCTCTGTGTAGGACTTTAAAGACTCGTCAATACGCCGGCAGTAGGTGATGATCATATCAAACACCCACAAGCCGCAAGCGGTCTGCTAAACGTAACGGCCACCCGGGTATTGAGCAATCAGAAGATCGACGAGCAAGCCCGCTCATACTCCTGTGAATCCAACCAGTAACACTTACCGTACAGTCCGGTCTCGTCGTCTGATATGTCGCATATCTCGCCTAGGGGTGGTAAACGTCAGACCCCAGTAGCTCGATAAGTCGTGTCGATATGAGGTCTATAACAATTCGAGAAACTACTGGTAACACTTACCAGAAAATCTCAGCAACCCTGGTCAGGGATTTCCGGTTATAGCCAATCGAACACATTGCAACATCAACTCCCTATACCGGGAGAGACGAATCCCCTCCTATCGCTTATTGCCTCCATGTGATTCGGGACAGTACCCAAAAGCCACCGTTTTGCACGCCCTCTTGGACGTGGTAAGGTGGAAATCAAAGCACAGTGGGAATCACACAAGACTCTATGACGATATCTGGTCTACAGACTACTCTGTACCAGTGTCACCAGAGAACTGCCATCTGACGTAAGGTATAATACCATCTGGGAGTTCTCGGCGAGTCCGTCCAGTGTACCCAGTCTCCACTGAGCACCCGTATATCATCTCTGATGTCAAACACCAATGGATATCGGATCATCCATCGTCCATCTGTATGGGTCGAGAAGGTATACGCTAGTCCACACTGGTATATCGATGCCCTGTCTCGATACACCCACGACTAGGGACCTTGAAGGATGTACTTATGGACTACCATGTCCCCACTAGTATGATCCGCATCATAGTCCTGGTAGTCAAGTACACATCCTAAGGGCTTTACCAACATGTAACAGAGAGACAATCAGTGTACACATTAAGGTAAAGATCAACCAGATAGCATACTATCATGTCGAGCAAGAAAGTCCTCCCTATATATGTCCAAGCATCCACTACACTATACATCCTATGTATAGTAATGGCCTCTAGGGCGTACATATAACTAACAATCTCCCACTTGCACTGGGGCCATCTGATAGCAGTGGTTGTAGTATCTCATACTCAACCATCCCATAAAAGTCTCTCTGTGGGAAAAGGCCTTTGTAAGTGGATCCGCCATGTTGTCCTCTGAGTCTACTCTCCTAACCTCGATCCCTTGGAGATCAACCATCTCCATGATCAGGTGACACTGCCTCAGAATATGTCTGGATCACTGATGGGACGGACGTTCCTAGGCATAAGCCACAACTCCATTGTCTCACAATGGTAGGAACGAAGTTCGTCTCATGAACTATTAAACATCCAGACTGCCTCTTTGGTAGCATCTTAAGTAGCGATATATCTAGCCTTTATCGTCTAGTAAGCCACGGTATTTAGCTTGGAACTCTTCTAACATACCGTCCCTCCACTGAGGGTAAAGACAATGCCTGTGACTGGCATTCAGTCGTCCTTATCACCCTGGAACACTTCCAGTGATTCTCCCCAGGATCAATTGATACCATCTCACTTCAACTAGTGAGAATCCTAACATCCATTTAGATCTATCTCATAGATCCAAAACCCAGGATTTAGTAGGTATCACTTTGATCCTATATGGAGAATCATTGTGATAAGCGGAGATTGATCGAGCGTAGCATAGGAAACTCCTTACCTATCAAAAGTATGTCATCCACGTACTCTACGAGGATCGTCACCATACTCCCTACTACCTTTTTGTTTATACAAGGTTCATCTACCATTTTGATGATGTCAAACTCTTTGACTACTACATCAAAACAGACGTTCCAACTCCGCGATGCCTGCTTTATCCTATAAAGCATCTTGTACACGTTTCCGCTGCTCCCACTGTCTACGAAGCCCTCTGGCTGTGTACTTACAGACGCTCTCTTCTAAAACATCATTTTAGAAAAGCAGTCATGACACCCAACCGCCAGATATCGTAGTCATGGTATGTAGCCGTGGAAAGTAGGATCCGGATGGACTTAAGCATAGCCACTGGAAAAGGTTTCATTATTATCCACGCCTGGTCGATGACGAAAACCTTTAACAAGTCTAGCTTTGAAAGTCTCAACTTTTCCATCTACACCAAGTAATCTTCTCAAGATATACTTTCTCCCGATGGGGATTTAACCCTTCAGATATAGCAACCAAAGTCCATACTTTGTTGGCGTATAAGGATTCCATCTCAGATCGCTAAGCATCCAGCCATTCTTATAGAGTCCCACTCCTGATGGCTAGCTCGAAACTAGTTGGGTCATCATCTCATGATGCAATCCTCGCTACCACTGTCATAGAGAAACCGAAGTATCTCTCAGGTGGGTGAGGAACCCTGCTAGATCGGCGGAGAGGCTGAGGTTCGTCGGTGTCTATTAAATCCTTTGGTTCTACCAAATCATTTGCTGTAGTTTGTATAGCTGGAACCTTTCCAGTTCTACATAACAGACATTGCCTCGATCTTGTCCGGATTTTTGCTTTTAGACATAGGCCGGTCAACCCCAAATCTTAACTAACTTAAGAGATGGGCTCTTCCCTTATCATATCAAATATGAAGTGGCAGGCAACTGATTTGATTTGAACCCTATTCAATAGGTATGCAGCTTCTCAAGTGCATAACTCCCAAAAAGAAATAGGTAACTCAGTAGTACTCATCATAGAGCGCACCATATCGAATAGGGTGCAATTGCTCCGCCCCGATATACCATCGTGCTATGGTGTATACGTAGGAGTAATGCTGAGAGAGAATCTCATTCTCCTTTAGAATAGTCCAGGAATTACGTGCTCAAGTATTCTCCTCCCTGATCGCATTAAAGGACATAATACTTATACCCGTATTTTGGTTCTCTACTTCTAACTTATATTCTGTGAATATCTCAAAAGCTTCGGACTTATGTTTCAATAGGAACATATGGCTGAGTCTTAAGAGATCATCAGAGAATGTAATGAAGTACAAAGAACCGGTTCTGGCATGTGTAGACAGGGGACCTTACATACATCATCATGTATCAGACCCAAGAGTTTACTAACTCTTTCTCTGTTTCCAATAAACAGAGCTGGTGTCATTATATCTTTGTGACATGACTGGCAAGTTTCAAAGATGTAAATTCAAACTGATTTAAATATGCATCTACATGTAACTTCAGCTAGTCGGGTTACATTGATATGACCTAGTCTACAATGCCTCAAAAAGGATTCGTTCATTTCTGAACACTTCCTCTTGTGTGTGTTCTGTATACTAAAAACTTTAGTTTGATTTAGAACGTCAATGCTTTTAGATAACGTGCCTCAATCGATCAACTTTTGATATAGGAAATGTTCAAAATATTATCCAACAATAAAAAATTTTATCATTTTTTTACTTATAAAGAGACTGATATGATTTTGTATATCAGGTTCGGTATCTAATAGCATTTGTTCAGAATCAATGTATTTGTAATACAGGGTGACGGTAACCAACAGACCTGGCTGCAACACTTGCCCCGTTTTCTGTCTCATGAAACTTATCACCCGTTTTCAGTTCTCTACCTTTCTGTAGCCCATGTAACAGATTACATATGCGGGATCCTGATCCGGTATCACATACCCAGGACGTAGAGGATACAGAGAAACAGTTCTTTGTAATGAACACACCCGAAGATGATGCATCAGTATGCACTTTCTTCGTTTGGGCCGCACGGGAATTCTGGTAATCCCCAATTTTCTGCTCTGTCTTATAACAATTATAAGTTGGAGCGGGACCAACGTTCCCCAGCTCAGTATAACAAGCGGGTTCGGTCAATGATCCGTATTATTATCTTGATTAAGGCGTGACATGGTCGCTACCAGGAGAGAGCGAGAAGAAAACACTCAGCGTGCGCTCTTGCAAGAATGGATTGGTTATTATTTTATCTAATCAGGATGGCTCCCACTGTTTTTTATCAAATCTTCCTTCAAACTTTAAAAGGAAAGACTAGCCGGGATTAATTACATACTACAAGTTCGCCAATCTTTCATCCAGGCCAGTGTCGGTACTTTGAGGGAGGTCCCCCGTGTTTTCGCACGAACCTAATTAATGTAAACCTCGTTTTCCCAGAGGCGTAACCTCGTTAACACCTTTCTAGACACCTACTTGATCGGCTAATTGTAATGTGTAAAACTCTCCCAGGAGTAACTCTTACTCGCAGCGGGTATCGGGATCCAACTATCTCATAGAAGGTATGCAATCTCATTGCAAATTTCAACACTTGAAATTCCCGATAATTTTGCCCCTAACGTGCTATGACCTTGACGAAAGCCAACAAACCATAGCCCGCTTGTCAAGTTCAACCCGTACATTTCTTGATTGAATTAAACCCACCCGCACGACCCTTGACGAAAGCCAACAAAGCCGCACGACTACCCTAATCCAATCGCATCGTATGCTGCAGATAAGCAGCATATAGCTACCGCACACTACACCTTGACGAAAGCCAACAAATGTAGCACGAATACTATATACAACTTATCTGAAATGACGGAGGGCTATGACAGGTTTTTCTGAAAACCTATTGCGTAATGAACTTGATATCGTTGTACGATCGAATGAATTTGAAATGGAGTGTTTTTGAGGCTTTTCTAGTTTTGCTAAAGGGGTCACTCCCGGTGAAGGGATCGTCGGCCCTTTCCTCGTCGAATGAGGTGCAGGATATATCATATATATCACTGTGCAAAGCAGAAACTATAGAAGCAATCAAAAGACAAACCGAGTGTGTAGCATCTGCCAGTTATTGCTGAAGGGGTCACTCCCGGTGAAGGGATCGTCGGCCCTTTCCTCATCGAATGAGGTGCAGGATATATCATATTTACCGCTGTGCAAAGCAAGAACTGTAGCTACCTGTTTTATTTTTGAAATTCGATTCTACAACATCTTTAGGTTTCTTTTACTTTCATTAATCATATTAATGAAGTCCCATCATTTTAGTACCTAAACATCACAGATAAATACGACGTACACTTATGCCATCCGCATTCGCCTCGATGTCCTCTCGTGCACCGTTAGGTTAGGTAACTAACGGCAGAGCGGGGCAGGGCTAGCGCATGTGTAAAACATAAGTAACGTCTATATAATATATCATATATACTATATACAGTATTTATCACAGAACATCACATGATCACATCACAGATATCGCAGCAGAAGAATCATATGAAACATTGGATATACTAGGACGTCCGTGTTTTTAATACAAGCCAGTATAAAACACGGATTCCACGGTCGCGATGAATAGCCAATCCCACACCCCCAGACCCCTACGAGAGCGGCAAGCAACCCTACCAATTCTAGAGTTAGGAGACCCGGACTCGACTCCTCGAGTTGGTCTCCCACCGGACTCCAGAACCCGGTTACTTGTGCTCTCCTCCTTGGGTCTATCCTAGTGCGGAAAAGTAAATAATATACAAAAGGTGACATCTTCCGCAACCTGGAAGTGCCCCAATAAAAGAATATTACATACAAGTTTTTTTACAAGAATGAAAATGAAAAACACTCATCTCACATAAAAAACCCCGGCTATTCAAACACGACGATCCAATATAACATATCCAGCAACACATAACATCACATGTCATCAACGTAAGTAAATATGCGCATCCCAATTGTCATGGACATATAGCAACGAAACCGGCGATATCACATATTACACTTACGGTCACAGAAAAGAAAGTGTAAAACTACAATATTTGGAATCCAAAAAGAGTTATGAGATAACTGATTTGAATGTTATAAACATAGCACTTTAGTCTCACTTGATTGGTTGCCACAGAATTTTGATGTGATCAAAAGTCCGTCGCAATCACGTAGTGTACGCGGATACTCGCCGGGTAAACTTAATAGACAGCCTCACCCTATAGCCCCGACCAAGTGACTGTAGGAGAACCCAGTCACCGAAAGCATCCGTTCGGGTGCTCGCGGTAGCGGTGTTCCGCCTTAGTGCACTTCGTCGACGGCATCGGGGGTGCAGCCGTCTACTGAAGTTTGCGACGAGCATTCGATCAGGATGTCGGGAATCTTGTTGAATTGCCCGACTTGATATTGAAAAGAGTTTTCGATAATGAGACTAAAATGCGGGGTTTATAATTGTTAGGCATGCGATGTCTAAGGAATTCATTTGATTAGGCATGCGATGTCTAAGGAAGTTGCCGCTGTTAGAAATCCGATCGAACCCCGAAACCCTAATCGATGCCATTCTCTGTTCTAAATATTGTACCACATTCCGGATAAACAAAAAATGTTAAACTTTCCGATCAAACATCCAAACACCCAAGTTTTCCCGAAACAGCTCAACACTCGAAACAAGTTTAAAAACATTCACTTCATGCCACAGTACCAACGGTCCAGCCGTAGAAAGGTCAAGCCAACGCCTTACATGTGGCATGCCGTACTGCCCTAAACCCTAAGGATCAAAGGGCAATTCAAGACGGTCAAATAATCGAGTTAAGGTTTGTTGTCTTCTAGAGGGACCATCGCGTTACTTGCACTACTTAGAACGTCATTAAACTACGGAAAAATCCAACAATTGAAAATTTCCCGGCAGGGGAAAAAGTGGGTATTTATATCCGGTCGAACTTTTTAACATATTCTAAAATTACCCGGAAAAAACACATAAACAAAGTTTGATAATTCGATCGAATCTACGAACTCCCAATACAACCCAGAAAACTCAACTCTTGAGTAAACATTAAAAATTCCCAGAAAACACAGGAGACATATAGTGACATTACTGTGCAAATTTAAATGAACAAGGTGACTATATGGCCGCGGAACCGCCGCAAGAGCCATGCTCGTGCCGCGTTTCCGCGGCGATTTGATCGAATCAGGTGCACGTTTTGCACAGTAACTCATAGAAATCCCTGCTTATTTTTCTGCATATTTTTAATGTGGAAAAATGCACAGTTTTGAAAAAAGTACAGAGAATGGCATCGATTAGGGTTTCGGGGTTCGATCGGATTTCTAACATCGTCTGCGCATCGCCTAAGGCACTAGCTAGGCTCTGATACCACTGTAGGGTTCCTAGGCACACTAATGGGGTCTCACAAGGCATCAACCATGCCAAAGTCAAATTTTTCTTGTGCCGAGAAACCCTAATGCTAGATCGTTACTAAAGTATAAGGCGAAACAACAACTAGTTAACAACTTAACTGCTAAGTGAATGGAAATACAACCTTTGTAGATCCGGTCCTCCACTTCCTAAGCTCCGTGTTGATGTCCCTTCGCTGCGATCACCACGATCCCGGACCCTAGCGATGGTTTCGTCGGAGAAATGATCGGGCTAGGTCGTTGACTTCGATGCCGAAGATGATCTACGTCGAGGCAACTCAAACTCAAGCTCCACCTTCACTAAGTCATGAAACTTGTGAAGAAAACACCCAATACAACATGGCAAGTGGTAGAGGATGAAGAAATAGGAAGTGGGTTCACTTTGGATTTTGATTTCATCAATTAAGAATTTTCAAGAATGGTTTTCTTTTTCTCCATGAAGAAGAAGAAGAAGAGAATGAAAAATCAATTATTTTTTAAATAATAATTCTAGTGAATACTTATCATAATGCAACCATGGGTGAAGTTTACTCATGTAGAGAATAAACTAGGGTTTAGTTAAAGGGTTAGGGTTAAGGACAAAACAAAAATGGTAGACTTTTCAAGGATGCTAGAAAAGCTTCATGAAGCTTCAAGCATAACAACAAAGAAAGCCACCATTTCTATTTTTGCCAAAAATAAATGAATAAATAAATAAGTCAAAAGAAACCCTAACCATTTACTAAACATGGTTTAAGTCAAACATACACCCAAGTTTGCATGTATCATCAAACATGATACCATCAAGTGCACAAAAATATATCACATATACAATGTACACATCAAGTGAGAAAATCCATTTTAAGTGAACAAATAATAGTTAATGTAAAGTAATATATCTAATATATAATTATACATTAAATCATTAAATCAACACTTGATTTAACGATCCGGTCATATCGCATATGACCGACTAATATCCAATGTATCGACTTATCGAATCAATCCTCGATTCGATAACTAGGTTATATCGCATACAACCAATCGATACATTCATCGCGAGAATAGAATACGGTATCACATACACGCATTATTCTCGGTCCCGCGCATATCTCATATGCGCTCCTATTTCGTTTCGCTTGAGCCAGGAAACCTCTGTGTAGGACTCTAAAGACTCGTCAATACGCCGGCAGTAGGTGATGATCATATCAAACACCCACAAGCCGGAAGCGGTCTGCTAAACGTAACGGCCACCCGGGTATTGAGCAATCAGAAGATCGACGAGCAAGCCCGCTCATACTCCTGTGAATCCAACCAGTAACACTTACCGTACAGTCCGGTCTCGTCGTCTGATATGTCGCATATCTCGCCTAGGGGTGGTAAACGTCAGACCCCAGTAGCTCGATAAGTCGTGTCGATATGAGGTCTATAACAGTTCGAGAAACTACTGGTAACACTTACCAGTAAATCTCAGCAACCCTGGCCAGGGATTTCCGGTTATAGCCAATCGAACATAGTGCAACATCAACTCCCTATACCGGGAGAGACGAATCCCCTCCTATCGCTCATTGCCTCCATGTGATTCGGGACTGTACCCAAAAGCCACCGTTTTGCATGCCCTCTTGGACGTGGTAAGGTGGAAATCAAAGCACAGTGGGAATCATACAAGACTCTATGACGATCTCGGGTCTACAGACTACTCTGTACTAGTGTCACCAGAGAACTGCCATCTGACGTAAGGTATAATACCATCTGGGAGTTCTCGGCGAGTCCGTCCAGTGTACCCAGTCTCCACTGAGCACCCGTATATCATCTCTGATGTCAAACACCAATGGATATGGGATCATCCATCGCCCATCTGTATGGGTCGAGAAGGTATACGCTAGTCTACACTGGTATATCGATGCCCTGTCTCGATACACCCACGACTAGGGACCTTGAACGATGTACTTATAGACTACCATGTCCCCACTAGTATGATCCGCATCATAGTCCTGGTAGTCAAGTACACATCCTAAGGCCTTTACCAACATGTAACAGAGAGACAATCAGTGTACACATTAAGGTAAAGATCAACCAGATAGCATACTATCATGTCGAGCAAGAAAGTCCTCCCTATATATGTCCAAGCATCCACTACAATATACATCTTATGTATAGTAATGGACTCTAGGGCATACATATAACTAACATAACCCATCAGAAAACTCAAAATAAATTTTTTAATGAATTCAAATTCATAGATCTTCAAGATCTATGAACAAACTCTAAGAGTTCTTCATAGGAAATTAACAAATCTATATGATTTGAAAAGAGCAAAGCTCTGTTGAGAAACCCTAAAAAAAGTTTTCTTGAAGATCTATGATCTGAGAAGAGCAAAAGCTCTGTTAATGGGTGAAACCCTAGATTATCAAATAATCCTTTAAAAGATTTAATCTTTACCTAAATTTTGACAGAGTTCTGTCCTTAAGGAAGTTCTTAAGACAAAGAGCTATGCTCTAAAAGAGAATTAATTCTGAGGAGAAAATAAGGAAGAAGATGAATAGAAATCATCTTAAGGGCCAAGGGTCCTATTTATAGGCACTGAGATGCCGTTTCAACTTCTGAGTTGATCCAAGGGCGCAGATGCTACTACCGTTGAACTCACATATGGGCCACGTGAGCGCAACGGTGGGGGGGCATTTGTTTCCCCCAATCAGAGCAAAACTTTGTTCAAATTTCAAATTTTGAAATGAAACAACGCTTCATAGTAGCGCCAAGTGCGCTGCGCCCCAAGTAGCGCACCATGTGCAAAGCACGTGTGCTCTAGCGCTGAGAGCGCTGCACTCTAAGTAGCGAACCACGTGCAAAGCACGTGTGCGCCAGCGCTAAGTGAGCTGCACTCTAAGCAGTGCACCATGTGCAAAGCACGAGTGCGCTAGCACTAGAACTAAATGTTCTCCACCGTTGGTGTTGGTATGTTGCAACCTTACTAGAGGCGCTACTACACACCAACATGGTATCAGAGCCTAGCCAGAGCTTTAGGTTAAACTGGACGACGTTTAAAAACTCAATCGAACATGAAAAATGATATTTTTGCATGGTCACTGGAAATTTTTTCAAAAGTTGGAATTTTTGTAATTAAAAATATGCAGAAAATAGAGCAGTGTTTTCTATGGATCCCCAAGAAAAACGAGCGCCTAACTCGACACAACGACCGCGGAACCGCCGCCAAATAGGTGTATATGCGGCGGTTCCATGGTGCCGTTGGTAAGGCTTGGACTGTGCGCTCTTGCGTTGATCTGTAGGTACCATTTATGCTCTCTTGGAATTTTTATGCAGGTTCAAGTGTTGAGATCTATTGCAACAGTGGATATGTTGATGTGTTGATTGATATATTTTAACGTCGTCTATAGTTTTCAATTGTTGATGTGATATGATGTTAGGATCATCGTGATCGAATGGCCGGGGGTTTTATGTGAGACGAGAGTTTATCTTTTCATTCATTGTATATATTATTCTTTTATTGGGGCACATCGAGGTTGAGGATGATGTCTCCATTGATGTATATTTTACTTTTCCGCATTAGGATTGACCCAAGGAGGGGAGCACGAGTGACCGGGTTCTGGAGTTCAGTAGGAGTCCATCTCGAGGAGTCGAGACCGGATCTCCTAAACTCCAGAATTGGAAGGGTCACTTGCCGCTCTCGTAGGAGTCTAAGGGTGTGGGCTTGGCTATTCATCACGACCGTAGAATCCGTATTTTCTATCGTAGGGTAAATATAAAATACGGAGTTCCTAGTATATCCTATATTTTCATATATGTGTTTCTACTGCTGACTATTCTGTGATGTAATTGCTTAATATCTGAGACGAATGTGATATTGTTATATATGTGATATGTAATACTGTTTTTCGTTTCTTTCTGTAATGGCTTAGGAACTTAAATTATTGGAATACATTAATGAGATTAATGTAAAAGAAAAGAAACCTAATGATGTTGTAAAATCGGATTTGAAACCCACTCGGCTCCTTTTTATGAAAAAGCATGTTTTAAAAGATGCGGAGCTTAAGCCACTCCTTTTCTAAAAACTATTTAGATTCTACAACGAAATCAAGTTCAAAGCGTTAAAGGTTTTCATAAAAACCATCTGCAGGCCTCCTTCATTTTAGGAAGCAGGGTACTTGGTATTCGTGCTACGTATGTTGATTATAGTCAATGCGTAGTATACGGTAGCTAAGTGATGTCTTTCTACAAAGCATATGATGCGATAAGTTAGGACATTCATGTGATTATGTTGATCATAGTCAAGGGTCATATGGGTGGGTCTAGTTAATCATGAAATGACAGGCAGAACTTGACTAGTGCTTATGATATGTTGACTATAGCCAAGGTCATAAGCATCTAGGGGTAAAAACTATATCGGGAATTTCAAGTGTTGAAATTTGCAATAAGATTGCATACCATCTATATGATAGTTGGATCCCGATCCCACTTTGAGTAAGAGTTACTCCCAGGAGAGTTTTACACTTTACAATTAGCTAATCCAGTAGGTGTCTAGAATGGTGTTAACGGGGTTTGACCTCTGGGAAAAACGAGGTTTATTTTAATTAGGTACGTGCGCATGTACGGGGAACCTCCCTCAAAGTACCGACACAGGCCTGGCTGACCGGTTAGCGAAACTGTAGAATGTAATTAATCCTGGCTAGTTTTCTTTTTCAGGTTTGAAAGAAAATTTGACAAAAGCAGTGGGAGACATCGATTAGATAAGATAATAACCAATATGATCTTTGCAAGAGCATTTCGCTGAGTTTATTCTTTTCTCTCTCCTAATGGCAGATACCGATGACGGGACATAAGCTTCTTTTAGAGAAAAACAAACTGACTGGACCAAATTATAAAGAATTGTTGAGGAACTTGAACATTGCACTCACATATGATAAAGTATCATATGTCCTCACTACCAAAGCCCCGCCCGTCCCAAGACCTGAATCATCTGTTTCGGATAAGGAGATCCGAAAAACATGGGATATTGATTGCAACACGGCCGTGTGCCTCGCACTTGCTTCTATGGACAGTATCCATCAGAAACAGCACGAGAAGATGGATGTACAATCCATCTTTCTTCATACAAAGGAGTTGTATGAAGAGCAATCTGGTACTTTACGATGCGACGCATCTTGAAAGCTGTTTCAGATGCGGTTGGCCCCTGGTGCATCAGTATGAGACCATGTTCTGAAGATGATTGGTCTTATAGAAGAACATGAAGAACTGGGATGGACTATGGATAATGAGCAACATACAGATATTGTTCTACAGTCTCTCTCCCCCTCCTTTGCTCCATTCATAGTGAATTTCAATATGAACGATTTGGAGAAATCATTGCCTGAACTTCTCAATATGTTGAGAAATGCAGAGAGCACACTTAAGATAGCGAAAACTCCTGCTCTGCTTTATGGGCCATCTACCTCTTCAGTCCCGAAAGCCAAGGCCAAGGGAAAGAAGAAGAAGAATCCAACCGAGCCGAGAGGTGGAGTTGAAAAGGCGAAGGGGAATGAAAAGTCTGGGACCGCGGGAAGTGGAAAAGGAGAATGTTTTTACTGCCACAAGTTGGGACACTGGAAATGCAATTGTGCTTTGTACCTTGCAGATCTCAAGAAGAAGAAGCATGTTGATGCTTCCGCTTCAGGTGTGTTTGTAACTGAAAACTGTTTTTCATTAAACTCTGCATCTTGGGTATTAGATACCGGTTCTGGTTCTCACATCTGTAATTGTATGCAGGGATTGAGAAACAGTAGGGTTTTGAAGACTGGGGACCACACTCTACGGGTTGTAAATGGTTCCAATGTACATGCTGTATCCATAGGAGAGTATCATCTGGGGTTGCTTTCAGGATGTATTTTGGTTTTGAACCCTTGTTATTTTGTACCTGGTATGCTATGTAATATAATATCCGTATCTTTGTTGGACAATGAAGGATATCATTTTGTATTGCAAAATAATGTTATGAACATTAACTTGAATCAACAGTTGATTGGGTATGGTACACTAAGTAATGGAATTTACGTCCTAAACCCACACACAGTATTCAATATACAACATAAAAATAAAAGAAAGATTTCAGATAGAAATGAATCTTTTCTTTGGTATCGTAGACTTGGTCATATTAATGAAACAAGACTAAACAAGCTACATAAAGATGGATATTTAAAACCTTTTGAATATAAATCTTATGCGACTTGTCAGTCTTGTATCAAAGGTAAAATGACCAAAACTCCGTTTATAGGACACGGAGAGAGAGCTGCAGAACTCTTAAGCCTCATACATATTGATGTATGCGGACCAATGTCTACACATGCTAGAGCCGGTTTTTCATACTTCATTACTTTTACTGATGATTTCTCAAGATTCAGACACGTGTTTTTATTGAAGAATAAATCCGAAGCCTTCGAGAAATTCAAGGAGTACAAACTTGAAGTAGAAAAACAAACTGGCTTGAGTATCAAGAAACTTTGATCAGATCGAGGTGGAGAGTATTTAAGCACTGAGTTTTCAGACTTCTTAAAAGAGAATGGGATTCTCCCTCAGCTCACTCCTCCGTACACACCACAGCATAACGGTGTGTCAGAACGGAGGAATCGTACCCTATTGGATATGGTACGGTCCATGATGAGTGATGCTGAGTTACCACTTTCCTTTTGGGGACATGCATTAGAGACAACAATTTATCTATTGAACAGGGTTCCATCAAAGACCGTGTCTACCACTCCATATGAGATGTGGTGTGGAAAGAGACAATCTCTTAAAAGAGTTAGGATATGAGGTTTTCCGGCTTATGTCAAAATGCAGAATCTGGATAAACTCGAGACACGATCGGTCATGTGTACATTTGTGGGATATCCAAAACATTCATATGGATATCTTTTCTACCATAAGGAGGAACAAAATGTGTTTGTTTCTCAACATTCCACATTTTTGGAAAATGAAATTTTTTCAAATAGTACTGATGGCAATGCGGTAGAACTAGAAAAGGTTCTAGAGACACAAATTACTCATGAAGAATTGGTTGAATCTGATGTTGCAGTAGAACATCAAGAACCTCAGCCAGTCCGGAGATCTAGTGGAACTTCTCGCCCACCAGAGAGATACTATGGTTTTCTCATTGATGGTGATAGAGAAGA
This sequence comes from Agapanthus africanus, assembly GCA_030015575.1. NCBI lineage: Eukaryota > Viridiplantae > Streptophyta > Magnoliopsida > Asparagales > Amaryllidaceae > Agapanthus > Agapanthus africanus. The sequence continues at coordinate 229,618,421 of CM057344.1, forward strand.
TTGCATCATGGATGATGATGACCCCACTAGTTTTCAGCAAGTTATCATGAGTGGAGACTCAGTGAACCGGCTGGATACCATGAGATCTGAAATGGAGTCCATGTACACCAACAAAGTATGGACTTTGGACGTTGCACCTCTTGGGATAAAACCCGTAGGGTGCAAATGGATCTTTAAGAAAAAGATTGGTGTAGATGGACAAGTAGAGACCTATAAAGAAAGGCTTGTAGCGAAAGGTTTTCGTCAAAGACCAGGACTAGACTATGATGAAACTTTCTCTCCAGTAGCAATGGTTAAATCCATTCGAATCCTACTTGCTATTTCTGCTCACTATGACTATGAAATTTGGCAGATGGACGTTAAGACTGTATTTCTAAATGGTGATTTAGAAGTGTGCGTTTTTATGGATCAGCCAGAGGGCTTCACAGACAGTGGGAGCAGCAAAAAAGCGTGTAGGTTGCTTAAATCCATTTATGGGTTAAAGCAGGCATCCCGGAGCTGGAACATCTGTTTTGATGATACAATCAAAGAGTTTGATTTTATCAAAAATATAGATGAACCATGTATTTATAAGAAGATTCTAGGGAGTACTGTCACTTTCCTCGTATTGTACGTAGATGACATTCTCTTGATAGGAAATGACATTCCTATGCTACAATCGGTCAAATTATTCTTATCACAAAGGTTCTCCAAGAAGGACCTGGGTGATGTCTCGTGCATTTTGGGCATAAGGATCTATAAATATAGATCCAAGAGATTATTGGGATTGTCCCAATCAAAGTACATTGATACCATCCTAAAAAGGTTTAGTATGGAAGATTCCAAGCGTAGTGCCTTGCCCTCGTGCCATAGAATCATTCTCTCTAAGGACTTCTGTCCGAAGAATGATGAAGAGAGAGCTCGCATGAGCATTATACCATACGCTTCAGCTGTAAGATCTATAATGTATGCGATGATATGTACTCGCCCTGATGTAGCTTATGCACTAGCTGTAATGAGCAGGTATTAATCCAACCCAGGGGATATGGTAATGGGTATCTCCAAATGGAGGCCTTTACCGATTCTAGCTTCCAAAGTGATAAGGATGACAGTAAATCTATCTCAGGGTTTGAATTTATCCTCAATGGAGGGGCGGTATGTTGGAAGAGTTCCAAACAGGATACCGTTGCAGACTCCACGATGGAAGCTGAGTATATTGCTGCAAATGATGCTGCCAAGGAAGCCGTCTGGATGAGGAAGTTCGTTGCGGAGCTAGGAGTAGTTCCAACCATTATTAATCCAATACCATTATATTGTGATAATAATGGAGCTATGGCGTTGGACAAAGAACCTAGATCCCATCAAAAGTCCAGACACATCCTCAGGCGATATCATTTGATCCGGGAGATAGTTGATCGCCATAAGATCGAGATTCGGAGAGTAAATACAAAGGATAACACCACGGATCCACTCACCAAGGCCCTTCCACAGCCGTAACATGAGCGACTTTTTGAGATGTTGGGTATGAGATACGCCAATAATTGGCTTTAGTGCAAGTGGGAGATTGTTGGATATATGTATACCCTAGAGGCCATTATATTTATAGTGGATGCTTGGACATGTATATATGTATATTTGATATATGACTTTCTTGCTCGACATGATAATATGCTATCTGGTTCTACTTTATCTGATATGTTTACTTGATACTGTTCATTTGATACATGTTGATAAAGCCCTGAGGTTATTGCTTAACTTCTATAGCTATGATGAAGATCATACTAGTGGGGCATGTGTGGTCTATAAGCATATCCTTAAATGTTCCTAGTCGTAGGTATATCGAGATAGGGCATCGATATTCCAGAGTAGACTAGCGTGTACGTTTCTTGAGCCATATGATGGGCGATGGATGATCCCATATCCATTGGTGTTGTAACATCGAAAATTGTATACGGGTGCTCAGTGGAGACTAGGTACACTGAACGGACTCACAGAGAATTCCTATATGGTATTATATCTATCATCGGATAGCAGTTCTCTGGTAACACTGGTACAAGTTAGTCCGTATACCCGAGATCGTCATAGAGTCTTGTGTGTTCTCCAACTGTACTTTGATTTCCACCCTGCCACAGTTCTACTGAGTCGTGCAAACAGGTGGCTTTTGGGTATAGTCCCGAGACACATGGAGACAGTGAGAGATAGGAGGGGTTTCGTCTCTCCCGGTATTGGGAGTTGATGTTGTGCAATGTGCGATTGGCTCTGACCTGAAGTCCCTGGCCAGGGCTGATGAGATTTACTGATAAGTGTTATCAGTAGTTTCTCGACCAGTCATAGACCATATCGACATAACTTATTGAGTTATTAGGGCTCGACGATTCCATCCCTATACTTGATATGCAGCATATCAGATGAAGAGACCGGACTGTACGGTAAGTGTTGCCAATGGCTCGACAGGAGTTTTGACGGGTTCGCTTGTTTTTCTTCTAATCGCTCAATACCCGGGTGGCCGTTAAATTTGGTTGACCGCTTGCGGATTGTAGGTGTTTTGATATGATCATCACCTACTGCCGGCGTATTGACGAGTCTTAGAGTCCCACACAGGATTTTTCTAGCTCAGGCGAAGTGATGTGGTGTGCATATGTAATATGCGCAGGAGCTCGATTAAATACGAATATGTGATACCGTATTTTAATCGGGCATTCAATATTGCTTGGGTCGTATTTGATATGACCGATTTATTAAATCAAGTGTTGATTTAATATTATCTTTTAGCTCACTTTTAATTAAACCTTTTTCTTTTGGATGTATGCATATATGTTCACACATACACATGATGATGTGCATGAACACATACACACATACATATGTGTCATGGTTGATGATACAAACAAGATGGCAATGCAAGACTTACATGGTTGATAAATATCTAGATTTTGTTAATGATTTAAAGAAAAGGAAATTAGCAATAATGACTCATTTTTCTACACACTTCTTCTTTGACCATTGACTTTAACTATGGTTATATTTCCTTTGTTCTTTAACCCATCCAAATAATATCTAGATATTTAGTCAACCATGGTTATATTTGAGAGTGTCTCATATATAATCTTTTCTTTTCAAATATTAAAAATAAGTTTTCATTATATTCACAAAAGCTTTTGCCATCTTCACCCTCTGTTAGTTATATGTATGCCCTAGAGGCCATTGCTATACATAGGATGTATATTGTAGTGGATGCTTGGACATATATAGGGAGGACTTTCTTGCTCGACATGATAGTATGCTATCTGGTTGCTCTTTACCATAACGTGTACAATGATTGTCTTTCTGTTACATGTTGGTAAAGCCCTTAGGATGTGTACTTGACTACCTGGACTATGATGCAGATCATACTAGTGGGGACATGGTAGTCCATAAGTACATCCTTCAAAGTCCCTAGTCGTGGGTGTATTTAGACGGGGCATCGATATACCAGAGTAGACTAGCGTATACCTTCTCGACCCATACAGATGGGTGATGGATGATCCTATATCCATTGGTGTTTGACATCAGAGATGATATACGGGTGCTCAGTGGAAACTGGGTACACTGGACGGACTCGCGGAGAACTCCCAGATGGTATTATACCTCACGTCAGATGGCAGTTCTCTGGTGACACTGGTACAGAGTAGTCTGTTGAACCGAGATCGTCATAGAGTCTTGTGTGATTCCCACTGTGCTTTGATTTCCACCTTACCATGTCCAAGAGAGCGTGCAAAACGGTGGTTTTTGGGTACAGTCCCGAATCATATGGAGGCAATGAGCGATAGGAGGGGATTCGTCTCTCCCGGTATAAGGAGTTGATGTTGCGCTGTGTTCGATTGGCTATAACCGGAAATCCCTGGCCAGGGTTGCTGAGATTTACTGGTAAGTGTTACCAGTAGTTTCTCGAACTTTTATAGACCTCATATCGACACGACTTATCGAGCTATTGGGGTCTGACGTTTACCACCCCTAGGCGAGATATGCGACATATCAGACGACGAGACCGGACTGTACGGTAAGTGTTACTAGTTGGATTCACAGGAGTGTGAGCGGGCTTGCTTGTTGATCTTCTGATCGCTCAATACCCGGGTGGCCGTTACGTTTAGCAGACCGCTTGCGGCTTGTGGGTGCTTGATATGATCATCACCTGCTGCCGGCGTATTGACGAGTCTTTAGAGTCCTACACAGAGGTTTCCTGGCTCAAGCGAAAAAAAATAGGAGCGCATATGAGATATGTGCGGGACCGAGAATAATACCAGTATGTGATACTGTATTCTATTCTCGTGATTTGTATCATTGGACGGTTATATAAGATATAGCCGGGTTACCGAATCAAGTGTTGATTTGATACATTGATACACTTGATATTAGTCGGTTATATGCAATATGACCGGATCATTAAATCAAGTGTTGATTTAATGATTTAATGTATAATTATATATTTGATATATTACTTTACATTAACTAGTATTGGTTCACTTAAGATGATTTTCTCACTTGATGTGCACATTGTATATATGATATATTTTTGTGCACTTGTTTGTATCATGTTTGATGATACATGTAAACTTGGGTGTGCATGCTTTAAACCATAGTTTAGGTTAATGGTTAAGGTGTTATATATTTATTTATATATTTATTATGGCAAGAAATAAAATGGTGGCTTATTTTGTTTCATACTTGAAGCTTCATGAAGCTTTGAAAAAGCTTTGACCATTTTGTTTCTTTCCTAAACCTAACCATTACCTAAACCCTAGTTTATTCTCTACATGAGTTTACTAACCCATGGTTGCTAAATGATAAGCATCACTTGAATTTTCAAATTAGATTTTTCATTCTTTTCTTTTCTTCTTCATCTTCTTCATGAGTTGAAGAAAGCAAGCTAGAAAATTCTAAGTGATGAATCCAAGTGAGAAACTTAAATCCAAAGTGAACCCACTTCCTATTTCTTCATCCTCTACCACTTGCCATGTTGTATAGGGTGTTTTCTTCACAAGGTTCATGACCAAGTGAAGATGGAGCTTGAGTTTGAGTCGCCTCGACGTAGATCATCTTCGGCATCGAAGTCAATGACCTAGCCCGCTCGTTTCTCCGATGAAACCATCGCTAGAGTCCAGGATCCGATGATCGCAGCGGAGGGACGTCAACACGGAGCCAAGGAAGTGGAGGACCGGATCTACAAAGGTTGTATTTCCATTCAGTTAGCAATAAAGTTGTTTATTCGCCTGTTTCGCCTTTACCTCTAGTAACGATCTAGTATAGGGTTTCTTTGGCACAAGAAAAATTGGAATTTGGCATGGTTGATGCCTTGTGGAACCTCATTAGTGTGCCTAGGAACCCAACACTGGTATCAGAGCCTAGCTAGAGCTTTAGGCGATGTCTAGACCATGTTAAAAGTCCGACCGAAACACGAAACCCTAATTCGACCCCTTCTCTGTACAATTTTTAAAACTATACATTTTTCCAAACTAAAAATATGCAGAAAAATCAGCAGGGTTGTCTAAGGGTTACTGTGCAAAACGAGCTCCTGAGTCGACTAAAGAGCCATGGAACCGCGGCAAAAGCATGGCTTATGCGGCGGTTCCGCGGCCATACAGTCATATCATTTATTAATTTTTGCACAGTAATGTCCTTTTGAAATTCCTCTGTTTTATGGATATTTTTAATATATACTCAAGAGTTGAGTTTTCTGGGTTGTATTGGGGCTCGATGATTCGATCGGAATCTTTAACTGAGTCTATGTGTTTTTCCGGGTAATTTAGAAAATCTTGAAAAGTTCGACCGGATATAAATACCCAATTTTTCCCCTGTCGGGAAATTTCCAAGTGTTGGATCTTTCCAAAGTTTAAAGACGTTCTAAGTAGTGCAAGTAACGCGATGGACCCTCCAGAAGACAACAAACCTTAACTCGATTATGTGACCGTCTTGAACTGCCCTTTGAACCTTAGGGTTTGGGGCAGTACGGCGTGCCACATGTGAGGCGTTGGCTTGACCCTTCTACGGCTGGACCGTTGGCACTGAGACATGAAGTGAATGTTTTTAAACTTATTTCATGTGTTGAGCTGTTTCGGGAAAACTTGGGTGTTTGATTGTTCGATCGAAAAGTTTAACATTTTCTATTTATCTGGAATTTGATACAATATTTGGAATTCACAAGTAGTTATGAGATAACTAATATGAATGTTATAAACATAGTAGTTTAGTCTCACTTGATCGGTTGCCACAGAATTTTGATGCGATCAAAAGTCTGTCGCAATCACGTAGTGTACGCGGATACTCGCCGGGTAAACTTAATAGACAGCTACACCCCATAGCCCCGACCAAGTGACTGTAGGAGAACCCCGTCGCCGAAAGCATCCGTTCGGGTGCTTGCGGCAGCGGTGTTCCGTCTTGGTGCACTTCGTCGACGGTATCGGTGGTGCGGCCGTCTACTAAAGTTTGTGACGAGCATTTGATCAGAACATCGGGAATCCTGTTGAATTGCCCGACTTGTTATTGAAAAGTGTTTTCAATAATGAGACTAAAATGCGGGGTTTATAATTGTTAGGCATGCGATGTCTAAGGAATTCATTTGATTAGGCATGCGATGTCTAAAGAGTTTGCGGATTCCAACTGTTGTAGTTTTACATTTTCTTTTCTGCGACCGTAAGTGTAATATGTGATATCGTCGGTTTCGTTGCTATATGTCAACGACAATTGGGATGTGCATATTTACTTACGTTGATGACATGAGATGTTATGTGTTGCTGGATATGTTATATTGGATCGTCGTGTTTGAATAGCCGGGTTTTTTTTATGTGAGATGAGTGTTTTTCATTTTCATTCATGTAAAAACTTGTATGTAATATTCTTTTATTGGGGCACTTCCAGGTTGCGGAATATGTCATCTTTTGTATATTATTTACTTTTCCGCACTAGGATAGACCCAAGGAAGAGGGCACAAGTAACCGGGTTCTGGAGTCCAGTGGGAGACCAACTCGAGGAGTCGAGTCCGGGTCTCCTAACTCTAGAATTGGTAGGGTTGCTTGCCGCTCTCTTAGGGGTCTAGGGGTGTGGGTTTGGCTATTCATCGCGACCGTGGAATCCGTGTTTTATACTGGCTCGTATTGAAAACACGGACGTCCTAGTATATCCAATATTTCATATGATATTTTCTGCTGCGTTATCTGTGATGTGATCATGTGATATGTTCAGACAGATATTATATATAGTATATATGATATATTATATAGTCGTTACTTATGTTTTACACCCGCGCTAGCCCTGCCCCGCTCTGCCGTTAGTTACCTAACCTAACGGTGCACGAGGGGACATCGAGGCGAATGCGGATGGCATAAGTGTACGTCGTATTTATCTGTGATGTTTAGGTGCTTAAATGATGGGACTTCATTAATGTGATTAATGAAAGAAAAGAAACCTAAGATGTTGTGGAATCGAATTTTCAAAAACAGGTAGCTACTGTTCTTGCTTTGCACAGCGGTATATATGATATATCCTGCACCTTATTCGATGAGGAAAGGGCCGACGATCCCTTCACCGGGAGTGACCCCTTTAGCAATAACTGGCAGATGCTACACCCCTCGGTTTGTCTTTTGATTGCTTCTATAGTTTCTGCTTTGTACAGCGGTATATATGATATATCCTGCACCTTATTCGATGAGGAAAGGGCCGACGATCCCTTCACCGGGAGTGACCCCTTTAGCAAAACTAAAAAAGCCTCAAAAACACACCATTTTAAAATCATTTGATTCTACAACGATATCAAGTTCATTACGCAATAGCTTTTCAGAAAAACCTGTCGTAGCCCTCCGTCATTTCAGATAAGTCCTACTTAGTATTCGTGCTACGTTTGTTGACCTCCGTCAAGGCGTAGTGTGCGGTAGCTAACTAGTATTTATCTGCTTATGCATATGATGCAGATTGGGTTAGGGTAGTCGTACGGCCTTGTTGACCTTCGTCAAGGGTCGTGCGGGTGGGTTTGATTCAATCAAGAAATGACGGGTTGAACTTGACTAGTAGCCTATGGTTTGTTGACCTCCGTCAAGGTCATAGGGTGCTAGGGGCAAAATTATCGGGAATTTCAAGTGTTGAAATTTGCAATGAGATTGCATACCTTCTATGAGATAGTTGGATCCCGATACCCACTGCGAGTAATTGTTACTCCTGGGAGAGTTTTACACTTTACAATTAGCCGATCTAGTAGGTGTCTAGAAAGGTGTCAACGGGGTTACGCCTCTGGGAAAATGAGGTTTACTGTAATTAGGTTCGTGCGAAAGCACGGGGGACCTCCCTCAAAGTACCGACACTGGCCTGGCTGAAAGATTGGCGAACTTGCAGTGTGTAATTAATCCAGGCTAGTCTTTCCTTTTATGGTTTGAAGGAAGATTTGATAAAAACAGTGGGAGCCATCCTGATTAGATAAAAAAATAACCAATCTGATCTTGCAAGAGCGCACGCAGAGTGTTTTCTTCTCTCTCTCTCCAGGTAGCAACCATATCACGCCTTAATCAAGATAATGATACGGATGTATTGACCGAACCTGCTTGTTATACTGAGCTGGGGAACGTTGGTCCCGCTCCAACTTATAATTGTTATAAGACAGAGCAGGAAATTGGGGAATACAAGATTTCCCATGCCGCCCAAACGAGGAAATTGCATGTTGATGCATCTTCTTCGGGTGTGTTCGTTACATAGAACTGTTTCTCAGTATCCTTTACGTCCTGAGTATGTGATACCGGATCAGGATCCCGCATATGTAATCTGTTACATGGGCTACAGAAAGGTAGAGAACTGAGAACGGATGATAAGTTTCATGAGACAGAAAACGGTGCAAGTGTTGCAGCCAAGTCTGTTGGTCACTGTCACCCTGTATTCTAAATACATTGATTTTGAACGAATGTTATTAGATACCGAACCTGATATACAAAATCATATCAGTCTCTTTATTAGTAAAGAAATGATAAAATTTTGTATTGTTGGATAATGTTTTGAACATTTCCTATATCAAAAGTTGATCGGTTCAGGAATATTATCTAAAAGCATTGATGTTCTAAATCAAACTATAGTTTTTAGTATACAGAACACACACAAGAGGAAGAGTTCAGAAATGAACGAATCCTTCTTGAGGCATTGTAAACTAGGTCATATCAATGCGACCCGACTGGCTGAAGTTACATTTAGATGCATATTTAAATTAGTTTGAATTTACATCTTGTGAAACTTGCCGGTCATGTCACAAAGATACGATGACCATAGCTCTGTTTACTGGAAACAGAGAAAGAGTTAGTGAACTCTTGGGATGATACATGTTGATGTATGTAGGTCCCCTGTCTACACATGCCAAGACCGGTTCTTTGTATTTCATTACATTCTCTGATAATCTCTCAAGATTCAGACATATGTTCCTGTTGAAACACAAGTCCGAACCTTTTAAGATATTCACAGAATATAAGTTAGAAGTAGAGAACCAAAACGGGTATAAGTATTATGTCCTTTGATGTGATCAAGGAGGAGAATAGTTGAGCACGGAATTCTTGGACTTTTCTAAAGGAGAATGAGATTCTCTCTCAGCATTACTCCTCTGTATACACCATAGCACGATGGTATATCGGGGCGGAGCAATTGCACCCTATTCGATATGGTGCGCTCTATGATGAGTACTACTGAGTTACCTGTTCCCTTTTGGGGGTTATGCACTTGAGAAGCTGCATACCTATTGAATTAGGTTCGAATCAGATCACAGCCTAACACTCCATATAAGATATGGTATGGGAAGAGCCCATGTCTTAAGCTAGTTAAGATTTGGGGTTGACCGGCCAATGTCTAAAAGCAAAATCCGGACAAGCTCGAGGCAAGGACTGTAATGTAGAACTGGAAAGGTTCCAGCTATACAAACTACAGCAGATGATTTGATAAACCCAAAGGATTCAATAGTTACCAACGAACCTCAGCCTCTCCGCCGATCTAGTAGGGTTCCTCATCCACCTGAGAGATACTTCGGTTTCTCTATGACAGTGGGAGCAAGGATTGCATCATGAGATGATGACCCAACTAGTTTCGAGCTGGCCATCAGGAGTAAGACTCTATAAGAATGGCTGGATGCTTAGTGATCTGAGATGGAATCCTTATACACCAACAAAGTATGGACTTTGGTTGCTTTATATGAAGGGTTAAATCCCCATCAGGAGCAAGTATATCTTGAGAAGATTACTTGGTGTAGATGGAAAAGATGAGACTTTCAAAGCTAGACTTATTGAAGGTTTTCGTCATCGACCAGGCGTGGATAATGATGAAACCTTTTCCAGTGGCTATGCTTAAGTCCATCCGGATCCTACTTGCCACGGCTACATACCATGACTACGATATCTGGTGGTTGGGTGTCATGACTGCTTTTCTAAATGATGTTTTGGAAGAGAGCGTCTAAGTACACAGCCAGAGGGCCTCATAGACAGTGGGAGCAGCGGAAACGTGTGCAAGATGTTTTATGTGATAAAGCAGGCATCGCGGAGTTGGAACATCTGTTTTGATGTGGTAGTCAAAGAGTTTGACATCATCAAAATGGTAGATGAACCTTGTATAAGCGAAAAGGTAATATGGAGTATGGTAGTGATCCTCGTAGAGTATGTGGATGGCATGCTCTTGATGGGGGAAGGAGTTTCCTATGCTGCGCTCGGTCAATCTCCGCTTATCACAATGACTCTCCATATAGGATCAAAGTGATACCTCCTAAATCCTGGTTTTGGATCTATGAGATAGATCTAATTGGATGTTAGGATTCTCACTAGTTGTAGTGAGATGGTATCAATTGATCCTGGGGAGAATCATGGAAAGGTTCCAGAGTGATAAGAACGACTGAATGTCAGTCACAGGCATTGTCTTTACCCTTAGTAAATGGACGGTATGTTAGATGAGTTCCAAGCTAGATACCGTGGCTAACTAGACGATAAAGGATGGATACATCGCTACTTAAGATGCTACCCAAGAGGCTGTCTGGGTGTATATTAGTTCATGAGATGAACTTAGTTCCTCCCATTGTATGACAATGGAGTTGTGGCTTATGCCAAGGAACGTCCGTCCCATCAGTGATCCAGACATATTCTAAGGCAGTGTCACCTGATTATGGAGATGGTTGATCTCCAGGGTGATCAAGGTAAGGAGAGTAGACTCAGAGGACAACACGGCGGATCCACTCACAAAGGCCTTTTCCCAGAGAGAGACTTTTATGGGATGGTTGAGTATGAGATACTACAACTACTGCTATCAGATGGCCCTAGTGCAAGTGGGAGATTGTTAGTTATACGTATGCCCTAGAGGCCATTGCTATACATAGGATGTATATTGTAGTGGATGCTTGGACATATATAGAGAGGACTTTCTTGCTCGACATGATAGTATGCTATCTGGTTGGTCTTTACCTTAACGTGTACAATGATTGTCTCTCTGTTACATGTTGGTAAAGCCCTTAGGATGTATACTTGACTACCTGGACTATGATGCAGATCATACTAATGGGGACATGGCAGTCCATAAGTACATCCTTCAAGGTCCCTAGTCATGGGTGTATTGAGACAGGGCATCGATATACCAGAGTAGACTAGCGTATACCTTCTCGACCCATACAGATGGGCGAAGGATGATCCCATATCCATTGGTGTTTAACATCAGAGATGATATACGGGTGCTCAGTGGAGACTGGGTACACTAGACGGACTCGCCGAGAACTCCCAGATGGTATTATACCTCACGTCAGATGGCAGTTCTCTGGTAACACTGGTACAGAGTAGTCTGTTAACGCGAGATCGTCATAGAGTCTTGTATGATTCCCACTGTGCTTTGATTTCCACCTTACCACGTCCAAGAGGGCATGCAAAACGGTGGTTTTTGGGTACAGTCCCGAATCATATGGAGGCAATGAGCGATAGGAAGGGATTCGTCTCACCCGGTATAGGGAGTTGATGTTGCGCTGTGTTCGATTGGCTATAACCGGAAATCCCTGGCCAGGGTTGCTGAGATTTACTGGTAAATGTTACCAGTAGTTTCTCGAACTGTTATAGACCTCATATCGACATGACTTATCGAGCTATTGGGGTCTGACGTTTACCACCCCTAGGCGAGATATGCGACATATCAGACGACGAGACCGGACTGTACGATAAGTGTTACTGGTTGGATTCACAGGAGTGTGAGCGGGCTTGCTCGTTGATCTTCTGATCGCTTAATACCCGGGTGGCCGTTATGTTTAGCAGACCGCTTGCGGCTTGTGGGTTCTTGATATGATCATCACCTGCTGCCGGCGTATTGACGAGTCTTTAGAGTCCTACACAGAGGTTTCCTGGCTCAAGCGAAACGAAATAGGAGCGCATATGAGATATGTGCGGGACCGAGAATAATACCAGTATGTAATACTGTATTCTATTCTCGCGATTTGTATCATTGGACGGTTATATAAGATATAGCCGGGTTACCGAATCAAGTGTTGATTCGATACATTGATACACTTGATATTTGTCGGTTATATGCAATATGACCGGATCATTAAATCAAGTGTTGATTTAATGATTTAATGTATAATTATATATTTGATATATTACTTTACATTAACTAGTATTGGTTCACTTAAGATGATTTTCTCACTTGATGTGCACATTGTATATATGATATATTTTTGTGCACTTGTTTGTATCATGTTTGATGATACATGCAAACTTGGGTGTGCATGCTTTAAACCATAGTTTAGGTTAATGGTTAAGGTGTTATTTATTTATTTATATATTTATTATGGCAAGAAATAAAATGGTGGCTTATTTTGTTTCATACTTGAAGCTTCATGAAGCTTTGAAAAAGCTTTGACCATTTTGTTTCTTTCCTAAACCTAACCATTACCTAAACCCTAGTTTATTCTCTACATGAGTTTACTATTCCATGGTTGCTAAATGATAAGCATCACTTGAATTTTCAAATTAGATTTTTCATTCTTTTCTTTTCTTCTTCATCTTCTTCATGAGTTGAAGAAAGCAAGCTAGAAAATTCTAGGTGATGAATCCAAGTGAGAAACCCAAATCCAAAGTGAACCCACTTCCTATTTATTCATCCTCTACCACTTGCCATGTTGTATAGGGTGTTTTCTTCACAAGGTTCATGACCAAGTGAAGATGGAGCTTGAGTTTGAGTCGCCTCGACGTAGATCATCTTCGGCATCGAAGTCAATGACCTAGCCCGCTCGTTTCTCCGACGAAACCATCGCTAGAGTCCGGGATCCAATGATCGCAGCGGAGGGACGTCAACACGGAGCCAAGGAAGTGGAGGACCGGATCTACAAAGGTTGTATTTCCATTCACTTAGCAATAAAGTTGTTTATTCGCCTGTTTCGCCTTTACCTCTAGTAACGATCTAATATAGGGTTTCTTTGGCACATGAAAAATTAGAATTTGGCATGGTTGATGCCTTGTGGAACCTCATTAGTGTGCCTAGGAACCCTACACCTTCCTCCTTCTTCAAGCTCTCTTGAGTTTTGTTTTGAGTGAGGAACTTAAAAAGAATGGGTTTTTAAGTGAGTTTACAAACCACATAACCATTCTACACTACCCTAGCCCTTTAGTGTAGAGTGTTTGCTTCATTTTGTGAAGCTAAGAGCCTGATCTGGAAATCTCCGGGTGGATCATCGTAGACGACGAAGGACCTCGAGCGGAGTCGTTCCAAGCTTCGTGTAAAGCCGTAGGAGTCCTAAAGACCGGAGGAGTTGGCTACAAAGGTTGTATTTCCTTTTCCTTTAGCTTAGACTTCTTATTATGTTGATATTACCCTAATCTCTAGTTATGATTCGTAGTTCGTTTTTAATAGCCCTCTTGAATTTAAAAGTTCACTACTTTATGATGTTGCAACCTTACTAGAGGCGCTACTACACACCAACATGGTATCAGAGCATCTCGAAATACGAAGTCTTAGAAAAATCCTGTGTGGGACTCTAAGACTCGTCAATACGCCGTCAGTAGATGATGATCATATCAAAACACCTACAAGCCGCAAGCGGTCAGCCAAACGTAACGGCCACCCCGGTATTGAGCGATCAGAAGAAAACAAGTGAACCCATCAAAACTCCTGTTGAGCCATTGGCAACACTTACCGTACAGTCCGGTATCTTCATCTGATATGCTGCATATCAAATCTAGGGATGGAATCGTCGAGCCCTAATAACTCAATAAGTCATGTCGGTATGGTCTATGACCGGTCGAGAAACTACTGATAACACTTATCAGTAATCTCATCAGCCCTGGCCAGGGACTTCAGGTCAAAGCCAATCGCACATTGCACAACATCAACTCCCAATACCGGGAAAGACGAAACCCCTCCGATCGCTCACTGTCTCTATGTGTCTCGGGACTATAGCCAAAAGCCACCTATTTGCACGACTCGGTAGAGCCGTGGCAGGGTGGAAATCAAAGTACAGTTGGAGAAAACACAAGACTCTATGACGATCTCGGGTCTACAGACTAACCTGTACCAGTGTCACCATAGAACTGCTATCCGATGATAGATATAATACCATATAGGAATTCTCTGTGAGTCCGTTCAATGTACCCAGTCTCCACTGAGCACCCGTATACAATCTTCGATGTCACAACACCAATGGATATGGGATCAAACATCACCCATCATATGGGTCAAGAAACGTACACGCTAATCTACTCTGGAATATCGATGCGCTGTCTCGATATACCTACGACTAGGAACATTTAAGGATATGCTTATAGACCACACATGCCACACTAGTATTATCTTCATCATAGCCATGGAAGTTAAGCAAATATCCTCCGGGCTTTATCAGCATGTATCAAATGAACAGTATCAAGTAAACATGTCTGATAAAGTAAAACCGGATAGCATACTATCATGTCGAGCAAGAAAGTCATATATCAAATATACATATATACATGTCCAAGCATCCACTATACATATAATGGCCTCTAGAGCATACATATATCTAATAGTTGGATCAAAGATCCAACGAACATGATTAAAATCATCAATTAACCAGAATAAAATTCTGTTAAGGAAAGATTCCTCAAAATATTTCCAAACAAAAAGATTGTGCTCTGTAAATCAGAGCACCGTTGGATCAATGATCCAAATCACCAAAAATACAAAATAAATTCTGAGTGGGGAAAGATTTCCCAATCTTGTTAAAAACAAGAAAATTGCCTTCTGTAAATCAGAAGCTCTTGGATCAAAGATCCAACGATGGGGAAATCCCCAAATCAATTGGAGAACAGATCTCCTTAACTGATTGAACAAATCAGCTTTCCTTATATAAATGCCCCAAGACTTCAAGTCTCATATAGAGGAACCCCCTCATAAACTTTGAAAAAAATTCAATGACAAAGAGCAAGCTGTCGAAAGAAGAAGAATTTCCACAAGGTAAATAAACAGAGAGATGAAATCATCTCATATTAAAAGAAAAATTTACTTCTTTTCTAAGATCATAGATCTATAAGACCAAGGTCTTTCACAAAAAGAGATTAAAGTATCTCATCACAAAGAATAGGAAGAAGAACATAATTCTTCTCACAGATCATAGATCTATAAGACAAAGGTCTTTTTACAAAAGAGATCATGAACATCTCATTATAAAAAGGGGGGAGAATAATTCAGTTCTCTTAGAATCACAGATCCATAAAGGAAATGTCTTTCATCAAAATAAGTGATTGAAACATCTCTTATAAAATAAGAACTTTGTTCTTAGAACCCTGAGACAAAGTCTCTTATAAGAGAGAATTTAATTCTCAGAGTGCAGAACTGATCAAAGTTGCATAAAAGAAGAGCCTTAGCGCTCCAATTTAAAAGGAGCGCTTCAGCGCTCCACATCTAGCGCAAAGCGCCGCAGAGCCTTAACGCTCCTAATTTAAAAGAGCCTTAGTGCTCCTAATCTAAAAGAGCCTTAGCGCTCCAAATTTAAAGAAGTGCTCTGCACTCAAGACTGGCGCATAGTGCCAAGCGCGCAACGTGCTCCTCGTGTGTGCGCTACTTAACTGAAAAGCCTTAGCGCTCCTAATTTAAAAGAGCATCAGCGCTCCACATCTAGCGCAAAGCGCTGCAGAGCCTTAGCGCTCCAAATTTAAAGATGCGCTCTGCGCTCAAGACAGGCGCACAGTGCCAAGCGCGCCACGTGCTCCTCACGTGTGCGCTACTTAACAGAAGTGCCCCAGCGCTCCAAATATAGCGTACTGCGCTGCAGCGCCTCAGCGCTCCAAATAGCGCACTGCGCTCATTAACTGGCGCTAGCGCCAAGCGCGCCACGTGTTCCTCATGTGTGCGCTGAAAGAACATAAACTATTCTTTAAGTAAAGCCCTAGAGCTACGATGAATGCTCAGCATTCAATAAAAGACAGAAAGGCTGTCAGAACCCAAATCAATACTCAGCATTGTCAAATGTTTAACATTTTAACATAGTGGGCCGAGCCCAAGTTGTCCATAAACCCCTCATTCAGATTAATTGAACCCATATGCTCATAAATCTCAGATCTTAGTCCCAATTGGACTACACATCTCCCAACCAAAATTAGTTCAAGGGTACATCTCTTCACACCTCTAATATTTGTCGTTGTAATCCTTCAACGTCTTTAGAGAGGTGATGGGTCCCGACAACCAAACATTCCATGGACTGTGGGGTCCTTAAACTCATGGACTATGATGTCCTTAACCTCAGACTGTGGGGTCCTTAAACCCATGGACTATGATGTCCTTAATCTCGGACTGTGAGGTCCTTAAGCCCATAGACTATGATGTCCTTAACCTTGGACTGTGGGGTCCTTAAGCCCATGGACTATGATGTCGTTAACCTTGGACCGTAACGTCCTTAAACTAATTATGGACCGCAATGTCCCTAAACTAAACAATAGAGGCCAAATGCTCTTTTGTTGGATCTAAACGATCCCGTTAAGTTGATCTTAGCCTAAAATTAGACTAACGTATCCTAAACAAACGTTTAAGTTGATCTTAGTCTCAAATGAGACTAACACATCCTTAAACCCAAACCTAAGAAAATACCGATTTGGACTAATCCACGCCCTACGGGCGACAACATAAATTAGTCTCCGTATACAATCCACGGGCAACCAAAAACAAAACAAACACCCATGACACGAAGTGACCATCTGGAGATGGAGAAAGTGGTTACCGTGATGCGGTAGAGTACTTAACTGCAGGGGCTTGCGCCTGCAGGGAAGAGCGTCCCCACAATCAAAAAACCCCTCAACAAGGGGGAATCTGACGAAGTCTTCTACATAGGCCGCATCCGTCTAAACCTCCGATACACTGTGTCATAAATCAACTTGTCATCTTCGAAGAAGTGGACGAATAGCACCAAATAGGATCTGCCCTCGAAATTCAGGCAAGACGAACATACGCGGTCTCGTCTCTGTTTTCGGCGGAGAACACGGATGTTATGAGGAGGGATCGTCGATGTAAAGATTGCCACCTGAACCATACATATTTTCAAAATGACGATTCATATCTTTTAAAAGTGACCGTATGGTTCATGTGTAGATAGATTTACCCATTGATTCTCCATGTTATGTTGGATATTACCCTTCATGATGTAATACCACGTTCCGGTATTTAATGCTATATGATATCATTTGCTCGTACACCTGCACAATTACCATTGATGCGCAGTTAGTGTATATGCCCTAGAGGCCATTACTGTATCATACTAGTTTGTATATTACTTAATGGAAGCTTGGGATATTCACAGTTGTATATACAATCTTGCTCGAAATGGTAGTATGCTACTTGGTTTGTCTCTGCTTTAATATGTGCATGTGTTTCTTTTAGCATATTGCTGGTATACATATTAGTAGAGCCCTTAGGATCTTTGCTTGATTACCAGCGTTGTGATGGCGCTCGCACTCGTGGGAGCTGGGTAATCTATAAGCACATCCTTATACAGGTCCCTGGTCGTTGGACTATCGAGACAGGGCATCGATACTCCGGAGTAGACTAGCGTATGCGCTTCTCATCCCAGTGTGGGAGACGGTCTGTCCCACAGCCGTTAGTACGTCGTACTTGGGATAGTATGCGGGTGCTCGTTAGGTTACGAGTACACTGGACAGGACTCGTCGGGAACTGTTGGTTGGTAATATACCTATCGTCAGTTATCAGTTCCCAGGTGACATGAGTACAGCTTAGTCCGCTGACTTGACACTGTCACTTCGCCTCGAGTGTGTTCCCACTGCACTTTGATTACTACCCTACCACGGCTCAAAGGAGCTGTGCAAACAGGTAGTTTTTGGGTGCAGTCCCGAAGCACTTGGAGGCAGTGACGGTTAGACAGGATTCGTCTCTCCCGGTATTGGGGGTTGACATCGCGCTGTGTCTAGGAGAGCCATTACACGAGTAGTCCCTGGCCAGGGCAAGCGAGATATACTGGTAGGTTTCCAGTGTTATCTCAGGGTGTTCTGGGCTACACTCCGACAC
Source organism: Agapanthus africanus (assembly GCA_030015575.1). Taxonomy (NCBI): domain Eukaryota; kingdom Viridiplantae; phylum Streptophyta; class Magnoliopsida; order Asparagales; family Amaryllidaceae; genus Agapanthus; species Agapanthus africanus. Next base: position 229,636,895 of record CM057344.1, read on the forward strand.
GACTTGTACCGCTATTAGGGGACTGACGTTCACCGCCCCCCTAGGCCCGCCATGCGATGTATCAGACGAACAGACCGGACTGTACGGAGACTGTCACATACAGGCTCAGTAGGAGTGCAGATGGGGTTCACCTCGTCAGTCTTCTTATCGACATCTACCTGGGGACCGTTACGTACAGCTAGTGCCGCTTGCGGTCTGTGGTTAAACCCACTGCCAGCGTAGTGTCGAGTCTTTAGAGTCCCACACAGAGAGCTATTCGCCTTTAGGCAAAACGAGTAGAGGTCGCATGGTTTTGCGACAGGGTTCGTTCGCATCCGCGCACTTGTGCACGTTTGCTGTCCGGACAGTTTTTACTAGCGGGCTTTGGTTTAAGCCGGATCCTAGTATATGATTTGAGATTGGTTTTTCTCAGGGTATTCGTGTTCCTCGGATCACGAATGCGGGTGCGTATGCACAATTGCTTGAGATTGGGGGAGAGGACCTTGTTTAGGGTTAATGGCTTTTGTCATTTTATTAACCCTATTGCTTTTGTGTGTATTATTGTTAATTGATAATTAGCTTAATTATTGTGCATGGTTGTTGTTGTTGACCTATTGACTTCATTGACTTGTTGACCATGGTTGACACTTTGACCATCATCATTTGTTTTGGAAGATGCTCTTTGATCTTTGCAAAATTGAAATGATAATGGTCATTTCATGATTTACCATGACAATTTTCAAGCTAATTATACAATTAAAATTATACACACATATTAGTGAGAAAGGCTCACAAAATAATTCATTCTATCATTTCATTTCTCTCTCTTGCTCATCCTCTCCCTCAAGCTCTCTCCCTCTCATGTGTTGAGAAACAAAAAGCTTGAGAAAAACCCTCTCTTGATCTTCTCTTCTCACTTCTAGGGTTCAAGTCTTAGCATTTCTTGCACTCTAGTTACTCCTAGCTTGGAGTTGAAGCTAAAGGTGGTGGCTTTCAAGTGGATCTTTCTTTGACGGGAGAAGACAAGCAAGGTGAACTCTTTCTACCATACCAAGGAGCAAGGAGAGAAGGACTAAAGACCAAAGGTATAACCTTTCATCACTTAGCTACTTTGTAGTTAGAGTTAGCTAGTTTATGTTTAGCAAAGATCCTCACAAGCATAGTCCATGTTGCCTAAGTCATTAAAAATCCGTTTTTTATTATGTTTTCCGCCTCCCGTAAGCACCGGGATGGGCAACACGGACTTACATGTTACACTTACACAGAATTGCCGGCTCACACACATTCTTCATCGGTAATTGTCATGTCACTTACACAGTATAACTGCCATATCATGAGATAAATCTTAAACATAAAAGTACATTCATTGTTCAATACTATCACTTGACATGCTTGCATGATATACTCGATATGCTCATATTACTACTCTATGTTGAATACATCGTACTTTATGGTTATATACTTGAGATACTGTTTTCATGAGATCTCTGGATTTGGGAACTTCAGTTATATTTCAAAGGGTGATGACGGGGTGATGACGGGGCCCCGTGGCGAATGCGAATGGCATAAGCGTACGTCATATTTTGGTTGTTTTCTGCAATGGTAGGATTAAATGATGGGACGCATTAAAAGAACTAATGCAAGAAATAAACCAAGTAAAAGTCGATTGGAACACTTTGAAAACCACTCGGTTCTTTTCAAAACTAAACTTTTAAACGCGGAGCTTGAACCACTCCTTTTAAAAGCTATCTCGTTCCATCGATTATATCAAGTTCACTACGTTCACGGTTTCGCCAAAACCATTCGTAGCCCTCCGTCATTCCACATGAATGGTCAAAAGTATTCAAGCTATGTATTTTGGCCAAAGTCAAGGCATAGTGATTGGTAGCGTTTGGGTATTCATGTGCAGCATAGATAGATGCGTTGATTTGGGACAGTCGTGCTGCCATTTTGGCCAAAGTCAAGGGTAGGTACGGGTGGGTCCAAATTAACCAGGAGAATGACGGGTAGAACTTGACATGTGACTTATGATATTTTGGCCAAAGTCAAGGTCATAAGAGCATGGGGCAAAAATCCACATCGGGAGTTTCATAAGTACTGAAACTTGCTAGATTTGCATACCATTTGGAGTGTGATGATTCTGGTAGGATTCCTTCGGTTTTATCACGCGATGATATTTGGATCCCGATCCTACTGTGAGTATATGCTACTCCTCGGGAAAACTCTCACTTAACGATCAATGCTATAAACCTAGTAGGTGCCTAGAAAGGTGTTAGCGGGGCTACGCCCACAGGGAAAAGAGGTTACTTAATTAAGGAACTTCGCGAAAGCGTTGGAAAACCTCCCTCGAAGTACCGACACTGGCCTGGCTGAACGGTTAAGCAAGAATTGTACGGTGAGAATGATCCCGGCTAATCCTTTTCTTTACGGTTTGAGAAGGGATTCGAGAGACAGTGGGAGCCATCCAGTTTAGACAAACTAAAAACCACTCTAAACTTGCAAGAGCATCATGCTAAAGTGTTTCTTTTCTCTCTCCTAATTGCAGCGACCATTCAAGATGACCGGACTTAAGTTACTATTAGATAAAAACATATTGACGGGGCCAAACTACAAAGATTGGCTCAGGAATGTCAAGATGGCTATCACTTATGACAAGCTGGGGTATATACTTACCACCAAAGCTCCCCCTGTCCCAGGTCCCACCTCCAGCGTCGCGGATGTTGAAATCCGTAAGACATGGGAGATAGATTGCGCGAGGGCCAGATGCCTCGTACTAGCCTCGATGGACAATGACCATCAGAGGAGGCACGAGAATATGGACCTAGAGTCCATATTTCTCCATACAAAAGAACTGTATGGAGAGCAGTCTCGTATCGCAAGATACGAAGTATCGAAGAAGCTCTTTTCGGCAAGGTTGGCCGTCGGATCATCGGTAGCGGACCACGTGCTTAAGATGATCGGCTACATAGAGGAGCTCGCGGACCTTGGGACCACGTTGGAGAATGAACTCTATACCGATTTGATTCTCCAGTCCCTTCCTTCCACTTACGCCCAGTTCATTCTTAACTTCAACATGCAAGGAAAGGAGGTTGAACTTGCCGAGCTTCTGAACATGTTGAGGACTGCTGAGGGCACCCTACAGAAGGGTAGGGAGACATCCACTTTGTTTGTAGGAGGATCTTCCTCTTCTAGGTCCAGGGCGAAAGCCAAGGGCAAGAAGAAGAAAGCCCCCGCCAAACCAAGAGGCGGTGTCGGTAAAGTGGATACGAAGGGAAAGGGTAAAGCAACAAAGGTAGCGGGGAAGCTGGTGGGGAAGGAAGAATGCTTCTATTGTCACAAAAGTGGTCACTGGAAACAAGATTGCAAGGCTTGGAAAGCCAGAACACAGGATTTGAAGCGAGTTGCAGCTTCAGCTTCAGGTGTGTATGTTATTGAAAATTGTCTATCAATAAACTCTACTTCCTGGGTATTGGATACCGGATCAGGATCTCATATCTGTAATTCTTTGCAGGCGTTGAGAAAGCGTAGAGTTTTGAAGGCAGGTGACATGACCCTCAGAGTTGCGAACGGTGCTAGCATGGATGCTGAGGCCGTGGGGGACTATCACCTGGGATTATCAGATGGACACTTTTTGGTTTTGCGTAGTTGTTATTATGTACCAAATGCAACCTGTAATATCATTTCTGTATCTTTATTATCTAAAGAAGGTTATGAATTTGCATTTGTAAGTAATGTAGTGAACATTCACCTTAATCAAGTGTTGATTGGGTCAGGTACATTGAACAACGGTATATACGTTTTAAACCAACCACAGATTTTCAATATCCAGAATACACACAAAAGAAAGTCTCCAGAAATTAATAAAACTTTCTTATGGCATTGTAGACTGGGTCACATCAATGAGAGAAGATTGACTAAGTTACATACTGAAGGATACTTAGATTCGTTCGAATATCAATCGTATGCAACTTGTCAATCCTGTCTCAAAGGAAAGATGACAAAGGCTCCGTTTTCTGGACACGGAGAAAGAGCGAGCGAGCTCTTGGGACTCGTACACAGCGGCGTGTGCGGTCCAATGTCTACACATGCGCGAAGCGGTTATTCTTACTTCATTACCTTTACGGATGATTTTTCAAGGTACGGTTATGTCTTCTTAATGAAACATAAATCCGAGGCTTTTGAAAAATTCCAGGAATATAAGAATGAAGTAGAAAAACAAACAGGCAAAAGTATCAAGATCCTAAGATCGGATCGAGGAGGAGAATACTTAAGTGCCGAATTCCTGAACTATTTAAAAGAGAATGGAATTCTCTCTCAGCTTACTCCTCCATACACTCCGCAACATAACGGTGTATCGGAGAGACGGAACCGAACCCTATTGGATATGGTACGGTCCATGATGAGTAACGCTGAGTTACCGCGATCGTTCTGGGGGTATGCGCTAGAAACAGCTGCATATCTTTTGAACCGTGTTCCCACTAAGACTGTGCCTACCACACCATATGAGTTATGGAGTGGGAAGAAACCCTATCTTAATCACATTAAGACATGGGGATGTCCAGCTTTTGTAAAAAAGCAGCATGCGGACAAGCTCGAGGCACGCTCAGTACAGTGCAAGTTTGTGGGATATCCAAAGAACTCCAAGGGATATTACTTCTATTACGAAGAGGAACAAAAAGTCCTTGTTTCTCGCCATGCCCACTTTCTAGAACATCAGTTCATAGAAAAAGAACTAAGTGGGAGCGCAATAGAACTGGAAGAAATTCCAGAACCACAAACTATTACTGAAAGTTTAGTGGAACCAGAAAGTTCAAAAGAACAGGACATTCCTATGCCGCTCCGCAGGAGTAGTAGGCAGTCTCATCCGCCCGAGAGATACTACGGTTTTCTCATTGACGGGGATAGAGAAGACTGCATCCTGGATTGTGATGAGCCTACTAGCTTCCAGCAAGCCATTCAGAGCGTCGACTCGGTAAAATGGCTGGATGCAATGCGGACCGAAATGGAGTCCATGTACACCAACAAAGTATGGACGTTGGACATTGCTCCAGATGGGGTAAAACCCGTAGGATGCAAGTGGATCTTCAAAAGGAAGATTGGTGTAGATGGACAGGTTGAGACCTATAAAGCTAGACTGGTAGCAAAGGGTTTTCGTCAGCGACCTGGTTTGGACTATGACGAAACCTTTTCTCCAGAAGCTATGCTGAAATCCATTCGGATCCTTCTTGCCATTGCTGCTTTCCACGATTATGAGATTTGGCAGATGGACGTAAAGACAGCTTTTCTAAATGGTCATTTAGAAGAGTGTGTCTATATGGATCAGCCAGAGGGTTTCATTCAGGGTGGGAGCAGCGGAAAGGTGTGCAAGTTGCTCAAGTCCATTTATGGACTCAAGCAGGCATCGCGGAGTTGGAACATCTGTTTTGATGAGACGGTCAAAGAATTTGGCTTTATCAAAAATCCAGATGAACCATGCATCTATTGTAGATTTGTAGCGAGAACTGTAGTATTCCTCGTTTTATACGTGGATGACATTCTCTTAATAGGAAATGACATTCCTATGCTACAATCTTTCAAGGGGTTCTTGTCACACAGGTTCTCCATGAAAGACCTGGGTGATGCCTCCTACATTCTGGGTATCCGGATCTACCGTGACAGATCCAAGAGGATATTAGGACTCTCGCAGTCCAGGTACATCGACACCATACTGAAGAGATTCAGTATGGAAGATTCCAAGCGCGGTAATCTACCGGCTTGTCACGGGATCACCCTCTCCAAAGAGATGTCTCCCAAGACTGATTTGGAGAGGGATCGCATGTCTATTATACCCTACGCTTCTGCGGTAGGCTCTATAATGTATGCGATGTTGTGTACCAGACCGGATGTGGCTTATGCACTGAGTGTGGTAAGCAGGTATCAGTCAAACCCTGGGGAGAAACATTGGATAGCAGTAAAGAACATTCTCAAGTACCTGAGAAGGACTAAGGAGATGTTCTTGGTGTATGGCGGAAAAGACCTGCAGATTGAGGCCTTTGCTGACTCCAGCTTCCAGAGTGACAAGGATGATTCCAAGTCCATGTCGGGTTTTGTCTTTACCCTCAATGGAGGGGCGGTGTGTTGGAAGAGCTCCAAACAGGAAACCGTTGCTGACTCGACTATGGAAGCGGAATACATCGCTGCATCTGATGCCGCAAAAGAAGCTGTCTGGATAAGGAAGTTCTTGAAAGAACTTCAGGTGGTTCCGTCCATTGTTGACCCAATACCTCTGTATTGCGACAACAACGGGGCTATAGCTTTAGCGAAGGAACCCAGGTCCCATCAGAAATCCCGACACATCTTAAGGTGGTATCACCTGATCAGGGAGATCGTAGATCGCCAGGAGATCGAGGTCCGGAGAGTTGCATCAGAAGATAACACAGCAGATCCATTCACGAAGGCCCTACCCCAGACTCAGTTCGAGCGGCTGATCGAGATGATAGGTCTTCGATACGCCAGTACATGGCCTTAGTGCAAGTGGGAGATTGTTAGTGTATATGCCCTAGAGGCCATTACTGTATCATACGAGTTTGTATATTACTTAATGGAAGCTTGGGATATTCACAGTTGTATATACAATCTTGCTCGAAATGGTAGTATGCTACTTGGTTTGTCTCTGCTTTAATATGTGCATGTGTTTCTTTTAGCATATTGCTGGTATACATATTAGTAGAGCCCTTAGGATCTTTGCTTGATTACCAGCGTTGTGATGGCGCTCGCACTCGTGGGAGCTGGGTAATCTATAAGCACATCCTTATACAGGTCCCTGGTCGTTGGACTATCGAGACAGGGCATCGATACTCCGGAGTAGACTAGCGTATGCGCTTCTCATCCCAGTGTGGGAGACGGTCTGTCCCACAGCCGTTAGTACGTCGTACTTGGGATAGTATGCGGGTGCTCGTTAGGTTACGAGTACACTGGACAGGACTCGTCGGGAACTGTTGGTTGGTAATATACCTATCGTCAGTTATCAGTTCCCAGGTGACATGAGTACAGCTTAGTCCGCTGACTTGACACTGTCACTTCGCCTCGAGTGTGTTCCCACTGCACTTTGATTACTACCCTACCACGGCTCAAAGGAGCTGTGCAAACAGGTAGTTTTTGGGTGCAGTCCCGAAGCACTTGGAGGCAGTGACGGTTAGACAGGATTCGTCTCTCCCGGTATTGGGGGTTGACATCGCGCTGTGTCTAGGAGAGCCATTATACGAGTAGTCCCTGGCCAGGGCAAGCGAGATATACTGGTAGGTTTCCAGTGTTATCTCAGGGTGTTCTGGGCTACACTCCGACACGACTTGTACCGCTATTAGGGGACTGACGTTCACCGCCCCCCTAGGCCCGCCATGCGATGTATCAGACGAACAGACCGGACTGTACGGAGACTGTCACATACAGGCTCAGTAGGAGTGCAGATGGGGTTCACCTCGTCAGTCTTCTTATCGACATCTACCTGGGGACCGTTACGTACAGCTAGTGCCGCTTGCGGTCTGTGGTTAAACCCACTGCCAGCGTAGTGTCGAGTCTTTAGAGTCCCACACAGAGAGCTATTCGCCTTTAGGCAAAACGAGTAGAGGTCGCATGGTTTTGCGACAGGGTTCGTTCGCATCCGCGCACTTGTGCACGTTTGCTGTCCGGACAGTTTTTACTAGCGGGCTTTGGTTTAAGCCGGATCCTAGTATATGATTTGAGATTGGTTTTTCTCAGGGTATTCGTGTTCCTCGGATCACGAATGCGGGTGCGTATGCACAGTTGCTTGAGATTGGGGGAGAGGACCTTGTTTAGGGTTAATGGCTTTTGTCATTTTATTAACCCTATTGCTTTTGTGTGTATTATTGTTAATTGATAATTAGCTTAATTATTGTGCATGGTTGTTGTTGTTGACCTATTGACTTCATTGACTTGTTGACCATGGTTGACACTTTGACCATCATCATTTGTTTTGGAAGATGCTCTTTGATCTTTGCAAAATTGAAATGATAATGGTCATTTCATGATTTACCATGACAATTTTCAAGCTAATTATACAATTAAAATTATACACACATATTAGTGAGAAAGGCTCACAAAATAATTCATTCTATCATTTCATTTCTCTCTCTTGCTCATCCTCTCCCTCAAGCTCTCTCCCTCTCATGTGTTGAGAAACAAAAAGCTTGAGAAAAACCCTCTCTTGATCTTCTCTTCTCACTTCTAGGGTTCAAGTCTTAGCATTTCTTGCACTCTAGTTACTCCTAGCTTGGAGTTGAAGCTAAAGGTGGTGGCTTTCAAGTGGATCTTTCTTTGACGGGAGAAGACAAGCAAGGTGAACTCTTTCTACCATACCTAGGAGCAAGGAGAGAAGGACTAAAGACCAAAGGTATAACCTTTCATCACTTAGCTACTTTGTAGTTAGAGTTAGCTAGTTTATGTTTAGCAAAGATCCTCACAAGCATAGTCCATGTTGCCTAAGTCATTAAAAATCCGTTTTTTATTATGTTTTCCGCCTCCCGTAAGCACCGGGATGGGCAACACGGACTTACATGTTACACTTACACAGAATTGCCGGCTCACACACATTCTTCATCGGTAATTGTCATGTCACTTACACAGTATAACTGCCATATCATGAGATAAATCTTAAACATAAAAGTACATTCATTGTTCAATACTATCACTTGACATGCTTGCATGATATACTCGATATGCTCATATTACTACTCTATGTTGAATACATCGTACTTTATGGTTATATACTTGAGATACTGTTTTCATGAGATCTCTGGATTTGGGAACTTCAGTTATATTTCAAAGGGAATTATGTATTGCTTTAAAATGCGGTTTCTCTTGATATGATATTTCGAGGCGTCCACTATAAGTTTTCTCGGTTCTGAGCTATAATTATACCCGATTTGAGGAGTGGTAGGCACCATCTACGGGTAAATGGTGGACCCGGTGAGGTACCCCCGGGCAAGTAGCTCGAGATGTAAACGATGTGCCTGGCAGGGGAGCACTACCTACCGGTGATAGTTTTTGGCTCGGCGGTTATTTAGAGGATACCGACCGGAGTCGTAAGATGATACGGGCCGATCCGGACTGACGGAGCCCGAGATATGAGGATTTACGTATCGATGCTGAACACGGGTTTCATGATGTTTCGAGTGTCGATGTTGGACACTCAGGTTCCATGATTTTGATCTGTCGTTGATGGACACACGTGGTTGATATCCTCATATATATATACAGGCATATGTTTTCATGATGTTTCGAGTGTCGGTGTAGGACACTCAGGTTCTATGATATTGTTTATGTCGTTGATGGACACGTGGATGATATCCACATGCATACAGGCATATGATGCCGGATGTTTATTTATATATGTCATTGCGTTGACTCGATTGTTAAAATATATGCATTTATGGTCACCCTAGATATTATAGTATTACCTTCAGAATATAGTGACCTAGGAAATCGTTGTTTTATTCGATTTCTACCTGCTGATGTTTTCTACTCACGAGTTGGCAACTCACCCCCGTTGTGCCACAGTTCTTGCAGGTTTGACCGCTTGGGATCAGTTGCGGTATTGCTGGCACACAGCTTCATCCAGGGTGCTTTGCTTTGGTAGGTGAGACACACATTGGATCGTGCCCACTCTCGTACTTTATATTCCGTTGTATCTAGATAAACTCTATCAAATCAAATCAGAAACTAGAAGTTGTATATTGGTAGACCTAGTCAGACTTGGGTATTATACGAGATTTAGAGCGATGGGTTTATGTTTTCTTTCTTGAGTTTTGATGTCTTGCTTATTTATTGTTCTTTCTGGGTTGATTTTCGCCGTTGGGCGTCGTATATATGTTTTTGCGTGGTTGTGATTCCGCCGGTTGGCGAAGAGCTAGCTCCCGCTTGGGGATGCCTATATATTCCTATGTATATGGTTTTGAATCAAAATATACAAGGGAGGTGCTGCCCAAATTTTTATAAAAAGATGGAACATGTTTTCAACTGTAGTATAATCCACTTGCATTTTCATGTCTCGTTAGTTATGCATTTAAAGAAAAACATGATTCATTATACCTTTATTTCAAAACTGCACCCCCACTATTTTCCACAAAAATGATTAGATTTTCTAGGCTTCGGCTTACTTGAACTACGTTATTCCTTTAGACGTTACGTGATTTAAGTGCCGGTCACGTGCTAAATCACGGGTCGTGACAGCTAATCGGCTCCGATCACCGCCTTGCCTTTCCTTACCGCATCTGACGTCTCCGCAACCAATCCTAGAATCAGACAAATATAACACATGGGGCTAAATATTTGATATAACGCGAAAACAAAACGTTACGAAGCAACCGACGCACACTAGCTAAACACACGTGCTCTTGGTGCACAAAACGCACGTGATATCGTCACAAACCACGCCTAGGGGCTGCTATGCATAGCAAATGCCATAACTAGCATCGAGTCGTACGTATCGCGCAATAACAAAACACTCACATAATAGGAAAACGATCCCAGATTTTATTTGGAGCAAAACTAGGAAAATCAAACAAGACCAAACACCCTAAAATACACACAGAGAGCTACCCTAAAACATACAGCACCCCACTGAGCACAGGGGCCGGCGGTGCCAGCAATTTGGCTATTCTTTCCGGGCCAAACTTGTAGAGGTGGGTTCGGGTTTCTATGGTGTACTAAGGGGCCTCTATACAAAACTACTGAATTGTTTGTTTAATTTATAAACTAACGCACTGATAGAAGATTCCAAATATCATTAATCTTAATTAAAACCGTTTTTAAAACATTAATTTAAGACATTAAGGTATTTTAGTGCAAACTTGTTTGATTAATAGGATTATTAGACACTAACCTACTCTTAACTATCCTAATAAGCCATTAACACATTAAACTTAACCTAACCCTCTCTTTAGAATCTAAACATACATTAATTACCACTTAAACACCAAATTAAGACTAACTAAAGCAAGGATTAGTGAAACATGAAGGGAATTTGGTTTCTGTCATGACCCGCAGGGTACGGAACGTGACTGGCACTTAAGTTTACGAAACGTCTAAAGACGTCCGTAAAATAAGTAAGCCAAGGCCCAGAAAACAAAACCAATTAAGCAAAAGAATGAAGGAAAACCAATCCATTGAAAGCGAGTTTATCAAATAAGTCATGTAAAACCCTTTTTAAAAACAATACCAATTTTTCCGAAAATTTCGGCAGAGTCTCCTTTGTAAATACTGGCCCCCAAAATGGGTACAACAAAAATATATATGAATCCAACAAAATAGGGCATCCCCAAGAGGGAGCTAGCTCTTCGCCATAAGGCGGTCACAAATCCCACGCAATATAAAATGACAACAAGCAAAATAATCATAATGAAGCATAAGAAAAATAGCATGTCGACTCAAGTGAGCTCGACCCCAAAATACAGCATAAAAAGTCCACAAACCTTACAGTCTCATCTCTAGGTCAATATACAATAATGCTGGTAGATACAGTAGATGGAGTGTACTAGATACAAAGAATATACAAGGTGGTACAAAAATAATGATATAACCCACCTAGGAGCAAAACCTCGAGTCCAGGCAAAGGAGGCAAAAGAACAAGTGCGCCCACCGCTACTGTACTGACGGAGCGGACCTGCAAAAGGCTGTGGCACAACGGGGATGAGTTGCCAACTCGTGAGTAATAAATAACATCTACAAAGGCTATCGCATGCATGCACACAAGCATCCTAGCATCTAAAATACAGGTATGACTGGATGCACTAGCAGGTGTGTATACAACATCAGTGTACTAATATGTATGCAACATGAATATCTGAGGTCTCAATAGGTATATATAAGAAACATTTTATCTCTTTTTGTTTTTGAAACTCTTTTAGAATGCCAGCATAATACTCAAAGAATCGACGAGAACCGGTGTCCAGCAACGACACCTAAAAGCTGTCTCAAATCTCATAAATCCATGTCATAGTGTCTCTGGCCTCAGCCATCCGGCTGACCCATCTCAATATCAATATCTCATCCTCTCGCGGCCCCGGTCGGTATCCTCTGGATATCCGCCGTGCCCAATGAAGTCACCGGTAGGTAATCCGTCCCCTGCCAGGCTCATCGTCAGCACCACGAGCTTCTTGCCCCGGGGTACCCTACCGGGCCCACCATGTACCCGAGACGGTTCATCCAACTCCTCGAAACGGGTCTCAAAAACCACAGCAAACTCATGGTGGACGACACTTACATCACTAGAAAACCGCAATTTACATGTTTTAAAAATATAATATGTTTAGAAATTTTGCGGCTTCCCCCCCGAAATCCAGAAATATCATAAAATCTCAAGAAATCCTCATAAGTGCATATATCAATGATAATGAATGCATATGGTATCAATAATCAAGTTGCGATGTGTGATTAATAGATTAGGCATGAACAATTAATATGATGAAGTACATGCACATGAATAGCAATCCTACGGTTTCATTTTAAGGAATTAAAGGCAATAGCACAAGTTTAAGTATCAATTAGTAAAAGGTTTAAATTTAAAGGTTATCTAGTGTGGTGGCATAGCAATTACCAGGGTGTGTGTGTAAGTATGAATAGTGCTCGTGCTGCATATAAAAACCCTGGCAATGGTGCAGGTGTCCTATAAAATGGTTTCGTATAGGTATGTCAATATAGGGTATGAATGTAGCAAATAATCATACAGGTATTACACCCCTAATTACTAACATTACTAAGAATCTTTCAAGTTACTAAAACTATCGGGCGGCTTGCGCCATCCAACGATAGTCCCCCGTAGATGTTACATCTACTCACCGGAATCCCTGGCTAGCTGTGTCCAATCACCGCTTTCCCCTTTCGTGCCGCGTCTGACGTCTCCGTGACCGAACCTGGAATTTACATCAATACCAAACATAAGGTTACATATCAAGAACAACGCAAAACCCAAACGAAACTACTAATGTTCACTAGCTAGGTACAACATGCGCAGGGTGCGCGGAACATACGCGAAAATCGCAAAAACTGCCAAAAATCGCCGATTTGGTCGCCCGGCAAAACTAAAACCCGACTACTCAAAAATCCGCACACACGCATCCTAAACGTCATAGGATAAGCCAACACAATCATCAAGATGTCGAAAATAATCCATCACATAATTTTTATAACAAAACTAGTAAGCAGTTACATTCCAAAAATCGGTGCAACATCGCCGATTTGCTACAAAGACTACTATCAAGCTTGAACAACCAACCACACTACAAGCAATCTACAAACACTATAATTACAACACATTAGCAATGATTCAAAACCTATTTTCCATAAACAACCATTACTTGAATTTATAACCTAGCAAATCTTAATCCAAACTATATATGAAAACCTTAAATTAACACTAATTTATAGCCCAATTAGCAAGTTAACCTCCTAGATTAGGTTAGCAAAACAACTAGATAACAAATTAGATTTAATCAACTAAATAATGGTTTCTAAACCCTAATTCAATTCAAACCATTCACTTTAAAAAAAAACAAGATTAGAAATTAGCAATGAAATTTAACACTAAAACAATTTCATTCAAGGAATCAAACCATAAGTATTTAAATGGGTCAAAATTATACCTCAATTTTTTTAGAGATCTAGCATGTGATTTGCCTCTAAGGATGGCTTCCTAGCTCCAAGATTCAAGCAAGAATGGCTAAGGATAAATGATAGCATAAGGATTTTGTTTGAATTTTTGAATAAATTATGGATTTTGATGTGTTTTTTGAAGAAATTTGAAGAAAATGAAAAGAAAAGAGATGAAGAGGAGGGGGAGCAGGTTTCGGCCAGAGAAGAGGTAAGGGGAGGGTGTGGGTGTGTGGGAAAAGTCATTGGTCAACTCCCCCAAAGGTCAATGCACCATACTTCAACAAACTATATTTAAAATAAATTCCTAAACAACCCAATTCAATACATGAAAGAAAAATCATGGTGAGGCCAGAAATTTCTGGACCTGATCAAGGTGGGGCTGTCCTAGGGCTGAGGGAAGAGAGAGAGGGGTTTTACAAAAGAAATTTTATGCAAAAAGACCCCCTACAAGTCAAAAATTGCAAGTTTTAGCTTAAAATTCAATAAATTCGTTTCCTATCATAAAAATTAGTTAAAAATCAAAATAAAATACTAAAAATTTATGTTACAACCAGATTTTAATTAACATAATTTTAAAGATTAAAATTAGCCCGGAAAAATTTGTATTTATCGCTAAATTAATGTATTTTCTTACCGGCTTAAAATAATATTAAAAAATTGAAAAATTAGGGAAAATTTTTAAGCGACCAGAATTTCATAATTAACTCATTAGCTACTAAAAACAAGCAATTACCTATCCATTTTAGGTATAATTAGCCCTAAACTGCAAAATAACAAAAAAGACGGTTTTCGGAAAAATACCGAATTTTCACCGATTTTCAGGAAACACCAAAACGACTTTTCAAGATGCTACAGTCTTCCCCCCTTAAAGAAATTCGGTCCCCGAATTTAAAAAAAAATAACTACGCGTACCTTCAAAGAGATGGGGATATTTCTTCCTCATCTCGCCCTCGGTCTCCCAGGTAACCTCCTCGCTGCTCGGGCTACGCCAAAGGACCTTGACGGTTGGTATAATCTTCGACCTCAACTTCTTCACCTGCCGATCCAGGATGGCCACCGGCTGCTCTGCAAAAGAAAGGTCGCGCTCTAGCTGGACTGTCGGGTGCTGAATCGCATGCGAAGGGTCGTGAAGGTACTTGCGGAGCATCGAAACATGGAAGACGTGGTGAACATCGGGAAAGCTGGGAGGAAGAGCCAAACGATATGCAACTGCGCCGACACGCTCAAGGATCTCGAAGGGACCTACGAATCTAGGGCTAAGCTTCCCCTTTTGCCCAAAACGCATCACGCCCTTCATCGGAGAGACTTTCAGAAAAACATGGTCGCCAACTGCGAACTCTAATCTGCGACGGCGCCTGTCTGCATAGGATTTCTGTCTGCTCTGAGCTGCCCTCATCCGGTCTTGAATCAACTGTATCTTCGCTGTCGTCTCCTCAACAAGTTACGGCCCCAAAATACTGCTCTCGCTGAGCTCTGTCCAACAAACGGGCCATCTGCATCTCCTCCCATACAATGCCTCGAAAGGTGCCATCTGAATAGTATCCTGGAAGCTGTTGTTGTAGGAGAACTCCACTAGAGGTAAATGACGATCCCACCTACCACCAAAGTCTAAAACGCACGCTCTGAGCATGTCCTCGAGAGTCTGAATGGTCCTCTCTGACTGTCCGTCGGTCTGCGGATGAAACGCTGTGCTGAAGCTCAAACGAGTGCCCAAAGCCTCCTGAAGTCTCTGCCAAAGTCGGCTGGTGAACTGAGTGCCTCGATCTGACACGATACATGCCGGTACGCCATGCAACCGCACGATCTCGTCGATGTAGAGCTGAGCATACTGAGCGAAGCTGAAAGTGGTCTTCACTGGTAGGAAGTGAGCCGCTTTCGTCAATCTATCCACGATCACCCAGATGGAGTCGTACCCTCGACTGGTCCTGGGTAGACCCACAACGAAATCCATCGAAATCTGCTCCCATTTCCACTCTGGAATGGGTAACGGCTGTAGCTCTCCTGCGGGCCTCTGGTGCTCGGCCTTGACTTGCTGACAAGTCAGGCATCTCGAAACGAACTCCGCAATGTCCCTCTTCATCCCGTCCCACCAGTAGGTCTCTCTCATATCATGGTACATCTTGGTGGAACCGGGGTGGACACTATACACTGATCGGTGTGCCTCCTCAAGAATGTCGCGCCGCAATCCATCAGCATCTGGTAGCACAGTCTGGATCCATATCGTAAAATCCCCTGATCGTCAATCACAAACTCGGAAAATCTGCCCTGTCCCATCTGTGCCATGATCTCTGAGCAACGGTCGTCACTGCTCTGTGCCTCATATATACGGTCAAGCAACTGTGGGCGTGCACGAACATACGCGAGCTGTCCCCCTGTCTGAGTGAACTCGAACTCCACTCGGCTGTCGCATAAAATCTGCCAATCTGCTGACGACTGCCTCTGCACTGCGCGCAAACACGATAGACTACCCCCGGGCCTCCTGCTCAATGCATCTGCCACTACATTCGCCTTGCCTGGGTGATATAAGATCTCGCAGTCGTAGTCTTTCACCAACTCCATCCAACGACGCTGTCTGAGATTCAGGTCTCGCTGCTGAAATATGTACTTTAAGCTCTTGTGATCGGTGAATATCTGACACGACTCGCCGTATAGGTAATGTCGCCAAATCTTCAGTGCAAAGACCACTGCAGCCATCTCCAAATCATGAGTGGGATAGTTCTGTTCATGCTTCTTCAACTGCCGAGAAGCATAAGCGATCACCCGGCCATGCTGCATCAATACGCATCCTAATCCCACTCGCGAAGCATCACAGTAGACAACAAATCCGCCTGATCCCGAAGGCAAAGATAATACCGGCGCCGTAGTCAAACAAGTCCGTAGCTGCTGAAAACTGCGCTCGCACTCCTCTGTCCAGACGAAAGGAACTCCCTTCCGGGTCAAACCGGTCAACGGTGAAGCTATACGGGAGAAGTCCTGAACAAAACGCCTGTAGTAGCCCGCCAGGCCTAGAAAACTACGGATCTCAGTAACCGATGTAGGTCGGGGCCACTGCTGAACAGCCTCAATCTTCTTCGGGTCCACACAAATGCCGTCTCTCGTAACCACGTGACCCAAGAATCCGACGCTGTCCAGCCAGAATGCACACTTGGAGAACTTTGCGAACAGCTGGTGCTCCCTCAGAGTCTGTAACGTAATCCGCAAGTGCTGCTCGTGCTCTTCTCTGCTCCGGGAGTACACCAAGATATCGTCGATAAACACGATGATGAACAAGTCAAGATATGGCCTGAATGTACGGTTCATCAAATCCATGAATGCTGCTGGGGCGTTGGTGAGTCCGAACGACATCACCAAAAACTCGTAGTGGCCGTAGCGCGTGCGGAAAGCTGTCCTCGGTATATCCTCCTGTCGAACTCGCAGCTGATGGTATCCTGATCGCAAGTCGATCCTCGAAAAATACCCCGCACCCTGAAGCTGGTCGAACAAATCATCAATGCGCGGCAACGGATATCTATTCCGAACGGTAACTCTGTTCAGCTGGCGGTAGTCGATACATAAGCGCAAACTTCCATCCCTCTTCTTGACAAACAGGACCGGAGCACCCCACGGAGAAACATTCGGTCGAATAAGCCCCTTATCTAACAAATCCTGCAACTGATCCTTCAGCTCTCGAAACTCTGCCGGGGCCATCCGATAAGGCGGTATAGAAATAGGCCCCGAACCGGGAATCAAATCAATGCAGAACTCAACATCGCGCTCAGGCGGTAGCCCAGGTAGCTCATCAGGGAAAACATCAGGGAACTCACAAACTACCGGGACCTGGTCTAACGGAACCTCTGCAGCTCGAGTATCACAAATAAACGCTAAGAATCCCTGACATCCCTTCCGCAAGAGCTGACCAGCGCGAAGAGACGAAATTAAGCTGGGAAGGGTAACACTGCGGTCTCCCTGAATAACGAGGACTGGCTCTCCCGGAAAGCTAAATCTGACTACCTTCTCACGGCAGTCCACCGAAGCATAACAAGTGGATAGCCAATCCATGCCCAGAAGCACATCAAAGTCCAACATATCGAGGAGTATCAAATCAACTGATGAATCCCTCTCCCCGATACGAACGGAACACAAACGAAATAAAAAACGAGCGACAAACGACTCGCCTACCGGAGTACTAACAACAAGCGGATGATCTAACGACGATGACTCACGGCCCAACATCGGTGCAAAGTGTGTAGATACGTACGAATGTATGGAACCTGGGTCGAATAATACCCGTGCGTCGAAAGCACAAACTGGCAAGGTACCTGTCACAACGGCATTGGATGCCTGCACATCCTGCGGTGTCAAAGCAAAAACTCGGGCCTGTCCTCCACCGATAGCGGGCTGACCTCGACCTCGGCCTCTGCCTCCTCGTCCTCTCTGAACAGGACCGCCGCGTCCACGGCCTCTGGGTGCACCTAACTGGCGTGGAGCATCGCCGGTGGTAGGAAGTAGGGCTCTCTGAGGAGGGGGTGGTGATGGCGGTAGGGTCACATGCGGAACTGTCGCTGCTCCCTGTCGTCTCGCCGGACAGTCTCTGACAAGATGGTGCAAACTCCCGCACCCAAAACACCCTGGCGACGGCTGCTGTCCCTGTGGATAAGAACCATATAACTGTCCCCGCCCAAATCCTCTGCCAGGCCTATCTCTCGGAAAGAATCTGGCGCGCTGCCTCTGAGACGGTATCTCGGTGCGAATCCTCTTCGGCCCAGAAACGGCCGAAGTCTGTGATATGCGTGCCTCCATCCGCAATGCCGTATCCATAGCAGCTGAATAAGTGTCGTAGTGCTGGGCGCCAATGGCAAGATATAGCTGGGCATCAAGTCCCTGTACGAACCTCTTCACCATCTTCTCCTCGGTATCCACCAAATACTGAGCGTATCGGGATAACTGTGTAAACTGGATGTCATACTCAGACACCGTCATCCCAGGTGTCTTGACTAAGGCCTCGAAGCTACGAGCTCTGGCGTCACGAACGCTCTCTGGAAGGAAACGGGCTAGAAAGACCGCTGTAAACTCGACCCAAGTCATAGGCGGCAGACCAGCAGCTCGACCTCTCAAGACTGACTCCCACCAAGTCTGCGCGAGACCCTCTAGTCGGAAACTCGCAAGCTCTACCCATCGATCATCCGAACATCTCAGCGAACGGCAGATCCTGGGTAAACTGTCATGGAACGTCTGTGGGTCCTCCGCTGCCTCGGTGCCGGTGAATACTGGAGGTTTCAGCCTCATGAAATCCTGTAGTGAAACCGGAATGGCTACGGTGGTAGTAGTAGGAGCAGGTATCATGGTCGTCTGTGATGTAGTAGGTACGTCATCCGGCCTCGGTGTATGACTGGCTGCAACTAGGGATCCTACCATCTGACGTAGCTCCTGCATGCCTCCCATCATCTGTCGCAACTCCTCCATACCAGTCTCGAGCCTATCCATACGGCCTGGGGAAGGTGGATCGGTCTGTCCCTGCGGCGTAGGCATACCACCCTGCTCAGTCCTAGTCTCGGACGAGCCAGCTCGAATCTCGTCTCTGGCGGCAGCCCTCTGTGCCCTCATAGCCTTCGGCGGCATAGTGGCTGTTACAGGAAAATGGATAGTAAGAACAGTGCAATAGGATCATAGGATACACGGAATTGAAGAAGGAATTTTCAAGCAAGTATATCCTAAAGTCACTTAGGCGGAGTACCGTATCGTAAGTATGCCGCGGACATACACACACTACGTTACCCTACTTAAGTCACTTACTCCATCTACCAAGGGTCATCCTACACTCAAAAAGGTAAAACCTATCGCTCTGATACCAACTTTGTCACGACCCGCAGGGTACGGAACGTGACTGGCACTTAAGTTTACGAAACGTCTAAAGACGTCCGTAAAATAAGTAAGCCAAGGCCCAGAAAACAAAACCAATTAAGAAAAAGAATGAAGGAAAACCAATCCATTGAAAGCGAGTTTATCAAATAAGTCATGTAAAACCCTTTTTAAAAACAATACCAATTTTTCCGAAAATTTCGGCAGAGTCTCCTTTGTAAATACTGGCCCCCAAAATGGGTACAACAAAAATATATATGAATCCAACAAAATAGGGCATCTCCAAGCGGGAGCTAGCTCTTCGCCATAAGGCGGTCACAAATCCCACGCAATATAAAATGACAACAAGCAAAATAATCATAATGAAGCATAAGAAAAACAGCATGTCGACTCAAGTGAGCTCGACCCCAAAATACAGCATAAAAAGTCCACAAACCTTACAGTCTCATCTCTAGGTCAATATACAATAATGCTGGTAGATACAGTAGATGGAGTGTACTAGATACAAAGAATATACAAGGTGGTACAAAAATAATGATATAACCCACCTAGGAGCAAAACCTCGAGTCCAGGCAAAGGAGGCAAAAGAACAAGTGCGCCCGCCGCTACTGTACTGACGGAGCGGACCTGCAAAAGGCTGTGGCACAACGGGGATGAGTTGCCAACTCGTGAGTAATAAATAACATCTACAAAGGCTATCGCATGCATGCACACAAGCATCCTAGCATCTAAAATACAGGTATGACTGGATGCACTAGCAGGTGTGTATACAACATCAGTGTACTAATATGTATGCAACATGAATATCTGAGGTCTCAATAGGTATATATAAGAAACATTTTATCTCTTTTTGTTTTTGAAACTCTTTTAGAATTCCAGCATAATACTCAAAGAATCGACGAGAACCGGGGTCCAGCAACGACACCTAAAAGCTGTCTCAAATCTCATAAATCCATGTCATAGTATCTCTGGCCTCAGCCATCCGGCTGACCCATCTCAATATCAATATCTCATCCTCTCGTGACCCCGGTCGGTATCCTCTGGATATCCGCCGTGCCCAATGAAGTCACCGGTAGGTAATCCGTCCCCTGCCAGGCTCATCGTCAGCACCACGAGCTTCTTGCCCCGGGGTACCCTACCGGGCCTACCATGTACCCGAGACGGTTCATCCAACTCCTCGAAACGGGTCTCAAAAACCACAGCAAACTCATGGTGGACGACACTTACATCACTAGAAAACCGCAATTTACATGTTTTAAAAATATAATATGTTTAGAAATTTTGCGGCTTCCCCCCCGAAATCCAGAAATATCATAAAATCTCAAGAAATCCTCATAAGTGCATATATCAATGATAATGAATGCATATGGTATCAATAATCAAGTTGCGATGTGTGATTAATAGATTAGGCATGAACAATTAATATGATGAAGTACATGCACATGAATAGCAATCCTACGGTTTCATTTTAAGGAATTAAAGGCAATAGCACAAGTTTAAGTATCAATTAGTAAAAGGTTTAAATTTAAAGGTTATCTAGTGTGGTGGCATGGCAATTACCAGGGTGTGTGTGTAAGCATGAATAGTGCTCGTGCTGCATATAAAAACCCTGGCAATGGTGCAGGTGTCCTATAAAATGGTTTCGTATAGGTATGTCAATATAGGGTATGAATGTAGCAAATAATCATACAGGTATTACACCCCTAATTACTAACATTACTAAGAATCTTTCAAGTTACTAAAACTATCGGGCGGCTTGCGCCATCCAACGATAGTCCCCCGTAGATGTTACATCTACTCACCGGAATCCCTGGCTAGCTGTGTCCAATCACCGCTTTCCCCTTTCGTGCCGCGTCTGACGTCTCCGCGACCGAACCTGGAATTTACATCAATACCAAACATAAGGTTACATATCAAGAACGACGCAAAACCCAAACGAAACTACTAATGTTCACTAGCTAGGTACAGCGTGCGCAGGGTGCGCGGAACATACGCGAAAATCGCAAAAACTGCCAAAAATCGCCGATTTGGTCGCCCGGCAAAACTAAAACCCGACTACTCAAAAATCCGCACACACGCATCCTAAACGTCATAGGATAAGCCAACACAATCATCAAGATGTCGAAAATAATCCATCACATAATTTTTATAACAAAACTAGTAAGCAGTTACATTCCAAAAATCGGTGCAACATCGCCGATTTGCTACAAAGACTACTATCAAGCTTGAACAACCAACCACACTACAAGCAATCTACAAACACTATAATTACAACACATTAGCAATGATTCAAAACCTATTTTCCATAAACAACCATTACTTGAATTTATAACCTAGCAAATCTTAATCCAAACTATATATGAAAACCTTAAATTAACACTAATTTATAGCCCAATTAGCAAGTTAACCTCCTATATTAGGTTAGCAAAACAACTAGATAACAAATTAGATTTAATCAACTAAATAATGGTTTCTAAACCCTAATTCAATTCAAACCATTCACTTTAAAAAAAAAACAAGATTAGAAATTAGCAATGAAATTTAACACTAAAACAATTTCATTCAAGGAATCAAACCATAAGTATTTAAATGGGTCAAAATTATACCTCAATTTTTTTAGAGATCTAGCATGTGATTTGCCTCTAAGGATGGCTTCCTAGCTCCAAGATTCAAGCAAGAATGGCTAAGGATAAATGATAGCATAAGGATTTTGTTTGAATTTTTGAATAAATTGTGGATTTTGATGTGTTTTTTGAAGAAATTTGAAGAAAATGAAAAGAAAAGAGATGAAGAGGAGGGGGAGCAGGTTTCGGCCAGAGAAGAGGTAAGGGGAGGGTGTGGGTGTGTAGGAAAAGTCATTGGTCAACTCCCCCAAAGGTCAATGCACCATACTTCAACAAACTATATTTAAAATAAATTCCTAAACAACCCAATTCAACACATGAAAGAAAAATCATGGTGAGGCCAGAAATTTCTGGACCTGATCAAGGTGGGGCTGTCCTAGGGCTGAGGGAAGAGAGAGAGGGGTTTTACAAAAGAAATTTTATGCAAAAAGACCCCCTACAAGTCAAAAATTGCAAGTTTTAGCTTAAAATTCAATAAATTCGTTTCCTATCATAAAAATTAGTTAAAAATCAAAATAAAATACTAAAAATTTATGTTACAACTAGATTTTAATTAATATAATTTTAAAGATTAAAATTAGCCCGGAAAAATTTGTATTTATCGCTAAATTAATGTATTTTCTTACCGGCTTAAAATAATATTAAAAAATTGAAAAATTAGGGAAAATTTTTAAACGACCAGAATTTCATAATTAACTCATTAGCTACTAAAAACAAGCAATTACCTATCCATTTTAGGTATAATTAGCCCTAAACTGCAAAATAACAAAATAGACGATTTTCGGAAAAATACCGAATTTTCACCGATTTTCAGGAAAACACCAAAACGGCTTTTCAAGACGCTACAGTTTCATACCTCAAAGATTAGTAGAAGATCCTTCTTAAAGAGATTTGCCTCCAAAAGAAAGTCTTGCTTGAAGGAAACTCTAGAAGAGGTTTTGAAATAGGATTTTGAAGTGATATTTCTGGATTTTGTTGTGATTGATGATGATTAGTGTAGTGTTTTAGTGAGGTAGAGAGAGAGGTTTTAACAAAGGAAGAAGAAGAAAAGAGAATGAGAGTGAGATGAAGGGAGAAATATCTAGAAAGTGTGAGAAAGAGAGAACCCTTGCCATAGCCATTATGCACCATGCCTCAATTAAATTTTATTTTTTCATTTTCTCTTTTCTACAAAATTCTAGAACCATCTTTATTTCTTATTCTCTTTTTAAAAAAAACATGTTACAAATTGTGGTTAAGTAGCCATGGTTGCATAACAAGTATTACCCTATACTAATCTATGATTAACACTAGATTAGTATGTGTGTGCATGTTTAAATTAATTTAATAATTAAGGAAAATAATTAAGTGAACAAGTAATTAAATAAATAAATAATAAATACCAATAAATTAAGCATTTACATAATTAAAATAGTTATATTTAAGTCTATAAAGAAAAAAATTATTACTTGGTTTAGTAGCAAAGCACATGTTAAAACTCTAATTAACATATAATTAACCTAAACGAATTTTCAAAGCGTTACAATCTCCCCCCCCCCTTAAAGAAATTCGGTCCCCGAATTCAAAAATCTAACTACGCATACCTTCGAAGAGATGGGGAAATTTCATCCGCATCTCGTCCTTAGCTTCCAAGGTGACCTCGTCGCTGTTCGGGCCATGCCAAAGAACCTTTACGAACGGTAAGAACTTTGACCTCAGTTTCATGACCCGCCGATCCAGAATGACTATCGGCTGCTCGGTGAAAGAAAGGTTGTGCACTAGCTGGATCGTCTGGTGTTGGATTACGTGGGAGGGGTCATGAAGGTACTTGCGGAGTATCGATATATGAAACACGGGGTGAACATCTGGGAAACTGGGTGGAAGAACCAAACAATAAGCAACTGTACCAACTCGCTCGAGAATCTCGAAGGGACCCACATATCTGGGACTAAGCTTCCCTTTCTTCCCGAATCTCAACACGCCCTTTATTGGAGAAACAAGCAAGAAAACATGATCACCTACGGTGAACTCCAGTTTGCGACGACGTCGATCAACATAAGATTTCTGCCTGCTCTGGACCGCTCTCATCCTATCCCGGATCAACTGGGTCTTCTCTGTCGTCTCCTGCATAAGTTGTGGTCCCAAAATACTGCTCTCACTGAGCTTTGTCCAACAAACTGATGATCGACATCTCCTCCTATATAATGCCTCGACGGGTGCCATCTGAATCATCTCCTTGAAGATGTTATTGTAGAAGAACTCAATCAAGGGTAAGTGAAGATCCCAACTACCACCAAAATCTAGAACACAAGCTCGAAGTATGTCCTCAAGAGTCTGTATGGTCCGCTCTGACTGACCATCGGTCTGCGGATGGAAAGCTATACTGAAACTCAATCAGGTGCCCAAAGCCTCCTGAAGTTTCTGCCAAGGGCGGCTGGTGAGCTGAGTGCCTCTATCGGACACAACGCAAGTCGGAACGCCATGTAGTCACACAATCTCATCGATATATATCTGAGCATACTGAGCGAATCTGAAAGTGGTCTTCATTGGAAGAAAGTGAGCCGCTTTCGTCAACCGGTCTACGATCACCCAAATAGATTCATACCCTCGACTGGTCCTAGGTAGACCCACGATGAAATCCATAGAGATCTACTCCCATTTCCACTCCGGAATTGGCAAAAGCTGTAACTCTCCTGCCGGTCTCTGATGCTCAGCCTTGACTTGCTGGCAAGTCAGGTATCTCGAAATGAAATCTGTGACATCTCTCTTCATCCTTTCCCACTAGTAGACATCTCTTAAGTCATGATACATCTTGGTGGAACCCGGATGAACACTATATGCTGACTAATGCGCCTCCTCTAAAATCTCGCGTCTCAGCCCCTCGAAATCTGGCACACATAGTCAAGTCCCCAATCATAGCACTCCCTGGTCATCAATCACGAACTTTGAATCTCTGCCCTGTCGAAGCTGCTCCATGATCTATGACAAACAAGCATCGCCGGACTGTGCCTCAGGGATACGGTCAAGTAACTTTGGATGGGCACGGACATGAGCAAGCTGTCCTCCAGCCAAAGTAAACTCAAATTGTACTCGGCTGTAACATAGAATCTGCCAATCTGCAGAAGACTGTCTCTGGACTGCGCTCACATAGGACAAGCTACCTCCGGGCCTCCGACTCAAAGCATCTGCCACAACATTCGCCTTGCCTGGATGATAAAGAATCTCGCATTCATAGTCCTTCACGAGCTCCACCCAATGGCACTGTCTCAAATTCAGATCTCGCTGCTGAAAGATGTACTTTAAGCTCTTGTGGTCTGTGAATATCTGGCATGACTCGCCGTATAAGTAGTGTCTCCAGATCTTGAGTGCAAAAACCACCGCATCCATCTCTAAGTCATGAGTGGGATAATTCTTCCAATGCTTCTTCAACTATCGAAAAGCATAAGCGACAACCCTGCCGTGCTGCATCAACACATAGCCTAGCCCCACTCTAGAAGCATCGCAATAGACAATAAAACCACCTAACCCTGAAGGCAAGGATAAAACTGGCGCAGTAGTCATATAAGTCTTCAACTGCTGAAAGCTCTGCTCGCATGCCTCGGTCCAAAGAAAAGGAACTCCATTAAGGGTCAATCCGGTAGCGGTTCGACGATACGAGAAAAATCCTGTACAAAGCGTCAGTAGTAACCGGCCAAACCCAAGAAGCTACGAACCTTCGTCACTGATACAGGTCTTGGCCAGCGCCGAACGGCCTCGATCTTCTTCGGGTCCGCACGTATGCCTCTCATAACCACGTGACCCAAGAAGTCAACACTATTCATCCAGAAAGCACACTTGGAGAATTTAGTGAACAGCTGGTGCTCTCTCAAAGTCTGCAATATGATTCTCAAATGCTGCTCATGCTCCTCTCGACTCTGGGAGTATACTAAAATGTCATCAATGAACACGATAATAAACTGATCAAGAAACGTCCTGAATTTGCGGTTCATCAAATCCATGAACGCTGCTAGGGAATTGGTGAGCCCGAACGACATCAACAAAATACTCTTAATGCCCGTAACACGTACGAAAAGTAGTCTTCGGATTATCATCCTTCTGAACCCGCAACTGATGATAACCTCACCGTAAGTCCATCTTTGAGAAATGTCCCGCACCCTGGAGCTGACCAAACAAATCGTCAATACGAGATAAGGGATATCTATTCTGCATAGTCACTCGATTCAACTGACGATAATCGATGCATAATCTCATATTGGCGTCCTTCTTCTTGACGAACAGGACATGAGCTCCCTAAGGTGACATACTCGGATGAATAAGCCCTTTATCCAGCAATTCTTGCAACTGATCCTTCAGCTCTTTAAGCTCGCCGGGGCCATCCGATAAGGCGGTATAGAAATAGGCCCCGTGCCGGGGATCAATTCAATGCAAAACTCGATATCGCGCTCTGGCGGCAATCCAGGAAGCTCGTCAGGAAAGACATCAGGAAATTCCCTCACAATCGGGACCTTGTCTAACGGGACCTCTGCGGCTCCGGCATCATGAGCATACGCCAAAAATCCCTTACATCCTTTCCTCAAGAGCAGACTAGCGCGAAGAGAAGAAATCAAACTGGGAAGGGTGGCACTACGGTCTCCCTGAATAACAAGAACTGGCTCACCCGGAAAAATAAATCTAACTGCCTTCTCACAGCAGTCCATGGACGCATAGCAAGTGGCTAGCCAGTCCATGCCTAGAAGAACGTCAAAGTCTAAGATATCGAGGAGAATCAAGTCAACAGAAGAATCCATATCCCCGATACGAACAGAACACGATCGAAATACATGTCAAGCGACAAAAGACTCACCTACGGGAGTAATAACAACAAGTGGCTGATCTAGCAAAGACGACTCTCAGCCCAACCTCGGTGCAAAGTGTGTAGATACATAAGAATGTGTGGAACCTGGGTCGAATAATACCCGTGCGTCGAAAGAACATACTGGAAGAGTACCTATCACAACGGCATTGGATGCCTGTGCATCCTGAGGAGTCAAAGCGAACACTCGGGCATGTCCCCGACCAGTAGGCGGCTGTCCTCTGCCTATGCCACCTCGTCCTCTCTGAACAGGACCGCCACGCCCACGGCCTCTAGGAGCATATGCCTGGCATGGAGCATCAATAGGTGTAGGAGGTAAAACTCTTGGAGGAAGGGTGAAGGTGGTAAAGTCATATGTGGAACATTCGCCGCGCCCTGGAGCCTCACAGTACAATCTTTGATGCGGTGATACTGACTCCCACACCGAAAACATCCCGGCGATGATTGCTGACCCTGTGGGTAAGAGCCATATAACTGAACTCGTCTCAATCCTCTGCCGCCGCCACGGCCTAGAAAGAATCCGCCACGGCCTCTGCCTGTCATGTCTCTGCCCAACCGCACTGGAGCTGATATACCTGTATGAATCATCTTCGGCGCTGTAGCCTAGAAAATACGCTCCTCCACTAAAATGGCAGCGTCTATCACTGCTGCGTATGTGTCAAAGTGTTGTGCGCCGATAGCAAGAAACAACTGCGTGTCAAGTCTCCGTACGAACCTCTTTATGCGTTTCTCTTCGGTGTCCACCAAGTAAGGAGCATATCGGGACAACTGAGTAAACTGGATGTCATACTTGGACACTGTCATCCCAGGAGTCTTTTGCAAAGACTCAAAACTACAAGCTCGATCATCTCGGACACTCTCCAAAAGGAAACGATCAAGAAACACAGCTGTGAACTCATCCCAGGTCATTGGAGGTCGATCTGCAACTTAGCCTCTCTCAACTGACTCGCACCACGTCTGAGCTGTTAGTGATATATGCCCTAGAGACCATTATTGTATCATACTGTATTGTATATTACTTAATGGAAGCTTGTGATATACACGGATATAATAACAATCTTGCTCGAAATGGTAGTATGCTACCTGGTTTGTTTCTGCCCCGATATGTGCATGACTTTTTGCATATCTCTTATATATATTGGTAGAGCCCTTAGGATCTTTGCTTGACTACCAGCGTTGTGATGGCAGTCACACTAATGGGGGTTGGGTAGTCTATAAGCACATCCTTATACAGGTCCCTAGTGATAGGATTATCGAGACAGAGCATCGATACTCCAGAGTAGACTAGTGTATACGCTTCTCATCCCAGCATGGGAGATGTTCTGTCCCATAGCCATTAGTACGTCGCACTGGAGATGGCATTCAGGTGCTCATTAGGTTATGAGTTACACTGGATGGACTCATAGGGAACTGTTGGTCGGTAATATACCTATCGTCAGATAGCAGTTCTCACGTGACATGAGTGCAGCATAGTCCGTTGACTCAACACTGCTGCTTCGCCTCGAGTGTGTTCCCACTGTTCTTAGATTACTACCCTACCACAGCTCTACTGATTCGTGCAAATAGGTAGTAGTTGGGTACAGTCCCGAAGCACTTGGAGGCAGTGGTGATTAGATAGGATTCGTCTCTCCCGGTATTGGGGGTCGATATCGCGTTGTGTTCGGAAAGCCATTTCACAAGTCCCTGGCCAGGGAAAGTGAGATTTACTGGTAGGTTCTCCAGTAGTTTCTCATGGTGTTTTGGGCTCTACCCTGGCATGACTTATTACGTTATTAAGGGTCTGACGGCTACCGCCCCCTAGGCCCGATATGCGATACTCTTAATGAACAGACCGAACTGTACGAAGATTGTCATAGACAGGCTCAATAAGAGTTCGGATGAGTTATTCTCATCGGCCTTCTTATCGACTTATACATGGGGGCCATTACGTGCAGCTAGTACCGCTTGCGGCCTGTGGTGAAACCCACTGCCAGCGTAGTGTCGAGTCTTTAGAGTCCCACACAGAGGGTTTCCCTACATCGGGCAAAAGATGTAGAGGTCGTACGGTTTTACGACAGGGTTCGATCACGTGCGTGTACTTATGCACGCATGATGATTCGGACAGATAATACTAGTGTACTTTGGTTTAAGCCGGATACTAGTATCGTACTGATGGATTATTTTCGTCTCTTTTGTATTCTTATTTTTCGGAATACGGATATGGGTATGTATGTACACTAGAGGGGCATTTTTGTAATTTACTCAAAGATGTTTCTAGAAGATTAATCCTCATATTATCTATTAATCATTTATGTTAAATGGTTATTGTTTTATGAGGTGGAAGAAATGAGGTGGAATTATGCATTATTTTGAGCATGGCTCTCAGTGACACATGGAGTATTTTCACCCCATGACTCACTAAGGTGATTATTGAACCTTTCTCATTTTGTAAATAGGTTTATTCTATGAGAAAGAAAGAGAGAGTTCAGTTTACACCAAGGAGTTCATTCTCAATTTTATGCTAAGTTCTCACCAGCCTTTCTTCATATGGTTCTTCTTCTTCCTCTTAACTTTTCTTGTCTCATGTGTTGAGAATCATAAAGCTAAAAGAGACTTATCCATCTATCTCTATTCTCTACATCGCCTAGGTCATCTAGTGTAGCGAACTAGGTGCCCTAGTTACTTCGGTATTGTGGTAGGAGCTTGATTTACAGACTCTCGGGTGGATCGTCTTCGACTCGAGAAGACCGACGAGGAGGCGCTATCCGTACTACTCCAAGGAGCTTGCGCAGGAGAAGAGGACAGGAAGCACAAGAAGAACCGGTTACTTGAGGTATAACATTTTCACTTGTAGTTAAAACCTCATAGTCTTGTAGTTAGTTAAAGGTTTAGTTTCGATCTTGGTGTTTAGTCGATGTTACGAAGCAAATTATTATCGTTTTTTACACATTCCGCCTCCCCTCGAACCCGCAGGGTGCGTCCCATCGACTTACAGTGGTATCAGAGCAAACTAAACCTTTACTGGCTTATTAGTAAGTGTCAGAACATCGATCGTCGGAAAAAAACCCGAAAACGAACCAAAACCCTAACTTGCTGTTGTTTTTTGAAACTATCAGAAAAATTATTCCAGATGTACTAAAAATGCATGCTGGGTATTGTAAGAACAGTGAAGAAAAATGAGTGCATGAATCGCCAAGACGGCCGCAGAAGTGCGGTGAATCGGTGCGATTCACCGCGGTTCCGCCACCGAGTTAAGGCCGATTCACCTCTTTTTTCTTCTGTTATTTATAATTTTTGGTGTTCTGTTTTTAGGGATATTTGGTTTCTACCCGGTATTTTTGTCTGCTGTTTTGCACTTGGGGTAGACTAAGAAAATATGTTTCGATCGAATTTCTATCGTTCTTGGCTAATTGGTTCTGCTTTATTGTTATATGTGTTTTAAACATCCGCTAATTGCTATACGTCGGTTAGCGGGGGTCGCACATATCTGTGATTGGTTTGTGTATATGAACAATATTAGATCATCGTGGATGAATAGCCGGGGATGTGAGAAGATAGTTGTTTTTCTTTCATTAGATGTAAATTGTAATTTGATGTAATATTATTTTGGGGGGCACATCCGGGTTGAGGTTGAAGCCACCGTTGTATTATTTCTTTTTACTGTTTTCTGCTGCTAGGATAGACCCAAGGTGGGGTGCATAAACTACCGGGTTTCTTGACGTGCCGAGTGGCCTACTCACTTTGCTGAGGGAGGTTACTTCACTTCGGGAATTTGGCGGGTAGTTTGCCGCACTTGTAGGGGTCTGGGGTGGGGTTTGGCTATTCATCACGGCCGTAGAATCCGTCTTTCATTATAGGCTGAAACGAAACGTGAAATTCCTAGTATATCTAATATGTTCATCTGTGATCTAGAATGCCTTTTATTGCGTGAGATGAATGATTATTATATATATGTTATATATTAGACGTTGCTTATGTTTTGCATCCGCGCTGGTCCGACCCCCAGCTCTGGCGTTAGTTAAGTAACCTAACGGTGTAAGATGGGGCCCAGTGGCGAATGCGGATGGCATAAGCGTACGCCATATTTTCGTTTCTCTCTGTAATGATACATGTAAATGATGGGACTGCATTAGATTAATGCAAAGCAAACAATCCAAAGTTGAATCGTTGGAACAATTTTTAAACCACTCGGTTTTTTCAAAACAGCAAACTTTTAAATGCGGAGCTTAAACCACTCCTTTAAAAAGCTATCACGTTCCTTCGATTATATCAAGTTCACTACGTTCACGGTTTCGCCAAAACCAGCCGTAGCCCTCCGTCAGTTCAGTTGAATATTCAGTAGTATTCAAGCCATGTATTTTGACCTTCGCCAAGGCATAGTGATTGGTAGATGTTGGATGTTCATCTGTTAGCATAGATAGATGCGTTGGTTTGGGACAGTCGTACTACTATGTTGGCCTTCGACAAGGGTATGTACGGGTGGGTTCTAATTAACCTGGACAATGACGCGCAGAACTTGACATGTGACTTATGATATGTTGGTCTTCGTCATGGTTATAAGAGTATGGGGCAAAAATCCACATCGGGAGTTTCTAATGAAACTGAAACTTGCTAGTGCTGCATACCATTTGGAGTGTGATAATGTTGGTAGGATTCCTTCAGGATTATCACACAATGATATTTGGATCCCGATCCTACTGTGAGTATATGCTACTCCTCGGGAGATTTTTTCACTTAACGATCAATGCTATAAACCAAGTAGGTGTCTAGAACGGTGTTAGCGGGGCTACGCCTCCAGGGAAAAGAGGTTATTTAATTAAGGAACTTCGCGAAAGCGTCGTAAAACCTCCCTCGAAGTACCGACACTAGCCTAGCTGAAAGGTTAAGCAAGAATTCTACGGTGAGATTAATCCTGACTAATTCTTCTTTTATGGTTTGAGGAAGGATTCGAGAAACAGTGGGATCCATCCTGTTTAGATAAACTAAAAACCAATCTAAACTTGCTGGAGCACCATGCTGAGTGTTTCTTCTCTCTCTCCTAATTGAAGCGACCATGTGACCAGACTTAGGTTACAGCTAGATAATTAATTAACTAAACTAGACTATATTGATTGGCAAAGTTTTGTCCAAATGTCCATTTCCTATGACAAGCTGGACCACCTTCTTACTACTAAAGCCCCTGCCGTCCCAAGTTCAGATTCCACCATCGCGGATGATATCCGTAAGACAAGGGAAAAAGACTGTGTGAATTCCATGCGCCTTGTGATGGCCTCAGTAGATGGTGTATACCAGAGGCAGCATGAGAAGATAGACTTTGTTTCTTGTTGGGTTACGGCAGCGCCCCGGCCATCAATCCGTAACCAAATGCGAAACAAAAATTTATAAAACTTGGCGCTACCGCAACCAATTACCCAGATCTACCCATAAGCCCTAGATAACAAAACAGGCAAAGGAGTTAGAATGGTTATACCGAATAGATCTGTGTCCTTCCGTCTTCAACCATCATCCCAAGCTCCTGGGGCTTCCTTGATCAAGCTTGATCTCCGGTCTCCCTCCATCGAAGATGATCCACCCGAGAGTCTATGCAACGAGCTCCAACCTCATATCCGAGGAAAATATGGCACCTAGATTGCTACTCTAGATACCGTAGATGAAGTAGAGAATGATGAACGATTTATTTGTCTCAAGACACCCAAGGATTCTCAACTCATGAGAGGGTTTGGGTGGAGGTAGAGAAAGAAGAAGATGTCATGAGAATGAGCTGTTGAGAGCAACTCGCGAGAGAGAGAGAGAGAAAGAAATGAATATTAGCTTCTTCTTTTTTGTTTGTTGTGTGAGTGTGATAAGAAATAATGGAGCTATCACATAAATGTCTATGTCTCCAAACTTGTAACGTTTTAGAAATCGTTATGCGAATTTGTCCGTTTTAGGGTTGAACTGTCGGTATTTTCCATTTTAACCCGACTGTGAACAAACGACCATATAGACTTGCCAGCACATAGTTAGGCTAAAATAAAGCTAGTGTGCAAGCTTTGGGGGTATATGGGACGTTTTGGTTCAATTTGAATTTTTTCCAATTTTAATATTATTTTAATGCGGTATTCACATTTTGGGAAATTTCTCTTTAGCGGTCTTTTCTTCAAATTTTTCTTGTGTAACCAAACCCACATGTATCTAGATATTTGTGTGGAGGTTAGGTTTATTGGATTAAAGAAAAAAGAAAAGAAAAGAGGAGATGCATGCATGTGTATTATTGTGTATGTGAATGCATTTAATGGCTTTAAATGATGGTAATTGCTAGGAAACCCTCACCAAAACTCTCTCTTCCTCCCCTTGGCCGAGATTCCTTCTCCCTCTACTACCCTTGAGCTCTTCTCTCTCATTTTTCTTCAATCGTAACTCAAAAATTCCATATATATCACAAAAATAACACAAAGTCTTGTGTTTGCCTTCTTGGATCACTTGGAGCTAGGGAAAACTTGGATTTTGTGAGCAAGATTGTTAGGTATAACCCCTATACTGTTAAATTAGAGTTTTTATGTTGTTTTGTTCATTGGTTGTTGCGTAGAACGCTGTTTATATCGATTAGTGCGATATCGGTTTATTAGTGTCGTTTTAGAAATTCTATACCTGCTGTGACCTGGAGATTTTAGTGCTTGACCAAACAAAATTTTAGAGATGTACTAGTGAACCTGAGACACCACCTAAGAGATGGGGACCACCTCACCGGCCGGGGCCGGCGACCCCTAAGGCGCGACCCGGCGACGCCGGCTAAGTAGGAGGGGGTTGGAGTTGGTCTTCTGTGGGTAGTTGTCTGCTGTTGGATAGGTGTGTTTGGTACTGTTTACTTTTTTAATTAAATTCAGTATTAAAAATCTGGGATCGATTAGCTATAATCTAGTGTTTTGAGTCCGCGTGATACGTATTGCGACATGAGTCGTGAGTTTGTGCTGCTGCTGTACTCAATTAGGTTTTGAGGTATCGCAACGCGCGTTAGCCACTAGACATGCACTCGCGAGTTAGTTTAGTGTGTTAGTACGTTTTTGGATACGTAGTTTTGCGTTATATTGATCGATTCTGAGATGTTCGCATTATTTCTTGTGTTTGTGAAATTATAGCGTCGCAAGCGGGGACTTCGGACGCTGCGAACAAGGGGAAGCAGGTGGTCGGATTTTCATAGCTGGAGACCATTGGTGAGTAGATTTAACATCTACGGGGAAACTGCCCATATGGCGCTAAGCGTCGGGGCTAGATATGATGTGATATTAGTCGTAAGTTTATGGGCTTATATAGAGATATTGCATGAATGTCATTGCATATAGCTACTTGTGGTGCCTGATACTGTATCTTTTGTACACTGCACAATTATTGACAGTCCATGTTGCACGAGCACAAATGACATGCTACACACACACTGTCGGTAATTGCCATGATACGCACAACACAAATGCTCTTTTATATACCTTGCTATTGGTTAGCGACATTGAAACAGATATACTTGTGCGACAGAGCATATGACATATAGCATACCTGTATACCTATATGCTTATATATATATCATACTATACTTACATGCTTGCACATATACTTTGCTATTGTTACATAATCAGTTTTATAACATATATATCGGTGGAATGGGACGCTGTATATATATGTGTTTGGGATTTGGATTTTGGGAACCGCGAGATATATTTAATGATTTGATGCATTTAAATAGCGGACTTTTCCCGTGATATGCTCATATTGATGTCTTATGTTGCATATGCTATTTCATATGGATTTACGCATTTGAGATATGTTTTCATACGATATGGGAATTTCAAGTGTCGATGTCAGGCACTTATATTCCGAGAGAGATATGGATTTTGACAGACCGATACGTGGAACACAAGTGTCGAGATAGGATACTTGGGTTTCGAGGAGCGTATGGAATCAGAAAGACCGATACGTGGAACACAAGTGTCGAAATGGGATACTTGGGTTTTGAGGAACGTATAGATACGAGTATTTACGTGCCGATGTTAGACACTGGTTTTTAGGATGTTTTAGAGTGTCGATGTTTGACACTCGGGTTCCATGAGACTTACAGGATTTGAGGGCCGATCTGAGGGCCGATCTGAGTATTTTGGGATTTGAGGTGTTGTTGAGTTACACCATGTTTTTCCATGCTTATGAATTGTGCATGAGGTTATTTACTATCCCGCACTCAGTATTTAGTTGATATGCATTGATTCATGTAGATATAGTACCCTGGTGGTGTACCTTGATCATGATAGTTGCATATTCATAATTGTCATACTCATGCTATCAGCTTGCATGCTATTGATCATTGTTGTTAGTGCATACTTGCGATTTCAGTATGATGTTATTTACTATTCATGAGTTGGAAACTCACTCCCGTTGTGCCACAGGGTTTTGCTAGACCTTCCCTCAGATTAGTCGCGGCAGGGCGTCTTATCATCTCTATTTTTGCGGATACCGCTACTTTAGGCAGTGAGGCCTTTACTTTTAGGTGGATTTGTGGTTATCTGTTTGTACATTATATATCTTTTTGTTCGATCTAGTATTCTCCATCTACCACTGTTTGTATATGACTTAGAGACGACTTGTGAGGATTCTGTGTTGTATATTTTGGTGACTTTGGGTGCCGTGCTCATGGGAGCCGGTTATGTTGGAAAGTTACTTCTTGTTGCAGTTTCCTTTTATATTCTTCGCTTCGGCATCGTATACATGTTGTGGTGATTGTCTCCGCCGTTGGGCGTGATTTTGCTCCCATTTTGGATGCTTTATATATTATCTGTGTTGTACCCGTTTTCGGGGCTAGTTTTTACAAAGGAGGTGCTGCCGAAATTTTTAAGAAAGAAAACTAGAGTTAGAGATTTTAATTGTGATTTTCAAAATGTTTTAAACTATATTTTCTCCGTTGATCCAGTTTTGGGTGGTTTAGATTTCTGGGTTTTCGGCTTACTTGAGTTGCGTACGCCAGTTGACGTTACGTAGTTTAAGTGCCGGTTACGGGCCAAACTTGGGTCGTGACAAAAATATCTTAGTCAACAAAAAATATCTCAAGTCAACATAATCTCACAACAAATAAAAACCCTAAGCATGCTAGAATAGTAACCATGGGTCACTAATTAGCCATGCCACAAAAATGCAATAAACACCTCATTCTACACCTCAATAACCTTTTAATCCAAAAAGGTCTAAACCATGATGAGGTGTAATCTTCTAAAAGTAATCTTGTAAGAAATTACAAGAATACCCCTCATCCGTATATACATACCCGCATCCGTATTCCGAAGAACACGAATACAGTGAGATGAAATTAATCCAACAATATAATACTAGGATCCGGCTTAAACTAAAGCCCACTAGTATTATCCGTACGAACATCATCCGTCCACAAGTACACGTATGTGATTGAACCCTTCCGTAAAACCATACAGCATCTACATCGTTTCGCCCGAAGCAGGGAAACCTTCTGTGTGGGACTCTAAAGACTCGTCAATACGCTGGTAGTACTTATAGACCACCCAGCTCCCATATATACGATTGCCATCATACTGCTGGTAGTCAAGCAAGAATCGTATGGGCTCTATCAACATGTAATAGTGATCTGTAATGCCACCTAATGCTGTACATGATGATAAAGACAAACCAGATAGCATACTATCATCTCGAGTAAGACTGTTCTACCGGTATAGGTCCTCCCTCAATCATCATAATCACCTGCCTGCGACTATGATAATTGCCTTGAGGGCACTAATTACAAGCGCTCTTTCGCACGTTGTATTTTAAAGTTCTAAAGTTAACCGCAATCAGGATGGCATCGCGTGTAGCTAGCCGTAATGAGTACGGGTCGTCCGCAGGGAGACGAAGCATTTCACTTTCTTGTTATGACGAGTTAATGCGCGTAGCGGAATTGTTCGTATCTAACCTAAGTGTATATGTGCAAAATATACATTTGTTAGGATTAGATATGATAGTGTAAGTTATGGATTTCCGTACTCAATCCTTTATGCCGAACTTGACTATTGAAGCTAGAGCAATCGACAACAACGTGGATTAGGGTGCTTAAGCACGGTATTAGTGAAATCCGGCTTATTTAGCCTTGTCCGTCCGTTCTCGTCTCTTGCTTTCGCCTCTGGCCAAACCGAACGCAACCGGTCGCGGTTATGGATCACCGATACCTTGGTAGGGTAGGATGCCTAACAGAGCGCTTGCGTAAGGTTTGGACGGAGTTCAATTGGAAAATAACGGGCAAAGGAAATGATAAACGAAAACCTTAACTTACATAACCAATCTTTTTCCTAACAACAACATATTCACAAACCAACAAAACAACAAAAGAAAGAGCAAAGGAAAATATAAAAGAAAAGAATAAACAACATTGCAAGAAAATAAATGGCAAGGAAAATAAAAGAGCAAGTAAGTAAATGTCAAGAATATAAAATTGCAAGTAAGTAAAGCAAAATGGAAAATACTAAGAACCCAAAGTGCAAAATGAGATCTTTATTATGTCCAAGTGATACAACCTTGAGTTCAATAACCAAAACTTAAACTTGCAAGCTCAATGAAGAGGTTGCAAGATCAAGAGAAGGCAAAGAACTCAAGGGAAACTAGCTATGTATAAGAACTAAAATGAAAAAGAAATAAAAAGAGTATGAAGTCTTGGACTATGTGTGTCTATATGAGAGAGCTTTCCCTTGCTCACTGATCTGCCTTTTATAGGCACAAAATAAGATTAAACAAACAATACAATTAAGTTGATGTGACAGCAAGGGAAAGATAGCAGAAAATTGGGGAGAAATGGTCATGGAAAAACCGGTGGCGTCGGGTCTTGATGGGAAGTCGCCGGGTCAAGTCCGAGCTAATGGGCTCATATTGGTGTGGTGCTCTAGTGTTCTCTCCACAATCCTACTGGTTTTACTTGATTTCTTTATATGAACCTGGTCTGTACTCAGTAGATTGGAGGGAAACATGATGCTTTATATCACATCACACCTTTTTAGCATTTAACACACATCACCTCACTTGTGCCCACTTGTGCCCTTTGCATCATGGCAGCCCCACCTTGGTTCATGCCAAAGAGTTGTGTGTACACTTGTTATGTGTTGGACCAAAATTGTGTACACACTATTTGTTGCAAAATAATCTTTGGATATCGATCGGTTTGCAGTGCTGGTTGCAGTGTCGGATCATAAGCGTTATATCCATGATTTTGACTGTGTTTCCAGTATTGTTTCATGGATATCTGTAATCTATATTTACTGAGCAGACCCCCAAACTTATCTTTTGCTCGTCCCGAGAAAAACAAAAATCCTTGGCTCACTTTCGCAGTGAACGCGATTACACTGAGCTCATGCAACAAGCCATTAAACCTCTAGGTGTCCCTAGTAGGTGGAGTGTTGTCTCCTGAGGGTTTTCAACGGATTACACCCACAAAATCCCGTCAAGCAAGTTTCAGAAGTTAACGTTGATTCTACTCCTACAGTTTACTATCTAGATTAGAAATTCTATCATCCTAAGTTAGAAATATTCAACCCTTATGTTTCACGCCTCTAATTTATTCAATCTCAGATCCTATACGTTTTTACAGTTCAAAATGATCTCGGTTTTTCTTGAGTTTTCCTTCTAAAGTGCGGTCTTCAATCAATGATTTTTATCATCTTTACGGAACAAATAAGTCTTTTTCTTTATTCTTATTTTTCCTCCAAACATCGATCGTATACCCCTACGTGTGTGTAAAATTTCACCCTTACACTTTAAGAATTCAATTCAAGCTATAGTACCCTTACCCTAACACCTAATACTACTTTTTTCGTTTAATGATGGACGGTTTTGCTCACACACCTTTCATGCAACTATTAATGCTTCTTGAGGCATTAACAGTCGATTACCGAATGTGTGAGCTTGAAGCGTAAATAGCAGTTTCCAGGTCTTGACGTTATTTATTTTTTCTTTTATTTTTATTTTTCTTTTCCAAGACCGGATATATTTTTCAATGAAGCTCTTTTGGTGGTTAGCTTTAAATACCGTTTTTCTTTCATACTAGGTTTTCAGGAAAGAGTATTTCTAGGTATGCTCTACTATCCCAAGTTTCAAGGTGCGTGTATGTGCAGTTTGTAGGGTATATACTTTCTAAATTTGGACTCAAGAATAGAAACTATTTTTCAGACTTATCCTTCAGTAAAGCTTTCAATACTTTCCCTTCATTTTGACTTAACTCAAGATTACCTACTTCTATAAAAAAAAAAAACCTGCAAGGACGTATAATTACCAAGGTTAAACAGAATGAGGGTTATTTTTAGGGTTTTCAATTCCTAAGTCTAGGATTTAGTTATTTCTAACATATCAACTAAACTTTCGGAAATAGAAATCTAAGTTACCCTATTATCTAACTTGACGACAAAATTTTTATATTTTTGGAAAAAAAATCGAATTTTATGGGTTTTTAAATAAGTATGCAAATGTAAAATATACGCATGAATGCGAAGGTAGAAAACTTACCTAGCACACCCCCAAACTTAAACTTGACAGTGCCCTCACTGTCAGGCTACACTAAGGGGGTCAAAATTGTCGACGCTCTCCTGTTTTTTTTCTTTTTATATACAAAATAAAAAAGCAAACCAAAAATATATATACAGAAAAAGGTCCCCCCAAATTTATGTTAAACAGTGTTTCGACTGTTTAAGCGGTGAAGTTCAAGATTAGGGGGAAAGAACAGTATCAATCTATACAAAGCCTTACACAGGCCAAACGTTAACACCAACCATTCAAAAAATTTATCATGATATGGCCACGGTTGGTTGAAGAATGCGGAGAGGAAAGAAATGGAGAATACGCGAGACCATATGCGGATAGAAGCGGGATACGGTCTCGGTGGAGGAGAAGAATGGCGGAAGGAAGAAAGAAGTGGAATACAAAGTTGAGGGTGGAAATGGAGTGAATAAATTAGTACAATTTGTAATGACCGATGTGAAAAAAGTGATTGTACTAATCTATCAACCCGTCGAGAAATGGGGTCAAATCTATCAAGATTCGTATGAAAACATGGGTAGACCGAACTTGGTAAACCAGACACTGGAAATGAATGTGATACGGTGTCTTGCAAGGTCGGAATGATGGAAAGGATGGAGGGAAGTGATCGCAGAAGGGTATCAGTTAAAGGTTCAGGAGAGTGTACACAGTCAGTGAAAGGGACAGGATGAATTGGAAAATCCGACTCATCAAGTAAAACTGTTTCATCCTCAATACTATCCTCAAAATTCTCTCATCCATGCAATTATCATCAATATCTTGACGCATATGAATTTCGGGAAAAACAGTCAATGACTCAGGATGATGTCCACACGGAAGTGAAAGGACATGATGAATTGGAGAGAAAAACTCATCAAAAACTGCGGTTTCATCATCCAAAATATTCCCAGAGTCGATATCCTTAATCAAGTGAAAATCAAATTTCTCAGGAACCTCATCAAAAGCATTGAATTTAATCAATTGTGGTTCTAGGATAGAGGTGTAGAGGCCAAAAGGTTTAGGATTGATTTCACTTGGAATGTGTAACGTTTTAGAAATCGTTTTGCAAATTTTTCTGTTTTAGGGAAATTGTCGGTATTTTCCGTTTTAACCTGACTGTGATCAAACGTCCATATAGACTTGCCAGCACCTAGTTTAGCTAAAATAAAACTAGTGCGCAAGCTTTAAGGTATATGGGACGTTTTGGTTCAAATAGAATTTTTCCCTATTTTAATATTATTCTAATGTGGTATTTACATTTTAGGTTTGGGAAATATCTCCAAAATTTGCATCATTTCAAATTAAGCAAGCTTGAGTAAAACAAAACCTCCAACTAATATCTAGATCTTTTGTGCTAAAAGGTTAAGTTTTAAAGAAAAGAAAAAAGAATGGGAGAGGTGGCTTCATGCATGAATGTGCATTTATGTGCATTTATCACTAGACTTAGCTAGAAAACCTTACACACTTCTTCATCCTTCCCCACTTATTGGCTGAGCCTTCCCAAGTATGCCCCCATCTTCTTCCTTGCTCATTTCATTCATCTCAAAGCCAAATAAATCTCCAAAATTCCTTAAATATTTTCACAAAACACATCAAGTCTTGCTTTAGCTTCTTTGATCACTTGGAGCTAGGAAAGCTTGGATCTTGGGAGCAAGTATTGTTAGGTATAATCCTTAAACTGTTAAATAGGAGTTTTTATGATGTGTAGCTCGTTGGTTAATGTTTAGAGCACTTTAAGTATCGATTAGTGCAATATCATTTTATTTAGTGTCTTTTCAGATTCTCTGGGATCTGCTCTGACCTGGAAATTTTACTAAGTGACCAAACAAGATTGTAGTGATGTACTAGTGAACCTAAGATACCACCTGAGACACGAGACCCACCCCACCGGCTTTGGCCGGCGACCTTTTGGGAAATTCCGGCGACACCGGTTTCGGAAGGGAGATGGATGTTGGTTTTTTTGTGGGTAGTTGTCTGCTGTGGGTTAGGGGTGTTTGGTACTGTTTAAATTTTTAGTATTTACAATATGCAAAATCTGGGATCGTTTTCCTATAATCTAGTGTTTTGTGTCCGCGTGTTACGTTATCCGACATGAATCGTGATCTTGTGTAGCTGCTGCACTTGGATAGGTTTCGTAGTATCGTCACGCATGTTAGCCACTAGACGGGCACTTGTGTGTTAGTTTGGAGTTGGTGTGTCGTTTAAAACGTAGTTTTACGTTATATTGGTTGATTTCTGAGATTTTGCTCTGTTTATGTGTTTGTGAAATTATAGCATCGCAAGCGGGGACTTCGGACGCTGCGAACAAGGGGAAGCAGGTGGTCGGATTTTTATAGCTTGAGACCATCGGTGAGTAGATTTAATATCTACGGGGAAATCGCCCATATGGCGTTATGCGTCGGGGCTGATATAAGATGATAGCTGCATGTTATTGCATATTAGATAATTTTATATGAATGTCATTGTATAGTATTATCTGTTGTACCTTGACTTTTACCTTTAGATATAACACATTACTGACGGTTCATGTTGCACGAGCACTAAATTGTATGCTACACCCACACTGTCAGTAATTGCCATGACACGTACAACCCACATACATACGTGTTATTAGAGTGGATAGGGAAAATTGAGGTAATGACTCTTATCCCATCGTCCATATGAAATATTGTTGACACATACATACGTGATGTTGTTTTGGACATGGATAGTTAAGATAGTAACTCTTATTCCATTTCACGTATACCTTACTATAGCTACTTGTACATCATGCATACATATTGACATGTACATCATGCACACATACTGACATGTACACCCACATATTTTGCTATAGTTGTATATACCCTAAGTGGTACTGTTTTGACATGTGATATTGAGAAGTTGACTATTGTGCTTATGAAATACATCATACATATTTGCTTACATGTAGATACATAAACCTTTCTACAATTACATGTACACTTCATATGATGCTGCACTTGTTTATTTTGGAGGATTTTGGAACCGCAAGATATATTTTAAAGATGGATTCATTTACAGGAGTGTATTTCCCTTGATATGCTCATATTGTTGTTTTATGTTGCATACATCAGTTTTTCCTGGATTTACGCATTGAGATA
The DNA here is from genome assembly GCA_030015575.1 of Agapanthus africanus. NCBI lineage: Eukaryota > Viridiplantae > Streptophyta > Magnoliopsida > Asparagales > Amaryllidaceae > Agapanthus > Agapanthus africanus. Next base: position 229,679,434 of record CM057344.1, read on the forward strand.
TGGATTTCATATGATTTATAGATTTGAGAACCATGGGGGTTTTTCAAGAAAACTATGTATTGTTTGAAAAACCGGTTTCTCTTGATATGATATTTTAGTGCGTCCACCATGTGATTTCTCGGTTTTGATATTTGGCTTGTGATACCCGATTCGAAGAGCGGGAGGCACCGTCTGCAAGTACATGGTAGACCCGGTATGCTACTCCGGGACGAGTGGTGATTTCGTGGTGTAGACGATAAGCCTAGCACAGGGACCACTACCTACCAGTGATTGTATTTGGACTCGGCGGTTATCGTGGGGATACCGACCGGAGTGATGTATGACATATCGTCAGGGCCATTCGTAGTGACAGCGCCTGAGTTATGAGGATATACGTGTCAATGCTAGACACGGGTTCATGATGTTTCGAGTATCGATGTTAGACACTCAGGTTTCCATGATTTTTACGTATCGTCCGTGGACATACGGGGTTGATATCCTCATACTTATATATAAATATACATATACATACAGGGATATGTTTTCATGATGTTCGGGTGTCGATGTTTGACACTCAGGTTCCATGAGACTTACAGGATGTGAGGGCTGATCTGAGGATGCGGTGCCTGAGGATTTGGGATTGGATGTGTCAGTGAGGGACACTCGTGTTTTCCCACGGTGATGATTTTGCATGAGGTTTTATTATTGTTAGTTATATGTATGCCCTAGAGGCCATTACTATACATAGGATGTATATTGTAGTGGATGCTGGGACATATATAGGGAGGACTTTCTTGCTCGACATGATAGTATGCTATCTGGTTGATCTTTACCTTAACGTGTACACTGATAGTCTCTCTGTTACATGTTGGTAAAGCCCTTAGGATGAGTACTTGACTACCTGGACTATGATGCGGATCATACTAGTGGGGACATGGTAGTCCATAAGTACATCCTTCAAAGTCCCTAGTCGTGGGTGTATCGAGACGGGGCATTGATATACCAGAGTAGACTAGCGTATACCTTTTCGACCCATACAGATGGGCGATAGATGATCCCATATCCATTGGTGTTTGACATCAGAGATGATATACGGGTGCTCAGTGGAGACTGGGTACACTGGACGGACTCGCCGAGAACTCCCAGATGGTATTATACCTTACGTCAGATGGCAGTTCTCTGGTGACACTGGTACAGAGTAGTCTGTTGACCCGAGATCGTCATAGAGTCTTGTGTGGTTCCCACTGTGCTTTGATTTCCATCTTACCACGTCCAAGAGGGCGTGCAAAACGGTGGTTTTTGGGTACAGTCCCGATTCACATGGAGGCAATGAGCGATAGGAGGGGATTCGTCTCTCCCGGTATAGGGAGATGATGTTGCGCTGTGTTCGATTGGCTATAACCGGAAATCCCTGGCCAGGGTTGCTGAGATTTACTGGTAAGTGTTACCAGTAGTTTCTCGAACTGTTATAGACCTCATATCGACACGACTTATCGAGCTATTAGGGTCTGACGTTTACTACCCCTAGGCGAGATATGCGACATATCAGACGATCAGACCGGACTGTACGGTAGTAACAACGGTAGTGTTACTGGTTGGATTCACTGGAGTGTGAGCGGGCTTGCTCGTCGATCTTCTGATCGCTCAATACCCGGGTGGCCGTTACTTTTAGCAGACCTCTTGCGGCTTGTGGGTGCCTGATATGATCATCACCTGCTGCCGGCGTATTGACGAGTCTTTAGAGTCCTACACAGAGGTTTCCTGGCTCAAGCGAAACGAAATAGGAGCGCATATGAGATATGTGCGGGACCGAGAATGATACCAGTATGTGATACTATATTCGATTCTCGCGATTTGTAACATTGATCGGTTATATGCGTTATAGCCGGGTTATCGGATCAAGTGTTGATTCGATAAGTTGTTACTATTGATATTAGTCGGTTATATGCGATATGACCGGGTCGTTGAATCAAGTGTTGATTTAATGATTTAATGTATAATTATATATTTGATATATCACTTTACATTAACTAATATAGGTTCACTTAATTGGATTTTCTCACTTGAAGTTCACAAGTTGTATATGTGATATACTTTTGTGCACTTGATTGTATCATGTTTGATGATACATGTTAACTTGGTTAAGTGTAAAGATTAAACCATTGTTAAGTTAATGATTAGGGTTTTGCTTTTTCTTTCTTATTTATTTATTTATTTATTTTGGAAAGAAAAAAGGGAAAATGGTTGCTAGTTTTGTTTTATCTTTGAAGCTTCATGAAGCTTTGACTAATGTGACCATTTTGTCTCATGCTTAACCCTAACCACTTCATATAACCTTAGTTTAGTCTCTACACTTGACCATGGTTATTATGATGATAAGTATTCTTTTTATTATTCTTTTTGAATAACTTATCATAAGATAATCATCTTCTTCTTCATCTTCTTCAATGAAGAAAGCTTCACTTCATCAATGGTGATTGATGAAAACGAGTGAGAAATCCAATTCTAAAGTGAACCCACTTCCTATTTCTTCATCCTCTACCTCTTGCCAAGTAATAGAGTGTGTTTCCTTCACAAGTTTTCTAGACTTGGTGAAGTTGGAGCTTGATCTAGCGATGCCTCGACGTAGATCATCTTCGGCACGTCGTCGATGACCTAGCTCGCTCTTTCTTCGATGAAGCCGACGCTAGAGCCCGGGATTTGATTTGGACAGCGGAGAGGACTTCATCACCGAGCCGTGGAGGTGGAGAACCGGATCTACAAAGGTTGTATTTCCGTACTCTTAGTTAAAGTTGTTAACTAGTTGCTTATTCGCCTAGAATTCTAGTCAACGATCCGTATTAGGGTTTCTCGGCACTTGTAAAATTTGAAATTGGCATGGTTGATGCCTTGTGAGACCTCTTGAGAGTGCCTAGGAACCCTACAGTGGTATCAGAGCCTAGCTAGAGCCTTAGGCGAAGTCTAGACGAAGTTTGAAACCCGAACGGACCGAAACCCTAACACAATCCTTGCTCTCTGTCCAATTTTTAAAAATCTGTTTTTTTCAATATTAAAAATATGCAGAAAAATCAGCAGGTGATTTTAAGAGTTTCTGTGAAATTTGTGTTCCTAAATACATTAAACTGCCGCGGTTCCACGGCACGAGCATGGCTCGTGCGGCGGTTCCGCGGCCGTACGGCCACCTTATTTAATATATTTTACACAGTAACTCCTAATTGATAATGCTGGTTTTTCTGGGAATTTTTAATTTTTATTCAAGAATTGAATTTTCAGGGGTTGTTTTGGGGATTCGGTGTTTCGATCGGAGTATCAAATTTTGTCTATGTGGCTTTCCGGATAATTTTTGGATATGTTAAAAAGTTCGACCGGATATAAATACCCAACTTTTCCCCTGTCGGGAAGTTTCCAAGTGTTGGATTTTTCCGTAGTTTAACGACGTTCTAAGTAGTGCAAGTAACGCGATGGACCCTCTAGAAGACAACAAACCTTAACTCGATTATGTGACCATCTTGAACTGCCCTTTGAACCTTCGGGTTTGGGGCAGTACGGCGTGCCACATGTAAGGCGTTGGCTTGACCCTTCTACGGCTGGACCGTTGGTACTGAGGCACGAACTGAATGTTTTTAGACTTGTTTCATGTGTTGATCAGTATCGGGAAAACTTGGGTGTTTGAATGTTCGATTGGAAAGTTTAATATTTTCTAATTATCTGGAATGTGATACAATAATTTGAATTCACAAGTAGTTATGAGATAACTGAATGAATGTTATAAACATAGCAGTTTAGTCTCACTTGATCGGTTGCCACAGAATTTTGATGCGATCAAAAGTCTGTCGCAATCACGTAGTGTACGCGGATACTCGCTCGGGTAAACTTAATAGACAGCTACACCCCATAGCCCCGACCAAGTGACTGTAGGAGAACCCCGTCGCCGAAAGCATCCGTTCGGGGTGCTCGCGGCAGCGGTGTTCCGCCTTGGTGCACTTCGTCGTCGGTATCGGGAATGCGGCCGTCTACTGAAGTTTGCGACGAGCATTCGATCAGGATGTCGGGAATCTTGTTGAATTGCCCGACTTGATATTGAAAAGTGTTTTCGATTTTGAGACTAAAATGCGGGGTTTATAATTGTTAGGCATGTGATGTCTAAGAAATTCATTTGGTCAGGCATGCGATGTCTGAGGAGGTTGCGGATTCCAACTGTTGTAGTTTTACACTTTCTTTTCTGTGACCGTAAGTGTAATATGTGATATCGCCGGTTTCGTTGCTATATGTCAACGACAATTGGGATACGCATATTTACTTACGTTGATGATATGTGATGTTATGTGTTGCTGGATATGTTATATTGGATCGTCGTGTTAGAATAGCCGGGGGTTTTATGTGAGATGAGTGTTTTTCATTTTCATTCATGTAAAAACTTGTATGTAATATTCTTTTATTTGGGGCACTTCCAGGTTGCGGAAGTTGTCACCCTTTGTATATTATTTACTTTTCCGCACTAGGATAGACCCAAGGAGGGGAGCACAAGTAACCGGATTCTGGAGTCCAGTGGGAGACCAACTCGAGGAGTCGAGTCCGGGTCTCCTAACTCTAGAATTGGTAGGGTTGCTTGCCGCTCTCGTAGGGGTCTAGGGGTGTGGGTTTGGCTATTCATCGCGACCGTGGAATCCGTGTTTTATACTGGCTCGTATTGAAAACACGGACGTCCTAGTATATCCAATATTTCATATGATTCTTCTGCTGCGATATCTGTGATGTGATCATGTGATGTTCTGTGATAGATACAGTATATAGTATATATGATATATTATATAGACGTTACTTATGTTTTACACCCGCGCTAGCCCTGCCCCGCTCTGCCGTTAGTTACCTAACCTAACGGTGCACGAGGGGACATCGAGGCGAATGCGGATGGCATAAGTGTACGTCGTATTTATCTGTGATGTTTAGGTACTTAAATGATGGGACTTCATTAATGAGATTAATGAAAAAAAAGAAACCTAAGATGTTGTAGAATCGAATTTCAAAATAAAACAGGTAGGTACAGTTCTTGCTTTGCACAGCGGTATATGTGATATATCCTGCACCTTATTCGATGAGGAAAGGACCGAGATCCCTTCACCGGAAGTGACTCCTTTAGCAATAACTGGCAGATGCTACACACTCGGTTTGTCTTTTGATTGCTTTTAAGAGTTTTTGCTTTGCACAGTGATATATATGATATATCCCGCAGCTCATTCGACGAGGAAAGGACCGACGATCCCTTCACCGGGAGTGACTTCTTTAGCAAAACTAGAAAAGCCTCAAAAGCACTCCATTTTAAAATCATTTGATTCTATAACGATATCAAGTTCATTACGCAATAGGTTCTAAGAAAAACCTGTCGTAGCCCTCCGTCATTTCAGATAAGTACTAGTTAGTATTCGTGCTGCGGTTGTTTGGCATGCGTCAAGGCGTAGTGTACGGTAGCTAACTAGTGCTTATCTGCTAGCATACGATGCGATTGGATTAGGGTATTCATACGGCGTTGTTTGGCATGCGTCAAGGGTCGTGCGGGTGGGTTTGATTCAATCAAGAAATGACGGGTTGAACTTGACTTGCGGTCTATGGTTTGTTGACCTTGTCAAGGTCATAGATCGTTCGGGGCAAAATATTATCGGGAATTTCAAGTGTTGAAATTTGCAATGAGATTGCATACCTTCTATGAGATAGTTGGATCCCGATACCCGCTGTGAGTAAGAGTTACTCCTGGGAGAGTTTTATACATTACAATTAGCCGATCAAGTAGGTGTCTAGAAAGGTGTCAACGGGGTTACGCCTCTGGGAAAACGAGGTTTACATTAATTAGGTTCGTGCGAAAGAACGGGGGACCTCCCTCAAAGTACCGACACTGGCCTGGCTGAAAGATTGGCGAACTTGTAGTGTGTAATTAATCCCGGCTAGTCTTTCCTTTTAGGGTTTGAAGGAAGATTTGATAAAAAGCAGTGGGAGCCATCCTGATTAGATAAAATAAATAACCAATCTGATCTTGCAAGAGCGCACGCTGAGTGTTTTCTTCTCACTCAGCATTACTCCTCCGTATACACCATAGCACGATGGTATATCAGGGCTGCTACCAGGAGAGAGAGAGCAGGAAATTGGGGATTACCAGAATTCCCATGCCGCCCAAACGAAGAGAGTGCATGCTGATGCATCATCTTCGGGTGTGTTCATTACAAAGAACTGTTTCTCAGTATCCTCTACGTCCTGGGTATGTGATACCAGATCAGGATCCCAGATATGTAATCTGTTACATAGGGCTACAGAAAGGTAGAGAACTGAGAACGGGTGATAAGTTTCATGAGGCAGAAAACGGGGCAAGTGTTGCAGCCAAGTCTGTTGGTCACTGTCACCCTGCATTACCAATACATTGATTCTGAACGAATGTTATTAGATACCGAACCTGATATACAAAATCATATCACTCTCTTTATTAGTAAAGAAATGATAAAATTTTGTATTGTTGGATAATGTTTTGAACATTTCCTATATCAAAAGTTGATCGGTTCAGGCACGTTATCTAAAAGCATTGATGTTCTAAATCAAACTACAGTTCTTAGTATATGGAACACACACAAGAGGAACAGTTCAGAAATGAACGAATCCTTCTTGAGGCATTGTAGACTAGGTCATATCAATGCGACCCAACTAGCTGAAGTTACATGTAGATGCATATTTAAATCAGTTTGAATCTACATCTTATGAAACTTGCCAGTCATGTCACAAAGATATAATGACACCAGCTCTGTTTATTCGAAACGGAGAAAGAGTTAGTGAACTCTTGGGATAATACATGTTGATGTATGTAAGGTCCCCTGTCTACATATGCCAGGGCTGGTTCTTTGTACTTCGTTACATTCTCTGATAATCTCTCAAGATTCAGACATACGTTCCTGTTGAAACACAAGTCAAAACCTTTTGAGATATTTACAGAATATAAGTTAGAAGTAGAGAACCAAAACGGGTAAAAGTATTATGTCCTTTGATGTGATCAAGGAGGAGAATACTTGAGCACGGAAATCCTGGATTATTCTAAAGGAGAATGAGTTTCTCTCTCAGCATTACTCCTCCGTATACACCATAGCACGATGGTATATCAGGGCGGAGCAATCACACCCTATATGATATGGTGTGCTCTATGATGAGTATTACTGAGTTACCTATTTCCTTTTGGGAGTTATGCACTTGAGAAGTTGCATACCTATTGAATAAGGGTTCCAATTTTTGGAGATAGTGCCCTCAGAGTCAATTATTAGGTCACAGGTATGTGATTGTAATGATTGAGGGAGGACCTATCCCGGTAGGACAGTCTTGCTCGAGATGATAGTATGCTATCTGGTTTACCTTTATCATCGTGTACTGCTTTAGGTGACCTGACACGTCGCTATTACACGTTGATAGAGCGCCTAGGATTCTTGCTTGACCACCAGCAGTATGAGGGCGATCATATAAGTGGGAGCTGGGGGTCTATAAGCTTATCCTTAAAAGGTCCCTAGTCGTGGGAGTTTCGAGACTGGGCATCGATACTCCATTAGTAGACTAGTGTATACAGTCGAGACCCCGACGAGGGGCGGTGGCCGGTCTTACAAGCCACTGGTGTCAGTTGGATCACCTAAGATGTATACAGGTGCTCATTGGGTTATGAGTACACCGGACAGGACTCGTCGGGAACATGCTAGTTGGTCATATACCAGACGTCAGATGGCAGTTCCCTGGTGACATGTGTGCAGGTTAGTTCATCGACCTGGAGATCGTCATTTGTCTCGTGTGAGTTCCCACTGTACTTTGATTACTACCCTACCACGGCTCAAAGGAGTCGTGCAAACAGGTTTTAGTTGGGTACAGTCCCGAGCCACATGGAGGCAGTGAGCGTATCTTCAGGGGTTCGTCTCTCCCGGTATTGGGGGTGAGGTCGTGCTGTGTCTAGGAGAGCCATTACACAAAGTCCTTGGCCAAGGCAAGGAGATTTACTGGTAGGTATTCCAGTAGTATCTCAGGGTGTTCTGGGCTACACTCCGACACGACTTGTACCGCTTTTGGGGGTCTGACTTTTACCAACCCCCTAGGCCCGCCATGCGATACTCATAGACGAACGGACCGGACTGTACGGATATTGTCACTGAAAGGCTCAGTAGGGTTGTCAGGCTGAGTTCACTCACAGACGTCCCTTTTAGTCAGTACCTGGTAGCCCGTTACGTATTGGCTTATACCTCTGACGTGCTAGTGGTTAAATCCACAACCAAGGTGTTGACGAGTCTTTAGAGTCCCCCACATTCAGTTACTCAGCTTTCGGGCGAAAGGTTGTAGAGGCCGTATGGAGATATGGCAAGGTCCGATCAGATACGTGCGGTATTGCACGGATCAGGATCGGACAGTCTGTACTATAGGCCGTATGGTTATATGGCAGGGTTCGATCAGATACGTGCGGTATTGCACGGATCAGGATCGAACAGATATTACTAGCCGGTTTTGGTATAAGCCGGATCCTAGTATAGTACATTGTAGATTTTGTCTCATTGCATTTGTATTTCGGTTGGAATACAAATGCGGGTGTGTATGCACAGTATCGGGGTTTTCCTGTAATTTATTACGGGACCAGTTTTCTGGAGTTGCCAGTTTGCTTTCCGTTTCGGCCAATTTCCTTTGTATCGTTCATTGGCCGAAGATTGGTGGAGGAGGGTTTATTTGCATTGTTGCAAATAGGCATTTGTGGAGGGGGTCTTTGCATTTTGTTTTATCATGATAGCTTTTCCTTGACCTTGACTTCTAGCTTTATCATGATGGCTTGACTTTGTAGACAATCATGGTTGTTGATGATTGTTGGTTGAGTATTGGTTTTGGGAGTGATCATTGTTTCTCATCATCACTTGCTTTTCAACCACCTCTTTGTCTTGACTCTCTCTCTTGCATGATAGATGAGAATGGCTCCCATTATCTTTGGAGATACACCACTCTCTCATTCTCTCCTCTCCATTGTCATGGCCGGCCACTTGAGGAAAGAGGGCTGTCCAAATTTTTGCACGAGGGATTTTTCTCTCTTTTGGCATTGTAAAAATCCTATAGCTCCACAAAATTACTTGTATCATCCCTCTACCAAAATGGCATCTCCATGAACCCCAAATGAGACTTCTTCACTACATATTCTACAGCGAACCTTGGGCACGTCGAGTAGCCGGCTTCGTGCCCGAGTTGCCTCGGCATTGAGGTGGGAGCCCGTAAACAAAGTAGGCGATGTGGTGCACTTCCGGCGACGAGGAGGAGACAGGACTTTCCGCAGGAGATCGGGACCATGACGAGAAGACCGGAGGACTTGGATCGTCGGTATATCTCTATTCCCTTTCTTGTAGTTAGCTAGGACTAGTTAATGGTTCGATCCGGGTATTAGTGCGCGGCGGTTTGCCAGTTCAAAGAAAAATTTAAGTTTATCACCGCTTCAGCATTTGGCCGTCGGATTGACGGCCGGGGCGCCGCCGTGCACTTACAGTGGTATCAGAGCCTCGCCATTAACTTAGTCTAGCTTGGTGTAGTGTGTTTTTCTGTTTCGATCGATCGAATGTTCCAAAACTACATTTTTGTTAGCATCAGTTTTCTGTTGGAATTTTTTGGTGTCGAAAAATTTTTCAGGTTGTAAAATATTGATGTACTGGAAAATCTAAGAGCTCTGTAAAAATTCGACGAAGTAACTCCACAGTGGGAGCGCGGAACCGCCGCGAAAACCCCCTTCCCGCCGCCCTTCCGCCGCACACTGTGGAGATCACTTCACCAATTTTTTACAGAGGCCTTCTGGGCATAAAATATGGGTTTTGGAATATTAAAATTGGGCCCAGGTTTTCTGTGAGTGCTACAGTTTTGATTGGGGGCCCACTTGTTAATTTTTGATCGATCGGATATTTTAAACACATTTTTCACAGTATTTACATTATATCTGCGACCGTGAATGTCACTTGATCGGTAAATCCGGTCTAACTGCTATAGCCCGGTTAGACGGATTTGCGAACGTGACTTTCACGTTGATGTTTTGTTTTTGCTGTGATGTTGCGGATCGGTCGTGGGGGATAGCCTGGATGCAATGCTAGTATAGTTTTGTTGTATTATGTACATTTGATATTGCGGGGCGAGCGTCCGACATGTGGACTGCCGTCACTGCCTGTTTGTATTATTATTTTGGGGCACGACCTGGTTGCGGTCGATGTACCCGTTGTATGTATATTTTACTTTCTGTACTAGGATTGCCCCGCGGAGGGGTGCACGGATAGCCGGGTTCTGGAGGGCAACAAGCCCGCATCTCATGGCATTGAGACGGAGGGGGCTTCACTCTAGGATTGGCGGGCTATTCGCCGCACTCGTAAGGGGTACAGGTTGACCCAGGAGGGGTGCCTAAGTTACCGGATTCCGTGAAGTGCTGGGTGGTCCATTCACGTTGCTGAAGGGGGCTGCCTCGCTTCAGGTTTTGGCGGGTAACTTGCCGCGCCCGTAGGGGTCTAGGATTTCATTGCACAGGCTATCCACACGACCAGGGGAACGTCGGGTTTCAGTAGTGGCTCTGTGAAACCCGGGGATCCCAGATATCTGTATTGTTTCTGTGATGCTGTACATTTCTGTGATGTTGCATTTTATTCACGCCTTGAGCGAAATACTATATATTGGTATATATATTAGTAGATGTCGTATATGTTTTGCATCCGCGCTAGTCCAGTCCCCGCTCTGTCGTTAGTAAGCTAACCTAACGGGTAATGACGGGACCCAGTGGCGAATGCGGATTGCATATACGTACATCAGTATATTTTCGTTCTTTTTGGTGTGATCAATTGATGGGACTGCATTGATTCGGATCAATGCAAGTTTAAAAACAAACCTAATCTGATGTTGTTGGAACACTTTTCAAAAGGCTGTTATTGCAAGGACGTTTATTTTTGTTTTGCATCGTGGTATTCATTGGAATATCCTGCTCCTCAGTCGACGAGGCAAGGGCCGAGATCCCTTCACCGGGAGTGACCCCTTGGACAGAAGTTTGCCTCAGGGCATTAACTTCACTATAGCCGATTACTTTTGCTTTGCACTGTGGTATTCAGTTGGAATATCCTGCACCCCATTCTACGGGGAAAGAGCTGAGATCCCTTCACCGGGAGTGACCTCTTTAGCGAAGGTTTTCGTCACTATATTTTGAAAAAGCTATCCGTTCCTTCAACGATATCAAGTTCATTACGTTAAAGGTTTTCGCCAGAAACCATTCGTAGCCCTCCGTCGTTTCATATGGGTAGTCAATAGTATTCAAGCTGTGTTTGTTGGCCAAAGTCAAGGCACAGTGTTTGGTAGCTGTTGGTTATTCATATGCAGCATAGATAGATGCGTTGGTTTGGAACAGTCGTACTGCCTTGTTGGCCAAAGTCAAGGGTATGTACGGGTGGATTCAAAACAACCTGGAGAATGACGGGTGGAACTTGACATGTGACTTATGATTTGTTGGCCAAAGTCAAGGTCATAAGAGCATGGGGCAGAAATCACATCGGGAGTTTCAAAAGAACTGAAACTTGCCAGATATGCGCATACCTTCTGGAGTGTGATGACGTGAGCGGATTCCGTCACGTTATCATGCGATGAGAGTTGGATCCCGATTCCCACTGATGAGTTAGTTTACTCCTCGGGTGACCCCGACTAATTCTTCTTTCGGGTTTGGAGGAGAATTTGAGGTACAGTGGGAGTTTTCCAGATTAGATAAATTGGTAACCATTCTGATCTAGGTTAGAGTGCACGCTGAGTGTTTCTTTTCTCTCTCTCTCTTTAGCAGCGACCATTGACCCGACCCTAAGACTTTGACTCAGTGACCAAGTTGACCGAACCTTCTTAAACACCGGCTTTTGGATTGTCAGAGTTGCAAACCTCATTGCCACTCCTACTTTTACCCTTTTCTCCAGGACACCCCGTTTTACTACGAACGTCCACTTCCATTGGACAAAACCATCGTATGGTTAGATACGAACTCGAAAGAATTTATTCGAGGATGGTTTCCGGTTCGGGAGAAAACGGATAGGATTATTCAGTTGTCTTTTCCTTTTACCCTCTCTCAGGTTACGAGTACTCCTTGGTTTAGGGGTAGTACACCTATTACGCAAATTGGATTGTCTTCTTCCAAACCTTAGGCTGGTGCCGACCGGTAGGGAATGAAGAAAACCAATTAGCATAGCGATGGTGTGCAGAAGGTATTAAGTTCAGAAAAAGCAAGGGATTAGTAAGAGGGCAAAGTAAATTGCAACAGATATTCACGACCAAACCAAATATTTCGTTACCACTCCCACATCACCTTTGTATTTCTCTAGGACACTCCGTATCACTACGAAGATCCACAGTTTATTGGATACTCCATCGTATGGTTATATACGAACTCGAAAGGAATTTATTCCAGTTCGGGGATGGATTCTGGTTCAGGAGAAATAGGAATAAGGTTTATTCGGTTGTCTTTTATCTTCACCCTCTCTCATTGCGAGTGTTCCTAGGATTGGGACAGTACACCCATTATGCTTATTGGATAGTCTTCTTCCAAACCATAGGCTGGCGCCGAACGGTAGGGAAGGAAGAAAACCATTTGGCCTAAAAGGGTGTGCAGAAGGTAAAGACTAAAGACATATGAAGGGATTTGGAGAGGTGGCAAAGAACTATACGGTTACAGTCGTGAATCTGGAAGAGGCATTACTAGGAATACCGGGATACCCCATCGGAACATTTCAATGTTTCAGTTTCACTGTGTAATGTTAAAGGAAAACTGATTTCCCGATTAGATACTTACTCCAGGGTATGTATTTACCAGGTACGATTCTCACATCTGTATGGTTTTACAGATGATGAGTGGGAGTAAGTTATTGGGAATTGGGTGATTATCCTCATTATATCGGGATTCGTTGTAATCAGTGATATTTGAGGAAATCACCTGGGCTGTTTGCCGGTCGGCAAATATTTGGTTTTGAATATCCGCTGTTATGCACCAATTTCAAATTGATATATCTGTACGTCTATTTTCATAGAGTGAGATATACCTTTCTGAAATTATGTCTACGACATTTACCTATATCAGTGGATGGTTAGGTAAGGAGCATTAAACAGCGGTGTAATTCTTCTTAACCATAAGTACAGTTTTCAACCTACGACACACAGTGAATGAGTTATCAGACTCAAGGGACTTATACAAAGGATTGTATGTTGTCCAGGGTCCATCAGGACAGAGGGCTTGGTCCTCGTACTATATTCGGTTTACTTATGACTTCTCTAGTTTTTAGACAGGTGTTTCGCGGAAACACAGGGTCCAAATTTTGAGAAGTTATAGGTATTTGAATAGAGTAGAGAACCAGGTATAGCAAGTATCGGGATTCTTCAAAGAGATAGAAGATGTAGATACTTGTGTATGGTATTCAGTTGATAGTAATGATAAAGAGATCTTGCTTCTCTTTCAGGTTACTCATAATTGGAAGTATTCCTAAGTTGAGTAACGCTGATCGACCTTCTTCCATTTAGTTGACATGCACTTGAGACAGTTGCATGATTTGGATCTGGTTCAGTTAAATCAGTGCCTCTGGTCCTATATGGGATATAGAACAGTTCGTATCTTAACGGTGTTAAGGTACGGGGAGTTGTCCGGCTTATGCTTAAAACCAGACACTGGACAACTCAAGGCACGTTTCTGTAATGGCTGTTTGTGGGTTGACCCAGGCTATGACGCGGGTTGATTTTCTACCATCTGGATGAACAATAGCAATATTGTTCTAGACTCGCCACAGTTTTAATAAAAATGGATTTTTTCAGAAAAACAGTAGTGGGAGTATGGTAGAACTGGAAGTGATTCCAGAACCACAAACGATTACTGAAGATTTGATAAGGAACCTAAAGATTCAATCTGGATTGACATTCCATTGGCCACTCCGCAGATAAGGTGGGTAACTTCAGGCACCCGAGAGGTACTACGGTAGCCTCAAGGACGGTGACAGGGAAGTTCTTGTTTACCCACAATTACCATTGCTGTTGTTCCAGGCTGCGAGACCCGGCGGGAGGATGAGTATAGCGTCGTTCTAAACTAGTTTTAGAAGTGCACGTCTGTATGACTCTGCCAGAGGGTTGTCGTAGTCAGTGGGAGCAGCGGAAGCATTGGTGGACAGGTAGCTTATGTCTATTTATAGACTAAAGCAGATGTAGCGGAGATAGATCATCTGTTTCTGACGTGACAGTCATGGGTTTGACCTCATCAGAATAGGGGATGGATCTGTTGAGAAGGTAGTAGGGTGTGATGTCCTGGTATTTGGATGACATGCACAAAGTAGGAAAGGAAACTCCTATACTACGATCGGTTATACTTTGGTCGTCACACAGTGGTTTCTCCACAAAGGAAATGGATTTTATATCAGACATACTGGTTACTAGATCTATGGTCTTAGATCTAGATTTGGGTGGTTTCCCAATCAGGGTACTTGACAGCATTCTAAGAGTATTTAGGATGGGCGACTCCTGGCACGGTAGTGTACCTGCAGGTAATGGAGTCACCCTCTCCAAAGGTGTCTTACAGACTAAAGGGGAGAGGGACGGGCATGATTGACAGATCACTTGCTCAGGCAATTGAGTCAATCGTGAGATGTCGAGTACCACACCAGATGTTGTTCTTGCACTAGATGCAATAAGTTGACATTAATCCAATCCTGGAAAAACAGTCGGAAGCAGTTTTAGAACATAAGTGGATGTTCTAGGGAGATGATAACGACAGCCTCATTCAGGAGACAGTTATCATTCCAGGCTTCCAAGGTGACATGGACGACAAGGAGGTTGTCAGAGTTATAGTTTTCCTTCTGATGAGGGGCAGTATTTTGGACAGGTGGTCCAAGGCAATACTGAGGGAGGCATGGCGCGCAGGATACTGATTAAGTTCAGTTGACGATACAGTCTAAGAAGTTTGGATTTGGAGTTCATTTATGAGCTAGGTCCCATCAGACATCCAGACATATTCTGAGACAGGTATTGCTCTTTTCGGGAGATGGTTTTCTCCGCGAACTTGAGATATAGAGAGACATAGAAAGAAACAACTAAGCGGATCCACTCACTGAGGCTATTCCTCGAACGCAATAGTTCCGCAAACGAGCTTTGTGAGACTGACTAGTAGAGGAGTTGGATGTTCGGTATCACACGGGCTGTGAGTATGCGACATCGCAATAATTAGCCTTGAGTGCAAGTGGGAGATTGTTGGAGATAGTGCCCTCAGAGTCAATTATTAGGTCACAGGTACGTGATTGTAATGATTGAGGGAGGACCTATCCCGGTAGGACAGTCTTGCTCGAGATGATAGTATGCTATCTGGTTTACCTTTATCATCGTGTACTGCTTTAGGTGACCTGACACGTCGCTATTACACGTTGATAGAGCCCCTAGGATTCTTGCTTGACCACCAGCAGTATGAGGGCGATCATATAAGTGGGAGCTGGGGGTCTATAAGCTTATCCTTAAAAGGTCCCTAGTCGTGGGAGTTTCGAGACTGGGCATCGATACTCCATTAGTAGACTAGTGTATACAGTCGAGACCCCGACGAGGGGCGGTGGCCGGTCTCACAAGCCACTGGTGTCAGTTGGATCACCTAAGATGTATACAGGTGCTCATTGGGTTATGAGTACACCGGACAGGACTCGTCGGGAACATGCTAGTTGGTCATATACCAGACGTCAGATGGCAGTTCCCTGGTGACATGTGTGCAGGTTAGTTCATCGACCTGGAGATCGTCATTTGTCTCGTGTGAGTTCCCACTGTACTTTGATTACTACCCTACCACGGCTCAAAGGAGTCGTGCAAACAGGTTTTAGTTGGGTACAGTCCCGAGCCACATGGAGGCAGTGAGCGTATCTTCAGGGGTTCGTCTCTCCCGGTATTGGGGGTGAGGTCGTGCTGTGTCTAGGAGAGCCATTACACAAAGTCCTTGGCCAAGGCAAGGAGATTTACTGGTAGGTATTCCAGTAGTATCTCAGGGTGTTCTAGGCTACACTCCGACACGACTTGTACCGCTTTTGGGGGTCTGACTTTTACCAACCCCCTAGGCCCGCCATGCGATACTCATAGACGAACGGACCGGACTGTACGGATATTGTCACTGAAAGGCTCAGTAGGGTTGTCAGGCTGAGTTCACTCACAGACGTCCCTTTTAGTCAGTACCTGGTAGCCCGTTACGTATTGGCTTATACCTCTGACGTGCTAGTGGTTAAATCCACAACCAAGGTGTTGACGAGTCTTTAGAGTCCCCCACATTCAGTTACTCAGCTTTTGGGCGAAAGGTTGTAGAGGCCGTATGGAGATATGGCAAGGTCTGATCAGATACGTGCGGTATTACACGGATCAGGATCGGACAGTCTGTACTATAGGCCGTATGGTTATATGGCAGGGTTCGATCAGATACGTGCGGTATTGCACGGATCAGGATCGAACAGATATTACTAGCCGGTTTTGGTATAAGCCGGATCCTAGTATAGTACAGTGTAGATTTTGTCTCATTGCATTTGTATTTCGGTTGGAATACAAATGCGGGTGTGTATGCACAGTATCGGGGTTTTCCTGTAATTTATTACGGGACCAGTTTTCTGGAGTTGCCAGTTTGCTTTCCGTTTCGGCCAATTTCCTTTGTATCGTTCATTGGCCGAAGATTGGTGGAGGAGGGTTTATTTGCATTGTTGCAAATAGGCATTTGTGGAGGGGGTCTTTGCATTTTGTTTTATCATGATAGCTTTTCCTTGACCTTGACTTCTAGCTTTATCATGATGGCTTGACTTTGTAGACAATCATGGTTGTTGATGATTGTTGGTTGAGTATTGGTTTTGGGAGTGATCATTGTTTCTCATCATCACTTGCTTTTCAACCACCTCTTTGTCTTGACTCTCTCTCTTGCATGATAGATGAGAATGGCTCCCATTATCTTTGGAGATACACCACTCTCTCATTCTCTCCTCTCCATTGTCATGGCCGGCCACTTGAGGAAAGAGGGCTGTCCAAATTTTTGCAAGAGGGATTTTTATCTCTTTTGGCATTGTAAAAATCCTATAGCTCCACAAAATTACTTGTATCATCCCTCCACCAAAATGGCATCTCCATGAACCCCAAATGAGACTTCTTCACTACATATTCTACATCGAACCTTGGGCACGTCGAGTAGCCGGCTTCGTGCCCGAGTTGCCTCGGCATTGAGGTGGGAGCCCGTAAACAAAGTAGGCGATGTGGTGCACTTCCGGCGACGAGGAGGAGACAGGACTTTCCGCAGGAGATCGGGACCATGACGAGAAGACCGGAGGACTTGGATCGTCGGTATATCTCTATTCCCTTTCTTGTAGTTAGCTAGGACTAGTTAATGGTTCGATCCGGGTATTAGTGCGCGGCGGTTTGCCAGTTCAAAGAAAAATTTAAGTTTATCACCGCTTCCGCATTTGGCCGTCGGATTGACGGCCGGGGCGCCGCCGTGCACTTACACCAATCAAATCAGCTGCCTACCGCTTCATATGTGATATGGAAAGGGAAGAGCCCATGTCTTAAGCTAGTTGAGATTTGGGGTTGTCCAGCCTATGTCTAAAAGCAAAATCCGGACAAACTCGAGGCGCAGTCTGTTATGTAGAACTGGAAATGTTCCAGCCATACAAAATGCAGCTGATGATTTGATAGAACCAAAAGGATTCAATAGTTACCAACGAACCTCAGCCTCTCCGCCGATCTAGTAGGGTTCCTCACCCACGTGAGAGATACTTCAGTTTCTCTATGACAGTGGGAGCGAGGATTGCATCATGAGATGATGACCCAACTAGCTTCGAGCTGGCCATCAGGAGTAAGACTCTGTAAGAATGGCTGGATGCTTAGCGATCTGAGATGGAATCCATGTACACCAACAAAGTATGGACTTTGGTTGCTATATCTGAAGGGTTAAATCCCCATCAAGAGCAAGTATATCTTGAGAAGATTACTTGGTGTAGTTGGAAAGGTTGAGACTTTCAAAGCTAGACTTGTTAAAGGTTTTCGTCATCAACCAGGCGTGCATAATGATGAAACTTTTTCTAAGGAGCTATTCTTAAGTCCATCCAGATCCTACTTGCCACGGCTACATACCATGACTACGATATCTGGTGGTTGGGTGCCATGACTGCTTTTCTAAATGATGTTTTAGAAGAGAACGTCTATAAGTACACAGCCAGAGGACCTTGTAGACAGTGGGAGCAGCGGAAACGTATGCAAGATGCTTTATAGGATAAAGCAGGCATCGCGGAGTTGGAACATCTGTTTTGATGAAGTAGTCAAAGAGTTTGACATCATCAAAATGGTAGATGAACCTTGTATAAACAAAAAGGTAGTAGGGAGTATGGTGACGATCCTCGTAGAGTACGTGGATTACATACTCTTGATAGGGAAGGAGTTTCCTATGCTACGCTCGGTCAATCTCCGCTTATCACAAGGATTCTCCATATAGGATCAAAGTGATACCTCCTAAATCCTGGATTTTGGATCTATGAGATAGATCTAAATGGATGTTAGGATACTCACTAGTTGTAGTGAGATGGTATCATTTGATCCTAAGGAGAATCACTGGAAGTGTTCCACAGTGATAAAGACGACTGAATGTCAGTCACAGGCATTGTCTTTACCCTCAGTAAAGGGACGGTATGTTGGAAGAGTTCCAAACTAGATACCGTGACATACTAGACGATAAAGGCTGGATACATCGCTACTTAAGATGCTACCAAAGAGGCTGTTTGGGTGTCTATTGGTTCATGAGATGAACTACGTTCCTACCATTGTGAGACAATGGAGTTGTGGCTTATGCCAAGGAACGCCGGTCCCATCAGTGATCCAGACATGATCTAAGGCAGTGTCACCTGATCATGGAGATGGTTGATCTCCAAAGGATCGAGGTTAGGAGAGTAGACTCAGAGGATAACACGGCGGATCCACTCACAAAGTCCTGTTCCCAGAGAGAGACTTTTATGGGATGGTTGAGTATGAGATACTACAACCACTGCTATCAGATGGCCCTAGTGCAAGTGGGAGATTGTTAGTTATATGTATGCCCTAGAGGCCATTACTATACATAGGATGTATATTGTAGTGGATGCTGGGACATATATAGGGAGGACTTTCTTGCTCGACATGATAGTATGCTATCTGGTTGATCTTTACCTTAACGTGTACACTGATAGTCTCTCTGTTACATGTTGGTAAAGCCCTTAGGATGAGTACTTGACTACCAGGACTATGATGCGGATCATACTAGTGGGGACCTGGTAGTCCATAAGTACATCCTTCAAAGTCCCTAGTCGTGGGTGTATCGAGACGGGGCATCGATATACCAGAGTAGACTAGCGTATGCCTTCTCGACCCATACAGATGGACGATGGATGATCCCATATCCATTGGTGTTTGACATCAGAGATGATATACGGGTGCTCAGTGGAGACTGGGTACACTGGACGGACTCGCCGAGAACTCCCAGATGGTATTATACCTTACGTCAGATGGCAGTTCTCTGGTGACACTGGTACAGAGTAGTCTGTTGACCCGAGATCGTCATAGAGTCTTGTGTGGTTCTCACTGTGCTTTGATTTCCATCTTACCATGTCCAAGAGGGCGTGCAAAACGGTGGTTTTTGGGTACAGTCCCGAGTCACATGGAGGCAATGAGCGATAGGAGGGGATTCGCCTCTCCCGGTATAGGGAGTTGATGTTGCACCGTGTTCGATTGGCTATAACCGGAAATCCTTGGCCAGGGTTGCTGAGATTTACTGGTAAGTGTTACCAGTAGTTTCTCGAACTGTTATAGACCTCATATCGACACGACTTATCGAGCTATTGGGGTCTGACGTTTACCACCCCTAGGCGAGATATGCGACATATCAGACGATCAGACCGGACTGTACGGTAGTGTTACTGGTTGGATTCACTGGAGTGTGAGCGGGCTTGCTCGTCGATCTTCTGATCGCTCAATACCCGGGTGGCCGTTACGTTTAGCAGACCGCTTGCGGCTTGTGGGTGCCTGATATGATCATCACCTGCTGCCGGCGTATTGACGAGTCTTTAGAGTCCTACACATAGGTTTCCTGGCTCAAGCGAAACGAAATAGGAGCGCATATGAGATATGTGCGGGACCGAGAATGATACCAGTATGTTATACTATATTCGATTCTCGCGATTTGTAACATTGATCGGTTATATGCGTTATAGCCGGGTTATCGGATCAAGTGTTGATTCGATAAGTTGTTACTATTGATATTAGTCGGTTATATGCGATATGACCGGGTTGTTGAATCAAGTGTTGATTTAATGATTTAATATATAATTATATATTTGATATATCACTTTACGTTAACTAATATAGGTTCACTTAATTGGATTTTCTCACTTGAAGTTCACAAGTTGTATATGTGATATACTTTTGTGCACTTGATTGTATCATGTTTGATGATACATGTTAACTTGGTTAAGTGTAAAGATTAAACCATTGTTAAGTTAATGATTAGGGTTTTGCTTTTTCTTTATTATTTATTTATTTATTTATTTTGGAAAGAAAAAAAGGGAAAATGGTTGCTAGTTTTGTTTTATCTTTGAAGCTTCATGAAGCTTTGACTAATGTGACCATTTTGTCTCATGCTTAACCCTAACCACTTCATTTAACCTTAGTTTAGTCTCTACACTTGACCATGGTTATTATGATGATAAGTATTCTTTTTATTATTCTTTTTGAATAACTTATCATAAGATAATCATCTTCTTCTTCATCTTCTTCAATGAAGAAAGCTTCACTTCATCAATGGTGATTGATGAAAACGAGTGAGAAATCCAATTCTAAAGTGAACCCACTTCCTATTTCTTCATCCTCTACCTCTTGCCAAGTAGTAGAGTGTGTTTCCTTCACAAGTTTTCTAGACTTGGTGAAGTTGGAGCTTGATCTAGCGATGCCTCGACGTAGATCATCTTCGGCACGTCGTCGATGACCTAGCTCGCTCTTTCTCCGATGAAGCCGACGCTAGAGCCCGGGATTTGATTTGGACAGCGGAGAGGACTTCATCACGGAGCCGTGGAGGTGGAGAACCGGATCTACAAAGGTTGTATTTCCGTACTCTTAGTTAAAGTTGTTAACTAGTTGCTTATTCGCCTAGAATTCTAGTCAACGATCCGTATTAGGGTTTCTCGGCACTTGTAAAATTTGAAATTGGCATGGCTGATGCCTTGTGAGACCTCTTGAGAGTGCCTAGGAACCCTACAATTATATCATCCTACACACTCAGGATTATTTTTGATATGCATTGCTTCATGTAGTTGTAGTACCCTGATGATGTACCTTTACATGATTGTTGCATATTCATATTGTCATACTTATGCTATCAGATTACTTAGGATAGATTAATCGCTGTTCGGGCATACCTGCGATTACAGTATGATGTTAATTACTATTCATGAATTGGAAACTCACCTCCGTTGTTCCACAGTGTTTTGCAGGACTTACCCTTAGAGTAGTCACGGCAGGGCGTCTTATCATCTCTACTTTTGCGGATACCACTACGTTTGGCTGTGAGGCCTTTGCATTTATGTGGGTTCGCGGTTATCTGTTTGTACATTGTATATCTTTTTGTTGGATCTAGTATTCTCCATCTACCACTTCTTGTATTTGACTTAGAGACGAGTTGTGAGGATTCGGTGTTGTATTATTATTTTGGTGACTTTGGTGTCGTGCTCGAGGGAGCCGGTTTTGTTGAAAAGTTTACTCCTTTATGCAGTTTTCTTTTATATTTCTTTGCTTCGGTGTCGTATATATATTTGTGGTGGTTGTCTCTACCGTTGTGTGTGATTTTCTACCGTTTGGGATTCTTTATATATTATCTATGATGTACCCGTTTTCGGGGCTAGTTTTTACGAAGGAGGTGCTGCCGAAATTTTCAAGAAAGAAAACTTGAGTTTGAGATTTTACTTGTGATTTTTTTGAATGTTTTAAACTATGTTTTTCTCAGCTTATCCAGTTTTTGGTGGTTTAGATTTCTGGGTTTCGGCTTACTTAAGTTGCGTATGCCTGTAGACGTTACGTAGTTTAAGTGCCGGTTACGGGCCAAATTTTGGGTCGTGACAAAGTTGGTATCAGAGCGCTAGGTTTTACCTTTCGGAGTGTAGGATGACCTTGGTTTAATGGAGTAGGTAGCTTAAGGAGTGTGACGTAGCGTGTGTATGTTCCGCGGCATATTTACGACACGGTGCTCCGCCTAAGTGACCTTAAGACTTATTGATTGAAATTTCCTCCGTGATGATATACATCTTTGTGATTCAATTTCTGTGTCCTTATCGAATCTTGTTTCAATTTCCAGCCCATATGTCGTCAAAGACTATGAGGGCACAGAGAGCGGCCGCGAGGGTCGAGGTCAGAGTTGACTCGTCTGAGGTGAGGACTGACCAGGGCGGTACGCCTGTTGTACCGGAGCACATTACTAGGATTGGGGCTGGTATGCAGGACCTGCGCCAGATGATGGGGACTTTAGTAGAGGTCATTCGAGCGCAGGGGCAGGCAGTTTTTCCACCCGTTGCAGGGACCACGATGGTACCTACAGTTCCGGCAGTCACAGTTACAGCTCCGAAGGTTATTACCGTGTCACTGACAGAGTTCATGAGGCTAAGGCCTCCGGTGTTCACTGGCACAGATACTACCGAGGATCCACAGTCGTTTATCGACTGGAAGGCCAGGATTTGTCATTCGCTCCGATGCTTCGACGAGAGATGGGTGGGGTTCGCGAGTTTCCGTTTGGAGGGTCTGGCCCAGAAGTGGTGTGAGTCCTTAGAGAGGGGCAGAGCCGCGGGTCATGCTCCTATGACCTAGGCTGAGTTTGTGACGTCGTTTCTCGCCCGTTTTCTTCCACCGAGTGTCAGGGATGCACGAGCGCGCAAATTTGAGTCATTACGTCAAACTCCAAGGATGACGGTGTCTGAGTATGATGTACTATTTATCGAGCTGTCAGTGTATGCTCCGTACTTGGTAGCGACTGAGGAGATGAGGGTGAAGAGGTTTGTTCGATGCCTGCTTACCCAGTTGTTCCTAGCCATCAGCATTCATTATTGCGACACGTATGTGGCAGCTGTGGATGCAGCCATTGGTGGAGAAGCGTCTAGCTGAGTCATCGGTTGTTCCGGAACCGAAGAGGACTCGTACGGATGTACCAGCACGGAGACAGAGGTTTGCACGCCGAGGCAGAGTTCCTTCATACTTGGGGAGTAGCAGAGACATGGGACGGGGCCAGTTATTCAGCTCTTACTCCCAGGAGGGCCAGCGACCGTCTTATGGGTGCTTTGGATGTGGCAGTCTACATCACCTTGTTCGGGATTGTACAGTGGTGCATCAAAGAGGGCCAGCAGTACCCTAGGTTACCTTACCACCTTCTCCGCCTCAGAGAGCGTTGCATCTTATTCCTGTGGTTGCGCCGCGTTAGACTCCTGCTCAGAGAGGTCGTGGTCGCGATGGTTTTTTGCCGAGAGGATGTGGTGGCGGAGGCAGAGGACAACCAGTAGCCGGTAGAGGGCAGGCTCAGGTTTTTGCCTTGACTCACCAGGATGCTCAAGCGTCCAATGTTGTGGTTTCAGGTACTTTTTCTGTATGTTCTTATGATGCACATGTTCTGTTTGTCCGGGATCTACGCATTCGTATGCTTCTACGCACTTCGTGCCGAGGTTAGGCCGAGAGTCGTGTTTGCTAGATCAGCCGCTTATCGTGGAAACTCCTGTTGGAGATTCGTTTGTTGCGCGACACGTGTTCCGGTCATGTGCTGTCCGTATAAGAGACAGAGATCTGTCCGTCGACTTGATCCTTCTTGAGATGTTGGACTTCGACGTTCTGTTGGGCATGGACTGGTTAGCTACTTGCTACGCGTCCGTGGACTGCCGTGAGAAGACAGTTTGGTTTTGTTTTCCCGGCGAGTCTGTGTTTGTTGTGCAGGGGGACCGTGGTGTCACCCCTCACAGTTTGATTTCTGTCCTTTGCGCTAGTCGGCTTTTAAGGAGGGGATGTCGGGGATTCTTGGCTTTCATTCATGATACTGGAGCCACAGTGGAGTCGTTGGACCAGGTTCCTACGGTGCGAGAGTTTCTCGATGTCTTTCCCGATGAGTTACCTGGGTTGCCGTCAGAGCGCGATATTAAGTTCTGCATTGATCTGATTCCTGGCACGGAGCCTATTTCTATACCGCCTTATCGGATGGCTCCGGCAGAGCTTAGAGAGCTTAAAGATCAATTGCAAGAGTTGCTTGATATGGTACTTGTACGTCCGAGTGTTTCGCCGTGGGGAGCTCATGTTCTGTTCGTCAAGAAGAAGGACGGCAGTTTGAGGCTGTGTGTGGATTATCGTCAATTGAAGAGAGTTACGGTGCGGAATAGGTATCCTTTACCTCGCATTGACGATTTATTTGATTATCTCCAGGGTGCGAAACATTTTTCTAAGATTGCTTTGCGTTCGGGTTATTGTCAGTTGCGGGTTCGGAATGATGACATTCCGAAGACTGCTTTTCGTACGCACTATGGGCATTATGAGTTCTTGGTGATGTCGTTCGGACTCACCAATGCGCCAACAACGTTCATGGATTGATGAACCGGATTTTCAGGTCGTTCCTTGACCAGTTTATTATTGTATTTATTGATGACATACTGGTCTACTCTAGGAGTCGTGAGGAGCATGAACAGCACTTGAAGATTGCTTTGCAGATATTGAGAGAGCACCAGCTGTATGCTAAATTCTTAAAGTGTGCATTTTGGCTTGATAGTGTGGACTTCCTGGGTCATGTGGTGGCTGCTGATGGTATTCTGGTGGACCCGAGGAAGATCGAGGCTGTACAGCTTTGGCCCAGACCTCTATCGGTGAATGAGGTCCGCAGCTTTTTGGGCTTAGCTGGTTATTATCACCGTTTTGTGCAGAATTTCTCGAGTATCGCTGCACCGCTGACTGGACTGACCTGGAAGGGAGTTCCTTTTCTTTGGACTGATGCGTGCGAGCAGAGTTTTCAGCAGTTGAAGACTCGGTTGACGACAGCACCGGTTCTATCTTTGCCTTCTGGATCGGGCGGCTATGTTGTTTATTGTGATGCTTCTCGAATGGGGCTCGGCTGTGTATTGATGCAGCACGATAGAGTGATTGCTTACGCTTCTAGGCAGCTGAAGAAGCACGAGCAAAATTACCCCACTCACGATCTTGAGATGGCCGCGGTGGTCTTTGCGTTGAAGATTTGGAGGCACTACTTGTATGGGGAGTCGTGTCAGATCTTCACGGATCACAAGAGCTTGAAGTACATCTTCCAACAGCGGGATCTGAATCTGAGACAGCACCGTTGGATGGAGCTTGTGAAGGATTATGATTGTGAGATCTTTTATCACCCGGGCAAGGCGAATATAGTAGCTGATGCTTTGAGTCGTAGGACCGGGGGTAGCTTGTCCCAGTTGAATGCAGTTCAGCGTCAGACTTCTGCAGATTGGCAGCTCTTGTGTGATGGTAGAGTGCAGTTCGAGTTCACCTTCGCTGGGGGACAGTTTGCTCATGTTCGCGCCCATCCACTACTACTTGATCGTATCCATGAGGCGCAACCCAGTGATGCCCGTTTGTCCGAGATTCTTGAGCTTGTTCGACAGGGTACAGTTTCGGAGTTCATGATTGATGACCAGGGTGTGCTACGATGTAGGATTTTCTTGTGTGTACCAAATACTGATGGGTTAAGACGCGAGATCCTAGAGCAGGCACATCAGTCGGCCTTTACCGTTCATCCAGGTTCCACCAAGATGTACCGTGACTTGAGAGACTTTTACTGGTGGGAAGGGATGAAGCGCGATATTTCGGACTTTGATTCGAGGTGCCTTACTTGTCAGCAAGTCAAGACTGAGTATCAGAGACCGGCTGGAGAGTTGCAGCCTTAACCCATTCCGGGGTGGAAATGGGAGCAGATTTCCATGGACTTCATTGTGGGTCTACTCAGGACCAGTAGAGGATATGACTCCATTTGGGTGATTATTGACCAGTTGACGAAAGCGGCTCATCCAGTGAAGACCACTTTCGGTTATACTCAGTATGCTCAGTTGTATATAGATGGGATTATGCATTTGCACGGTGTTCGCACATGCATAGTATCCGACAGAGGCACCCAGTTTACTAGCTGTCTGTAGCAGAAGCTCCAGGAAGCTTTGGGTACCCGGTTGAGTTTTAGCACCGCTTTTCATCCACAGACCGATGGTCAGTCGGAGCGGACTATACAAACTGTGGAGGATATGCTCCGTGCATGTGTGCTTGATTTTGGTGGCATTTAGGATCGTCACTTACTGTTGATTGAGTTCTCCTACAACAACAGCTTTCAGGAGACTATTCAGATGACACCTATTGAGGCTTTATATGGTAGGAAGTGTCGATCGCCAGTCTGTTGGACCGAACTCAGCGAGAGTAGAGTTTTGGGACCCCAGCTAGTTCTGGAGACTACGGAGAAGATCCAGCTGATTCAGGACAGGATGAGAGCAGCCCAGTGCAGGCAGAAGTCTTATGCTGACCGTCGTCGTCGCAGACTCGAGTTCGCAGTAGGGGATCATGTATTCCTGAGGATTTCTCCGATGAAGGGCGTTATGCGATTTGGGAAGCGGGGGAAGCTCAGTCCCAGATTTGTAGGTCCTTTCGAGATCCTTGAGCGAGTGGGTTCTGTTGCTTATCGTTTGGCACTCCCGCCTAGTTTTCTAGATGTTCACCCCGTTTTCCATGTGTCGATACTTCGTAGATACCTTCATGACCCTTCTTACATGATTCAACACGAGACCGTTCAGCTTGAGCATGATCTTTCGTTCACCGAGCAGCCAGTAGTTATTCTGGATCGGCAGGTGAAGAAGCTTCGGTCAAAGGTCTTGCTATCGGTGAAGGTTCTTTGGCGTAGCCCTACTAGTAAGGAGATCGCTTGGGAGGCCGAGAGCAAGATGCGGAAGAAATTCCCTCATCTTTTTGAAGGTACGCTTAGTATGAAATTTTAATTCGGGGACCGAATTTCTATAAGGGGGGAGATTGTAATGTTTTAGAAATCGTTTTGCGAATTTTTCTGTTTTAGGGTGAAATTGTCGATATTTTCCGTTTTAACCCGACTGTGATCAAACGTCCATATAGACTTGCCAGCACCTAGTTTAGCTAAAATAAAGTTAATGCGCAAGCTTTGGGGGTATATGGGACGTTATGGTTTCAAATAGAATTTTTCCCTATTTTAATATTATTCTAATGTGGTATTTACATTTTGGATTTGGGAAATTTCTCCAAAATTTGTATCATTTCAAATTAAGCAAGCTTGAGTAAAACAAAACCTCCAACTGATATCTAGATCTTTTGTGCTAAAAGGTAAAGTTTTAAAGAAAAGAAAAAGAATGGGAGAGGTGGCTTCATGCATGAATGTGCATTTATGTGCATTTATCACTAGACATAGCTAGAAAACCCTACACACTTCTTCATCCTTCCCCACTTATTGGCCGAGCCTTCCCAAGTCTGCCCCCATCTTCTTCCTTGCTCATTTCTTTCATCTTAAAGCCAAATAAATCTCCAAAATTCCTTAAATATTTTCACGAAACACATCAAGTCTTGCTTTAGCTTCTTTGATCACTTGGAGCTAGGAAAGCTTGGATCTTGGGAGCAAGTATTGTTAGGTATAATCCCTAAACTGTTAAATAGGAGTTTTTATGATGTGTAGCTCGATGTTTATTGTTTAGAACAATTCAAGTATCGATTAGTGCAATATCATTTTATTTAGTGTCTTTTAAGAATCTCTGGGATCTGCTCTAACCTGGAAATTTTACTGAGTGACCAAACAAGATTGTAGTGATGTGCTAGTGAACCTAAGATCCCACCTGAGACACGAGACCCTCCCCACCGGCTTTGGCCGGCGACCTTTTGGGAAATTCCGGCGACACCGGTTTTGGAGGGGAGATGGATGTTAGTTTTTTTGTGGGTAGTTGTCTGCTGTGGGTTAGGGGTGTTTGGTACTGTTTAAATTTTTAATATTTACAGTATGCAAAATCTGGGATCGTTTTCCTATAATCTAGTGTTTTGTGTCCACGTGTTACGTTATCCGACACGAATCGCGATCTTGTGCAGCTGCTGCACTTGGGTAGGTTTCGTAGTATCGTCACGCACGTTAGCCACTAGACGGACACTTGTGTGTTAGTTTGGAGTTGGTGCGTCGTTTAAAACGTAGTTTTACGTTATATTGGTTGATTTCTGAGATTTTGCTCTATTTATGTGTTTGTGAAATTATAGCGTCGCAAGCGGGGACTTCGGACGCTGCGAACAAGGGGAAGCAGGTGGTCGGATTTTCATAGCTTGAGACAATTGGTGAGTAGATTTAACATCTATGGGGAAATCGCCCGTATGACGTTATGCGTCGGGGCAGATATGAGATGATAGCTGCATGTTATTGCATATTATATAATTTCAGATGAATGTCATTGCATAGTATTATCTGTTGTAGCTTGACTTGTACCTTTAGATATAACACATTACTGACGGTTCATGTTGCACGAGCACTAAATTGTATGCTACACCCACACTGTCAGTAATTTCCATGACACGCACAACCCACATACATACGTGTTATTGGAGTGGATATGGAAAATTGAGGTAGTGACTCTTATCCCATCATGCATATGAAATATTGTTGACACATACATACGTGATGTTGTTTTGGACATAGATAGTTAAGATAGTAACTCTTATTCCATTTCACGTATACCTTAATATAGTTACTTGTACATCATGCATACAGATTGACATGTACATCATGCACACATACTGACATGTACACCCACATATTTTTCTATAGTTGTATATACCCTAAGTGGTATTCTTTTGACATGTGATATTGAGAAGTTGACTATTGTGCTTATGAAATACATCATACATATTTGCTTATATGTAGATACTTAAACCTTGCTATAATTACATGTACATTTCATATGATGCTGCACTTGTTTATTTTGGAGGATTTAGGAACCGCAAGATATATTTTAAAGATGGATTCATTTACAGGAGCGGCTTTCCCTTGATATACTCATATTGTTGTTATATATTGCATATATCAGTTTTTCATGGATTTACGCATTGAGATATGGATTTCATATGATTTATGGATTTGAGAACCGTAGGGGTATTTCAAGAAAACTATGTATTGTTTGAAAAACCGGTTTCTCTTGATATGATATTTCAGTGCGTCCACCATGTGATTTCTCGTTTCTGAGATTTGACTTGTGATACCCGATTCGAGGAGCGGGAGGCACCGTTTGCGGGTACATGGTGGACCCGGTATGGTACCCCGGGGCAAGTGGTGATTTCGTGGTGTAGACGATAAGCCTAGCAGAGGGACCACTACCTACCGGTGATTGTATTTGGACTCGGCGGTTATCGTGGGGATACCGACCGGAGTGATGTATGACATATCGTCAGGGCCATTCGTGGTGACAGCGCCTGAGTTATGAGGATTTACGTGTCGATGCTAGACACGGGTTTCATGATGTTTCGAGTGTCAATATTAGACAATCAGGTTTCCATGATTTTTACGTATCGTCGGTGGACATACGGGGTTGATATCCTCATACTTATATATATATACATATACATACAGGGATATGTTTTCATGATGTTCGGGTGTCGATGTTTGACACTCAGGTTCCATGAGACTTAGAGGATGTGAGGGCCGATCTGAGGATGCGGTGCCTGAGGATTTGGGATTAGATGTGTCAGTGAGGGACACTCGTGTTTTCCCATGGTGATGATTTTGCATGAGGTTTTATTATATCATCCCACACACTCAGGATTATTTTTTATATGCATTGCTTCATTTAGTTGTAGTACCCTGATGATGTACCTTTACATGATTGTTGCATATTCATATTGTCATACTTATGATATCAGATTACTTGGGATAGATTAATCGCTGTTCGGGCTTACTTGCGATTACAGTATGATGTTAATTATTATTCACGAGTTGGCAACTCACCACCGTTGTGCCACAGTGTTTTGCAGGACTTACCCTTAGAGTAGTCGCGGCAGGGCGTCTTATCATCTCTACTTTTGCGGATACCGCTATATTTGGATGTGAGGCCTTTGCATTTAGGTGGGTTTGCGGTTATCTGTTTGTACATTGTATATCTTTTTGTTGGATCTAGTATTCTCCATCTACCACTTATTGTATTTGACTTGGAGACGAGTAGTGAGGATTCGGTGTTGTATTATTATTTTGGTGACTTTGGCGCCTTGCTCGTGGGAGACGGTTTTGTTGAAAAGTTTACTTCTTTATGCAGTTTTCTTTTATATTTCTTCGCTTCGGCGTCGTATATATATTTGTGGTGGTTGTCTCCACCATTGGGCGTGATTTTCTCCCGTTTGGGATGCTTTATATATTATCTATGTTGTACCCGTTTTCGGGGCTAGTTTTTACAAAGGAGGTGCTGCCGAAATTTTCAAGAAAGAAAACTAGAGTTAGAGATTTTACTTGTGATTTTTTTTGAATGTTTTAAACTATGTTTTTCTCCGCTTATCCAGTTTTGGGTGGTTTAGATTTCTGGGTTTCGGCTTACTTAAGTTGCATACGCCTGTAGACGTTACGTAGTTTAAGTGCCGGTTACGGGCCAAATTTTGGGTCGTGACAGAATGGACCCTTCACAATCGGGTAAATCAAACACTACAAGGTCGCACAACTCATTAAACATTCTATCTTCAATTGGTGAGCCATTTAGGACGCTCGATAGACTTTCAAGACCGGAGTTGTGGAATTCAACTTGGAACAGGTAGGTTTGATTCGGAAGGGTGTACCGCTCACTCTCACGACTCAAATTCTCAATCCGACCTTTCGCCTCATCATACATTGGAAAATTTGGAGCTAGTTGGAAACTAGCTACCGGGTCACTAGGTTGTATGAGGGCAGCCATGGACGCATTCAAATCCATCATTTGTTGGTATGACGCTACCCGAATGTCTTCTAACGACTGTTCCTGTTTGAGATAGTGCATTCAAAGTCAATTATTGGATCGCAGGTACGTGATTGCAATGATTGAGGAAGGACCTATACCGATATGACAGTCTTGCTCGAGATGATAGTATGCTATCTGGTTTGTCTTTATCATCGTATACATGCTTTAATTCACTATTGCATGATGATAGAGCCCATAGGATTCTTGCTTGACTACCAGCAGTATGATGACGATCATATATGTGGGAGCTGGGGTCTGTAAGCATATCCTTAATGTGTCCCTAGTCGTGGGAGTTTCGAGACAGGGCATCGATACTCCAGAGTAGACTAGTGTATACAGTCGAGACCCCGACGAGGGGCGGTGGCCGGTCTCATAAGCCACTGGTGTCAGTAGGACCACCTAAGATGTATACAGGTGCTCATTGGGTTATGAGTACACCGGACAGGACTCGCCGGGAACATGCTAGTTGGTATTATACATATCGTCAGATAGCAGTTCCCTGGTGATATGTGTACAGGTTAGTTTGTCGACCTGAGATCGTCATTTGTCTCGAGTGAGTTCCCACTGTGCTTAGATTACTACCCTACCAGGCTCAAAGGAGTTGTGCAAACAGGTTTTAGTTGGGTACAGTCCCGAGCCATATGTAGGCAGTGAGCGGATCATCGGGGATTCGTCTCTCCCTGTATTGGGGGTGAGATCGCGCTGTGTCTAGGAGAGCCATTACACAAAGCCCTCGGCCGAGGCAGGAGATTTACTGGTAGGTACTCCAGTAGTATCTCAGTGTGTTCTGGGCCACTCTCTGACACGACTTATACCGCTAATGGGGGTCTGACGTTACCAGCCCCCTAGGAAGATATGCGATACTCATAAACGAACGGACCGGACTGTATGTATATTGTCACTGTTAGGCTCAGTAGGGTTTATGAGATGAGTTCGCTTGTCAGCTTCCCTTCCAATCAATACATAGGCAACCGTCACGTACAGCTCGTACCTCTGACGTGCTAGAGGTTATACCCAGTGCCAGTGTGTTGATGAGTCATTAGAGTCCCCGACAGACACTTTCCCAAGTTCGGGCGAAACGTTGTAGAGGCCGTATGGTTTTATGGCAAGGTTCGGAAAATGCACGTGCGTTTTCGCACGTGTCATTTTTCGGGCAGATAATACTTGTCGTCTTTGGTTTAAGCCGGATCCGAGTATTATACTGTGTAGATATAATATCTTTGTCTCAGATGCATTTGTATTCGGTCGTAATACAAATGCGGGTATGTTAATACTGATACGGGGTTATCCTGAAATTCATTTCAGGATCACTTTTGGAAGTTGCCAGTTTCCAGTTTTCTATCAGCCGTATTTTGACATTCGGTTAAATGCGGATTTATCTTTTCTTGTGATGAGTGTGGAAGCTTCTAGAAGTGGTGACTAGGGTTGTGACTCATTCATGGCATTAAATGGTTGATGACTAGATTAGTGACTCATTTGTTAGCATTTGTTGTTTTGGTGAGGTGTTTAAATGAGTCACCATTTTCCATTAATCCTTTTTGTTCATGCTTAAGATATTATTCCTTAA
Organism: Agapanthus africanus; assembly: GCA_030015575.1. Lineage (NCBI taxonomy): Eukaryota > Viridiplantae > Streptophyta > Magnoliopsida > Asparagales > Amaryllidaceae > Agapanthus > Agapanthus africanus. The sequence goes on from CM057344.1 coordinate 229,711,999, forward strand.
AGTTACCATCCTACTCTCCTACACTCACTCACTCTCCTCCTCATGATATAATGGCCGGCCCCTCTTGTTGAGGGGTGATGATTTTTTTTGGAAAAGAAATGGTTGTTTTGAAAAGATTATTGTATTGGATTCATGGAAATTAAGATAGCCTCATTTCTCATTTCACCCGATTCCAAAAGGCAACTTCATTAACCGTTCGTCCATAGCCTTGGACGTAACGAGACAAAGTGTTCTACTCATTTTCTACAACATCTTGGTCGTCTCTTTTGGCAAACTTGACGATCGAGTTGCCTTGGTTCAGAGGCGGGAGCCCGTTTAAAGATCTGTCGATGTGGTGCCACCTGGACGAGAAGATTGGAGATTCAAGAGATCGGAGCAGCCGCAACAAGCGTGGGATGATGATTGAAGACCGAAGGACTCAGATCATTCGGTATAACATTTCTACCCACTTTGTAGTTTGTTAGTTTAGCTTTAATGGCAGATCCGGGTTATAGTATGCGATAGCGCCAGTTGTAAAAAGTTTTTGTTCCGCATTTGGCGTCTGTTAGACGGCCGGGGCGCTACTGTGGACTTACAGTGGTATCAGAGCCTCACCATTAAGCTATACTAACTTGTGCTAACGCGTTTAAAACATCGATCGAACAAAATTTTCGAAATCGCAGTTTCCAAGTTTAAAGTTTCTGTTGATTTTAAATGTTGTCTAAAAATAATTTTGACCATAAAAGAAAATAGAGCAGGCTTTTTAATGAATTCAGAAGAAATACGGTCCACTGACTCGACCGTACGACCGCGGATCCGCGGTCAACTCCTTGCTTTGACCGCGGCCGTCTTGGTGAGTCAGTGGGCTAATTTTCTTCTGGTGCTTCAACTTGGGAAACTGTGGTTTTTGGTATATATCTTTTGGGCCCAGAATTTGTTACTGTACAGCAGATGTATGTGGGGCCCACTTCGGGAAATTTAGTCGATCAAAATTTTAAACTTGTTAGTATGCAGTATTTATATTATATCTCCGACCGGGAATGTCATTTGATCAGTAAACCGCGTCTGATTGCTATAGTTCTTTTAGACGGGTTTGCGAACGTGACATTCGCGTTGATGTTCTGTGTTGTGCTGTGATGTTGCAGATTTGTCGTGGTCGATAGTAGGGTGCAATGATAGTTCAGTTTGGATTTATTTGTACATTTGATATTGCGGGGGGAGCGTTCAACCTGTGGACTGCCATCACTGCCTGTTTGTATAAAATTCTTTTGGGGCACGACCGGGTTGAGGTCGATGTACCTGTTGTACATATTTTTATTTCTGTACTAGGTTTATCCCGCGAAGGAGTGCACGGATAGCCGGGTTCTGGAGGGCAACGGGTCCGTATCTCATGGCTTTGAGAGGCAGAGGGACCTTACTCAAGAATTGGCAGACTATTCGCCGCACTCGTAGGGGGTACAGGTTGACCCAAGGAGGGGTGCTCAATTTACCGGATTCCGTGAAGTGTCGGGTGTTCCATTCACTATGCTGTGGGGGACAACCTCGCTTCAGGTTTTGGCGGGTAACTTGCCGCACCCGTAGGGGTCTAGGTTTCATTGCACAGGCTATCCACACGACCAGGGGAACGTCGGGTTTCAGTAGCGGCTCTGTGAAACCCGGGGATCCCAGACTATCAGTATTGTTCTATGATGCTTATTACTTTTCTGTAATATTGCATATTATCACGCCTAAAGCGATTATTATATATTAGTATATATACTATTAGATGTTGTATATCTTTTACACCCGTGCTAGTCCAGCCCCCGCTCTGTCGTTAGTTAAGTAACCTAACGGGTGATGACGGGACCCAGTGACGAATGCGGATGGCATATACGTACATTTTATTTTCGTTCTTTTCTGCTGTGATTGATTGATGGGACTGCATTGATTCTTATCAATGCAAGGATAAAACAAACCTATATTTGATGTTGTTGGAACAAATTTTAAAAGTGTTATTACAAAGACGTTTCCTTTTTTTTGCATAGTGATATTCAGTTAGAATATCCCGCACCTCATGCAACGAGACAAGGGCCGAGATCCCTTCACCGGGAGTGACCCCTTGGGCAGAAGTTTGCGTCAGGGTAATAACTTTAATATAGTCGATTACAAGTTGCTTTGCATCGCGGTATTCAGTTGGAATATCCTGCACCTCATTCCACGAGGAAAGAGCCGAGATCCCTTCACCGGGAGTGACCTCTTTGGCAAAAAGGTTTTCGCCACTATATTTTTATAAAAAGCTATCAGGTTCCTTCAACGAGATCAAGTTCATTACGTTAAAGGTTTTTTCGCCAAAAACCAGCCGTAGCCCTCCGTCGTATCTTATGGATGGTCAGTAGTATTCAAGCTATGTTTGTTGGCTTTCGTCAAGGCATAGTTCTTGGTAGCTGCTGGGGTATTCATTTGTAGCATAGATAGATGTGTTAGTTTGGGACAGTCGTATTACCTTGTTGGCTTTCGTCAAGGGTATGTACGGGTGGGTTCAAATTAACCTGGACTATGACGGGCAGAACTTGACATGTGACTTATGATTTGTTGGCTTTCGTCAAGGTCATAAGAGCATGGGGCAAAAATCACATCGGGAGTTTCAAACATACAGGAAACTTGCCAGGCATGTGCATACCTTCTGGAGTGTGATAACTTGAGTGGCTTCCATCAAGTTATCATACGATGATAGTTGGAACCCGATTCCCACTGATGAGTTGGTTTACTCTTCGGGTGATCCCGACTAATTCTTCTTTCAGGTTTGGAGGAGAATTTGAGATTACAGTGGGAGGTTTCCTGATTAGATAAAGTGATAGCCATTCTGATCTAGGTTAGAGTGCACGCAGAGTGTTTCTTTTCTCTCTCTCTCTCTTTGGCAGCGACCTTTGACCGACCCTAGACTATGACTCAGTGACCAAAGTTGACCGAACCTTCTTAATATACTGGCTTTTGGATTGTCGATGTTGCATAAGTCATTGCCGCTCCTTCTTTTACCCTTTGGATTTCTCAGAACACCGCGTATTACTACGGACATCCACTTCCATTGGATAGATCCATCGTATGGTTATATACAAACTCGAAGGTACTACTTCCAGGATGGATCCAGGTTCAGGAGAAATAGAATTGGTTTATTCAGTTGTCTTTTATTATCACCTTCTCTCAGGTTGTGAGTACTCCTTGGTTTAGGAGGGTACACATAATATGCTTAATGGATAGTCTTCTTCCAAACCATAGGCTGGTGCCGAACGGTAGGGAAGGAAGAAAACCATTTAGCCTAACGAAGGTGTACAGAAGGTAACGACTAAATACTAATAAAGGGAATTGCAGAGATGGCAAAGAAATGTACGGTTACAGTCATGAATAGGTTTATGGAAGAGGCATTACTAGGAATACCACGATACCCCTACGAAACATTTTCATGTTTCAGTTTCACTGTGCATTATTAATTGTAAACTGATTTCCCGATTAGATACTTACTCCATGGTATGTATTTACCAGGTTTCATTCTCATATCTGTATGGTTTTTACAGATGATGAGTGGGAGTAAGTTATTGGGAATTAAGGTAATCATCCTCATTATATCGGAATTCGTTGTAATTGGTGATATTTGAGGAAATCGTCTGGGTACAGTTTTCAACTTACGATGCACAGGTTTTGAGTTATTCAAACTCAAAGGACTTATACAGAGTATTGTATGTTGTCCAGTGTCCATAAGGACAAAGGGGTAGGTCCTCGTACTACGTTCTGTTTACTTGTGACTTCTCTAGTTATTAGACAAGTGTTTCGTAGAAATGTAATGTCTAAATTTTGAGAAGTTGTGGGTATAAGAATAAAGTAGAGAACCAGGTATCGCAAGTATCGGGATTCTTCAAAGAGATCGAAGATGTAGATTCTTATGATTGGTATTCAGTTGAAAGTAATGATTTTGAGAAACTTGATTCTCTTTCGGGTTACTCCTAATTGGATGGATTCCTAAGTTGAGTAATGCTGATAAGCCTTTCTCCATTAAGTTGAAATGCACTGGAGACAGTTGTATGATTTGAATTTGGTTCCAATTAAATTAGTGCCTCTGTTTCTATATTGGATATAGAATGGTTCATATCTTAACGATGTTAAGGTACGGGGAGATATTGTAACATTTCAAAAAAAATAAAATACTATTTTTGGGAATTTTCATTATTTAATATTAATTTTTAATGAATATTTTAATAGTCGGTATAATTAATTACCGATAAATGGTGAAAATTCCGGAGGGATATTTTGGAAATTCTAAGGTAGGGTATTTTGTGGAAATATGCCATTTTTAAGTGTTTATGATGGATCAAATGCTATTTTGGTGTTAACCGCGTTTAAAAATCGCTAATTGGATTTATTGGCTTTTTGTGCAAAAATGTGCACATAACATTTTCTACACTTGTCATACTTGTGTCATGTTTTGGACCTATGTTAAACCTAGGGTTGAACCATCTAGATGACCATGATGGGTTAACCTTTTGGTTAAGATAATTAGTTTAATTAAGGTTGTAGTTTTGTTTAAATTTGATTAGGGTAGGGGTTGACTTGTAGGTAGGTGAGAGAGGGAGAGCCTTGATGGCTTGAGCAAGTAACATTAAGAGAGAGAGAGAGAGAGGTGGTTAGGGTGTGCTATGATCCATCTCATTCCATAATCCCTTGTGTTCTTTCACCCCCCTCTCACTCATACCACTCCCTCTCATTTATCACATCTTTCCTCACATCACTCACTCTCACACTCAAAAAAAACCATTACAACAGCACCATCATGATCTGCAACAGCAGCTGATGTAAAACATCAGCCTACCCTCAGCACACTTTAGCCCCCATATCAACACTTCAGCTCCCATGTCAACACATCAGCCCCAAATCCCTCACATCAGCAGCTACATCAGCCACTTTCAGCAGCTACATCAGCTACTGCTGTGAAAAACAGCCACAGCAGCAACAACTCCATTCAAAACCACACCACACCCCCATCATACTCCACCCCACACAACACCATACCCTCCCATAGCCACAAAACTCCTGCTGCTGCAACTTTAGCCACAAAGTAAATTCCAAGCAGCAGCAGCAGCCAAGGCAACAACAACAACACCCCCAAAAATATTATCAGCAGCAACAGCAGCCTGAGCAGCAACACCATCAGCCACTAGAGATAACCCAGCCACAAGCAGTAGCTGTAGCACTTCAGCAGCACCAGCCCACTCCTCCTTCTTCCCTTCTCCTTCATTCTAGGACCCTTGAGGTATAATCTCACAACCCAACTCCTATCTTGCAAAATTATAGTTGTTTAGCTGAAATTTTAGTGTTATTAAGTAGATTAGTACTAGTTTAGGAAAATTTGAGTGAGACTTGACCAAGTGCTGGTTTTGATTGTTAGGGTAACCTTATTAGGTACTATTGAGACCAGTTAACCCTAGATCTAACCCTGATCCGACACATTACAAACCTGGAACCCAAAACAGAAAAAGTTTCATGTCGGTTTGCGAGGGTATATGGCGTGCAGGTGAATCTAGAGTGATCCGGGGTCATTACAAGGAAAATAAACAACACCAGGAGCCTAGTTAGACCACCAGGAGACCACTCTAGGCAGAAGAACCCCTCTGGACCCTTCATGGCCGGCCAGGACGGTTTTACCCTATAGGGGGCTCGGCCACTTTGGTGGCTCAGGTGCCTAGGCTTCCTCCATAGCTCACATGCACCCTGTACATCACTCTTGGCTTGTTTGCTCGCTTTGTTTTCACCTGAGACGAAATCTGGGATCGTTTTCTTTGGTTGCTGCTTTATATTTAATATTGGGTTTGCGTATTTTGATTTCCAGATTTTGGTTTTTGTGCGTTATCTCGATCGTGTGACGTTTGTACGTCTATATCGAGTGATTTCGTGTTGTTTTGCGAAGGCTAACCATAGGTTCTAACCTATAGGCCATTTAGCGTATCGTGTTGGTTTTCGCGTGTCGTTTTAAGTTACGATGTAGTTTAATGCGATGTGATACGTGTGATATGTGTAGGTACCCCCGTGACGATCCGAGGCGATACAGAAGATGAAGGCGACATCGACACCGACACGCAGGATTCAGGTGAGTAGATTTATATCTACGAGGAGAAGTCGGGTGGATGGCGTATAGCACCCTGCAGTCCGTGGTGAAGTATACGGATGCGTATACACACCTACAATTATTATATTGTTGCCTGGGAAATTATTGATGCTTCGGATGGATATTGGTGTGTTGGACTAGTTTAGTGTTGCGGACCCTAGGGTAGTGGTTGCACTATACATACACACTCACACATACATACTTGCATACATCCTTATTCATATGTGCTTATGGGATTCTATATAGTTATGTGTTCACATGGGTATGGGACTATGTGTTCACATACGGATTTGAGGATGATATTTGGGTTTGAGATGAGTCGATGATATTTGATCAGGGATTATGATATCGGTGATATGGTAAAATTCGTATTTAAGATACGTCTTGATGCCTTAGCGGATTTTGATGATGATGCCATAAGAATAGTGATTTATATATATAAAATGATCGACATGTGATTATGTTACGAGATATGATATGATATGATATGATATGACAAGATATTTACGATAGGACGCCTTGGGCGATGTTTACCCCTTGAGATGATATGTGCTGATGATGTCGATTCATACGAGACTGTTGATCAGTAGACAGATCATGATTATAGTGATGATGTTAGTTTTGTACTAGATGTAGGTCAGTACCTAAATTATGATATTTGATAAAGAGAATACCATATGAATGATATGACGAATGTGATATTGACCCGTACCCAGATTTGGGATGCCGTACGACGGATTACGTACAAGCTATACTCTGATGTTTGACCCGCACTCTAGACTTGGGATGTCTGATCATAGATATTATATCGGATGTGATATGATTGAGGCGGGATCGCCGACTGTATATATATACATATATGTATCGACTCAGAGGTTAGGCGGTTTCCCTTACCTGCAGTTAGCTTATTAGCTCAGCCCTATAGTTGGTGTAGCTGTATGACTCCTATGACATTAGATGCAGTTTAGCTACCATTGTGTTTAGTATTCAGTTTCTGCATATTATTATTGTTGCTCCACATCGCATATTTATTGTGATTCATATTCCATTATTGACATCATGATGTTAGGACACCAGCACCATTACCGATGATGCGTATGTACCACGTACACTTATTTGCCTGCGCACACACATCTTCATCGGTAATTGCCATGTCACATACACTTAGAAAATATTATTGCTTGATTTATCTTGTTAGCTAGTAGTGACATGACATTAGTATACTTGTCTTATATGCCAGCTTGATATTGTAGTTATTACTTGTCATCTCATGCATACTGTTATCCATTATATGCCGCATTCATGGATTCTCATACGTATATTCATGGTTTACATTCTATTGATGATTCGGATTTCCATGATATTTTCTGAATTTGGAGGAAAACCGCAAAACATATATAAACTGCTTTCACTCTTTTTAAATAAAAATGTGGTTTTCCCATGATGTATGAGTCGTCCACCATGAGATTTGCTGATGGATTTCGAGACCCGATTCGAGGAGGCGGATGAACCGTTTCGGGTACATGGTGGGCCCGGTGCAGTACCCCGGGGCAAGAAGATCGCAGGAGATGGCGTTGAGCCAGTGCAGGGGAGCACGACCAACCGGTGATATTACCCGACGCGTCGGATATCTGGAGGATATCGTCGTGGTCATGAGATGGATGGTAGGGGCCGGTCTGGACTGACGGCGCCCTAGATATTGTGATTGAGATTTTGAGATATTGAGGTACAGAGATTGTGATACAGAGATATCGAGATATTGAGATTTATGTTTTGTGCCGATGCTAGGCATTGTTTTATGCTGATTTCATTATGATACCTCATTTTAAAAATACAGAAATCTCACAAGTTTATGAAAGCAGTTTCTTCAGTACATGCACTCTGTTTCATGCATTTATACATCATTCATATGATTCATTGCTACCTGAGGCACTGATACGGGCACTTGGGATTACACTTGGGTTAGATATTTACCCTAACCATGGTTATATATTGCTGGTTATATACTTGAGGATTATATATTATGATCGTATGACCTAGGATTATGTCATACATGCGATTTTCTGTTCATAGATCTTTTTCTACTCACGAGTTGGCAACTCACCCCCGTTGTGCCCCAGTTTCTTGCAGGTGTTGCCGTACGGATTTCATTATGGCTTTGCGGGCACAGTTTCTTTCAGGTGACTTGCTAGTAGGTGGGTTTATTTGTATCATACCCACCATTATACATTGTATATTATATTTCAGTTGTATCTAGAAGTTCCATCAACCAAACATGTACTTATTTGTGATAGAGACCAGTGATGTTTATTTTTTCGACCTTAGAGTCGCGTATTACATTTCTCTGGGTTTCTTGCTCTTGTGGTTTCCTTTTCTGTTGTGATCCTCGCCTTTAGGCGTTGTATATTATGTTGCATACAGGTTGATTTGATGTGGTTCTTCCTAATCTCTACTACTTTTCTTGGTTTGGATTTCTGGGTTCGGCTTACTTAGAGTACGTACGCCTCGAGACGTTCGTAATCTAAGTGCCGGTCATGTTCCGTACTTTCGGGACGTGACAGATATCCAGCTTATGCTTAAAACCAGACACTGGATAACTCAAGGCACGTTTCTGTAATGGCAGTTTGTGGGTTGACCCTGGTTTTGACAAGGGTTGACTTTTCTACCATCTGGAAGATCAATAGTGATATTGTTCATGACTCGCCATAGTTTTAGTAAAATGGATTTTTTCAGAAAACAGTAGTGGGAGTATGGTAGAACTCGAAGTGATTCCAGAACCGCAAACGATTACGAAAAATTTACTAGGACCTATATATTCAATCAGGTTTGACATTCCAATAGCCACTCCGCAGATATGGTGGGTAACCTCAGACACCCGAGAGGTACTCCGGTACCCTCAAGGACGGTGACAGTGAGGTTCTTGTTTACCCAGACTTGACACTATTGTTGTTCCAGGATATGAGACCCGGCAAGAGGATAAGTATAACGTCGTTCTAAACTAGCTTTAGAAGTGTACGTACATATTATTCTGCCAGAGGGTTGTCATAGTCAGTGGGAGCAGCAGAAGCATAGTGGACAAGTAGCTTATGTCTATTTATAGGCTTGAGCAGATATAGCCGAGATAAGATCATCTAATTTTGATGTAACAGTCATAGGTTTGACTTCATCAGAATAGGGGATGGATCTGTTAAGAAGGTAGTAGGGTGTGATGTCCTGGTATATGGATGACATACACAGAGTGGGAAGTAAAATTCCTATACTACGATCGGTTGTACTGTGGTTATCACACAGTTGTTTCTTTACAAAGGACATGGATATAATATCAGACATTCTGGTTACTAGATCTACGGTTTTAGATCTAGATTTGGGTAGTTTCCCAATGTGGGTACTTTGACTGTATTCTAATAGTATTTTAGAATAGATGACTCTTGGCATGGTGGTGTACCTGCAGGTGATGGAGTCACCCTCTCTAAAGGTGTCTTAGAGACTAAAGGAGAGAGGGATGTGCATAATTGGCAGATCACTTGCTTAGGCAATTGAGTCAATCATGAGATATCAAGTACCACACCAGATGTTGTTTTTGCACTAGATGCAATAAGTTTATATTAATCCAATCCTGGAGAAACATAAGGAAGCAGTTTTAGAAGATAAGAGCATGTTCAACGGATTTGATAATGGCAGCCTCTTTCAGGAGACGGTTATCATTCTAGGCATCAAAAGTGACATGGATGACAGAGTGATTGTCAGAATTATAGTTTTCCCGCTGACGATGGACAATATTATGGACAGGTGGTCCAAGAGGATACTGTGGGAGACATGGTGCTGGATACTGATTAGGTTCAGTGATCGATACAATCTTAGAAGTTTGGATTTGGAGTTCATTTATGAACTAGGTCCCATCAGATATCCAGATATTTTCTAAGACATGTATTACTCGATTCGGGAGATGGTTTTCTCCGCGAACTTGAGATTTAGAGAGACATAAAAAGAAACATCAAGGCGGATCCACTCACTGAGGCTAATTCTCGATTACAAGAGTTTTACAAACTAGCTTTGTGAAACTGATTAGTAGAGGAGTTGGATATTCGGTATCACACGGGCTGTGAGTATGCGACATCGTAATAATTAGCCTTAAGTGCAAGTGGGAGATTTTTGGAGATAGTGCCCTCAAAGTCAATTATTAGATCGCAGGTACGTGATTGCAATGATTGAGGAAGGACCTATACCGATATGACAGTCTTGCTCGAGATGACAGTATGCTATCTGGTTTGTCTTTATCATCGTATACATGCTTTAGTTCACTATTGCATGATGATAGAGCCCATAGGATTCTTGCTTGACTACCAGCAGTATGATGGCGATCATATTCGTGGGAGCTGGGGTCTGTAAGCACATCCTTAATGTGTCCCTAGTCGTGGGAGTTTCGAGACAGGGCATCGATACTCTAGAGTAGACTAGTGTATACAGTCGAGACCCCGACGAGGGGCGGTGGCCGGTCTCACAAGCCACTGGTGTCAATAGGACCACCTAAGATGTATACAGGTGCTCATTGGGTTATGAGTACACCGAACAGGACTCGCCGGGAACATGCTAGTTGGTATTATACATATCGTCAGATAGCAGTTCCGTGGTGACATGTGTACAGGTTAGTTTGTTGACCTGAGATCTTCATTTGTCTCGTGTGAGTTCCCACTATGCTTAGATTACTACCCTACCACGCTCAAAGGAGTTGTGCAAACAGGTTTTAGTTGGGTACAGTCCCGAGCCACATGGAGGCATTGAGCGGATCGTCGGGAATTCGTCTCTCCCGGTATTGGGGGTGAGATCGCGCTGTGTCTAGGAGAGCCATTACACAAAGCTCTCGGCCGAGGCAGGAGATTTACTGGTAGGTACTCCAGTAGTATCTCAGTGTGTTCTGGGCCACTCTCTGACACGACTTATACCGCTAATGGGGGTCTGACGTTACCAGCCCCCTAGGCAGATATGCGATACTCATAGATGAACGGACCAGACTGTATGTATATTGTCACTGTTAGGCTCAGTAGGGTTTATGAAATGAGTTCGCTTGTCAGCTTCCCTTCCAATCAATACATAGGCAACCGTCACGTACAGCTCATACCTCTGACGTGCTAGAGGTTATACCCAGTGCCAGTGTGTTGATGAGTCATTAGAGTCCCCCACAGACACTTTCCCAAGTTCGGGCGAAACGTTGTAGAGGCCGTATGGTTTTATGGCAAGGTTCGGAAAATACACGTGCGTTTTCGCACGTGTCATTTTTCGGGCAGATAATACTGGTCGGTTTTGGTTTAAGCCGGATCCGAGTATTATACTGTGTAAATATAATATCTTTGTCTCAGATGCATTTGTATTCGGTCGTAATACAAATACGGGTATGTTTATACTGATACAGGGTTATCCTGAAATTCGTTTCAGGATCACTTTTGGAAGTTGCCAGTTTCCAGTTTTCTATCAGCCGTATTTTGACATTCGGTTAAATGCGGATTTATCTTTTCTTGTGATGAGTGTGGAAGCTTCTAGAAGTGGTGACTAGGGTTGTGACTCATTCATGGCATTAAATGGTTGATGACTAGATTAGTGACTCATTTGTTAGCATTTATTGTTTTGGTGAGGTGTTTAAATGAGTCACCCTTTTCCATTAATCCTTTTTGTTCATGCTTAAGATATTATTCCTTAAAGTTACCACCCTACTCTCTTACACTCACTTTCCTCCTCATGATATAATGGCCGGCCCCTCTTGTTGAGGGGGGATGATTTTTTTTGGAAAAGAAATGGTTGTTGTTTTGAAAAGATTATTGTACTGCATTCATGGAAATTAAGATAGCCTCATTTCTCATTTCACCCGATTCCAAAAGGCAACTTCATTAACCGTTCGTCCATAGCCTTGGACGTAACGAGATAAAATGTTCTACTCATTTTCTAAAACATCTTGGTCGTCTCTTTTGGCAAACTTGACGATCGAGTTGCCTCGGTTCAGAGGCGGGAGCCCGTTTAAAGATCCGTCGACGTGGTGCCACCTAGACGAGAAGATTGAAGATTCAGGAGATCGGAGTAGCCGCAACAAGCGTAGGATGATGGTTGAAGACCGAAGGACTCGGATCATTCGGTATAACGTTTCTGCCCACTTTGTAGTTTGTTACTTTAGCTTTAATGGCAGATCTGGGTTATAGTACGCGATAGCGCCAGTTGTAAAAAGTTTTTGTTCCGTATTTGGCGTCTGTTAGATGGCCGGGGCGCTACTGTGGACTTACAGTTCTGGACTAGACATGGGTTGTGAAGGGGTTTCAGTAAAAGATTCAAACTCGTTTGGATACTGGAAACTCCCAAAAGGCTGTTCAGAAGCAATGTCTAGGGAAGGTGTAAAAGTTGGGTAGGATTGATAGGAATCGAATGGTTGGATAGGGTTAAGATCAACGTTATGATAAGAAGGTGAATGGAATTATTGATCAAAAGAATTGGAAGTGGTGAAAGGAGTGAAAGATCGGTTATGGGATTGTTCAATACGTTCAGCAATAGACATAGGTCTTGGAGTTACAACAGAACTCTCAAATGGGGTATCAACGTAAGAAGGTGGGGTAGGTTGAAACGGTTGATACAAAGTGGATTGCGGAGTCCAATTGTTTGTCCTAGACGCGTCTATCCGATCTTTCAAAGAGAGTTTGGGCATGGAGGGATCGTTCGACGTTCGACCAAAGTAAGAATCGTATGAAGTAATGTCTGGTTGCGGGTACCAAAATTTGGCAAGAGTTTTTCGAGGTAGGGTACCCATGATATGAAGAGAAGAAGAAGAAGAGGAGAGAAAAAAGAATGTGGTTTTTTTTATTTGTTAGTTATTAACAGAGGAATGAAATATACATACAAAAAAAATAATCACGACATAAAATACCACACACCTAATCGGTCTAGGGTTCACCTAGGTCAAATAGACCTTCTCAAGAACTTGATTGTCGAAGTAAAACTTTGTCGAGAAACAGGCTCAAGATATACTGATTATGAGGCCAGGTAAATGCAGAGATAAGAGGAGGTTTTCCAACGCTTTCTCGAAGGTCCTTAATTAGATAACCCTTTCTTTTTTGGCGGTTTCGCCGTGAGCACCTTCCTAGACACCCCGTAAACGATATACCGTTAAGCGGTGTTCTAAATACAGTTAACTTCTCCTAATGAGCGCGAAGTCCTTAAAGGCTTAAAGTCTAGTTTCTTTTAAAATTTGTGCGGGTAAACGTTATGATCAATTTCGTGATTTGTGGGCCACGGAAAAGGGGATGAAATCCTTTACCGTATGTTGTGGGGTTCGCTTGCTCTTAAGTCCTTATTAATGGATGCAATGTGAAAATCAATGAAAAGGTTGTTAAAAGCCTTAAAAAATCAATTTTTATGTTTAAGCACGGCACTGCAACAAATGCGGGTTAGTCAATTTTTTGCGTTTGCTAGCGAACTTGCAAAGAATCCTGCAAAGATAGAATATTGGATGCGTCGGATTTGAGAAGAAAGTGTTAGGGAAATACCTACCGATAAGTTTTCGGGTTTAGAACCCCTCGTTGAATTGAATCTAGTTAGCTTGAAAAATACAATTGCGCGGGTCAAACTACCCGGATCTTTGGCACTGTACTTCGCAATCACCTTAACTTTAAATGTACACTTTGCTCCATACGATCGCAGTTCGCAAATCCGTGAAAATCTATAAATGTCGGAAAAACGGATTATTAGTGCGAAAAAGCGATTTGAATGCCTAAACTCCTGCACACTCAAAATTATAAAAATTAAGAAATAAAATTGGGACAAAATTACAACACTGGAGCACAGGGAAAAATTTTGGAGCAAAAGGGGGCGCTTGGGCCGGCGGCACCGGAAAAATTAAGGAAGTCGCCGGGCTTATCTGTGAATCAGGGCTTCAAATTTCTTCTGTGATCAAATTGTTCTACTGGTGTTTCACTGTTATTGTTTAACTTTTCCGTTTATTTCCAGAGTGCTTGCAGGTCAAAAATCCAGAGAGCAAAAATATTAGGTTTGTTAAATTTTTTTTTTGGTTTTTGAAATTTTTTCGATTTTAAGTTTGTTTTAGGAATGATGTTAGAGATATAAACAAGATGTACAGAGATTAACCCGAAATAACAAGACTAAAAACGTTGCCGTCTCCCCAGCAACGACGCCATTTGATTACAAGTGCGCTTTCGCGCGTCGTATTTTAAAGATCTAAAGTTAACCGCAATCAAAATGGCGTCGCATGTGTAAGTCTATGTCACGCACCCCACGAGCTCGCGGGGAGGCAGAATATATGAAAAACAATTATCAAAGCTTCGTAACACGGACTTGAGCACATGGATCGTGTCTAAACCATTACTAGCAAACTACGAGAGGTTTAACTACTCGGATTCGAAATTATACCTCATGTTACTTGTCCTTCCACACCTCGTAGGCTCTATGGAACATGGGCACCTCAACGGCCTCCTCGAGTCAAAGACGATCCACCCGAGAGTCTATAGTCCGAGCTCCTATCTCGAATCTGAGATAACTACGGCTTCTAGATCGCTAATCTAGCAGTCCTATAGGGTGTAGAGTATTTAGATGGATTACTTAGTCACTAAAACCCTAGAATTCTCAACTCATGAGAGGTTTTAGGGTTTTGAGGAAGAAGATGAAGACTTGAGGAGAGATAAAGCTTTTGTGATAATGATAATGAACAATACTCATGAAAGAATATAATGAAGCATACAAATATCTCTTGATAAATATCTAGAAATATCTTGTGAGCTTCATTTAATCCTAAGGGTGAATTACCTCATGAGTTATTAAGCATTTAATGAAAACTTACAACTCATCTTTCCACCTCATTTGTGTTTAATCCAAAAGAAATAAATACAAATGAGTCATCTTCTTCTAGAAGCTTCCTGACAAATTACCAGACTGCCCCTCCCATCCGTATTTCCGAAAAACACGGATAATCTTTGACTGAATAAATCCATTTGTATAATACTAGAATCTGGCTTAAACCAAAGCACGCAAGTATTATCTGCCCGATCATAATACGTACACAAGTGTACGTAAGTGATTGCGGCCCTTCCGTAAAACTATACGGCCTCTACAACTTTTGCCCGGTGCAGGGAAACTCTCTGTGTGGGACTCTAAAGACTCGACACTACGCTGGCGGTGGGTTTAACCACAGGCCGCAAGCCATACTAGCTATACGTAACGGTCCCCAGGTAGATGTCGATAAGAAGGACGATGAGGAAACCCATCCGAACTCCAACTGAGTCTAATGTGACAATCTCCGTACAGTCCGGTCTGTTCATCTACGACTATCGCATATCGGGCCTAGGGAGCCGGTAAACATCAGAACACTAATAGCGATATAAGTCGTGTCGGAGTGAAGCCTATTACACCTTGAGAAACTACTGGAAGCCTACCAGTAAATCTCGTTTGCCCTGGCCAGGGACTTTGTGTAATGGCTCTCCATACACAGTGCGATATCAACCCCCAATACCGGGAGAGACGAATCCTGTCTAACCGCCACTGCCTCCAAGTGCTTCGGGACTGCACCCAACTACTACCTGTTTGCATGACTCCTTTAAGCCGTGGTAGGGTAGTAATCTAAGTACAGTGGGAACACACCCGAGGCGAAGTAGCAGTGTCAAGTCGACGGACTAAGCTGTACTCATGTCACCTGGGAACTGCTATCTGACGATAGGTATAAAACCAACCTGCAGTTCCCGGCAAGTCCTGTCCGGTGTACCCGTAACCTAACGAGCACCTGCATACTATCTCCAGTACAACGTACTGATGGCTGTGGGACATACCATCTCCCCAACTGGGATGAGAAGCGTACACACTAGTCTACTCCGGAGTATCGATGCCCTGTCTCGATAATCCTACGACCAAGGACCTGTATAGAATGTTGCTTATAGACTATCCAGCCCCCACTAGTGTGACTGCCATCACGACACTGGTAATCAAGCAAAGATCCTAAGGGCTCTACTAATATGTATAAGCGATACGTTAAAAGTGTAAGTCCATGCTACCTCTCCCGGTACTTTCGGGAATGCGGAATTTGGTAAAAAACGATTTTTACGGAGGTGGTAACATGGACCTAAAACCCGGATCTTGGTTAAACATCTATCTAGCAACCTAACTACGAGTTTCTAGCTACTCGGTTAGGGGGTTATACCTTGCTTGTCTTGAACTCCTTCGTCTTCAAACTCTGATGGTGGTCCGGATTGGCTTCTTCCCGTCGTCTCCGTACGCCGAAGATAGATCCACCTGAAAGCTCCAACCTTTAGCTCCATCTTCGTTCTTTGAAGAAACTAGTTCACTCGGTTTGCTAAACCTTGTGAACTAGAATGAGTAGAGAAGAGTTTGTGTGGGATTTTATCTATGGTTCTTGATTCTCAACTCATGAGACAAGAGAACCATAGATTAAAGAGAGGGAAAAAGAGCAAGAGGGTGAGAGCAAAAACAAGAGAGCTCAAGAACAAGAGAGAGAATGAGCAAGAAAGAATGAGCAAGTCTTTTGTCTCTCACCCTCTCATAATCCAAAGTCATGATAACTCATCATACTAAAAAAAGTCTTATGTGATGGTTGAAGTAACCATAACCATATCATTTCATGCACTCATTTTGCACAAATGAGCAAGCAAACAAAAGTCTTTGCCATGAAATGATGGCTATGGTTATCATGATGGTCAACTAGTCAAGCCTAGTCAACCGGTCAACAAAGTCAACAAGTCAACAAAAGTCAACAAGTCAACAAAGTCAACAAGTCAACAAAAGTCAACAAGTCAACAAAGTCAACAACCATATCACCATAATACTTAATTAATATAATAGTTAATCATATATCATATTCTCATTAGGGTTGAGCAAAAAGTCAAATAGTCAATGGTCAACTGTCAACAACCCTAATGAGAATCCGCTGCCTCTGTCTCCCTGTCAACTGTGCATACGCACCCGCATCCGCGTTCCGAGGAACACGAATGCACACTGGATAAATCCAATCCCAAAAGGTACACTAGGATCTGGCTTAAACCAATGCCCGCTAGTGTAAACTGTCCGGACACTGTACGTGCACAAGTGCACGGATGTGACCGAACCCTGTCGCAAAACCATGCGACCTGTCGCAATACCATGCGACCTCTACTCTTTTGCCTAAAGGCGAAAAGCTTTCTGTGTGGGACTCTAAAGACTCGACACTACGCTGGCAGTGGGTTTAACCACAGACCGCAAGCGGCACTAGCTGTGCGTAACGGTCCCCAGGTAATGCCGACAAGAAGACCGACGAGGCGAAACCCATCTGAACTCCTACTGAGCCTGAGTGTGACATTCTCCGTACAGTCCGGTCTGTTCGTCTGATACATTGCATGGCGGGCCTAGGGGGCGGTAAACGTCAGTCCCCCAATAGCGGTACAAGTCGTGCCGGAGCGAAGCCCAAAACACCCTGAGATAACATTGGAAGCCTACCAGTATATCTCGTTTGCCCTGGCCAGGGACTACTCGTGTAATGGCTCTCCTAGACACAGCGCGATGTCAACCCCCAATACCGGGAGAGACGAATCCTGTCTAACCGTCACTGCCTCCAAGTGCTTCGGGACTGCACCCAACCACTACCTGTTTGCACGACTCCTTTGAGCCGTGGTAGGGTAGTGATCAAAGTACAGTGGGAACACACTCGAGGCGAAGTGACAGTGTCAAGTCAGCGGACTAAGCTGTACTCATGTCACCTGGGAACTGATAACTGACGATAGGCATAATACCAACTAGTCAGTTCCTGACGAGTCCTGTCCAGTGTACCCGTAACCTAACGAGCACCCGCATACTATCTCAAGTACGACGTACTGACGGCTGTGGGACAGACCGTCTCCCACACTGGGATGAGAAGCGCATGCGCTGGTCTACTCCGGAGTATCGATGCCCTGTCTCGATAGTCCTGCGACCAGGGACCTGCATAAGGATGTGCTTATAGATTACCCAGCCCCACTAGTGTGACGGCCATCACATCGCTGGTAATCAAGCAAAGATCCTAAGGGCTCCACTAATGTGTATAGGCGATATACAAAAATAAACACATGTACACATTGAAGTAGAAACAAACCAAGTAGCATACTACTATTTTGAGCAAGATTGTATATACAAGGTGAATATCCCAAGCTTCCATTAAGTAATATACAAACTAGTATGATACAGTAATGGCCTCTAGGGCATATACACTAACAATCTCCCACTTGCACTAAGGCCATGTACTGGCGTATCGAAGACCTATCATCTCGATCAGCCGCTCGAACTGAGTCTGGGGCAGGGCCTTGGTGAATGGATCTGCAGTGTTATCTTCTGAAGCGACTCTCCGAACCTCGATCTCCCGGCGATCTACGATCTCCCTGATCAGGTGATACCGCCTCAAGATGTGCCTGGATCTCTGATGGGACCTGGGTTCCTTCGCTAAAGCTATAGCCCCGTTGTTGTCGCAATACAGAGGTATTGGATCAACAATGGATGGAACCTCCTGAAGTTCTTTCAAGAACTTTCTCATCCAGACAGCTTCTTTTGCGGCATCAGATGCAGCGATGTATTCCGCTTCCATCGTCGAGTCTGCAACGGTTTCCTGTTTGGAACTCTTCCAACACACCGCCCCTCCATTGAGGGTAAAGACAAAACCCGACATGGACTTGGAATCATCCTTGTCACTCTGGAAGCTGGAGTCAGCAAAGGCCTCGATCTGGAGGTCTTTTCCGCCATACACCAAGAACATCTCCTTAGTTCTTCTCAGGTACTTGAGAATGTTCTTTACTGCTACCCAGTGTTTCTCCCCAGGGTTTGACTGATACCGGCTTACCACACTCAGTGCATAAGCTACATCCGGTCTGGTACACAACATCGCATACATTATAGAGCCTACCGCAGAAGCGTAGGGTATAATAGACATGCGATCCCTCTCCAAATCAGTCTTGGGAGACATCTCTTTAGAGAGGGTGATCCCGTGACAAGCCGGTAGGTTACCGCGCTTGGAATCTTCCATACTGAATCTTTTCAGCACGGTGTCGATGTACCTGGACTGAGAAAGTCCCAATATCCTCTTGGATCTGTCACGGTAGATCCGGATACCCAGAATGTATGAGGCATCACCCAGGTCTTTCATGGAGAACCTGTGTGACAAGAACCCCTTGACAGATTGTAGCATAGGAATGTCATTTCCTATTAAGAGAATGTCATCCACGTATAAAACGAGGAATACTACAGTTCTCGCTACAAATCTACTATAGATGCATGGTTCATCTGGATTTTTGATAAAGCCAAATTCTTTGACTGTCTCATCAAAGCAGATGTTCCAACTCCGCGATGCCTGCTTTAGTCCATAGATGGACTTAAGCAACTTGCACACCTTTCCGCTGCTCCCACTCTGAATGAAACCCTCTGGTTGGTCCATATAGACACACTCCTCTAAATTTCCATTTAGAAAAGCGGTCTTTACGTCCATTTGCCAGATCTCATAATCGTGGAAGGCAGCGATGGCAAGAAGGATCCGAATGGATTTCAGCATGGCTACTGGAGAAAAGGTTTCGTCATAGACCAAGCCAGGTCTTTGACGAAAACCCTTTGCTACCAGCCTAGCTTTATAGGTCTCAACCTGTCCATCTACACCAATCTTCCTTTTGAAGATCCACTTGCATCCTACGGGTTTTACCCCGTCTGGAGCAATGTCCAACGTCCATACCTTGTTGGTGTACATGGACTCCATTTCGGTCCGCATTGCATCCAGCCATTTCACTGAGTCAACGCTCTGAACGGCCTGCTGGAAGCTAGTAGGCTCATCATAATCTATGATGCAATCCTCTCTATCCCCGTCTATGAGAAAACCGTAGTATCTCTCGGGCGGATGAGTCTGCCTACTACTCCTGCGGAGCGGCGTAGGAATGTCCTGTTCTTCCGAACCCTCTGGCTCCACTAAACTTTCAGTAATAGTCCGTGGTTCTGGAATTTCTTCCAATTCTACTGCGCTCCCACTTATTTCCTTTTCCTTCTCCAAGAACTGGTGTTCTAGAAAGTGGGCATTACGAGAAACAAGGACTTTTTGTTCCTCTGCGTAGTAGAAAAGATACCCCCTGGTGTTCTTTGGGTATCCCACAAACTTGCACAGTACTGAGCGTGCCTCGAGTTTGTCCGCATGCTGCTTTTTGACAAAAGCTGGACATCCCCAGATCTTCAGATATTGAAGATAGGGTTTCTTCCCACTCCATAACTCATATGGTGTGGTAGGCACAGTCTTAGTGGGAACTCGGTTCAAAAGGTATGCGGCTGATTCTAGCGCATATCCCCAGAATGATCGCGGCAACTCAGCGTTACTCATCATGGACCGTACCATATCCAATAGGGTCCGGTTCCGTCTCTCCGATACACCGTTATGTTGCGGAGTGTATGGAGGAGTAAGCTGAGAGAGAATTCCGTTCTCTTTTAAATAGTCCAGGAACTCGGCACTTAAGTATTCTCCACCTCGATCCGATCTTAGAATCTTAATACTCTTGCCGGTCTGTTTCTCTACTTCATTCTTATACTCCTGGAATTTTCCAAAGGCTTCGGACTTATGTTTCATTAAGAAGACATAACCGTACCTTGAGAAGTCATCCGTAAAAGTAATGAAGTAAGAATAGCCGCTTCGTGCATGTGTAGACATTGGACCGCACACGTCACTGTGTACGAGTCCCAAGAGCTCGCTCGCTCTTACTCCATGTCCAGTAAACGGAGTCTTTTTCATCTTTCCTTTGAGACAGGATTGACAAGTGGCATACGACTGATATTCGAACGCATTCAAATACCCTTCTGTATGTAACTTCGTCAACCTTCTCTCATTGATGTGACCCAGTCTACAATGCCACAAGAAAGTCTGATTTATTTCTGGAGACTTTCTTTTGTGTGTATTCTGGACATTGAAAATCTGTGGTTGGTTCAATACGTATATACCATTACTCAATGTACGTGACCCAATCAAAACTTGATTAAGGCGAATGTTTACAACATTACTTACAAACGCAAATTCATAACCTTCTTTAGAAACTAAAGATACAGAAATGATATTACAAGTTGCGTTGGGTACAAAAAAGCAATTACGCAAAACCAAAACATGTCCATCTGACATTCCCAGGTGATAGTCCCCCACGGCTTTAGCATCCATGCTAGCTCCGTTCGCAACTCTGAGGGTCATGTCACCTGCTTTCAAAACACTACGGTTTCTCAACGCCTGCAAAGAATTACAGATATGAGATCCTGATCCGGTATCCAATACCCAGGAAGTAGAGTTTATTGAAAGACAGTTTTCAATAACATACACACCTGAAGCTGAAGCTGCAACCTGCTTCAATTCCTGTGTTCTGGCCTTCCAGGCCCTGCAATCATTCTTCCAGTGTCCTTTCTTATGACAATAGAAGCATTCTTCCTTATCCACAAGCTTCCCCGCTTTCTTTGTTGCTTTAGCTTTTCCCTTCGTATCCACTTTACTAACACCGCCCCTTGGTTTGGCGGGGGCTTTCTTCTTCTTTCCCTTGGCTTTCGCCTTGGACCTAGAAGAAGATGATCCTCCTACAAACAAAGTGGATGTTTCCCTACCTTTCTGTAGGGTGCCCTCTGCGCTCCTCAGCATGTTGAGGAGCTCTGAAAGTTCAACCTCTTTTTCTTGTAAGTTGAAGTTCAGTATAAACTGGGCGTAAGTGGAAGGAAGGGACTGGAGAACTATATCCGTTTATAGTTCACTCTCCAATGTGATCCCTAGGTCCGCGAGCTCCTCAATGTAGCCGATCATCTTTAGCACGTGCTCGGTTACTGATGATCCGACGGCCATTCTTGCCGAAAATAACTTTCTCGACGCTTCGTATCTTGCGATACGAGATTGCTCTCCATACAGTTCTTTTGTATGGAGAAATATGGATTCAAGGTCCATATTCTCGTGCCTCCTCTGATGTTCGTTGTCCATCGAGGCAAGTACGAGGCACTTGGCCTTCGCGCTATCAATCTCCCAAGTCTTGAGGATTTCCTTATCCGCGACGCTGGAAGTGGGACCAGGGGCAGGGGGAGCTTTGGTGGTAAGAAGATACCCCAGCTTGTCGTAAGTGATTGCTATCTTGACATTCCTGAGCCAATCTTTGTAGTTTGGCCCTGTCAGTTTGTTTTTATCTAGGAGTAACTTAAGTCCAGTCATGTCGATTTGGTCGCTGCAATTAGGAGAGAGAAGAAGAAACACTCAGCATGATGCTCTTGCAAGTTTAGAGTGGTTTTTAGTTTGTCTAAACAGGATGGCTCCCACTGTTTCTCGAATCCCTCCTCAAACCATAAAGGAAGAATTAGTCGGGATCAATCCCACCGCACAATACTTGCTTAACCGTTCAGCCAGGCCGGTGTCGGTACTTCGAGGGAGGTTTTCCAACGCTTTCGCGAAGTTCCTTAATTAAAGAACCTCTTTTCCCTGGGGGCGTAGCCCCGCTAACACCTTTCTAGGCACCTACTAGGTTTATAGCATTGATCGATTAGTGAGAAATTTCCCGAGGAGTAGCATATACTCACAGTAGGATCGGGATCCAAATATCATTGCGTGACGAAACTGAAGGAATCCTACCAGAATCATCACACTCCAAATGGTATGCAAATCTAGCAAGTTTCAGTACTTA
Organism: Agapanthus africanus; assembly: GCA_030015575.1. Lineage (NCBI taxonomy): Eukaryota > Viridiplantae > Streptophyta > Magnoliopsida > Asparagales > Amaryllidaceae > Agapanthus > Agapanthus africanus. The sequence goes on from CM057344.1 coordinate 229,734,769, forward strand.
TGAAACTCCCGATGTGGATTTTTGCCCCATGCTCTTATGACCTTGGCGTGAGGTCAAAATGTCATAAGTCACATGTCAAGTTCTTCCCATCATTATCCAGGTTAATTTGAATCCACCCGTACCTACCCTTGACGTAGGCCAAAATGGCAGTACGGCTGTCCCAAACCAACGCATTCTATCTATGCAACAGATAAGTATCCGGCAGCTACCAATCACTATGCCTTGACGTGAGGTCAAAATACATAGCTTGAATACTACCGAATATTTAACTGAAATGATGGAGGGCTACGAATGGTTTTGGCGAAACCGTGAACGTAGTGAACTTGATATAGTCGATGGAACGAGATAGCTTTTAAAAGGTGTGGCTCAAGCTCCGCATTTAAAAGTTGGTTTTGAAAAGAACCGAGTGGTTTTTCGAAAGTGTTCCAACGACTTTAACTTGGTTTATTATCTTGCATTAGTTCTTTTAATGCGTGATATTCTTGCATTAGTTCTTTTAATGCGTGATATTCTTGCATTAGTTCTTTTAATGCGTCCCATCATTTAATCCTACCATTGCAGAAAACAACCAAAATATGACGTACGCTTATGCCATTCGCATTCGCCACGGGGCCCCGTCATTACCCGTTAGGTTACTTAACTAACGACAGAGCGGGGGCTGGGCTAGCGCGTCTGTAAAACATAAGCAACGCCTAAATAATACTGTAAGTCCACGTTGCGACCCCCGGTTCTTACGGGGAGGCGGAAACGGTATAAAATCAAAATTTTAACGCAAGAGGCAACATGGACTAAGCTAAGTCGGGATCTTTACCTAAACTAAAACTAGCAAACTAAGCTAAAGATATTTAGCTACTCGGATGAAGATGGTTATACCTAAACTTGAACTCCTTCTCTTCAAGCTCCGATGGTGGTCCGATGGCTCCTTCTCGTCGTCTCCGTACGCCGAAGATAGATCCACTTGAAAGCTCCAACCTTTAGCTCCTTCTTCGTTCTTTGAAGAAACTAGTTCACTTGGTTTGCTAAACCTAGTGAACTAGAATGAGTAGAGAGGAAATAGAATGGGATTTTATCTATGGTTCTTGATTCTCAACTCATGAGACAAGAGAACCATAGATCAAGAGAGGGAGCAAGAGGTTGAGGGTGAGAGCAAGAGGAGAGCTCAAGAACAAGAGAGAGAATGAGCAAGAAAGAATGAGCAAGTATTTTGTCTCTCACCCTCTCATAATCCAAAGTGATCATAACTCATCATATCAAAAAAGTCTTATGTGATGGTTAGAAGCAACCATAACCTTATCATGTCATGCACTCATTTTACTCAAATGAGCAAGCAAGAAAAAGTCTTTGGCATGAAATGATAACCATGGTTATCATGATGGTCAACTAGTCAAGCCTAGTCAACCGGTCAACAAGTCAACAAAAGTCAACAAGTCACCAAAGTCAACAAGTCAACAAAAGTCAACAAGTCAACAATCATATCACCATAATACTTAATTAATATAATAGTTAATCACATATCATATTCTCATTAGGGTTGAGCATAAAGTCAAAAAGTCAACGGTCAACTGTCAACAACCCTAATGAGAATCCGCTGCCTCTGCCTCCCTGTCAACTGTGCATACACACCCGCATCCGCGTACCGAGGAACACGAATGCAAACTGGATAAATCCAATCCCATAAGGTACACTAGGATCTGGCTTAAACCAAAGCCCGCTAGTGTAAACTGTCCGGACACTGTACGTGCACAAGTGCACGGATGTGACCGAACCCTGTCGCAAAACCATGCGACCTGTCGCAATACCATGCGACCTCTACTCTTTTGCCTAAAGGCGAAAAGCTTTCTGTGTGGGACTCTAAAGACTCGACACTACGCTGGCAGTGGGTTTAACCACAGACCGCAAGCGGCACTAGCTGTGCGTAACGGTCCCTAGGTAATGCCGACAAGAAGACCGACGAGGCGAAACCCATCTGAACTCCTACTGAGCCTGAGTGTGACATTCTCCATACAGTCCGGTCTGTTCGTCTGATACATCGCATGGCGGGCCTAGGGGGCGGTAAACGTCAGTCCCCCAATAGCGGTACAAGTCGTGCCGGAGTGAAGCCCAATACACCCTGAGATAACACTGGAAACCTACCAGTATATCTCGTTTGCCCTGGCCAGGGACTACTCGTGTAATGGCTCTCCTAGACACAGCGCGATGTCAACCCCCAATACCGGGAGAGACGAATCCTGTCTAACCGTCACTGCCTCCAAGTGCTTCGGGACTGCACCCAACCACCACCTGTTTGCACGACTCCTTTGAGCTGTGGTAGGGTAGTGATCAAAGTACAGTGGGAACACACCCGAGGCGAAGTGACAGTGTCAAGTCAGCGGACTAAGCTGTACTCATGTCACCTGGGAACTGATAACTGACGATAGGTATAATACCAACTAGTCAGTTCCCGACGAGTCCTGTCCAGTGTACCCGTAACCTAACGAGCACCCGCATACTATCTCAAGTACGACGTACTGACGGCTGTGGGACAGACCGTCTCCCACACTGGGATGAGAAGCGCATGCGCTGGTCTACTCCGGAGTATCGATGCCCTGTCTCGATAGTCCTGCGACCAGGGACCTGCATAAGGATGTGCTTATAGATTACCCAGCCCCACTAGTGTGACGGCCATCACATCGCTGGTAATCAAGCAAAGATCCTAAGGGCACCACTAATGCGTATAAGTGATATACTGAAATAAACACAAGTACACATTGAATTAGAAACAAACCAAGTAGCATACTACTATTTTGAGCAAGATTGTATATACAAGGTGAATATCCCAAGCATCCATTAAGTAATATACAAACTAGTATGATACAGTAATGGCCTCTAGGGCATATACACTAACAATCTCCCACTTGCACTAAGGCCATGTACTGGCGTATCGAAGACCTATCATCTCGATCAGCCGCTCGAACTGAGTCTGGGGCAAGGCCTTGGTGAATGGATCTGCAGTGTTATCTTCTGAAGCGACTCTCCGAACCTCGATCTCCTGGCGATCCACGATCTCCCTGATCAGGTGATACCGCCTCAAGATGTGCCTGGATCTCTGATGGGACCTGGGTTCCTTCGCTAAAGCTATAGCCCCGTTGTTGTCGCAATACAGAGGTATTGGATCAACAATGGACGGAACCACCTGAAGTTCTTTCAAGAACTTCCTCATCCAGACAGCTTCTTTTGCGGCATCAGATGCAGCGATGTATTCCGCTTCCATCGTCGAGTCTGCAACGGTTTCCTGTTTGGAACTCTTCCAACACACCGCCCCTCCATTGAGGGTAAAGACAAAACCCGACATGGACTTGGAATCATCCTTGTCACTCTGGAAGCTGGAGTCAGCAAAGGCCTCGATCTGGAGGTCTTTTCCGCCATACACCAAGAACATCTCCTTAGTCCTTCTCAGGTACTTGAGAATGTTCTTTACCGCTATCCAGTGTTTCTCCCCAGGGTTAGACTGATACCGGCTTACCACACTCAGTGCATAAGCTACATCCGGTCTGGTACACAACATCGCATACATTATAGAGCCTACCGCAAAAGCGTAGGGTATAATAGACATGCGATCCCTCTCCAAATCAGTCTTGGGAGACATTTCTTTAGAGAGGGTGATCCCGTGACAAGCCGGTAGGTTACCGCGCTTGGAATCTTCCATACTGAATCTTTTCAGCACGGTGTCGATGTACCTGGACTGAGAAAGTCCTAATATCCTCTTGGATCTGTCACGGTAGATCCGGATACCCAGAATGTATGAGGCATCACCCAGGTCTTTCATGGAGAACCTGTGTGACAAGAACCCCTTGACAGATTGTAGCATAGGAATGTCATTTCCTATTAAGAGAATGTCATCCACGTATAAAATGAGGAATACTACAGTTCTCGCTACAAATCTACTATAGATGCATGGTTCATCTGGATTTTTGATAAAGCCAAATTCTTTGACCGTCTCATCAAAGCAGATGTTCCAACTCCGCGATGCCTGCTTTAGTCCATAGATGGACTTAAGCAACTTGCACACCTTTCCGCTGCTCCCACTCTGAATGAAACCCTCTGGCTGGTCCATATAGACACACTCCTCTAAATTTCCATTTAGAAAAGCTGTCTTTACGTCCATTTGCCAGATCTCATAATCGCGGAAGGCAGCAATGGCAAGAAGGATCCGAATGGATTTCAGCATGGCTACTGGAGAAAAGGTTTCGTCGTAGTCCAAGCCAGGTCTTTGACGAAAACCCTTTGCTACCAGCCTAGCTTTATAGGTCTCAACCTGTCCATCTACACCAATCTTCCTTTTGAAGATCCACTTGCATCCTACGGGTTTTACCCCGTCTGGAGCAATGTCCAACGTCCATACCTTGTTGGTGTACATGGACTCCATTTCGGTCCGCATTGCATCCAGCCATTTCACTGAGTCAACGCTCTGAACGGCCTGCTGGAAGCTAGTAGGCTCATCATAATCTATGATGCAATCCTCTCTATCCCCGTCTATGAGAAAACCGTAGTATCTCTCGGGCGGATGAGACTGCCTACTACTTCTGCGGAGCGGCGTAGGAATGTCCTGTTCTTCCGAACCTTCTGGTTCCACTAAACTTTCAGTAACAGTCCGTGGTTCTGGAATTTCTTCCAGTTCTACTGTGCTCCCACTTATCTGGTTTTCCAAAAACTCAGTTTCCAAGAAGTAGGCATGACGAGAAACAAGAACTTTTTGTTCCTCTTCACAGTAGAAGAAATATCCTTTTGAGTTCTTTGGATACCCCACAAACTTGCACTGTACTGAGCGTGCCTCGAGCTTGTCCGCATGCTGCTTTTTGACAAAAGCCGGACATCCCCATGTCTTAATGTGCTTAAGATAGGGTCTCTTCCCACACCACATTTCATATGGTGTGGAAGGCACAGTCTTAGTCGGAACTCGGTTCAAAAGGTACGCTGCTGATTCTAGCGCATACCCCCAGAATGATCGCGGTAACTCAGCGTTACTCATCATGGACCGCACCATATCCAATAGGGTGCGGTTCCGTCTCTCCGATACACCGTTATGTTGCGGGGTGTATGGAGGAGTAAGCTGAGAGAGAATTCCGTTCTCTTTTAAATAGTCTAGGAACTCGGCACTTAAGTATTCTCCACCTCGATCCGATCTTAGAATCTTAATACTTTTGCCGGTCTGTTTCTCTACTTCATTCTTATACTCCTGGAATTTTCCAAAGGCCTCGGACTTATGTTTCATTAAGAAGACATAACCGTACCTTGAGAAGCCATCCGTAAAAGTAATGAAGTAAGAATGTCCGCTTCGGGCATGTGTAGACATTGGACCGCACACGTCACTGTGTACGAGTCCCAAGAGCTCGCTCGCTCTTACTCCATGTCCAGTAAACGGAGTCTTTGTCATCTTTCCTTTGAGACAAGATTGACAAGTGGCATACGATTGATATTCGAACGCATTCAAATATCCTTCTGTATGTAACTTAGTCAACCTTCTCTCATTGATGTGACCCAATCTACAATGCCATAAGAAAGTCTGATTTATTTCTGGAGACTTTCTTTTGTGTGTATTCTGGACATTAAAAATCTGTGGTTGGTTTAACACGTATATACCATTACTCAGAGTACCTGACCCAATCAATACTTGATTAAGGTGAATGTTTACAACATTACTTACAAACGCAAATTCATAACCTTCTTTAGAAACCAAAGATACAGAAATGATATTACAAGTTGCGTTGGGTACAAAAAAGCAATTACGCAAAACCAAAACATGTCCATCTGACATTCCCAGGTGATAGTCCCCCACGGCTTTAGCATCCATGCTAGCTCCGTTTGCAACTCTGAGGGTCATGTCACCTGCTTTCAAAACCCTACGGTTTCTCAACGCCTGCAAAGAATTACAGATATGAGATCCTGATCCGGTATCCAATACCCAGGAAGTAGAGTTTATTGAAAGACAGTTTTCAATAACATACACACCTGAAGCTGAAGCTGCAACCTGCTTCAATTCCTGTGTTCTGGCCTTCCAGGCCCTGCAATCATTCTTCCAGTGTCCTTTCTTATGACAATAGAAGCATTCTTCCTTATCCACAAGCTTCCCCGCTATCTTTGTTGCTTTTGCTTTTCCCTTCGTATCCACTTTACTAACACCGCCCCTTGGTTTGGCGGGGGCCTTCTTCTTCTTTCCCTTGGCTTTCGCCTTGGACCTAGAAGAAGATGATCCTCCTACAAACAAAGTGGATGTATCCCTACCTTTCTGTAGGGTGCCCTCTGCGCTCCTCAGCATGTTGAGGAGCTCTGAAAGTTCAACCTCTTTTTCTTGTAAGTTGAAGTTCAGTATAAACTGGGCGTAAGTGGAAGGAAGGGACTGGAGAACTATATCCGTATATAGCTCACTTTCCAATGTGATCCCTAGGTCAGCGAGCTCCTCAATGAAGCCGATCATCATTAGCACGTGCTCGGCTACTGATGATCCGACGGCCATTCTTATCGAAAATAACTTTTTCGACGCTTCGTATCTTGCGATACGTGATTGCTCTCCATACAGTTCTTTTGTATGGAGCAATATGGACTCCATGTCCATATTCTCATGCCTCCTCTGATGTTCGTTGTCCATCGAGGCAAGCAGGAGGCACTTGGCCTTCGCGCTATCAATCTCCCAAGTCTTGCGGATTTCCTTATCCGCGACGCTGGAAGTTGGACCAGGGACAGGGGGAGCTTTGGTGGTAAGAAGATACCCCAGCTTGTCATAAGTGATTGCTATCTTGACATTCCTGAGCCAATCTTTGTAGTTTGGCCCTGTCAGTTTGTTTTTATCTAGGAGTAACTTAAGTCCAGTCATGTTGATTGGTCGCTGCAATTAGGAGAGAGAAGAAGAAACACTCAGCATGATGCTCTTGCAAGTTTAGAGTGGTTTTTAGTTTGTCTAAACAGGATGGCTCCCACTGTTTCTCGAATCCCTCCTCAAACCATAAAGGAAGAATTAGTCAGGATCAATCCCACCGTACAATACTTGCTTAACCGTTCAGCCAGGCCGGTGTCGGTACTTCGAGGGAGGTTTTCCAACGCTTTCGCGAAGTTCCTTAATTAGAGAACCTCTTTTCCCTGGGGGCGTAGCCCCGCTAACACCTTTCTAGGCACCTACTAGGCTTATAGCATTGATCGTTAAGTGAGAAATTTCCCGAGGAGTAGCATATACTCACAGTAGGATCGGGATCCAAATATCATCGCGTGACGAAACTGAAGGAATCCTACCAGAATCATCACACTCCAAATGGTATGCAAATCTAGCAAGTTTCAGTACTTATGAAACTCCCGATGTGGATTTTTGCCCCATGCTCTTATGACCTTGACTTTGGCCAACAAATCATAAGTCACATGTCAAGTTCTGCCCGTCGTTCTCCAGGTTAATTTGAATCCACCCGCACCTACCCTTGACTTTGGCCAACAAGGCAGTACGACTGTTCCAAACCAACGCATCTATCTATGCTGCACATGAATACCCAATAGCTACCAATCACTGTGCCTTGACTTTGGCCAACAAACACAGCTTGAATACTATTGACTATTCATGTGAAACGACGGAGGGCTACGGATGGTTTTGGCAAAATCGTGAACGTAGTGAACTTGATTTGGTCGATGGAACGAGATAGCTTTTAAAAGGAGTGGCTCAAGCTCCGTATTTAAAAGTTGTTTTGAAAAGAACCGAGTGGTTTTTCGAAAGTGTTCCAACGACTTTAACTTGGTTTATTATCTTGCATTAGTTCTTTTAATGCGTGATATTCTTGCATTAGTTCTTTTAATGCGTCCCATCATTTAATCCTACCATTGCAGAAAACAACCAAAATATGACGTACGCTTATGCCATTCGCATTCGCCACGGGGCCCCGTCATTACCCGTTAGGTTACTTAACTAACGACAGAGCGGGGGCTGGGCTAGCGCGTCTGTAAAACATAAGCAACGCCTAAATAATATCATATATAGATATACTGCAATGATAAACATTTCAGATCACAGATAAATACATTGGATATACTAGGAATCTGTAATTTGTACGAGCCTGTAACAAAAACAGATTACACGGTCGCGGTGAATAGCCAAAACCCCACCCAAGACCCCTACGGGTGCGGCAAACTACCCGCCAAGTACCCGAAGCGTAGCAACCTCCCTCATCTCCATGAGTAGGCCACTCGACACTTCGGCATACCCGGTAGTTTGTGCACCCCTCCATGGGTCTATCCTAGGAGCAAAAACAGTAAAAAGAAATTATACAATGACGGCTACAACCCCGACCCGGTTGTGCGGCCATACAAATAATTATTACATCAATTTACAAATTTACATGAATTGCAAGAAAAGAAAACTCTCGTCTCACAACCCCCGGCTATTCACCCGCGACAATCCAACATATTTATATACACATTCCAGCACATTACAGATCATGTATAACCCCGACTAATCGACTTATAGCGATTAGCCGACGTTCAATACATGCAAACATCACAGATATAACCATCATAGTCAAAGTGCAGTGAAGTTCGGAAAAATACGGAATTATAGGACCCCAAAAGGAAATTTCTTTTCTGGAAAATCTGGGCATATATAATATATTCCAAAAATCCCAAAACCAACACAGACACACACTGCACGAAAAACGATGCACAGAAGACGACAAACTGCGGCGGTTCCGCGGCGGATGCCTAGATCTCGCGGCGGAAGGGCGGCGGTTTGGACGAATTACTGTATCGTTTTTCTTGGGTGTTCACACAAAACCCTGAGCCGAATTTAAAAGTGTAAAGTTTTTCATTTTGAGCCAAAAAAATTTCAACAGAAACTCAGTTTTTGTAAAAGTTTGGTTTTTGGATTTTTACGGTTCCGAACTTCGTTACACTTCACTACCAAGCTAGTTTAAGTTTAGTTAGGCTCTGATACCACTGTAAGTCCACGTTGCGACCCCCGGTTCTTACGGGGAGGCGGAAACGGTATAAAATCAAAATTTTAACGCAAGAGGCAACATGGACTAAGCTAGGTCGGGATCTTTACCTAAACTAAAACTAGCAAACTAAGCTAAAGATATTTAGCTACTCGGATGAAGATGGTTATACCTAAACTTGAACTCCTTCTCTTCAAGCTCCGATGGTGGTCCGATGGCTCCTTCTCGTCGTCTCTGTACGCCGAAGATAGATCCACTTGAAAGCTCCAACCTTTAGCTCCTTCTTCGTTCTTTGAAGAAACTAGTTCACTTGGTTTGCTAAACCTAGTGAACTAGAATGAGTAGAGAGGAAATAGAATGGGATTTTATCTATGGTTCTTGATTCTCAACTCATGAGACAAGAGAACCATAGATCAAGAGAGGAAGCAAGAGGTTGAGGGTGAGAGCAAGAGGAGAGCTCAAAAACAAGAGAGAGAATGAGCAAGAAAGAATGAGCAAGTATTTTGTTTCTCACCCTCTCATAATCCAAAGTGATCATAACTCATCATATCAAAAAAGTCTTATGTGATGGTTAGAAGCAACCATAACCTTATCATGTCATGCACTCATTTTACTCAAATGAGCAAGCAAGAAAAAGTCTTTGGCATGAAATGATAACTATGGTTATCATGATGGTCAACTAGTCAAGCCTAGTCAACCGGTCAACAAGTCAACAAAAGTCAACAAGTCACCAAAGTCAACAAGTCAACAAAAGTCAACAAGTCAACAACCATATCACCATAATACTTAATTAATATAATAGTTAATCACATATCATATTCTCATTAGGGTTGAGCATAAAGTCAAAAAATCAACGGTCAACTGTCAACAACCCTAATGAGAATCCGCTGCCTCTGCCTCCCTGTCAACTGTGCATACACACCCGCATCCGCGTTCCGAGGAACACGAATGCAAACTGGATAAATCCAATCCCATAAGGTACACTAGGATCTGGCTTAAACCAAAGCCCGCTAGTGTAAACTGTCCGGACACTGTACGTGCACAAGTCCACGGATGTGACCGAACCCTGTCGCAAAACCATGCGACCTCTACTCTTTTGCCTAAAGGCGAAAAGCTTTCTGTGTGGGACTCTAAAGACTCGACACTACGCTGGCAGTGGGTTTAACCACAGACCGCAAGCGGCACTAGCTGTGCGTAACGGTCCCCAGGTAATGCCGATAAGAAGACCGACGAGGCGAAACCCATCTGAACTCCTACTGAGCCTGAGTGTGACATTCTCCATACAGTCCGGTCTGTTCGTCTGATACATCGCATGGCGGGCCTAGGGGGCGGTAAACGTCAGTCCCCCAATAGCGGTACAAGTCGTGCCGGAGTGAAGCCCAATACACCCTGAGATAACACTGGAAACCTACCAGTATATCTCGTTTGCCCTGGCCAGGGACTACTCGTGTAATGGCTCTCCTAGACACAGCGCGATGTCAACCCCCAATACCGGGAGAGACGAATCCTGTCTAACCGTCACTGCCTCCAAGTGCTTCGGGACTGCACCCAACCACCACCTGTTTGCACGACTCCTTTGAGCCGTGGTAGGGTAGTGATCAAAGTACAGTGGGAACACACCCGAGGCGAAGTGACAGTGTCAAGTCAGCGGACTAAGCTGTACTTATGTCACCTGGGAACTGATAACTGACGATAGGTATAATACCAACTAGTCAGTTCCCGACGAGTCCTGTCCAGTGTACCCGTAACCTAACGAGCACCCGCATACTATCTCAAGTACGACGTACTGACGGCTGTGGGACAGACCGTCTCCCACACTGGGATGAGAAGCGCATGCGCTGGTCTACTCCGGAGTATCGATGCCCTGTCTCGATAGTCCTGCGACCAGGGACCTGCATAAGGATGTGCTTATAGATTACCCAGCCCCACTAGTGTGACGGCCATCACATCGCTGGTAATCAAGCAAAGATCCTAAGGACTCCACTAATGCGTATAAGTGATATACTGAAATAAACACAAGTACACATTGAAGTAGAAACAAACCAAGTAGCATACTACTATTTTGAGCAAGATTGTATATACAAGGTGAATATCCCAAGCATCCATTAAGTAATATACAAACTAGTATGATACAGTAATGGCCTCTGGGGCATATACACTAACAATAATATCATATATAGATATACTGCAATGATAAACATTTCAGATCACAGATGAATACATTGGATATACTAGGAATCTGCAATTCGTACGAGCCTGTAACGAAAGACAGATTACACGGTCGCGGTGAATAGCCAAATACCCCACCCAAGACCCCTACGGGTGCGGCAAACTACCCGCCAATTACCCGAAGCGTAGCAACCTCCCTCATCTCCATGAGTAGGCCACTCGACACTTCGGCATACCTGGTAGTTTGTGCACCCCCTCCATGGGTCTATCCTAGGAGCAAAAACAGTAAAAAGAAATTATACAGTGACGGCTACAACCCCGACCCGGTTGTGCGGCCATACAAATAATTATTACATCAATTTACAAATTTACATGAATTGAAAGAAAAGAAAACTCTCGTCTCACAACCCCCGGCTATTCACCCGCGACAATCCAACATATTCATATCCACATTCCAGCAACATTACAGATCACAGATTTGTATAACCCCCACTAATCGACATATAGCGATTAGTAGACGTTCAATACAAATATCACATTACAGAAAACCCGTTAGCTTAAGTCTTTTAGAAGTTCGATCAAAAATACGGATTTTCGGGACCCCAAAATAAAATTTTCGTTCTGGAAAATCTGGGTTGAAAATATATGTACCAAAATTCCCAAAATACCCCCAGAAGCACACTGTAGCAAAGAAACACCAGAGAGGGGGCAAGGAGGCCGCGGAACCGCGGCAATAGCAAGCTATTGCCGCGTTTCCACGCTCGTTTAGGGGAATCACTTGGTGATTTTTCTACAGTGTCTTTTAAAAACCCTGAGCCGATTTTAGGTGTTAAAATAATCAACTTTTGAACAGTAAAAAAATCGACAGAAACTCGAATTTTTGGGGTTCGTTTTTGGGACTATTTCTTTGATCGATCTTCTAGTTACTTGCTAACATGTTAGATAGAGTTTAACTAGGCTCTGATACCACTGTAAGTCCATGCTACCTCTCCCGGTACTTTCGGGAATGCGGAATTTGGTAAAAAACGATATTTACGGAGGTGGTAACATGGACCTAAAACCCGGATCTTGGTTAAACATCTATCTAGCAACCTAACTACGAGTTTCTAGCTACTCGGTTAGGGGGTTATACCTTGCTTGTCTTGAACTCCTTCGTCTTCAAACTCCGATGGTGGTCCGGATTGGCTTCTTCCCGTCGTCTCCGTACGCCGAAGATAGATCCACCTGAAAGCTCCAACCTTTAGCTCCTTCTTCGTTCTTTGAAGAAACTAGTTCACTCGGTTTGCTAAACCTTGTGAACTAGAATGAGTAGAGAAGAGTTTGTGTGGGATTTTATCTATGGTTCTTGATTCTCAACTCATGAGACAAGAGAACCATAGATTAAAGAGAGGGAAAAAGAGCAAGAGGGTGAGAGCAAAAACAAGAGAGCTCAAGAACAAGAGAGAGAATGAGCAAGAAAGAATGAGCAAGTCTTTTGTCTCTCACCCTCTCATAATCCAAAGTCATGATAACTCATCATACTAAAAAAAGTCTTATGTGATGGTTGAAGCAACCATAACCATATCATTTCATGCACTCATTTTGCACAAATGAGCAAGCAAACAAAAGTCTTTTCCATGAAATGATGGCTATGGTTATCATGATGGTCAACTAGTCAAGCCTAGTCAACCGGTCAACAAAGTCAACAAGTCAACAAAAGTCAACAAGTCAACAAAGTCAACAAGTCAACAAAAGTCAACAAGTCAACAAAGTCAACAACCATATCACCATAATACTTAATTAATATAATAGTTAATCATATATCATATTCTCATTAGGGTTGAGCAAAAAGTCAAATAGTCAACGGTCAACTGTCAACAACCCTAATGAGAATCCGCTGCCTCTGTCTCCCTGTCAACTGTGCATACGCACCCGCATCCGCATTCCGAGGAACACGAATGCACACTGGATAAATCCAATCCCAAAAGGTATACTAGGATCTGGCTTAAACCAAAGCCCGCTAGTGTAAACTGTCCGGACACTGTACGTGCACAAGTCCACGGATGTGACCGAACCCTGTCGCAAAACCATGCGACCTGTCGCAATACCATGCGACCTCTACTCTTTTGCCTAAAGGCGAAAATCTTTTTGTGTGGGACTCTAAAGACTCGACACTACGCTGGCAGTTGGTTTAACCACAGACCGCAAGCGGCACTAGCTGTGCGTAACGGTCCCCAGGTAATGCCGACAAGAAGACCGACGAGGTGAAACCCATCTGAACTCCTACTGAGCCTGAGTGTGACATTCTCCGTACAGTCCGGTCTGTTCGTCTGATACATCGCATGGCGGGCCTAGGGGGCGGTAAACGTCAGTCCCCCAATAGCGGTACAAGTCGTGCCGGAGCGAAGCCCAAAACACCCTGAGATAACACTGGAAGCCTACCAGTATATCTCGTTTGCCCTGGCCAGGGACTACTCGTGTAATGGCTCTCCTAGACACAGCGCGATGTCAACCACCAATACCGGGAGAGACGAATCCTGTCTAACCGTCACTGCCTCCAAGTGCTTCGGGACTGCATCCAACCACTACCTGTTTGCACGACTCCTTTGAGCCGTGGTAAGGTAGTGATCAAAGTACAGTGGGAACACACTCGAGGCGAAGTGACAGTGTCAAGTCAGCGGACTAAGCTGTACTCATGTCACCTGGGAACTGATAACTGACGATAGGCATAATACCAACTAGTCAGTTCCTGACGAGTCCTGTCCAGTGTACCCGTAACCTAACGAGCACCCGCATACTATCTCAAGTACGACGTACTGACGGCTGTGGGACAGACCGTCTCCCACACTGGGATGAGAAGCGCATGCGCTGGTCTACTCCGGAGTATTGATGCCCTGTCTCGATAGTCCTGCGACCAGGGACCTGCATAAGGATGTGCTTATAGATTACCCAGCCCCACTAGTGTGACGGCCATCACATCGCTGGTAATCAAGCAAAGATCCTAAGGGCTCCACTAATGTGTATAGGCGATATACAAAAATAAACACATGTACACATTGAAGTAGAAACAAACCAAGTAGCATACTACTATTTTGAGCAAGATTGTATATACAAGGTGAATATCCCAAGCTTCCATTAAGTAATATACAACTAGTATGATACAGTAATGGCCTCTAGGGCATATACACTAACAAAAAGAAACATATGCACATATTAAAGTAGACACAAACCAAGTAGCATACTACTATTTTTAGCAAGACTGTCAATATAACTGTGAATATCTCAAGCTTCTATTAAGTAATATACAAACTAGTATGATACAGTAACGGCCTCTATGGCATAAACACTAACAGCATGTAGCTAGCCGCGATGAGTACGGGTCGTCCATAAAGAGACAGAGCATTTCACGTTCTTGTTATGACGAGTTAATGCGCGTGGAGGAATTGTTCGTATCTAACCTAAGTGTATATATGCAACGTATACGTTTGTTAGGATTAGATAGGATAGTGTAAGTTATGGATTTCCGTACTCAATCCTTTGTGCTGAACTTGACTATTGAAGCTAGAGCAATCGGCAACAATGTGGATTAGGGTGATTAAGCATGGTATTAGTGAAATCTGGCTTATTGACCCTTGTCCGTCCGTTCTCGTCTCTTGCTTTCGCCTCCAGCCAAACCGAATGCAACCGGTCGCGGTTAGAGATCATCGATACCTTGGTACGGTAGGGTGCCTAACGGAGCGCTTGCGTAAGGTTTGGACGGAGTTCAATTGGAAAATAACGGGCAAAGGAAATGAGAAACGAAAACCTTAACTTACACAACCAATCTTTTTCCTAACAACAACATATTCACAAACCAACAAAATAACAAAAGAAAGAGCAAAGGAAAAGATAAAAGAAAAGAATAAACAATATTGTAAGAAAGTAAATGGCAAGGAAAATAAAAGAGCAAGTAAATGGAAAGAATATAAAATTGCAAGTAAGTAAAGCAAGATAGAAAATACTAAGAACCTAAACTGCAAAATGAGATCTTTATTATGTCCATGTGATACAATCTTGAGTTCAATAACCAAAACTTAAACTTGCAAGCTCAATGAAGAGTTTGCAAGATCAAGAGAAGGTAAAGAACTCAAGGGAAACTAGTTATGTATAAGAACTAAAATGAAAAAGAAACAAAAAGAGTATGAAGACTTAGACTATGTGTGTCTATATGAGAGAGTTTTCCCTTGCTCACCGATCTGCCTTTTATAGGCACAAAATAAGATTAAACAAACAATACAATTAAGTTGATGTGACAGCAAGGGAAAGACAACAGAAAATTGGGGAGAAATGGCCATTGAAAAACCGGCGGCGCCGGGTCTTGATGGGAAGTAGCCGGGTCATGTCCGAGCTACTGGGCTCGTGTTGGTGTGGTGCTCTAGTGTTCTCTCCACAATCCTACTGGTATTGCTTGATTTCTTTATATGAACCCGGTCTGTACTCAGTAGATTGGAGGGAAACATGATGCTTTATATCACATCACACCTTTTTAGCATTTAACACACATCACCTCACCTGTGGCCACTTGTGCCCCTTGCATCATGGCAGCCCCACCTTGGTTTATGCCAAGGAGTTGTGTGTACACTTGTTATGTGTTGGATTAAAATTGTGTACACACTATTTGTTGCAAAATAACTCTTTGGATATCGATCGGTTTGAAGTTCTGGTTGCAGTGTCGGCTCATAAACGTTATATCCGTGATTTTGAGTGTTTCCAGCATTGTGTCACGGATACCTGTAATCTGTATTTACTGAGCAGACACTGGTTAATAGTACTGATCTATAAAAAAAATAGATAATGAATGAGTGGTATTAAAATGCAGTTTTCTGAGATAAACGGGCACTATAGCCAACAATCGCCCACTTGCACTTAAGGCTAATTATTGCGATGTCGCATACTCACAGCCCGTGTGATACCGAACACCTAACTCCTCTGCTAATCAGTTTCACAAAGCTCGTTTGTAAAACTATTGCATTTGAGAAATAGCCTCAGTGAGTGGATCCGCTCCGGTGCTTCTTTTTGTATCTCTCTATATCTCAACTTCGTGGAGAAAGCTATCTCCCGAAATGAACAATACATGTCTTAGAATATGTCTGGATATCTAATGGGAACCAGTTCACAAATGAACTCCAAATCCAGCAAACTTCTTAGACTTTATTTTCCACTGAATTTAATCTGTATCCTGCACCATGCCTTCCTCAGTGTCCGCTTGGACCACCTGTCCAAACTACTTCCCCTCAAAAGAGGGAAAACTAAAACTCTGACAGTCGCTCTGTCATCGAGGTCACCTTGGAAGCCTGGAATGATAGTCGTCTCCCGAAGGAGGCTGGTGTTACCATATCCCATGAACATCCACCTATGTTCATAAACTACTTCCGAACGTTTCTGCAGGATTGGATCAATATAAACTTATTACAGCTCATGCAAAAACAACATCTGGTGTGGTACTTGACATCTCATGTTTGACTCAATTGCCTAAGCAAGTAATATGCCAATCATGCACATCCCTCTCCCTTTTAGTCTGTAAGACACCTTTAGAGATGGTGACTCCATCACCTACAGGCACACCACCATGCCAGGAGTCGTCCATTCTAAAACACCTTTAGAATAGTGTCAAAGTACCCAGATTGGGAAACTACCCAAATCTAGATCTAAAACCATAGATCTAGTTACCAGAATGCCTGATATATTATCCATATCCAATGTAGAGAAACTACTTTATGGCAACCACAGTATAACCGATTGTAGTATAGGAATTTCACTTCCTATAAAGTGCATGTCATCCAAATACCAGGACATCACACACTACTACTTTCTTAACAGATCCATCTCCTATTCTGATGAAATCAAAGCCTATGACTTTCACATCAAAAATAGAAGATCTATCTCCGCTATACCTGCTTCAGTCTATAAATAGACACAAGCTACTTGTCCACTATGTTTCCGCTGCTCCCACAAACTATAACAACCCTCTGGCAGGGTCATATACATGTGCACTTCTAAATATAGTTTAGAACGACGCTATACTCATCCTCCAGCTGGGTCTCATAGTCTAGAACAACAGTAATGGCAAGTCTGGGTAAACAAGAACCTCCCTATCACCGTCTTTGAGGATACCGAACTACCTCTCTTGTCCCTGAGATTACCAACCATATCTGTAGAGTGGCTAATGGAATATCAAAAACCAATTGAATCTTTAGGTTCTATTAAATCTTTAGTAATCGTTTATGGTTCTGGAATCACTTCCAGTTCTACCATACTCCTGAAAGGCTCCTAGGCACACTAGTGAGGTCTCACAAGGCATCGAACATGCCAATTTCAAAAAAAATGGTGCCGAGAAACCCTAGACTTCGGATCGTCGCTAGAATTCTAGGCGAAATATAAATCTAGTTAACAATTTAACTAAAGTTAAGATGCTACAACCTTTGTAGATCCGGATGCCCACTTCCTTAGCTCCACGAGGGCGTCCTCTCGCTGTCCATCTTGAACCTTGGACTCTCGTGACGGCTTCATCGGAGAAACGTGCGGAATAGGTCGTCGGCTTCGTGTCAAAGACGATCTACGTCGAGGTTGCACAAGCTCAAGCTCCGACTTCACAAAGTTGTGAAACTTGTGAAGTAAACACCCAAAACAACTTGGCAAGAGGTAGAGGGTGAAGAAATAGGAGGTGGGTTCACTTTAGAATTGGATTTGTCTCACTTTAGCTCAAGTTGCCATTGATGGACCTTGAGCTTTTCTTGAAGAAGAAGATGAAGAAGATGATAGAATATGATAAGTGTTAAGATTTAATAAAATTAAATCAATACTTATCATAAAGAGAACCATAGTTAAGTGTAGAGAGTTAACTAAGGTTAGAAGAATGGTTAGGGTTTAATGTGAAGACAAAATGGTCACAAAGTCAAAGCTTCATGAAGCTTCAACAATGTTCAAGAAAGAAAGCAACCATTTTGTATTCTTATGCCATTCTTTTTCCAAAAAAGAATAAATAAAAGAATGGATAAATAAAAACCCTAATCATTTTCTTAACCTAGGTTTAATTCTATACACTTAACCTAATGAGCAAGCATCATCAAACATGATACTAACATGTGCACAAAAATATATCACATATACAATTTGCACATCAAGTGAGAATATCCATTTAAAGTAAACCAATACTAGTTAATGCAAAGTAATATATCAAATATATAATTATACATTAAATCATTAAATCAACATTTGATTCAATGATCCGGTCATGTCGCACATAACCGACTAGAATCCAATGTATCGATTTATCGAATCAACGATTCGATAACTAGGCCATATCGAATATAACCAATCGAAACATATATCGCGAGAATGAAATGCGGTATCACATACACGCATTATTCTCGGTCCTGCACATATCTCATATGCGCTCCTATTTCGTTTCGCTTGAGCCAGGAAACCTCTGTGTAGGACTCTAAAGACTCGTCAATACGCCGGTAGCAGATGATGATCATATCAAGCACCCACAAGCCGCAAGCGGTCTTCTAAACGTAACGGCCATCTGGGTATTGAGCGATCAGAAGATCGACGAGCTAGCCCGCTCACACTCCTGCGAATCCGACCAGTAACACTTACCGTACAGTCCGGTCTCTTCGTCTGATATGTCGCATATCAAGTCTAGGGGTGGTAAACGTCAGACCCCAATAACCCGATAAGTCGTGCCGATGTGAGGCTCATAACGGGTCGAGAAACTACTGGTAACACTTACCAGCAAATCTCTGATCAGCCCTGGCCAGGGACTTCCCTGCTACGGCCAATCGAGCACTGCGCAACATCAACCCCCAATACCGGGAGAGACGAAACCCCTCCTATCGCTCATTGCCTCCATGTGACTCGGGACTGTGCCCAAAGACCACCGTTTTGCACGCCCTCATGGACGTGGTAAGGTGGAGATCAAAGCACAGTGGGAATCACACAAGACTCTATGACGATCTCGGGTCTACAGACTAATCTGTACAAGTGTCACCTGAGAACTGCCATCTGACGTGAGGTATAATACCATCTGGGAGTTCTCGGCGAGTCCGTCCAGTGTACTCAGTCTCCACTGAGCACCCGTATACCATCTCTGATGTCAAACACCAATGGATATGGGATCATCCATCGCCCATCTCATGGGTCAAGAAGCGTATACGCTAGTCTACTCTGGTATATCGATGCCCCGTCTCGATACACCCACGACTAGAGACCTTGAAGGATGTACTTATGGACTACCATATCCCTACTAGTATGATCTGCATCACAGTCCAGGTAGTCAAGTACATATCCTAAGGGCTTTACCAACATGTAACTATAAGACAGTATAAAGAGACTAGTGTACATGTTAAGATAAAGATCAACCAGATAGCATACTATCATGTCGAGCAAGAAAGTCATCTCTATATATGTCCAAGCATCCAATATAATATACATGATCTGTACAATACTGGCCTCTAGGGCATACATACAACTAACAATCTCCTACTTGCACTAGGGCCAGCTGCTGTAGTATCTCATACCGAGCATCCCGAAGAGTCTTTCAAACTGTATCTGGGGAATGGCCTTCGTGAGTGGATCCGCCGTGTTGTTCTTCGTGTCAACCCTCCTGACCTCGATCTCCCAGCGATCAACTATCTCCCGGATCAGGTGATACCGCCTCAGAATATGCCTGGATCGCTGATGGGACCTGGGTTCCTTGGCCAAAGCCACCGCTCCATTGTTATCACAATACAAAGGTATTGGATGCTCAATGGATGGAACCACTCCAAGTTCAGTAATGAACTTCTTGATCCAGACAGCCTCTTTGGCAGCATCGTTGGCAGCGATGTATTCAGCCTCCATCGTCGAGTCTGCCACGGTTTCCTGCTTGGAACTCTTCCAGCTAAACGCCCCTCCGTAAAGGGTAAAGACAAAGCCCGACTGCGACTTAGAGTCGTCCTTATCACACTGGAAGCTCGAATCGGTAAAGGACTCCACTTGGAGTTCTTCGTTACCATACACCAAGAACATATCTCTAGTCCTTCGCAAGTACTTGAGAATGCTCTTCACAGCTGTCCAGTGACTCTCTCCAGGATCAGCTTGATACCTGCTCACTACACTTAGTGAGTATGCTACATCGGGTCTGGTACATAGCATCGCATACATGATAGAGCCTACTGCTGAAGCATAGGGTATCCCTTGCATGCGAGCTCTCTCCAAATCAGTCTTGGGAGACATCTCTTTGGAGAGAGTGACTCCAGAGATCGTGGGCAAGTTCCCACGCTTGGACTCTTCCATACTAAACCTCTTTAGTATGGTGTCAATGTACCTGGATTGGGACAATCCCAAAATCCGTTTGGATCTATCTCTATAGATCCTAATTCCCAATATGCAGGAGGCATCACCAAGATCTTTTGTCGAGAATCTTTGTGATAAGAAGAGCTTGACCGATTGCAGCATAGGAATATCATTTCCTATCAAGAGTATGTCGTCCACGTACAATACGAGGAAGACAACCTTACTCTCTGCCACCTTCTTATAGATACAAGGTTCATCTGGATTTTTGACGAAATCAAACTCTTTGATAACGACGTCAAAACAGATGTTCCAACTCCGCTATGCTTGCTTTAATCCATAAATGGATTTAAGCAGCTTGCACACCTTCCCGCTGCTCCCACTGTCTACGAAGCCCTCTGGCTGAGTCATGTACACGCACTCTTCTAAATCACCATTTAGAAAGGCGGTCTTAACATCCATTTGCCAGATTTCGTAGTCATGAAAGGCAGCAATGGCAAGCATGATTCGGATGGATTTAAGCATAGCCACTGGAGAAAAGGTCTCGTCATAGTCCACACCTGGTCTTTGACGAAAACCCTTTGCTACAAGTCTAGCTTTGAAAGTCTCCACTTTCCCATCTACACCAAGTTTCTTCTTGAAGATCCACTTGCTCCCAATGGGTTTTACCCCTTCAGGAGCAACTTCCAAAGTCCATACTTTGTTGGTGTACATGGATTCCATCTCGGACCGCATTGCATCTAGCTATTTCACTGAGTCACCACTCGTGATGGCCTGCCCGAAGCTAGTTGGGTCATCATCCTCCATGATGCAATCCTCGCTCCCACCATCCATGAGAAAACCGTAGTATCTCTCAGGTTGGCGAGGAACCCTACTAGATCGGCGGAGAGGCTGAGGTTCGTCGGGAGCTACTGAATCCTCTGGTTCCACTAAATCTTCAGTTTGAGTTTGTGTAGCCGGAATTTCTTCCAGTTCTACCATATCCCCACTAATTTCTTTTACAAGAAATTCCTTTTCTAAAAAGGTGGCATGTCGAGAAACAAACACTTTTTGTTCCTCTGTATGGTAGAAAAGATATCCATGTGAATGTTTGGGATATCCCACAAACTTGCATAGAACTGACCGTGCCTCGAGTTTGTCCGGATTTTTCCTTTTGACATAGGCCGGGCAACCCCATATCTTAAATCGTTTAAGACATGGTCTCTTCCCACTCCATATCTCATATGGTGTGGTAGGTACAGATTTAGATGGAACTTGATTCAATAGGTATGCTGCTGTCTCCAGCGCATAACTCCAGAAGGAAATAGGTAACTCAGCTGTGCTCATCATAGAGCGCACCATATCTAATAGGGTGCGGTTCCTCCTTTCTGATACACCGTTGTGCTGTGGTGTATATAGAGGAGTCAGCTGAGAGAGAATCCCATTCTCTTTTAGGAAGTCCAGGAATTCATTGCTTAAGTATTCTCCTCCTCGATCAGATCGTAGGATTTTAATACTTTTTCCGGTTTGGTTCTCAACTTCTTGCTTATATTCCCTAAATTTCTCAAAAGCTTCTGATTTGTGTTTCATCAGGAACACATACCCGAACCTAGAGAGATCGTCAGTGAATGTAATGAAGTATGAAGAACCATCCCTGGCATGTGTAGACATGGGACCGCATACATCACTATGTATAAGTCCCAAGAGTTCGGTAACTCTTTCTCCGTGTCCCGTAAACGGAGTTTTGGTCATCTTGCCTTTGAGACATGACTGGCAAGTGTCATAAGATGAAAATTCAAACGGATTTAAATATCCATCTTTATGCAACTTAGCTAGTCGTGTCGCATTGATGTGGCCCAGTCTACAATGCCACAAGAAGGATTCGTTGAGTTCAGAACACTTCCTCTTGTGTGTGTTTGTTATGCTCAGAACTGTTGATTGATTTAGAACATAAATGCCATTGCACAATGTGCCTGATCCAACCAACTTTTGGTTATGGAAAATGTTCATAACATTGTCCTGTAATACAAAATTATATCCCTCTTTACTTAATAAAGAAACCGATATAATGTTGCATATCAAGTTCGGCATGTAATAGCATTCGTTCAGAACCAATGTATTACCAGTTGGTAATACAAGGTGATATTCCCCGACAGTCTTGGCTGCAACAATTGCACCATTTCCAACTCTGATGTCTTTATCACCTTCTCCAAGTTCTCTACCTTTCCTAAGCCCATGTAACTGATTACATATATGGGATCCCGACCCGGTATCCAATACCCAGGACGTAGAGCAAATAGAGAAACAGTTCTCAGTAACGAACACACCCGAAGAAAGTGCATCAACATGTACTTTCTTCATTCGGGTGGCATGGGAATCCTGGTATTCCCCTATATCCTGTTCATTCCTATAACTCTTATAAGAAGGAACGGAACCAACGTTCCCCAGCACAGTATAACATGCGGGTTCGGTCAATACATCCATATTATTATCTTGATTAAGGCATGAAATGGTCGCTACCTGGAGAGAGAGAGAAGAAAACACTTTAGCGTAAGCTCGTGCAAGATCAGATTGGTTATTATCTTATCTAATCAGGATGGCTCCCACTGCTTTTTATCAAATCTTCCTTCAAACCCTAAAAGGAAAGACTAGCCGGGATTAATTACACACTACAAGTTCGCCAATCTTTCAGCCAGGCCAGTGTCGGTACTTTGAGGGAGGTCCCCCGTGCTTTCGCACGAACCTAATTAATGTAAACCTCGTTTTCCCAGAGGCGTAACCCCGTTGACACCTTTCTAGACACCTACTTGATCAGCTAATTGCAATGTGTAAAACTCTCCCAGGAGTAACTCTTACTCGCAGTGGGTATCGGGATCCAACTATCTCATAGAAGGTATGCAATCTCATTGCAAATTTCAACACTTGAAATTCCCGATAATATTTTGCCCCTAGTGTCCTATGACCTTGACAAAGGCCAACAAATCACAGGATGCTAGTCAAGTTCAACCCGTCATTTCTTGATTGAATCAAACCCACCCGCACGACCCTTGACAAAGGCCAACAAGGTCGTACGACTACCCTGAAACAATCTGCATCACATGCATAAGCAGATAAGCACTATTCAGCTACCGCACACTATGCCTTGACAAAGGCCAACAAACGCAGCACGAATACTAAACAGTTCTAATCTGAAATGACGGAGGGCTACGGCAGGTTTTTCTGAAAACCTATTGCGTAATGAACTTGATATCGTTGTAGAATCAAATGGAGTTTTGAAATGGAGTGATTTTGAGGCTTTTCCAGTTTTGCTAAAGGAGTCACTCCCGGTGAAGGGATCTCGGTCCTTTCCTCGTCGAATGAGGTGCGGGATATATCATATATATCGCTGTGCAAAGCAAAAACCCAAAAGCAGTCAAAAGAAAACCGAGTGTGTAGCATCTGCCAGTTATTGCTAAAGGAGTCACTCCCGGTGAAGGGATCTCGGTCCTTTCCTCATCGAATAAGGTGCGGGGTATATCGTATATACCGCTGTGCAAAGCAAGAACTGTAGCTACCTGTTTTATTTTAAAATTCGATTCCACAACATCTTAGGTTTCTTATCTTTCATTAATCACATTAATGAAGTCCCATCATTTAAATACCTAAACATCACAGATAGATATGACGTATACTTATGCCATCCGCATTCGCCTCGATGTCCCCTCGTGCACCGTTAGGTTAGGTAACTAACGACCGAGCAGGGCAGGGCTAGCGCGGGTGTAAAACATAAGTAACGTCTATATAATATATCATATATACTATATACTATATCCATCAAAGAGTCACAACACAGATATCGCAGCAGAATAAACATATGAAATATTGGATATACTAGGACGTCCGTGTTTTCAATACGAGCCAGTATAAAACACGGATTCCACGGTCGTGATGAATAGCCAATCCCACACCCCTAGACCCCTACGAGAGCGGCAAGCAACCCTGCCAATTCTAGGGTTAGGAGACCCGGACTCGACTCCTCGAGTTGGTCTCCCACTGGACCCCAGAACCCGGTTACTTGTGCTCCCCTCCTTGGGTCTATCCTAATGCGGAAAAGTAAATAATATACAATGGGTGACATCTTCCGCTACCTGGAAGTGCCCCAAATAAAAGAATATTACATACAAGTTTTTTACATGAATGAAAATGAAAAACACTTATCTCACATAAAAACCCCCGGCTATTCGAATACGACGATCCAATATAACATATCCAGCAACACATAACATCACATGTCATCAACGTAAGTAAGTATGCATACCCCAATTGTCGTTGACGTATAGCAACGAAACCGGCGATATGAACATACTATACTTACGGTCACAGAAAAGAAAGTGTAAAACTACAACAATTGGAATCCGCAACTTCTTCAGACATCGCATGCCTAATCAAATGAAATACTTAGACATCACATGCCTAACAGATATAAATCCCGCATTTTAGTCTCATTATCGAAAACTCTTTTCAATATCATGTGGGACTAAACTGCTAAATTTATAACATTCATTCAGTTATCTCATAACTGTTTGTGAATTCCAATTATTGTATCACATTCCAGATAAACAGAAAATGTTAAACTTTCCGATCGAACAGTCGAATACCCAAGTTTTCCCGATACAGTCCAACACATGAAATAAGTCTAACTACATTCAGTTCGTGCCTCGGTACCGACGGTCCAGCCGTAGAAGGGTCAAGCCAACGCCTCACATGTGGCACGCCGTACTGCCCCAAACCTGAAGGTTCAAAAGGCAGTTCAAGACGATCATATAATCGAGTTAAGGTTTGTTGTCTTCTAGAGGGTCCATCGCGTTACTTGCACTACTTAGAACGTCGTTAAACTACGGAAAAATCCAACACTTGGAAATTTCCCGACAGGGGAAAAATTGGGTATTTATATCCGGTCGAACTTTCTAACATATTCTAAAAATTATCCGGAAAAACACAAAGACGAAATTTGATACCCCGATCGAAACACCGAATCCCCAAAGCAACCCCAGAAAATTCAACTCTTGAATAATTATTAAAAACACCCAGGAAAATCACCACTGGAAATTAAGGATTACTGTGTAAAATCCTTTAAATAATTAGGCCGTACGACCGCGGATCCGCCGCATGAGCCATGCTCATGCCGCAGATCCGCGCTTGAATAGTGGAATTACACCCACGAATTTCACAGTAAACCTTATAATTTCCTGCTTATTTTTCTGCATATTTTTAATATTGAAAAATCCCACTTTTTGGAAAAAGTCCAGAGAGCAAGATAAGTTTAGGGTTTCGGGTTCGTTCGGGCTTCAAATCGCGTCTAGACTTCGCCTAAGGCTCTAGCTAGGCTCTGATACCAGTGAAAGGTTCCTAGGCACCCTAGTGAGGTCTCACAAGGCATCGAACATGCCAATTTCCAAAAAAATGGTGCCGAGAAACCCTAGACTTCGGATCGTCGCTAGAATTCTAGGCGAAATATAAATCTAGTTAACAATTTAACTAAAGTTAAGATGCTACAACCTTTGTAGATCCGGATGCCCACTTCCTTAGCTCCACGAGGGCATCCTCTCGCTGTCCATCTTGAACCTTGGACTCTCATGACGGCTTCATCGGAGAAACGTGCGGAATAGGTCGTCGGCTTCGTGTCAAAGACGATCTACGTCGAGGTTGCACAAGCTCAAGCTCCGACTTCACAAAGTTGTGAAACTTGTGAAGTAAACACCCAAAACAACTTGGCAAGAGGTAGAGGGTGAAGAAATAGGAGGTGGGTTCACTTTAGAATTGGATTTGTCTCACTTTAGCTCAAGTTGCCATTGAAGGACCTTGAGCTTTTCTTGAAGAAGAAGATGAAGAAGATGATAGAATATGATAAGTGTTAAGATTTAATAAAATTAAATCAATACTTATCATAAAGAGAACCATAGTTAAGTGTAGAGAGTTAACTAAGGTTAGAAGAATGGTTAGGGTTTAATGTGAAGACAAAATGGTCACAAAGTCAAAGCTTCATGAAGCTTCAACAATGTTCAAGAAAGAAAGCAACCATTTTGTATTCTTATGCCATTCTTTTTCCAAAAAAGAATAAATAAAAGAATGGATAAATAAAAACCCTAATCACTTTCTTAACCTAGGTTTAATTCTATACACTTAACCTAATGAGCAAGCATCATCAAACATGATACTAACATGTGCACAAAAATATATCACATATACAATTTGCACATCAAGTGAGAATATCCATTTAAAGTAAACCAATACTAGTTAATGCAAAGTAATATATCAAATATATAATTATACATTAAATCATTAAATCAACATTTGATTCAATGATCCGGTCATGTCGCACATAACCGACTAGAATCCAATGTATCGATTTATCGAATCAACGATTCGATAACTAGGCCATATCGAATATAACCAATCGAAACATATATCACGAGAATGAAATGCGGTATCACATACACGCATTATTCTCGTTCCTGCACATATCTCATATGCGCTCCTATTTCGTTTCGCTTGAGCCAGGAAACCTCTCTGTAGGACTCTAAAGACTCGTCAATACGCCGGTAGCAGATGATGATCATATCAAGCACTCACAAGCCGCAAGCGGTCTGCTAAACGTAACGGCCATCCGGGTATTGAGCGATCAGAAGATCGACGAGCTAGCCCGCTCACACTCCTGCGAATCCGACCAGTAACACTTACCGTACAGTCCGGTCTCTTCGTCTGATATGTCGCATATCAAGTCTAGGGGTGGTAAACGTCAGACCCCAATAACCCGATAAGTCGTGCCGATGTGAGGCTCATAACGGGTCGAGAAACTACTGGTAACACTTACCAGCAAATCTCTGATCAGCCCTGGCCAGGGACTTCCTTGCTACGGCCAATCGAGCACTGCGCAACATCAACCCCCAATACCGGGAGAGACGAAACCCCTCCTATCGCTCATTGCCTCCATGTGACTCGGGACTGTGCCTAAAGACCACCGTTTTGCACGCCCTCATGGACGTGGTAAGGTGGAGATCAAAGCACAGTGGGAATCACACAAGATTCTATGACGATCTCGGGTCTACAGACTAATCTGTACAAGTGTCACCTGAGAACTGCCATCTGACGTGAGGTATAATACCATCTGGGAGTTCTCGGCGAGTCCGTCCAGTGTACTCAGTCTCCACTGAGCACCCGTATACCATCTCTGATGTCAAACACCAATGGATATGGGATCATCCATCGCCCATCTCATGGGTCAAGAAGCGTATACGCTAGTCTACTCTGGTATATCGATGCCCCGTCTCGATACACCCACGACTAGGGACCTTGAAGGATGTACTTATGGACTACCATGTCCCCACTAGTATGATCTGCATCACAGTCCAGGTAGTCAAGTACATATCCTAAGGGCTTTACCAACATGTAACTATAAGACAGTATAAAGAGACTAGTGTACATGTTAAGATAAAGATCAACCAGATAGCATACTATCATGTCGAGCAAGAAAGTCATCTCTATATATGTCCAAGCATCCAATATAATATACATGATCTGTACAATACTGGCCTCTAGGGCATACATACAACTAACAACTCCCACAACTGTTTTCTGAAAAAAGTCCATTTTGCTAAAACTGCGGCGAGTCAAGAACAATATCACTATTGATCTTCCAGATGGTAGAAAGTTATCCTTCGACATAGCCCGGGATAACCCACAAACAACCATTACTGAAATATGCGTTGAGTTTATCCAGAGTCTGGTTTCAAGTATAAGCCGGACAACTCCATATACCTTAACATCGTTAAGATATGAACCATTCTATATACAATATAGAAACAGAGGCACTAATTTAATCGGAACCAGATTCAAATCATGCAAATGTCTCCGGTTCATATCAACTAAATGGAGAGAGGCCGATCAGCATTACTCAACTAGGAGTGGATCCAGATATGAGTAACCTGGAAGAGAAGCAAGTTCTCAAAACCAGTACTATCAACTTAATACCAAACACAAGTATCTACATCTTCGATCACCTTTAAGGATCCCGATACTTGCAACACAAGGTTCTCTACTTTATTCTTGTACCTATAACTTCTCAAAACTTGGATCTTGTATTTCTACGAAATACTTATTTAAAAACTAGAGAAGTCACAAGTAAACAGAATATAGTATGAGTACCAACCCCTTTGTCCTAATGGACACTGGACAACATACAATACTTTTTATAAGTCCCCTGAGTTCATACACTCAAACCCTGTGCGTCGTAGGTTGAAAACTGTACTATGGTTAAGAAGAATTACACCATTGTTGAATGCTCCTTACCTAACCATCAACTGATATAGGTAAATTGTTGGGTTTACCTAGCACCTACTGTAGGGTATGGAAGCATCACACATGCCACAATAAAAATTTTAAAGGTGCTAAGTAAACTAGCCATGAATCATTAACTAGAATATTTAGGGTAACAAGCAAAGTATCATATACAAATAAGATTCTATCACTAAGTGAACAAATTACAACCTTTGTAGACCTCCCTTGGTGACTCCTTGGACCTTTGAGAGTTTGGAACGGATCGCTAGAGTCCTTCCTCGTCCACGATGATCCATCCGAAATCCCTTTGCCCAAAGCTCCTTGATTTACTTGATCATTTAAAAAAGTGTAGCAAACACCCAACACAAATGGGCTAGTTGTGTGTAGAATGATGAGGTGGTTTGTATT
Source organism: Agapanthus africanus (assembly GCA_030015575.1). Classification (NCBI taxonomy): domain Eukaryota; kingdom Viridiplantae; phylum Streptophyta; class Magnoliopsida; order Asparagales; family Amaryllidaceae; genus Agapanthus; species Agapanthus africanus. The sequence continues at coordinate 229,763,877 of CM057344.1, forward strand.
CTCTAATCAAAATACATTCTTTTTTACTACCTCACTCAAACAAAATCTCAAGAGAGAGAGGAAGAAGAAGATAATGGCAAAGCTTGAGCTCAAAGTATTTTGTGATGAATAATTATATGAGATGAGAATGAATAATCAATATTAAATCATTCTCTCCTCAAACCATGGTTAGTTAATATCTAGATATTTATCATTGAGTTTAAAAGCCAAAAGAAAATTAACTCATGGTTAATTGTTAAGTGAAGTTTAGTCAAAGTAGATAAATATCAACCATGAGTGAATTATCTTTAACTTTAACTCAAATATATATATATACACACACACAACCATGTGCGTCTTGCATTGCCACCATCCATTGAATCAACAACCATGATACAATGTATGTATGTATGTGTCCATGCACATCATCATGTGCATACATGCATGCATACATCAACAAAGAAAAGGGTTTAATAAAGAATTAATCCAAAATTCAAATGTTAAATCAATAACCGGTCATGTCACATACGACCCGACCAATAGAAAAACGCCCGATTAAATATACAGTATCACATACCCGTATTTAATCGGGTCCCCGTGCATATCTCATATGCAGACCATATCTTTTTGCCTGAGCCAGGAAACTTCATTATGGGACTCTAAGACTCATCAATACGCCGGCAACAAGTGATGATCATATCAAACACCCACAAGCCGCAAGCGGTCAGCTAAACGTAACGGCCATCCGGGTATTAAGCGATCAGAAGAAAACCAGCAAAGCTGTCAAAACTCCCGTCATGCCAACTGGCAACACTTATCGTACAGTCTGGTCTTTTCTTCGGATATGTTGCATATCGAGTCTAGGGATGGAATCGTCGACCCCAATAACTCAATAAGTCATGCCGGTGTATGGCTCATAACAGATCGAGAAACTACTGATAACACTTATCAATAAATCTCAGCATCCCTGGCCAGGGACTTCCTGTTATGGCCAATCGAGCATTGCACAACATCAACCCCCAATACCAGGAGAGACGAAACCCCTCCTATCACTTATTGCCTCCATGTGCCTTGGGACTGTACCCAAAGTCTACCTATTTTCACGACTCAATAGAGCCGTGGTAGGGTGGAGATCAAAGTACAGTGGGAGGACACACAAGACTCTATGACGATCTTGAGTCTACAGACTAAACTGTACCAGTGTCACCTGAGAACTGCTATCCGACGATAGATATAATACCACATAGGAGTTCTCGGCGAGTCCGTTCAGTGTACCCAGTCTCCACTGAGCACCCGCATACAATCTTTGGTGTCACCACACCAGATGGACATGGGATCATCCATCGCCCATCATATGGGACAAGAATGGTATACGCTAGTCTACTCTGGAATATCGATGCCCCATCTTGATACACCCACGACTAGGAACATTTAAAGGATATGCTTATAAACTACACGTGTCCCACTAGTATGATCTATATCATAGTCGCAGTAGTCAAGCAAATATCCTATGGGCTTTATCAACATGTACCAAATGAATAAGATGCATGATCAAATGAACATGTCAAGCTAAAGTAAACCAGATAGCATACTTGTTGGATATAGTGCCCTCAGAGTCAATTATTGGATCACAGGCACGTGATTGCAGTGATTGAGGGAGGACCTATACCGGTAGGACAGTCTCACTCTAGATGATAGTATGCTATCTGGTTTATCTTTATCATCGTGTACTGCTTTAGGTGACCTTACAGGTCACTGTTGCGCGTTGATAGAGCCCTTAGGATTCTTGCTTGACGGCCAGCAGTATGATGGCGATCATATACGTGGGAGCTGGGGTCTATATGCATATCCTTAAAAGGTCCCTAGTCGTAGGAGTTTTCGAGACAGGGCATCGATACTCCAGAGTAGACTAGTGTATACAGTCGAGACCCCGACGAGGGGAGGTGGCCGGTCTCACAAGCCACTGGTGTCATTTGGTTCACCTAAGATGTATACAGGTGCTCATTAGGTTATGAGTACACCGGACAGGACTCGCCGGGAACATACTAGTTGGGATTATACCAGACGTCAGATAGCAGTTCCCTGCTGACATGTGTACAGGTTAGTTCATCTACCTGAGATCGTCATTTGTCTCGTGTGAGTTCCCACTATGCTTTGATTACTACCCTACCACGGCTCAAAGGAGTCGTGCAAACAGGTTTTAGTTGGGTATAGTCCCGAGCCACATGGAGGATGTGAGCGGATCGGCAGGGGTTTCGTATCTCCCGGTATTGGGGGTGAGATTGCGCTGTGTCTAGGAGAGCCATTACACAAAGCCCTCGGCCGAGGCAGGAGATTTACCGGTAGGTATTCCAGTAGTATCTCAGGGTGTTCTGGACTACACTCCGACACGACTTGTACTGCTTTTGGGGGTCTGACTTTTACCAACCCCCTAGGCCCGCCATGGGATACTCATAGACGAACGGACCGGACTGTATGGATATGTCACTCACAGGCTCAGTAGGGTGTCAGGATGAGTTCGCTCATCGACCTCCCTTTTAGTCAATACTTGGTAGCCCGTTACGTACGGCTAATACCTCTGACGTGCTAGTGGTTAAATCCACAGCCAAAGTATTGACGAGTCTTTAGAGTCCCCCACAGATAGTTTCTCAAGTTTCGGGCGAAACGTTGTAGAGGCCGTATGATATATGGCAGGGTTCGATCTTATACGTGCGGTATTCCACGCATCATGATTGGACGGATCATACTAGTGGGCTTTGGTTTAAGCCGGATCCTAATATTAGATTTGTTGGATTACTTTAGTCTCATCGCATTCGCATTCAGTCGGAATGCGGATGCAGATATCTATATACAGGTGAGGGGTATCCTTGTGATCCGTCACAAGTTTACTTTAGATGTTGCCGTATCATTTTATTGTTGTAAACATTTGGGTTAATGTTTACTTTGGTGAAAATAGTGAGCTAGAATTCATCATGACATGCATTAAATGTGACATGGACACATTAGTGACTCATGGTCTCTTTTTATGTGTTAATGTCACATTATGTGATTGTTTTGTGACATGATATGATAAGGGGAGAGAGAGGGGCTGCCATGTTAGTGAGTTAGCTCTCATATTATTGTTCTAACTCTCTTACTCTCATTATGATTTCTAACACAAGAACAAAAGAAAAAGAAAGAAAGCCTTCTCTTCTTCTTCTTCTTCCTCTAGCTCACTGTCTTCCTCCAATGGCAACAACTTCAACCTCCATCCAAGCCATGGATGCAAAGAGACAAAGTGGTCACAACATACTCTACTTCAAACTTGGGTACGTCGGCTAGCACACCTCGTGCTCGAGTTGCTTCGGACGAAGCGGGAGCCCGTAAAAAGACTTCTCGATGTGGTGCCCTTTCCGACGAGGAGATGAAGACCGGAGATGCCGCGGGGAGATCGGGATGGTGGCCAAAGACCGAAGGACACGGATCTCTCGGTATAGCATTCTATCCCTTCTCTAGATTGCTAGGTGTAGATTAATGGTTACGATCCGGGTTTTTAGGATGCGGTAATGCCGGTTTAAAGTTAAGAAAAATTTTCGTTTCCGCATTTTGGCCTCGGAAAGACTGCCGGAGCGCTACCGTAGTCCTACATGGTATCAAAGCCATGCCATTAACCTTTACTAGCTTGCACTAACGTGTTTAGAAGTTCGATCGAACAAAAATTCCAAAAACCGCATTTTTAAAGTTCAGTTTCTGTCGAAATTTTTATGTGGTCAAAAAATAATTTGGTGCATTGCAGAAAATCAGGCAGGTTTTTTAGGAGCACTGTAGAAATTTGGTAACACGACTCAACAGTAACGCCGCGGAACAGCGGCCATAACCCCCTTTTGGCCGCGGTTCTGCCACCATTATGAGGCTTCATCTCACCAAATTTCTTCAGGGGCTCTCTGTGTTGGAATTGGGGTTTATGGTATATTCTGTTTGGGCCCAGATTTATTTTGTGTACTGAGTATTGTACTTGGGGCCCACTTCGGGAATTTAGTCGATCGAAAATTTTAAACATGTTAGTTCACAGTATTTACATTATATCTGCGATCGTGAATGTCATTTGATCGGTAAATCATGTCTGACTGCTATAGCCCTTTTAGACGGATTTGCGACGTGACATTCACGTTGATGTTCTGTATTGTGCTATGATGTTGCGGATTTGTCGTGGTGGATAGTCTGGATGCAATGATAGTACAGTTTGGTTGTATATGTAATTTGATATTGCGGGGCGAGCGTCCGACATGTGGACTGCCGTCACTGCCTGTTTGTATATTATTCTTTTAGGGCACGACCGGGCTGAGGTCGATGTACCCGTTGTATATATTTTACATTCTGTACTAGGATTACCCCGCGGAGGGGTGCACGAGTAGCCGGGTTCTAGAGGGCAACAAGCCCGCATCTCATGGCTCTGAGACGGCAGGGGCTTCACTCTAGAATTGGCGGGCTATTCGACACACTCGTAGGGGGTACAGGTTGACCCAAGGAGGGGTGCTCAAGTTACCAGATTCCGTGAAGTGCTGGGTGGTCCATTCACTTTGTTGAAGGGGGATGCCTCGCTTCAGGTTTTGGCGGGTAACTTGCCGTGCCCGTAGGGGTCTAGGATTTCATTGCACAGGCTATCCACACGACCAGGGGAACGTCGGGTTTCAGTAGCGGCTCTATGAAACCCGGGGATCCCAGATATATGTATTGTTTTGTGATGCTTATTACATTTCTGTAATGTTGCATTTTATCACGCCTTGAGCGAATATTATATATTGATATATATACTAGTAGATGTTGTATATGTTTTGCATCCGTGCTAGTCCAGTCCCCGCTCTGTCGTTAGTTAGGTAACCTAACGGGTGATGATGGGACCCAGTGGCGAATGCGGATGGCATATACGTACATCATTATTTTCGTTCTTTTGTGGTGTGATCAATTGATGGGACTGCGTTGATTTGGATCAATGCAAGCTAAACAAACCTATTCTGATGTTGTTGGAACATTTTTTAAAGAACTGTTATTGCAAGGACGTTCTCTTTTGTTTTGCACAGTGGTATTCGGTTATGAATATCCAGCACCTCAGTCGACGAGGCAAGGGCCGAGATCCCTTCACCGGGAGTGACCCGTTGGACAGAAGTTTGCGTCAGGGTAATAACTTCACTATAGTCGATTGCCTTTTGCTTTGCATCGTGGTATTCAGTTGGAATATCCTGCACCTCATTCTACGGGGAAAGAGCCGAGATCCCTTCACCGGGAGTGACCTCTTTAGCAAAGGTTTTCGCCACTATATTTTTATGAAAAGCTATCCGGTTCCTTCAACGATATCAAGTTCATTAAGTTAAATGTTTTTCGCCAAAAACCTGCCATAGCCCTCTGTCATTTCAGATTAGTATTGCTTAGTATTCGTGCTACGTATGTCGTGCATTGCCGAGGCGTAGTGTTCGGTAGCTCTGTAATACTTTTCTGTCGCATGGATAAGTGGATTGGTTAGGACAGTCATACGGTTATGTTGGCATTGTCAAGGACTCGTACGGGTGGGTTTAACGCAATCAAGATAATGACGGGTTGAACTTGACTAGGACTCTTTGATATGTTGGCATTGTCAAGGTCACTTGGGTCCTAGGGGTAAAAACCTACATCGGGAGTTTCTAAAGAAACTGAAACTTGCCAGGCATGCGCATACCTTCTGGAGGGTGTAACGTGAGTGGATTCCGTCATGTTATCATGCGATGATAGTTGGATCCCGATTCCCACTGATGAGTTGGTTTACTCCTCGAGTGATCCCGACTAATTCTTCTTTCAGGTTTGGAGGAGAATTTAAGGTTACAGTGGGAGGTTTCCTGATTAGATAAAGTGATAACCATTCTGATCTAGGTTAGAGTGCACGCTGAGTGTTTCTTTTCTCTCTCTCTTTGGCAGCGACCATGACCCGACCCTTGACTATGACTCAGTGACCAAGTTGACCGAACCTTCTTAAAACACTGGCTTTCGGATTGTCAGAGTTGCATACCTCATTGCCACTCCTACTTTTACCTTTTTCTCCAGAACACCCCGTATTACTACGAACGTCCACTTCCATTGGATAAAACCATCGTATGGTTATATACGAACTCGAAGGAATTTATTCGAGGATGGTTTCCGGTTCTGGAGAAAACGAATAGGACTATTCAGTTGTCTTTTCCTTTTACCTTCTCTCAGGTTGCGAGTGCTCCTTGGATTAGGACGGTACACCTATTATGCTAATTGGATAGTCTTCTTCCATACCATAGGCAGGTGCCGAACGGTGGGGAATAATGAAAACCAATTAGCCAAACGAAAGTGTACAGAAGGTATTAAGTAAAGACATATAAAGGGATTAGCAAAAGGGCAAAGTAAATTGCGACTGCTATTCATGACCAAACCAAGAATTTCATCGCCACTCCTACTTCACCTTTGTATTTCTCCAGGACACTCCGTATCACTACGAAGATCCACAGTTATTTGGATACTCCATCGTATGGTTATATACGAACTCGAAGGGACATGTTCCAGTTCGGGGATGGATTCTGGTTCAGGAGAAATAGGAATAGTTTATTCGGTTGTCTTTTATCTTCACCTTCTCTCAGGTTACGAGTGCCCCTAGGATTGGGACAGTACACCCATTATGCTTATTGGATAGTCTTCTTCTAAACCATAGGCTGGTGCCGAACGGTAGGGAAGGAAGAAAACCATTTAGCCTAAAGGGGTGTACAGAAGGTAATGACTAAAGACATATAAAGGGATTTGGAGAGATGGCAATGTAATATACGGTTACAGTTGTGAATCTGGATAATGGAAGAGGCATTACTAGGAATACCCGGATACCCCTTCGAAACATATCCATGTTTCAGTTTCACTGTGTATTGTTAAAAGAAAACTGATTTCCCAATTAGCCCTTGCTCCAGGGTATGTATTTACCAGGTATGATTCTCACATCTGTATGGTTTTACAGATGATGAGTGGGAGTAAGTTATTGGGAATTAGGTTATTGTCCTCATTATATCGGGATTCGTTGTAATTGGTGATATTTAAGGAAATCGCCTGGGTAGTTTGCCGGACGACAAATATTTGGTTTCGAATATCCGTTGTTATGCACCAATTTCAAATTGATATATCTGTACGTCTATTTTTATAGAGTGAGATATAACTTTTTGAAATTATGTCTATGACATTTACCTATATCAGTGGATGGTTAGATAAGGAGCATTAAACGGCGGTGTAATTCTTCTTAACCATAAGTACAGTTTTCAACCTACGACACACAGGGAATGAGTTGTTTGACTCAAGGGACTTGTACAGAGTATTGTATGTTGTCCAGTGTCCATGAGGACAGAGGGGTTGGTACTCGTACTATATTCTGTTTACCTGTGACTTCTCTGGTTCTTAGACATGTGTTTCGTAGAAATGCAAGGTCTAGGTTTTTGAGAAGTTATAAGTATAAGAATAAAGTAGAGAACCAGGTATTGCAAGTATCAAGATTCTTCAAGGTGATCGAAGATGTGGATACTTGTGTATGGTATTCAGTTGAAAGTAATGATTATGAGAACTTGCTTCTCTTTCAGGTTACTCATATCTGGATGTATTCCTAAGTTGAGTAAAGTTGATCGGCCTCCATCCATTTAGTTGACATGCACTGGAGACGGCTGCATGATTTGAATCTGGTTCCAATTAAATCAGTGCCTCTGTTTCTATATTAGATATAGAACGGTTCATATCTAAACATTGTTAAGGTACGGGGAGTTGTCCGGCTTATGCTTAAAACCAGACTCTGGATAACTCAAGGCACGTTTCTGTAATGGCTTTTGTGGGTTGACCCGGGCTATGACGAGGGTTGACTTTCTACCATCTGGAAGATCAATAGTGATATTGTTCTAGACCCGCCACAGTTTTAATAAAAATGGATTTTTTAAGAAAAAAGTAGTGGGAGTATGGTAGAACTGGAAGTGATTCCAGAACCGCAAACGATTACTGAAAATTTGATAAGAACCTAAAGATTCAATCTGGTTTGACATTCCATTGGCCACTCCGCAGATATGGTGGGTAACCTCTGGCACCCGAGAGGTACTCCGGTAGCCTCAAAGACGGTGACAGGAAGGTTCTTGTTTACCCAGATTTGACACTACTGTTGTTCCAGGCTATGAGACCCGGCAGGAGGATGAGTATAGCGTCGTTCTAAACAAGCTTTAGAAGTGCACGTGTAAATGACTCTGCCAGAGGGTTGTCGTAGTCAGTGGGAGCAGCAGAAGCATAGTGGACAAGTGGCTTATGTCTATTTATAGAGTAAAGCAGAAATAGCGGAGATAGATTATCTATTTCTGATGTGACAGTCATAGGTTTGACTTCATCAGAATAGGGGATGGATCTGTTAAGAAGGTAGTAGGGTGTGATGTCCTGGTATTTGGATGACATACACAGAGTGGGAAGTGAAATTCCTATACTACGATCGGTTTTACTGTGGTTATCACACAGTGGTTTCTCCACATAGGATATGGATATTATATGAGATATTCTGGTTACTAGATCTATGGTTTTAGATCTAGATTTGGGTAGTTTCCCAATCTGGGTACTTTGACAGCATTCTAAAAGTGTTTTAGAATGGACGACTCCTGGCACGGTAGTGTACCTGCAGGTGATGGAGTCACCCTCTCTAAAGGTGACTTACAGACTAAAGGGGAGAGAGATGTGCATGATTGGCAGATCACTTGCTTAGGCAATTGAGTCAATCATGAGATGTCAAGTACCACACCAGATGTTGTTCTTGCTCGAGATGCAATAAGTTGATATTAATCCAATCCTGGAGAAACATTCGGAAGCAATTTTAGAACATAAGTGAGTGTTCTAGGGATTTGATAACGGCAGCCTCCTTTAGGAGACGGTTATCATTCCAGGCTTCCAAGGTGACCTGGATGACAGAGTGGCTGCCAGAGTTATAGTTTTCCCTCTCACGAATGGCAGTATTTTGGACAGGTGGTCCAAGTAGATACTGAGGGAGGCATGGCGCAGGATACTGATTGGTTTCAGTTAACGATACAGTCTAAGAAGTTTGGATTTGGAGTTCATTTATGAACTAGGTCCCATCAGATATCCAGACATATTCTAAGACAGGTATTGCTCATTTCAGGAGATAGCTTTCTCCGCGAATTTGAGATAAAGAGAGACATAGAAAGAAACATCAGAGCGGACCCACTCACTGAGACTATTCCTCAAACGCAATAGTTTCGCAAACGTGTTTTGTGAGACTGACTAGTAGAGGAGTTAGGTGTTCGGTATCACACGGGCTGTGAGTATGCGACATCGCAAAAATTAGCCATGAGTGCAAGTGGGAGATTGTTGGATATAGTGCCCTCAGAGTCAATTATTGGATCACAGGCATGTAGGGTTCCTAGGCACTCTAGTGAAGTCTCACAAGTGATCAAACATGCACAAATCAAATTTTACGGGTGCCTACAAACCCGACTACGGATCGTTTACTAGATATTTAGGCGAAACAAGCAAACTAGTTAACATTTTAACTAAGGGAACGGATATACAACCTTTGTAGATCCGGTCCACCACCTCCACGGCTCCGCAATGAAGTCCCCTCGCTTTCCAAATCATGTCTTGGGCTCTAGCGTTGGCATCATTGAAGAATGGGCGGGCTTGATCGTCGGTTCGATGCCGAAGATGATCTACGTCGAGGCATCGTTGGAACAAGCTCCAACTTCACCAAGTCGGAAAAACTTGTGAAGGAAACACCCTATACTACTTGGCAAGAGGTAGAGGATGAAGAAATAGGAAGTGGGTAAACTTTAGTTTTGGATTTCTCACTAGATTTCATGACTTACCATTGGAGTAGCAAGCTTTCTTCATTGAAGAAGAAGATGAAGAAAAAAGAAGAAGATATGATAAGTTAATTTAAAATAGAAAAGAAAATACAATACTTATCATATCTTTAACCATGGTTTAGTGTAGAGACTTAACTTAGGTTAGATGAGTGGTTAGGGTTAGGCATGAGACAAGAATGGTGACTAAGTCAATGCTTCATTAATCTTCAACTAAAAACAAAATTAGCCACCTTTCATTTCTCATTTTCTTTTTCTTTTGAAATAAATAAAATAAAAAGATAAATGAATAAGATGAAACCCTAATCACTAACTAACCATGGTTTAATACTTTACACAAAACCAAACAAGAATGTATCATCAAACATGATACAATCATGTGCACAAAGAAATATATCACATATACAACTTGCACAATTCAAGTGAGAAAATCCTTTTAAAGTGAACCAATACTAGTTAATGCAATATATCAAATATATAATTATACATTAAATCATTAAATCAATACTTGATTTAACGATCCGGTCATATCGCATATAACCGACTAGTATCCTATGTATCGGCTTATCGAATCAATGCTTGATTCGATAACTAGGTTATATCGCATATAACCAATCGATACATTGATCGCGAGAATGGAATACGGTATCACATACTCGAATTATTCTCGGTCCCGCACATATCTCATATGCGCTCCTATTTCGTTTCGCTTGAGCTAGGAAACTTCTGTGTAGGACTCTAAAGACTCGTCAATACGCCGGCAGCAGATGATGATCATATTAAACACCCACAAGCCGCAAGCGGTCTGCTAAACGTAACGGCCACCCGGGTATTGAGCGATCAGAAGATCGACGAGCAAGCCCGCTCACACTCCTGCGAATCCAACCAGTAACACTTACCGTACGGTCCGGTCTGTTCGTCTGATATGTCGCATATCTCGCCTAGGGGTGGTAAACGTCAGACCCCAATAGCTCGATAAGTCATGCCGACGTAGGGTCCATAACATTCGTGAAACTACTGATAACACTTACCAGTATATCACTGCAACCCTGGCCAGGGATTTCCTGTTATGGCCAGTCGAGCATAGCACAACATCAACCCCCAATACCGGGAGAGACGAATCCCCTCCTATCGCTCATTGCCTCCATGTGAATCGGGACTGTACCCAAAAACCACCTGTTTGCATGACTCAGTAGAGCCGTGGTAGGGTGGAAATCAAAGCACAGTGGGAGACACATAAGACTCTATGACGATCTCGGGTCAACAGACTAAGCTGTACCAGTGTCACCAGAGAACTGCCATCTGACGTGAGGTATAATACCATCTGGGAGTTCTCGGCGAGTCCGTTCAGTGTACCCAGTCTCCACTGAGCACCCGCATACCATCTTCGATGTCAAGCACCAATGGATATGGGATCATCCATCGCCCATCGCATGGGTCGAGAAGATATGCGCTAGTCTACTCTGGAATATTGATGCCCCGTCTCGATATTCCCTCGACTAGGAACATTTCAAGGATGTACTCATGGACTACCCAGGCCCCACTAATATGATCTACATCATAGTCCTGGAAGTCGAGTACACATCCTATGGGCTTTATCAACATGTAATCAGAGAGACAGAAAGTATACACGTTAAGATAAAGAGCAACCAGATAGCGTACTATCATGTCGAGCAAGAAAGTCCTACCTATATATGTCCCAGCATCCACTACAATATACATCCAATGTACAGTAATGGCCTCTAGGGCATACATATAACTAACAATCTCCCACTTGCACTAGGGCCATCTGTAGCAGTGGTTGCAGTATCACATACTCAACCATCCCCTAAAAGTCTCTCTTTGGGAAAAAGGCCTTCGTGAGTGGATCCGCCGTGTTGTCCTCTGAGTCTTCTCTCCTAACCTCGATCTCCCTGGAGATCAACTATCTCCACGATCAGGTGATGCTGCCTCAGAATTTGTCTGGGTCACTGATGGGACCAGGGTTCCAGGGCCGAATCCACACTTCCATTGTCATACAATGGCAGGAACCTAGTTCATCTTATGAACCAATATACACCCAAACTTCCTCTTTGGTAGTATCTTCAATAGCGATGTTACCAGCCTTTATCATCTAGTTTGCCACGGTATCTAGCTTGGAACTCTTCCAACATACCGTCCCTTTACTGAGGGTAAAGACAGTGCCTGTGACTGACATTCAGTCGTCTTTATCACCCTGGAACTCTTCCAGTGATTCTCCCCAGGATCGATTGATACAATCTCACTATACCTAGTGAGAACCCTAATATCCCTTTAGATCTATCTCATAGGTCCAAATCTCAGGATTTAGGAGGTATCATCTTTATCCTATTTGGAGAATCCTTGTGATAATAGGAGATTGATCGATCGTAGTATAGGAAACTCTTTTCCTATCAAGAGTATGTTGTCTACGTACAATACGAAGATGACCACCTTACTCTCTACTACCCTTTTGTATATACAAGGTTCGTCTATCATTTTGATGAAGTCAAACACTTTGACTATCACATCAAAACAGACGTTCCAACTCCGCGATGCCTGCTTCATTATGTAAAGCAACTTGCACACGTTTCCGCTGCTCCCACTGTTTACGAAGACCTCTGGCTGTGTTCTTATAGACGTTCTCTTCTAAATCAGTATTTAGAAAAGCAGTCATGGCACCCAACCGCCAGATATCGTAGTTATGGTATGTAGCCGTGGTAAGTAGGATCTGGACAGACTTAAGCATAGCTACTGGAAAGAGGTTTCATCATTATCCACGCCTGGTCGATGACGAAAACCTTTAACAAGTCTAGCTTTGAAAGTCTCAATTTTTCCATCTAAACCAAGTAATCTTCTCAAGATATACTTGCTCCTGATGGGGATTTAACCCTTCAGATATAGCAGCTAAAGTCCATACTTTGCTGGTGTATATGGATTCCATCTCAGATCGCTAAGCATCCAGCCATTCTTACAGAGTCCCTACTCTCAATGGCCTGCTCGAAAATAGTTGGGTCATCATCTCATGATGCAATCCTTGCTCCCACTGTCATCGAGAAACCGAGGTATCTCTCAGGCGGATGAGGAACCCTACTAGATCGGCGGAGAGGCTGAGGTTCGTCGGGGACTATAGAATCCTTTGGTTCTGTCAAATCATCAACTGCAGTTTTGTATAGCTGGAACCTTTCCAGTTCTACAGAACTGATCCTGCCTCGATCTTGTCCGGATTTTGCTTTAAACATAGGCCCGACAACCCCAAATGTTAACTCGCTTAAGAGATGGGTTCTTCCCATACCATATCTCATATGGAGTGGTAGGCAGTGATTTGATTGGAACCCTATTCAATAGGTATGCAGCTTCTCAAGTGCATAACTCCCAAAAGGAAAAAGGTAACTCAGCAGTACTCATCATAGAGCACACCATATATATAGGGTGTATTTGCTCCGCCCCGACATACCATCGTGCAATGGTGTATACGGAGGAGTAATGCTGAGAGAGAATCTCATTCTCCTTTAGAATGGTCCAGGAATGCCATGCACAAGTATTCTCCTCCCTGATCTCATCATAGGACATAATACTTATACCCTTATATTGGTTCTCTACTTCCTACTTATATTCTGTGAATACCTCAAAAGGTTCGGACTTATGTTTCAACAGGAACATATGACTGAATCTTGAGAGATTGTCAGAGAATATAATGAAGTAAAAAGAACCAGTCCTGGCATGTGTAGACAGGAGACCTTACATACATCATCATGTATCAGTCCCAAGAATTTACTAACTCTTTCTCTGTTTCCAGTAAACAGAGCTGGTGTCATTATATCTTTGTGACATGACTGGCAAGTTTCACAAGATGTAAATTCAAACTGATTTAAATATGCATCTAAATGTAACTTCAGCTAGTCGGGTCGCATTGATATGACCTAGTCTACAATACCTCAAGAAGAATTCGTTCATTTCTGAACTCTTCCTCTTGTGTGTGTTCTGTATACGAGGAACTGTAGTTTGATTTAGAACGTCAATGCTTTTAGATAACGTGCCTGAACCGATCAACTTTTGATATAGGAAATGTTCAAAACATTATCCATCAATACAAAATTATATCCTTTCTTTACTAATAAAGAGACTGATATGATTTTGTATATCAGGTTCGGTATCTAATAGCATTTGTTCAGAATCAATGTATTCGTAATACAGGGTGACAGTGACCAACAGACATGGCTGCAACACTTGCCCCGTTTTCTGTCTCATGAAACTTATCACCCGTTCTCAGTTTTTCTACCTTTTTGTAGCCCTATGTAACAGATTACATATCTGGGATCCTGATCCGGTATCATATACCCAGGATGCAGAGGATACTGAGAAACAGTTCTTTGTAATGAACACACCCGAAGGAGATGCATCATATGCACTTTCTTCGTTTGGGCGGCATAGGAATTCTGGTATTCCCCTATTTCCTGCTCTGTCTTATAACAATTATAAGTTGGAGCGGGACCAACGTTCCCCAGCTCAGTATAACAAGCGGGTTCGGTCAATACATCCATATTATTATCTTGATTAAGGCGTGATATGGTCGCTACCTGGAGAGAGAGAGAAGAAAACACTCAACGTGCGCTCTTGCAAGATCAGATTGGTTATATATTTTATCTAATCAGGATGGCTCCCACTGTTTTTATCAAATCTTTCTTCAAACCCTAAAAGGAAAGACTAGCCGGGATTAATTACACTCTACAAGTTCGCCAATCTTTCAGCCAGGCCAGTGTCGGTACTTTGAGGGAGGTTCCCCGTGCTTTCGCACGGACCTAATTACAGTAAACCTCGTTTTCCCAGAGGCGTAACCCCGTTGACACCTTTCTAGACACCTACTTGATCGGCTAATTGTAAAGTGCAAAACTCTCCCAGGAGTAACAATTACTCGCAGTGGGTATCGGGATCCAACTATCACATAGAATGTATGCAATCTCATTGCAAATTTCAACACTTGAAACTCCCGATAATGGTTTTTACCCCTAGCACTTATGACCTTAACTATGGTCAACAAATCATAAGTACTAGTCAAGTTCTACCCGTCATTTCGTGATTAATTATACCCACCCACATGACCCTTAACTAAGGTCAACAAAGTCACGCGACTGTCCTAACTAATCGCATCATATGCGGTGTAGGAAGACATCACTTAGCTACCGTACACTGTGCCTTGACTATGGTCAACAAACACAGCACGAATACTAAGTACTCTACTTCCTAAAATGACGGAGGGTTGCGGCTGGTTTTTGTGAAAACCTTTAACGCTTTGAACTTGATCTCGTTGCGGAATCAAATGGTTTTTAAATGGAATGTTTTTGAAGCTTTTCTAGTTTTGCTAAAGGGGTCACTCCCGGTGAAGGGATCGTCGGCCCTTTCCTCGTCGAATGAGGTGCGGGATATATCATATATATCACTGTGCAAAGCGAAAACTATAGAAGCGATCAAAGACAAACCGAGTGTGTAGCATCTGCCAGTTATTGCTAAAGGAGTCACTCCCGGTGAAGGGATCTCGGTCCTTTCCTCATCGAATAAGGTGCAGGATGTTCTATAATGAACACCGCGATGCAAAGCAAGAACTGTAGCTACCTGTTTTATTTTGAAATTCGATTCCACAACATCAATTAGGTTTATTTTCTTTCATTAATATCATTAATGAATATCCCATCATTTAAGTCCATCTAACCATAACAGATAAATATAACGTACGCTTATGCCTTCCGCATTCGCCTCGATGTCCCGTCTGCACCGTTAGGTTAGGTAACTAACGCCAGAACGAGGCAGGGCTAGCGCGGGTGTAAAACATAAGCAACGTCTATATAATATATCATATATACTATATATAATACCTGTCACAGAACATCACATGATCACAGATAAATCACAGCAGAAGAAACATATGAAATATTGGATATACTAGGACGTCCGTGTTTTCAATACGAGCCAGTATAAAACACGGATTCCATGGTCGTGATGAATAGCCAATCCCACACCCCTAGACCCCTACGAGAGCGGCAAGTAACCCTACCAATTCTAGGGTTAGGAGACCCGGACTCGACTCCTCGAGTTGGTCTCCCACAGGACCCCAGAACCCGGTTACTTGTGCTCCCCTCCTTGGGTCTATCCTAGTGCAGAAAAGTAAATAACATACAAATGGTGACAACATCCGCAACCTGGAAGTGCCCCAATAAAAGAATATTACATACAAGTTTTTACATGAATGAAAATGAAAAACACTCATCTCACATAAAAAAAACCCCGGCTATTCAAACACGATGATCCAATATAACATATCCAGCAACACATAACATCTCATGTCATCAACGTAAGTAAATATGCGCATCCCAATTGTCGTTGACATATAGCAACGAAACCAGCGATATCACATATTACACTTACGGTCACAGAAAAGAAAGTGTAAAACTACAACAGTTGGAATCCGCAACCTCCTCAGACATCGCATGCCTGACCAAATGAAATCTTAAGACATCGCATACCTAACAATTATAAACCCCGCATTTTAGTCTCATTATCGAAAACTCTTTTCAATATCAAGTCGGGCAATTCAACAGGATTCCCGACATTCTGATCGAATGCTCGTCGCAAACTTTAGTAGGCGGCCGCACCCCCGACGCCGTCGACGAAGTGCACCAAGGCGGAACACCGCTACCGGGAGCACCCGAACGGATGCTTTCGGCGACGGGGTTCTCCTACAGTCACTTGGTCGGGGCTATGGGGTGAGGCTGTCTATTAAGTTTACCCGGCGAGTATCCGCGTACGCTATGTGATTGCGACGGACTTTTGATCACATCAAAACTCCGTGGCAACCGATCAAATGAGACTAAACTGCTATGTTTATAACATTCATTCCGTTATCTCATAACTATTTGCGAATTCCAATCATTGTATCACATTCCGGATAAATAGAAAATGTTAAACTTTCCGATCGAACAATCGAACACCCAAGTTTTCCCGAAACAGCTCAACACATGAAATAAGTCTAACAGCATTCAGTTCGTGCCTCAGTAGCAACGGTCCAGCCGTAGAAGGGTCAAGCCAACGCCTCACATGTGGCACGCCGTACTGCCCCAAACCCGAAGGTTCAAAGGGCAGTTCAAGACGGTCACATAATCGAGTTAAGGTTTGTTGTCTTCTAGAGGGTCCATCGCGTTACTTGCACTACTTAGAACGTCGTTAAACAACGGAAAAATCCAACAATTGGAAATTTCCCGGCAGGGGAAAAAGTGGGTATTTATATCCGGTCGAACTTTTTAACATATTCTAAGATTTATCCGGAAAAGCACACCGACAAAATTAGACAGTCCGATCGAATACACCGAGTCCCCAATACAACACAGAAAATACAACTCTGGAAAAATTATTAAAAATTCCCAGGAAAATCAGCACAGAAGAATAAGAATTACTGTGCAGAAATAGATGCACAAAACGACAAAGTAGCCGCTGATCCGCCGCATGAGCCTTCTTTAAGGCCGCGGATCCGCGCCTACTTTGTGGAATCAGGGTTACGAATTGCACAGTTACTCTTATATTTTCCTGCTGATATTTCTAGATATTTTTAATACGGAAAAATCCTCGAAATTAAAAAAAGTACAGAGAGCATATTCTTAGTCGGGGTTTTGGGTCGATCGGACTTCTGATTCCGTCGGGACTTCGCCTAAGGCTCTAGCTAGGCTCTGATACCACTGTAGGGTTCCTAGGCACTCAAGTGAAGTCTCACAAGTGATCAAACATGCACAAATCAAATTTTACGGGTGCCTACAAACCCGACTACGGATCGTTTACTAGATATTTAGGCGAAACAAGCAAACTAGTTAACATTTTAACTAAGGGAACGGATATACAACCTTTGTAGATCCGGTCCACCACCTCCACGGCTCCGCAATGAAGTCCCCTCGCTGTCCAAATCATGTCTTGGGCTCTAGCGTCGGCATCATCGAAGAATGGGCGGGCTTGATCGTCGGTTCGATGCCGAAGATGATCTACGTCGAGGCATCGCTAGAACAAGCTCCAACTTCACCAAGTCGGAAAAACATGTGAAGGAAACACCCTATACTACTTGGCAAGAGGTAGAGGATTAAGAAATAGGAAGTGGGTAAACTTTAGTTTTGGATTTCTCACTAGATTTCATGACTTGCCATTGGAGTAGCAAGCTTTCTTCATTGAAGAAGAAGATGAAGAAAAAAGAAGAAGATATGATAAGTTAATTTAAAATAGAAAAGAAAATACAATACTTATCATATCTTTAACCATGGTTTAGTGTAGAGACTTAACTTAGGTTAGATGAGTGGTTAGGGTTAGGCATGAGACAAGAATGGTGACTAAGTCAATGCTTCATCAATCTTCAACTAAGAACAAAATTAGCCACCATTCATTTCTCATTTTCTTTTTCTTTTGAAATAAATAAAATAAAAAGATAAATGAATAAGATGAAACCCTAATCACTAACTAACCATGGTTTAATACTTTACACAAAACCAAACAAGAACGTATCATCAAACATGATACAATCATGTGCACAAAGAAATATATCACATATACAACTTGCACAATTCAAGTGAGAAAATCCTTTTAAAGTGAACCAATACTAGTTAATGCAATATATCAAATATATAATTATACATTAAATCATTAAATCAACACTTGATTTAACGATCCGGTCATATCGCATATAACCGACTAGTATCCTATGTATCGGCTTATCGAATCAATGCTTGATTCGATAACTAGGTTATATCGCATATAACCAATCGATACATTGATCGCGAGAATGGAATACGGTATCACATACTCGAATTATTCTCGGTCCCGCACATATCTCATATGCGCTCCTATTTCGTTTCGCTTGAGCTAGGAAACCTCTGTGTAGGACTCTAAAGACTCGTCAATACGCCGGCAGCAGATGATGATCATATCAAACATCCACAAGCCGCAAGCGGTCTGCTAAACGTAACGGCCACCCGGGTATTGAGCGATCAGAAGATCGACGAGCAAGCCCGCTCAAACTCCTGCGAATCCAACCAGTAACACTTACCGTACGGTCCGGTCTGTTCGTCTGATATGTCGCATATCTCGCCTAGGGGTGGTAAACGTCAGACCCCAATAGCTCGATAAGTCATGCCGACGTAGGGTCCATAACATTCGTGAAACTACTGATAACACTTACCAGTATATCACTGCAACCCTGGCCAGGGATTTCCTGTTATGGCCAGTCGAGCATAGCACAACATCAACCCCCAATACCGGGAGAGACGAATCCCCTCCTATCGCTCATTGCCTCCATGTGAATCGGGACTGTACCCAAAAACCACCTGTTTGCACGACTCAGTAGAGCCGTGGTAGGGTGGAAATCAAAGCACAGTGGGAGACAGACAAGACTCTATGACGATCTCGGGTCAACAGACTAAGCTGTACCAGTGTCACCAGAGAACTGCCATCTGACGTGAGGTATAATACCATCTGGGAGTTCTCGGCGAGTCCGTTCAGTGTACCCAGTCTCCATTGAGCACCCGCATACCATCTTCGATGTCAAACACCAATGGATATGGGATCATCCATCGCCCATCGCATGGGTCGAGAAGATATGCGCTAGTCTACTCTGGAATATTGATGCCCCGTCTCGATATTCCCTCGACTAGGAACATTTCAAGGATGTACTCATGGACTACCCAGGCCCCACTAGTATGATCTACATCATAGTCCTGGAAGTCGAGTACACATCCTATGGGCTTTATCAACATGTAATCAGAGAGACAGAAAGTATACACGTTAAGATAAAGAGCAACCAGATAGCGTACTATCATGTCGAGCAAGAAAGTCCTACCTATATATGTCCCAGCATCCACTACAATATACATCCAATGTATAGTAATGGCCTCTAGGGCATACATATAACTAACAAGGCACGTGATTGTAGTGATTGACGGAGGACCTATACCGGTAGGACAGTCTCACTCAAGATGATAGTATGCAATTTGGTTTATCTTTATCATCGTGTACTGCTTTAGGTTACCATACAGGCCACTATTGCGCATTGATAGAGCCCTTAGGATTCTTGCTTGACGGCCAACAGTATGATGGCGATCATATACATGGGAGCTGGGGTCTATAAGCACATCCTTAAAAAGTCCCTAGTCGTGGGAGTTTTCGAGACAGGGCATCGATACTCCAGAGTAGACTAGTGTATACAGTCGAGACCCCGACGAGAAGCGGTGACCGGTCTCCCAAGCCACTGGTGTCAGTTGGTTCACCTAAGATGTATACAGGTGCTCATTAGGTTATGAGTATAATGGACAGGACTCGCCCGGACCATGCTAGTTTGGATTATACCAGACGTCAGATAGCAGTTCCCTGGTGACATGTGTACAGGTTTGTTCATCGACCTGAGATCGTCATTTGTCTCGTGTGAGTTCCCACTGTGCTTTGATTACTACCCTACCACGGCTCAAAGGAGTCGTGCAAACAGGTTTTAGTTG
This sequence comes from Agapanthus africanus, assembly GCA_030015575.1. Classification (NCBI taxonomy): domain Eukaryota; kingdom Viridiplantae; phylum Streptophyta; class Magnoliopsida; order Asparagales; family Amaryllidaceae; genus Agapanthus; species Agapanthus africanus. The sequence continues at coordinate 229,784,218 of CM057344.1, forward strand.
GGTACAGTCCCGAGCCACATGGAGGCAGTGAGCGGATCGGCAGGGGTTTCGTCTCTCCCGGTATTGGGGGTGAGATCGCGCTGTGTCTAGGAGAGCCATTACACAAAGCCCTCGGCCGAAGCAAGAGATTTACTGGTAGGTATTCCAGTAGTATCTCAGGGTGTTCTGGGCTACACTCCGACACGACTTGTACCACTTTTGGGGGTCTGACTTTTACCAACTCCCTAGGCCCGCCATATACTCATAGACGAACGGACCGGACTGTACAGATATTGTCACTCACAGGCTCAGTAGGGTGTCGGGATGAGTTCGCTCATCGACCTCCCTTTTAGTCAATATTTGGTAGCCCGTTACGTACGGCTAATACCTCTGACGTGCTAATGGTTAAATCCACAGCCAAAGTATTGACGAGTCTTTAGAGTCCCCCACAGACAGTTTCTCAAGTTTCGGGCGAAACGTTGTAGAGCCCGTATGATATATGGTAGGGTTCGATCTTATACGTGCGGTATTGCACGCATCATGATCGGACGGATCATACTAGTGGGCTTTGGTTTAAGCCGGATCCTAGTATTAGATTTGTTGGATTACTTTAGTCTCATCGCATTCGCATTCAGTCGGAATGCGGGTGCAGGTATGTATATACAGGTGAGGGGTATCCTTGTGATCCGTCACGAGTTTACTTTAGATGTTGCCGTATCTTTTTATTGTTGTAAACATTTGGGTTAATGTTTACTTTGGTGAAAATAGTGAGCTACAATTCATCATGACATGCATTAAATGTGACATGGACACATTAGTGACTCATGGTCTCTTTTTATGTGTTAATGTCACATTATGTGATTGTTTTGTGACATGATATGATAAGGAGAGAGAGAGGGGCTGCCATGTTAGTGAGTTAGCTCTCATATTATTGTTCTAACTCTCTCACTCTCATTATGATTTCTAACACAAGAACAAAAGAAAAGGAAAGAAAGCCTTCTCTTCTTCTTCTTCTTCCTCTAGCTCATTGTCTTCCTCCAATGGCAACAACTTCAACCTCCATCCAAGCCATGGATGCAAAGAGACAAAGTGGTCACAACATACTCTACTTCAACCTTGGGCACGTCGGCTAGCTCACTTCGTGCTCGAGTTGCTTCGGACGAAGCGAGTGCCCGTAAAAAGACTTCTCGATGTGGTGCCCTTTCTGACGAGCAGATGAAGACCGGAGATACCGCAGGGAGATCGGGATGGTGGCCAAAGACCGAAGGACACGGATCGCTCGGTATAGTATTCTATCCCTTCTCTAGATTGCTAGGTGTAGGTTAATGGATACGATCCGAGTTTTTAGGATGCGGTACTGCCGGTTTAAAGTCAAGAAAAATTTTCGTTTCCGCATTTTGGCCTCGGAAAGACGGCCGGGGCGCTACCGTAGTCCTATAATACTATCATGTCGAGCAAGAAAGTCATCTATACATACATATATACATGTCCAAGCATCCACTATACATATAATCGCCTCTAGGGCATACATATATCCAACAATCTACCACTTGCACTAAGGCCGATTATTGGCGTATCTCATACCCAAATCTCAAAAAGTCGCTCATGCTGCGACAGTGGAATGGACTTGGTGAGTGGATCCGCGGTGTTATTCTTTGTGTCTACTCTCCGAATCTCGATCTCTTGGCGATCTACTATCCCCCGGATCAAATGATATCACCTCAGGATGTGTCTGGACTTCTGATGGGACCTTAGTTCTTTGGATAACGCCATAGCTCCATTATTATCACAATATAATGGTATTGGATCAACAATGGTTGGAACTACTCCTAGTTCCGCGATGAACTTACTCATCCAAAAAGCTTCCTTGGCAGCATCATTTGCAGCAATATACTCAGCATCCATCGTGGAGACTGCAACGGTATCCTGTTTGGAACTCTTCCAACTTACCGCCCCTCCATTGAGGGTAAATACAAACCCTCAGATAGATTTGTTGTCATCCTTATCACTTTGGAAGCTGGAATCGGTAAAGGCCTCCATTTGGAGATCCCCATTACCATACACCAAGAATAATTCTTTAGTCCTTCGCAAGTACTTAAGAATGTTCTTCACTGCTATCCAATGTTTCTCCCCTGGGTTGGATTGATACCTGCTTACTACAGCTAGTGCATAAGCCACATCAGGGCGAGTACATAACATCGCATACATTATAGAACCTACGGCTGAAGCATAGGGTATAATACTCATGCGAGCTCTCTCTTCATTAGTCTTCGGACAGAAGTCTTTGGAGAGAGTGATTCCATGACAACCGAGCAAGGCACCACGCTTGGAATCTTCCATACTAAACCTTTTTAGGATGGTGTCAATGTATTTTGATTGGGACAATCCCAATAATCTCTTGGAACTATCTCTATAGATCCTAATGCCCAAAATGCAAGAGGCATCACCCAATTCCTTCATGGAGAACCTTTATGATAAGAATAGTTTGGTCGATTGTAGAATAGGAATATCATTTCCTATCAAGAGAATGTCATCTACGTACAATACGTGGAATGTGACAGTACTCCCTACAATATTCTTATAAATGCATGATTCATCTATATTTTTGATAAAATCAAACTCTTTGATTGTATCATCAAAGCAGATGTTCCAGCTCCGTGAGGCCTGCTTTAATCCATAAATGGATTTAAGCAATCTATATGCTTTCCCACTTCTCCCACTGTCAATGAAGCTCTCTGGCTGATCCATAAAAACGCATTCTTCTAAATCACCATTTAGAAATGCAGTTTTAACATCCATCTGCCAGATTTCATAGTCGTAGTGAGCAGCAATAGCAAGTAGGATCCGAATGGATTTAAGCATTGCTACTGGAGAGAAAGTTTCATCATAGTCCAATGTCACGTCCCGAAAGTACGGAACATGACCGGCACTTAAACTACGAAACGTCTCGAGGCGTACGTAATCTAAGTAAACCGAAAACCCAGAAATCCAAACCAAGAAAAGAAGTAGAGTGAAGGAAAACCAATTTAAAACAAGTAGTTTTAATAGCATAAGCCGAATTATGCGGTTTTTAAGAACATCAAATTTTACTGAAAATTTCGGCAGAGTCTCCTTTGTAAATACTGGCTCCCAAACGGGATACAACATGAATAGTATACGAAATCAATAAAAAGGCATCCCCAAGCGGGAGCTAGCTCTTCGTCAATCGACGGTCACAACCACACAAGCAATATAATATACAACGCCAACGGCGAGGATCAAAAACTCAAAGGAAACTCAAAACCACAAGAAATCTGCAGAAATATACGCACGACTCTAAGGTCGAAAGAATAAACAACACTGGTCTCTATCTCAAAAATACATGTTTGGTTGATGGAACTTCTAGATACAACTGAATAATAATATACAAGTTATATAATGGGGGGTACGATACAGTAAACCCACCTACTAGCAAATCACCCGAAGGAAACTATGCCCGCAAGCCGTAGTGAAACCTGTACGGCAAACCTGCAAGAAACTGGGGCACAACGGGGGTGAGTTGCCAACTCGTGAATAGAAAAACATCTACGAACAGAAATCGCATGTATGACGCAATCCTAGGTCATACGATCAATATATATAATCCTCAAATAAACCAGTAGTCTATAACAATGACTAGGGTAAATATCTAACCCGAGTGTAATCTCATGTGCCCGTGTCAGTGCCTCGGGTAGCAATATATCATATGAATGAGGTATGAATGCATGAAAATAGAGTACATGTAAATGAAGAAACTGTTTTCATAATTTAGTGAGATTTCCTTTGTATTTTTAAAATGAGGTATCATAAATGAAATCAGCATCAACAGTGTCTAGCATCGACACAAAACATAAATCTCAATATCTCAAAATCTCAATGTCTCAATCTCAATATCTAGGGCACCGTCAGTCCAGACCGGCCCCTACCATCCATCTCAAGACCACGACGGTATCCTCCGGATATCCGACGTGTCGGGTAAAATCACCGGTAGGTAGTCTCCCCCTGCCAGGCTCAACGTCAACACCACATTCATCTTGCCCCGGGGTACCATATCGGGTCCACCATGTACCCGAAACGGTTCATCCAACTCCTCGAATCGGGTCTCGAAATCCATCAGAAAACTCATGGTGGACGACTCATACATCATGGGAAAACCGCATTTTTATTTTAAAAGAGAGAAAGCGGTTTATATATGTTTTGCGGTTTTCCTCCAAATCCAGAAAATATCATGGAAATCCGAATCATCAATAGCATGTAAAACCATGAATATAAGCATGAGAATGAATAACAGTATGCATGAAGCGACAAGTAATAACTACAATATCTAAGCTGGCATATAAGCTAAGTACACTAATATTATGTCAAAATACTAGCTATCAAGCTAAGTTAAGCAATAATATTTTCTAAGGTGTACGTGACATGGCAATTACCGATGAAGATGTGTGTGAGCCGGCAAGTAAGTGTACGTGGTACATACGCATCATCGGTAATGGTGCTGGTGTCCTAACAATAAGATATCAACATTTCAATAAGAAATTATAACATAAGTATGCGATGCGAAGCGAACCACAATAATAAGCGGGAGCTGAATACTAGACGCAACTATAACTAATCTGCATTAATCTAATATAAGTTCTACAAATGGTGCCTTTTGAAATAACACGAATCATGGGGTTTTGAAAATAGGGGCTACGGTGTTTTTATGAAAAAATACATCTTTTGAAATCTCCGTAGGATCCCTTGGGCTGTCTTTTAAAATACCCATGATTCGTTAGTTTTTGAAATAGGTAAGAATCGAATCTAATCTAACAACGAAACTAAACTAAAGGGCTAAGCTAACCAGCTGGACTACAGGTAAGGAAACCGCCTAACATCTGAGTCGATATATATACATACATGTATATATATATTAGTCGGTGATCCCGCCTCAATAATATCATATCTGATACCATTTCTATAATCAGACATCCCAAGTCAAGAGTGCGGATCAATCATCAATATATAGCTCGTACGTAAATCCGTCGTACGGCATCCCAAATCTGGGTACGGGTCAATATCACATTCATCATACTATTCATCTGGTATCCTCTTTATCAAATATCATGATCGGGGTACTGATCTACGTCTAGTACAATACTGCTACCGCCTAAGTATGCATGTAGGTGTAGGAATCACTACGCCAAAAGACCCGCTAAAACATCATGTCGTATATCAATACGAACCAAATCACATCACCGATCTCCTGGCCTCAAGCCCAGTCTCATCTACTCATCTCAAATTCCAAATACTATTCTCAAATCCAGTATATGAACACATAGTCCCATGCCTATGTGAACACATAAATACAAAGAATCCCATGAGCACATATAAATAGGAATGTATGCAAGTATGTATGTGTGTATGTGTAGTGCAACACTACCCTAGGGTTCGCAACACTAAAGTAATCCAACACACCAATATCCATCCTAACATCGTTATTAATCCCAAATAACATATAATAATTGTTGGTGTGTATACGCATCCGTATACACCACCACGGACTGCGGGGGTGCTATACGCCATCCACCCGACTTCTCCCCGTAGATATAAATCTACTCACCTGATCTTCGCTCGCCAGTGCCGACGTCGCCACGTTCTTGCTTGTCGTCTCGAAGTCCACATAGGGTACCTACATATCATAACGCACCGTATCGCATTAAAATCCGACTCATGACTAAAACGACGCACGAATCCCATATAGGTCAAAACCTATGGTTGCTTTCACAAATCAACCCAAAAAACCCTCGACGTCGGCGTACAAACGCCAAATCATCGAGAAAAACCCAAATACACTCATTTGCACATTCACGAAAACTAATTTTAATATAAAATAGGTTAAAATTCACAAAAACCCCAATTTCACTTAAAATGTCATTTTTCCGAAAATCTAGCAAGCACAAATCACCGTTTTAGTACAAAACTCGATGTATAAACGAATCTAGCGGCCACAATATTCACTAAATATCTTAAATAAGTCATAAAAACAATTTCCATAATTTAATCTCAATACATTTCATTAACCCCAAAATTCTGGTTTACAAAATACCCAAATTTTAACAATTTTCAAGCAAAAATTCTCGATTTAAGAATTAAGCTTAGATTTGCATAACCTAAGGTATTAAACCACTCATTATAATATTAATAATGCTATGAAACCATAATTAGATTTTTAAACCTAATTATTAGACTAATTATAAAAACCTAGTTAGCAATTGGCAAAGTTATCACAATTTTAAATTAACAATTTGCAAACTTGCAATTAGATTAGTTTTTTTTTCATTTCATAATATGATGAATTACACTTTGCAACCATAATTACCCAACAAAACCCTAATTTTAATTCACAACCCATTCTCATGAAATTTCAAGTTTGAAATTGAACCAATTTAAATGCTTAATTAATTAAGATTCAAGAACTAGCTAACAAGGCAACTATAAGGTGAAGACCTATACCTCAAAATCATGCGATTAACATGTAAACTTGGTCTCCCAAAATGGCTTCTAGCTTCAAGGATCCAAGCTAGCTTTGAACCAAGAAATTGGTGATGATAATTTGGCTAGAATTTAGGGTTAAATTTGTGGATTTTTGGTAAGAAAATGAGGCTTTTTGGCCATGGAAATGAGAGGAAAAAGAAAATGGGAGGGCTGCAGTTTGAGTGGCCGAGCTTTAGGAGTGGGGAGAGGAAGAGAGAGAGTGTCCAAGTCAATAATCAACCCATACCTCACATGACATGCACCATACTCAATATAATAATAAAAGCTTAATTTAATAAGATAAGGAAATGGAGTTGGATTTATATGAAATGAGAGAGGCAAGTGGGGAATTCCTGCAGATTTTTTTTGGCCAGGGGTGATGGGGAGTGGTTTGGGAGTTGGGGAAAATTTACACAAGGTCAAAGACAACCATTACACAAGTATACTTAGTCAAATTAATATATTTTATACCATTCCATAAAGCATTTCTTCACATGAGTAGAAGAAAATTTGAGAGGAGGAAAAATGGGCTGTGTTTGGATGTGGGGTCGGCCATGAAGAAGTGGGGATGAGTGTGAGAGATTTTACAAAGAATTTCTATGCAAAAAGACCCCCCACAATCTCAAAATTGCAAGTTTTAGCTTAAATTAATTATTTTTTTGTTCTCCATAATAAAAACCCATTAAAACTTGAAATAAAATATTAAAAATTTATATTACAACTAGATTTTAATTAACATGATTTTAAATATTAAAATTAGCCCATTTAAATTTGTATTTATCGCTAATTTAATGTATTTTCTTACCGGCTTAAAATAATATTAAAATAATATTTTTTTTCAGAAAATTTGAAATTTCACCAGTGACTCAATAAACACCAAATACTAGTAATTACATAGCTAGAATATGTATATTTAATTTTATAAAAAAGATATTTGCATTTTGAATTTTTACAGAAAGCCCCCTTATTTTACCGTTTTTTCGACATTTCACCGAAACGATTTTCAAAACGTTACAATCTTCCCCCCTTAAAGAAATTCGGTCTCCGAATTAAAATTAAAACTTCTCCCAAATACTAAAATATTTCAGCCAAAACCATCAAATCGTCGGGGTTCCGAATCGTAAATACATAAAACAAATCGTAGAGCAGCGCGTGCGCATGAAAAATGAGCATATAACTCAAATCAGAACTCCGTCAAGCATCCCGCAATCATCGGAGTCATGGGGAAGACATCAATACCAAATCCAAAGCAAAATCAATATGATATAACTCGAAACTATACATGTAAAATATATTCAGGTACTGTCCTCTGACTAGTCCTAATCAGTACAAAAACACATAGCAATATCATAAAAACGTACTGCTCTATAAGAAAAATCAATCCCAAAATACGCGTATGAATACTACGCGCGTCTTTTGTGCACGGAAATCAAAATCCATATATGTGCCATACCTGCGCACAGAAATAACATCTAAGTGCATCGGGTGTGCACGAAACATCTGTCCTGGCCAAGTGTGTGCCTGACAGCAAAAACATGTGCGTCTCATGCACGAAGAATCTCAATTTAGTGCATCTGGTGTGCACCAAATCGCACTTCAAAACATGCACCCAACATGCGCGAAAATCCAAATCAGGTGCATCCATCGTGCACGAAATCATGGAATCCAATATCAAGTGCCGAACATGCGCAAAATCAAATCAGGTGCACAAAGTGCACAAAGCAAATATCGAACATCACCATCGAAATCAAAGTCCAATGCATCTAAGTGCACAAAAGGCGTATCACTGCACTACAAGCATATATAAACTATACAGAGTGCAGGAACCAAATCGTGTGCGTGCATACGCACAAAATCAACTCAAATGTCTAAAACCGTAACATCACAAACATGTGAAACCCAAGCACGAAAACGATATCAAGTGCAACACTGTGTAAGGATCGTAAATCCTCAATCATCAAAATCAAATCATGCGAATAAATCACCCAAAACATCGAAATCAATAATGGCGGAATAGTACCGCTCAAGTGCATCCTCTATGAATCTCGGGCCAACTGTCGCGGTCACTAGTGGGACGTCTCATCGACGATCATGAACTCTGGCCTGCTGGTGTGTGTAACAATGACCACTCCTGGGTCAAGGTATTCACTGTGAATTACCAATCTCTCGGTCCATCGGCTCATCGGCCCTGTCGGGTGTGCTAACGGGGATGATCCAGTTCTGGTACGTCTCTTCTCATCTCCCGGTCAATCATCACGACCACTCGTAAGACAGCATATCACTGGCGTCGGCCTCTGGCTCTCTGAATATACCTGGCACATCTGATCCTGGGTGCAAGTATCATTGCAGCAGTGTCTTGGAAGGAATCCTGCTTACGGTCTCTTCCATGTCTCATCTCTGCCAACTGTCCGGAAGTCATTGTCCTTTCCTATATCTGCATCTTGCTCTGGAACGACTGCATACTCATCGCGACTCCTTCTGGAAGGTAAGTCCAAGTACCATGCCTCGGCATGCGCATCGCATCTCTGATGTCGGCGAGTGGAACGTCATCTCATCTAGATCTGGTGCGAACCTCTTACTCCACTTTTCTCTAATGTCGTCTGCTTTAGATTCATCTCGTCGTGGCTGCATGGACTGAGCTCCAACGGCTATCCTCGTATCTGGAGTCTCCCAAGAATGCATCTCACCACCTAGCATCCGAATTAAGTCGAGCCATCCGATCGAGTCGTCAAAACCTCATAATCCCCCAAGAGCTCAACATCTTGGGTACAGTATAAGAGTATCGAGTACATACCTCAGCATCGGTGGTCCAGCCATAGAAGGGCAAACCCAAGCCTCACTAATGGCGCCGCAGAACTGCCGCAAACCCTAAGGTTCAAAGGCTTTCACACGGTTATTAAGTCGAGTTAGGGTTTCATTCTTCTAGAGGGACCATAGAATTGCCTGCATGTCTTTCCGACTACCTTAAACTTGGAATAATAGGTTTCTCACATTCGATCGTCTCTGTCGACTCCCAACGTCTCCACGTGAAGTCGTCTCTAGCTGGAATCAATCTATCTGATGACCTCGCATCGGGGTAGGCGAACGATCCACATGTCCCAGTCATTCATCCTCGATGACTAGCGACCTTCTATCATCTCTTAGTACAACTTATACTGCAATAGCTCCAAGATCTGGGGCGATATCTCGTCGTTCGCAGCAATAACTGGCTCACTCGTCTGCATGCTGAACCGTGCCTCAATCATCAGGAGTAAGCAACACACCAACGGTCATCAAAATCTGGCTGGCCTCCATCATTGGCTCAATTCTCTAGTGTCGATCAGCACCTCCGAGTAACCTCATAAAGGCGATCCGCCAAACGCTCGTGGCGCAGAAACACAGTAAAAAGACACATCTCTGCAATCGTGTGTCGCCGGAATTTCGCCCTGGTCAGTCCTCGTTCGTGACGAGCTTGTGCTGACCGCAACTCTAGCCGTAGCTCTCCCTGCCCGTAACCGTAGCAGCAAAACCAAACTGGTACCGATGAGGCTAGATCAGGAAGGAATATAATACTGAATAAGGAAATGTACATCCTAAGGCTTCATAAGTGGAGTGGCGTGTCGTAAATATGCCGCGGAACATACCAACGGTACGTCACTCTACTTTAGTCACCTATTCTATCAACCAAGGGTCATCCTACGCTCCGAAGGTTAAAACCTAACGCTCTAATACCAACTTTGTCACGTCTCGAAAGTACGGAACATGACCGGCACTTAAACTACGAAACGTCTCGAGGCGTACGTAATCTAAGTAAACCGAAAACCCAGAAATCCAAACAAAGAAAAGAAGTAGAGTGAAGGAAAACCAATTTAAAACAAGTAGTTTTAATAGCATAAGCCGAATTATGCGGTTTCTAAGAACATCAAATTTTACTGAAAATTTCGGCAGAGTCTCCTTTGTAAATACTGGCTCCCAAACGGGATACAACATGAATAGTATACGAAATCAATAAAAAGGCATCCCCAAGCGGGAGCTAGCTCTTCGTCAATCGACGGTCACAACCACACAAGCAATATAATATACAACGCCAACGGCGAGGATCAAAAACTCAAAGGAAACTCAAAACCAAAAGAAATCTGCAGAAATATACGCACGACTCTAAGGTCGAAAGAATAAACAACACTGGTCTCTATCTCAAAAATACATGTTTGGTTGATGGAACTTCTAGATACAACTGAATAATAATATACAAGTTATATAATGGGGGGTACGATACAGTAAACCCACCTACTAGCAAATCACCCGAAGGAAACTATGCCCGCAAGCCGTAGTGAAACCTGTACGGCAAACCTGCAAGAAACTGGGGCACAACGGGGGTGAGTTGCCAACTCGTGAATAGAAAAACATCTACGAACAGAAATCGCATGTATGACGCAATCCTAGGTCATACGATCAATATATATAATCCTCAAATAAACCAGTAGTCTATAACAATGACTAGGGTAAATATCTAACCCGAGTGTAATCTCATGTGCCCGTGTCAGTGCCTCGGGTAGCAATATATCATATGAATGAGGTATGAATGCATGAAAATAGAGTACATGTAAATGAAGAAACTATTTTCATAATTTAGTGAGATTTCCTTTGTATTTTTAAAATGAGGTATCATAAATGAAATCAGCATCAACAGTGTCTAGCATCGACACAAAACATAAATCTCAATATCTCAAAATCTCAATGTCTCAATCTCAATATCTAGGGCACCGTCAGTCCAGACCGGCCCCTACCATCCATCTCAAGACCACGACGGTATCCTCCGGATATCCGACGTGTCGGGTAAAATCACCGGTAGGTAGTCTCCCCCTGCCAGGCTCAACGTCAACACCACATTCATCTTGCCCCGGGGTACCATATCGGGTCCACCATGTACCCGAAACGGTTCATCCAACTCCTCGAATCGGGTCTCGAAATCCATCAGCAAACTCATGCTGGACGACTCATACATCATGGGAAAACCGCATTTTTATTTTAAAAGAGAGAAAGCAGTTTATATATGTTTTGCGGTTTTCCTCCAAATCCAGAAAATATCATGGAAATCCGAATCATCAATAGCATGTAAAACCATGAATATAAGCATGAGAATGAATAACAGTATGCATGAAGCGACAAGTAATAACTACAATATCTAAGCTGGCATATAAGCTAAGTACACTAATATTATGTCAAAATACTAGCTATCAAGCTAAGTTAAGCAATAATATTTTCTAAGGTGTACGTGACATGGCAATTACCGATGAAGATGTGTGTGAGCCGGCAAGTAAGTGTACGTGGTACATACGCATCATCGGTAATGGTGCTGGTGTCCTAACAATAAGATATCAACATTTCAATAAGAAATTATAACATAAGTATGCGATGCGAAGCGAACCACAATAATAAGCGGGAGCTGAATACTAGACGCAACTATAACTAATCTGCATTAATCTAATATAAGTTCTACAAATGGTGCCTTTTGAAATAACACGAATCATGGGGTTTTGAAAATAGGGGCTACGGTGTTTTTATGAAAAAATACGTCTTTTGAAATCTCCGTAGGATCCCTTGGGCTGTCTTTTAAAATACCCACGATTCGTTAGTTTTTGAAATAGGTAAGAATCGAATCTAATCTAACAACGAAACTAAACTAAAGGGCTAAGCTAACCAGCTGGACTACAGGTAAGGAAACCGCCTAACATCTGAGTCGATATATATACATACATGTATATATATATTAGTCGGTGATCCCGCCTCAATAATATCATATCTGATACCATTTCTATAATCAGACATCCCAAGTCAAGAGTGCGGATCAATCATCAATATATAGCTCGTACGTAAATCCGTCGTACGGCATCCCAAATCTGGGTACGGGTCAATATCACATTCATCATACTATTCATCTGGTATCCTCTTTATCAAATATCATGATCGGGGTACTGATCTACGTCTAGTACAATACTGCTACCGCCTAAGTATGCATGTAGGTGTAGGAATCACTACGCCAAAAGACCCGCTAAAACATCATGTCGTATATCAATACGAATCAAATCACATCACCGATCTCCTGGCCTCAAGCCCAGTCTCATCTACTCATCTCAAATTCCAAATACTATTCTCAAATCCAGTATATGAACACATAGTCCCATGCCTATGTGAACACATAAATACAAAGAATCCCATGAGCACATATAAATAGGAATGTATGCAAGTATGTATGTGTGTATGTGTAGTGCAACACTACCCTAGGGTTCGCAACACTAAAGTAATCCAACACACCAATATCCATCCTAACATCGTTATTAATCCCAAATAACATATAATAATTGTTGGTGTGTATACGCATCCGTATACACCACCACGGACTGCGGGGGTGCTATACGCCATCCACCCGACTTCTCCCCGTAGATATAAATCTACTCACCTGATCTTCGCTCGCCAGTGCCGACGTCGCCACGTTCTTGCTTGTCGTCTCGAAGTCCACATAGGGTACCTACATATCATAACGCACCGTATCGCATTAAAATCCGACTCATGACCAAAACGACGCACGAATCCCATATAGGTCAAAACCTATGGTTGCTTTCACAAATCAACCCAAAAAACCCTCGACGTCGGCGTACAAACGCCAAATCATCGAGAAAAACCCAAATACACTCATTTGCACATTCACGAAAACTAATTTTAATATAAAATAGGTTAAAATTCACAAAAACCCCAATTTCACTTAAAATGTCATTTTTCCGAAAATCTAGCAAGCACAAATCACCGTTTTAGTACAAAACTCGATGTATAAACGAATCTAGCGGCCACAATATTCACTAAATATCTTAAATAAGTCATAAAAACAATTTCCATAATTTAATCTCATTACATTTCATTAACCCCAAAATTCTGGTTTACAAAATACCCAAATTTTAACAATTTTCAAGCAAAAATTCTCGATTTAAGAATTAAGCTTAGATTTGCATAACCTAAGGTATTAAACCACTCATTATAATATTAATAATGCTATGAAACCATAATTAGATTTTTAAACCTAATTATTAGACTAATTATAAAAACCTAGTTAGCAATTGGCAAAGTTATCACAATTTTAAATTAACAATTTGCAAACTTGCAATTAGATTAGTTTTTTTTCATTTCATAATATGATGAATTACACTTTGCAACCATAATTACCCAACAAAACCCTAATTTTAATTCACAACCCATTCTCATGAAATTTCAAGTTTGAAATTGAACCAATTTAAATGCTTAATTAATTAAGATTCAAGAACTAGCTAACAAGGCAACTATAAGGTGAAGACCTATACCTCAAAATCATGCGATTAACATGTAAACTTGGTCTCCCAAAATGGCTTCTAGCTTCAAGGATCCAAGCTAGCTTTGAACCAAGAAATTGGTGATGATAATTTGGCTAGAATTTAGGGTTAAATTTGTGGATTTTTGGTAAGAAAATGAGGCTTTTTGGCCATGGAAATGAGAGGAAAAAGAAAATGGGAGGGCTGCAGTTTGAGTGGCCGAGCTTTAGGAGTGGGGAGAGGAAGAGAGAGAGTGTCCAAGTCAATAATCAACCCATACCTCACATGACATGCACCATACTCAATATAATAATAAAAGCTTAATTTAATAAGATAAGGAAATGGAGTTGGATTTATATGAAATGAGAGAGGCAAGTGGGGAATTCCTGCAGATTTTTTTTGGCCAGGGGTGATGGGGAGTGGTTTAGGAGTTGGGGAAAATTTACACAAGGTCAAAGACAACCATTACACAAGTATACTTAGTCAAATTAATATATTTTATACCATTCCATAAAGCATTTCTTCACATGAGTAGAAGAAAATTTGAGAGGAGGAAAAATGGGCTGTGTTTGGATGTGGGGTCGGCCATGAAGAAGTGGGGATGAGTGTGAGAGATTTTACAAAGAATTTCTATGCAAAAAGACCCTCCACAATCTCAAAATTGCAAGTTTTAGCTTAAATTAATTATTTTTTTGTTCTCCATAATAATAACCCATTAAAACTTGAAATAAAATATTAAAAATTTATATTACAACTAGATTTTAATTAACATGATTTTAAATATTAAAATTAGCCCATTTAAATTTGTATTTATCGCTAATTTAATGTATTTTCTTACCGGCTTAAAATAATATTAAAATAATAATTTTTTTCAGAAAATTTGAAATTTCACCAGTGACTCAATAAACACCAAATACTAGTAATTACATAGCTAGAATATGTATATTTAATTTTATAAAAAAGATATTTGCATTTTGAATTTTTACAGAAAGCCCCCTTATTTTACCGTTTTTTGCGACATTTCACCGAAACGATTTTCAAAACGTTACATCCAATCTTGGTCTTTGACAAAAACCTTTCGCTATAAGCCTTGCTTTATAGGTCTCCACCTGTCCATCTATACCAATCTTTCTCTTAAAGATCCATTTGCACCCTACGGGTTTTATCCCAGGAATCGTAATGTCCAAAGTCCATACTTTATTGGTATACATGGACTCCATTTCGGATCTCATGGCATCCAGCCACTTCACTGAGTCACCACCCATGATAGCTTGCTGAAAACTAGTAGGGTCATCATCATCCATTATGCAATCCTTTCTATCACCATCAATGAGAAACCCATAGTATCTCTCTGGTGGGCGAGAAGTTCTACTAGATCTCCGGAGCGGCTGAGGTTCTTAAAGTTCTACTGCAACATCAGTTTCAACCAATTCGCCCTGAGTAATTTGTGTCTCTAGAACCTCTTCTAGTTCTACCACATTTCCATCATCTCCTTTTATAAAAATCTCATTTTCTAAAAATATGGCATGTTGAGAAACAAACGCATTTTTTTCCTCCTTGTGGTAGAATAGATATCCATATGAATGTTTTGGATATCCCACAAATTTACACATGACCGATCGTGTCTCGAGTTTATCCGGATTCTGCTTTTTGACAAAAGCCGGATAACCCCATATCCTAACTCTTTTAAGAGATGGCCTCTTTCCATACCATATCTCATATAGAGTAGTAGACATGGTCTTGGTTGGAACCCTATTTAACAGATGTATCGCTGTCTCCAATACATTCCCCAAAAGGAAAGCGGTAACTCAGCATCACACATCATGGACCATACCATATCTAATAGGGTACGATTCCTCCTTTCTGACACACTATTATGCTGCGGTGTGTAAGAAGGAGTGAGCTGAGAGAGAATCCCATTCTCTTTTAAGAAGTCTGAAAACTCTGTACTCAAATACTCTCCACCTCGATCTGATCGAAGTTTCTTGATACTCAAGCCTGTTTTTTTTTCCACTTCAAGTTTATACTCCTTGAATTTCTCGAAAGCTTCGGATTTATGCTTTAACAAAAACACGTGTCCGAATCTTGAGAAATCATCAGTAAAAGTAATGAAGTATGAAAACCGCCTTTAGCATGCGTAGACATTGGTCCGCATACATCACTAAGTATGAGGCTTAAGAGTTCCACAGCTCTTTCTCCGTGTCTAGTAAACAGAGTTTTGGTCATTTTACCTTTGATGCAGGACTTGCAAGTCGCATAAGATTTATATTCAAAAGGATTTAAATATCAATCTTTATGTAGCTTGTTTATTCTTGTTTCATTAATATGACCAAGTCTACAATGCCAAAGAAAAGCTTCATTTATATCTGAAAACTTTCTTTTATTAGTATATTGTATATTGAAAACTGTGTGTTGGTTCATGACGTAAATACCGTTATTTAGTGTACCATACCTAATCAACTGTTGATTCAAGTTAATGTTCATAACATTATTCTGCAACACAAAATGAATCCTTCATTGTCCAACAAAGAAACGGATATTATATTACATAGCATACTAGGTACATAATAACACGGGTTCAAAACCAAAATACAACCCGAAGGCAACCCCAGATGATACTCTCCTACGGATATATCATGTACATTGGAACCATTTCCAACCCGCAGAGTATGGTCACCAGTCTTCAAAACTCTACTATTTCTCAATCCCTGCATATAATTGCAGATGTGTGAACCAGAACCGGTATCTAATACCCAAGATGCAGAGTTTATAGAAAAACAGTTTTCAGTTACAAACACACCTGAAACGGAAGCATCAACATGCTTCTTCTTCTTGAGATCAGCAAGATACAGAGCACAGTTGCGTTTCTAATGTCCCGACTTGTGGCAGTAAAAACATTCTCCTTTTCCACTTCCTGCGGCCCCAGATTTGTCTTTCTCCTTCGCCTTTTGAACTCAACCTTTCGGTTTGATAGGTTTCTTCTTCTTCTTTCCCTTGGCCTTGGCTTTTGGGACGGAAGAAGAAGATGGGCCATATAACAGAGCGGGAGTTTTCGCTGTCTTAAGCATGCTCTCTGCACTTCTCAACATATTGAGAAGTTCAAGCAATGATTTCTCCAAATCGTTCATATTGAAATTCATTATGAACGGAGCAAAGGCAGGGGGAGAGACTACAGAACAATATCTGTATATTGCTCATTATCGATGGTCCATCCCAGTTCCTCAAGTTCTTCTATAATACCAATCATCTTCAGAACATGTTCTCCTACTGATGTGCCAGGGGCCATTCGCATCTGTAACAACTTTCGAGATGTCTCGTATCGTAAAGTCCGAGATTTCTCTTCATACAACTCTTTTGTATGAAGAAAGATGGATTGTACATCCATATTCTCGTGCTGCTTCTGATGAATACTGTCCATAGAAGCAAGCGCAAGATACTTAGCCGTGTCACAGTCAATATCCCATGTTTTTCGGATCTCCTTATCCGAAACAGATGATTCAGGTCCTAGGACAGGTGGGGCTTTGGTAGTGAGGACATATGATACTTTATCATATGTGAGTGCAATGTTCAAGTTCCTCAACCATTATTTATAATTCGGTCCTGTCAGTTTATTTTTCTCTAAAAGAAGCTTAAGTCCCGTCATCGGTATCTGCCATTAGGAGAGCGAAAAGATTTCACTCAGCAAAATGCTCTTGCAAAGAATTAGATTGGTTATTATCTTATCTAATCGATGTCTCCCACTGCTTTTATCAAATTTTCTTTCAAAACCGGAAAAGAAAACTAGCCAGGATTAATTACATTCTACAGTTTCGCTAACCAATCAGCCAGGCCAGTGTCGGTACTTTGAGGAAGGTTCCCTGTGCTTTCGCATGGACCTAATTAAAATAAACCTCGTTTTCCCAGAGGTCATACCCCGTTGACACCTTTCTAGACACCTACTGGATTTGCTAATTGTAAAGTGCAAAACACTCCTGGGAGTAACTCTTACACACAGTGGGATCGGGATCCAACTATCATATAGATGGTATGCAATCTCATTGCAAATTTCAGCTCTTGAAACTCCCGATATGGTTTTTACCCCTGGATGCTTATGACCTTGGCTATAGTCAACATATCATAAGCACTAGTCAAGTTCTACCCGTCATTTCGAGATTAACTAGACCCACCCATATGACCCTTGACTATGATCAACATAATCACATAAATGTCCTAACTGATCGCATCATATGCTTTGTAGGAAGATATCACTTAGCTACCGTACACTACGCCTTGACTATAATCAACATACGTAGCACAAATACTAAGTACTCTTCTTCCTAAAATGACGGAGGGTTGCGGATGGTTTTTATGAAAACCTTTAACGCTTTGAACTTGATCTCGTTGTAGAATCAGAATAGTTTAGAAAAGGAGTGGCTTAAGCTCCGCATCTTTTGAAACATGAATTTTTCATAAAAAGGCCGAGTGGGTTTCAAATCCGATTTACAACATCTTTAGGTTTCTTTTTCTTTACATTAATCTTATTAATGTAGTCCCATCATTTAAGTTCCTAAGCCATCACAGAAAAGAAACGAAAATAGAACGTACACTTATGTCATCAGCATTCGCCACAGTGTCCCGTTATGCACCGTTAGGTTACTTAACTAACGGCATAGCGGGGCAGGACTAGCGCGGGTGTAAAACATAAGCAACATTTATTAAATATCAAATATATAATAATAATCCATTCGTCTCAGATACTAAGTAATCACATTACAGAATATCAACAGCAGAAGCACATATGAAAATAAAAAGGATATCTAGGAGGTCCATATTTTGTATCCAGCCAACAATAGAAAATATGGATTCCACGGTCGCAATGAATAGCCAAGCCCACACCCCTAGACCCTTACGACAGCGGCAAGTGACCCTGTCAATTCTAGAGTTTAGGAGTCCCGGTCTCGACTCCTCGAGATGGCCTCCCACAGAACCCTAGAACCCAGTCACTTATGCTCCCCTCCTTGGGTCTATCCTAATGCAGAAAAGTAAATAATATACAATAATGGTGGCATTATCCTCAACCCGGAAGTGCCCCAAATGAAAGAATATTACATACAATTGATATTTACATGAATGAAAATAAAGACTCCCATCTCACATAAAACCCCTGGCTATTCGATCGCGACAATCCTGCACATCATATCTCAGCAATACATAATATCTCATATCATCAATGTAAGCAAGTATGCGTAGCTCGATTGTCATTGATGTATAGCAATGAAATCGGCGATACACCACATACTACACTTATGGTCACAGAAAAGAAAGTGAAAAACAACAATTGCAATTATCACATTCACATTTATCAAGACGATGTTTAACGTTTCGATCGAATCAACATACATACACAAATTACCTTGAGCGCACAACACTTGAGCAAACATAAAATACTCAAAAACGTGCCATGGTGTCTATGGAACAGTCGTAGAAGGGGTTAACCAATGCCTCATCTATGGCACCACGAGACTACGGCAAACCCTAGGGTTCGATCGCTGTTCCGTGGGCATAGAATCGAGTTATGGTTATTATATTCTTCTAGAGGGGCCATAGGGATACTTGCAAGACTATTGAATATAATCAACTTAGGAAAATTACAACACTTGAAAATTTCAGTGGGGTACAAGATGTGGTGTTCGAAGTTCGTTCAAACTGCTAAACATTGTCAAGGTTACCTTTACAGTGTTAAAATATATGACTACGAAATACTACGAATTAGCCCCTAATCAAAACAATAATCACATAAAATTTGAGCTAAACAAACAATACCTGAAACCCCAATTCCTACAGTACAGAGCACAGGTGAAATAGGAAGTATAGGGGAGCACAGGGGGCCGACGACACCGGAATTATGGGCTTGGTGCTCGGCCAAATTCCGAGCACAAGTCCCTGTATTTCACCTGTGTTCCTAAAGTATCCCATACAGTCTTCTGCAGTTGTTTAAATAATTTTTCAACGACTTTTTAAAAAATTTCCAAAGAGCAAATTAGGGTTTCATAATACCGTATTTTCGGAGTCGGTTTCGTTTTCGTAATTGTTTTAACACCGTGTCTAAAATTCTATCTTGGTTCTGATACCACTATTGGGTTTACCTAGCACCTACTGTAGGGTATGGAAGGATCACACATGCCACAATTAAAATTTTAAAGGTGCTAAGTAAACTAACCATGAATCATTAACTAGAATAATTTGGGTAACAAGCAAAGTATCATATACAAATAAGATTCTATCACCAAGTGAAGAAATTACAACCTTTGTAGACCTCCCTTGGTGACTCCTTAGACCTTTGAGAGTTTGGAACGGATCGCTAGAGTCCTTCCTCGTCCACGATGATCCACCCGAAATCCCTTTGGCCAAAGCTCCTTGATTTACTTGATCTTTTAAAAAAGTGTAGAAAACACCCTACACAAATGGGCTAGATGTGTGTAGAATGATGAGGTGATTTGTATTCTCTAATCAAAACACGTTCTTTTTTACTACCTCACTCAAACAAAATCTCAAGAGAGAGAGGAAGAAGAAGATAATGGCAAATCTTAAGCTCAAAGTGTTTTGTGATGAATAATTATACGAGATGAGAATGAATAATCAATATTAAATCATTCTCTCCTCAAACCATGGTTAGTTAATATCTAGATATTTATCATTGAGTTTAAAAGCCAAAAGAAAATTAACTCATGGTTAATTGTTAGGTGAAGTTTAGTCAAAGTAGATAAATATCAACCATGAGTGAAATATCTTTAACTTTAACTCAAATACACACACACACACACACACACACACAACCATGTGCGTCTTGCATTGCCACCATCCATTGTATCAACAACCATGATACAATGTACGTATATATGTGTCCATGCACATCATCATGTGCATACATGCATGCATATATCAACAAAGAAAAGGGTTTAATAAAGAATTAATCTAAAAGTCAAATGTTAAATCAATAACCGGTCATATCACATACGACCCGACCAATAGAAAAACTCCCGATTAAATTTACGGTATCACATACCCGTATTTAATCGGGTCCCCGCGCATATCTCATATGCGCCCCACATCATTTCTCCTAAGCCGGGAAACTTCATTGTGGGACTCTAAGACTCATCAATATGCCGGCAACAGGTGATGATTATATCAAACACCCACAAGCCGCAAGTGGTCAGCTAAACGTAACGGCCACCTGGGTATTAAGCGATCAGAATAAAACCAGCAAAGCTGTCAAAACTCCCGTCGAGCCAACTGGCAACACTTACCGTACAGTCCGGTTTCTTCGTCAGATATGTTGCATATCGAGTCTAGGGATGGAATCGTCGACCCCAATAACTCAATAAGTCATGCCAGAGTATGTCTCATAACAGATCGAGAAACTACTGATAACACTTATCATTAAATCTCAGCAACCCTGGCCAGGGACTTCCTGTTATAGTCAATCAAGCATTGCACAACATCAACCCCCAATACCGGGAGAGATGAAACCCCTCCTATCGCTCATTGCCTCCATGTGCCTTGGGAATGTACCCAAAGTCCACCTGTTTGCACGACTCAGTAGAGCCGTGGTAGGGTGGAGATCAAAGTACAGTGGGAGGACACAAAAGACTCTATGACGATCTTGGGTCTACAGACTAACATGTGCCAGTGTCACCTGAGAACTTCTATCCGACGATAGATATAATACCACATAGGAGTTCTCAGCGAGTCCGTTCAGTGTACCCAGTCTCCACTGAGCACCAGCATACAATCTTTGGTGTCACCACACCAGATGGACTTGGGATCATCCATCGCCCATCATATGGGACAAGAGTGGTATACGCTAGTCTACTCTGGAATATCGATGCCCCGTATCGATACACCTACGACTAGGAATATTTAAAGGATATGCTTATAAACTATATGTGTCCCACTAGTATGATCTACATCATAGTCGCAGTAGTCAAGCAAATATCCTATGGTCTTCATCAACATGTACCAAATGAATAAGATGCATGATCAAATGAACATGTCAAGATAAAGTAAACCAGATAGCATACTATCATGTCGAGCAAGAAAGTCATCTATATATACATATATACGTGTCAAAGCATCCACTATACATATAATGGCCTCTAGGGCATACATATATCCAACATAAATTTCATAGACATAATTTCAAAATGTTATATCTCACTTTATAAAATAAACGTACAGATATATCAGTTTGAAACTGCAGGGTTAGCTAGCACGGCAGGAAGGTTTCGGGAGGCATCGCTCATACCAAGTTCAAAAATTTTCCGTTCTAGCTAACCCTAACTTAGAATCGTTAACTAAAAATCGAAGGAATATAAAAGCAAACACTTTGCAAATCTAAGTGAGCAAGGAATACAACCTTTGTAGACTGGTCCTTCACTTCAATAGCTCCGTGTAGTGGTCCCTTCGCTGCGATCATGAACTCCGGAGATTAGAGAGGCTCCCATGAAGAAACGAACATACTTACTTCGATATTTTCGAGGCCGAAGATGATCTACGTCGAGGAGTGTAACATTTCAGAAAAATAAAATATTATTTTTGGGAATTTTTATGATTAAATAATAAATATAATGAATATTTTAATATTTCGGTATAATTAAATACCGATAAATCGGGAAAATTTTGGAAAATTATAGAAATTACTAAAAAGAGGGTGTTCTATTGGATTTAAGCAAATTATGAAATTTTATGATTAATTATACACTATTTTAATGCTAATCGCAATTAAATATCGCTAATCGTGCTTTAAGCGCGTTTTGTGCACATGACATGCACATGTCTTTTTTTAACACTTGTTACATTTTTATCATGGTTTTCCTTCATGATCATTTCATTTTGGGTTTTAAAATGAAAGAATAGAAAAGAAAAGAAAAGAGAAAGGAAAACATTATAATATGAAGCATGGGCATGAGAGAGAGAGAGAGAGGTGACGGGTCAACATGGTCATGGCTCATTGTCTTCATCACCTTCATCATTCATTCATCTCCCACTCCTCAAACATGGCAGCACCCCTTTCCCTCCTCCACTACAACCCCCAAAACATCATCAAATCTTCATCCAAAGTCCATCCCGACTTCACAAAAAATGTGCACAAGCCCTTTAGCAACACTTTGGACCAAGAAAGTAAGGATTTTGGAGACTTTGGGCAACTCAAGAAAATTCTTGAGTTGCCAAATGAGGTAATTTCTACACCATTAGCATTATATTTCCATTACTTTAGCACCTATGCAAGTTTAGAAGTATTTGGATGCGGTTTTGTGAGCTTTGAAAAATTCAAGAAAAGGATTACGGTTTGAATTGAATCCTAGGGTTTAATTGAGGCTTAAGATTGACCTTAAACCCCTGTGGTGATTGATTTAAGACCTAAACCAGAAACTTAAGCCCCAATTAGCGAACTTAGAAATCCCCGATATCCGTATTTTGTGAGAATTGTGTAGGGAAATTGGAATCTGCTAACACTCGGGGAGCTGGAAAATTATTTAGCGATTACAGTGATACATGCAGGCAACCAAAGACCCCCCACAGAAACCCTAGCCCCTAAGCCCTCACCATGGCCGCAAAAATATTCCCACTGGCCGCAATTTGTGGCCATGATGCATTTTGGTTCGTGTTTGTTCTATAGCTCCATCTCCCGTAAACTAGACCCTTTACATATACAAAATTGGCTAATTTCATATAAGGTAAAATCTGGAGCATATTTCCAAGTTTCTGATTTCGTTTTGTGACTTTTAATGATTTGGAATTTGGTATTTGATATTGTAATTCCATCGTGTGGCGTTTGAACGTCTACGACTAGGGTTACTAATCGTGTTTTGCATGCTTGGGCCATAGGTTTTGACCTATGAACGTTACGCATGCCGATTTGGTTTTCGTGCGCGATTTCTATTTACGATGTCATGTAATATACATGTAGGTAGCCCACGTGGACTTCGAGACGACAAGGATGATCGTGGCGACATCGACATCGGCAAGAAAGAGCAAGTGAGTAGATATATATCTACGGGGGAAGTCGGGTGGATGGCTTATAGCACCCCCGCAGTTTCGTAATAGAACGCAAATGTGTTATATCTATATTATATATATACATATACGGATGTGATATGGAATGACTTTGGATTAGTATAGTGTACTTGTAAGTTAGTGTTTAGTCGCGAACCCTAGGGTAGTGATTTGCATACACGCGCACACAAACACACATTCATTTTTTTTATCTGTGCGTACATGGGGATATGTATATATATATACACACATGGGTATGGGACTATGTATGTATATATATATATATACATATACGTATACATATACATGGATTATGAGGATAGTACTTGGGATTGGAGATGAATCGATTGAGATTGGGCTGGATGCCATGAGATTGGTGATATGACATGGTTCGTATTATAAGATACGACACGATGTTTAGCGGTTCCTTTTGGCGTGGTGTTTTCATACACACGTATGCATATACATAGATGGTATCAGATTGTACTAGACGCAGATCAGTACCCCCAGATCATGATATATGATAAAGAGGATACCAGATAAACAAATGAGATAAATGTGATATTTGACCCGTACCCAGATTTGTGAGGCCGTACGACGGATTTACCGTACGAGCTTTTTATTGATGATAGATCCGCACTCTTGACTCGGGGATGTCATACTATATATGGTATCGTATGGGATACTATTGAGGTGGGATCACCGACTATTATATATCGACTCAGATTTAGGTGGTTTCCTTACCCTTCGATTAGCCATGTAGTTTACGTATAGATGTTAGATGTTAGACTAGACTCGAGTCATATCTATTTCAAAACTAACGAATCGTAGGTACTTTAAAGACAGGCCAAGGGATTCTATGGATATTTTCAAAAGATGCATCTTTTCTTTAAAACACCGTAGCCCTTATTTTTTTCTAAAACCCACGATTCGTGTTATTTCAAATGGCAAAACTGTATGACATATATATTAATGTATATTCTTCACTGTTGTGTTTAGTATTCATTTTCCACATATTATTGTTGTCCGCATCGCATTTGCATGCCTATATTGTGATTTCATATGCCATTAATGAGATCATGCTGTTAGGACACCAGCACAATTACCGATGATGCGTATGCTCCACGTACACTTGCTTGCCGGCTCACACAGATCAACATCGGTAATTGCCATGTCACGTACACTTTAGCGAATATTATTTCATTGACATAGCCTGCTAGCTTATAGTTGCAATATGTCATCGCTTTCATACGCTAGTTTAACTATTGCACTCATTGCATGATATCAGATGCATTCATATAATCATTGGTTATGCAGTATTTTGGGGTTTTATGCCGATATTCACGGTTTACTTAATCTTGATTTTTGGATTTCGGATTTTCATGAGATTTCGGGATTTGGGGGAAAACCGCAAGAATATATATAAACTTCTCTCTCTCTCTCTCTTTTTAAAATGCAAGTTGCGGTTTTCTCGTGATGTATGAGTCGTCCACCATGAGTTTTCATGATAGCTGTTGGATTTCGAGACCCGATTCGAGGAGCCGGATGAACCGTCTGTGGGTACATGGTGGACCCGGTATGGTACCCCGGAGCAAGAAGCTCGAGTTGCAGTCGATGAGCCCGGTAGGGGCAGACTGCCTACCGGTGATGGTTTGGCGCGGCGGATATCCAGAGGATACCGTCCGTGGTCATATGATTTGATGATATGGGCCGATCCGGACTGACGGAGCCCGAGGTATTGAGACACTGTGATATTGAGATATTGGGATTTTTGTTTTGTGTCGATGCTAGACCCTGATTATGTTGATTTCATTGATGATACCTCGTTTTAGATAAACAGAAATTTCACCGGAACAAGAAAACAGTTTCTTCATTTACATGTATTCTGTTTTCATTACATTACATTCATACCTCATACGCATAATATATTGCTACCTGAGGCACTGACACGAGCATATGGGATTACATTTATGTATAGCTGGTTACCCTTGCCACCTTTTCATGCTTCAGACTTTATCATTTTGAGGTTATATATATTTGATCGTATTGACCTAGGATTGAGTCATACATACGATTTCTGTTCGGTGATGTTTTCTACTCACGAGTTGGCAACTCACCCCCGTTGTGCTATAGTTTCTTGCAGGTTTTGCCGTACAGGTTCGTTGCGGCTTTGCTGGCACACTGCTTCCTTCCGGTTGATTGCTTTGGTAGGTGGGTTCACTCGCATCGTGACCACTATTGTACTTATTTATTTTCAGTTGTATCTAGTAAAATTCCATCAACCAGACATGTATATTTATTTCAGACTTAGAGACCAGTTGTATATTATTTCGACCTTAGAGTCGTGCGTTGTATTATTATGGGTTTCATGTTGTCTTTGAGTTTCCTTTCTGTTTTGATCCTCGCCCTTCGGCGTTGTATATTATATTGCTTGCGTGGTTGTGACTGTCGATTGACGAAGAGCTAGCTCCCGCTTGGGGATGCCTTTTATCATTATATATGCTTTTATCATGTTGTACCCCGTTCGGGGCCGGTATTTACGAAGGAAAGTCTGCCGAAATTTTCAGAAAATACTTGATGTTTTAAAAACGCATATTCGGCTTATTTTAACAAAACACTTTCTTTTAAAATGGTTTAGATTTCTGGGTTTTGGCTTACTTGAATTAGATAGGGTACTATAGATTTCATATAATTCAAATGCCAGTCACGTACCTTTTCGGGTCATGACAAATTTGGTATCAGAGCGCTAGGTTAACCTTATTTCGAGTCTATATTTGACTATGCGAAGCCTAGGGCGTTTGTATATATACAGAAACTAGGCTTGACCTTACGGAACTTAGACTTAGTCGAGGGGGTATTAGACCCGAACTTTCGTCATGTAGGTTGACCTTGGTTGATGGAGTAGGTGACTTCAGTAGAGTGACGTACCGTGTGATTGTTCTGCGGCATACTTACGATACGCTACTCCGCTTAAGAAGCCTTAGGATGTACATTTTCTTGCACATCATTATATTCATTCATGATCTATCCTCATCAATATCGGTTTATGGTTTTGCTACCACGATTACACGGGCAGAGAGAGCTACGGCTAGAGTTGCGGTCAGCACGAGCTCGTCACGAACGAGGACTGACCAGGGCATGATTCCAGGGACATACGATTGCATAGAGCGGCGTCGTTTTATTGTGTTTTCGCGCCGTGAGCGTTTGATGGATCGCTGTTATTGTAAGTCCACGTTGCGACCCCCGGTTCTTACGGGGAGGTGGAAACGGTATAAAAATCAAATTTTTAGCCCATGGGGCAACATGGACTAACAAAGTCGGGATCTTTTCTAAACTAAACTAGCAAACAAGCTAAAGAGAGTTAGCTACTCGGATGAAAGGTTATACCTAACTTGAACTCCTTCTTCTTGAAAACTTGTAGAGGTTGATGGTTCTTCCTCGTTACCTTCTTCCGTCAAAGATGGATCCACCTGAGGGTTCAACCTTCGGGCTCTTTCTCGAACTTTGAGAGAACTAGAATACTCGGCTTGCTAAACCTTTGATCCTAGAGTGAGTAGAAAGTGTCTAAGGGGTGTTTTTATCTCAAGGAGAGGGATTCTCAACTCATGAGAAGGATTCTCCTTCAACTAGAGGAGGAAGAAGAACAAGTGAGGAGAGAGAATGGTTATGATAGAATGAGCTCTTTTTCTTTTGCAACCATAACATAAAGCAAAAAGAATTATCAAATTAATAATAATAATGAAAATGGAATAGTTGATGGAAGGTTTATGAATGACCATTATCATTTCAAACATTAAATGAATTTTGCTAGAATCAAAGAGCATCTTTCTTTTGTAATGATGATGGTCAAAACTTCAACCATGGTCAACAAGTCAACCATGGTCAACAAGTCAACAAAAACCAACCATGACACAATTTCATTTTATTAATATTATTAATTGATATATCATAATTCCATTAGGGTTTGGAAAAAGACGACTGTCAACTGTGCATACGCACCCGTTCCGAAACCCTAATGAAAAACCTCTTCCTCCGCCTCAATCAACTGTGCATACACACCCGCATTCTTGTTCCGAGGAACATGAACACCAAGAGATAAAATCAACCCCAAAACATATACCAGTATCTGACTCAAACCAGAGCCTGCCAGTAATATCCGTCCGGACTCCAAACGTGCACAAGTGCGCGAATGAGAACGAACCCTGTCGCAAAACCATGCGACCTCTACTCTGTTTTGCCCAGAGGCGAATACCCTCTGTGTGGGACTCTAAAGACTCGACACTACGCTGGCAGTGGGTTTAACCACAGACCGCAAGCGGCACTAGCTGTGCGTAACGGTCCCCAGGTAGATGCCGATAAGAAGGCTGACGAGGTGAACCCCATCTGAACTCCTACTGAGTCTGAATGTGACAGTCTCCGTACTGTCCGGTCTGTTCGTCTAAAACATCGCATGTCGGGCCTAGGGGGCGGTAAAACGTCAGTCCCCTAATAGCGGTACAAGTCGTGTCGGAGTGAAGCCCAAAACACCCTGAGATAATACTGGAAGCCTACCAGTATATCTCGCTTGCCCTGGCCAGGGACTACTCGTGTAATGGCTCTCCTAGACACAGCGCGATGTCAACCCCCAATACCGGGAGAGACGAATCCTGTCTAACCGTCACTGCCTCCAAGTGCTTCGGGACTGCACCCAACCACTACCTGTTTGCACGACTCCTTTGAGCCGTGGTAGGGTAGTGATCAAAGTGCAGTGGGAACACACTCGAGGCGAAGTGCCAGTGTCAAGTCAGCGGACTAAGCTGTACTCATGTCACCTGGGAACTGATAACTGACGATAGGTATAATACCAACCTGTTAGTTTCCGACGAGTCCTGTCCAGTGTACTCGTAACCTAACGAGCACCCGTATACTATCTTCAGTACGACGTACTGATGGCTGTGGGACAGACCATCTCCCACACTGGGTTAAGAAGCGCATACGCTAGTCTACTCCGGAGTATCGATGCCCTGTCTCGATAGTCCTGCGACTAGGGACCTGTATAAGGATGTGCTTATAGATTACCCAGCCCCCACTAGTGTGACTTCCATCACAACGCTAGTAATCAAGCAAAGATCCTAAGGGCTCCACTAATGTGTATAGGTGATATACTAAAATAAACACAAGTACACATTGAAGTAGAAACAAACCAAGTAGCATACTACTATTTTGAGCAAGATTGTTTATACAAGGTGAATATCCCAAGCTTCCATTAAGTAATATACAAACTAGTATGATACAGTAATGGCCTCTAGGGCATATACACTAACAATCTCCCACTTGCACTAAGGCCATGTACTGGCGTATCGAAGACCTATCATCTCGATCAGCCGCTCGAACTGAGTCTGGGGTAGGGCCTTGGTGAATGGATCTGTAGTGTTTTCTTCTGAAGCAACCCTCCGAACCTCGATCTCCTTGCGATCCACGATCTCCCTGATCAGGTGATACCGCCTCAAGATGTGCCTGGATCTCTGATGGGACCTGGGTTCCTTCGCTAAAGCTATAGCCCCGTTGTTGTCGCAATACAGAGGTATTGGGTCAACAATGGACGGAACCACCTGAAGTTCTTTCAAGAACTTCCTCATCCAGACAGCTTCTTTTGCGGCATCAGATGCAGCGATGTATTCCGCTTCCATTGTCGAGTCTGCAACGGTTTCCTGTTTGGAACTTTTCCAACACACCGCCCCTCCATTGAGGGTAAAGACAAAACCCGACATGGACTTGGAATCATCCTTGTCACTCTGGAAGCTGGAGTCAGCAAAGGCCTCGATCTGGAGGTCTTTTCCGCCATACACCAAGAACATCTCCTTAGTCCTTCTCAGGTACTTGAGAATGTTCTTTACCGCTATCCAGTGTTTCTCCCCAGGGTTTGACTGATACCGGCTTACCACACTCAGTGCATAAGCTACATCCGGTCTGGTACACAACATCGCATACATTATAGAGCCTACCGCAGAAGCGTAGGGTATAATAGACATGCGATCCCTCTCCAAATCAGTCTTGGGAGACATCTCTTTAGAGAGGGTGATCCCGTGACAAGCCGGTAGGTTACCGCGCTTGGAATCTTCCATACTGAATCTCTTCAGTATAGTGTCAATGTACCTGGACTGTGAAAGTCCTAATATCCTCTTGGATCTATCACGATGGATCCGGATCCCCAGGATGTAAGAGGCATCACCTAGGTCTTTCATGGAGAACCTGTGTGACAAGAATCCTTTGACAGATTGTAGCATAGGAATGTCATTTCCTATTAAGAGAATGTCATCCACGTATAAAACGAGGAATACTACAGTTCTCGCTACAAATCTACTATAGATGCATGGTTCATCTGGATTTTTGATAAAGCCAAATTCCTTGACCGTCTCATCAAAACAGATGTTCCAACTCCGCGATGCCTGCTTTAGTCCATAGATGGACTTAAGCAACTTGCATACCTTTCCGCTGCTCCCACTCTGAATGAAACCCTCTGGCTGATCCATATAGACACACTCCTCTAAATTTCCATTTAGAAAAGCGGTTTTTACGTCCATCTGCCAAATCTCATAATCGTGGAAGGCAGCAATGGCAAGAAGGATCCGAATGGATTTCAGCATAGCCACTGGAGAAAAGGTTTCGTCATAGTCCAAACGAGGTCTTTGACGGAAACCCTTTGCTACAAGTCTAGCTTTATAGGTCTCAACCTGTCCATCTACACCAATCTTCCTTTTGAAGATCCACTTGCATCCTACGGGTTTTACCCCGTCTGGAGCAATGTCCAACGTCCATACTTTGTTGGTGTACATGGACTCCATTTCGGTCCGCATTGCATCCAGCCATTTTACCGAGTCAACGGTCTGAACGGCCTGCTGGAAGCTAGTAGGCTCATCATAGTCTATGATGCAATCCTCTCTATCCCTGTCTATGAGAAAACCGTAGTATCTCTCGGGCGGATGAGACTGCCTACTACTTCTGCGGAGCGACATAGGAATGTCCTGTTCTTTTGAACCCTCTGGTTCCACTAAGCTTTCAGTAATAGCTCGTGGTTCTGGAATTTCTTCCAGTTCTACTGTGCTCCCACTTATCTGGTTTTCCAAAAACTCAGTTTCCAAGAAGTAGGCATGACGAGAAACAAGAACTTTTTGTTCCTCTTCACAGTAGAAGAAATATCCCTTGGAGTTTTTGGATATCCCACGAACTTACACTGTACTGAGCGTGCCTCGAGCTTGTCCGCATGCTGCTTTTTAACAAAAGCTGGACATCCCCAAGTCTTAATGTGACTGAGATGGGGCCTCTTCCCACACCACATCTCATATGGTGTAGTGGGCACAGTCTTAGTAGGAACTCGGTTCAAAAGGTACGCAGCTGATTCTAGTGCATACCCCGAGAAGGATCGCGGTAACTCAGCGTTACTCATCATGGACCGTACCATATCCAATAGGGTTCGGTTCCGTCTCTCCGATACACCGTTGTATTGCGGAGTGTATGGAGGAGTAAGCTGAGAGAGAATTCCGTTCTCTTTTAAATAATTCAGGAACTCGGCACTTAAGTATTCTCCACCTCGATCCGATCTTAGAATCTTGATACTTTTGCCGGTTTGTTTTTCTACTTCATTCTTATATTCCTGGAACTTTTCAAAAGCATCGGACTTATGTTTCATTAAGAAGACATAACCGTACCTTAAAAAATTATTCGTAAAAGTAATGAAGTAACAATAACCGCTTCGCGCATGTGTAGACATTGGACCGCACGCGTCGCTGTGTACGAGTCCCAAGAGCTCGCTCGCTCTTACTCCGTGTCCAGTGAACGGAGTCTTTGTCTTCTTTCCTTTGAGACAGGATTGACAAGTGGCATACGATTGATATTCGAACGGATCCAAATATCCTTCTGTTTGTAACTTAGTCAACCTTCTCTCATTGATGTGACCCAGTCTACAATGCCATAAGAAAGTCTGATTGATATCTGGAGACTTTCTTTTGTGTGTATTCTGGACATTGAAAATCTGTGGTTGGTTTAATACGTATATACCATTGCTCAGTGTACCTGACCCAATCAGAACTTGATTAAGGTGAATGTTTACAACATTACATACAAACGCAAATTCATAACGTTCTTTAGGAACCAAAGATACAGAAATGATATTACAAGTTGCGTTGGGTACAAAAAAGCAATTACGCAAAACCAAAACATGCCCATCTGACATTCCCAGGTGATAGTCCCCCACGGCTTTAGCATCCATGCTATCTCCGTTCGCAACTCTGAGGGTCATGTCACCTGCCTTCAAAACCCTACGGTTTCTCAACGCCTGCAAAGAATTACAGATATGAGATCCTGATCCGGTATCCAATACCCAGGAAGTAGAGTTTATAGAAAGACAGTTTTCAATAACATACACACCTGAAGCTGAAGCCGCAACCTGCTTCAGTTCCTGTGTCCTGGCCTTCCAAGCCCTGCAATCTTTCTTCCAGTGTCCACTCTTATGACAATAGAAGCATTCTTCCTTTCCAACAAGCTTCCCCGCAATCTTTGTTGCCTTTTTCTTTCCCTTCGTACCCACTTTACTAACACCGCCTCTTGGTTTGGCGGGGGTTTTCTTCCTCTTTCCCTTGGCTTTCGCCTTGGACCTAGAGGAAGAAGATCCTCCTATAAACAAAGCGGGTGTTTCCCTACCTTTCAGTAGGGTGCCATCTGCGCTCCTCAGCTTGTTGAGGAGTTCTGAAAGTTCAACTTCCTTTTCTTGTAAGTTGAAGTTCAGTATAAACTGGGCGTAAGTGGATGGAAGGGACTGGAGAATTAAATCCGTATAGAGTTCACTTTCCAACGTGGTCCCAAGTTCCGCGAGCTCCTCAATGTAGCCAATCATCTTAAGCACGTGGTCCGCTACCGATGATCCGACGGCCAACTTTGCCGAAAATAACTTCTTCGACACTTCGTATCTTGCGATACGAGACTGCTCTCCATACAGTTCTTTTGTATGGAGAAATATGGACTCGAGGTCCATATTCTCATGCCTCCTCTGATGTTCGTTGTCCATAGAGGCAAGCACGAGGCACCTGGCCTTCGCGCAATCAATCTCCCAAGTCTTACGGATTTCCTTATCCGCGACGCTGGAGGTGGGACCTGGGACGGGGGGAGCTTTGGTGGTAAGAAGATACCCCAGCTTGTCGTAAGTGATTGCCATTTTGACATTCCTGAGCCAATCTTTGTAGTTTGGCCCTGTCAGTATGTTTTTATCTAGAAGTAACTTAAGTCCAGTCATTTCGAATTTGGTCGCTGCAGGGGGGAGAGAAGAAACACTTTAGCACGATGCTCTTGCAATTTTAGGATGGTTTTTAATTTGTCTAAACAGGATGGCTCCCACTGTCTCTCGAATCCCTCCTCAAACCACAAAGGAAGAATTAGCCGGGATCAATCCCACCGCACAATACTTGCTTAACCGTTCAGCCAGGCCAGTGTCGGTACTTCGAGGGAGGTTTTCCAATGCTTTCGCGAAGTTCCTTAATTTAAGAACCTCTTTTCCCTGGGGGCGTAGCCCCACTAACACCTTTCTAGGCACCTACTAGGTTTATAGCATCGATCGTTTAGTGAGAAATTTCCCGAGGAGTAGCATATACTCACAGTAGGATCGGGATCCAAATATCATCGCGTGACGAAACTGAAGGAATCCTACCAGAATCATCACACTCCAAATGGTATGCAAATCTAGCAAGTTTCAGTACTTATGAAACTCCCGATGTGGATTTTTGCCCCATGCTCTTATGACCTTGACTTTGGCCAACAAATCATAAGTCACATGTCAAGTTCTTCCCGTCGTTCTCCAGGTTAATTTGAATCCACCCGTACATACCCTTGACTTTGGCCAACAAGGCAGTACGACTGTTCCAAATCAACGCATCTATCTATGCTGCACATGAATATCCAATAGCTACCAATCACTATGCCTTGACTTTGGCCAACAAACACAGCTTGAATACTATTGACTATTTATGTGAAACGACGGAGGGCTACGAATGGTTTTGGTAAAACCGTGAACGTAGTGAACTTGATATAATCGATGGAACGAGATAGCTTTTAGAAGGAGTGGCTCAAGCTCCGCATTTAAAAGTTAGTTTTGAAAAGAACCGAGTGGGTTTTCAAAAGTGTTCCAACGACTTTAACTTGGTTTATTATCTTGCATTAGTTCTTTTAATGCGTGATATTCTTGCATTAGTTCTTTTAATGCGTCCCATCATTTAATCCTACCATTGCAGAAAACAACCAAAATATGACGTACGCTTATGCCATTCGCATTCGCCACGGGGTCCCGTCATCACCCGTTAGGTTACTTAACTAACGGCAGAGCGGGGGCTGGGCTAGCGCGGCTGTAAAACATAAGCAACGCCTAAATAGAAAGCAATGATAGACATTACAGATCACAGATGAATACATTGGATATACTAGGAATCCGCAATCCGTTCGAGCCTGCAACGAAAAGCGGATTACACGGTCGCGGTGAATAGCCAAAACCCCACCCAAGACCCCTACGGGTGCGGCAAACTACCCGCCAAGTACCCGGTAGTTTGTGCACCCCTCCATGGGTCTATCCTAGGAGCAAAAACAGTAAAAAGAATTATACAATGACGGCTACAACCCCGACCCGGTTGTGCGGCCATACAAATAATAATATTACATCAATTTACATATTACAAATGAATGAAAGAAAAACAAAAGCTCATCTCACATCCACCCCGGCTATTCACCCGCGACAGTCCAACACATTCATATACACATTCCAATATCAAACACAGATCACAGAGATGTATAACCCCGACTAATCGACTTATAGCGATTAGCCGATGTTCAATACATTCAAACATCACAGATATAACCAATATAGCCAAAGTGTAGCGAAGTTCGAAAAAAATACGGATTTATAGGACCCCAAAAGTAAATTTCTTTTCTGGAAAATCTGGGCACATATAACATATTTGAAAAATCCCAAAACCCTACCAAAAGAACACTGCACAAAACACGATCACATGAAGAGCCCAAACGGCGGCGGATCCGCGGCGAGAAGAATACCTGAGGCCGTGGATCCGCGGCGGTTTGAAGGAATCAGGGGATCGTTTTTCTTGGGTGTTCTCACAAAACCCTGAGCCGATTTTAGGTGTATAACAAATTTTGTTTTGACCAGAAAAAAAATTAACAGAAACTAGGGTTTTTGAAAAGTTTGGTTTTTGGATTTTTCGGTTCCGAACTTCGTTACACTTCACTACAAAGCTAGTTTAAGTTTAGTTAGGCTCTGATACCACTGTAAGTCCACGTTGCGACCCCCGGTTCTTACGGGGAGGCGGAAACGGTATAAAAATCAAATTTTTAGCGCATGGGGCAACATGGACTAACAAAGTCGGGATCTTTTCTAAACTAAACTAGCAAACAAGCTAAAGAGAGTTAGCTACTCGGATGAAAGGTTATACCTAACTTGAACTCCTTCTTCTTGAAAACTTGTAGAGGTTGATGGTTCTTCCTCGTTACCTTCTTCCGTCAAAGATGGATCCACCTGAGGGTTCAACCTTCGGGCTCTTTCTCGAACTTTGAGAGAACTAGAATCCTCGGCTTGCTAAACCTTTGATCCTAGAGTGAGTAGAGAGTGTCTAAGGGGTGTTTTTATCTCAAGGAGAGGGATTCTCAACTCATGAGAAGGATTCTCCTTGAACTAGAGGAGGAAGAAGAACAAGTGAGGAGAGAGAATGGTTATGATAGAATGAGCTCTTTTTCTTTTGCAACCATAACATAAAGCAAAAAGAATTATCAAATTAATAATAATAATGAAAATGGAATAGTTGATGGAAGGTTTATGAATGACCATTATCATTTCAAACATTAAATAAATTTTGCTAGAATCAAAGAGCATCTTTCTTCTGTAATGATGATGGTCAAAACTTCAACCATGGTCAACAAGTCAACCATGGTCAACAAGTCAACAAAAACCAACCATGACACAATTTCATTTTATTAATATTATTAATTGATATATCATAATTCCATTAGGGTTCGGAAAAAGACGACTGTCGACTGTGCATACGCACCCGTTCCGAAACCCTAATGAAAAACCTCTTCCTCCGCCTCAATCAACTGTGCATACACACCTGCATTCTTGTTCCGAGGAACATGAACACCAAGAGATAAAATCAACCCCAAAACATATACCAGTATCTGACTCAAACCAGAGCCAGCCAGTAATATCCGTCCGGACTCCAAACGTGCACAAGTGCGCGAATGAGAACGAACCCTGTCGCAAAACCATGCGACCTCTACTCTGTTTTGCCCAGAGGCGAATACCCTCTGTGTGGGACTCTAAAGACTCGACACTACGCTGGCAGTGGGTTTAACCACAGACCGCAAGCGGCACTAGCTGTGCGTAACGGTCCCCAGGTAGATGCCGATAAGAAGGCTGACGAGGTGAACCCCATCTGAACTCCTACTGAGTCTGAATGTGACAGTCTCCGTACAGTCCGGTCTGTTCGTCTAATACATCGCATGTCGGGCCTAAGGGGCGGTAAAACGTCAGTCCCCTAATAGCGGTACAAGTCGTGTCGGAGTGAAGCCCCAAACACCCTGAGATAATACTGGAAGCCTACCAGTATATCTCGCTTGCCCTGGCCAGGGACTACTCGTGTAATGGCTCTCCTAGACACAGCGCGATGTCAACCCCCAATACCGGGAGAGACGAATCCTGTCTAACCGTCACTGCCTCCAAGTGCTTCGGGACTGCACCTAACCACTACCTGTTTGCACGACTCTTTTGAGCCGTGGTAGGGTAGTGATCAAAGTGCAGTGGGAACACACTCGAGGCGAAGTGCCAGTGTCAAGTCAGCGGACTAAGCTGTACTCATGTCATCTGGGAACTGATAACTGACGATAGGTATAATACCAACCTGTCAGTTCCCGACGAGTCCTGTCCAGTGTACTCGTAACCTAACGAGCACCCGTATACTATCTCCAGTACGACGTACTGATGGCTGTGGGACAGACCATCTCCCACACTGGGATGAGAAGCGCATACGCTAGTCTACTCCGTAGTATCGATGCCCTGTCTCGATAGTCCTGCGACTAGGGACCTGTATAAGGATGTGCTTATAGAATACGCAGCCCCCACTAGTGTGACTGCCATCACAACGCTGGTAATCAAGCAAAGATCCTAAGGGCTCCACTAATGTGTATAGGTGATATACTAAAATAAACACAAGTACACATTGAAGTAGAAACAAACCAAGTAGCATACTACTATTTTGAGCAAGATTATTTATACAAGGTGAATATCCCAAGCTTCCATTAAGTAATATACAAACTAGTATGATACAGTAATGGCCTCTAGGGAATATACACTAACAGTTATGAGATTTCTTGGACGTGCAGATTTACACCAGAGGATTGAGCCACTGATAGAGGCCAGCCAGAATGTGATGACCATTGATGTATCGATTATTCATGATGATTGAGGCACTGTTCAGCGTGCAGACGAATAAACCAGTTGTTGCTGTGAACGCCGAGATATTGCCCCAGATGTTGGAGCTATTGCAGTACGAGTTGTACATAGAGATATGATAGCAGGTCGCTAGTCACCCGAGGTTGAATGACTAGGACATGTAGTTCGTTCGCTTACCCCGATGCGAGGTCATCAGATAGATTGATTCCAGCTAGAGACGACTTCACGCAGGTATGTTAAGAGTCGATAGAGGCGATCGAATGTCAGAAACCCATAATCCAAGTTTAAAGTATTCGGAAAGACATGCAAGCAATTCTGTAGACCCTCTAGAAGAATGAAAACCCTAACTCGACATAATGACCATGTGAAAGCCTTTGAACTTTAGGGTTTGCGGTAGTTCCGCGGTGCCATTAGTGAGGCTTGGGTTTGCCCTTCTACGGCTGGTCCACCGGTGCTGTGGTATGTACTCGATACTATTAAACTGTACCCAAGATATTGAGCTCTTGGGGGATTATAAGGTTTTGACGAATCGATTGAAAAGTTCGACTTTATTCGGATATCATGTGATGGGATACATTGCTTGGGGGACTCCAGATACGAGTATAGCCGTTGGAGCGTAGTCCATGCAGCAACGAAGAGACGAGTCCGAATCAGTCGACATTAGAGGAAGGTGGAGTAAGAGGTTCGTACGAGATCTTGATGATATGACGTTGCACTCCGCTGACATCAGAGACGTGATACGCATGCAGAGGCATTGTTTGTGGGTATATCTTCCAGAAGGAGTCATGATGAATATGCAGCCGTTCCTGAACAAGAAATAGATTTAGTAAAGGATGATGACTTCCGGGCAGTTCGACAGAAACGAGATTTGGGAGAGAACTCGACAGGACCTTTCTGAAATAATTTACTAGAAGACTTGGACCCAGGAGAGGTCATTTTACGCACACCCAGCAGACCTGAGTTCGGCACCGTCGACGAAACATGTTATGAGTGACCACGACAGTTGGCCAGAAATTCTTAGAGGATGTGCTTGAGCGGGACTATCCCGTCATACTTAATTTCGGTATTTTGGGCGATCTGT
The DNA here is from genome assembly GCA_030015575.1 of Agapanthus africanus. Taxonomy (NCBI): domain Eukaryota; kingdom Viridiplantae; phylum Streptophyta; class Magnoliopsida; order Asparagales; family Amaryllidaceae; genus Agapanthus; species Agapanthus africanus. Next base: position 229,822,640 of record CM057344.1, read on the forward strand.
TCGCATGACTGAGTTTTGATGACAGAGTTTCATGATATTTTTTTTCGTGCACCATGGTTGCACCTACTGGGTATTCATATTTTGTGCATAGTTATTGCACTTAAGATATGCTTTATACACCGTTGTGTTGATTTATGATTTGTACACAGTTATTGCACTTGATATCGTTTTGTGCCTTGGCTGCACATGTTTATGATTTCATGGATTTCGTATAGTTGGGTTCATTTTGTGCATATGGTACGCACCCGATTTGGTTATTTGCACTCGATATAGTTCACATATGCCTGCAGTGCATTGATACGTATTTTGTGCACCACGGTTGCACCTGACTTCGTTTTGATGTCATTCGAGACATTGATTTTGATTTCATGCCTATGTTATGCATGTGATTTGACTTATGCTTCGGCATAGTTTTCTTGCAGTTTTAGTATTTTGATTGGCTTTGTGCACGCTGATGCACATGGTTGTGAGATTATATACTACGGTATACCTGATTTGGATTTGGATTGAAATGTGTTGTATACCGTCGATTTCAATTGTGATACTCGATATTTGTTTTGTGCACCTGATTGGATTCTTGCGCATATTTAACGCGCTTGGATTGGATTTTGCGCATGTTCGGCACTTGATATTGGATTTCGTGATTTCCTGCATGTTGGATGCACATAATTTAGATTTTATTCGTGCATGATGGATGCACCAGATTTGGATTTTCGCGCATGTTGGGCGCATGTTACGAAATGCGATTTTGGTGCACACCAGATGCACTAAATCGGAATTCTTTGTGCATATCAGATACACCTGATATTGCTGTCAGGCACACCGTTGCCTCTGACAGGTGTTTCGTGCACACCTGTTGCACTTAGATGTTGTTTCTGTGCACATGTATGGCACATTCATGGATTCTGATTTCCGTACGCGCCAGACGCACGCGGCATTATTATGCACATTTTGGGATTGATTTCTTATGGAGCAGTGAGTTTTTATGATATTTACTAATTGTTTTCGTACTGAGCAGGACTAGTCAGAGGACAGTACCTGGTTATATTTTGTATGCATTGATAGTTATCAAAGCGATTTCCAAAAAAAGGGGGGGAGCTATAGTCTCAGTATTTACCTTAGTGTCTGATATGACACGAAACGTTTAAAACAAGGAAACCCTTCCAAATTTTTTTCAAAACGGCGGGACGTGCATATTAAACAAAAGATATATACATATATGGTTATTTTCTTACAATAGACGTCCACCACTGTGCGGTGTTATGCGCATCGCACATCAATTTAAAGTGGTTTAGCATGCATTTCCTTCAGAGGTTTACATGTACAGTTCGATATAAATGTCATGTTGGTTTTCATATTGGAATTAGACATTGATGTCTTCCCCATGAATCCGATGATTGCGAGATGCTTGACGGAGTTTGATTTTGAGTTATCTGCACATTGTTCATGCGCATGCATTGCGCTACGATGCGTTTTATGTATTGATGATTTCGGAGCCCCGTCGACTAGATCTTTTTATTGAAATATTTTAGAAATTGGGAGAGTTTAAATTTAAATTCGGGGACCGAATTTATTTAAGGGGGGAGATTGTAACATTTCAGAAAAATAAAATATTATTTTTGGGAATTTTTATGATTAAATAATAAATATAATGAATATTTTAATATTTCGGTATAATTAAATACCGATAAATCGGGAAAAATTTGGAAAATTATAGAAATTACAAAAAAGAGGGTGTTTTATTGTATTTAAGAAAATTATGAAATTTTATGATTAATTATACACTATTTTAATGCTAATCGCGATTAAATATCGCTAATCGTGCTTTAAGCGCATTTTGTGCACATGACATGCACATGTCTTTTTTTAACACTTGTTACATTTTTATCATGGTTTTCCTTCATGATCATTTCATTTTGGGTTTTAAAATGAAAGAATAGAAAAGAAAAGAAAAGAGAAAGGAAAACATTATAATATGAAGCATGGACATGAGAGAGAGAGAGAGGTGAGGGGTCAACATGATCATGGCTCATTGTCTTCATCACCTTCATCATTCATTCTTCTCCCTCTCCTCAAACATGGCAGCACCCCTTTCCCTCCTCCACTACAACCCCCAAAACATCATCAAATCTTCATCCAAACTCCATCCCCACTTCACAAAAAATGTGCACAAGCCCTTTAGCAACACTTTGGACCAAGAAAGCAAGGATTTTGGACACTTGGGGCAACTCAAGAAAATTATTGAGTTGCCAAATGAGGTAATTTCTGCACCATTAGCATTGTATTTCTATTACTTTAGCACCTATGAAAGTTTCGAAGTGTTTGGATGCGGTTTTGTGAGCTTTGAAAAATTCAAGAAAAGGATTAGGATTTGAATTGAATCCTAGGGTTTAATTGAGGCTTAAGATTGACCTTAAACCCCTATGGTGATTGATTTAAGACCTAAACCAGAGACTTAAGCCCCAATTAGCGAACTTAGAAATCCCCGATATCCGTATTTTGTAAGAATTGTGTAGGGAAATTGGAATCTGCTAACACTCGGGACCTGGAAAATTATTTAGCGATTACAGTGATACATGCAGGCAACCTAGGACCCCCCACTGAAACCCTAGTCCCTAAGCCCTCACCATGGCCGCAAAAATATTCCCTTTGGCCGCAATTTGCGGCCATGATGCATTTTGGTTCGTGTTTGTTCTATAGCTCCATCTCTAGTAAACTAGACCCTTTACATATACAAAATTGGCTAATTTCATATAGGGTAAAATCTGGAGCATATTTCCAACTTTCTAATTTCGTTTTGCGACTTTTAATGATTTGGAATTTGGTATTTGATATTGTGTTTCCATCATGTGGCGTTTGAACGTCAACGACTAGGGTTACTGATCGTGTTTTGCATGCTTGGGCCATAGGTTTTGACCTATGAACGTTACGCGTGCTGATTTGGTTTTCGTGCGCGATTTCTATTTACGATGTCATGTGATATACATGTAGGTACCCCATGTGGACTTCGAGACGACAAGGATGAGCGTGGCAACATCGACATCGGCAAGAAAGAGCAAGTGAGTAGATATATATCTATGGGGAAGTCGGGTTGATCGCGTATAGCACCCCGCGGTTTCGTAATAGAAAGAAAATGCGTTATATCTATATTATATATATACATATACGGATGTGATATGGAATGACTTTGGATTAGTATAGTGTACTTGTAAGTTAGTGTTTAGTCGCGAACCTTAGGGTAGTGATTTGCATACACGTACACACACACACACACATACATTCATTATTTTTATCTGTGCGTATATGGGGATATGTATATATATACACACACATGGGTATGGGACTGTGTGTGTGTGTGTGTGTGTGTGTGTGTGTGTGTGTATATATACATGGATTATGAGGATAGTACTTGGAATTGGAGATGAGTCGATTGAGATTGAGATTGGTGATATGACGTGGTTCGTATTATGAGATACGACACGATGTTTAGCGGGTCCTTTTGGCGTGGTGTTTTCATACACACGCATGCATATACATAGATGGTATCAGATTGTACTAGACGTAGATCAGTACCCCCAGATCATGATATATGATAAAGAGGATACCAGATAAACAAATGAGATAAATGTGATATTTGACCCGTACCCAGATTTGGGATGCCGTACGACGGATTTACCATACGAGCTTTATATTGATGATAGATCCGCATTCTTGACTCGAGCATGTCATACTATATAGGGTATCATATGGGATACTATTGAGGCGGGATCACCGACTATTATATGTTATATATCGACCCAGATTTAAGTGGTTTCCTTACCCTTCGATTAGCCCTGTAGTTTACGTATAGATGTTAGATGTTAGACTAGACTCGAGTCATACCTATTTCAAAACTAACGAATCGTGAGTATTTTAAAGACATGCCAAGGAATTCTATGGATATTTTCAAAAGACGCATCTTTTCTTAAAAACACCGTAGCCCTTATTTTTTTTTCTAAAACCCACGATTCGTGTTATTTCAAATTGAAAAACTGTATGACATATATATTGATGTATATTCTTCGCTGTTGTGTTTAGTATTCATTTTCCGCATATTATTGTTGTTCGCATCATATTTGCATGCCTATATTGTGATTTCATATGCCATTAATGTGACCATGCCGTTTGGACACTAGCACAATTAGCGATGATGCGTATGCTCCACGTACACTTGCTTGCCGGCTCACACACATCATCATTGGTAATTGCCATGTCACGTACACTTTAGTGAATATAATTTCATTAACATAGCCTGCTAGCTGATAGTTGCAATATATTATCGCTTTCATACGCTAGTTTAACTATTGCACTCATTGCATGATATCAGATGCATTATATATTCATTGGTTATGCAGTAATTTGGGGTTTTATGTCGATATTCACTGTTTACTTAATCTTGATTTATGGATTTCGGATTTTCATGAGATTTCGGGATTTGGAGGAAAACCGCAAGAATATATATAAACTTCTCTCTCTCTCTTTTTTTAAAATGCAAGTTGCGGTTTTCTCGTGATGTATGAGTCGTCCACCATGAGTTTTCATGATAGCTGTTGGATTTCGAGACCCGATTCGAGGAACCGGATGAACCGTCTGTGGGTACATGGTGGACCCGGTATGGTACGCCGGGGCAAAAAGCTCGAGTTGCAGTCGATGAGCCCGGCAGGGGCAGACTGCCTACCGATGATTGTTTGGCGCGGTGGATATCCGGAGGATACCGTCCGTCGTCGTGTGATTTGATGATATGGGCCGATCCGGACTGACGAAACCCGAGGTATTGAGACACTGTGATATTGAGATATTGGGATTTTTGTTTTGTGTCGATGCTAGACACTGATTATGTTGATTTCATTGATGATACCTCGTTTTATATGAACAGAAATTTCACCGGAACAAGAAAACAGTTTCTTCATTTACATGTATTCTGTTTTCATTACATTACATTCTTACCTCATACGCATAATATATTGCTACCTGAGGCACTGACACGAGTACATGGGATTACATTTATGTATAGCTGGTTACCCTTGCCACCTTTTCATGCTTCAGACTTTATCATTTTCAGGTTATATATATTTGATTGTAGGATTGAGTCATACATACGATTTCTGCTCGGTGATGTTTTCTACTCACGAGTTGGCAACTCACCCCCGTTGTGCCACAGTTTCTTGCAGGTTTTGCTGTACAGGTTCATTGCGGCTTTGCTGGCACGCTGCTTCCTTCCGGATGATTGCTTTGGTAGGTGGGTTCACTTGCATCGTGACCACCATTGTACTTATTTATTTTCAGTTGTATCTAGTAAAATTCCATCAACCAGACATGTATATTTATTTCAGACGTAGAGACCAGTTGTATATTATTTCGACCTTAGAGTCACGCGTTGTATTATTATGGGTTTCATGTTGTCTTTGAGTTTCCTTTCTGTTTTGATCCTCGCCCTTCGGCGTTGTATATTATATTGCTTGCGCGGTTGTGACCGTCTATTGACGAAGGGCTAGCTCCCGCTTGGGGATGCCTTTTATCATTATATATGCATTTATCATGTTGTACCCCGTTCGGGGCCGGTATTTACAAAGGAAAGTCTGCCGATATTTTCAGAAAAGACTTGATATTTTAAAAACGCATATTTGGCTTATTTTAACAAAACACTTTCTTTAAAAATGGTTTAGATTTCTGGGTTTTGGCTTACTTGAATTAGATGGGGTCCTATAGACTTCATATGATTCAAGTGCCAGTCACGTTCCTTTTCGGGTCGTGACAAATTTGGTATCAGAGCGCTTGGTTAACCTTGGTTCGAGCCTATGTTTGACTATGCGAAGCCTAGGGCGTTTTTATATATACGGAATCTAGGCTTGACCTTACGGAACATAGACTTAGTCAAGGGGGTATTAGACCCGAACTTTCGTCGTGTAGATTGACCTTGGTTGATGGAGTAGGTGACATCAGTAGAGTGACGTACCGTGTGAATGTTCAGCGGCATATTTACGATACGCTACTCCGCTTAAGAAGCCTTCTGATGTACATTTTCTTGCACAGCATTATATTCATTCATGATCTATCCTCATCAATATCGGTTTATGGTTTTGCTACCACGATTACACGGGCAGAGAGAGCTACGGCTAGAGTTGCGGTCAGCACGAGCTCGTCACGAACGAGGACTGACCAGGGCATGATTCCAGGGACACACGCATGCATATACATAGATGGTATCAGATTGTACTAGACGTAGATCAGTACCCCCAGATCATGATATATGATAAAGAGGATACCAGATAAACAAATGAGATAAATGTGATATTTGACCCGTACCTAGATTTGGGAGGCCGTACGACGGATTTACCGTACGAGCTTTATATTGATGATAGATCCGCACTCTTGACTCGAGGATGTCATACTATATAGGGTATCGTATGGGATACTATTGAGGCGGGATCACCGACTATTATATATTATATATCGACTCAGATTTAGGTGGTTTCCTTACCCTTCGATTAGCCCTGTAGTTTACGTATAGATATTAGATGTTAGACTAGACTCGAGTCATACCTATTTTAAAACTAACGAATCGTGAGTATTTTAAAGACAGGCCAAGGGGTTCTACGGATATTTTCAAAAGACGTATATTTTCTTAAAAACACCGTAGCCCTTATTTTTTTTCTAAAACCCATGATTCGTGTTTTTTCACATGGCAAAACTGTATGACATATATATATTTAGTTGTATGTATGCCCTAGAGGCCAGTATTGTACAGATGATGTATATTATATTGGATGCTTGGACATATATAGAGAGGACTTTCTTGCTCGATATGATAGTATGCTATCTGGTTGCTCTTTATTTTAACATGTATACTTGTCTCTTAATACTGTCTTGTAGTTACATGTTGGTAAAGCCCTTAGGATGTGTACTTGACTACCAGAACTATGATGCAGATCATACTAGTGGGTCCATGGTAGTCCATAAGTACATCCTTTAATGTTTCTAGTCGTATGTGTATCGAAACAGGGCATCGATATACCAGAGTAGACTAGCGTATACGCTTCTCGACCCATGAGATGGGCGATGGATGATCCCATATCCATTGGTGATTGACATCAGAGATGGTATACGGGTGCTCAGTGGAGACTGGGTACACTGGACGGACTCGCCGAGAACTCCCAGATGGTATTATACCTCACGTCAGATGGCAGTTCTCTGGTGACACTTATGCAGGTTAGTCTGTAAACCCGAGATCGTCATAGAGTCTTGTGTGATTCCCACTGTGCTTTGATTTCCACCTTACCACGTCCAAGAGGGCGTGCAAAACGGTGATTTTTGGGTACAGTCCCGAGTCACATGGAGACAATGAGCGATAGGAGGGGTTTCGTCTCACCCGGTATTGGGGGTTGATGTTGCGCTGTGCTCGATTGGCCATAACAGGGAAGTCCCTGGCCAGGGCTGATTTAGAGATTTACTGGTAAGTGTTACCGGTAGTTTCTCGACCCGTTATGAGCCTCACATCGGCACGACTTATTTGTTATTAGGGTCGGACGTTTACCACCCCTAGACTTGATATGCGACATATCAGACGAGGAGACCGGACTATACGGGAGGTGTTACCGTTAGGCTTTTACAGGAGTTGGAGCGGGCTTGCTTGCTAATCTTCTGATTACTCAATACCTGGGTAGCCGTTACGTCCAGCTAGTACCGCTGACGGCTTGTGGGTGATTGATGTGATCATCAGCTACTGCCGGCGTATTGACGAGTCTTTAGAGTCCTACATAGAGGTTTTACTGGCTCAGGCAAAACGAAATAGGAGCACGTATGTGATATGTGCGGGACCGAGAATAATGCGTGTATGTGATACCGTATTCTATTCTCGCGACTTTTTGTATCGGTCGGTTATATGAGATATAGCCGGGTTATCAAATCAAGTGTTGATTCGATAAGTCGATACATTGGATGTTAGTCGGTTATATATGAGATGACCGGATTATTAAGTCAAGTGTTGATTTAATAATTTAGTGTATAATTGTATATATTATATACTAATTTACATTAACTAACATTTGTTCACTTAAGGATTTTTCTCACATGTGCACAACTTTAATATATATGTGATATATATTAAAATGTGTTTTCTTTATGTATCATGGTTGTTGATACACATAACATGGGTGTGCAAGACATACACCATTCTATTTTAAATGGTGGTTAATAATTATTTAAGGTAATTAAAAATTAGTGGACCTTTTGTCATAAGCATGAAGCTTGTAGAAGCTTGTGGATGCTTTGACAAAGTCCACTAACTTTGTTTTACTTTAGATTTTTATTAACCTAACCATTCAGGATTAGCCATGGTAATGTCTCTACATGAGTTAGTATATGATACTCACTCACCATGGTCAGCTCACTTACTTGATCATTATCCTCATCTTTTCTTTTATTCATCTTCTTCTTCTTCTTCTTTGAGCAAAAGCAAAGCATGCTAGGCTTTCAAAAAGAGAGTGAAAGATTGTGAGAAATAAAATTCTAAAGAGAACTCACTTCCTATTTCTCCATCCTCTTCTAGACTAGCACTTCAGTATAGGGTGTTTGCTTCACTAATTCTCTAGTTAGTGAAGTAGTAGCTTGAGTTGATATTCCCTCGACGTAGATCATCTTCGGCCTCGAAGACTTCAAGCAAGGACGCTTCTTTCGCCTCGTGAAGCTATGCAAGAGCCCGGGAGAACCATGATCGCAGCGAGGGGACTACAACAAGGAGCTTTATAAGTGAAGGACCGATCTACAAAGTTTGTATTTCGTATTCACTTAGTGGTAAATGTAATTTACTTGCATGTGTAACCCTAATTATCTAGCAAAGATCTTGTTTAGGGTTATTCGGCACGGCTAAAATGTTAAACGGGCATGGTTGATGCCTTGTAGAACCTTATTAGAGTGTCTAGTAACCCTACAGTGGTATTAGAGCCTAGCTCGAGCATTAGGCGACGTGTATACGAAGTTAAAACTCCGAACGAACTCCGAAACCTCAGAATCAACCCTTCTCTGGTCATTTTTTAAAACTGTGATTTTTTCTGAATTAAAAATACCTAAAAAATTCAGCAGGTAATTTTAAGCATTACAGTGCAAAATGAGCACCTAATCCGTACGGACCGCCGCGGAACCGCGGCTATACCTCTCTTTGGCCGCGGATCCGCGGCCGTACTGTAGCAATGGTCTTTTGTTTTTGTACAGTAATATTTATTTCTGTTAGTGCTATTTTCTGGGTATTTTTTTATCTGACTAAAGTGTTGAGTAATCTAGGGTTTATTTTGTATTCGTTGATTCGATCAGAAAATTTAATTTCGTTATGTTTTCCGGATATTTAGAAACTGTTAAAATGTTCGAACGGATATCATTAACTCATTTTTTCCCGGCACGAAAAACTTTCAAGTGTTGAATTTTTCTTGAGTTTAAATCTTTCGGAAAAACGTGCATGTAACGCGATGGACCCTCTAGAAGAACACAAACCTTAACTCGATTATGTGACTGTCTGAACCGCTTCTAAACCTTAGGGTTTGGGGCGGTACGGCGTGCCACATATGAGGCGTTGGCTTGACCCTTCTACGGCTGGACCGTTGGTACTGTGACGTATTCTGGAATTTTTGAACTCCGCTCAAGTGTTGAGCTATTTAGGAAATCTTGGGCATTTGATTATTTTATCGGAAAGTTTAATACTGTCTATTTATCTGGAATGTGATACAATATCTGGAATTTATATAGTTAGGCATGAAATGCGAAGTATGTGATATTACAGATTTACGATGTCTAAAGAGATTGTGGATTCCTAATGTTGTAGTTTTACACTTTCTTTTCTGCGACCATAAGTGTAATATGTGATATCGCCGGTTTCGTTACTATATGTCAACGACAATTGGGATGCGCATATTTACTTACGTTGATGACATGTGATGTTATGTGTTGCTGAATATGTTATATTGGATCGTCGCGTTTCTGAATAGCCAGGGGTTTTATGTGAGATGAGGGTTTTTATTTTCATTCATGTAAAATTAAATGTATGTAGTATTCTTTTATTGGGACACTTCCGGGATGAGGTTGATGTCACCATTTGTATATTATTTACTTTTCCGCACTATGATAGACCCAAGGAGGAGAGCACAAGTAACCGAGTTCTAGAGTCCAGTGGGAGACCAACTCGAGGAGTCGAGTCCCGGTCTCCTAACTCTAGAATTGGTAGGGTTGCTTGCCGCTCTCGTAGGGGTCTAGGGGTGTGAGATTGGCTATTCATCGCGACCGTGGAATCCGTGTTTTATAGAGGCTCAAAATAAAACACGGACGTCCTAGTATATACAATGTTTCATATGTTTCTTCTGCTGCGAAATCTGTGATGTGATCATTTGATATGTTGTGATAAATACTGTATATAGTATATATGATATATTAGATAGACGTTACTTATGTTTTACACCCGTGCTAGCCCTGCCCCGCTCTGCCGTTAGTTACCTAACCTAACGGTGCACGAGGGGACATCGAGACGAATGCGGATGGCATAAGTGTACGTCGTATTTATTTGTGATGTTTAGGTAACTTAAATGATGGGACTTCATTAATGTGATTAATGAAAGAAAAGAAACCTAAAAGATGTTGTAGAATCAAATTTTCAAAAAGGGTAGCTACAGTTTTTGCTTTGCATAGCGATATATATGATATATCCTGCACCTTATTCTATGAGGAAAGAGCCGAGATCCCTTCACAGGGAGTGACATCTTTAGCAAAACTGGTAGATGCTACAACATTCGGTTTGTTTTTTGATTGCTTTTAGAGTTTTGCTTTGCATAGTGATATATATGATATGTCCTGCACCTTATTCGATGAGGAAAGAGCCGAGATCCCTTCACCGGGAGTGACCTCTTTAGCAAAACTAATAAAAGTCTCAAAATCACTCCATTTCAAAATTCACTCTATTCTACAACGATATCAAGTTCATTACGCAATAGGTTTTCAGAAAAACCTGTCGTAGCCTTCCGTCATTTCAGATAGGAATTGTTTAGTATTCGTGCTGCGTTTGTTGGCCTTTGTCAAGGCGTAGTGTGCGGTAGCTGAATGGTGCTTATCTGCTTATGCATATGATGCAGATTGTTTTGGGGTAGTCGTACGACCTTGTTGGCCTTTGTCAAGGGTCGTGCGGGTGGGTTTGATTTAATCAAGAAATGACGTGTTGAACTTGACTAGCATCCTATGCTTTGTTGGCCTTTGTCAAGGTCATAGGGGTTAGGGGCAAAATATTATCGGGAATTTCAAGTGTTGAAATTTGCAATGAGATTGCATACCTTCTATGAGATAGTTGGATCCCGATACCCACTGCAGTAATTGTTACTCCTGGGAGAGTTTTACACAGGACAATTAGCCGACCAAGTAGGTGTCTAGAAAGGTGTCAATAGGGTTACGCCTCTGGGAAAACGAGGTTTACTTTAATTAGGTCCGTGCGAAAGCACGGGGAACCTCCCTCAAAGTACCGACACTGGCCTGGCTGAAAGATTGGCGAAATTGTAGAGTGTAATTAATCCCGGCTAGTCTTTCCTTTTAGGGTATGAAGGAAGATTTGATAAAAACAGTGGGAGCCATCCTGATTCGATAAAATAATAACCAATCTGATCTTGCAAGAGCGTACGCTAAAGTGTTTTTCTTCTCTCTCTCTCCAGGTAGCGACCATATCATGCCTTAATCAAGATAATAATATGGATGTATTGACCGAACCCGCATGTTATACTGTGCTGGGGAACGTTGGTTCTGTTCTTTCTTATAAGAGTTATAGGAATGAACAGGATATAGGGGAATACCAGGATTCCCATGCCACCAAAATGAAGAAAGTACATGTTGATGCATTTTCTTCGGGTGTGTTCGTTACAGAGAACTGTTTCTCAGTTCACTCTACGTCCTGGGTATTAGATACCGGATCGGGATCCTATATATGTAATATGTTACATGGGCTACATAAAGGTAGGGAACTGGGAGAGGGTGATCATTCCATAAGAGTAGGGAATGGTGCAAATGTTGCAGCCAAAGCAGTTGGCGAATATCACCTTGTGTTACCAAATGGTAATACATTGATTCTGAACGAATGCTATTACATTCCGACCCTGATATGCAATCTTATATCAGTTTCTTTATTGAGCAAAGAAGGATATAATTTTGTAGTACAGGATGATGTTGTGAACATATTCCTGAATCAAAAGTTGATTGGATCAGGTTTGTAATTTAATGGTATATACGTTCTCAATCAAACTACAGTCCTTAATATACAAAACACACACAAGAGGAAGAGTTCAGAAATGAACGAATCCTTCTTGTGGCATTGTAGACTTGGTCATATAAATGCGACACGGCTAGCTAAGTTGCATAAGGATGGATATTTGAAACCGTTCGAATTTTCATCTTATGACACTTGCCAGTCATGTCTCAAAGGCAAGATGACCAAAAATCCGTTTACGGGACACGGAGAAAGAGTTACTGAACTCTTGGGACTGATACATAGCGATGTATGCGGTCCCATGTCTATACATGCCAGGGATGGTTCTTCGTACTTCATTACATTCACTGACGATCTCTCTAGATTCGGGTATGTGTTCCTGATGAAACACAAATCAGAAGCTTTTGAGAAATTTAGAGAATATAAACAAGAAGTCGAGAACCAAACCGGGAAAAGTATTAAAATCCTTCGATCTGATCGAGGAGGTGAATACTTGAGCAATGAATTCCTGGACTTCCTAAAAGAGAATGGGATTCTCTCTCAGCTAACTCCTCCATATACACCACAGCACAATGGTATATCAGAACGGAGGAATCGCACCCTATTAGATATGGTGCGCTCTATGATGAGCACAGCTGAGGTACCTATTTTCTTCTAGGGGTATGCGCTGGAAACAGCAACATACTTATTGAATCAAGTTCCATCTAAATCTGTACCTACCACACCATATGAGATATGGAGTGGAAAGAGACCATGTCTTAAACGAGTTAAGATATGGGGTTGTCCGGCCTATGTCAAAAGGCAAAATCCGGACAAACTCGAGGCACGGTCAGTTCTATGCAAGTTTGTGGGATATCCCAAACATTCACATGGATATCTTTTCTACCATAGCGAGGAACATAAGGTGTTAGTTCCTCGACATGCCACCTTTTTAGAAAAGGAATTTCTTACAAAAGAAATTAGTGGCAATGAGATAGAACTGGAAGAAATTCCGGCTACACAAACTCAAACTGAAGATTTAGTGGAACCAGAGGATTCGGTAGTACCTGATGATCCCTAGCCACTCCGCCGATCTAGTAGGGTTCCTCACCCACCTCAGAGATACTACGGTTTTCTCATGGATGGTGGGAGCGAGGATTGCATTATGGTTGATGCTGACCCAACTAGCTTCGAGCAGGCCATCACGAGTGGGGACTCAGTGAAATGGCTGGATGCAATGCAGTCCGAGATGGAATCCATGTACACCAACAAAGTATGGACTTTGGAAGATGCTCCTGAAGAGGTAAAAACCCATTGGGAGCAAGTGGATCTTCAAGAAAAAACTTGGTGTAGATGGGAAAGTGGAGACTTTCAAAGCTAGACTTGTTGCAAAGGGTTTTCGTCAAAGACCAGGTGTGGACTATGACGAAACCTTTTCTCCAGTAGCTATGCTTAAATTTATACGGATCATGCTTGCCATCGCTGCATATCATGACTACGAAATCTGGCAAATGGATGTTAAGACCGCCTTTCTAAACGGTGATTTAGAAGACAGCGTGTACATGACTCAGCCAGAGGGCTTCGTAGCTAGTGGGAGCAGCGGGAAGGTGTGGAAGCTGCTTAAATCCATTTATGGATTAAAGCAAGCATCACGGAGTTGGAACATCTGCTTTGACGTCGTTATCAAAGAGTTTGATTTCGTCAAAAACGTAGATGAACCTTGTATCTACAAGAAGGTGGCAGAGAGTAAGGTTGTCTTCCTCGTATTGTACGTGGACGACATACTCTTGATAGGAAATGACATTCCTATGCTGCAATCGGTCAAGCTCTTCTTATTCTCAATGAAAGATCTATGCGATGCCTCCTGCATACTGGGAATTATGATCTATATAGATAGATCTAAAAGGAAATTGGGATTGTCCCAATCTAGGTACATTGACACCATACTAAAGAGGTTTAGTATGGAAGAATCCAAGCGTGGGAACTTACCCACGATCTCTGGACTCACTCTCTCCAAAGAGATGTCTCCCAAGACTGATTTGGAGAGAGCTCGCATGCAAGGGATACCCTATGCTTCGGCTGTAGGCTCTATCATGTACGCGATGCTATGTACCAGACCCGATGTAGCACACTCACTAAGTGTAGTGAGTAGGTTTCAAGCTGATCCTGGAGAGAGTCACTGGACAGCTGTGAAGAGCATTCTCAACTACTTGCGAAGGACTAAAGAGATGCTCTTGGTGTATGGTAACGGAGAACTCCAAGTGGAGCCCTATACCGATAAAAGCTTCCAGAGTGATAAGGACGACTCTAAGTCGCACTCGGGATTTGTCTTTACCCTTTACGGAGGGGCGGTTAGCTGGAAGAGTTCCAAGCAGGAAACCGTGGCAGACTCAACGATGGAGGCTGAATATATCGCTGCCAACGATGCTGCCAAAGAGGCTGTCTGGATCAAGAAGTTCATTATTGAACTTGGAGTAGTTCCATCCATTGAGCATCCAATACCTTTGTATTGTGATAACAATGGAGCGGTGGCTTTGGCCAAGGAACCCAGGTCCCATCAGCGATCCAGGCATATTCTAAGGCGGTATCACCTGATCCGGGAGATATTAGATCGCCGGGAGATCGAGGTCAGGAGGGTTGACACGAAGAACAATACTGCGGATCCACTCACGAAGGTCATTCCCCAGATACAGTTTGAGAGACTCTTCGGGATGCTTGGTATGCGATACTACAGCAGCTGGCCCTAGTGCAAGTGGGAGATTGTTAGTTGTATGTATACCCTAGAGGCCAGTATTGTACAGATGATGTATATTATATTGGATGCTTGGACATATATAGAGAGGACTTTCTTGCTCGATATGATAGTATGCTATCTGGTTCCTCTTTATCTTAACATGTATACTTGTCTCGTAATACTGTCTTATAGTTACATGTTGGTAAAGCCTTTAGGATGTGTACTTGACTACCAGGACTATGATGCAGATCATACTAGTGGGGCCATGGTAGTCCATAAGTACATCCTTTAATGTTCCTAGTCGTAGGTTTATTGAGACAGGGCATCGATATACCAGAGTAGACTAGCGTATACGCTTCTCGACCCAAGAGATGGGCGATGGATGATCCAATATCCATGGGTGTTTGACATCAGAGATGGTATACGGGTGCTCAACGGAGACTGGGTACACTGGACGGACTCGCCGAGAACTCCCATATAGTATTATACCTCACGTCAGATGGCAGTTCTCTGGTGACACTTGTGCAGGTTAGTCTGTAGACCCGAGATCGTCATAGAGTCTTGTGTGATTCCCACTGTGCTTTGATTTCCACCTTACCACGTCCAAGAGGGCGTGCAAAACGGTGGTTTTTGGGTACAGTCCCGAGTCACATGGAGACAATGAGCGATAGGAGGGGTTTCGTCTCTCCCGGTATTGGGGGTTGATGTTGCGCTGTGCTCGATTGGCCATAACAGGGAAGTCCCTGGCCAAGGCTGATTTAGAGATTTACTGGTAAGTGTTACCGGTAGTTTCTCGACCCGTTATGAGCCTCACATCGGCATGACTTATCGGTTATTGGGGTCTGACGTTTACCACCCCTAGACTTGATATGCGACATATCAGACGAGGAGACCGGACTATACGGGAGGTGTTACCGTTAGGCTTTTACAGGAGTTAGAGCGGGCTTGCTTGCTGATCTTCTGCTCACTCAATACCCAGGTAGCCATTACGTCCAGCTAGTACCGCTGATGGCTTATGGGTGCTTGATGTGATCATCACCTACTGTCGGCGTATTGACAAGTCTTTAGAGTCCTACATAGAGGTTTTACTGTCTCAGGAAAAACGAAATAGGAGCACGTATGTGATATGTGCGGGACCGAGAATAATGCGTGTATGTGATACCGTATTCTATTCTCGCGACTTTTTGTATCGGTCGGTTATATGAAATATAGCCGGGTTATCGAATCAAGTGTTGATTCGATAATCGATACATTAGATGTTAGTCGGTTATATATAATATGACCGGATTATTAAGTCAAGTGTTGATTTAATAATTTAGTGTATAATTGTATATTATATACTAATTTACATTAACTAACATTTGTTCGCTTAAGGATTTTTCTCACATGTGCACAACTTTAATATATATGTGATATATATTAAAATGTGTTTTCTTTATGTATCATGGTTGTTGATACACATAACATGGGTGTGCAAGACATACACCATTCTATTTTAAATGGTGGTTAATAATTATTTAAGGTAATTAAAAATTAGTGGACCTTTTGTCACAAGCATGAAGCTTGTAGAAGCTTGTGGATGCTTTGACAAAGTCCACTAACTTTATTTTACTTTAGATTTTTATTAACCTAACCATTTAGGATTAGTCATGGTAATGTCTCTACATGAGTTAGTATATGATACTCTGTCACGACCCAAATTTCGGCCCGTGAACGGCACTTAACCACGTAACGTCTACAGGCGTAACGCGACTAAGTAAGCCAAAACCCAGAAATCAAAACCCTTTTAAATATAGAGTGTTTAAGACATTTTTATAGAAGCATTTGTAAAATGTTTAGAAAACTTTAACTAATTTAGTAGAAATCCTTTTTAAGTTCAAGTGTTATTTAATAGTTTGGCAACATTTCTTTTATAAAAGTTTGTCCCGGAAATCGGAAAAAGGCAAGGTGTAGTAGAAGTAACATGTGAAATGAATAGAGCATCACAATATGATATACGACGCCGTAGCGAAGAATGAGCAGTAAAGCAAAGACAAATATCATAAAAGATAAGACTGCATAAATAAAGTCGGCTCACAGCGAGCTCGACACCAGAGTAAAAAATAACATACATCGCCCTCAGAACTGTCTCTAAGTCAATACATGAAGGTAAATGGAGAATACTAGATACATCAATATACAACTGAAAGGTAAACAGATACCGTACAAAACCCACCTAATAGCAAATGGGCTAACACGCCTCAGTAATGGTATCTGTGTCAAAAGATGCGGTAAACAGCCAGCCGCGACTACTCTAAAGGGCAACCTGCAAGCACTGTGGCACAACGGGGGTGAGTTGCCAACTCGTGAATAGTAGATAACAAATAAAGGTAATCGCGAGTATGCACGTGCTGCGATACACAGAAACGTGTGTGTACGAGTCTAAAACTTAACCCGACACGGCGCGATACGCTGAATCACAGAACCCACTCGCGTATCGCGCGTATCGCGCAAACTAAAATTACCAGAAAACGACATACTGCCCCAGATTTTACCCAGGCGTTGTCATCCACATCGGCCCTCAAATCCTGTGAATCTCATAAAATCGTGAGTGCCCAACATCGGCACTCGAAATATCATAAAATCATCCGTGTCCAGCAATGACACGGAAATCCTCCAGTATCGGGCGTCCGTCCATCGGACCTGCCCACGGGCTCTGTTTGCGGAATCGGCCCTCGGCCCAGGCAGTACGCGTCGTCCCATATCCATCTATCGACTCTGGTCGGTATCCTCCGGATAATCACCAGGTCTAACCAATCACCAGTATGTAGTAGTCCCTCCGCCGGGCTCACCGTCTAACAACACGAGTCTTCTCGCCCCGGGGTACCGTACCGGGTCCACCATGTACCCGCAATCGGTGCCTATCTCTCCTCGAATCGGGTATACTCATACAAGCCCTCTGGAACCGAGAAAACTCATGGTGGACGTACTGAAATATCATATCAAGGGAAACCGGGTTTTTTAAACAGTGCGTATTTTCTTAAAATAATACTCCGGTTCCCAAATCCCGAAATCACATAAATCAAATCCAATGCGTAAATCCATGCAATGTGTCGTATGACACCACGAGTAAAAGAAAGGGAGAACCGCTCTTTTTTAAAAGATCCAGTTTTGAAAATATCGTTTGCGGTCCCTTAGTTTTAAATCAATTCAATATCATCCGTGTATGTAACATATGAATGTGGGTATAGGTATGGATGTGCGAATGGATAAGTACGCAAAGTGAATATAGCAATGTACATGTGCACTAATGTAGACATATGATGTATATGTGCCCAAGTATGAACATATGTGATGTATATGGCACCAGTATAGATATGTGATGTATATGTGCCCAAGTATGAATATATGTGATGTATGTGGCACAAGTATGGATATGTGATGTATATGTGCCCAAGTATGAATATATGTGATGTATGTAGCACAAGTATGGATATGTGATGTATATGTGCCCAAGTATGAATATATGTGATGTATATGATATGAATATACATGTGATAGTATGCGGCAAATCATGACAACGTCAAATAAGCAAAATCAATATGATATGCGGTTTATAGCAATCCTATAATGTGAGTGTCATGGCAATCACTAACGGTGTGAGTGTAGCATATAAATCGTGCTCGTGCAACTTGGACCGTTAGTGACAGTGCAGTCTTCTATACTACCAGTATATCTATATGGACACTCATGACTACAAATCCTATTACGCCCTAACGCTTAACGCCATACGGGCGATTTCCCCGTTGATATTAAATCTACTCACCTGGTCGCGTACTAAGTATAGCCGACCACCTGCTTCCCTTTCCTGGCGACGTCTGACGTACCCGCCTGTGAACCTGGAATTTACACAAGGAATCCAATTATATAACCAAGAATCTCGCAAAACACGATATCGAAACAAAACGAGAAACTCGCGTCGCGAATGAACGCGCGCGTGTCTGTGTGTGAGTGAGAGAGTGAGTGAGTGAGATATGAGAGTGTGAACAAACAAAAGAAATGATAATGCACAAGGTCAAGCCCCCATTTCTCTCTCTCTTGCCACATTAAATGCAAGCATGGGCTTGCCATGATGCACTCTCTCTCCCCCTCTCATTTAATGCAAGCATGGCTTAGCCATGATGCATTCTCTCTCTCTTAAGTCAACCAACATAAAATTTAAATCCCTTTTTATAAAAAAAAACATAACCTTAATTAAAATCATGTTAACTTAATAATGGTCGGGTTAACCTACCATGTTTGTTAAACATGTTTTAACCCAAATTTTAACCCTAGTTTACATGCACAAGTTTGTGCAAGCCTAGGAAAATTCTGGAAAAATATTTATTAAATTTGAAAAATTATTTGAAAACCAATTTGGTAAACTTTTTATTAAAATTCATATATTAAAAAAATAATTAGCCACTAAACACATCCTAGGGTGTTACAATCTTCCCTCCTTAAAGAAATTCGTCCCCGAATTTAAAATATAATACTACGCATACCTTCAAAAAGATGAGAGAACTTCTTCCGCATCTCGCCCTCGGCCTCCCAAGTGATCTCTTCACCATTCGGGCTGCATCAAAGCACCTTCACTGATGGCAAGACCTTCGATCTAAGTTTCTTCACCTGCCGGTCCAATATCACGACTGGCTGCTCGGTGAACGTAAGATCGCGCTCGAGCTGAACGGTCTGATACTGAATCATGTGCGAACGATCATGTAGGTATCTGTGAAGCATCGACATATGGAATACGGGGTGAACATCTGAGAAGTTGGGTGGAAGAGCCAAACGATAAGCTACTGCGCCCATACGCTCGAGGATCTCGAAGGGACCTATGAATATAGGGCTAAGCTTCCCCTTCCGTCCAAATCTCATCACTCCCTTCATCGGAGAGACCCTCAGAAACACGTGATCGCCAACTGCGAACTCTAATCTGCGGCGGCGCCTGTCAGCATACGATCTCTTCCTGCTCTGAGCTGTCCTCATCCTGTCTCGAATCACCTGTATCTTCTCAGTCGTCTCCTGTACGATCTGTGGCCCCAAAATACAGCCCTCGCTGAGCTCTGTCCAACAGACGGACGATCTACATCTCCTCCCATACAAAGCCTTGAAAGGTGCCATCTGAATAGTATCCTGGAAACTATTGTTGTAGGAGAACTCTATCAAGGGTAAATGATGATCCCAGCTACCACCAAAGTCTAAAACGCACGCTCGGAGCATGTCCTCGAGAGTCTGAATAGTCCGCTCTGATTGGCCGTCGGTCTGCGGATGAAATGCTGTGCTGAAACTCAAGCGTGTGCCTAAAGCCCCCTGAAGCCTCTGCCATAGTCGGCTGGTAAATTGGGTGCCTCTGTCGGACACTATACACGTCGGGACTCCATGCAGTCCTACAATCTCGTCGATGTAAATCTGGGCGTACTGAGCAAATCCGAAAGTCGTCTTCACTGGCAGGAAGTGAGCTGCTTATGTCAGACGATCCACGATCACCCAAATGGAGTCATACCCTCGCCTAGTCCTGGATAGACCTACAACGAAATCCATCGAAATCTGTTCCCATTTCCACTCCGGAATGGGTAACGGCTGTAGCTCTCCCGCCGGCCTCTGGTGCTCGGCCTTGACTTGCTGACAAGTCAGGCATCTAGACACAAAATCTGCGATGTACCTCTTCATTCCATCCTACCAGTAAACATATCTCATATCATGGTACATCTTGGTGGAACCGGGATGGACACTGTACACCGATCGATGTGCCTCCTCAAGAATCTCACGCCGCAGTCCCTCAGCATCTGGTACGCACAGTCTAGTCCCAAACCGCAATATCCCCTGATCATTGATCACGAACTCGGAAAATCTACCCTGTCCAATCTGTGCCATGATCTCTGAACATTGGTCATCACTGTGTTGTGCCTCACGTATACAGTCAAGCAACTGTAGGCATTCACGAACATGCGCAAGCTGTCCCCCGATCGGCGTGAACTCAAACTGTACTCGGCTGTCGCATAATATCTGCCAATCTGCCGACGACTGCCTCTGCACTGCACTCAAACAAGATAGACTACCCCCGGGCCTCCTGCTCAAAACATCTGCCACTACATTAGCCTTGCCCGGGTGATACAAGATCTCGCAATCGTAGTCCTTCACTAACTCCATCCATCGGCGCTGTCGGAGATTCAGGTGCCGCTGCTGAAATATATACTTTAAACTCTTGTGATCAGTGAATATCTGGCACGACTCGCCATAGAGGTAATGTCGCCAGATCTTAAGTGCAAAGACCACTGTGGCCATCTCCATATCGTGGGTAGGGTAGTTCTGTTCATGTCTCTTCAACTGCCGCGAAGCATACGCGATCACCCTGTAATGCTGCATCAATACGCACCCTAGCCCCACTCGCGAAGCATCACAATAGGCTGCAAAGCCGCCTGATCCTGAAGGCAACAATAGCACTGGCGCTGTAGTCAAACAAGTCCGTAGCTGCTGGAAACTGTGCTCGCACTCCTCCGTCCAATCGAAAGGAACTCCCTTCCGGGTCAATCCGGTCAAGGGTGCAGCAATGCGGGAGAAATCCTGTACAAATCGCCGGTGGTAGCCAGCCAATCCTAGAAAACTGCGTATCTCAGTAACGGATGTAGGTCTGGGCCAACTCTGAACGGCCTCGATCTTCCTCGGGTCCGCACATATACCACCCCGTGTAATCATGTGACCCAAGAAGTCTACGTTGTCCAGCCAGAACGCGCACTTGGAGAATTTTGCATAAAGCTGGTGCTCCCTCAAGGTCTGCAGTGTGATCCGCAGGTGTTGCTCGTGCTCCTCTCTGCTCCGGGAATACACCAATATATCGTCAATGAACACGATGATGAACAAGTCAAGGTACGGCCTGAATATATGGTTCATCAAATCCATAAACGCTGCTGGGGCGTTGGTGAGTCCGAACGACATCACCAAAAACTCATAATGGCCGTAGCGCGTGCGGAAAGCTGTCCTCGGAATGTTCTCATGTCGAACTCGCAGCTGATGATAGCCTGATCGTAAATCGATCCTCGAAAAATTTCCTGCCCCCTGAAACTGGTCGAACAAGTCGTCGATGCGTGGCAACGGATATCTGTTCCGCACGGTCACCCGGTTCAGCTGGCGGTAGTCGATACACATACGCAAACTGTCGTCCTTCTTCTTAACAAACAGGACCGGAGCACCCCAAGGAGAAACACTGGGTCGAATAAGTCTCTTATCTAGCAAATCTTGCAACTGACCCTTCAACTCACTAAGCTCCGCCGGGGCCATCCGATAAGGCGGTATAGAAATAGGCCCCGTGCCGGGAATCAAATCAATACAGAAGGCAATGTCGCGCTCAGGCGGTAGCCCAGGAAGCTCGTCAGGGAACACATCAGGGAACTCACATACAATCGGAACATGGTCCAACGGAACATCCGTAGCTCTAGTGTCACAAACATAGGCTAGGAATCCCTGACATCCCTTCCTCAACAGCTATCCAGCACGAAGAGAACAAATCAAAATGTGAGGGGTGGCACCACGGTCACCCTGCACAACAAAAGCCGACTCGCCTGGAAAACAAAATCTCACTGTCTTCTCGCGGCAGTCTACAGACGCATAGAACGTGGTTAACCAATCCATGCCCAAAAGAACGTCGAAGTCCAACATCTCAAGAAGGATCAAGTCGACGTGAAGCTCTCTCTCGGCAATACGGACAACGCAGGATCGGAACACGTGCCTAGAAACAAACGACTCTCCCACGGGAGTGGTCACAACAAGCGGCTGATCAAGCAAACCGGACTCTCTACCCAAACTCGGCACAAAATGTATGGATATGTACGAGTGCGTGGATCAGGGATCGAACAATACGTATGCATCAACAGAACATACTTATAGGGTATCTGAGACCACCGCATTTGATGCCTGCGCGTCCTGATGCGTCAACGCGAAAACCCGTGCATGTCCTCCACCTGCAACTGGCGGTCCTCTACTAGCAACTGGCTGCACTCTGCCGGTAGCTGGCTGTCCTCTGCCTCGGCCACCTTGCCCTCTAGGAACAAACCCTCCGCGACCACCGCCTCCCTGTGCATGGGTCTGACGCGGAGCAATTGTGGGTACAACAGGTAACGCCCTCTGGGGTGGAGAAGGTGGAAGTGTGACATGCGGTACGGCTGGCTCCCTCCTGCGTGTCTCGGTACAATCTCTGACGCGGTGACAAAGACTACCACATCCAAAACATCCACGAGACGACTGCTGACCCTCCTGGGGGTATGAGCTAAACATCTGACCTCGCCCCGAATCTCTGCCACCTGTACGACGTCTATCACGGCATCTGAATGGATGTCTCTGAGCTGCTGTATCAGTATGAACCCTCTTCGGCCCTGGAAATACCGAAGTCTCTGCAAGGTGCTCCTCGACTAATAGGGCTGCGTCTTCCGCTGCGGCATAGGTCTCATAATGCTGGGAGCTGATTGCAAGGAATAGCGGGGTAAGCAAGCCCCGGACAAATCTCTTGACTCGCATCTCCTCAGTAGCCACTAGGTATGGAGCATAAACTGATAGCTCGGTGAATAGAACATCGTACTCTGCCACTGTCATCTCTGGCGTCTGGCGAAAGGACTCAAATCTGCGTGCTCGGGCATCCCTAACACTCTGGGGAAGGAAGCGGGCAAGGAACACCGTCACGAACTCTGTCCAGGTCATAGGAGGAAGACCTGCTGCTCTGACCTTCTCAACTGATTCGCACAATTTCTGCGCAAGACCTTCCAGGCGAAAGCTCGCGAACTTGACCCATCTCGCATCTGCGCATCTGAAGGAACGGCATATCCGGGCCATCCTATCAATGAAAGACTGCGGGTCCTCGGCTGCATCTGTGCCTGTGAAGACTGGAGGCTTCAGCCTCATGAACTCTGATAGCGATACTGTAATCACCTCCATGGCTGCAGGGGCAACTGGATGTACGGTCAGTACCATCGCGGTCCCTGTGATTGGTGGGGGTACCTCTGGCCGCTGCGCTCGGAGCGTCTCAACTAGCGATCCTATCATCTGGCGCATCTCCTGCATGCTGGATCCCATCGTCTGGCGCATCTCCTGCATACCAGCCCCTAACGTGGTGATCTGATCTGTCGTAGGAGGAACAGTCTGCTCGGGTACAATGGGTGCACTGCCCGGATCAGTCCTCGTCTCGGACGAGTCAACACGAATCTCGGCCCTCGCGGCCGCTCTCTGCGCCCTAGTAGTCTTTGGCGGCATAGTGGCTGAAAAGGAAAGTAGGATTCGATAAGGATACGGAAATCGAATCGCAAGAATGTATGCAATAATGAAGGAATTTCAACCAATAAGTACTAAGGTTGCTTAGGCGGAGTACCGTGTCGTGAGTATGCCGCGGAACATACGCACGCTATGCCACTCTGCTGCAGCTACCGACTCCATCATACCAGGGTCATCCTACACTCCGAAGGTAAAACCTACGCTTTGATACCAACTTTGTCACGACCCAAAGTTCGGCCCGTGACCGGCACTTAACCACGTAACGTCTACAGGCGTAACGCGACTAAGTAAGCCGAAACCCAGAAATCAAAACCCTTTTAAATATACAGTGTTTAAGACATTTTTATAGAAGCATTTGTAAAATTTTTAGAAAACTTTAATTAATTTAGTAGAAATCCTTTTTAAGTTCAAGTGTTATTTAATAGTTTGGCAACATTTCTTTTATAAAAGTTTGTCCCGGAAATCGAAAAAAGGCAAGGTGTAGTAGAAGTAACATATGAAATGAATAGAGCATCACAATATGATATACGACGCCGTAGCGAAGAATGAGCAGTAAAGCAAAGACAAATATCATAAAAGATAAGACTACATAAATAAAGTCGGCTCACAGCGAGCTCGACACCAGAGTACAAAATAACATATATCGCCTTCACAACTGTCTCTAAGTCAATACATGAAGGTAGATGGAGAATACAAGATACATCAATATACAACTGAAAGGTAAACAAATACCGTACAAAACCCACCTAATAGCAAAAGGGCTAACACGCCTCAGTAATGGTATCTGTGTCAAAAGATGCGGAAAACAGCCAGCCGTGACTACTCCAAAGGGCAACCTGCAAGCACTGTGGCACAACGGGGGTGAGTTGCCAACTCGTGAATAGTAAATAACATATAAAGGTAATCGCGAGTATGCACGTGCTGCAATACACAGAAACGTGTGTGTACGCGTCTAAAACTTAACCCGACACACCGCGATACGCTGAATCATAGAACCCACTCGCGTATCGCGCGTATCGCGCAAACTAAAATTACCAGAAAACGACATACTGCCCCAGATTTTACCCAGGCGCTGTCATCCACATCGGTCCTCAAATCCTATGAATCTCATAAAATCGTGAGTGCCCAACATCGGCACTCGAAATATCATAAAATCAGCCGTGTCCAGCATCGACACGGAAATCCTCCAGTATCGGGCGTCCGTCCATCGGACCTGCCCACGGGCTCCGTTTGCGGAATCGGCCCTCGGCCCTGGCAGTACACGTCGTCCCGTATCCATCTATCGACTCAGGTCGGAATCCTCCGGATAATCACCAGGTCTAACCAATCACCGGTAGGTAGTAGTCCCTCCGCCGGGCTCACCGTCT
Organism: Agapanthus africanus; assembly: GCA_030015575.1. Taxonomy (NCBI): domain Eukaryota; kingdom Viridiplantae; phylum Streptophyta; class Magnoliopsida; order Asparagales; family Amaryllidaceae; genus Agapanthus; species Agapanthus africanus. The sequence continues at coordinate 229,848,264 of CM057344.1, forward strand.
AACAATACGAGTCTTCTCGTCCTGGGGTACCGTACCGGGTCCACCGTGTACCCGCAATCGGTGCCTACCTCTCCTCGAATCGGGTATACTCACACAAGCTCTTTGGAACCGAGAAAACTCATGGTGGACGCACTGAAATATCATATCAAGGGAAACCAGGTTTTTTAAACAGTGCGTATTTTCTTAAAATAATACTCCGGTTCCCAAATCCAGAAATCATATAAATCAAATCCAATGCGTAAATCCATGCAATGTGTCGTATGACACCACGAGTAAAAGAAAGGGAGAACCGCTCTTTTTTAAAAGATCCAGTTTTGAAAATATCGTTTGCGGTCCCTTAGTTTTAAATCAAGTCAATATCATCCATGTATGTAACATATGAATGTGGGTATAGGTATGGATATGCGAATGGATAAGTACGCAAAGTGAATATAGCAATGTACATGTGCACTAATGTAGACATATGATGTATATGTGCCCAAGTATGAACATATGTGATGTATATGGCACCAGTATAGATATGTGATGTATATGTGCCCAAGTATGAATGTATGTGATGTATGTGGCACAAGTATGGATATGTGATGTATATGTGCCCAAGTATGAATATATGTGATGTATGTGGCACAAATATGGATATGTGATGTATATGTGCCCAAGTATGAATATATGTGATGTATATGATATGAATATACATGTGATAGTATGCGGCAAATCATGACAACGTCAAATAAGCAAAATCAATATGATATGCGGTTTATAGCAATCCTATAATGTGAGTGTCATGGCAATCACTAACGGTGTGAGTGTAGCATATAAATCGTGCTCGTGCAACTTGGACCGTTAGTGACAGTGCAGTGTTCTATACTACCAGTATATCTATATGGACACTCATGACTACAAATCCTATTACGCCCTGACGCTTAACGGCATACGGGCGATTTCCCCGTAGATGTTAAATCTACTCACCTGGTCGCGTGCTAAGTATAGCCGACCACCTGCTTCCCTTTCCTGGCGACGTCTGACGTACCCGCCTGTGAACCTGGAATTTACACAAGGAATCCAATTATATAACCAAGAATCTCGCAAAACACGATATCGAAACAAAACGAGAAACTCGCGTCGCGAATCAACGCGCGCGTGTGTGTGTGGGTGAGAGAGTGAGTGAGTGAGATATGAGAGTGTGAACAAACAAAAGAAATGATAATGCACAAGGTCAAGCCCCCATTTCTCTCTCTCTTGCCACATTAAATGCAAGCATGGGCTTGCCATGATGCACTCTCTCTCTCCCTCTCATTTAATGCAAGCATGGTTTAGCCATGATGCATTCTCTCTCTCTTAAGTCAACCAACATAAAATTTAAATCCCTTTTTATAAAAAAAAAACATAACCTTAATTAAAATCATGTTAACTTAATAATGGTGGGGTTAACCTACCATGTTTGTTAAACATGGTTTAACCCAAATTTTAACCCTAGTTTACATGCACAAGTTTGTGCAAGCCTAGGAAAATTCTGGAAAAATATTTATTAAATTTGAAAAATTATTTGAAAACTAATTTGGTAAACTTTTTATTAAAATTCACATATTAAAAAAATAATTAGCCACTAAACACATCCTAGGGTGTTACATACTCACTCACCATGGTTAAGTTACTTACTTGATCATTATCCTCATCTTTTCTTTTGCTCATCTTCTTCTTCTTCTTTGAGCAAAATAAAAGCATGCTAGGGTTTCAAAAAGAGAGTGAAAGATTGTGAGAAATAAAATTCTAAAGAGAATCCACTTTCTATTTCTCCATCCTCTACTAGACTAGCACTTTAGTATAGAGTGTTTGCTTCACTAATTCTCTAGTTAGTGAAGTAGTAGCTTGAGTTGATATTCCCTCGACGTAGATCATCTTCGGCCTCGAAGACTTCAAGCAAGGATGCTTCTTTCGCCTCGTGAAGCCATGCAAGAGCCCGGGAGAACCATGATCGCAACGAAGGGATTACAACATGGAGCTTTAGAAGTGAAGGACCGATCTACTTTCGTATTCACTAAGTGGTAAATGTAATTTACTTGCATGTGTAACCCTAATTATCTAGCAAAGATCTTGTTTAGGGTTATTCGGCACGGCTAAAATGTTAAACGGCCATGGTTGATGCCATGTAGAACCTTATTAGAGTGCCTAGTAACCCTACATATATTGATGTATATTCTTCACTGTTGTGTTTAGTATTCATTTTCTGCATATTATTGCTGTTCGCATCGCATTTGCATGCCTATATTGTGATTTCATATGCCATTAATGAGATCATGTTGTTAGGACACTAGCACAATTAATGATGATGCGTATGCTCCACGTACACTTGCTTGCCGGCTCACACACATCATCATCGGTAATTGCCATGTCATGTACACTTTAGTGAATATTATTTCATTGACATAGCCTGCTAGCTGATAGTTGCAATATGTTATCGCTTTCATACGCTAGTTTAACTATTGCACTCATTGCATGATATCAGATGCATTCATATATTCATTGGTTATGCAGTATTTTGGGGTTTTATGCCGATATTCACTGTTTACTTACTCTTGATTTTTTGATTTTGGATTTTCATGAGATTTTGGGATTTAGGGGAAAAACGCAAGAATATATATAAACTTCTCTCTCTCTCTCTCTCTTTCTCTCTCTCTTTAAAATGCAAGTTGTGGTTTTCTCATGATGTATGAGTCGTCCACCATGAGTTTTCATGATAGCTTTTGGATTTCGAGACCCGATTCGAGGAGCCGGATGAACCGTCTACGGGTACATGGTGGAACCGGTATGGTATCCCGGGGCAAGAAAATCGAGTTGCGGTCGATGAGCCCGGCAGTGGCAGACTTCCTACCGGTGATTGTTTGGCGCGGCGGACATCCGGAGGATACCGTCCGTGGTCGTGTGATTTGATGATATGGGTCGATCTGGACTGACGGAGCCCGAGGTATTGAGACACTGTGATATTGAGATATTGGGATTTTTGTTTTGTGTCGATGCTAGACACTGATTATGTTGATTTCATTGATGATACCTCGTTTTATATAAACAGAAATTTCACCGGAACAAGAAAACGGTTTCTTCATTTACATGTATTCTGTTTTCATTACATTACATTAATACCTCATACACATGATATATTGCTACCTGAGGCACTGACACGAGCATGTGGGATTACATTTATGTATAGCTGGTTACCCTTGCCACCTTTTCATGCTTCAGACTTTATCATTTTGAGGTTATATATATTTGATCGTATTGACCTAGGATTAAGTCATACATACGATTTCTGCTCGGTGATGTTTTCTACTCACGAGTTGGCAACTCACCCCCGTTGTGCCACAGTTTCTTGCAGGTTTTGCCGTACAGGTTCGTTGCGGCTTTGCTGGCATACTGCTTCCTTCCGGGTGATTGCTTTGGTAGGTGGGTTCACTCGCATCATGACCACCATTGTACTTATTTATTTTCAGTTGTATCTAGTAAAATTCCATCAACCAGACATGTATATTTATTTCATACTTAGAGACCAGTTGTATATTATTTCGACCTTAGAGTCGCCCATTGTATTATTATGGGTTTCATGTTGACTTTGAGTTTCCTTTCTGTTTTGATTCTCGCCCTTTGGTGTTGTATATTATATTGCTTGCGTGGTTGTGACCGTCGATTGACGAAGAGCTAGCTCCCGCTTGGGGATGCCTTTTATCATTATATATGCTTTTATCATGTTGTACCCCGTTCGGGGCCGGTATTTACAAAGGAAACTCTGCAGAAATTTTCAGAAAAGACTTGATGTTTTAAAAACGCATATTCGGCTTATTTTAACAAAACACTTTCTTTAAAAAATGGTTTAGATTTCTGGGTTTTGGCTTACTTGAATTAGATGGGGTCCTATAGACTTCATATGATTCAAGTGCCAGTCACATGCCTTTTCGGGTCGTGACAAGGAGACTCTAACCCAAGCTATCTCTTCACTAATTGTGAAATTAGTGAAGCAAACACCCTATACTAAATGGCAAGTAGTAGAGGATGATGAAATAGGAATTTTTCTCACATTAGATTTCATATTCTCACATTTTTTCCCTCAACTCCATTGAAGCTAGAAAGGTTTGAGGAGGAAGAAGAAGAATTAACTCATCAAATGAATTGTTGTGTAAGGTTAGAAATGCAACCAAGGGTTATGAATGTCATTTTTAACCCTTGTAGAGAGTTAACCACGAGTTAGGGTTAAAGGTTAGGTCAAAAAATATCTTAAGCTAGACAAAGAAAATGGACAAAGTCAAAGATGCTTAAAAGCTTCTACAAATATTCAACAAATATCAACCATGACAATTATAAATAATATTTGAATTAGTTAATGATAAAATTTAAACCCTAATTTTAACCCTAGCATGGTTTAACCCTCATTAACCCTAGTTGCATTTGTAACCTAGCATGATACATTTAACATATATCACATATACATCAATGTATCCAAAGTGAGAAAAGAAATTATAAGTGAGCTAATACCAGTTAATGTAATGTAATATATCAAATATATAATTATACATTAGATTATCAAATCAACTCTTGATTTAATAATCCGGCTATATCACCTATAACCGACTAATATCATAATGTAACATATTATCGAATCAACACTTGATCCGATAACCCGGCTATATCACATATAACCTTTCATGTCACACATCATGAGAATAGAATGTGGTATCACATATCGCATTAATCTTGGTCCCGCACATATCACATATGTGCTCCTACTCCGTTTCGCTTGAGCCAGGAAACCCATGTGTAGGACTCTAAAGAATCGTCAATACGCCGGCAGTAGCTGATGATCATATTAAACACCCACAAGCCGCAAGCGGTCTGCTAAATGTAACGGCCACCCGGGTATTGAGCGATCAGAAGATCAACAAGAAAGCCTGCTTACACTCCTGCGAATTCAATCAGTAATACTACCGTACAGTCCGGTCTCTTCGTCTGATATGTCGTATATCTCGTCTAGGGGTGGTAGATGTCAGACCCAGTAACTCAATAAGTCGTGTCGATATGAAGCTCATAACGGATCAAGAAACTACTGATAACACTTACCAGTATATCTCTGAAGAAGTCTTGGCCAAGGACTTCCTGTTATAGCTAATCGAGCATAGCGCAACATCAACTCCCAATACCGGGAGAGACAAAACCCCTCCTATCGCTCATTGCCTCCATGTGACTCGGGACAGTACCCAAAAGCCACCGTTTTGCACATTCCCTTGAACGTGGTAAGGTGGAAATCAAAGCACGGTGGGAATCACACAAGACTCTATGACGATCTCGGGTCTACAGACTAACCTGTACCAGTGTCACCAGAGAACTGCCATCTGATGATGGGTATAATACCATCTGGGAGTTCTCGGCGAGTCCGTTCAGTGCACCCAGTCTCCACTGAGAACCCGTATACTGTCTCTGATGTCAACACCAATGGATATGGGATCATCCATCGCCCATCTACGTGGGTCGAGAAGCTATACGCTAGTCTACTCTGGTATATCAATACCCTGTCTCGATACACCCTCGACCAGGAACATTTGAACGATGTACTTAGCGACTACTCTGTCCCCACTAGTATGATCTGCATCATAGTCCAGGTAGTCAAGTACTCATCATAAGGGCTTTATCAACATGTAACATAGAGACAATCAGTGTACTTGTTAAGATAAAGAGCAACCAGATAGCATACTATCATGTCGAGCAAGAAAGTCCTCCCTATATATGTCCAAGCATCCACTACATTATACATCGTATGTACAGTAATGGCCTTTAGGGCATACATATAACTAACAATCTCCCACTTGCACTAGGGCCATATGTTGTAGTATCCCATACCCAACAATCAGCAGTGGTTGAAGTATCTCATACTCAACCATCCCATAAAAGTCTTTCCTATGAATAGGCCTTTGTGAGTGGATCCGCCATGTTCTCCTCTGTGTCTACTCTCCTGACCTCGATCTCCCAGGAGATCATCCATCTCCATGATCAAGTGATACTGCCTAAGAATATGTCTGGATCTCTGATGGAATGGGGGTTCCTAGGCCAAAGCCACAACTTCATTGTCACACAATGGTAGGAACGAAGTTCATCTCATGCACTTATATACATCCAAACTACCTCTTTGGTAGCATCCTTGGTAGCAATGTATCTAGCCTTTATCGTCTAGTTTGCCACGGTATCTAGCTTGGAACTCTTCCAACATACCGTCCCTCCACAGAGGGTTAAGACAATGCCTGTGACCGACATTCAATCGACCTTATCACCCTAGAACCTATCCAGTGATTCTCCCCAGGATCGATTGATACCATCTCACTACACCTAGTGAGAATCCTAACATCCACTTAGATCTATCTCATAGATCCAAAACCCAGGATTTAGGAGGTATCACCTTGATCTTATTTGGAGAATCCTTGTGATAAGAGGAGATTGACCGAGTGTAGCATAGGAAACTCCTTTCCTATCAAGAATATGTCATCCACGTACAATACGAGGATCACCACCATACTTCCTAGTACATTTTTGTATTTACAAGGTTCATCTACCATTCTGATGAAGTCAAACTCTTTGACTACCACATCAAAACAGATGTTCCAACTCCGTGATGCATGCTTCAACTCATAAAGCAACTTGCACATGTTTCCGCTGCTCCCACTGTCTATGAAGCCCTCTGGCTGTGTACTTATAGACGCTCTCTTCTAAATCACTATTTAGAAAAGCAGTCATGACACCCAACCGCCAGATATCGTAGTCATGGTATGTAGAAATAGCAAGTAGGATCCGGATGGACTTAAGCATAGACACCAGAAAAGGTTTCATCATTACCCACACCTGGTGGATGAAGAGAACCTTTTGCAACAAGTCTTAGCTTTGAAAGTCTCAACTTTTCCATATACATCAAGTAATCTCCTCAAGATATATTTGCTCCTGAAGGGGATTTAATCCTTCAGATATAGCAACCAAAGTCCATACTTTGTTGGTGTATATGGATTCCATCTCAGATCGCTTAGCATCTAGCCATTCTCACAGAGTCCCGACTCCTGATGGCCTGCTCGAAACTAGTTGGTCATCATCTCATGATGCAATTCTCGCTCCCGCTGTCATAAAGAAAACCGAAGTATTTCTCAGGTGGGTGAGGAACCCAACTAGATCGGCGGAGTGGCTGAGGTTCGTTGGAAGCTATTGAATCCTCCGGTTCTACCAAATCATCAGTTGTAGTTTGTATAGCTGGAAATCCTTCCGGTTCTACCTCATGACCACTAATTTCTTCACAAGAAATTCCCTTTCTCAAAGGTGGCATGCTGAGAAACAAAACACCTTTTGCTCCTCAGTGTGGTACAAGATATTCCCTTACGAATGCTTGGGATATCCAACAAACTTCCACAGAACTGACCTTGCCTTGAGCTTGTCCAGATTTTTCTTTTAGACATAGGCCGGACAACCCCAAATCTTAACTTTCTTAAGAGATGGGCTCTTCCCATAAAATATCTCATATGGAATGGTAGGCAACTGATTTGGTTGGAACATTATTCAATAGGTATGCAACTTCTCAAGTGCATAACCCCCAAAAGAAAATAGGCAACTCAGTAGTACTCATCATAGAGCACACCTTATCACATAGGGTGCGATTGCTTCGCCCCGATACACCGACGTGCTGTGGTATATACGGAGGAGTAATGCTGAGAGAGAATCTCATTTTCCTCTAGAATAGTCCAGGAATTCCGTGCTCAAGTATTCTCCTCCCTGATCTCATCAAAGGACATAACACTTATTCCCGTTGTGGTTCTCTACTTCTGACTTATTTTCTTTGAATATCTCAAAAGGCTCAGACTTGTGTTTCAACAGGAACATATGTCCGAATCTTGAGAGATGATCAGTGAATGTAATGAAGTACAAAGAACCAGTCCTGGCACGTGTAGACAGGGTACTTACATACATCATCATGTATCAATCCCAAGAGTTCACTAACTCTTTCTCTGTTTCCAATAAACAGAGCTATGGTCATCTTATCTTTGTGAGATGACTGGCAAGTTTCACATATGTAAATTCAAACTGATTTAAATATGCATCTTAATGTAACTTCAGCTAGTCGGGTCGCATTGATATGACCTAGTCTACAATGCCTCAAGAAGGATTCGTTCATTTCTGAACTCTTCCTCTTGTGTGTGTTATGTACGTTAAGAACTGTAGTTTGATTTAGAACGTATATGCTTTTAGATAACGTGCCTGAACCGATCAACTCTTGATATAGGAAAATGTTCAAAACATAATCCAACAATACAAAATTATATCCTTCTTTACTAAATAAAGAGACTGATATGATATTGTATATCAGGTTCAGTATCTAATAACATTCGTTCAGAATCAATGTATTTGGTAATATAGGGTGATAACTGCCAACAAACTTGGCTGCAACACTTGCACCGTTTCCAACTCTTAAAACTTATCACGCATTCTCAGTTCTCTACCTATCTGTAGCCCATGTAACATATTACATATATGGGATCCTTATCCGGTATCTCATACCCAGGACATAAAGGATACTGAGAAACAGTTCTCTATAATGAAGATACCCGAAGAAGATGCATCATCATGTACTTTCTTCATTTGAGCCGCACGGGAATCCTGGTAATCCTCTATTTCCTGCTCGGTCTTATAACAATTATAAGTTGGAGTGGGACCAACGTTCCCCAGCTCAGTATAACAAGCGGGTTCGGTCAATACATCCATATTATTATCTTGATTAAGGCATGATATGATCGCTACCTGGAGAGAGAGAGAAGAAAACACTCAACGTTACCTGGAGAGAGAGAGAAGAAAACACTCAGCGTATGCTCTTGCAAGATTAGATTTTTTATTAATATATCTAATCAGGATGGCTCCCACTGTTTTAGTCAAATCTTCCTTCAAACCGTAAAAAGAAAGACTAGCCGGGATTAATTACACGCTACAATTTCACCAATCTTTCAGCCAGGCCAGTGCCAGTACTTTGAGGGAGGTTCCCCGTGCTTTCGTACGGACCTAATTAAAATAAACCTTGTTTTCCCAGGGGCGTAACCCCGTTGACACCTTTTTAGACATCTACTTGATCGGCTAATTGTAATGTGTGAAACTCTCCCAGGAGTAACTCCTACTCGCTATTGGGATCCAACTATCTCATAGGAGGTATGTAATGTCATTGCAAATTTCAACACTTGAAATTCCCAATAATATTTTGCCCCTAGCAACTTATGACCTTGGCTAAGGTCAAAAAATCATAAGCGCTAGCTAAGTTCAACCCGTCATTTGCCGATTGAATTAAACCCACCCGCACGACCCTTGGCTAAGGTTAACAAAGTCGCACGACTACCCTAACTCAATCGCATCATATGCTTATGCAGATAAGCACTAATCAGCTACCACACACTACGCCTTGGCTAAGGTCAACAAACGCAGCACGAATACTAAGTAGTACTTATCTGAAATGACGGAGGGCTACGACAGGGTTTTAAGAAAACCTGTTGCGTAATGAACTTGATATCGTCGTAGAATCGAGTGATTTTGAAAAGGAGTGTTTTTAGGCTTTTACTAGTTTTGCTAAAGAGGTCACTCCCGGTGAAAGGATCTTGGCTCTTTCCTTATCGAATAAGGTGCAGGATATTTCAAAAATACCACTATGCAAAGCAAAAACTATAAAAGCAATCAAAAGACAAACCGAGTTTGTAGCATCTGCTAGTTTCGCTAAAGAGATCACTCCCGGTGAAGGGATCTCGGCTCTTCCCTTATCGAATAAGGTGCTTGATATTCTGCAAGGAATACCACTATGCAAAGCAAGCACTAGAGCTACCAGTTTTCGAGACAAGTTTCTACAACATCTTTAGGTTTCTTTTATTTCTTTAATCTCATTAATGAAGTCCCATTTATTATGCTTCCCAAGTATCACATATGAAACGAAAGCAACAATATATAATATATATCATATATATATAATATAAGCATTCGTCTCAGAATATAATCAATGATCACATCACAGAATATCGCAGCAGAATAAAACATATAAAATATTGGATATACTAGGATTTCTGGGTTTTAAATTAAGCCTGTATAAAACACGGATTCCACGGTCGTGATGAATAGCCAATCCTACACCCCTAGACCCATTACGAGAGCAGCAAGCAATCCTACCAATTCTAGAGTTAGGAGACCCGGTCTCGACTCCTCGAGATGGTCTCCCACTGGACCCTAGAACCCGTTACTTGTGCTCCCTGCCTTGGGCCTATCCTAATGCGGAAAAGTAAATAATATACAATGGTGAAATCATCCTCATCCTGGAAGTGCCCCAATAAAAGAATATTACATACAATGAATTTTACATGAATGAAAATGAAAAGCTCTCATCTCACATATAACCCCCGGCTATTCAAACACCATGATCCAATATAACATATCACAGCAACACATAACATCACATGTCATCAACGTAAGTAAATATGCACATCACAAATGTCGTTGGCATATAGCACCAAAACCGGCGATACACCACATATTACACTTACGGTCGCAGAAAAGAAAGTGAAAAACTACAACAGTTGGAATCCGTAACCACCATAGACATCATAAACCCATCGTATCACATACTTTGGATTTCATGCCTAACCAAATGAATTCCTTAGACATCGCATGCCTAAAAATTATAAACCCCGCATTTTAGTCTCGATTTCGAAAACACTTTTCAATATCAATTCGGGCAATTCAACAAGATTCCCGACATCCTGATCGAATGCTCGTCGGAAACTTTAGTAGAAGGCCGCACCCCCCGATGCCGTCGACGAAGTGCACTAAGGCGGAACACAGCTGCAGCGAGCACCCGAACGGATACTTTTGGTAACGGGGTTCTCCTACAGTCACTTGGTCGGGGCTATGGGGCTTGGCTATCTATTAAGATTACCCGGCGAGTATCCTCGTACGCTACGTGATTGCGACGGACTTTTGATCTCATCAAAATCCCGTGGCAACCGATCAAATGAGACTAAATTGCTAGATTTATAAAATTCAAACTAGTTATCTCATAACTACTTGTGGATTCCAAATATTGTATCCCGTCACATGATACCCGGACGACGTTAAACTTTTTGATCGATTCATCAAAGTCCAACAATGTCACGACCCGAAGGTACGGAACGTGACCGGCACTTAAATTACGAAACGTCTAAAGGCGTAACGTAATCTAAGTAAGCCGAAGCCCAGAAATCTAAACCATTTAAAATAAGAAGTAAAGGAAAACATGTTTTAAAAACAGCATCAAATTTCTCAAAAATTTCGGCAGAGTGTCCTTTGTAAAACCTGGCCCCAAACGGGTGCAAATAAGAATATATACAAAAGCAATAATAAAGGCATCCCCAAGCGGGAGCTAGCCCTTCACCAATTGGCGGTCACAACCACAAGAAAAATAATATACAACGCCGAAGGGCGAGGAACAAAACTAAGAAGAAAACCAAAATCCACCAGAAAACCATAATAATACAAGCACGACTCTAAAGTCGAAATAAAAACAACGGGTCCTCTAAATCTACCAATAATACAAGTCTGGTTGATGGAGCTTACTAGATACAAATGAAATAAATAGTAGTACAACGGCGGTCACGATACAAGTGAACCAACCTACCAAGCAATCACCCTGAATGAAATGGTGTGCCAGCAAGCCGCCAAAGGAACTTGTACATCTGAACCTGAAAGAAAATTTGGCACGACGGGGGTGAGTTTCCAACTCATGAGTAGAAAACATCTGCGAGTAGAAATCGCATGCACGACGATCTCCTAGGTCATATAATATACTCAACATAGCACTAGACATCTAGTAGTGATAGGGTAATAGGCTATGCATAAGTGAAATACTCAGTGCTCGTGTCAGTGTCACTAAGTAGCAATATGTCTTATGTATGCGTATGATGTATGAATGCATCATGAATGAAACAATCCACCAAGAAATCTGGATAATCTGATATAAGAAAATATGTATTTTTATCTCAGTAAAATTTCTTCTGAAATAACTTAAGTATCATCAATGAAATCCATGGAAATCCGTGTCAAGCATCGACACAAAGCATGTAAATCGCAAACTCTCGATATCTCAAATCTCATATCTCTGTATCTCAAATCTCATATCTCTGTATCTCAAATCTCAATATCTCGGGCTCCGGCCGTCCGGATCGGCCCATATCATCAAATCACATGACTTTGAGTTGTTTGCGCACCCCACGGGCTCATGGTTTGAACCGAGAAGCCGCGGGGTGAAGTGTACGGTCGCTATCCTCCGGATATCCGCCGCGTCACAAATAACCGGTAGGTAGTGCTCCCCTGCCGGGCTCAACGCCATCATCTGCGATCTTCTTGCCCCGAGGTACCATAACGAGCCCACCATGTACCCGCAGACGGTGCATCCCCCTCCTCGAATCAGGTATATGATACTGCTCAAGAACCGAGAAAACTCATGGTGGACAACACACACATCCCATCATGAGAAAACCGCAGTTTTGCTTTTTAAAATAATAACCAGTTTTGAAAGTGTTGCGGTTTTCCCCAAAATCCAGAAATGTCATAGAAAATCCAAAATCCCAAGAATCATGAGTAAATAAATAATAAGTATCGGCATAAGTCCCACAATACTGCATGATAGTATGAATATGTAAATGCATGAAGTGTCTAAGTAATATATGCAATGTCTAAACTAGCACATGAGAGTAATCACACAACATTATGTTGGACTAGCATTTAGCTGATTATATAAATGGAAATAATATGTTCTAAAGTGTACGTGACATGGCAATTACCGATGATGAAGTGTGTGAGCCGGCAAATAAGTGTACATGGAACATGCGCATCATCGGTAATGGTGCTGGTGTCCTAACAGGCAGGGTTTCATATTAGCTAAAGAAACATATGTATGAATATGAAATGCGATAGATACAACATGAATATAACGGTGAATGTGTAGTAAACGCACAACTAGAGAATACATACTAATTACGAGTCATACAGTTTGTTGTTTGAAAAAGCACGAATCGTGGTTTTTAGAAAATTAGGGGCTATAGGGTTTTTAAGAAAAGATATGTCCTTTGAAAAAATCCACAGTATCCCTCAGGCTGTCTTTAGAAATGCGCACGATTCGTTAGTTTTGAAAATAAGTATAACTCGAGCCTAAACTAAGATCTACCTAACCAACTAAGGAACTAACCTAAGACACTAGTCGAAAGGTAAGAAGAATCCTCCTAAAGTCTGAGTCGATATCTCTAGTAGTCGGCGATCCAGCCTCAATAGCGTAACGTACGTACTACGACTTCCTCGAGTCAAGAGTGCGGATCAATCATCACATCTATGCCTCGTACGGTAAAATCCATCGTACGGCATACCAAAATAGGGGTACGGGTCAACTATCACATATATACATCATCGTTCGTATAGTATCATCATCAAACAATATCATGATCAAGGGTACTGTACTATAATCGCATACATCCCAATATCATCAAACATATATCATCGTCTGTGTAAATATACATCGTCAAATGATCTACTAAAATATCATGTCATATATCATATCGTGATTAAGTCACATATTACAATCCGGGTTCTATTCTAGAGTCTCGTACATTTCAATATCATCATCACCTATTATTGTTTATGTATAAATATACATTTTCTCATTTCCCAACAATCCGCTAATATCATAATACATCTCATATCATAACTCGATCATATATCCAATATCTCACGGCATCATGCCCAGTCATACCGACTCATCCCCAGATATCATATAACATCCTCATATCACGTGTATATGTTATATATATATATATAGAAACCTACACACATTCATACACACACACACACACACACATACACACACCCCAAGTCAAGTGTATGTGTGCGTGCGTGTGTGTGTCTACATGAAACCTACGAATTCCCTCCAGGGCAATCATCCTCTTGTTAAGTCTTTCTAAATCAGTCTAATCCAACTTAAAGTCTTCAATAATACCCTACTCGTCAAGAATCTAAGGTCACGTCCAACTTCCTAATAATAGTACATAATATCCTTATTCTACGTTTGCGGGGGTGCTATACGCCATCCACCCGACTTTCCCCGTAGATATACATCTACTCATCTGGTCCTTTTCAGCTGAAGTCGATGTCGCCATCGTCTTTTTCGTCGTCCGAAATCCACGTGAGGGGTACCTATACGCAAATATATATAATATTGTAAACCAAAATCACGGACAAAACCAAAACGGCGCACGAAACGCGCATAGGTTAAAACCTATGACCCGCTCATGCAAAATAACCAAATAACCCTCGACATCGGCGTACAAACGCCGATTGATCGAGAAAAACCCAAACACACCAATCGTGGTTTCACAAATCACTAATTATAATATGAAATGATTGCAACTCATTAAAACCTCAAAATAAATCAAATCGATTTATTTCCGAAAACCTAGAAAGCACTTAATTTTCGTTTTAATCCGAAACTTGATGTTTTAACAAAACTAATGGCCATAATATTCACTAAATATTATAACTAGGTCATATAAACCATTACCATAATTTAATCTCATCAATTGTATTAAATCCAAAATTCTAGATTGCAAAAATATCAAATTTTAACACTTTTAAAGCAAAATTCACAATTCAACAACTAAACTTGGTTTTGCATGAACTAAATTATTAAACTACAATTTATAATGTTAATAATGTCATGAAACCCTAATTATATTTTAATCCCAATTATTTAATCAATTTCTAAAAACCTAGTTAGCAAAATTGGCATAATTCACTACTACGAATAATGGTTGCCCCTACGAATTTATCCGTAGGGGCAACCCACTGCCCCTACGGATATCTGTGTAGGGGCGAAAAAATACCCCGTAGGTGCAAAGGCCGCAGGTGCAAGTTGAGGCCCTGAACTTGCCCCTACGGGCAAATTATTGCCCCTACGGATATATCGGTAGGTGTTATAGCCCCTACGGAGTACTCCGTAGGGGTAATCAAATCATATATATAATTTTTTTTTTTGAATATATTGGATATACCTACGGATACATCCGTAGGTCCTTGTTCTACCCCTACAGATAAATCCGTAGGGGATAGGAAGTGGCCCCTACGGACATATCCGTAGGGGCACTCCCAACACCCTGCACTGAGATCAGGGGGGAAAATATCAGGAAACCTGATATTTTGCCCCTACGGATAAATCCGTAGGGGATATACAGTGGCCCCTACGGACATATCCGTAGGGGCACTCCCAACACCCTGCACTGAGATCAGGGGGGGAAATATCAGGAAACCTGATATTTTGCCCCTACGGATAACGCCGTAGGGGCAACCTATGTACCTAAGGCTTAATCCGTAGGTACATATTGTCTATATTTTTTTTTAAAAAAATTGGCTGCTTGATTTTTCCCGCCCTGTGCACAATACTATATACATCAATCAAATCATATATTGCAGTATTCATAATCACATCTCACGCATATATATAATATACAAAAGAAACCCAAAAACTGAATATGATATAAATACAAACCAATATCAATATCGTTTCAAAATGTAGTACAATGTAATATAAATACATGTTTCAAAAAATAAGAACCAAAAAGCTACCTTAGTTCGGTCCAGCTCCACCTCTGAATAACGTTAGAATAACGCGCGCCTGCTCCTCGGTCAATACATTCTGCAATGCTACAAATAAGGGAGTCTGAGCGGCATGTGGAGCTGGCGATGTGGTCTGCGCAGCCGCCGTCGAGGTAGTCGCTTGCGGAGCCGCGGCTGCGGGAGTCTGAGTGGGCGGTGGAGCTACAGGAGCTGTCTGCGGAACCGCAGCCGATGTAGTGGCTTGCGGAGCCGCAGCCGAAGGAGATGCATGTGGATGCTCGGCCGATCTACCCTGTCGCGTCTGGACATAACGTGTGTAAGAAGCGTGTAAGAACTGTGTATTATTCGAATTCGTTTCATTATTAAGTTATTTCGAAACCCTGTTTGGATATCTAGTTTGGAAAAGCGTTGTTTATTTTAATTACATATGTATGTATGATTAATCAAACTTAAGTCTAAAACCAAATAAGCTCAAGCTACGTACTAATTATGGATATGTTGATATGTATATAATATGAAATGATATTTTACTATAAAGTAGTATACATACCAGCATCTCATTCAACTCCTGAACGGTGGCCCTCAAGCTATCCAGTTCCTGATGGACATGCCGGTCACTGGAGACGGAGGAAGTAACCGCCGGGGTGGAGTCCAACCTCATATGGGCCTTGCTAGGGCCCAATCCCCGGCCTCTCTCCCAACCTCCGTGGTGCCCTCCGTGTGCGGCGTCCAGAACTGGGGTCAGCAGCCTCGGATCGTTCTGTCCGGTAAAATCGATCCCCGAGGCCTGGGCCTGCTCAACCACCCGCTCCTACACCCACATTAAGCAGTAAAGTATAAGTATAAAATTTAAACTTGAACCTTCCAAAACTAAAATTTCAAATTTGGGTAGAAAAAATATTAACACTTACGCAGTACTCCTGGGTAGCAACGTCGGGACATCGAAGCTCGCCCGTGGCGGGATCTGTCGAGGTGCCGTGGACGGCAAGATATGCGGACAACACGCTCGGTGTACCACCTGACGCCACAGTCCGAGATGTCTGCAATATTAGAAAGTAACTCTTAATATTAGAAATATTAGAGAATAACTCTTAATATTGCAAAATATTAGAGAATAACTCTTAATTTACCGATAACTCCATGGCTCGAGTAATGTTCCTCGAGCCACCTGTGTAAGTGGGGCGACCCCTCTTCGCCGACTTCCTGTTCTCCGTATTCTGAGCGGCCTGTTTCTGCACAACGCATTAACATTTAGTTTTCTAATTAAGAAACACAAAGAAATAAATTATATCATAAATAATGAATTAAATTTAAAATACATACTTGTTTGCGTTCGGAGTCGAAATAACCGCACAATAGAGGCCATGTCTCTACGTCGACTCTCGCAAACGCCGGAGTAGATAGGAGGGCCGCTCTCTCTGCCTCGGGGGTCGCTATCCACAGGGAGTAGTAGTCGGCCTTCAGCTCATTCCTGTTGTATCGGACCTTGGCCTGCATGTTCTTCATCAGGCCATTGTACAGAGCATGAAGGTCGAGCACCCTCCCCGGGTGATCAGGGTCGGCTACATGCTGAAAATCGTAATCCAACTGAAAATACAAAAAAAAATATTGTTATTAGATTGCAAGTGTTAATAATAAATATATTGGATAGATCAAATAAAAATATATATTAATACATACCCGAGCCTGATCAAAGAAGAGGGCGAATGAGCGCTGGTGCTGCTCGCCCCACTCAACGTGAAGTGGATAGTTCTTCACGATCCGGCTCTCGTCCCCCAAATACCGGCCGAACCTCTCGGCATGAGGACCGGTATAGCGATAGTCAAGGGTAAAAAATAGGGGGAATGCTGCCTCCCCCCTAGCTCTATCAGGCCTCAGCCTATGGGACTGATTCGGGCCTCGAGTCCCACTCTGGGGATGGAGAGGCCCTGCGTCTGCATGAAATATCAAGACAATCAATAATAAGACAAAGTTGTATTAAGAAATCAAGGTGAAACAAAAATTCAAGTGTGATATATACCTCCGGTGACTAGCGCATGAGCCTGGGCCCGAGCAGTAGCACGAGCGGGACGATAGTTCCTCCGGTGAGGAACAACCGAGGTCCCGGACCCGGACGCATCCCCTCCAACTATAAAATAAACATCGACGCTAAATTTCCATGAAGTTCATATTTATTCTATAGAGCATATGTAAAATAAATAAATATTTTAAATTTATTCATACTAACCTGCAGACGATGCGGAGGGTATGGAAGCGGCAGGAGTGGCCCCTGTGGAAGGTGTGGATGCACCACCTATAATTAGACAATTAAAAATAGATTATATAAGTAATTGCAAAAAGAATGTGTAGATCAATAATATAACGTTCTAAATCAATATGCATGCACTATAGGACATATAAACATACCCGCAGGTGCGGTGGTGTCACCACCTACAGCTAGACAATAATAAAAATTGCTAAGTAAGAGAAAAAGGAATGTGTATATTTATGATATAACATTCTAAATCAATATACATACACTATATGATATATAAACATACCTGGAGGAGCGGGGGGGGCCTCTGTCCCAGATGTGGACGCATCACCAACAACTAGACAATCAAACATTGACAATATAAGTAATTTTGACATAAACATGCATGAATATGTGTAATATTACATTCAAAATGGATATGCGTGCAGTATACCTGGAGGTCTGGCCAAATCAACTCGGAAGGAGGCATCCGAAGGGGTCTCCGATCTGGGTGCAAGACCGGCCCTCTGAAGCTCCCTACGGAGCTCTCCGGGCGGCAGAACCGCTCTGCCTCTGCCTCTGCCGCGGCTGGAGCTCCTGCCGCCCCTCGCTGCTCCCGACATCGTCATCAAATCTAGATAAACGGTTCGTGGACGCATTAGACAATCATTAAAAGTATTGACTATATATGATCTAGAGCGTAAAATGTGAAGTAATAATATAACATTACTGATAACCTTTTTCGTTTCGTGGGCGCATCATACATATCTACTTGGATTTCATCGTCGATGTCATTTCTAACCCAAACGTAACTTCATGATCGGTCGAAGACAACCCGTCCTTCGAAACAGACGGTCGGAGCACTTTAAGCCTTCTCTCTTCTTCGTCCTCATCGCTGTCCTCGTATTCTGGGACATCGTAGACATCTCTAGGTTTCCATCGGCATACAACACTCCACCCCGGATGCTTCAAACACTGTGAGTAGTATACTTGGAACGCTTGGTTCGGAAAGATAAACGGATCGTCCTGACCGTAAAATCGAAGTGTGTTCACACTGGTCAATCCATATTCATCTTTCCAAGTCCCAAGACTGCTTCTCCACCTGTCTGTATCGGTTCGCGGATCGTACCAAGTACAGTGGAATATATAAAAGGGTTCTGATCGTCCGGGATAGTGGATGCCGAGTATACAATTTAAGTACCCATAGTAAATCACACCGTCCGATCCTACCGTCGCAATCCCACTATTCTGAGTGGTTCTAGATGTTTCTATGTCCTTAACTTCGAATTTGTATCCAAGGACACCAAATCCTTTGTAATATGCAACCTCCATACTAGGAAATTGAGCTAAACATCTTGAATCACTCTCAAATGATGCAGACAAGTTCGGATCGTGGATCTAACAAAACAAATTTTACGATAAATACATAACGATACAAGTTTAGATTAAAACTGATAGCAATAAAATGTAATTCGAATAACTTACATGCTCTGTGACCCAATCACAAAAATTATCCTGATGGTATTTTTCCAAACGCTCTTCGTTCCAATCAGGATGCCCCTCACGTACCTCGTTAAAATGAGTTCTGTTTTCGACAAATAATTGTGACATTAATATTATGTCATTTCATACACACACAAACACAGATATAACAATTAATCCAAAAGAACTTACTCTCTAATTTGTTCAAGACATGCGCAATTAAGCAAGATAAACCGGTATATCTTGTTGACAAACATAGTGTCTACCCTATTATACTCGGCTTTACCATATGGCCCGTCTTGAATTCTTCGTGGTCGGTTAAGCCTTGTCTCAATGTTCTCGTCCAGATAGTGGGAACAAAATGTGGTTGCTGTTAGTGTATATGCCCTAGAGGCCATTACTGTATCATACTAGTATGTATATTACATGATGGAAGCTTGGGATATTCACAGTTGTACAGACAATCTTGCTCAATATAGTAGTATGCTACTTGGTTTGTCTCTGCTTTAATGTGTACATGTGTGTTTATTTATTATATCACCTATACGCATTAGTAGAGCCCTTAGGATCTTTGCTTGATTACCGGCGTTGTGATGGCGATCACACTCGTGGGGGCTGGGTAATCTACAAGCACATCCTTATATACGTCCCTGGTCATGGGAGTATCGAGATAGGGCATCGATGCTCCAGAGTAGACTAGCGTATGCGCTTCTCATCCCAGCACGGGAGACGGTCTGTCCCACAGCCGTCGGTACGTCGTACTTGAGATAGTATGCGGGTGCTCGTTAGGTTACGAGTACACTGGACAGGACTCATCGGGAACTGATGGTTGGTATTATACCTATCGTCAGTTATCAGTTCCCAGGTGACATGAGTACAGCTTAGTCCGCTGACTTGACACTGTCACTCCGCCTCGAGTGTGTTCCCACTGTTCTTTGATTACTACCCTACCATGGCTCTTTTGAGTCGTGCAAACAGGTAGTAGTTGGGAGCAGTCCCGAAACACTTGGAGGCAGTGACGGTTAGACAGGATTCGTCTCTCCCGGTATTGGGGGTTGACATCGCGCTGTGTCTAGGAGAGCCATTACACAAGTAGTCCCTGGCCAGGGCAAGCGAGATATACTGGTAGGTTCCAGTGCTATCTCAGGGTGTTCTGGGCTTCACTCCGACACGACTTGTACCGCTATTAGGGGTCTGACGCTTGCCGCCCCCCTAGGCCCGACATGCGATGTATCAGACGAACAGACCGGACTGTACGGAGAATGTCACATTCAGACTCAGTAGGAGTTCAGATGGGGTTTCACCTCGTCAGCCTTCTTGTCGGCATCTACCTGGGGACCGTTACGCACAGCTAGTGCCGCTTGCGGTCTGTGGTTAAACCCACTGCCAGCGTAGTGTCGAGTCTTTAGAGTCCCACACAGAGGGTATTCGCCTCTGGGCAAAACTGAGTAGAGGTCGCATGGTTTTGCGACAGGGTTCGTTCTCATCCGCGCACTTGTGTACGTTTGGAGTCCGGACGGATATTGCCAGCGGGCTCTGGTTTGAGCCGGATACTGGTATATGTTTTGGGGTTGCTTTTATCTCTTGGTATTCTTGTTCCTCGGAACGAGAATGCAGGTGTGTATGCACAGTTGCTTGAGGCGGAGGATGAGGTATTTCATTAGGGTTTCGGAACGGGTGCGTATGCACAGTTGACAGTCTTCATTTTCCAAACCCTAATGGATTTATATATATTATCTATTAATAATAGTAATTAAATGAGAATTATGTTATGGTTGATTTTGTTGACTTGTTGACCATGGTTGACTTGTTGACCATGGTTGAATGTTGACCACCATCATGCTTTGAAAGATCCTCCTTGATTCATGTTTACTTTTCATTTAATGAAGCATGGTAGTGGTCATTCCAAATTACCATCAACTATTCTTATTTTGAATTATTATTATTTAGATAATTCTTTTTCTTTTGGCATTATGGTTGCAAGAAAAAAAAAGATAGCTCATTCTATGATTTAGCTTCTCTCTCCTCACTTCATCTTCTTCTTCCTCAAGCTCAAGGTGATTCCTTCTCATGTGTTGAGAATCCTTCACCTTGAAAAGAAAACAACCCCTAGACACTCTCTACTCTCTCTAGGGTCCAAGGTTTAGCAAGCCGGAAATCCTAGTTCACTCAAAGATCGAGGAAGAGCCCAAAGGATGAAGCCCTCAGGTGGATCTATCTTCGGCAAAGAGGAGGCGAGGAGGGGAAGCCATTCAAGCTACTACAAAGAACAAGAAAGAAGAACAACAACAAGAAGAGAAGGAGTTCAAGTTGAGGTATAACCACTTTGCATAGTAGTTAACTCTTCTTTGCAAGTATGCTAGTTTAGTTTAGCAAAGATCCGGCTTTTACGGTCCATGTTACAAAGTTTAGAAAAATTTTGATTTACCGTTTCCGCAACCCCGAAAGTACCGGGAGAGGTAACGTGGACCTAACAGTGGTATCAGAGCCTAACTAAACTTAAACTAGCTTGGTAGCGACGTGTATGGAAGTTCGAAACCGAAAAATCGCAAAACCGGAAAAACAAAACCCTAAGTTTCTGTTGAAATTTTTTCTGCTCTAAATGAAAAACTTTATACTTGTAAATTCGGCTCAGGGTTTTGTATGAACACCCAAGAAAAACGTTGCCCTAATTCATTCAAACCGCCGCGCTTCCGCCGTACGAGGTAGGCATGTGCCGCGGAAGCGCCGCTGTTTGTCGTCTTCTGTGCATCGTTTTTCGTGCAGTGTGTATCTATGTTGGTTTTGGGATTTTTAAAATATATTATATGTGCCCAGATTTTCCAGAACAGAAATTCACTTTTGGGGTCCTATAATTCCGTATTTTTCCGAACTTCACTGCACTTTGGCTATGTTGGTTATATCTGTGATGTTTGCATGTATTGAACGTCGGCTAATCGCTATAAGTCGATTGGTCGGGGTTATACATGATCTGTGCTTGATATTGGAATGTGTATATGAATCTGTTGGACTGTCGCGGGTGAATAGCCGGGGTGGATGTGAGATGAGCTTTTGTTTTTCTTTCATTCATTGTAAATGTAAATTGATGTAATATTATTATTTGTTTGGCCGCACAACCGGGTCGGGGTTGTAGCCGTCATTGTATAATTCTTTTTACTGTTTTTGCTCCTAGGATAGACCCATGGAGGGGGTGCACATACTGCCAAGTACTTGGCGGGTAGTTTGCCGTACCCGTAGGGGTCTTGGGTGGGGTATTTGGCTATTCACCGCGACCGTGTAATCCGCTTTTCGTTGCAGGCTCGAAAGGATTGCGGATTGCTAGTATATCCAATGTATTCATCTGTGATCTGTAATGTCTATCATTGCTTTCTATTTAGGCGTTGCTTATGTTTTACAGCCGCGCTAGCCCAGCCCCCGCTCTGTCGTTAGTTAAGTAACCTAACGAGTGATGACGGGACCCCGTGGCGAATGCGAATGGCATAAGCGTACGTCATATTTTGGTTGTTTTCTGCAATGGTAGGATTAAATGATGGGACGCATTAAAAGAACTAATGCAAGAATATCACGCATTAAAAGAACTAATGCAAGAAAATAAACCTAAAAGACGTTGTTGGAACAATTTTTTTCAAAAAGCTGTTATTGCAAGGACGTTCATTTTTGTTTTGCATCGCGGTATTCGATTATGAATACCCAGCACCTCAGTCGACGAGGCAAGGGCCGAGATCCCTTCACCGGGAGTGACCCCTTGGACAAAAGTTTGCGTCAGGGTAATAACTTCACTATAGTCGATTATTATTGCTTTGCATCGAGGTATTCATCTTATGAATGCCCAGCACCTCACTCGACGAGGAAAGAGCCGAGATCCCTTCGCAGGGAGTGACCTCTTTAGCAAAAGTTTTCGCCACTATGATTTTCAAAAGGGTGCTATCAGGTTCCTTCAACGACATCAAGTTCATTACGTTAACGGGTTTTTCGCCAAAAACCCAGCCGTAGCCCTCCGTCATTTCCTACAAGTACTACTCAGTATTCGAGCTACGTATTTTGGCATTGTCAAGGCGTAGTGATCGGTAGCTAAGTATTGCTTGTTTGCAACCTTATTTTTCAGATTATTTGGGATAGTCGCATAGCTATGTTGGCATTGTCAAGAGTTGTGCGGGTGGGTCTAAGTTAATCAAGATAATGACGGGCCGAACTTGACTAACAGTTCATGATATGTTGGCATTGTCAAGGTCATGAATCGTTAGGGGCAAAAACCACATCGGGAGTTTCAAAAGAACTGAAACTTGCAGATTTAGCATACCTTCTGGAGTGTGGTGACTAGAGTGGATTCCATCTAGGTTATCACACAATGACAGTTGGATCCCGATCCCACTGATGAGTTGGTTTACTCTCGGGAGATTATTTCACTTATCGATCAATGCTATAAACCTAGTAGGTGTCTAGAAAGGTGTTAGCGGGGTTACGCCCCCAGGGAAAAGAGGTTCTTTAATTAAGGAACTTCGCGAAAGCGTTGGAAAACCTCCCTCGAAGTACCGACACTAGCCTGGCTGAAAGGTTAAGCAAGTATTGTGACGTGAATTAAAACCCGGCTAGTTCTTCTTTTAAAAGGTTTTAAGAAGGATTTGAGGAAACAGTGGGAGACATCCTGGTTAGATAAATTAATAAACCAATTTAATCTTGCAAGAGCATACGCTGAGTGTTTCTTTTCTCTCTCTCCAGGCAGCAACCTTTTCACGCCCTAATCAAGATAATAAAATGTATCGCTTGACCGATCCGAATTCTTATTCGGGACTGGGGAAAGTTGGTTCAGCTCTAACTTATGACAACAGTCATGAGTATGAGAATGGGAAAGAGGAAAGTATGGATTTCCAGGATACCCAGTTGAAGAAGAAGCATGGTTTTGCATCTACTTCAGGTGTTCTTGTAATTGAGAACTGTTTTACGGTCAGCCCTACCTCCTGGGTACTTGATACCGGATCAGGATCTTATATCTGTAATTTATTGCAGGGACTGAGAAAAAGTAGGAAAGTTGCACCGGGTGATATGTCGCTCAGAGTAGCGAACGGAGCACAAGTTAATGCGGCAGCCGTCGGTGAATATCACCTAGTATTGCCAAATGGCAAGACTATGATTTTGAACGATTGCTACTATGTACCCTCCATGGTTTGCAACATCATATCAGTTTCTTTACTCAATAAAGATAGATATAAGTTTGTTCTTGAAAAGAATATCATGAACATTTACCTTGATAAGGTACTGGTTGCAGAGGGTACACTGTTTAATGGTATCTACGTTCTAAATCAGAATACAGTTCTCAATATACAAAACACACGCAAGAGGAAGAATTCAGATCCGAATGAATCCTACTTGTGGCATTGTAGACTTGGTCACATCGGAGAGAAAAGACTGAGTAAGTTGCATAAAGATGGACTCTTGAATGCTTTCGAGTTTTCATCTTATGAAACTTGTCAGTCTTGTCTCAAAGGGAAGATGACCAAATCTCCGTTCACCGGACATGGAGAAAGAGCAAGAGAGCTCTTGGGACTCATACACAGTGATGTGTGTGGTCCGATGTCTATACTTGCAAGGGGTGGGTTCTCGTACTCCATCACATTCACTGACGATCTCTCTAGGTTCGGATATGTGTATCTGATGAAACACAAATCTGAAACTTTTGAGAAATTCAAGGAATTCAGAAACGAAGTAGAGAACCAGACAGGCAAAAGTATCAAGATCCTCCGGTCTGATAGAGGAGGGGAGTACTTAAGCACGGAATTCCGAGATTACTTAAAAGAGAATGGTATTCTCTCTCAGCTCACTCCTCCTTATACACCATAGCACAACGGTGTATCGGAGAGAAGGAATCGTACCCTATTGGATATGGTTCGATCCATGATGAGTGATGCTGAGTTACCTCTTTCATTCTGGGGACTTGCGCTAGATACAGCGGCATACTTACTGAATCAGGTTCCGTCTAAATCCGTGCCTAAGACTCCATATGAAATATGGAGTGGAAAGAAACCATATCTAGAACGGATTAAGATATGGGGCTGTCCGGCCTATGTAAAAGTACAAAAACCAGACAAGCTTGAGGCACGGTCAGTTTTATGTAAATTTGTGGGATATCCTAGAAATTCTCTGGGATATCTGTTCTACCACACTGAGGAACAGAAGGTGTTCGTTGCTCGCCGCGCCACCTTTTTAGAGTGGCAATTTCTTGCAAAAGAAATAAGTGGGAGCACGGTAGAACTGGATGAAATATCTGATCCACAAACTCAAACTGAGGATTTAGCAGAACCAGAAAATTCAGTGACCCCAAACGAACCTCAGCCACTCCGCAGATCTGGTAGGATTTCTCATCCGCCCGAGAGATACTACGGTTTTCTCATAGACGGGGATCGAGAGGATTGCATCTTGGAAGAAGATGACCCTACCAGTTTCAGGCAGGCCATTATCAGTAGGGACTCTGATAAGTGGCAGGAAGCAATGCAATCCGAAATGGAGTCCATGTACACCAATAAAGTGTGGACCTTGGATATTGCTCCACCTGGGGTAAAACCCGTTGGATGCAAATGGATCTATAAAAGGAAACTTGGTGTAGATGGGCAGGTGGAAACCTATAAAGCTAGACTCGTTGCAAAAGGTTTTCGTCAAAGACCTGGTTTGGACTATGATGAGACTTTTTCTCCAGTGGCTATGCTCAAATCCATTCGGATCTTACTTGCCATTGCTGCCTTCCATGACTATGAAATCTGGCAGATGGATGTTAAGACGGCTTTCCTAAACGGTTGTTTGGAAGAGTGCGTTTACATGGATCAACCAGAAGGTTTCGTAGACAGTGGGAGCAGCGGAAAGGTGTGCAAGTTGCTTAAATCCATTTATGGATTAAAGCAGGCATCGCGGAGCTGGAACATCTGTTTTGATGAGGCAATCAAGGAATTTGATTTCATCAAGAACGAAGATGAACCCTGTGTATATAAGAAGATTGTAGGACGAACTGTCGTATTCCTAGTCTTGTACGTGGATGACATTCTTTTGATAGGAAATGATATTCCTATGCTACAATCGGTCAAGCTATTTTTGTCACAAAGGTTCTCCATGAAGGACCTGGGTGATGCCTCGTACATTCTGGGGATCAAGATCTATAGAGATAGATCCAAGAAACTGTTGGGACTTTCGCAGTCCAGGTACATAGAGACCGTACTAAAGAGATTTAGTATGGAGGATTCCAAGCGCGGTAACATACCCGCATTGCACGGAATTACCCTCTCCAAGAAGATGTCTCCTAAGACTGACGAGGAGATGGTTCGCATGAGCACTATACCCTACGCTTCGGCGGTAGGATCTATAATGTATGCGATGCTATGTACAAGACCAGATGTAGCTTACGCGTTGAGCACGGTAAGCCGGTATCAGTCAGACCCAGGGGAGGACCACTGGACAGCAGTGAAGAACATTCTCAAGTACCTGAGAAGGACTAAGGAGATGTTCCTGGTTTACGGTAATGGAGACCTCAGGGTCGAGTCCTTTACCGATTCAAGCTTCCAGAGTGACAAAGATGACAGCAAGTCTGTCTCGGGTTTTGTGTTTACCCTCAACGGAGGGGCGGTATGTTGGAGGAGTTCCAAGCAGGATACCGTCGCAGACTCGACGATGGAGGCTGAATACATTGCTGCAAGCGATGCCGCAAAAGAGGCGGTCTGGATAAAGAAGTTCATTAGTGAACTTCAGGTGGTTCCGTCCATTGTTGACCCAATACCTTTGTATTGCGATAACAATGGGGCTATAGCTTTAGCGAAGGAACCAAGGTCCCATCAGAAATCCAGGCACATCTTAAGGCGGTATCACCTGATCAGGGAGATCATTGATCGACAGGAGATCGAGGTGCGGAGAGTAGACACAAAGGACAACACTGCGGACCCATTCACGAAGGCTTTACCCCAGACTCAGTTCGAGCGGCTGATCGAGATGATAGGTCTTCGATACGCCAGTACATGGCCTTAGTGCAAGTGGGAGATTGTTAGTGTATATGCCCTAGAGGCCATTACTGTATCATACTAGTATGTATATTACTTGATGGAAGCTTGGGATATTCACAGTTGTACAGACAATCTTGCTCAATATAGTAGTATGCTACTTGGTTTGTCTCTGCTTTAATGTGTACATGTGTGTTTATTTATTATATCACCTATACGCATTAGTAGAGCCCTTAGGATCTTTGCTTGATTACCGGCGTTGTGATGGCGATCACACTCGTGGGGGCTGGGTAATCTACAAGCACATCCTTATATACGTCCCTGGTCGTGGGAGTATCGAGATAGGGCATCGATGCTCCGGAGTAGACTAGCGTATGCGCTTCTCATCCCAGCACGGGAGACGGTCTGTCCCACAGCCGTCGGTACGTCGTACTTGAGATAGTATGTGGGTGCTCGTTAGGTTACGAGTACACTGGACAGGACTCATCGGGAACTGATGGTTGGTATTATACCTATCGTCAGTTATCAGTTCCCAGGTGACATGAGTACAGCTTAGTCCGCTGACTTGACACTGTCACTCCGCCTCGAGTGTGTTCCCACTGTTCTTTGATTACTACCCTACCATGGCTCTTTTGAGTCGTGCAAACAGGTAGTAGTTGGGAGCAGTCCCGAAACACTTGGAGGCAGTGACGGTTAGACAGGATTCGTCTCTCCCGGTATTGGGGGTTGACATCGCGCTGTGTCTAGGAGAGCCATTACACAAGTAGTCCCTGGCCAGGGCAAGCGAGATATACTGGTAGGTTCCAGTGCTATCTCAGGGTGTTCTGGGCTTCACTCCGACACGACTTGTACCGCTATTAGGGGTCTGACGCTTGCCGCCCCCCTAGGCCCGACATGCGATGTATCAGACGAACAGACCGGACTGTACGGAGAATGTCACATTCAGACTCAGTAGGAGTTCAGATGGGGTTTCACCTCGTCAGCCTTCTTGTCGGCATCTACCTGGGGACCGTTACGCACAGCTAGTGCCGCTTGCGGTCTGTGGTTAAACCCACTGCCAGCGTAGTGTCGAGTCTTTAGAGTCCCACACAGAGGGTATTCGCCTCTGGGCAAAACTGAGTAGAGGTCGCATGGTTTTGCGACAGGGTTCGTTCTCATCCGCGCACTTGTGTACGTTTGGAGTCCGGACGGATATTGCCAGCGGGCTCTGGTTTGAGCCGGATACTGGTATATGTTTTGGGGTTGCTTTTATCTCTTGGTATTCTTGTTCCTCGGAACGAGAATGCAGGTGTGTATGCACAGTTGCTTGAGGCGGAGGATGAGGTATTTCATTAGGGTTTCGGAACGGGTGCGTATGCACAGTTGACAGTCTTCATTTTCCAAACCCTAATGGATTTATATATATTATCTATTAATAATAGTAATTAAATGAGAATTATGTTATGGTTGATTTTGTTGACTTGTTGACCATGGTTGACTTGTTGACCATGGTTGAATGTTGACCACCATCATGCTTTGAAAGATCCTCCTTGATTCATGTTTACTTTTCATTTAATGAAGCATGGTAGTGGTCATTCCAAATTACCATCAACTATTCTTATTTTGAATTATTATTATTTAGATAATTCTTTTTCTTTTGGCATTATGGTTGCAAGAAAAAAAAAGATAGCTCATTCTATGATTTAGCTTCTCTCTCCTCACTTCATCTTCTTCTTCCTCAAGCTCAAGGTGATTCCTTCTCATGTGTTGAGAATCCTTCACCTTGAAAAGAAAACAACCCCTAGACACTCTCTACTCTCTCTAGGGTCCAAGGTTTAGCAAGCCGGAAATCCTAGTTCACTCAAAGATCGAGGAAGAGCCCAAAGGATGAAGCCCTCAGGTGGATCTATCTTCGGCAAAGAGGAGGCGAGGAGGGGAAGCCATTCAAGCTACTACAAAGAACAAGAAAGAAGAACAACAACAAGAAGAGAAGGAGTTCAAGTTGAGGTATAACCACTTTGCATAGTAGTTAACTCTTCTTTGCAAGTATGCTAGTTTAGTTTAGCAAAGATCCGGCTTTTACGGTCCATGTTACAAAGTTTAGAAAAATTTTGATTTACCGTTTCCGCAACCCCGAAAGTACCGGGAGAGGTAACGTGGACCTAACAGTTGCTTCATCAAGAAGATAACCTTGCATGATAGAACCCTCTGGTCGATTTTTATTGCGTATATACTTCTTAAGAGTGTAAATGTACCTAATGAGAATATGTTGAATAAATAAACACGGGCATACAGGACAACAATAGATTTACAAATTGCGCGAAACGAAAAATTACACGTACCTCTCGACGGGATACATCCATCGATATTGTACCGGTCCGGCTAACTTCGCCTCAGTTGCAAGATGAACCGTCAAGTGTATTATGATATCGAAGAATGACGGTGGGAAAATACGCTCAAACTTGCAAAGTATCAACGTAATAGAATTTTCTAGTTTATCCAGCGTCGCAACCTCCAGTGTTTTAGCACACAACTCCCTGAAAAAACAACATAGGTCGTTGATTACTAGACCAACCGAGTCGGGGAGAGAAGTCCTGAGGGCTAATGGAAGAAGGTGCTCTACGATAACATGGTGATCATGACTTTTCAGCCCATCGATCTTGCCCTTCACAATTTTTATTTTCTTGCTGAATGATCCTGAGAAACCTGTGGAGACTTTCAAGTCATGCAACACCTGCAGGAATCTTTTCTTCTCCGGTTGTGACATATGATAAGCGGCATTGGGAAGTACAAACTTTCCCGGTTTACCCGCTACCGGTTTAGGGTGCAGTTCACTTCTTATTCCCCACTCTTGTAGATCCATCCGGACATTCATGTTGTCTTTCGATTTCCCGTCTTTACACAGAAGGAAGTTAAGTATGTGCTCTGATACTCCCTTCTCTATATGCATGACGTCCAGACAATGACGCACTGAATTTGTAGACCAGTACGGAAGCTCGAAGAAAATGCTTAACTTGTTCCAATATTGTGGTTTGACCTGTCTCGTCGGATCCATCACGAAGGTCACGTTATTGTAACTATCCCATTTAGCAGTCACGTCCTCTCCGGACAATGGGGATGGAGGCCCAAGAAGCTCCTGATGACCATCAAAGTGAACCGTGTTTAACCTATAGGGGTGGTCTGGAGGCAGAAAACGTCGATGGCCGCAATAACAAACCTTCCTGCTAAAATTCAAAAATTTTGATGTTGTGTGTTCATGGCAATGAGGACATGCTTTGTGACCATGTACGGACCAACCTGATAGCATTCCATACGCAGGAAAGTCATTAGTTGTCCACATTAAAGCCGCACGCAGTATGAAGGTTGTATTTGTGTTTGAATCATATGTCACTACACCATCAATGAACAAAGTTTTCAGCTCCTCGATCAGAGGTCGGAGATAGACGTCGATATTGTTCCCCGGTGAGTTTGGTCCGTCGATAAGAAGAGGCGACATAAAGTATGATTGGTCCATAGCCAACCAAGGCGACAGATTATAAATTATCATTACAACGGGCCATGTACTGTGACTTCCAGCCATATAGTTGAATGGGCAGAAGCCATCGGCAGCCAGTCCGAGCCGGACATTGCGAGGATCGCTACTGAATATTGCGTGCCTCCTATCGAAATCCTTCCATGCCGGTGAATCTCTTGGATGGCTCATTTTTCCATTTTCGCTTGGAGGAGCACGGTGATGCCAAATCATTGCCTCGGCTGTTTTCTTGCACCTGAATAGCCTCTGTAGCCTCTGTGTTATGGGAAAGTATCGTGCTATCTTCACAGGTATATCAGGCTTCTTATCAGAATCTTTCGGCTTATACCTGGCCTCTCCGCATGTTGGACACTCTTTCAAATCTGAATTCTCTTTCCGGTACAACACGCAATTTTTAGGACATGCTTGAATCTTCTCGCACTTTAGACCCAAATCAGACATCATCTTCTGGGCTTCGTACCAGCTTTCGGGCACATTATTTCCCGGAGGCATAGAATCTTTCAAGAACGAAAGAAGCATTGTGAATGACTTGTTGCTCCATCCATTTAGGCACTTAATCTGGAAAATTTGGACGAACCATGAGAGGGTGGAATACTTCGCATTCTCATAAATTGGTTTCCTAGCATCATTCATGAAATTTTCATATTTATCCGCACGCGGTCCCTGACCGGAAGGAATGTCATCTTCGGTACGAATAGATTCACCTAGGGCAGCCTCTACCATATCCTCCATTTCTTCTGATGGAAATAAATTTCTGTATCCTGCCGTATTACCGAATTCTTCTTCTTCTCCTGCCGCATTATCGTGTTCTCCTTCTTCTTCTACCGCAGTACTGCATTCTTCTCCTTCCCCGTGATATTTCCAAGTTGAATAAAGTCTAGTAAACCCATGTTTTACAATATGAAGCTCTGCCAATTCTACCTTCTGCCAGTACTTATTGCCACATCTATCGCACGGACAGAGAATCTTCTCTATTATGATCTTATTATGTGCTCGTGCAAATTCAAGGAAAGCAGCAACTCCTGCGACAAACTTAGGTTGCATACGTTGTTTCCAATCCACATACATCCAGTCCTTAACTCTGACGTACTCATGGGCCATGTTAGACTGAATAACATATAAATTGTAGGTTATGCTGACTATATTGAGAAATATAAGAACGGGATAGTTACTGACAAAGGAGAAAATCCGTGTATATGCTTTGTGTGTGCGTTTGTCGTTGAAAAGAATAAATTATCGCACGTTATGTTAACCGATAGACGGGGACTAAGTGGCGCTTTTAGTTTCATATATGGGTAACGATGGGAATATGAAGGTTTCATATTATCATATATTGGTTTTAACCCGAACATCTCGAATCGCTCTCTAGTTATGCATTTGTATGTGTGTGTTCCGGCTGTCGGGGGTAGGCTTCTATCCCATTAAGAATGTATAGAGCGAACGCCCATCACTTGTGCTTTCAACCGTTTCGAGTAAATTTCGGCAGCACCTCCCCGCTGTTCTCCGAGTACACTGTAATAGAATAGATAATCATTTCAAAGCTGTGAAACAACGTTGAAATGAACATCTAATCTATCTTTGTACACGGAGAACCAGAGGAAAGGTACCGACGAAATATCTCGAAACGGATGAAAACACAAGTGAATGAAGGCGTTTGCTTTATACATTCTTAACTTGTCCACACGGGACAAATCTATGGGTTACCATACGATTGAATTTTCTCGTCGCGTAGACTATACGACGGTTGTTAGTATCGAGCTATACTGTCCGATATTTAACAACCTTCGTATAGTTCTAGGTCACGACGAGCATCGCACGTATGTTAACCGATAGACGGGGACTAAGTGGCGCTTTTAGTTTCGATGGGGATATGAAGGTTTCATATTATCATCGAGTATCATATATTGGTTTTAACCCGAACATCTCGAATCGCTCTCTAGTTATACATTTGTATGTGTGTGTTCCGGCTGTTGGGGGTAGGCTTCTATCCCATTAAGAATGTATAGAGCGAACGCCCATCACTTGTGCTTTCAACCGTTTCGAGTAAATTTCGGCAGCACCTCCCCGCTGTTCTCCGAGTACACTGTAATAGAATAGATAATCATTTCAAAGCTGTGAAACAACGTTGAAATGAACATCTAATCTATCTTTGTACACGGAGAACCAGCGGAAAGGTACCGACGAAATATCTCGAAACGGATGAAAACACAAGTGAATGAAGGCGTTTGCTTTATACATTCTTAACTTGTCCACACGGGACAAATCTATGGGTTACCATACGATTGAATTTTCTCGTCACGTAGACTATACGGCGGTTGTTAGTATCGAGCTATACTGTCCGATATTTAACAACCTTCGTATAGTTCTAGGTCACGACGAGTATCGCACGTATGTTAACCGATAGACGGGGACTAAGTGGCGCTTTTAGTTTCATATATGAGTTTCGATGGGGATATGAAGGTTTCATATTATCATCGAGTATCATATATTGGTTTTAACCCGAACATCTCGAATCGCTCTCTAATTATGCGTTTGTTGTGTATTCTTGTTGTATGTGTGTGTTCCGGCTCTGGGGGGTAGGCTTCTATCCCATTAAGAATGTATAGAGCGAACGCCCATGCCCCTTTTACCAATCAAGAGAATACTACTAATAACTTATTGATAACATAAACAATATAATAATATTTTAGTATATCAGGTTAAAATAATTGTATTAGCAAATACATTTTAGATAGTTATATAGACTACAAATTTCCAGAGAGAAAAAGTGGATGGGCAAGGAGAACAGAAGTTCCACTGTATTCACTTTTTGGATGGAACGATTTTGGTAGGCGGAAATCTATCATATACCAAAAAAGTTCTAACTGAAACCATCAACTTCCAATATTAGATTCATTCATAACTAACAATAAAAGGTTCTACTTCTCATTTTATTTGACTGGCACCAAATAAACCTATCCCATTAAAGATATACTTCAAAGTTCCAAACACCAATTCCAATTGACTAACCCCCTTACTTAATTTGGGTCAACAACATAAGCTTATTGAATATTATCAATCACTAAAGTAATATTAAGGAGTATGATAAAGTTCAATGTCAAGACCATGCATAAATTCTTGGAAGAAATATTCAAAAAAAATGATATCATGATCACTCAAGTAATATCTAATTTTCCCACAATAATTGAAAGGCATAGAGTTGAAGGGGATTATGAAGAAAGAATGGACCCAGTCACCACCCATCAAGCAGCTTTCTCCCTACACCAATTTACTTTCTGTTTTATGAAAGACATCCTAGTGTTGTCAAATATCTTACGACATGCAAATCAATCTTACGATTCAATACAAGATACAGGAAAATTAATAAGTATCTTATGAATGTATTTGTTGGATGATTGGATCAAGTAGTTTTAGGATACAATTTCTGCATCTTAAAATATAATATAATGGAATCACAAATATTCAACCCAACTAATAAATGTGTTTCAAATATATTTAGAAAGATTTTTTAGTCACATTTTGATTGCTAGTTTTAAGATGAGAAAACGGAGTATACGTTTGAATTTCCTATGTTGGCGGGACACATAACATCACTAAATTTATCGATCCATCCATGTATTTTGTTGTCATCAATCCACCTAACCCTAACCCCAACCTAACCCTAGCCCCAGCCCCACCCAGCCCCAGGGGCAGCCCCCAGCCCTAGCCCAGCCCAGCCCCAGCCCCAGCCCCCAGCCCCAGCCCAGCCCAGCCCCAACCTAACCCTAACCCTAACCCCAGCGCGGCAAGCTAAACCCCAACACGCACCAACCCTAAGGCAAACCCTAACCCCAGCCCCAGCCCCAGCAGCAGCGAACCCCAACCCTAACCCTAACCCCAACCCCGACCCCGACCCCGACCGCGACCCCTGCCGAACCTCAACTCGCGCGCGCGCAACCCCCCGACCCCAGACCCAGCACGTATGTTAATCAAAAAATTCTTTAATTTACCTCAAGATTTACTCACCTGACCGGCGGTGGCGACGACCCGAACGGCGCTGGCGACGACCTGAACGGCACTGGCGACGACCTGAACGGCGGTGGCGACGAGAACGCCGGTGTCGACGAGGAGGACGACGGTGGCGACGAGGAGTTATTTTCGCGCGCGATCGAGATCGAGAGAGAAAGAAATTGTTAGCGTAGGTGATCGAGATCTGAGCTTTAGTAATTTGATATTTAGTTGCCCCTACGGATATACCCGTAGGTTCTTTGTTTGCGTCTCCGTAGGGGCAAACACCAAATTAAGAATTAATATTTTTATTCTTGGACGTCTGGGCCCGTAGGGGCAACCTTTTAGCCCTACGGATTAATCCGTAGGGCCAAGTTAAATCTGCCCCTACGGATTCCAATATCCGTAGGGGCAACCCCCTATTTTACTAGTGATTATCACAATTTTAAACTAACAAATTAGCAACTAGTAACTAGATTAGGTTTAGCATTAGCTAACATGTTAAACTACACATTGCATACTTAATGATGAAGTAAAAACCCTAACTTGATTTAAAAATCCTTTCTTGAATTTTCAAATTTGAAATTAAAACCTAATTAAGCATCATGATTATTTGAATTGAAGTAATTAAACATCAAGTAACAATTTTGTTTAAGATTATACCTCCAAATCATGAGATCAAATAGGCAACCTAGCCTCTAATATGCTAACTTTGCTCTAAGATCCAAGCTTATAAGCAAAAGAATAATGAGTAGAAATTGGATTAGAAATTTGTGGTTTTATTTTTGGATTTTTGATGAATTTTGGGATGATTTTTGAAAGGAAATGAGCTTGGGAAAAATTGGGGCTGCCACCATGAGGGTTCGGCCAAGGAGAGAGGAATGAGGGGAGAGTGAGAAAAGAGTGTAAAAATGTGTATAAAAGTTCTCAAATTATTACCTCACTTAAGTCTTTTCATGAATTAATTAATTTTATTTATTTTCTAATTTTATTTGACCTAGAAAAGTCTAGAAATTTGAAGACAAATCAAGAAGAGAAGAACATGCTACTAACTAGATTCCAATATGTCATGGCTCACTTTGTAAAATTAACCCATTTCTAATTTTTAATTTGCACTAATTTAATATATAATTAAAGCTTATGTTAATATTTGAATTTAATTAATTAAGGAAAATATTTAAGTAAACTAATAATTTATAAGTGACCAAATAAATACCAAATACTAGCAATTACATAGTTAAAATATGCGTATTTAAATCTATATTGAAAAAATTTATAGTTGAGTTTTACGGAAAATACGGTTAGTTTTACGGAAAATACGGTTTATTTTACCGATTATCAGAAAATTCACCTAAAGGATTTTATTTATTTAATTATTTATTTTTTTATTTTTAAAACGTTACACATAATTTCCCGACAGCTCAACACTTGAGCACAGTTTTAGTAATACCTAGAATTTTCCACAGTACCTATGCACCAGCCGTAGAAGGGCAAACCCAAGCCTCACACATGTTGCCACGGAACGACGGCAAACCCTAAGGTTTGACCGCGGTTCCGCGATCCAAAAAGTCAAGTTAGGGTTTCATTCTTCTAGAGAGTTCATAGGATTACTTGCATGTTTTTCTGAATACGTTAAACTTGGAAAAATGGGTTTTTGACATTCGATCGAACTTTTTAACTTCGCCTAGACAACATGCGAATAACCCGAAACAATGTTAAAACTACGAATACGAAACACTCCGAATTGTTTATAGTGTAAGATTACATCACATGCAAAATTAGCAAAAATAAACAACACCTGAAACATCAAAACCAAGTAACTTGAACACACACAAAATTTAAGGGGGGGTGCTTGGTTTTGGCCTATATGGGGTAGGTGGTGGCTGGCCAAAATTTTTTAGAATGCCTTGAAATTTGGACTGTGTTCATGATATATCTCATACATCACTCTGTACTTGTTTGAAACTTTTTTTGAACAACTTTTAAAATCGACAGAAACTAGGGTTTCGCGTTGCAAGTTTCGGAGTTGTTTCGGTTTCGTAATTCTAACAAAATCCGTCTAAATTTCTAGCATGGCTCTGATACCACTGCAGGGTTACCTAGCACGGCAGCAAGGTTTCAGGAGGCATCGCCCATGCCAAGTTCAAAAATTTGCCGTTCTAGCTAACCCTAACTTAGAATCGTTAACTTGAAATCGACGGAATATAAAAGCAACTACTTTGCAAATCTAAGTGAGCAAGGAATACAATCTTTGTAAAACGGTCCTTCACTTTAATAGCTCCGTGTAGTGGTCCCTTCACTGCGATCATGAACTCCAACCTCTAGAGAGGCTCTGATGAAGAAACGAACATGCTTGCTTCGATGTCTTCGAGGCCGAAGATGATCTACGTCGAAGAGACACTAACCCAAGCTATCACTTCACTAATTGAGAAATTAGTGAACAAAACATCCTATACTAAATGACAAGTAGTAGAGGATGATGAAGTAGGAATTTTGCTCACATTAGATTTCATATTCTCACACTTTTTCCATCAACTCCATTGAAGCTTGAAAGCTTTTAGGAAGAAGAAGAAGAAGAAGAATTAACTCATCAAATGAATTATTGTGTGAGGTTAGAAATGCAACCAAGGGTTAAGCATGTCATGCTTAACCTTTGTAGAGAGTTAACCATGAGCTAGACTTAAAGGTTAGGTCAAAAAATATCTTAAACTAGACAAAGAAAACGGACAAAGTCAAAGATGCTTACATGCTTCTACAAACTTTCAACAAATATCAACCATGACAATTATCCATAATATTTGAATTACTTAATGATAAAATTTAAACCCTAATCTTAACCCTAGCATGGTTTAACCCTTATTAACCCTAGTTGCATTTGTAACCTAGCATGATACATTTAACATATATCACATATACATCAATGTATCCAAAGTGAGAAAAGAAATCATAAGTGAGCTAATACTAGTTAATGTAATGTAATATATCAAATATATAATTATACATTAGATTATCAAATCAACTCTTGATTTAATAATCCGGCTATATCACCTATAACCGACTAATATCATAATGTAACATCTTATCGAATCAACACTTGATCCGATAACCCGGCTATATCACATATTACCTTTCATGTCACATATCTCGAGAATAGAATGCAGTATCACATATCGCATTAATCTCGGTCCCGCACATATCACATATGTGCTCCTACTCCGTTTCGCTTGAG
This sequence comes from Agapanthus africanus, assembly GCA_030015575.1. Taxonomy (NCBI): domain Eukaryota; kingdom Viridiplantae; phylum Streptophyta; class Magnoliopsida; order Asparagales; family Amaryllidaceae; genus Agapanthus; species Agapanthus africanus. Next base: position 229,886,354 of record CM057344.1, read on the forward strand.
CAGGAAACCCCTGTGTAGGACTCTAAAGACCCGTCAATACGCCGGCAGTAGGTGATGATTATATCAAACACCCACAAGCCGCAAGTGGTCTGCTAAACGTAACGGCCACCCGGGTATTGAGAGATCAGAAGATCAACAAGCAAGCCTGCTCACACTCCTGCGAATCCAATCAGTAACACTACCATACAGTCCGGTCTCTTCGTATGTTATGTCGCATATCTCGTTTAGGGGTGGTAGACGTCAGACCCCAGTAACTCGATAAGTCGTGTCGATATGAGGCTCATAACAAATCGAGAAACTACTGATAACACTTACCAGTATATCTCTGAAGCAGCCTTGGCCAAAGACTTCCTGTTATAGCCAATCGAGCACAGCGCAACATCAACTCCTAATACCGGGAGAGATGAAACCCCTCCTATCGCTCATTGCCTCCATGTGACTCGGGGCTGTACCCAAAAGCCACCGTTTTGCATGTTTTCTTGAATGTGGTAAGGTGGAAATCAAAGCACAGTGGGAATCACACAAGACTCTATGACGATCTCGGGTCTACAGACTAACCTGTACCAGTGTCACCAGAGAACTGCCATCTGACGTTAGGTATAATACCATCTGGGAGTTCTCGGCGAGTCCGTTAAGTGTACCCAGTCTCTACTGAGCACCCATATACTGTCTCTGATATCAAACACCAATGGATATGGGATCATCTATCGCCCATCTGCATGGGTCGAGAAGCTATACGCTGTCTACTCTGGTATATCGATGACCTGTCTCGATACACCCTCGACTAGGAACATTTGAAGGATGTACTTAGCGACTACTCTGTCCCTACTAGTATGATCTGCATCATAGTCTTGGTAGTCAAGTACCCATCCTAAGGGCTTTATCAACATGTAACATAGAGACAATCGGTGTATATGTTAAGATAAAGAGCAACAAGATAGCATACTATCATGTCGAGCAAGAAAGTCCTCCCTATATATGTCCAAGCATCCACTACATTATACATCGTATGTACAGTAATGTCCTCTAGGGCATACATATAACTAACAGAAACTGGTGCATAACTATGGATATTCAAAACCAAATATTTATCGTCCGGCAAAAACCTAGGTGATTTCCTCAAATATCACCAATTACAACGAATTCAAATATAATGAGGATATAATCACCTAATTCCCAATATCTTACTCCGACTCATCATCTGTAATACCATACAGATATAAGAATCAAACCTGGTAAATACATACCCTGGAGTAAGAATCTAATTGGGAAATCAGTTTTCATCCAACAACTCACAGTGAAACTGAAACATGAAAATGTTTCGAAGGGATCTCCGGGTATTCCTAGTAATGCCTCTTCCACTATCCAGATTCATGACTATAACCATATATTTTCTTGCCATCTCTCCAATCCCTTTATTTGTCTTTACTTATTACCATCTGTACACCATACTTAGGCTAAATGGTTTTCTTCCTTCCCTGCCTTTTGGTACCAGCCTAAGGTTTGGAAGAAGAATATCCAATAAGCATAATAGGTGTAACCTCCTAATCCTAGGAGCCCTCGCAAACTGAGAGAAGGTAAAGGGAAAAGACAACTGAATAATCCTTATTCTATTTCTCCTGAACCAGAATCCATTCTCGAACTGGAACAAGTTCCTTCGAGTTCGTATGTAACTATACGATGGATTATCCAATAAATATGGATCTTCGTAGTGATACGAGGTGTTCTGGAGAAATAGAGAGGTGAAGTAGGAGTGGCGATGATATACGCGGTTTGGTCGTGAATGATAGCAGTCGCAATTTACTTTTCCTTATTTCTAATCCCTTTATTTGTCTTTACTTATTACCTTATGTAGACCTCACTTAGGGTAATTGGTTTTCTTCCTTCCCCGCCTTTTGGCACCTGCCTACGGTTTGGAAGAAGACTATCCAATAAGCGCAATAGGTGTACCCTCTCCTAATCCTAGGAGCCCTCACAACCTGAGAGAAGGTAAAAGGAAAAGACAGCTGAATAGTCCTATTCAATTTCTCCAAAACCGAAAACCATCCTCGAATCTAAAACAAGTTTCTTCGAGTTCGTATGTAACTATACGATGGTCATATCCAACAACTGTGGATCTTCGTAGTGATATGGAATGTTCCGGAGAAAAGCAAAGGGTAAAAATAGGAGTGGCAATGAAGTATGCAACTCTGATAATCCAAAAGCCAATGTGTTTTAAGAAGGTTCGGTTAACTTGGTTCATGAGTTCTATTCGAGGGTCAGGCCATGGTCGCTGCCAAAGAGAGGGGGAAAAGCAAAACTCAGCATGCACTCTAATCTAGATCAGAATGGTTAATCACTTTATCTAATCAGGATGTCTCCTACTGTATCCTCAAATTCTCCTCCAAACCCAAAAGAAGAATTAGTCGGGATCATCTAAAATCACCCGAGGAGTAAACCAACTCATCAGTGGGAATCGGGATCCAACTATCATCGCATGATAACTTTATGGAATCCACTCAAGTTATCACACTCCTGAAGGTATGCGCATGCCTGGCAAGTTTCTTATATGTTTGAAACTCCGGATGTGATTTCTACCCCATGCTCTTATGACCTTGACAAAGGTCAAAAAATCATAAGTTACATGTCAAGTTCTACCCGTCATTGTTCAGTTTAATTTGAACCCACCCGTACTCGCCCTTGACGAAGGTCAACAAGGCTATACGACTGTCCCAAACCAACGCATCTATCTATGCAACAGAAAAGTAACAAACAGCTACCATACACTATGCCTTGACGAAGGTCAACAAACATAGCATGAATACTAAGTGCTACCCGTCTGAAATGACGGAGGGCAACGAATGGTTTTTGGCGAAAAACCTTTAACGTAGTGAACTTGATATCGTTGAAGGAACTGGATAGCTTTTTACAAATATATAGTGGCGAAAACCTTTGCTAAAGAGGTCACTCACGGTGAAGGGATCTCGGCTCTTTCCTCGTGGAATGAGGTGCAGGATATTCCAAACTGAATACCACGATGCAAAGCAAAAAAGTAATTGACTACAGTGAAGTTATTACCCTGACGCAAACTTCTGCCTAAGAGGTCACTCCCAGTGAAGGGATCTCGGCTCTTGCCTCGTCGAATGAGGTGTTGGATATTCATAACCGAATACCGCTGTGCAAAACAAAAGAAAACATCCTTGTAATAACAGCTTTTGATAATTGTTCCAACAACATCGAATAGGTATGTTTTCATTGCATTGATCAGAATCAACGCAGTCCCATCAATTAATCACACCAGAAAAGAATGAAAATATGATTTATGTATATGCCAACCGCATTCACCACTGACCCCGTCATCACCCGTTAGGTTACATAACTAACGACAGAGCGGGGGTTGGACTAGTGCGGGTGCAAAACATATACAACATCTACTAGTATATACATAAATATATATAACAATCTTCCCAGGCATGATATAAAGCAACATCTCAGAATCACAGCCAAGCATCACAGAGTGGTGGATAATCCTGGAGCCTCGGGTTTCACTTGAGCCGCAAATGAAACCCGACGTTCCTCTGGTCGTGTGGATAGCCTATGCAATGAAAACCTAGACCTCTACGAGTGCGGCGAGTTACCCGCCAAAACCAGAAGTGAGGCAACCCCAATCATCAATGTGAATGGGCCACCCAGCACTTCACAGAATCCGGTAACTTGAGCACCCCTCCTTGGGTCAACCTATACCCCCTACGAGTGCGGCGAATAGCCCGCCAATTCTAGAGTGAGGCCCCCTCCATCTCACCGCCATGAGATGCGGGCCCGTTGCCTTCTAGAACTCGGCTATTCGTGCACTCCACCACGGGGTAATCCTAGTACAGAAAAGAAAATAAGTTCAAGGGTAACATCGACCTCAACCCGGTCGTGCCCCAGACAAATAATATACAAACTGCCAGTGACGACAGTCCACATGTCGAACGCTCGCCCCACAATATAAAATGTACAAATAAACCCAAACTGTACTGCCATTGCACCCAAGCTATCCACACGACGATCTCTCCACAACCACAGCACAATACAGAACATCAACGTGAATGTCACGTTCGCAAACTCGTCTAAAAGAACATATAGCAATTAGATAAGTTGTACAGCTCTAATGACATTCACGGTCGCAGATAGTAATGTATGTACTGAAAACTACAACATTAGAATTCTGCACGCAATTAGCAAACTAAACCAATTTCCAAAACCATGAAAAAATCAGTGAGCTAAAGTTCCAAAAACCGAACGTTTAAAGCCAATTTGGAAGTCCGAATCAAAACGAAACACGCTCGAACCATCGCGGGGAGTTAAAGCACGAAATTAACTTTGAGTTAGGGGGCCTAGAGGGGGCACCCCACCCCCGAGGCCACCACGAGGTGGACAGGGAGTAAGGCAGACCCGAAACTGCCCAAGGTGGGGCAGTTTCGGGTCCCCACCACCAAGACCACCATGGGGAGTGGGCCCAGCCGTTCGATCCCCTGGGGGTTCCCATGCACCACCCAGCGGCTTATCAGTTCAAATTGTGAGCCCGCGAGGTGTGCAAACATCTCAAACTTTCAGTTTTTGGAACTGTTTTTGTCGGCAATTTTTGCACGACAAAAACGGCGGATTTCTAATATCGCAATGAGTTAACTAAGGCATATGGAAGGGCTCTGATACCATGTTGGGTTACGGAAGCGCCTCGGCCATCAATCCGTGACCAAATGCGGAACAATAATTTATAAAACTTGGCGCTACTGCAACCAATTACCCGGATCTACCCATAAACCCTAGAAAAAAAAACATGCAAAGGAGTTAGAATGGTTATAGCGAATGGATCCGTGTCCTTCAGTCTTCAACCATCATCCCAAGCACCTAGGGGCTTCCTTGATCAAGCTTGATCTATGTTCATCACAGAAAACTGCATTTCAATACCGCTCATTCGTTATCTGTTTTGTTATATATCAGTACTATTAACCAGTGTTTGCTCAGTAATACAGATTACAGGTGTCCGTGACAAAATACTGGAAATACATCCAGAATCACGGATATATCATTTGTGAGCCAACACTGCAGCCAGAACTGGAAACCGACCGATATCCCAAGAGTTATTTTGCAAACAAGTGTGTGCACAATATTTTGGTCCAACACATAACATGTGTAAACGCTAACTCTTGGGGCATGGACCTAAGGGAAGCCATGGCATGATGGCTCATGGCAAGTGGGCATGAGAAGTGATGTGCATTTATTGCAAAAAGTAGTGATGTGATTTGTATCTACCAAGTTCCCTCCGAAATTCTGAAGACAAACCAGGGTGTTTTAGACCAAGTAAACAACACCAGAGTCATGCTGGGGACAACACAAGACCACACTGCAAATACGGGACCCAGACCTCGAAATTTGGCCGAGCACATTGCCTTCCCATCCAGCGTCGCCGGCCCTACCACCTCCTGTGGGCCCCATCTTTCTACTAGCTCTCCACTGCAGCCTTTTAATCATTATTTTATTGTTTGCTTATTTAGTTTTTGTGCCAATATATAGCAGGCAGTGGGCAAGGGTTCATGGTCTAACTTTGTCCAAGTTTTTCCATACATTTTGTAATCTTTTTTATTTCTTTAGTTCTTGTACATAGCTTCCCCTTGAGATCCTTGCCTTCTCTTGATCTTCCAACCTCTTCATTGAACTTGAAGGTTTAAGGGTTGGTATTTGATCTCAAGGGTTCTATCTTCTTGAAGATTAATAAAGTTCTCTCTTTTGTGCTTCATTTTCCCTTGGGTTCTTTATCTACACTTGATCTTGGAATCTCTTAATTGAGCTTGCAAGTTTAAGTTTAGGTATTTGAATCCATGGCTTGTATTGTGCACTTTGGTTCCATGGTTCTTAATCTTTCTTTCTTGCTTTTTATTACTTGCCCTTTACATTCTTGCTTTACTTTCTTGCACTTTACATTCATGCTTTACTTACTTGCTCTTTAAATTCCATGTCATTTAATTACATGCTTGTAATCTTTTCTTTTCTTTGCTTATCTTTTCTTTTGCTCATCTTTTCTTTTGCTCTTTTTGGTTTGTTTTGTGAATGGTTAATATGTGTTGTTAGGAAAAGAAAAAGATATTATAAGTTAACGTTTCGTTTTTCATTTTCTTTTCCCGTCTTTTCCATTTGAAAATCCGTCCATACCTTACGCAAGCGCTCCGTTAGGCACCCTACCCCACCAAAGTAACGGTGATTCCTAACCACAGCCGGTTGCGTTCTATTTGGTCGGAGGCGAATGCAAGAGACAAGAACGGAAGAACAAGGGTCAATAAACCGGATTCCACGAATACCGTTCTTAAATCACTTAATCCACGTTGTTGCCGATTGCTCTAGCTTCAATCGTTAAGTTCGGCTCAAAGGACTTGAATACGGAATCCATTAACTTACATTATCCTACCGTTTCCTAACAAGCTTTTTACTTTGCATATAACACTTAGGGTAGATAAGAACTTTCCGCCACACGCATTAATCCATTACGACAAGAACGTAAAACGCTCCGTCTCCCTGTGGATCGACCCGTGCTGATCGCGGCTAGCTGCAAAGCGACACCGTCTTGATTGCGGTTAACTTAAATCCTTTCAACCAAATGGCGCCGTTGCTGGGGAGACGGTAACGTTTTTATTCTTGTTATTTCGGGTTAATCTCTGTAAATTTCATCTATACAACTAACCCTATTTTCAAAACAACATAAAAATTTCAAAAACAAAAACAAAAACTAACATTCTTAACTCATTTTGCTCTCTGGATTTTGTACCTGCAAGCACTCTGGATCTGAACTGAAAAGTCAAACAATACCAGTATGATATTAATAGAACATTGGGATCACAGAAGAAGATTTGAGCACATCTGCTACAAGGTGGCCGGCGACACCCCCTCAATTTCCGAGCTCGCCGGCCAGATCATCCCAATATGCTTCCAATTTTTCATCTGTCCTCCATTGTTCTGTTTTTGTCCTATTTTTGTTGTTTTCTCTTTACAATTTTTAGTGTGCGGGTATTTGGGCATTCGTATCGCTTTTCCGCACTAATATCCGTTTTCTGACATTTTCAGATTTTATGGATTTTCGAACTGCGATCATAGGGAGCAAAGTGTACATTCAAGGTCAAGGTGATTGCGAAGTACAGTGCCAAAGATCCGGGTAGTTTGACCCGCGCAAGCGAACTTTTCAAGCTTACCGGATTTGATTCAACGCGGGTTTCCTAACCCAAATACATAACGGTACGTACTTTACTAACACCTTCTTCTCAAATCCTACGCATCCAATATAATATCTTTACAGGATTCCTTGCAAGTTCGCTAACAAACGCTAAACTTGACTAACCCGAATTTGTTGTAGTGCAGTGCTTAACGTAAAAAAAAGATTGTTCGATTCTTTAAATAATTTTTTGATTAACTTGCGCATTGCATCCATTAATACGGACTTAAGGGCAAGCGAACCCCACAACATACGGTAAAGGATTTTATCACCTTTTCCGTGGCCCACAAATCACGAACTTGAACATAACGCTTACCCGCACAAATTTTTAAAAGAAATTAGACTTTAAGCCTTAAGGACTTCGCGCTCACTAGGAGAGGTTAACTGTGTTTAGAAGACCGCTTAACGGTATATTGTTTACGGGGTGTCTAGGAAAGTGTTAATGGCGAAACCGCTAAAACAGAAAGGGTTATTTAATTAAGGACCTTCGCGAAAGCGTCGGAAAACCACCCCTTATCTCTGCACTTACCTGGCCTCGTGATCAGTATATCTTGAGCCCGTTTCTCGACACAGTTTTACTTCGCCAATCAAGTTCTTGAGCAAGTCTAGTTGACCTAGGTGAACCCTAGACCGATTAGGTGTGTGGTATTTTGTGTCTTGATTGTTTTTATCCAGATTCTTTTTGTTTGTATAATTCATTCTTTTGTTGATAACTATCTAAAAAAATTAAATTAAAAAAACACCTTCTTTTCCCTCTCCTTTTCTCTTCTTCTCCTTCCTCTCATCATATCATGGGCACCCCACCTCGCAAAACTCTTGCCGAACTTTGGTATCCACAACCAGACATTACCTCATACGGTTCTTACTTTGGTCGAATTTCGAACGACACCTCCATGCCCAAAATTTCATTGAAAGATTGCATAGACGCGTCTAGGACAAGCACTTGCCCTCCTCAATCCACTTTGTATCTACCTTTTCAACCTCCCCCACCCTCTTATGTTGATACCCCTTTTGCAAGTCGTCCTTTGTCCATTGCTGAACATATTGAACAATCCCGTAGCCGATCTTTCACTCCTTTCACCACTGCCAATTCATTTGATCAACAATTCCAATCACCTTCATATCCGAATGTTGATCCTACTCCTGTCCAACCATTCAATTCCTACCAATCCTACCCGACTTTTGCACCTTCCCTAGACATTGCTTATACACAGCCTTTTGGGAGTTTCCAGTATCCAACAAACTTTCAATCTTTTACTGAAACCCATTCACAACCCATGTCTAGTCTAGAACAGTCGTTGGAAGACTTTAGGGTAGCGTCATACCAACAAATGATGGATTTGAATACGTCCATGGCCGCCCTCATACAACCTAGTGACTCGGTAGCTAGTTTCCAACTAGCTCCAAATTTTCCAATATATGAGGAGGCGGTAGGACAGGATGAGAATTTGATTGGAGGGAGTGAGTTGTACACCCTTCTAAATCAAACCTACTCGTCCCAAATTGAATCCCACAACTCCTGTTTTGAAAGTATATGAAGTGTCCCAAATGATTTATCAATTGAAGATAGAATGATTAAAGAGTTGTGAGACTTTGTAGTGTTTGATTTGCCCGATTGTGAAGGGTCCCTTTTGAGTGAAACCACACCCAATCTTTTTGACCTCTACACCTCCATCTTAGAACCAGAATCGATTGAAATCCATGCTTTTGATTAGGTGTCTGAGAAAATTGATTTTCACTTGATTGAGGATATTGACGCTGGGAATATTTTGGATGATGAACCTACTGCTTTGGATGAGTTTTTCTCTCCAATTCATCATCCCGGGTCTTTAACTGTTTTTCCCAAACTTCATATGCATCTTGATTTTGATGAAATTTGCATGGATAAGCTGAATTTTGAGGAGAATTTTAAGGAAATTTTTAAGGATGAACCAGTTTTGCTTGATGAGTCGGATTTTCCAATTCATCCTATCCCTTTTATTGGCTGTGTATACCCTCCGGAACCTTTAACTAATAACCTTCTTCAACCACTTCCTTCCATCCTTTCTGTCATTCCAACCTTGCAAGACACCGTATCACTTTCATTTCTTGTGTCTGGTTTACAATGTTCGGTGTACCAATGTTTTCTCACGAATCTTGAGGGTTTGACCCAATTTCTCGACGGGTTGATAAATTAGCATAATCGCTTTTTACACATCGGTCATTACAAATTGTGCTAATTTACTCACTCTATTTCCACCCTCAAGTTCGTATTCCACTTCTTTCTCCCTTCCGCCATTCTTCTTCTTATATACCAGGACCGTATACCACTTCTATCCCCATACGGTCTCGCGTATTCTCCATTTCTTTCCTCTCCACCTTCTTTCTCCAGCCATTGCGATATCACGATAAAATTTTTGAATGGTTGGTGCTCACTTTTAGCCTTTGTAAGGCCTTGTATAGCTTTATATTGTTCTCTTTCCCCCCTAATCCTGAACTTCAACACTTAAACAGTGGAAACACTGTTTTACTTAAGTTTGGAGGGACCCTTTTGAAGGGTTCCTAGGCACACTAATGATGTTCCACAAGGCATCAACCATGCCAAATTCTAATTTTTCATGTGCCAAAGAAACCCTATACTAGATCGTTACTAGAGGTAAAGGCGAAACAGGCGAATAAACAACTTTATTGCTAAGTGAATGGAAATACAACCTTTGTAGATCCGGTCCTCCACTTCCTTGGCTCCATGTTGACGTCCCTCCGCTGCGATCATCGGATCCCGGACTCTAGCGATGGTTTCGTCGGAGAAACGAGCGGGCTAGGTCATTGACTTCGATGCCGAAAATGATCTACGTTGAGGCGACTCAAACTCAAGCTCCATCTTTACTTGGTCATGAACCTTGTGAAGAAAACACCCTATACAATATGGCAAGTGGTAGAGGATGAAGAAACAGGAAGTGGGTTCACTTTGGATTTGGGTTTCTCACTTGGATTCTTCACTTAGAATTTTCTAGCTTGCTTTCTTCAACTCATGAAGAAGATGAAGAAGAAAAGAAAAGAATGAATTATCTAATTTGAAAATTCAAGTGATGCTTATCATTTAGCAACCATGGGTTAGTAAACTCATGTAGAGAATAAACTAGGGTTTAGGTAATGGTTAGGTTTAGGAAAGAAACAAAATGGTCAAAGCTTTTTCAAAGCTTCATGAAGCTTCAAGTATGAAACAAAATAAGCCACCATTTTATTTCTTGCCATAATAAATAAATAAATAAATAAATAACACCTTAACCATTAACCTAAACTATGGTTTAAAGCATGCACACCCAAGTTTGTATGTATCATCAAACATAATACAAACAAGTGCACAAAAATATATCATATATACAATGTGCACATCAAGTGAGAAAATCATCTTAAGTGAACCAATACTAGTTAATGTAAAGTAATATATCAAATATATAATTATACATTAAATCATTAAATCAACACTTGATTTAATGATCCGGTCATATTGCATATAATCGACTAATATCAAGTGTATCAATGTATCGAATCAACACTTGATTCGGTAACCCGGCTATATCTTATATAACCGTCCAATGATACAAATCGCGAGAATAGAATACAGTATCACATACTGGTATTATTCTCGGTCCCGCACATATCTCATATGCGCTCCTATTTCGTTTCGCTTGAGCCAGGAAACCTCTGTGTAGGACTCTAAAGACTCGTCAATACGCCGGCAGCAGGTGATGATCATATCAAGCACCCACAAGCCGCAAGCGGTCTGCTAAACGTAACGGCCACCTAGGTATTGAGCGATCAGAAGATCAATGAGCAAGCCCGCTCACACTCCTGTGAATCCAACCAGTAACACTTACCGTACAGTCCGGTCTGGTCGTCTGATATGTCGCATATCTCGCCTAGGGGTGGTAAACATCAAACCCCAATAGCTCGATAAGTCGTGTCGATATGAGGTCTATAACAGTTCGAGAAACTACTGGTAACACTTACCAGTAAATCTCAGCAACCCTGGCCAAGGATTTCCGGTTATAGCCAATCGAACACAGCGCAACATCAACTCCCTATACCGGGAGAGACGAATCCCCTCCTATCGCACATTGCCTCCATGTGATTCAGGACTGTACCCAAAAACCACCGTTTTGCATGCCCTCTTGGACGTGGTAAGGTGGAAATCAAAGCACAGTGGGAATCACACAAGACTCTATGACGATCTCGGGTCAACAGACTACTCTGTACCAGTGTCACCAGAGAACTGCCATCTGACGTGAGGTATAATACCATCTGGGAGTTCTCGGAGAGTCCGTCCAGTATACCCAGTCTCCACTGAGCACCCGTATATCATCTCTGATGTCAAACACCAATGGATATGGGATCATCCATCGCCCATCTGTATGGGTCGAGAAGGTATACGCTAGTCTACTCTGGTATATCGATGCCCCGTCTCCATACACCCACGACTAGGGACCTTGAAGGTTGTACTTATGGACTACCATGTCCCCACTAGTATGATCTGCATCATAGTCCAGGTAGTCAAGTACACATCCTAAGGGCTTTACCAACATGTAACAGAGAGACAATCATTGTACACGTTAAGGTAAAGAGCAACCAGATAGCATACTATCATGTCGAGCAAGAAAGTCCTCCGTATATATGTCCAAGCATCCACTACAATATACATCCTATGTATAGCAATGGCCTCTAGGGAATACATATAACTAACAATCTCCCACTTGCACTAGGGCCATCTGATAGCAGTGGTTGTAGTATCTCATACTCAAGCATCCCATAAAAGTCTTTCTCTGGGAAAAGGCCTTTGTAAGTGGATCCGCCGTGTTGTCCTCTGAGTATACTCTCCTTACCTCGATCGCCCTGGAGATCTACCATCTCCATGATCTGGTGACACTGCCTTAGAATATGTCTGGATCACTGATGGGACGGACGTTCCTTGGCATAAGCCATAACTCCATTGTCACACAATGGGAGGAACTAAGTTCATCTCATGAACTAATATACACCCAGACGGCCTCTTGGGTAGCATCTTAAGTAGCCATGTATCCAGCCTTTATCGTCTAGTTAGCCACGGTATCTAGCTTGTGTAGGGTTCTTAGGCACACTAGTGAGGTCTCACAAGGCATCAACCATGCCAATTTCAAATTTAAACGGTGCCGAGAAACCCTAACACGGATCGTTGGCTAGATAAATAGGCGAAAAAGCAACTAGTTAACAACTTTAACTAAGAGTACGGAAATACAACCTTTGTAGATCCGGTCCTCCACCTCCACGGCTCCGTGATGAAGTCATCTCCGCTGTCCAAATCAAAATCCGGGCTCTAGCATCGGCTTCATCGGAGAAAGAGCAGGCAAGGTCGTCGGCTTCGTGCCGAAGATGATCTACGTCGAGGCATCGCAAGATCAAGCTCCAACTTCACCAAGTGATGAAACTTGTGAAGAAAACACACTCTACTACTTGGCAAGAGGTAGAGGATGAAGAAATAGGAAGTGGGTAGACTTTAGAATTGGATTTCTCACTCATTTTCATCAATCACCATTGATGAAGTGAAGGTTTCTTCATTGAAGAAGATGAAGAAGAAGAGGAAAATGTTATGATAAGTTAATTTAAAAACAAAAGTAAATCAATACTTATCATAACATTAACTATAGTCAAGTGTAGAGAATTAACCAAGGTTAGTTGAATGGTTAGGGTTAGGAGAAGAAGACAAGAATGGTAGCTTTGGTCAAACCTTCATGAAGTTTCAACTAGAAACAAAGAAAGCCACCATTCTTCTCTTTAATCCTTTCTAAAAATAAATAAATGAATAAATAAGATAAGAAAAACCCTAATCATTAAATTAACCATGGTTTAATCTTTACACTTAACCAAGTTAACATGCATCATCAAACATGATACAAGCAAGTGCACAAAATCATATTGCATATGCAATGCGCACATCCGAGTGAGAAAATCCATCTTAAGTGACCCGATACTAGTTAATGCAAAGTAATATATCAAATATATAATTATGCATTAAATCATTAAATCAACACTTGATTTAATGATCCGGTCATATCGCATATAACCGACTAATATCAACAGTAACAACTTATCGAATCAACACTTGATCCGATAACCCGGCTATATCGCATATAACCGATCAATGTCACATATCGCGAGAATCGAATACAGTATCACATACTGGTATCATTCTCGTTCTCGTACATATCTCATACGCGCTCCTATTTCGTTTCGCTTGAGCCAGGAAACCTCTGTGTAGGACTCTAAAGACTCGTCAATACGCTGGCAGCAGATGATGATCATATCAAACACCCACAAGCCGCAAGCGGTCTGCCAAACGTAAAGGCCACCCGGGTATTGAGCGATCTGAAGATCGACGAGCAAGCCCGCTCACACTCCAGTGAATCCAACCAGTAACACTACCGTACAGTCCGGTCTGATCGTCTGATATGTCGCATATCTCGCCTAGGGGTGGTAAACGTCAGACCCCAATAGCTCGATAAGTCGTGTCGATATGAGGTCTATAACAATTCGAGAAACTACTGGTAACACTTACCAGTAAATCTCAGCAACCCTGGCCAGGGATTTCCTGTTATAGCCAATCGAACACAGCGCAACATCAACCCCCTATACCGGGAGAGACGAATGCCCTCCTATCGCTCATTGCCTCCATGTGATTCGGGACTGTACCCAAAAACCACCGTTTTGCACGCCCTCTTGGACGTGATAAGATGGAAATCAAACCACAGTGGGAACCACACAAGACTCTATGACGATCTCGGGTCAACAGACTACTCTGTACCAGTGTCACCAGAGAACTGCCATCTGACGTGGGTATAATACCATCTGGGAGTTCTCGGCGAGTCCGTCCAGTGTACCCAGTCTTTACTGAGCACCCGTATATCATCTCCGATGTCAAACACCAATGGATATGGGATCATCCATCGCCCATCTGTATGGGTCGAGAAGGTATACGCTAGTCTACTCTGGTATATCGATGCCCCGTCTCGATACACCCACAACTAGGGACCTTGAAGGATGTACTTATGGACTACCATGTCCCCACTAGTATGATCCGCATCATAGTCCAGGTAGTCAAGTACACATCCTAAGGGCTTTACCAACATGTAACAGAGAGACAATCAGTGTACACGTTAAGGTAAAGAGTAACCAGATAGCATACTATCATGTCGAGAAAGAATGTCCTCCCTATATATGTCCCAGCATCCACTACAATATACATCTAATGTACAGTAATGGCCTCTAGGGCATACATATAACTAACAGCTTGGAACTCTTCCAACATACCGTCCCTTTACTAAGGTTAAAGACAATGCCTGTGACTGACATTCAGTCGTTCTTATCTCTCTGGAACCTTTCCAGTGATTCTCCCCTGGATCAATTGATACCATCTCACTACAACTAATGAGAATCCTAACATCCAATTAGATCTATCTCATAGATCCAAAACCAGGATTTAGGAGGTATCACTTTGATCCTATATGGAGAATCATTGTGATAAGCGGAGATTGACCAAGCGCAGCATAGGAAACTCCTTCCCCATCAAGAGCATGTCATCTACGTACTCTACGAGGATCACCATACTCCCTACTACCTTTTCGTTTATACAAGGTTCATCTACCATTTTGATGATGTCAAACTTCTTGACTACCACATCAAAACAGATGTTCCAACTCCGCGATGCCTGCTTTATCACATAAAATATCTTGCACACGTTTCCGCTGCTCCCACTGTCTACGAGGCCCTCTGGCTGTGTACTTATAGACGCTCTCTTCCAAAAAATCATTTAGAAAAGCAGTCATGACACCCAACCACCAGATATCGCAGTCATGGTATGTAGTCGTGGCAAGTAGGATCCGGATGGACTTAAGCATAGCCACTGGAAAAGGTTTCATCATTATCCACGCCTGGTCGATGACGAAAACCTTCAACAAGTCTAGCTTTGAAAGTCTCAACTTTTCCATCTACACCAAGTAATCTTCTCAAGATATACTTGCTCCTGATGGGGATTTAACCCTTCATATAAAGCAACCAAAGTCCATACTTTGTTGGTGTATAAGGATTCCATCTCAGATCACTAAGCATCCAGCCATTCTTATAGAGTCTTACTCTTGATGGTCAGCTCGAAACTAGTTGGGTCATCATCTCATGATGCAATCCTTGCTCCCACTATCATAGAGAAACCGAAGTATCTCTCAGGTGGGTGAGGAACCCTACTAGATCGGCGGAGAGGCTGAGGTTCGTTGGTAACTATTGAATCCTTTGGTTTTATCAAATCATCTGCTGTAGTTTGTATAGCTGGAACCTTTCCAGTTCTACATTACAGACCTTGCCTCGAGCTTGTCCGGATTTTGCTTTTAGACATAGGCCGGTCAACCCCAAATCTGAACTAGCTTAAGACATGGGCTCTTCCCATACCATATCTTATATGGAGTGGTAGGCTGTGATCTGATTCGAACCTAATTCAATAGGTATGCAGCTTCTCAAGTGCATAACCCCCAAAAAGAAACAGGTAACTCAGTAGTACTCATCATAGAGCGCACCATATCGAATAGGGTGCAATTGCTCTGCCCCGATATACCATCGTGCTATGGTGTATACGGAGGAGTAATGCTGAGAGAGAATCTCATTCTCCTTTAGAAAAGTCCAAGAATTCCGTGCTCAAGTATTCTCCTCCTTGATCACATCAAAGGACATAATACTTATACCCGTTTTGGTTCTCTACTTCTAACTTATATTCTGTGAATATCTCAAAAGGTTCGGACTTGTGTTTCAACAGGAACATATGTCTGAATCTTAAGAGATTATCAGAGAATGTAATGAAATACAAAGAACCGGTCTTGGCATGTGTAGACAGGGGACCTACATACATCAACATGTATCATCCCAAGAGTTCACTAACTCTTTCTCTGTTTCCAGTAATCAGAGCTATGGTCATCGTATCTTTGTGACATGACCGGCAAGTTTCACAAGATGGAAATTCAAACTAATTTAAATATGCATCTAAATGTAACTTCAGCCAGTCGGGTCGCATTGATATGACCTAGTCTACAATGCCTCAAGAAGGATTTCGTTCATTTCAGAACTCTTCCTCTTGTGTGTGTTCTGTATACTAAGAACTGTAGTTTGATTGAGAACATCAATGCTTTTAGATAACGTGCCTGAACCGATCAACTTTTGATATAGGAAATGTTCAAAACATTATCCAACAATAAAAAAATTTATCATTTCTTTACTAATAAAGAGACTGATATGATTTTGTATATCAGGTTCGGTATCTAATAACATTCGTTCAAAATCAATGTATTTGGAATACAGGGTGACAGTGACCAACAGACTTGGCTGCAACACTTGCACCATTTTCTGTCTCATGAAACTTATCACCCGTTCTCAGTTCTCTACCTTTCTGTAGCCCATGTAACAGATTACATATGCGGGATCCTGATCCGGTATCACATACTCAGGACGTAAAGGATACTGAGAAACAGTTCTATGTAACGAACACACCCGAAGAAGATGCATCAACATGCACTTTCCTCGTTTGGGCGGCACGGGAAATCTGGTATTCCCCAATTTCCTGCTCTGTCTTATAACAATTATAAGTTGGAGCGGGACCAACGTTCCCCAGCTCAGTATAACAAGCGGGTTCGGTCAATACATCCGTATTATTATCTTGATTAAGGCGTGATATGGTCGCTACCTGGAGAGAGAGAGAAGAAAACACTCTGCGTGCGCTCTGTCAAGATTAGATTGGTTATTATTTTATCTAATCAGGATGGCTCCCATTGATTTTATCAAATCTTCCTTCAAACCCTAAAAGGAAAGACTAGCCGGGATTAATTACACACTAAAAGTTCGCCAATCTTTCAGCCAGGCCAGTGTCGGTACTTTGAGGGAGGTCCCCCGTGCTTTCGCACGAACCTAATTACAGTAAACCTCATTTTCCCAGAGGCGTAACCCCGTTGACACCTTTCTAGACACCTACTAGATCGGCTAATTGTAAAGTGTAAAACTCTCCCAGGAGTAACAATTACTCGCAGTGGGTATCGGGATCCAACTATCTCATAGAAGGTATGCAATCTCATTGCAAATTTCAACACTTGAAATTCCCGATAATTTTGCCCCTAGCACCCTATGACCTTGACGGAGGTCAACAAACCATAGGCTACTAGTCAAGTTCAACCCGTCATTTCTTGATTGAATCAAACCCACCCGCACGACCCTTGACGGAGGTCAACAAGGCCGTACGACTACCCTAACCCAATCTGCATCATATGCATAAGCAGATAAATACTAGTTAGCTACCGCACACTACGCCTTGACGGAGGTCAACAAACGTAGCACAAATACTAAGTAGGACTTATCTGAAATGACGGAGGGCTACGACAGGTTTTTCTGAAAACCTATTGCGTAATGAACTTGATATCGTTGTAGAATCAAATGATTTTAAAATGGAGTGTTTTTTAGGCTTTTTTAGTTTTGCTAAAGGAGTCACTCCCGGTGAAGGGATCGTCGGCCCTTTCCTCATCGAATAAGGTGCAGGATATATCATATATACCGCTGTGCAAAGCAGAAACTATAGAAGCAATCAAAAGACAAACCGAGGGGTGTAGCATCTGCCAGTTATTGCTAAAGGGGTCACTCCCGGTGAAGGGATCATCGGCCCTTTCCTCATCGAATAAGGTGCAGGATATATCATATATACCGCTGTGCAAAGCAAGAACTGTAGCTACCTGTTTTTGAAAATTCGATTCCACAACATCTTAGGTTTCTTTTCTTTCATTAATCACATTAATGAAGTCCCATCATTTAAGCACCTAAACATCACAGATAAATACGACGTACACTTATGCCATCCGCATTCGCCTCGATGTCCCCTCGTGCACCGTTAGGTTAGGTAACTAACGGCAGAGCGGGGCAGGGCTAGCACGGGTGTAAAACATAAGTAACGTCTATATAATATATCATATATACTATATATAATATCTATCTGAACATATCACATGATCACATCATAGATAACGCAGCAGAAAATATCATATGAAATATTGGATATACTAGGACGTCCGTGTTTTCAATATGAACCAGTATAAAACACGGATTCCACGGTCGCGATGAATAGCCAAACCCACACCCCTAGACCCCTACGAGAGCGGCAAGCAACCCTACCAATTCTAGAGTTAGGAGACCCGGACTCGACTCCTCGAATTGGTCTCCCACTGGACTCCAGAACCCGGTTACTTGTGCCCTCCTCCTTGGGTCTATCCTAGTGCGGAAAAGTAAATAATATACAAAAGGTGACATCTTCCGCAACCTGGAAGTGCCCCAATAAAAGAATATTACATACAAGTTTTTACATGAATGAAAATGAAAAACACTCATCTCACATAAAAAAAACCCGGCTATTCAAACACGACGATCCAATATAACATATCCAGCAACACATAACATCACATGTCATCAACGTAAGTAAATATGCGCATCCCAATTATCATTGACATATAGCAACGAAACCGGCGATATCACATATTACACTTACGGCCGCAGAAAAGAAAGTGTAAAACTACAACAGTTGGAATCCGCAAACTCTTTAGACATCGCATGCCTAATCAAATGAATTCCTTAGACATCGCATGCCTAACAATTATAAACCCCGCATTTTAGTCTCATTATTGAAAACACTTTTCAATAACAAGTCGGGCAATTCAACAGGATTCCCGATATTCTGATCGAATGCTCGTCGCAAACTTTAGTAGACGGCCGCACCCCAGATACCGTCGACGAAGTGCACCAAGGCGGAACACCGCTGCCGCGAGCACCCGAACGGATGCTTTCGGCAACGGGGTTCTCCTACAGTCACTTGGTCGGGGCTATGGGGTGTAGCTGTCTATTAAGTTTACCCGGCGAGTATCCGCGTACACTACGTGATTGCGACGGACTTTTGATCGCATCAAAATTCCGTGGCAACCGATCAGGTGAGATTAAACTGCTATGTTTATAACATTCATATTAGTTATCTCATAACTACTTGTGAATTCCAAATATTGTATCAAATTCCAGATAAATAGAAAATGTTAAACTTTTCGATCTAACAATCAAACACCCAAGTTTTCCCAAAACAGCTCAACACATGAAATAAGTTTAAAAACATTCACTTCATGCCTCAGTACCAACGGTCCAGCCGTAGAAGGGTCAAGCCAACGCCTCACATGTGGCACGCCGTACTGCCCCAAACCCTAAGGTTCAATGGGCAGTTCAAGACGGTCACATAACCGAGTTAAGGTTTGTTGTCTTATAGAGGGTCCATCGCGTTACTTGCACTACTTAGAACGTCTTTAAACTACGGAAAGATCCAACACTTGGAAATTTCCCGACAGGGGAAAAATTGGGTATTTATATCCGGTCGAACTTTTCAAGATTTTCTAAATTACCCGGAAAAACACATAGACGCAGTTAAAGATTCCGATCGAATCATCGAGCCCCAATACAACCCAGAAAACTCAACTCTTGAATATATATTAAAAATATCCATAAAGCAGAGGAAACTCAAAAGGACATTACTGTGCAAAAATTAATAAATGATGTGACTGTATGGCCGCGGAACCGCCGCATAAGCCATGCTTTTGCCGCGGTTCCGCGGCTCTTTAGTCGACTCAGGAGCTCGTTTTGCACAGTAACCCTTAGAAAACCCTGCTGATTTTTCTGCATATTTTTAATTTGGAAAAATGCACAGTTTTAAAAATTGTACAGAGAAGGGGTCGAATTAGGGTTTCGTGTTTCGATCGGACTTTTAACATGGTCTAGACATCGCCTAAAGCTCTAGCTAGGCTCTGATACCACTGTAGGGTTCCTAAGCACACTAATGAGGTTCCACAAGGAATCAACCATGCCAAATTCTAATTTTTCATGTGCCAAAGAAACGCTATACTAGATCGTTACTAGAGGTAAAGGCGAAACAGGCGAATAAACAACTTTATTGCTAAGTGAATGGAAATACAACCTTTGTAGATCCAGTCCTCCACTTCCTTGGCTCTGTGTTGACGTCCCTCCGCTGCGATCATCGGATCCCGGACTCTAGCGATGGTTTCGTCAGAGAAACGAGCGGGCTTGGTCATTGACTTCGATGCCGAAGATGATCTACGTCGAGGCGACTCAAACTCAAGCTCCATCTTCACTTGGTCATGAACCTTGTGAAGAAAACACCCTATACAACATGGCAAGTGGTAGAGGATGAAGAAACAGGAAGTGGGTTCACTTTGGATTTGGGTTTCTCACTTGGATTCATCACTTAGAATTTTCTAGCTTGCTTTCTTCAACTCATGAAGAAGATGAAGAAGAAAAGAAAAGAATGAATTATCTAATTTGAAAATTCAAGTGATGCTTATCATTTAGCAACCATGGGTTAGTAAACTCATATAGAGAATAAACTAGGGTTTAGGTAATGGTTAGGTTTAGGAAAGAAACAAAATGGTCAAAGCTTTTTCAAAGCTTCATGAAGCTTCAAGTATGAAACAAAAAAAGCCACCATTTTATTTCTTGCCATAATAAATAAATAAATAAATACCTTAACCATTAACCTAAACTATGGTTTAAAGCATGCACACCCAAGTTTGCATGTATCATCAAACATGATACAAACAAGTGCACAAAAATATATCATATATATAATGTGCACATCAAGTGAGAAAATCATCTTAAGTGAACCAATACTAGTTAATGTAAAGTAATATATCAAATATATAATTATACATTAAATCATTAAATCAACAATTGATTTAATGATCTGGTCATATTGCATATAACCGACTAATATCAAGTGTATCAATGTATCGAATCAACACTTGATTCGGTAACCCGGCTATATCTTATATAACCGTCCAATGATATAAATCGCGAGAATAGAATACAGTATCACATACTGGTATTATTCTCGGTCCCACACATATCTCATTTGCGCTCCTATTTCGTTTCGCTTGAGCCAGGAAACCTCTGTGTTGGACTCTAAAGACTCGTCAATACGCCGGTAGCAGGTGATGATCATATTAAGCACCCACAAGCCGCAAGCGGTCTGCTAAACGTAACGGCCACCTGGGTATTGAGCGATCAGAAGATCAACGAGCAAGCCCGCTCACACTCCTGTGAATCCAACCAGTAACACTTACCGTACAGTCCGGTCTCGTCGTCTGATATGTCGCATATCTCGCCTAGGGGTGGTAAACGTCAGACCCCAATAGCTCAATAAGTCGTGTCGATATGAGATCTATAACAGTTTGAGAAACTACTGGTAACACTTACCAGTAAATCTCAGCAACCCTGGCCAGGGATTTCCGGTTATAGCCAATCGAACACAGCGCAACATCAACTCCCTATACCGGGAGAGACGAATCCCCTCCTATCGCTTATTGCCTCCATGTGATTCGGGACTGTACCCAAAAACCACCATTTTGCACGCCCTCTTGGACGTGGTAAGGTGGAAATCAAAGCACAGTGGGAATCACACAAGACTCTATGACGATCTTGGGTCAACAGACTACTCTGTACCAGTGTCACCAGAGAAATGCCATCTGACGTGAGGTATAATACCATCTGGGGGTTCTCGGCGAGTCCGTCCAGTGTACCCAGTCTCCACTGAGCACCCATATATCATCTCTGATGTCAAACACCAATGGATATGGGATCATCCATCGCCCATCTGTATGGGTCGAGAAGGTATACGCTAGTCTACTCTGGTATATCGATGCCCCGTCTCAATACACCCACGACTAGGGACCTTGAAGGATGTACTTATGGACTACCATGTCCCCACTAGTATGATCTGCTTCATAGTCCAGGTAGTCAAGTACACATCCTAAGGGCTTTACCAACATGTAACAGAAAGACAATCATTGTACACGTTAAGGTAAAGCGCAACCAGATAGTATACTATCATGTCGAGCAAGAAAGTCCTCCCTATATATGTCCAAGCATCCACTACAATATACATCCTATGTATAGCAATGGCCTCTAGGGCATACATATAACTAACACCTTTTTGTGTAATATTTTTGGTTTTCTTTTTTTTGTTTTGTATATAATTTGTTTTTAGGAGCGCCAACAATTTTGACCATCTTGGTGTAGCCTAGCAGTGAGGGCACTGTCAAGTTTAAGTTTGGGGGTGTGCTCAGTACGCTTTCTTCCTTCGCATTCATTTGTATTGCATTTGCATACTTATTTTAAAAACCGAAAAAATTTCTAAAAATATAAAAACTTTGTCGTCAAGTTAGCTAATAGGGTAACTTAGATTTTTATTCCGAAAGTTTAGTTGATACGTTAGAAATAACTAAATCCTAGGCTTAGGAATTGAAAACCCTAAAAATAACCCTCATTCTATTCACACTTTGGAAAGTATACGTCCTTACAGTTTTTTTGAGAAATAGATAATCTTGAGTTCAGTTCTTTAGTTAAGTCAAGATGAAGGGAAAGTATTGAAACTTTTCTGAAGGATAAGTCTGAAAAAAGTTTCTATTCTTGAGTCCAAAATTTGAAAGTATATACCCTACAAACTGCACTTACGCGCACCTTGAAACTTAGGATAGTAGAGGATACCTAGAAATACTCTTGCCAGATAACCTAGTATGAAAGAAAAAACGGTAATTAAAGATAAACACCAAAAGAGCATCACTGAAAAATATATCCGGTCTTGAAAAGAAAAAAAAGAAAAAGAAAAAAATAGAATAAAGTTAAGACCTGGAAACTGCTATTTACGCTTTAAGCTCACACATTCAGTAATCGGTCGTTAGTACCTCAAGAAGCATTAATAGTCGCATGAAAGGTGTGTGAGCAACACCGTCCATCATTAAAAGAAGTAGTATTAGGTATTAGGGAAAGGGTACTATAGCTTGAATTGAATTCTTACGTGTAAGAGTGCAAAATTTACACACACGTAAGGGTATACAATCGATGTTTGGATAAAAGATAGAAATGAAGAATAAGACGTATGTTTTCTGTAAAGTTAATAAAAATCCCTGATTTAAGACCGTACTTTAGAAGGAAAACTCAGGAGATACCAACATATTTCTAAACTTTTTTGGAACGTATATGATCTAAGCTTAAATAGATAGGAGGCGTGAAGTACAAGGGTTGAATATTTCTAACTTAGGATGATAGAATTTCAAACGTAAATACTAAACTGTAGGAGTAGAATCAACGTTAACTTATGAAACTAGCTTGACGGGATTTTATGGGTAGTATCCGCTGAAAACCCTCAGGAGACAACACTCCCCCTACTAGGGACACCTAGAGCTTTAACGGTTTGTTGCACGCGCTCAGTGCAATCGCGTTCCCTGCGAAAGTGAGGCTAGGATTTTGTTTTGCTCGGGACGAGCAAAAGATAAGTTTGGGGGTATTTGTTCATCACAAAAAACTGCATTTCAATAGCGCTCATTCGTTATCTGTTTTGTTATATATCGGTACTATTAACCGGTGTTTGCTCAGTAATACAGATTACAGGTGTCCATGACAAAATACTAGAAATACATCCAGAATCATGGATATATCTTTTGTGAGTCAACACTGCAGCAGGAACTGGAAACCGATCGATATCCTAAGAGTTATTTTGCAAACAAGTGTGTGCACAATATTTTGGTCCAACACATAACATGTGTACACACTAACTCTTAGGGCTTGGACCATGGACCTAGGGGGCAGCCATGGCATGATGGCTCATGGCAAGTGGGCATGAGAAGTGATGTGCATTTATTGCAAAAAGTAGTGATGTGATTTGTATCTACCAAGTTCCCTCCAAAACACTGAAGACAAACCAGGGTGTTTTAGACCAAGCAAACAACACCAGAGTCATGCTAGGGACAACACAAGACCACACTGCAAATACGGGACCCAGACCTCGGAATTTGGCCGAGCACATTTCCTTCCCATCCGGCGTCGCCGGCCCCACCACCTTCTTTGGGCCCCATCTTTCTACTAGCCCTCCACTGCTGCCTTTTAATCATTATTTTATTATTTGCTTATTTAGTTTTTGTGCCTATATATAGCAGGCAGTGGGCAAGGGTTCATGGTCTCACTTTGTCCAAGTTTTGCCATACATTTTGTAACTCTTTTTGTTTCTTTAGTTCTTGTACATAGCTTCCCCTTAAGATCCTTGCCTTCTCTTGATCTTCCAATCTCTTCATTGATCTTGAAGGTTTAAGGGTTGGTATTTGATCTCAAGGGTTGTATCTTCTTGAAGATTAATAAAGTTCTCTCTTTTGTGCTTCATTTTCCTTTGGGTTCTTTATCTTCACTTGATCTTGCAACCTCTTAATTGAGCTTACATGTTTAAGTTTAGGTATTTGAATCCATGGCTTGTATTGTGCTCTTTGGTTCCATGGTTCTTAATCTTTCTTTCTTGCTTTTTATTACTTGCCCTTTACATTCTTGCTTTACTTTCTTGCACTTTACATTCATGCTTTACTTACTTGCTCTTTAAATTCCATGTCATTTAATTACTTGCTTGTAATCTTTTCTTTTCTTTGCTTATCTTTTCTTTTTCTCTTTTTGGTTTGTTTTGTGAATGGTTAATATGTGTTGTTAGGAAAAGAAAAAGATATTTTAAGTTAACGTTTCGTTTTTCAGTTCCTCTTCCCGTCTTTTCCAATTGAAACTCCGTCCAAACCTTACTCAAGCGCTCCGTTAGGCACCCTACCCTACCAAGGCAACGGTGATTCCTAACCGCGACCGGTAGCGTTCGATTTGGCCGGAGGCGAAAGCAAGAGACAAGAACGGAAGGACAAGGGTCAATAAACCGGATTCCACGAATACCGTGTTTAAATCCCCTAATCCATGTTGTTGCCGATTGCTCTGGCTTCAATCGTTAAGTTCGGCTCAAAGGACTTGAATACGGAATCCATTAACTTACATTATCATATCGTTTCCTAACAAGATTTTTACTTTGCATATAACACTTAGGGTAGATAAGAACTTTCCGCCACGTGCATTAACTCGTTACGACAAGAACGTAAAACACTCCGTCTCCCTGTGGATCGACCCGTGCTCATCGCGGCTAGTTGCAAAGCGACACCGTCTTGATTGCGGTTAACTTAAATACTTTCAACCAATCTCCGGTCTCTCTCCATCGAAGATGATCCACCTGAGAGTCTATGCAACGAGCTCCAACCTCATATCCGAGGCAACTAGGCACCTAGATCTCTACTCTAGATACCGTAGATGAAGTAGAGAGTGATGAAGAATTAATTTGTCTCAAAACACCCGAGGATTCTCAACTCATGAAAGGGTTTGGGTGGAGCTAGAGGAAGAAGAAGATGCCATGAGAATGAGGTGTTGATAGCAACTCAAGAGAAAGAAAAAGAAATGAATAATAGATTCTTTTTTTTGTTTGTTGTGTGAGTGTGATAAGAAATAATGGAGCCATCACATAAATTTCCATGTCTCCAAATTATCTTAGTCAACAAAAAATATCTCAAGTCAATATAATCTCACAACAAAAAAAAACCCCAAGCATGCTAGAATAGTAACCATGGGTCACTAATTAGCCATGCCACAAAAATGCAATAAATACGTCATCCTACACCTCAATAACCTTTTAATCCAAAAAGGTCCAAACCATTATGAGGTTAATCTTCTAAAAGTAATCTTGTAAGAAATTACAAGAATACCCCTCATTCGTATATACATACCCGCATCCGTAATCCGAAGAATACGAATACAGTGAGACGAAAATAATCCAACAATATAATACTAGGATCCGGCTTAAACTAAAGCCCACTAGTATTATCTGTCCGAACATCATCCGTGCACAAGTACACGTATGTGATCGAACCCTGCCGTAAAACCATACGGCCTCTACATCGTTTCGCCCGAAGCAGGGAAACCCTCTGTGTGGGACTCTAAAGACTCGTCAATACGCTAGCAGTTGGTTTAACCACAAGCACGTCAGCGGCACTAGCTGTACGTAACGGCTACCCAGGTATGAGCGAAAGGGAGGCCGACGAGCAAACTCATCCTGAAACCCCTACTGAGCCTGACAGTGACAATATCCGTACAGTCCGGTCCATTTGTCTATGAGTATCGCTTATCGATTCTAGGGGGTGGATAAAGTCAGACCCCTAATAACGCGACATTTAGTGTCGGTATGAAACCATCACCACCTGAGAAACTACCGATCCTAGATCAGTAATTCTCGACTACCTTGACCAAGGATTTCTTGTGATGGCCACCCGTGCACAACCGCGACATCAACCCCTAATACCGGGAGAGATGAATCCCCCGACGATCCGCTCGCCGCCTCCATGTGGCTCGGGACTGTACCCAACTAAAACCTGTTTGCACGACTCCTTTAAGCCGTGGTAGGGTAGCAATCAAAGCACAGTGGGAACTCACACGAGACAAATGACGATCTCAGGTCGATAGACTAACTGTACACATGTCACCAGGGAACTGCTATCTGACAATAGGTATAATACCAACGAGCATGTTCCTGGCCAGTCCGTCCGGTGTACTCATAACCCAATGAGCACCTGTATACATCTTAGGTGAACAAACTAACACCAATGGCTTGTGAGACCAGCCACCGCCCCTCGTCGGGGTCTCGAT
This sequence comes from Agapanthus africanus, assembly GCA_030015575.1. Taxonomy (NCBI): domain Eukaryota; kingdom Viridiplantae; phylum Streptophyta; class Magnoliopsida; order Asparagales; family Amaryllidaceae; genus Agapanthus; species Agapanthus africanus. The sequence continues at coordinate 229,913,202 of CM057344.1, forward strand.
CAGTATACACTAGTCTACTCGGGAGTATCGATGCCCAGTCTCGAAACTCCCTCGACTAGGGACATTTAAGGATGTGCTTATAGACCACCCAGCTCCCACGTATATGATCTCCATCATACTGCAGGCAGTCAAGCAAGAATCCTATGGGCTCTATCAACATGTAATAGTGATCTGTAATACCACCTAATGTTGTACATGATGATAAAGACAAACCAGATAGCATACTATCATCTCGAGTAAGACTGTTCTACCGGTATAGGTCATCCCTCAATCATCATAACCATTTGCCTGCAACTATGATAATTACCTTGAAGGCACTATAGCCAACATTTCTATCTTCCTCCATAATAAAATTTATATGGAGAGCAATCTCGTATCGCAAGATATGAGACCTCGAAGGAATTGCTTCAAATGAGGTTGGATGTCGGGTTATATGTAAGGGACCATGTGAAAGTCGACCTTAACACCACCATGAGGTTGTAGAGGCATCAAGCATGCCACATTTTAATTTTTATTAGGTGCTAAGTTAGGCTAACAAGATAATTACTGGATTATTATGGTTTGCCTTTGTGATGTGATTAAACCAAGAGAAGAAAAGAGCATACAACCTTTGTAGTTCAAGTCCTTCTCTTCTAAAGCTCCGGGTTGAAGTCCACACGACTCAATAAGGCTCCTCTTTGAGTTGAACGACCCTCCTTCGTGATCTTCGCGCCAAAGACGATACACCCGAAGTCCCTCTAGCCCAAGCTAACTCTACACTTAACTCCTTTAGTGTAGCAAACACACCACACCAAATTGCTAGTTTGGTGTGGTATGGTGAAGTAGGGGATGTTAAAAGCTCACAAGATTGTGTTCAAGCTTCATGATTCACATTTCATGTGAGGGTTGAAGCTTGAACCATGGCAATTGAGGAAGAAGATGAAGCTAGAGAGCAACCATGGGAGCATCTCATGAAAACTGGCTAAGTGTTGAGAATGAGCCTAGAATCAATGGAAACTCTTGACCCCCACTCATTCAAGCATGGAATTTTGCAATATAAAATTGCAACCATGCTTGAATAGTGAGTCAAGATGAATAAACAATGAATAAAGCCCATGCTTGCAACTATGCTCTCATTTTCCACCTCTTTTCTATTTTTCTCAAAAATAGAAATCATGCCAAGCTTCATTATATATATATATATATAATGAAGAATAATTAGTGAGCTAATGATATTAGTTAAGATATAATTATATCACATTTAATACATATCACATTATTAAATCAACACTTGATTTAATAATCCGGTTATATCACATATGACCGACTAATATCATTCATCTGTATATTACATTATTAAATCAACACTTGATTCGACAATCTGGTTATATCACATATAACCGAACCGATAACAGATAACTGCCAGATTACAATACGGTATCACATACTCATATTTAATCAGGCCCACGCACATATCAACACATGTGCCCTACTTCGTTTCGCTCGAACCAGGAAACTTCTGTGTGGTACTCTAAAGACTCGTCAATACACCAGTAGTAGGTGATGATCACATCAATCACCTACAAGCCGTCAGCGGTACAAGCTGGACGTAACGGCTATCCGGGTATTAAGCGATATGAAGATCAATAAGCAAGCTCATCTATACTCTCCATGAAGCCTATCAGTAACACCACCGTACAGTCCGGTCTCTTCGTCTGATATATTGCATATCATGTCTAGGGATGGTAAACGTCAGTCCCCAGTAACGTGATAAATCATGCCGATGTCTGGCCTATAACGGTTCGAGAAACTACTGATAACACTTATCAGTAAATCTCGGCAGCAGTCCTGGCCAGGGACTTCCAGTTATAGCCAATCAAGCATAGCGCAACATCAATCCCCAATACCAGGAGAGACGAAACCCCTCCTATCGCTCATTTCCTCCATGTGACTCGGGACTGTACCCAAAATCCACCTGTTTGCACGACTCCTTTGAGCCGTGGTAGGGAGGAAATCAAAGCATAGTGGGATCCACACAAGATTCTATGACGATCTCGGGTCTACAGACTAACATGTACCGGTGTCACCAGAGGACTGCTATTGACGATAGGTATACTACAACATAGGAGTCCTCGGCGAATCCTGTTCGGTGTACCCATTCTCTAATGAGCACTTGTGTACAATATTTGATGTCACACACCAATGGTTGTGGGATCAACCATCGCCCTCTAAGGGACAAGAAACGTACACACTAGTTTACTTTGGAATATCGACGCCCTAGTCACGATATTCCCTTGACTAGAAACTGATTAAAGGATGTACTTTTGGATCACCCTTGCCCCACTAGTATGATATCATCATAGTCCTGGTAGTCATGTACATATCCTAAGGGCTTTATCAACATGTAAGAAATAGACAGTATAAATACCATTCTACATGTTAAGATAAAGGTAACCTGATAGCATACTATCATGTCGAGCAAGAAAGTCCTCTATTTATATGTCCAAGCATCCACTATAATATACATCACATGTACAATAATGGCCTCTAGGGCATACATATAACTAACAATCTCCCACTTGCATTAAAGCCAGTTGTTGTAGTATCTCATACCCAACGTCCTAAAAGTCTCTCGAACAGCATCTGGGGGATGGCCTCGGTGAGTGGATCTGTTGTGTTATCCTCTGTGTCAACTCTCCTGATCTCGATCTCCCGGAGATCAACTATCTCCCTGATCAGGTGATACTGTCTAAGAATATGTCTGGATCACTGACGGGACCGGGGTTCCTAGGCCAAAACCACAGCTCCATTGTCATCCCAATACACAGGTATTGGATGCCCAATGTTAGGAACCAAGTTCTCCATATGAACTTTATTTATCCTGACAACCTCTTTGGCAGTATCGTTGGTAGCAATGTAATTAGCCTCTATCAATGAGTCTACTACGGTATATAGCTTGGAACCCTTCCAACATATCGTCCCTCCACTGAGGGTGAAGACAAAACCCGAGACTGATTTTCAGTCGTCCTTATCACTCTGGAAGCTCGAATCGGTAAAGGACTCCATTTGGAGTTCACCGTTACCATATACCAAGAACATCTCTTTAGTCCTTCTCAAGCACATAAGTATGTTCTTCAGTTGTCCAGTGGTTTTCCCAAAGATCTTTTCGATACTTATTCACTACACCTAGTAAGTAAGCTAAATCTGGTCTGGTGCATAATATCGCATACATGATTGACCCGTCTTCCAAATCATAGGTCATTCCTTGCATGCGAGCCCTCTCCAAATCAATCTCGAGAGACATCTCTTTGGAGAGAGTGATTCTTGAACAAACGGGTGTTCCCCTCCGAAAGACGCGCAAGACGGACATCTTGCCTGAGATTCGGGGTAGATGCTAATAGGTGCTATCCGTCCACCTCTCCGAAGATTCCAATTTGATTTATGGCACCATGTATTGAAGGTTTAAACGGATGCGGCCGATGTAGCAGACTTCGTCAGATTCCCCCTCATTTGAGGGTTTTTTTAATTGTGGGGACGCTCTTCCCTACAGGAGCAAGCCCTTGCAGTTAATTACGCTACCGCATCGCGGCAACAACTTTCTCCTTCTCCAGATGGTCACTTCGTATCGTGGATGTTTGTTTTGTTTTTGGTTGCCCGTGGTTTGTATACGGAGACTAATTTATATCGTCGCCCGTAGGACGTGGATTAGTCCAAATCCGTATTATCTTAGATTTGGGATTGGGGGTTTGGGTTTAAGGATGCGTTAGCCTCATTTGAGACTAAGATCGACTTAAACGTTTGTTAAGGATACGTTAGTCTGGTTCTAGACTAAGATCAACTTAACGGGATCATTTAGATCCAACAAGAGAGAAATTAAGGGAGCCCTATTGTTTAGTTTAGTGACATTGCGGTCGATAGGTAGTTTAAGGACATTGTGGTCCAATGTTAGTTTTAAGTCGTTGCGGTCAAGGTTAAGGAGTATCATAGTCCGTGGATTTAAGGACTCCATAGTCCGGCGTTAGTTTTAAGACATCACGGTCAAGGTTAAGGACATCATAGTCCGTTGTTAGTTTTAAGACATCTCGGTCAAGGTTAAGGACATCATAGTCCAAGGATTTAAGGACTCCACAGTCCGGCGTTAGTTTTAAGACATCCCGGTCAAGGTTAAGGACCTCATAGTCCATGAGTTTAAGGACCCCACAGTCCGTATCGATGTGTGGTCATCGAGACCCGTCACCTCTTTGAAGACGTTGAGGAATTACAACGCCAAGTATCAAAGGAGTGGGGAGATGTACCCTTGGACCAAGGTAGATTAAATAATCTTTGGCCCAATTTGGAACTAAGACCAATTAATTATATTATGAGCCCATTAGCCCAGTTAAGTTTGAATTGAGGACTTACGGCCTACTTTGGCTAAGTCCAATCATGTTTAGAATATTGGCCCTCTGTTGGTTCATTGAAGGAGAGGCTTTGCCTCTAGAAACTTAGCCAATTGGGCTAAAGCTAGTGTTAAACACTAAAGACCAACAGTGTTGAACACTGGGAATAAGATTAGCAAGTTAGTGTTAAACACTAAAAGATAATCAGTGTTAAACACTAGCAACAGGGCTTTCAAATTAGTGTTAAACACTAAAGCAAATCAGTGTTAAACACTGGGAACAGAGTTTTCAAATTAGTGTTAAACACTAAGCAAATCAGTGTTAAACACTGCAAATAGAGTTTTCCAAATTAGTGTCAAACACTAAGAAGATCAGTGTTAACCACTGCAAATAGAGTTTTCCAAATTAGTGTTAAACACTAAGAAAATCAATGTTAAACACTGGGAACAGAAAAAATCAGTGTTAAAGTCTTCAGATTAGCGTTAAAAACCAAGGAGAGAGGGGTCACGTCTGGACACGTGAGAGCGCCCTGATTCCCCTTATTTTATTATGCAGATCAGTGTTTAACACTTTTAATTCTGACGGCCATCACATATGAGCATGTAATGGAGGCCCACGCTCTGGTCTGTTAGAGTGCTCATTAGGGGTCACGTGGTGACACGTGAGGGCGCCCTAGAGCTCTCTTATGTTTCTTTTACCTTTTTCTCTGTGTGCTTCAGGGGTCACGTAGGGCACGTGAGGCGTTGCCTCAAAGCTCTTTTCTGTGGATCTTTACAGGGGTCACGTGGTAGCACGTGACTCTAGTTCTTTGCATATCTTAAAGATCTGTTCATCTTTTAAGAATTCAATTCTTCATAGGGTTAGACCCTAGCAATAAACTTTAGAGGAATTAAATTCCTGTTTTCTTCTGAAGAATTATATTCTTGTAAAGAATTAAATTCTGGTATAGGATGAAACCCTAATTCTTTTTTTTAAGGGAATTAAATTCCAGTGAGAGAGTTAAGTTCTCAATTAGGGTTAAACCCTGGTTCTGTTCATTTTTAAGGAATTGAATTCCTATAATATAGGGTTAAACCTTAACTTTACTTCAAAGGAATTAAATTCCCATAATTCTGTGAGAATTAAATTCTCAAAACTCAGTTCTTCCTCTGTGTTTTAGATCTGCATGGCAGGATCTCAACCCAATGAGAATTAAATTCTCAATTCATGGGGAGATGTGTATTTTGCAGATCCTCAACCAGAGAAAGAACTAAGTTCTTTTCTTCATATAAGAGTTAAACTCTTTTGAGAATTAAATTCTCTTTTGAAAGCTCTCTTTTCTTACCTAAGGTTTTTCTTTTGCAGAGAATCAAATTCCTCTTTCTGAATTTTCAAGATTCCCAGGCTCTCTCTCTCTCTCTGTATATATGTCCCTTTATAACTCTCTCCTTTGGCTCCTATTTATATGAGAAGGAGAAGAATCAATCTGTTTTAGTGAATCTTTTATTGAAAGATTTGATTTGTTGATTGAGAGATTTGATTTATCTTCATCATTAATCTGGGCCTTTAGATTATGAGGTGAATTTTATTCACCATTGGATTTTAAATCCAAACCTATCTCTTTGTTATTTCGGTTAGATTTAGGGGGAACTCTTTCCATGTCCAAGATTTTTCCATAAATTGGTGATATTTAATCACCTTCAGATTCTTGATCCAACGGTTTCAGATAATTCTTCTCCATTTTGGAAAGATTTGAGTGATCTCTCTTCAGAATTTAATTTTGTTAAGGAATAAGGCTTTTAAAGCCGGTCACGTGTGGCCACGTGACCGTTGGTCACGTGTGAGCACGTGACCCCTGGTCACGTGTAAGCATGTGACCCCTGGAATGGGCTTCTCTTCTTCTGCGCTCTGTTCTCTGGCCGCTGCTTAACCATCGCGTGCCAACACGTGACCACTGGTCACGTGTAGGCACGTGATGCCTCTTCTGAAGCTCTTTCCTGATTTTTTAATCAGGGAACAAATGCCCCCACAGCGTTGTTCTCACGTGTCTGCATGTGAGTGCAACGATGTCCCTTTTGTGACCGTCGGATCTGCCTTGGGAGTAGGGTAGATGAAACGTTTTCCATCCCATCTTATAAATTCCCATGTCCTTTCAGAAGATCCTCCACTTTGCTTCATCTTCCTCCTTGCAAACTTTTCTATCTGAGAATTTAATTCTCGTTTCCAGGGCTTAGTTCTCTGTCTCAAACATTTTCCAGAGTTTAACTCTGCTGAAGAATCCCTCTTCCTCAGGTAATGATCTTTGGATGATCGAAGAACTTTCACAGAACTCTCAGGATTTTAAATCCGTGCTAAGGGTTTTTTCCTTTTTTTAACAAAAAACCTATTTTTCCTCAAGTTCATCAACAAAAACATAAAACCATTTAATCTTCAAACAATAGATCTTTTAGGGTTCATCTGATCTTTAAGGAGATGATGAGATCTGTTGCCTTTTCCAAGGAATTTAATTCCGTCTAAAAAAAATGTTTCTGGGAATTTAATTTCCCTCTCTCAATAAGGAATTTAATTCCTATGAAGAACTCAGTTCTTCCTATGGAGACTTCTTAGGGTTTTCTTGCCTTGGGTTGTCTCTCTCACATGCGAGAAGAAGAAGTTTGTAATGAATTTTCATGATCATTATTTCAGGTATTATGGACGCCTATTTATATGATCTTGATGAAATCATTTCTTACGGAAACATTCGTGCACTGGGCCGAAGTCAGAACCAGGAGTTCACCAATGCTCAGTGTGCTGAGATCATGAGCCGCTTTGACGAGTATAATGGTCGGCTACTCCCTCATCGCTCTTCTCTTTTGAAACTCATCGTGCTGGCGATCTGGGAGACGCTCCCTCTCTTTTGCACCGGCGTACCGCTCGGGGCATTAGACGCCGTCGAGGATAAAGTGCATTCGGTGTATCTGATGAGCCTAATGTCGAAGAGTAGGCGAGACAACCTCATTGATCTCTTACACCAGGCTTTTCAGCAGTCGGCCATACTTGCTGCTTATCGGAGGGTGGAGGACATCCGTGAGGATCCCGATGCTTGTGATCGCGAGAGAAAACATACTGGGATGGTTCTAAATGCCTGGAAGATCTTGGACAAAGTCACGTTTGAGTTTCTCAATCCATGTCCCGCGTCTGAGGTCCTGCCGTTGTAATCGTTTCTTTTTATTTTGTATGAACTTTTAAAGTATGAGTGATAAGTTTTGTCGTGCCCTTCTGTGTTTGCATGCCCCTTTTTTTTGATTTTGTCATTTTTGCTATTGTTGCTGCTAATGTGTTTAGCGTGTAAGGCACTGTTTCATTTTTTAGTACACATCAAGCGTGGTACTCACGTGCTACACACGTGTGGCCCTTTTGATGGGGCTGTTTAATTTTTCACACCATATTTTTTTGTGCACAGCATTAGATGCAGAAAAGGAGCCTTGGAAATAGTTCCATCTCCTTGATTTCCAATGCCTTCCCTTTTTTAGGCCTTGGAAATAGTTCCACCATGCAATATTCTCCGTGCGCAGCATTTAATGCTCCTCTTTATAAACTGAGGCCATAGCCTTCTTTTTCTCTTCACAGAGAAATCTATTCTCAATTTAGTATGGTTTATCTTGGGGAAACAGCTGAGTGCCATGGCCTACAACCGCCCCCATGCTCGTCGACAGCCGTAGGAAGTGCCTATCGAGGAGATGATTCCTCGCTTTGCTGCGCGATTGGCGGATCCTCTTCTTACCGATGACGAATGTGATTCAGCGACATATGAACTCTCGATCCGTAGGGGGTCCCCTCTTCCAATGGGATCCCTTTGGCTCCGGATGATTCTTGCTGCCGTGCTTGCTGACATCCTTCCTCACCCAGCGGAGATGACCCTGGCGATGCTTGACGCAGCTGAAGACAAGCTCGAGTGTTTTCACGAAGCGTGTCTGATCACTCAGGCTCTGAAAGATTGCTCGGTTCACTTGTTGGGCCAAATAAGAGCCCGGCAGGCTATTATGTCTTCTTTTACAGACGAACATGGTGCCAATCGGTGGGGAGCCACTCCTCGTGAAAATCGCCGCTTTGATGTGCTGGAGAAGGCGGCGAGGGAGTTAGAAAATTTTGAATACTGCTTTGTTCACCCTTGTACCACTGATCCCTTGTTTGGCGATCTTTTCCCGGTAGTGTAGTATACTTAAATTGACGTACTCTTTTTGTCATTGGCTGTTGTATGCTTTTCTGTTGAATTTTCATGCTTGCCGGGTACTAGTATATGCGTCTTGCTTGCGTAAATGAGCTTCATATTTTTCCATGGAAATTTTCTTTAATTGCGAGCACTATCGTTATGTTGCATGCACATCAGAGCTTTGGGTATCATTTCCTTTCGAATATTCATATAGTTGTAAATGCATGCTCGGTAGGATATGCATCGGAGATTTTCCTTGTTGCCTCCCGTATCAGGTAATTAGTGTGTGTTCTAGATCGAGTATCGCCGTCGAATGGAGGCTTGTTTATACAGTGGTCGAGTGTACCCATCTGTCCTCGGAGGTTGTGGCTGCGAAAGCGGGTTTGCGAGGTTTGATTGAGCGGTGCGCGGCGAACATGGCGTCGTACGAGAAGAGGCTCGGCCGTGAATTCTCGGAGAGGGAGCTGGCGTCTAAGTCGCTGAACGAGCTTCAAGCCAATCTTACCGCCAAGGCCAACAAAGTTTATGAACTCTGGTGAGTGCTTCAAGAGGCCATCAAGGAGGTAGTGGCCATTGACAAGGCCGCCGATTTTACTCGCGAAAGAGTCGAGGCCCACAAAGCTACTGAGAAAGAGCTCGAAGGCCGGCTTGCCTCGTATCAGGCCCAGCAGGCTCAGGAGGAAGCCCGTCGCCTGGCGATCCTGAATCATGAAGCTGTTGCCCAGCAAAAGAAGGATGAGCTAGCAAAATTGCTAAATTGCCCGCCGGTTTGAAGACTTGTATCTTTTCTTTTCTTTTTGTATATACTCCTGAATGAGTGTATATTCTTTTCTTTTTTTCACGAATTGTACTTTGTATCCATTTTGGTTCATCAATAAAGACATATTTTTCTTCTTAATGGTGTGTCTCTTTTTATTGAATGTGTTCTGCGGACAATTTATCTTGGTCTCCTTGCAGGGGGGCGATGGCTTAGGATTCAGGGTTAAGATCTGCCTCCTAAGACTTTTGAGCTTTATGAGCCGTGAGGGTCTCATAAAGAGTTTTTCTCCCTACAGGTCGAGAGGCTCCCGTAGGTGTAAGTTCTTCTTAAGAATCGTGAGGATTCTAAAGCGGGTTTTCCCTTGGGAGTCGTAAGGATCTCACAAGAGAGTTTTCTTCTTTACTGGTCGTGAGGACCCGCAAGTGCTGGGTGCGGTCGCCCTTATCCGTGTTTCACGGGGTCAGGGGTTGCTTTGGGATGTTTTTCAGGGTACCGTAGATTAAAGACATCGCGGTCAAGGTTAAGGACCTCATAGTCCGTGGGTTTAAGGACTCCACAGTCCGGCGTTAGTTTTAAGACATCACGGTCAAGGTTAAGGACATCATAGTCCGTGGATTTAAGGACTCCACAGTCCGATGTTAGTTTTAAGACATCACGGTCAAGGTTAAGGACGTCATAGTCCGTGGATTTAAGGACTCCACAGTCCGATGTTAGTTTTAAGACATCACGGTCAAGGTTAAGGACATCATAGTCCGTGGATTTAAGGACTCCACAGTCCGATGTTAGTTTTAAGACATCACGGTCAAGGTTAAGGACATCATAGTCCGTGGATTTAAGGACTCCACGGTCCGATGTGTGGTTACTGGGACCCATCACCTCTTTGAAGACGTTGAGGAATTACAACGACAAATATCAAAGGAGTGAAGAGATGTACCCTTGAACCAAGGTAAAATCAGTATAGAGTCATCATGGTTGATCGTTAGTTTTAAGACATTACGGTCGAGGTTAAGGACATCATAGTCCGTGGATTTTAAGGACTCCACAGTCCGATGTTTGCTCTGGATGCTTCGCACGGGTTCACTGCCGTGCTCTGCGAGGACCAGGCTCCGCTCTGGGCGTTTTCCGTGGGGTCAAAGAGTGACGTTATCCGCGTTCCACGTGACCAGGAATTTTGCTCTGGATACTTCCCACGGGTTCACTGCCCTCTTCGGCGAGGACCAGGCTCCGCTCTGGATGCTTCACACGGGTTCACTGCCGTGCTCTGCGAGGACCAGGATCCGCTCTGGACGTTTTCCACGGGGTCAAAGAGTGACGTTATCCGCGTTCCACGTGCCCAGGAATTTTGCTCTGAATGTTTCCCACGGGTTCACTGCCGTGTTCTGCGAGGACCAGGCTCCGCTCTGGACATTTTCCACGGGGTCAAAGAGTGACGTTATCCGCGTTCCATGTGACCAGGAATTTTGCTCAGGATGCTTTCCACGGGTTCACTGCCGTATTCTGCGAGGACCAGGCTCCGCTCTGGACGTTTTCCATGGGGTCAAAGAGTGATGTTATCCGCATTCCACGTGACCAGGAATTTTGCTCTGGATGCTTTCTACGGGTTCACTGCCATGTTCTGCGAGGACCAGGCACCGCTCTGGACATTTTCCATGGAGTCAAAGAGTGACGTTATCCGCGTTCCACGTGACCAGGAATTTTTCTCTGGATGCTTTCTACGGGTTCACTGCCGTGTTCTGCGAGGACCAGGCTCTGCTCTGGATGTTTTCCATGGGGTCAAAGAGTAACGTTATCCGCGTTCCACGTGACCAGGAATTTTGCTCTGGATGCTTTCCACGGGTTCACTCCCGTGTTCTGCGAGGACCAGGCTCCGCTCTGGACGTTTCCCATGGGGTCAAAGAGTGACGTTATCCGTGTTCTACGTGACCAGGAATTTTGCTCTGGATGCTTTCCACGGGTTCACTGCCGTGTTCTGCGAGGACTTGGCTCCGCTCTGGACGTTTTGCACGGGGTCAAAGAGTGACGTTATCCGCGTTCCACGTGACCAGGAATTTTGCTCTGGATGCGTTCCACAGGTTCACTGCCGTGTTCTGCGAGGACCAGGCTCCGCTCTGGACGTTTTCCACGGGGTGAAAGAGTGACGTATCCGCGTTCCACGTGACCAGGAATTTTGCTCTGGATGCTTTCCACGGGTTCACTGCCGTGTTCTACGAGGACCAGGCTCCGCTCTGGACGTTTTCCACGGGGTCAATGAGTGACGTTATCCGCGTTCCACGTGACCAGGAATTTTGCTCTGGATGCTTTCCACGGGTTCACTGCCGTGTTCTGCGAGGACCAGGTTCTGCTCTAGACGTTTCCCACGGGGTCAAAGAGTAACGTTATCCGCATTCCACGTGACCAGGAATTTTGTTGATTGTATCCGCATTTCACGGAGTTGGGATTTGACTTTCGGTCATCTGTACACCGTCGAGTCGTGGAACTGGGAATTGCCGCTGTTCCGCTTTGCTTGATATTGTGTCTGCTGCAATGAGACGAACGCCGAGATGATCTCTAGGCTATCTGTGACTCATCGAGATTTGGCTTCTTCTTCTGATGAAACATGGGAGAGGAGGAGTGCGATTCCTTCTTTGTTTGCGCCCCTGGATTGTATAGAGGGATTGTTGTAATATCACCTGTAGGGCATAAATTTCATTTTTTGTTTTATTTCTTTTTCTGTGATGCTCTATCATTTCAGCTTTTACATCACGAAGGTCGCGATTGCCCCATCATTTCGGTTATTTTTCGCGGTGCCCAATCATTTCGGCTATTTATCTTATTTTTACTCGCTGCTTTTTATTGCGAGTTGCCCTATCATTTCGGCTATTTTTCTTATTTTTGCTCGCTGCTTTTTATTGCAAGTTGCCCAATCATTTCGGCTATTTCTTATGCATACATTTTTACTTGCTGATTTTGTCGCAAGTTGCCCCATCATTTCGGCTGTTTCGTATGCATGTGTGGTTTGCTGGCTTTTCGCTGCAAGCTTGGATTTAGAAACCGATTTCGGCATCAGCACCGCTAAAACTGGGACGTTGCCAGGAGCGAATCATCATTTGCCTCTGTCGATGTTGAACAAAGGTAGCTTAGTAAACAGGGTTAAGGGTCCTGTCGACTAAGGCTTTTGACTTTATGAGCCGTAAGAGTCTCACAAAGGTATTTCTCCCTACAAGTCGTGAGGATCTTGTAGGTGTGTTTTCTTCTAGGGAATCGTGAGGATTCCTAAGTGTATGTTCTCTTGTAACTCGTAAGGATCTTACAAAAGGGTTTTCTCCTTATAAGTCGAGAGGACTTCCAAGGGTTGTTCACCATATGAACCTATCCCTAGTCACGGATGGGACTTGGTTAGAGAAATGTTTATTCGCGCCCATGGATTGTATACAAGGGTCAGTATTGAGCCACTTGTATGGCAATATCGAAGGTTGTGGGGGGGGGGGGGGTTTGCTTAAGAACAGGTTCAGGTTTCTGTAACTTAAGACTTTCAAATCTTATGAGCCGTGAGGGTCCCATAAGAGAGTTCTCCTTACGAGTCGTGAGGATCTCGTAAGTGTAATTTCTCCTTAGGAATCATGAGGACTCCTAAGTGTGTTGCTCCTTTGTGGGTCGTAAGGATCTCACGCGGGTGGTTTCTCCTTACAAGGTCATGAGGACCCTGCAAGTGTCATTTAACGAGGTTGCGCCCTTTCGGGTTTTCACAAACACTCGCCGGTAGCCCTGCTGTTTTTACTCACGGAGCCCTTTCGGGTTTTCATCCATGCCCATTTTGCTTATGGACATACCGTTTTTTATTTTTTTAAATTTTTTTATTCTCTTTTTTTTTATCGACTTTGGGATGCTGCAGTCCACCGCAGTCACCAGCTAGTTTTAGGACATAGTGGTCCGTTGTTAGTTTAAGGACGTTTCGGTCCGTCGTTAGTTTAAGGACGTTTCGGTCCGTCGTTAGTTTAAGGACGTTTCGGTCCGGTCAGGAGAAGGCCGGCTACTGCTTATAGAGTTTGGGCTTAGGAAGATAGCGAGCGGACATAGACGTCGTCATCTATCATAGACCTAGGCCTTGACCCATTAAGCGTAGTATTCCTTCACGAAGCGACCGTTTATTTGCCTGAAAGGTCTTTCACCGTGCATATCCATGAGTAGATACGCTCCACCCTGGTAGACCTTGTCTATGATGTACGGGCCTTCATAGTTCGGCTCGAATTTTCCCCGCATGGCGCGATTGGGAATCATAGGTCTTTTGACCATTAGCACGAGTTCGCCTTGGCGGAATCTCCTCGGCCTAGTCAATCTTTCGTATGAGCGCATCATCTTTGCTTTGTAAGCCTCCAGATTTTGTTGCGCTATGAGCCGGGTTTCATCAAGGGCATCAAGCTCCTCAAGCCGAAGGTGAGCATTTTCTTCGTCCGTCAGCTCGTAGTGGACTGCCACTCGTAACGAGGGTAACTCTATCTTGAGGGGGAGTACTGCTTCTGTACCGAATACCAACGCGTACGGCGTTGTGTTCGTAGCCGTCTTGAACGTAGTTCGATACGCCCAGAGAGCTTCTTGCAGTCTCTCGTACCAGTCCTTCTTGTTTCGGGACACCGTCTTCTTCACGATCTTTGTCAAGGTTTTTTTGAAAGCTTCGGCTAGACCGTTAGCTCGGGGATTATAAACTGAGGAATACCTCCAATCTATGTTGTGTTGTTCCGCGAAGCGGCTGATCTTGTGGCTTCTATAGGCTGGCCCGTTATCGAAGATGATCCGTCGCGGAGTTCCAAACCAATAAATGACGTGCGTCTTGAAGAAATGGAGGATATTCTCCGTCTTCACTTCCCTCAGCGGTACTGCTTCTGCCCATTTGGAGAAGTAATCAGTTGTCGCCAAAATGAATCGATGTCCTCTGGATGATGCTGGTTCGATGGGGCCGATTATGTCAGTCCCCCACATTTCGAACGGCCAACTAGCCACCATTGGATGTAGAGGATTTGGGTGCTGATGGATAAAGTCTCCATGAATCTGGTACGAGTGGCATTGCTTCGCATATTCGAGGCAGTCCTAAATCATCATGGGCCAATAGTACCCCATTCGTTTAATCTTCAACTTCATCTTCTGGCCTGCTTGGTGAGAACCGCAGAGTCCGTCGTGAACTTCCTGAACGACTCTTTTCGCTTCGTCAGTTCCCAGGCATCTCAACCACAGAGAATCAAACGACCTCTTATACAGAGTTTCATTGACGAAGGCGAAAGAAAGAGCTCGTTTCATAAGCTGATGTCTTGAGGACGCATCTTCAGGCATTCGACGGGATTTGAAGTAGTCTATAAAGACTTCTCTCCAATCTTCAACCCTCTCTTGGTCTTTTATTTGCAGAGCCATTTGCTCAGTCACTCCCTTTTCTTCGGATGATTCCGGAGATATTTCTGCTGGGGCAAGTACCCTACGGCTTTGTACCACGATTCTTACGTCATCGAGGTTCTCGTCAGCCAATTCTTTAGCGAGCTTAGCTAGTGCATCTGCTTTGCTATTTTCCGCACGCGGTATGCTTTCCAGCACGTAGGAGGGAATTTGAGTCAGCAGTTGCTGTACTCTCTCACAATATTTCACCAGTTCGGGTTTGCACGTTTCGTAGTCGCCATTTATTTGACTGACGACCAGTTGAGAGTCTCCATATATGAGGAGGTTTTCAATTCCCATGTCAATGGCGATCTCGAGACCCGCAATCAAAGCTTCGTATTCGGCTTCATTGTTCGTCCTCGGCTTTGTCAAAGAGAAAGCAAAGCGCATTATCCCTCCTCGTGGAGTTACGAATATGAGGCCTACCCCCGATTTGATTATAGGGGTGCTTTGTTTGCGCTTCTTCATGGAAGACGCTCCGTCAAAATAGAGTTCCCACCAGGTACCGCTTCCGTTGGTCGTATCAAATGCATGTTCGTTTGGCAGCTCGCAATTCAAAGGAGAGTCGGAAGGTATTGGATGCTCAGCGAAGAAGTCGGCGATGGCTTGGCCTTTCACTGCCTTAAGAGGCTGATAGGTTATTGAAAACTCCATCAAGAGAAAGGCCCATTTAGCGAGTCTCCCTGTCAATATGGCCTTTGACATCAAATATTTGAGAGGGTCTACCTTCAAAATGAGACGGACTTTGTGCGCCAACGCATAGTGCCTAAGTTTCGTTGTCGCAAAGATCAACGCCAGGCAGTGTTTTTCAATGGGAGAATAGTTGCTTTCTGCCCCCAGTAGAACTCGACTTAAGTAGTAGAGTGCTCTTTCTTTTCCTTGATCGTTCTCTTACGTCCATAATGCGCCTAAGGAACCTTCGAGGGTGGTTGTATAAAGAATGAGGGCTTCCCTTGACCGGAGCAGCCAACACTGGCAGGTTCTGCAGGTATTGCTTGATCTCGTCTAGCGCGCTTTGGCATTTGTGATCCCAGACGAACGGGGTTCCCTTCTTCATCAGGTGATTGTACGGGCGGCACTTTCCTGAAAGGTTGGCTATAAATAGCCGGATGTATGCGAGCTTCCCTTGGAGAGACCGCAATTGTTTAAGAGTCATTGGCGGTGGCATTTCCATGATCGCCTTGATCTTCGACGGATCTATCTCAATGCCTCGGTGCCGGACAATGAACCCTAGGAATTTGCCTGAGGAAACTCCAAACGCGCATTTGAGGGGGTTCATCTTCAAGTTGTATTGCCGAAGGCGTTGAAATACGGTCTTCAGATGCTCTAAATACTCCTCGTACGATTTGCTTTTCACCACGAGGTCGTCGATATAGCATTCGACGATTTCATGTATGAGGTCATCGAAGATCTTCGTCATGTCCCTCTGATAGGTGGCACCGGCGTTCTTTAGACCGAAGGGCATCACCTTGTAGAAGAATATACCCAAAGGAGTCCGGAAAGCGGTGTGCTTTTGATCTTCGGGATGCATCTTTATCTGATTATACCCTGATGAGCCGTCCATGAAGGAGAAAACCTCGTGAGTGGACGTGTTATCTATCATCAGCTCGGTGACTGGCACTGGGAAATCGTCCTTCGGGCAGGCTTTATTGAGATCCCGGAAGTCCACGCATATGCGCACCGTCCCAATTTTCTTCATCACCGGGACGATGTTGGCGATCCACTCGGGGTACTGAACCTCCTGGATGAAGCCAGATTCGATCAGCTTCTTGACCTCAGCATTGACACTCATCTCAAGCTCAAGCCGCATTCTTCTTGGCGCCTGTTTGACCGGCTTGACGTCCGGAGATATCGCCAATTTGTGCACAGCAATTTCTGGATCTAGTCCCGGCATTTCGGAATAGTTCCATGCGAAGCAATCTCTATGCTGCATAAGCACGTCTTTTAACGCAGCCACCCTTTCTTCAGATAGCAGCTCGCTGACGAACATCGGTCGCGGGTCGTCCGCCGTCCCCAACTCAATCTTCTTGAGGTTATCTGCAGTAGTATGTATTCCATCTTCCAGCTCTTTCGGTGCTGGTGGAAATTCTGAGATCACCTCGTCATCGCTGTTTTTGAAACACCAGGGAAGGTCATCCATAATCTCGGGTACTTCTTCTGATATTATCATCATAAGACAAGTACGAACTCGCTTCCAAGACCGATGTGGATCTGGTTCTGCTCTCGTGGGTTTGGGTTCATGCTTCTGTGGCTGCGTTACCCTCCAGCTGCTGGATAGAGTAAACCTGCCTTGCTGGTACTGGTCTTCGACCCAGTTCTTGAAGGTGAAGCAGTCTTCGATAGGGTGTCCTATGGCTCGGTGATAAGAGCAATAACCCGGATGAGAGACTTCGTTAGCTTGCTCAGGGTGCTTAGACTCCAGAAGTGTGATCATTCGATGTTTTAAAGCGAGATCAAGTATCTTCTTCGTCTTGTCTTGAGGGAAAGATTATGCTCGACTCATCTTCCTCATGAGGGATAAATCCGGACCGCACAATTCCCGATCACGTGACTTTTTGGTCCCGTTTTGTCGTTGTCGAATCCTTTTTCTGCTCTTTGACTTATTTCTACCCCTGCGTCGGGCCTTTTGCACAATAGGTTGACAGGGAGGAGCATTTTTGTCTTTTGCAGCCTGTTGAAGAAGACGTTGCGTCCTGACTTTCTCCTAGATGGCCATTTCGCGGTTATGGTCGTCCCGAGCTTTTTGACCCGCTTTCCTGATAAGCTTATCCATTCGCTCTTCAAATGACGGATTCGGCACTCTGATTGCGGGATCTAGTTTTAATAAAGGGTCGGCGTTTTCTGACAGGGCATCCTCTTCTTCATCGAAGTTATATATGGCGTAGCTACCGTGGACTCGTTCCCATTTTCCGGATCTTACATACCCAAGCCCAAGCATTTCCATTCTCCCGTTGGGCAATTTGCGCTGAATCCTAGGGACATCCCAAATCCTGTTGTAGAACCGAGCATGTCGAATAGTCTGTTTCAAGGATACCCCTTGGCGCTTCAACAACCTTTTTAGTCCGCTCGTATAATACCTGGGCAAACGGATGGGTTGGAGCCTGTTAAGTGTAGAATCCGCACCGTGCCAGATTTCTTTCTCCACTCTTGTTTCCGTGGATCGGTAGAATAGGATCGCCTTTTCACCTTTTCGCTTGGGAGGGACGTAAAACGTCTGCGGGTCTTGCACATTGTAAGCTTCAAGAGCGTCAAGATCTTTGTAGTGCTCCCGCGGAATCATGGTGATTTACAAACTTTGATCATCATAAGGGAATTCTTGTATCGGCGGCCGACTGGAGAACACAGCATTAACCTCATCTTCTGAATCGCTTCCGAAGATCAATATGGAGGCGGACGGTCCCGGGTTGTTGCGTCGAGACGGCCAAGCGTAAATTATCTCTTCTTCTTCTTCGGTATCACTCCCGAAAACAGGAATGGTGGCGGCGGCTTTGTTCTCTGGTTTGCGACACCTCTCTGTATCCTCGAAATCTGGAAAAAAGTACTTTGCATCTTCGTACTTGCGGACTTCATTCACGGAGAATGGGTCCAGCTCGCCTGTTACGGTGTACTCGAGACCATCCTTCAAATACTTCATACACAGATGTTGCGTAGAAGGGATGATGTTGTATTCGTGCAACCAAGGACGACCGAGCAAAGCGTTGTAGCAGGTCTTGGCGTCAATGACGTGAAACTTAATATCCGTGACGAGTAGCCCGAAGCGTAATGTTAGTATTAGAGATTCGAGAGTCCGTGACGACTGGGAATCGAAACCGGAGATGGTAATTTTATCACGAGCGAGGTGCTGAACGCTCATGCAGATTTCTTTCAACACCCGAACATTAAAGAGATTGACGGAGGACCCATTATCCACCAGGATTTTGCCTATCTTGATATCGTGGCAGTATCCAAAGACATATAGGGGACGGTTGTGGTCGCACATCCCGAGGAGAAGGTCTTCGTCACTGAAAGTGATATCGGCCGTGTGTACTTCATCCAGTTCATCCTTCATCCTCTGTTCGGTGAGGAAAGCTTGGAATTGCTCGGGCTCTTGCAGCGCCTTGATTAATGAATCTCTCACTTCTTTTGATAATAAGAGGGCATCGAGAATGCTGAGCTGAGAGGGTAGCTTCCTCAGATGTGCTAGGATGTTGTAGTCCACCTTACTCTTCTTGGGCGGGTCCTTGGCAGTCAGCTCTTTCATGACTTGGTCATCTAAGGAGATATCCACAGCGACCTTTTCCTTTCCCTTATCTTTTCTAGTTGCGGGTCCAAGATTCTTTTCCGGGAGCGTGCGATTGCGCAGCTTAATGTTTTCGCAGGCCTCTAGTTCTTCCTCTTTCCCTAAGATGGATTCTTTAAAGAGAGGGCTAAGCACCATCTATTCATCAGAGTCGCTCCCAAAGGTGAGAACCTGTGATCTGCCGGCGCTGACCGTGTAACAGTTACCGGTAGTTCTTTTATGACCTTCGGTCGTATTTCTTTGCTCCCGATGAGTTTTGCGTTTCATTCTCTTAAAATGCTGCCGGTGAGCGACATATCCCTGCCACTATATCTTAAAAGCGTCGCACTCCTCAGTAGGGTGTGAAATCTTCCGATGATATGAGCAGTAATTAGGATGCATCTCCATTCCATTGCGCGTGTTTTCTTCCGAGGGTGGTAGCTTCATTCCCATTGACATGGCTTTGGCAAACATTTTCCTCATATTGAACCTGTTTTTATCTACATCGGATGTCTTTTGATCTGGCGAGAGTGCTTCGACTCTTTCGTTTAGTCGCCTGCGCTTGGCTCCTTCTGATGCGGCCATCTCACGCTCCCGATCGGCTTTACTTTTCAGACGAATCTCATCCAGAAAAGCGTCGGTCATTTCGTCGGACGGCCATACAAGCTCCGGTTCAGGCTCTGCCCCCAGTTTCTCAGTGCCAGGAGTTTTTTCATCGCCCGTAAACGAGTGGGAGATCACATGTCAGCTCGCCACATATCCCTCGGATTCATCCGACGAGCTTTCTCCATTATCTTCCTCCTGAAAGACGTGGTTGAGGAACTCTTTGAGTGTGATTAGAGTCTGCGCATTTTGATTGTACTCCTCCAGCGCGTCAATCTATTTCTGCAAGTCCGTGCGCTTGTCTCCAAGCTTCATGGGCTTCTTGGATTTCTTCTTCTTCTTCTTCGAAGATTTCGACGGCTGGGTGTGAGTACTTGGGCCATCACCACCGATCTTTAGAGTTGGGCGTGGCTTCAGCATCCCTTCAATGACCTGGGGTTCCAGCGGGTTCTTCCACCTGATCGCCGGGCACGTCTGGAGCTCATTCAGCATTCTTTTGGTTTTTGCTGAAAGCACGATTTCCCATGGAGCTTCTTCAATGAAAGAACAAGTTGCCCCCATTGTGTCCGTCTTCTTGGGAGTGTGAGGTTGTGGCGGGTTCACCTTCCACTTCTCGGACAGAGCAAAATTGCCCTGTAGGTATTGATCTTCAATCCATCCTTTGAAGATGAAACAATCCTCAATTGCATAGCTTACCGTTTGATGGTAAGGGCAATAATTGGGGTTATTCACCTCATTGGGTTGCGGCGGTCGCCTTGGATTTGGCAGGTTGATAAGCCTGTTGCGTACTGCCAGCTCGAATAGCCTTTTCGTCTTGTCCCGCGGGAATGAGTAGGGGCACTTCATTTTCTCATTATAGTACCGACGTCTTTCTTCCAGCTGATCCGCTAGATTTGGGGCACTGGGTTGCTGCTGAGCGTTCGCAACGAAGGTTGCCTTCCCTTTACCTTTGTCGTTCCGGGGCTCCGGCTTCGGAGGAGACGGTCTGTGACCCATCTGGTCCATTTGGACCAGCTTGTCGATCAAAACCTAGAATGTGGTCGGCTTAAAGAACATCATGAACTGTGAGATAGTTGCATGAGGATCCAGGGTACCCACGAACATGCCTACCGCGGGCGCTTCTTCAATGCGTTGTTCGCATTTCGACCACAAGTTTTGCCAGCGTATAGCGTACTGGACCCACGTCTCGCCTGGTCTCACCCTGGCATTAATCAACGCCGTTATCAGGGTGCGTTCGCTGGCGCTCGCGAATCGCTGAGTGAATAGCAACTCCATTTCAGCGAATGTCTTGACAGAATCGTTCGGGAGTTCAGAATACCATTCGAACGCTGTTTCTGACAAGCTGCCGACGAACTGGCGAAGCAACAATTTATCATCACCGCCGGTGTTGCCGCAAAGTGTCCTGAACTGGGCAACTTGATGGTGGGGATTGCCCGTCCGCTTATAGACATGGAATTTCGGTATTGTATAGCCCGGCGGGTACTTAATCTGATCATACCAGCTCGGATATGGTCACCCTATTCTGACAACTTGAGCAGCTGCCTCAGTCGCCTGGTGAACCTGTATCTGCTGAGCTATATATTCGACCAAGTCAACTTTGGAGATTGTCTCCTCCTTGGCTGTTGACAGAGCCGGTGGAGGATTTGACGTTTCTCCCCTGTCATCTTCAAGGACGATCAGAGGATCATCAGCAGGAGGATCTTGTTGGATCATCATACCCACCATGTCCTAGAACAGGAGGTCCATTCGCTTTATATTGGCTGCTTGTTCTGCAGCCTCTTTATCCTTCTTTTCCAGTATCCTACGAAGGAACTCAGCGTCAGTTTCCTGCTCCTGGCGTTGATCCGAGGATTCTTCGGGGCTTTCTTTTGGCCCAGTGAGTGCGGCCATCACATCATCATTTCTTGGAGCTTCTGCTGCTGCTCCTGAACTTTAGTCACCGATCGCCGTGAGTGGTCGATGACCTGTAGATGTACGGCTGTCTTCCTTCCCGGACGCCATGTAAACGGTATGCACCGCTATGCCCCCAGACTTAGGGCGTTTAGGCTTACTGTCTTTGACATTTGCTGCAGGCGTGGGGACTTTCTCCGGCCTTCTTCTCTTTTGAGTATTCGACGTGGAGGGAGCCGTTGCAGCGGGCACCCAAGCGGTTGTCGTCCTTTTTTGTTTGACAGGACGGTTCTTTTCTTCCTGAACCTTCACCATCTTCTGTCGGCGAGAGTGATCTTGGTCGATTACTGAGTCTTGGACCCATCGCCAGACCTTATAAATCTTGGAGGAAAGCCGTTGAAGGGGCCGCTCCGTCTTTGCATCTGTAACACTCTCCGCAGGTGGAGGAGATCTTTTTAGCATGGCAGTCGGAGAGTTCTTGCATACCCTCCTTAGCGGTTCAAAGCTGTTCCCCGTTGGAACAGCAGCATTAACTTCCACCATTGGAGCCGGTGGAGTTAGCCCTGAGGGAGAGTTGCCCCCGGCCTTCCTTACTCGGCGCCAGTGACGACGTCGAGTGTGTCGAGCTGTTGGGGCTGGTCCAGTGATGGGGATGGTTTCGTCTTGCCCCCTGTCTGGATGAGACGCCGCTGGTGCCAGCCTCTTAAAGACTGACGCCTTTTGAGTGGCGGTGTCCAATCTGTTAAAGACAGACCTTCGAGCCGGAGCGGGAGCTGGGACAGCCAGTCTTGTAAAGACCGACTCTTTGGCAGTAGAAGCCGCCTTGACGACTTCGGGAGAAGCTTTCTTCTTTGGGATGGCCACCTCAGGTATCATGGGCTTCTTGGCGGGCCCTTTGGAGTTCAGGTTTAGTTTGGTAAAGACCGAGGCTACCGGCTTGACATTGGACGGCCCGTTGAGAGAGGCCGTGGTAGTAGTAAGCCGATCGAAGACCGACTTCTTTTGCGCTTCCGGTGCGGGCACTGGAATGGTGAAGCTTGCAGGCGGGAGCATGGTCCCGAAGAACAGACCGGTGGTAGCCTGAGTCACTTGCTCCACAAGCATAGTGAATAGGGAAGCAGCCTGCGGTCCATAGGCTACACCTCCAGGTGAGGCGGAGCGTCGGTTGCATTTGCAGTTGGAGCAGCTTTAGCAGTTGCCATCCATTGATCCTTTTGCTTTCTGCAGCGAACGAAACACCAAATCTTAGTACTTCGAAACCCAAGGGCAACCATTAGCGAACCACGATTGGTTCGCGAATCGCGACACACGAAGTGTGGAGTGGAAAGAGGAAAAGGTCCCACCGGGCGTGCCAGAATCTGTTCCCCTCCGAAAGACGCGCAAGACGGACGTCTTGCCTGAGATTCAGAGCAGATGCTAATAGGTGCTATCCGTCCACCTCTCCAAAGATGCCAAGTTAATTTATGGTACCATGTATCGAAGCTTTAAACGGATGCGGCCGATGTAGCAGACTTCGTCAGATTCCCCCTCTTTGAGGGGTTTTTGATTGTGGGGACGCTATTCCCTGCAGGCGCAAGCCCCTGCAGTTAATTACGCTACCGCATCACGGCAATAACTTTCTCCTTCTCTAGATGGTCACTTCGTGTCGTGGATGTTTGTTTTGTTTTTGGTTGCCCATGGATTGTATACGGAGACTAATTTATGTCGTCGCCAGTAGGACGTGGATTAGTCCAAATCCGTATTATCTTAGATTTGGGTTTGGGGGTTTGGGTTTAAGGATACGTTAGCCTCATTTGAGACTAAGATCGACTTAAACGTTTGTTAAGGATACGTTAGTCTAGTTCTAGACTAAGATCAACTTAACGGGATCATTTAGATCCAACAAGAGAGCAATTAAAGGATCCCTGTTGTTTAGTTTAGTGACATTACGGTCGATAGGTAGTTTAAGGACATTTCGGTCCAATGTTAGTTTTAAGACATTGCGGTCAAGGTTAAGGACATCATAGTCCGTGGATTTAAGGACTCCACAGTCCGGCGTTAGTTTAAAGACATCACGGTCAAGGTTAAGGACATTATAGTCCGTTGTTAGTTTTAAGACATCTCGATCAAGGTTAAGGACATCTTAGTCCGAGGATTTAAGGGCTCCACAGTCCGGCGTTAGTTTTAAGACATCCCGGTCAAGGTTAAGGACCTCATAGTCCATGAGTTTAAGGACCCCACAGTCCGTATCGATGTGTGGTTATCGGGACCCGTCACTTCTTTGAAGACGGTGAGGAATTACAACGCCAAGTATCAAAGGAGTGGAGAGATGTACCCTTGGACCATGGTAGATTAAATAATCTTTGGCCCAATTTGGAACTAAGACCAATTAATTATATTATGAGCCCATTAGCCCAGTTAAGTTTGAATTGAGGACTTACGGCCAGCTTGGGCTAAGTCCAATCATGTTTACAATATTGGCCCTCTGTTGGTTCATTGAAGGAGAGGCTTTGCCTCTAGAAACTTAGCCAATTGGGCTAAAGCTAGTGTTAAACACTAAAGACCAACAGTGTTGAACACTGGGAATAAGATTAACAAGTTAGTGTTAAACACTAAAAGATAATCGGTGTTAAACACTAGCAACAGGGCTTTCAAATTAGTGTTAAACACTAAAGCAAATCAGTGTTAAACACTGGGAACAGAGTTTTCAAATTAGTGTTAAACACTAAGAAAATCAGTGTTAAACACTGCAAATAGAGTTTTCCAAATTAGTGTTAAACACTAAGAAGATCAGTGTTAACCACTGCAAATAGAGTTTTCCAAATTAGTGTTAAACACTAAAAAAATCAGTGTTAAACACTAGGAACAGAAAAAATCAGTGTTAAAGTCTTCAGATTAGCGTTAAACACCAAGGAGAGAGGGGTCACGTGTGGACACGTGAGAGCGCCCTGATTCCCCTTATTTTATTATGCAGATCAGTGTTTAACACTTTTAATTCTGACGGCCATCACATGTGAGCACGTGATGGAGGCCCACGCTCTGGTCTGTTTTAGTGCTCATTAGGGGTCACGTGGTGACACGTGAGGGCGCCCTAGAGCTCTTTTCTGTTTCTTTTGCCTTTTTCTCTGTGTGCTTCAGGGGTCACGTGGGGCACGTGAGGCGTTGCCTCAAAGCTCTTTTCTGTGGATCTTTACAGGGGTCACGTGGTAGCACGTGACTCTGGTTCTTTGCATATCTTAAAGATCTATTCATCTTTTAAGAATTGAATTCTTCATAAGGTTAAACCCTAGCAATAAACTTTAGAGGAATTAAATTCCTGTTTTCTTCTGAAGAATTATATTCTTGTAAAGAATTAAATTCTGGTATAGGGTGAAACCCTAATTCCTTTTTTTAAGGGAATTAAATTCCTGTGAGAGAGTTATGTTCTCAATTAGGGTTAAACCCTGGTTCTGTTCATTTTTAAGGAATTAAATTCCTATAATATAGGGTTAAACCCTAACTTTACTTCAAAGGAATTAAATTCCCATAATTCTGTGAGAATTAAATTCTCAAAACTCAGTTCTTCCTCTGTGTTTTAGATCTGCATGGCAGGATCTCAACCTAATGAGAATTAAATTCTCAATTCATGGGGAGATGTGCACTTTGCAGATCCTCAACCAGAGAAAGAACTAAGTTCTTTTCTTCATATAAGAGTTAAACTCTTTTGAGAAATAAATTCTCTTTTGAAGCCACTCTTTTCTTACCTAGGGTTTTCTTTTGCAGAGAATCAAATTCCTCTTTCTGAATTTTCAAGATTCCCAGGCTCTATCACTCTCTCTGTATATATGTCCCTCTATAACTCTCTCCTTTGGCTCCTATTTATATGAGAAGGAGAAGAATCAATCTGTTTTAGTGAATCTTTCATTGAAAGATTTGATTTGTTGATTGAGAGATTTGATTTATCTTCATCATTAATCTGGGCCTTTAGATTATGAGGTGAATTTTATTCACCATTGGATTTTAAATCCAAAGCTATCTCTTTGTTATTTCGGTTAGATTTAGGGGGAACTCTTTCCATGTCCAAGATTTTTCCATAAATTGGTGATATTTAATCACCTTCAGATTCTTGATCCAACAGTTTCAGATAATTCTTCTCCATTTTGGAAAGATTTGAGTGATCTCCCCTCAGAATTTAATTCTGTTAAAGAATAAGGCTTTTAAAGCCGGTCACGTGTGGCCACGTGACCGTTGGTCACGTGTGAGCACGTGACCCCTGGTCACATGTGAGCACGTGACCCCTGGAATGGAATTCTCTTCTTCTGCGCTCTGTTATCTGGCCGCTGCTTAACCATCACGTGCCAACACGTGACCACTGGTCACGTGTGAGCACGTGATGCCTCTTCTGAAGCTTTTTCCTGAATTTTTAATCAGGGAACAGCGGGTACATTACCACACTTAGAAACATCCATACTATACCCCTTTAGCATAGTGTCTATGTACCTGGATTTGGACAATCCCAAATCCATTTAGATCTATCTCTATAGATCTATATCCCCAGGATGTAGGAGACATCAGTTAGATCTTTCATGGAGAACCTATATGATAAGAGGTGCTTGACCGAGCGTAGCATTGGAACACCCTTTCCTATCAAGAGTATGTCAACCACGTACAATGCAAGGAAGACAACCATACTCTCTACAACCTTCTTATTTATACATGGTTCATCTACCATTTTGATGAAGTCAAACTCTTTGACAGTTTCATTAAAACAGATGTTCCATCTCCGCGATGTCTGCTTTAACCCGTAGATGGATTTAAGAAGCTTGCACATGCCTCCGCTGCTCCCACTATCTACGAAGCCCTCTGGCAGTGTCATATACACGCTTTCTTCTAAATCACCATTTAGAAAAGCGGTTTTGACGTGCAGTCTGCCAGATATCGTAGTCATAGTATGCAGCAATGGCAAGTAGGATCCTGATGGACTTAAGCTTAGTGACAAGTCTAGCTTTGAAAGTCTCAACTTTTACATCTACACCAAATTATCTTTCTCCAAGATCCCCTTGCTCCCGATGGGTTTTACCCCTTCAGGAGCAACATGCAAAGTCAACACTTTGCTGGTGTACATGGATTCCATCTCAGATCGCATAGCATCTAGCCATTGCACATAGTCTCCATTTGTGATGGCCTGCTCGAAACTAGTTGGATCATCATCTCCATGATGCAATCCTTGCTCTCACTGTCTACGAGAGAACCGTAGTATCTCTCAGGTGGATTAGGAACCCAACTAGATCTGCGGAGTGGCTTCAGTTCATCAGGGACTATTGAATCCTCCGATTCCACCAAATCGTCAGCTATAGTTTGTGTTTGCTGGAACTACTTCCAGTTCTACCTCATTGCCACTAATTTCTTCCATAAGAAATTCATTTTCCAAAAAGGTGGCTTGTTGAGAAACAAAACACCTTTTGTTCCTCAGTGTGGTAGAAGATATTCCCTCGCGAATGTTTGGGATATCCTACAAACTTGCACAGAACTGACCTTGCCTTGCGCCTGTCCGGATTTTGCTTTTCAACATAGGCCGGAAAACCGCATATCTTAACTCGTTTAAGAGATGGTCTCTTCCCGTTCCATATCTTATATGGAGCGGTAGGCAATGGATTTGATCGGAACTCTATTCAATAAGTATGCATCTTCTTAAATGCATGTCCCTGAAAGGAAATAGGCAACTCAGCAGTACTCATCATAGAGCGCACCATATCTCATAGGGTGCGATTGCTCCACCCCGATATACCGTTGTGTTGTGGTGTATATGGAGGAGTAAACTGAGAGAGAATCTCATTCTCTTTTGAATAGTCTCGGAATTCCATGCTCCAATATTCTTCTCCCCGATCATATCGATGAATTTGAATACATTTACCCATCTGGTTCTCTTCTTCGTACTTATATTCCTTAAAATTCTCAAAAGATTCAGTTTTGTGTTTCAATAAGAACACATGTCCGTATCTTGAGAGAACATCGGTGAATGTAATAAAGTACGTGGAACCAACCCTGGCATGTGTAGACATAGAGCCGCATACATCCCCATGTATATGTCCAAGAGTTCAGTAGCTCTTTCTCTGTTTCTAGTAAACGGAGATTTGGTCACCTAGTCTTTGAGACATGACTGGCAAGTTTCATAAGATATAAATTTGAACGGATTCAAATATACATCCTTATAGATCTTTAGCTAGTCTTGTTTCATCGATATGACCCAGTCTACAATGCCATAAGAAGACTTTGTTCATTTCTGAACTGTTCCTCTTGTGTGTGTTCTGTATATTTAGAACTGTGGTTTGATTCAGAACGTGTACACTTTTATACAACATACCTTACCCAATCAACACTTGATTTAGGAAAATATTCACAATATTATGGTACAGAATAACAGTCGCTTAGAATCAATGTATTATCAGTTGGTAACACTATGTGATATTTGCCAACTGCTTTGGTGTTAGTTGTATGTATGCCCTAGAGGCCAGTATTGTACAGATGATGTATATTATATTGGATGCTTGGACATATATAGAGATGACTTTCTTGCTCGATATGATAGTAAGCTATCTGGTTACTCTTTATCTTAACATGTACACTAGTCTCTTTAAACTGTCTTATAGTTACATGTTGGTAAAGCCCTTAGGATGTGTACTTGACTACCTGGATTATGATGCAGATCATACTAGTGGGGACATGGTAGTCCATAAGTACATCCTTCATGATCCCTAGTCGTGGGTGTATCGAGACGGGGCATCGATATACCAGTGTAGACTAGCGTATACGCTTCTCGACCCATGAGATGGGCGATGGATGATCCCATATCCATTGGTGTTTGACATCAGAGATGGTGTACGGGTGCTCAGTGGAGACTGGGTACACTGGACGGACTCGCCGAGAACTCCCAGATGGTATTATACCTCACGTCAGATGGCAGTTCTCAGGTGACACTTGTACAGGTTAGTCTGTAGACCCGAGATCGTCATAGAGTCTTGTGTGATTCCCACTGTGCTTTGATCTCCACCTTACCACGTCCATGAGGGCGTGCAAAACGGTGGTCTTTGGGTACAGTCCCGAGTCACATGGAGGCAATGAGCGATAGGAGGGGTTTCGTCTCTCCCGGTATTGGGAGTTGATGTTGCGCTGTGCTCGATTGGCCGTAACAGGGAAGTCCCTGGCCAGGGCTGATCAGAGATTTGCTGGTAAGTGTTACCAGTAGTTTCTCGACCGGTTATGAGCCTCACATCGGCACGACTTATTGGTTATTGGGGTCTGACGTTTACCACCCCTAGACTTGATATCCGACGTATCAGACGAACAGACCGGACTGTACAGTAAGTGTTACTGGTTGGATTCACAAGAGTGTGAGCGGACTAGATCGTCGATCTTCTGATCGCTCAATACCCGGATGGCCGTTACGTTTAGCAGACCGCTTGCGGCTTGTGGGTGCTTGATATGATCATCATCTGCTACCGGCGTATTGACGAGTTTTTAGAGTCCTACACAGAGGTTTCCTGGTTCAAGCGAAACGAAATAGGAGCGCATATGAGATATGTGCAGGACCGAGAATAATGCGTGTATGTGATACCGCATTTCATTCTCGCGATATATGTTTTGATTGGTTATATTCGATATGACCTAGTTATCTAATCATTGATTCGATAAATCGATACATTGGATTCTAGTCGGTTATGTGCGACATGACCGGATCATTGAATCAAATGTCGATTTAATGATTTGATGCATAATTATATATTTGATATATTGCATTGCATTAACTAGTATTGGTTCACTTTAAATGGATTTTCTCACTTGATGTACATGTTGTATATGTGATATACTTTTGTGCACATCTTTGTATCATGTTTGATGATACTTGCTCATTAGGTTAAGTGTGAAGTATTAAACCATGGTTAAGAGATGATTAGGGTTTTGCCTTTTTATTTATTTATTTGTTTATTTATTTAGAAAAGGTTTAGATGAGAATGGTGGCTTTCTTTGTCTCTTGTTGAAGTTTCTTGAAGCTTTGACAAAGTCCACCATCCTTATCTCATCCTTAACCCTAACCATTCCTTTTAACCTTAGTTTAATCTCTACACTTGACCATGGTCAAGATATGATAAGTATTCATATTTGTTTCTTTTTAAAATAAGAAACTTATCATATTTTTTCTTCTTCATCATCTTCTTCTTCAAGAAAAGCTTGATGCCATCAATGGCAACTTGAGCAAAAGTGAGAGAAATCCAAATCTAAAGTGAACCCACCTCCTATTTCTTCATCCTCTACCTCTTGCCAAGTGGTTTTGGGTGTTTTCTTCACAAGTTTCACAACTTGGTGAAGTCGGAGCTTGAACTTGTTCAACCTCGACGTAGATCGTCTTTGACACGAAGCCGACGACCTTGCTCGCCCGTTTTTCCGATGAAGCCGACGAATGAGTCTAGGATTCGTGATGGACAGCGAGAGCACACCCACGTGGAGCTAAGGAAGTGGGGAACCGGATCTACAAAGGTTGTAGCATCTAACTTTTAGTTAAGTAGTTAACTAGATTCTCATTTCGCCTAAACATCTAGTCAACGATCCGTGTTAGGGTTTCTCGGCACCAATAATTTTTGAAATTGGCATGGTTGATGCCTTGTGAGACTTCATTAGGATGCCTAGGAACCCTACAGTGGTATCAGAGCCTAGCTAGAGCCTTAGGCGAAGTCTAGACGATGTTTGAAACCCGATCGAACCCGAAAACCTAACTTTAAGATGCTCTCTGGACTTTTTCTAAATTCTGGGATTTTTCCAGATTAAAAATTGCTAAAAAATTCAGCAGGGAAATATATGAATTACGGTGCAAAAATTTCTTTATGAACAGTCTAAAGCGCGGCGGATCCGCGGCCTAAGCCTCCTTAGGCGGCGGATCCGCGGCAGATTTATTAAATTATTATATAATTTTTGCACAGTAACTGATATCTTCTGGTGTTGGATTTTCTGGGAATTTTTAAAATTTATTCAAGAGTTGAATTTTCTGGGGTGTTTTAGAGCTTCGATGTTTTCGATCGGATTATCAAATTTTGTCTTTGTGTATTTCCGGATAATTTTTAGAATATGTTAAAAAGTTCGACCGGATTTAAATACCCAACTTTTCCCCTGCCGGAAAAATTCCAAGTGTTGGATTTTTCTGTGGTTTAAACACGTTCTGAGTAGTGCAAGTAACACGATGGTCCCTCTAGAAGACAACAAACCTTAACTCGATTATGTGACCGTCTTGAACTGCCCTTTGAACCTTCGGGTTTAGGGCAGTACGGTGTGCCACATGTGAGGCGTTGGCTTGACCCTTCTACGGCTGGACCGTTGGTACTGAGGCATGAAGTGAATGTCTTTGAACCTATTTCATGTGTTGATCGGTGTCGGGAAAACTTGGGTGTTCGAATGTTCGATCGGAAAGTTTAATATATTCTATTTATCCGGAATTGGATACAATAATTGGAATTCACAAACAGTTATGAGATAACTGAATGAATGTTATAAATCTAGCGGTTTAGTCCCACTTGATATTGAAAAGAGTTTTCGATAATGAGACTAAAATGCGGGGTTTATAACTGTTAGGCATGTGATGTCTAAGTATTTCATCTGATTAGGCATGTGATGTCTAAAGAGGTTGCGGATTCCAACTGTTGTAGTTTTACACTTTCTTTTCTGTGACCGTAAGTGTAGTATGTTCATATCGCCGGTTTCGTTGCTATACGTCAACGACAATTGGGGTATGCATACTTACTTACGTTGATGACATGTGATGTTATGTGTTGCTGGATTTGTTATATTGGATCGTCGTGTTTGAATAGCCGGGGGTTTTTATGTGAGATGAGTGTTTTTCATTTACATTCATGTAAAAACTTGTATGTAATATTCTTTTATTTGGGGCACTTCCAGGTAGCGGAAGTTGTCACCTTTTGTATATTATTTACTTTTCCGCATTAGGATAGACC
Organism: Agapanthus africanus; assembly: GCA_030015575.1. Taxonomy (NCBI): domain Eukaryota; kingdom Viridiplantae; phylum Streptophyta; class Magnoliopsida; order Asparagales; family Amaryllidaceae; genus Agapanthus; species Agapanthus africanus. The sequence continues at coordinate 229,944,601 of CM057344.1, forward strand.
CAAGAAGGGGAGCATAAGTAACCGGGTTCTGGGGTCCAGAGGGAGACCAAATCGAGGAGTCGAGTCCGGGTCTCCTAACCCTAGAACTGGCAGGGTTGCTTGACGCTCTCGTAGGGGTCTAGGGGTGTGGGATTGGCTATTCATCACGACCGTGGAATCCGTGTTTTATACTGGCTCGTATTGAAAACACGGACGTCCTCGTATATCCAATGTTTCATATGTTTCTTCTGCTGCGATATCTGTGATGTGATCATGTAATGTTCTGTAATGGATATAGTATATAGTATATATGATATATTATATAGACGTTACTTATGTTTTACACCCGCGCTAGCCCTGCCCTGCTCTGTCGTTAGTTACCTAACCTAACGGTGCACGAGGGGACATCGAGGCGAATGCGGATGGCATAAGTGTACGTCATATCTATCTGTGATGTTTAGGTATCTAAATGATGGGACTTCATTAATGTGATTAATGAAAGATAAGAAACCTAAGATGTTGTGGAATCGAATTTCAAAATAAAAACAGGTAGCTACAGTTTTTGCTTTGCACAGCGATATATATGATATATCCCGCACCTCATTCGACGAGGAAAGGACCGAAATCCCTTCACCGGGAGTGACTCCTTTAGCAATAACTGGCAGATGCTACACACTCGGTTTGCTTTTGACTGCTTTTGGGTTTTTGCTTTGCACAGCGATATATATGATATATCCCGCACCTCATTCAACGAGGAAAGGACCGAGATCCCTTCACCGGGAGTGACTCCTTTAGCAAAACTAGAAAAGCCTCAAAATCACTCCATTTCAAAACTTCATTTGATTCTACAACGATATCAAGTTCATTACGCTCATGGTTTTTTTCTGAAAGAACCCGCGTAGCCCTCCGTCATTTCAGATAGATATTATTTAGTATTCGTGCTATGTTTGTTGACTTAGTCAAGGCATAGTGTATGGTAGCTAAATTATGTTTATCTGTAACAACATGAGATGTGATTGGATTAGAGCATTCGCACGGCCTTGTTGACTCAGTCAAGGGTCGTACGGGTGGGTTTAATTCAATCGGGAAATGTACGGGTTGAACTTGACTTGCGATTTATGGTTTGTTGACTTAGTCAAGGTCATAGATCACTAGGGGCAAAAGCATTATCGGGAATTTCAAGTGTTGAAATTTGCAATGAGATTGCATACCTTCTATGAGATAGTTGGATCCCGATACCCACTGCGAGTAAGAGTTACTCCTGGGAGAGTTTTACACATTACAATTAGCCGATCAAGTAGGTGTCTAGAAAGGTGTTAACGAGGTTACACCTCTGGGAAAACGAGGTTTACATTAATTAGGTTCGTGCGAAAGCACGGGGGACCTCCCTCAAAGTACCGACACTGGCCTGGCTGAAAGATTGGCGAACTTGTAGCGTTTAATTAATCCCGGCTAGTCTTTCCTTTTAGGGTTTGAAGGAAGATTTGATAAAAACAGTGGGAGCCATCCTGATTAGATAAGATAATAACCAATCTGATCTTGCACGAGCATACGCTAAAGTGTTTTCTTCTCTCTCTCTCCAGGTAGCGACCATTTCATGCCCTAATAAAGATAATAATATGGATGTATTGACCGAACCCGCATGTTATACTGTGCAGGGGAAAGTTGGACCCGTTCTATCTTATAAATGTTACAAGACTGAACAGGAAACAGGAGAATATCTAGATTCTCAAGCCGCCCAAACGGAGAACGTGCATGTTGATGCACCTTCTTCAGGTGTGTTTGTTATTGAGAACTGTTTCTCAGTTCACCCTACGTCCTGGGTATTAGATACCGGATCAGGATCCCACATATGTAAGCAGTTACATGGGCTACGGAAAGGTAGAGAACTGGGAAAAGGTGATCATTCCGTTCAAGTAGGGAATGGAGCAAATGTTGCAGCCAAAGCAGTTAGCATATATCACCTGGTATTACCAAATGGTAATACACTAGTCCTGAATGAGTGCTATTATATACCGAACATGATGTGCAACATTATATCAGTTTCTTTATTAAGTAAAGAAGGATATAATTTTATAGTAAAGGATAATGTTATGAACATGTTCCTGGATCAAAGGTTGATTGCATCAGGCTCGCTACATAATGGCATATTCATTCTCAATCAAAATACAGTCTTCAATATAGAAAACACACACAAAAGGAAAAGCTCAGAAATGAACGAATCCTTCTTATGGCACTGTAGACTTGGCCATATCAATGAGACACGACTGGCTAAGTTGCATAAGAATGGATATTTGAATTCATTCGAATTATCATCTTATGACACTTGCCATTCATGTCTCAAAGGAAAAATGACCAAAACTCCGTTTACGGGACACGGAGAAAGAGTTACTGAACTCTTGGGACTGGTGCATAGTGATGTATGCGGTCTAATGTCTACACACGCCAGAAATGGTTCTTCCTACTTCATTACATTCACTGACGATCTCTCTACATACGGGCATGTGTTCCTGTTGAAACACAAGTCTGAAACTTTTGAGAAATTCAAAGAATATAAGCACGAGGTAGAGAACCAAACGGGAAAAAGTATTAAGGTTCTTCGATCTGATCGAGGAGGTGAATACTTAAGCAGTGAATTCCTGGATTATCTAAAAGAGAATGGGATTCTCTCTCAGCTTACTCCTCCTTATACACCACAGCACAACGGTGTATCGGAACGAAGGAAACGCACCCTATTAGATATGGTGCGTTCAATGATGAGTAATGCTGAGTTACCTATTTCCTTTTGGGGGTATGCGCTTGAGACAGCCATATACCTATTGAATCTGGTTCCGTCTAAATCTGTACCTACCACACCATATGAGATATGGAGTGGGAAGAGACCATATTTTAAACGTATTAAGATATGGGGTTGTCCGGCCTATGTTAAAAAGCAAAATCCGGACAAACTCGAGGCACGGTCAGTCCTTTGCAAGTTTGTGGGATATCCTAAAAATTCTCAAGGATATTTTTTCTACCAAGCTAAGGAACAAAGAGTGTTTGTTGCTCAACATGCCACCTTTTTGGAAAGGGAATTTCTTGCAAAAGAAATTAATGGCAAAGAGGTAGAGCTGGAAGAGGTTCCAGCACCACAAACTGCAACTAACGATTTAGTAGAACCAGAGGATTCAGTGGTGTCCGACGTACCCCAGCCTCTCCGCCGATCTAGTAGGGTTTCTCGTCCACCTGAGAGATACTATGGTTTTCTCATTGATGGTGGCAGTGAGGATTGCATCATGGAGGATGATGACCCAACTAGTTTCGAGCAGGCCATCACGAGTGGGGACTCAGTGAAATGGCTGGATGCTATGCGGTCCGAGATGGAATCCATGTACACCAACAAAGTATGGACTTTGGAAGTTGCTCCTGAAGGGGTAAAACCCATTGGGAGCAAGTGGATCTTCAAGAAAAAACTTGGTGTAGATGGGAAAGTGGAGACTTTCAAAGCTAGACTTGTAGCAAAGGGTTTTCGTCAAAGACCAGGTGTGGACTATGACGAGACCTTTTCTCCAGTGGCTATGCTTAAATCCATCCGGATCATGCTTGCCATCGCTGCATATCATGACTACGAAATCTGGCAAATGGATGTTAAGACCGCCTTTCTAAATGGTGATTTAGAAGAGTGCGTGTACATGACTCAGCCAGAGGGCTTCGTAGACAGTGGGAGCAGCGGGAAGGTGTGCAAGCTGCTTAAATCCATTTATGGATTAAAGCAAGTATCGCGGAGTTGGAACATCTGCTTTGACGTCGTTATCAAAGAGTTTGATTTCGTCAAAAATCCAGATGAACCTTGTATCTACAAGAAGGTGGCAGAGAGTAAGGTTGTCTTCCTCGTATTGTACGTGGACGACATACTCTTGATAGGAAATGATATTCCTATGCTGCAATCGGTCAAGCTCTTCTTATCACAAAGATTCTCAATGAAAGATCGTGGTGACGCCTCCTGCATATTGGGAATTAGGATCTATAGAGATAGATCCAAACGGATATTGGGATTGTCCCAATCTAGGTACATTGACACCATACTAAAGAGGTTTAGTATGGAAGAATCCAAGCGTGGGAACTTGCCCACGATCTCTGTACTCACTCTCTCCAAAGAGATGTCTCCCAAGACTGATTTGGAGAGAGCTCGCATGCAAGGGATACCCTATGCTTCGGCAGTAGGCTCTATCATGTATGCGATGCTATGTACCAGACCCGATGTTGCATACTCACTAAGTGTAGTGAGTCGGTATCAAGCAGATCCTGGAGAGAGTCACTGGACAGCTGTGAAGAACATTCTCAAGTACTTGCGAAGGACTAGAGATATGTTCTTGGTGTATGGTAACGGAGAACTCCAAGTGGAGTCCTTTACCGATTCGAGCTTCCAGAGAGATAAGGACGACTCTAAGTCGCAGTCGGGTTTTGTCTTTACCCTTTACGGAGGGGCGGTTAGCTGGAAGAGTTCCAAGCAGGAAACCGTAGCAGACTCGACGATGAAGGCTGAATACATCGCTGCCAACGATGCTGCTAAAGAAGCTGTCTGGATCAAGAAGTTCATTACTGAACTTGGAGTGGTTCCATCCATTGAGCATCCAATACCTTTATATTGCGATAACAATGGAGCGGTGGCTTTAGCCAAGGAACCCAGGTCCCATCAGCGATCCAGGCATATTCTGAGGCGGTATCACCTGATCCGGGAGATAGTTGATCGCCGGGAGATCGAGGTCAGGAGGGTTGACACGAAGAACAACACGGAGGATCCACTCACGAAGGCCATTCCCCAGATACAGTTTGAGGGACTCTTCGGGATCCTCGGTATGCGATACTACAGCAGCTGGCCCTAGTGCAAGTGGGAGATTGTTAGTTGTATGTATGCCCTAGAGGCCAGTATTGTACAGATGATGTATATTATATTGGATGCTTGGACATATATAGAGATGACTTTCTTGCTCGATATAATAGTATGCTATCTGGTTACTCTTTATCTTAACATGTACACTAGTCTCTTTAAACTGTCTTATAGTTACATGTTGGTAAAGCCCTTAGGATGTGTACTTGACTACCTGGACTATGATGCAGATCATACTAGTGGGGACATGGTAGTCCATAAGTACATCCTTCATGGTCCCTAGTCATGGGTGTATCGAGACGAGGCATCGATATACCAGTGTAGACTAGCGTATACGCTTCTCGACCCATGAGATGGGCGATGGATGATCCCATATCCATTGGTGTTTGACATCAGAGATGGTGTACGGGTGCTCAGTGGAGACTGGGTACACTGGACGGACTCGCCGAGAACTCCCAGATGGTATTATACCTCACGTCAGATGGCAGTTCTCAGGTGACACTTGTACAGGTTAGTCTGTAGACCCGAGATCGTCATAGAGTCTTGTGTGATTCCCACTGTGCTTTGATCTCCACCTTACCACGTCCATGAGGGCGTGCAAAACGGTGGTCTTTGGGTACAGTCCCGAGTCACATGGAGGCAATGAGCGATAGGAGGGGTTTCGTCTCTCCCGGTATTGGGAGTTGATGTTGCGCTGTGCTCGATTGGCCGTAACAGGGAAGTCCCTGGCCAGGGCTGATCAGAGATTTGCTGGTAAGTGTTACCAGTAGTTTCTCGACCGGTTATGAGCCTCACATCGGCACGACTTATCGGTTATTGGGGTCTGACGTTTACCACCCCTAGACTTAATATGCGACGTATCAGACGAACAGACCGGACTGTACGGTAAGTGTTACTAGTTGGATTCACAGGAGTGTGAGCAGACTAGCTCGTCGATCTTCTGATCGCTTAATACCCGGATGGCCGTTACGTTTAGCAGACCGCTTGCGGCTTGTGGGTGCTTGATATGATCATCATCTGCTACCGGCGTATTGACGAGTCTTTAGAGTCCTACACAGAGGTTTCCTGGTTCAAGCGAAACGAAATAGGAGCGCATATGAGATATGTGCAGGACCGAGAATAATGCCTGTATGTGATACCGTATTTCATTCTCGTGATATATGTTTCGATTGGTTATATTCGATATGACCTAGTTATCTAATCTTTGATTCGATAAATCGATACATTGGATTCTAGTCGGTTATGTGCGACATGACCGGATCATTGAATCAAATGTTGATTTAATGATTTGATGCATAATTATATATTTGATATATTGCATTGCATTAACTAGTATTGGTTCACTTTAAATGGATTTTCTCACTTGATGTGCATGTTGTATATGTGATATACTTTTGTGCACATCTTTGTATCATGTTTGATGATACTTGCTCATTAGGTTAAGTGTGAAGTATTAAACCATGGTTAAGAGATGATTAGGGTTTTGCCTTTTTATTTATTTATTTGTTTATTTATTTAGAAAAGGTTTAGATGAGAATGGTGGCTTTCTTTGTCTCTTGTTGAAGTTTCTTGAAGCTTTGACAAAGTCCACCATCCTTATCTCATCCTTAACCCTAACCATTCCTTTTAACCTTAGTTTAATCTCTACACTTGACCATGGTCAAGATATGATAAGTATTCATATTTGTTTCTTTTTAAAATAAGAAACTTATCATATTTTTTCTTCTTCATCATCTTCTTCTTCAAGAAAAGCTTGATGCCATCAATGGCAACTTGAGCAAAAGTGAGAGAAATCCAAATCTAAAGTGAACCCACCTCCTATTTCTTCATCCTCTACCTCTTGCCAAGTGGTTTTGGGTGTTTTCTTCACAAGTTTCACAACTTGGTGAAGTCGGAGCTTGAACTTGTGCAACCTCGACGTAGATCGTCTTTGACACGAAGCCGACGACCTTGCTCGCCCGTTTTTCTGATGAAGCCGACGAATGAGTCTAGGATTCATGATGGACAGCGAGAGCACACCCACGTGGAGCTAAGGAAGTGGGGAACCGGATCTACAAAGGTTGTGGCATCTAACTTTTAGTTAAGTAGTTAACTAGATTCTCATTTCGCCTAAACATCTAGTCAACGATCCGTGTTAGGGTTTCTCGGCACCAATAATTTTTGAAATTGGCATGGTTGATGCCTTGTGAGACTTCATTAGGATGCCTAGGAACCCTACATTTGGCTGCAACAATTGCACCATCTCTACTACTAGAGACATATCACTCTTTCTCAGTTCTCCACCTTTCTATAGCCTATGTAACAAATTACATGTGTGGGATCCTGATCCGGTATCCAATACCCAGGACGTAGAGTAAACTGAGAAACAGTTCTTTGTAACGAACACACCTGAAGACAATGCATCAACATGCTTTTTCTTCGTTTTGGTGGCATGGGAATCCGAATATTCCCCTATTCCTTACTCAGACTTATGACAATCATAAGGTAGAGCGGAACCTAGCCCAGTATGATAAGTAGGTTCGGTCAATACATCCATATTATTATCTTGATTAAGGCATTTCATTGGTCGCTACCAAGAGAGAAAGAAGGATAATCACTTTGCGTACGCTCTTTGCAAGATTAGATTGGATTTTTATCTAATCAGGATGGCTCCCACCGTTTTTATCAAATCTTCCTTCAAACCCTAAAAAGTAAGATTAGCCGGGATTAATTACACCCTACAAGTTTGCCAATCTTTCAGCCAGGCCAATGTCGGTACTTTGGGAGAGGTTCCCCGTGCTTTCGCACGGACGTAATTAAAATAAACCTCATTTTCCCATGGGTGTAACCCCGTTAGCACCTTTCTAGACACATACTTGATCGGCTAATTGTGATGTGTAAAAATCTCCCAGGAGTAACTTTTACTCGCAGTGGGTATCGGGATCTATTTATCTCATAGAAGGTATGCATTCTTGTTCATCACAGAAAACTGCATTTCAATACCGTTCATTCTTTATCTATTTTGTTATATATTGGTACTATTAACCAGTGTTTGCTCGGTAATACAGATTACAGGTATCCGTGAAAAAATACAAGAAATACACTTAAAATCACGGATATATCATTTGTGAGCTGACACTACAACCGGAACTGCAAACCGATATCCCAAGAGTTATTTTACAAACAAATAAAGTGTACACTTTTTGGTCCAACACATAGAATGTGTGTACACAACTCTTAGAGCAGGACCATGGAAGGGGCTGCCATGGCACACACTCATGATAGCAAAGCACAAGTGGGCATGAAGTGATGTGCATTCAATGATAAAGATTGTGTGTTGATTTAAAGATTCAAATTTCCCTCCAAATCCATGTGGGCAACCTAAGCATCTACAGACAAATCCAGCAGCACCAAAGTGATGTGGGGGAACACACACACCAACACACAAAGAACGAGTCCATTCCCCTCTAATGTGGCCGGCCCTACCATCACTCTGGCCGACCCCACAGCCTCCAAACACCCCCAGTTTCTCACATACTCTCCCCTGCTGCCACCTCATCATAATGTTATTGTTTGTTTAATCTCCTTTTTTGCCTATAAAAGCAAAATGATGCAGCAAGGGAGAGGGGTCATTCTTTTGCTTACATTTTACACTTCTACTCTTTTGTTTTTCATTTTGTTCTCTTATACATAGCTAACCCTTTAAGTTCTTTACCTTAACTTGATCTTGCAACCTCTTCATTAAGCTTGCAAGGTTAAGCTTTGGTTATTGCACTCAAAGGTTGTATCATTCTTGAAGATTAATAAAGCTCTCTCTTTTGTGCTTCATTTTCCCTTTGGTTCTTTATCTTCACTTGATCTTGCAACCTCTTAATTGAGCTTGCAAGGTTAAGTTTAGGTATTTGAATCCATGGCTTGTATTGTGCTCTTTGGTTCCATGGTTCTTAATGTTTCTTTCTTGCCCTTTTCATTACTTGCTCTTTCATTACTTGTTCTTTACTTTCTTGCACTTTAATTACATGCTTTACTTACTTGCAATTTACTTTCCATGCAATTTACTTTCTTGTAATTTGTCTTCTCTTTTCTCTTTATCTTTTATTTACTCTTTTTGGTTTGTTCTTGAGATGGTTGTAAATATGTGTTGTTAGGAAAAGAAACCGATATTGTAAGTTAATGTTTCGTTTATCATTTCCTTTTCCCGTCTTTTCCATTTGAAACTCCGCCAAAACCTTGCGAAAGCGCTCCGTTAGGCATCCTATCCTACCAAGGTATTGGTGATTCCTAACCGCGACCGGTTGCATTCGATTTGGCCGGAGGCGAAAGCAAGAGACAAGAACGGAAGGACAAGGGTCAATAAGCCGGATGTAAGGTTCCTAGGCACTCTAATGAAGTCTCACAAGGCATCAACCATGCCAATTTCAAAAATTATGGGTGCCGAGAAACCTTAATACGGATCGTCGGCTAGAATTCTAGGCGAAAAACGAATCTAGTTAACTACTTAACTAAAAGTTAGATGCTACAACCTTTGTAGATCCGGTTCTCCACTTCCTTAGCTCCACGTGGGTGTCCTCTCGCTGTCCATCATGAATCCCGAACTCAATCGTCGGCTTCATCGGAGAAACGGGCGAGCTAGGTCGTCGGCTTCGTGTCAAAGACGATCTACGTCGAGGCATCACAAGTTCAAGCTCCGACTTCACGAAGTTGTGAAACTTGTGAAGAAAACACCCAAAATAACTTGGCAAGAGGTAGAGGGTGAAGAAATAGGAGGTGGGTTCACTTTAGAATTGGATTTCACTCACTTTTGCTCAAGTTGCCATTGATGGCATCAAGCTTTTCTTGAAGAAGAAGATGATGAAGAAGAAAGAATATGATAAGTTTCTTATTTGAAAAAGAAACTAATATGAATACTTATCATATCTTGACCATGGTCAAGTGTAGAGATTAAACTATGGTTAGTAGGAATGGTTAGGGTTAAGGATGAGATAAGGATGGTGGACTTTGTCAAAGCTTCAAGAAACTTCAACAAGAGACAAAGAAAGCCACCATTCTCATCTAAACCTTTTCTAAATAAATAAAAAAATAAATAAATAAAAAGGCAAAACCCTAATCATCTCTTAACCATGGTTTAATACTTCACACTTAACCTAATGAGCAAGTATCATCAAACATGATACAAAGATGTGCACAAAAGTATATCACATATACAACATGTACATCAAGTGAGAAAATCCATTTAAAGTGAACCAATACCACTTAATGCAAAGTAATATATCAAATATATAATTATACATTAAATCATTAAATCAACACTTGATTTAACAATCCGGTCATATCGCATATAACCGACCAGTATCCAATGTATCTTTTAATCGAATCAATGATTCGATAACTAGGTCATATCGCATACAACCAATCGAAACATTCATCGCGAGAATAAAATGCGGTATCACATACAGGCATTATTCTCGGTCCCGCACATATCTCATATGCGCACCTATTTCGTTTCGCTTGAGCCAGGAAACCTCTGTGTAGGACTCTAAAGACTCGTCAATACGCCGGTAGCAGATGATGATCATATCAAGCACCCACAAGCCGCAAGCGGTCTGCTAAACGTAACGGCCATCCGGGTATTGAGCGATCAGAAGATCGACGAGCTAGCCCGCTCACACTCCTGTGAATCCAACCAGTAACACTTACTGTACAGTCCGGTCTGTTCGTCTGATACGTCACATATCAAGTCTAGAGGTGGTAAACGTCAGACCCCAATAACCGATAAGTCGTGCCGATGTGAGGCTCATAACGGGCCGAGAAACTACTGGTAACAATTACCAGCAAATCTCTGATCAGCCTTGGCCAGGGACTTTCCTGTTACGGCCAATCGAGCACAGCGCAACATCAACTCCCAATACCGGGAGAGAGGAAACCCCTCCTATCGCTCATTGCCTCCATGTGACTCGGGACTGTACCCAAAGACCACCTCTTTGCATGCCCTCATGGACGTGGTAAGGTGGAGATCAAAGCACAGTGGGAATCACACAAGACTCTATGACGATCTCGGGTCTACAGACTAACCTGTACAAGTGTCACCTGAGAACTGCCATCTGACGTGAGGTATAATACCATCTGGGAGTTCTCGGCGAGTCCGTCCAGTGTACCCAGTCTCCACTGAGCACCCGTACACCATCTCTGATGTCAAACACCAATGGATATGGGATCATCCATCGCCCATCCCATGGGTCGAGAAGCGTATACGCTAGTCTACTCTGGTATATCGATGCCCCGTCTCGATACACCTACGACTAGGGACCTTGAAGGATGTACTTATGGACTACCATGTCCCCACTAGTATGATCTGCATCATAGTCCAGGCAGTCAAGTACACATCCTAAGGGCTTTACCAACATGTAACCATAAGACAGTTTAAAGAGACTAGTGTACATGTTAAGATAAAGAGTAACCAGATAGCATACTATCATATCGAGCAAGAAAGTCATCTCTATATATGTCCAAGCATCCAATATAATATACATGATCTGTACAATACTGGCCTCTAGGGCATACATACAACTAACAATCTCCCACTTGCACTAGGGCCAGCTGCTGTAGTATCGCATACCGAGCATCCTGAAGAGTCTTTCAAACTGTATCTGGGGAATGGCCTTCGTGAGTGGATCCGCCGTGTTGTTCTTCGTGTCAACCCTCCTGACCTCGATCTCCCGGCGATCAACTATCTCCCGGATCAGGTGATACCGCCTCAGAATATGCCTGGATCGCTGATGGGACCTGGGTTCCTTGGCTAAAGCCACCGCTCCATTGTTATCGCAATACAAAGGTATTGGATGCTCAATGGATAGAACCACTCCAAGTTCAGTAATGAACTTCTTGATCCAGACAGCCTCTTTGGCAGCATCGTTGGCAGCGATGTATTCAGCCTCCATCGTCGAGTCTGCCACGGTTTCCTGCTTGGAACTCTTCCAGCTAACCGCCCCTCCGTAATGGGTAAAGACAAATCCCGATTCCGACTTAGAGTCGTCCATATCACTCTGGAAGCTCGAATCGGTAAAGGACTCCACTTGGAGCTCTCCGTTACCATACACCAAGAACATATCTCTAGTCCTTCGCAAGTACTTGAGAATGCTCTTCACAGCTGTCCAGTGACTCTCTCCAGGATCAGCTTGATACCTGCTCACTACACTTAGTGAGTATGCTACATCGGGTCTGGTACATAGCATCGCATACATGATAGAGCCTACTGCCGAAGCATAGGGTATCCCTTGCATGCGATCTCTCTCCAAATCAGTCTTGGGAGACATCTCTTTGGAGAGAGTGACTCCAGAGATCGTGGGCAAGTTCCCACGCTTGGATTCTTCCATACTAAACCTCTTTAGTATGGTGTCAATGTACCTGGATTGGGACAATCCCAAAATCCGTTTGGATCTATCTCTATAGATCCTAATTCCCAATATGCAGGAGGCATCACCAAGATCTTTCATTGAGAATCTTTATGATAAGAAGAGCTTGACCGATTGCAGCATAAGAATATCATTTCCTATCAAGAGTATGTCGTCCACGTACAGTACGAGGAAGACAACCTTACTCTCTGCCACCTTCTTGTAGATACAAGGTTCATCTGGGTTTTTGACGAAATCAAACTCTTTGATAACGACGTCAAAGCAGATGTTCCAACTCCGCGATGCTTGCTTTAATCCATAAATGGATTTAAGCAGCATGCACACCTTGCCGCTGCTCCCACTGTCTACGAAGCCCTCTGGCTGAGTCATATACACGCACTCTTCTAAATCACCATTTAGAAAGGCGGTCTTAACATCCATTTGCCAGATTTCGTAATCATGGTATGCAGCGATGGCAAGCATGATCCGGATGGATTTAAGCATAGCCACTGGAGAAAAGGTCTCGTCATAGTCCACACCTGGTCTTTGACGAAAACCCTTTGCTACAAGTCTAGCTTTGAAAGTCTCCACTTTCCCATCTACACCAAGTTTCTTCTTGAAGATCCACTTGCTCCCAATGGGTTTTACCCCTTCAGGAGCAACGTCCAAAGTCCATACTTTGTTGGTGTACATGTTAGTGTATATGCCCTAGAGGCCATTACTGTATCATACTAGTTTGTATATTACTTGATGGAAGCTTGGGATATTCACCTTGTATAAACAATCTTGCTCAATATAGTAGTATGCTACTTGGTTTGTTTCTACTTCAATGTGTACTTGTGTTTATTTCAGTATATCACTTATACGCATTAGTGGAGCCCTTAGGATCTTTGCTTGATTACCAGCGTTGTGATGGCAGTCACACTAGTGGGGGCTGGGTAATCTATAGGCACATCCTTATACAGGTCCCTAGTCGTAGGACTATCGAGACAGGGCATCGATACTCCGGAGTAGACTAGCGTATGCGCTTCTCATCCCAGTGTGGGAGATGGTCTGTCCCACAGCCATCAGTACGTCGTACTGGAGATAGTATACGGGTGCTCGTTGGGTTACGAGTACACTGGACAGGACTCGTCGGGAACTGACAGGTTGGTATTATACCTATCGTCAGTTATCAGTTCCCAGGTGACATGAGTACAGCTTAGTCCGCTGACTTGACACTGACACTTCGCCTCGAGTGTGTTCCCACTGCACTTTGATCACTACCCTACCACGGCTCAAAGGAGTCGTGCAAACAGGTGGTGGTTGGGTGCAGTCCCGAAGCACTTGGAGGCAGTGACGGTTAGACAGGATTCGTCTCTCCCGGTATTGGGGGTTGACATCGCGCTGTGTCTAGGAGAGCCATTACACGAGTAGTCCCTGGCCAGGGCAAGCGAGATATACTGGTAGGTTTCCAGTGTTATCTCAGGGTGTTTTGGGCTTCACTCCGACACGACTTGTACCGCTATTGGGGGACTGACGTTTTACCGCCCCCTAGGCCCGCCATGCGATGTATCAGACGAACAGACCGGACTGTACGGAGAATGTCACATTCAGACTCTGTAGGAGTTCTGATGGGGTTTCACCTCGTCAGCCTTCTTGTCGGCATCTACCTGGGGACCGTTACGCACAGCTAGTGCCGCTTGCGGTCTGTGGTTAAACCCACTGCCAGCGTAGTGTCGAGTCTTTAGAGTCCCACACAGAGGGTATTCGCCTCTGGGCAAAACAGAGTAGAGGTCGCATGGTTTTGCGACAGGGTTCGTTCTCATCCGCGCACTTGTGCACGTTTGGAGTCCGGACGGATTATACTGGCAGGCTCTGGTTTGAGCCAGATACTGGTATATGTTTTGGGGGTTGCTTTTATATCTTGGTATTCTTGTTCCTCGGAACGAGAATGCAGGTGTGTATGCACAGTTGCTTGAGGCGGAGAATGAGGTTTTTCATTAGGGTTTCGGATCGGGTGCGTATGCACAGTTGACAGTTATCATTTTCCAAACCCTAATGGATTTGTGTATTATCTATTAATAATAGTAATTAAATAAGAATTATGTTATGGTTGTTTTTCTTGTTGACTTGTTGACCTTGGTTGACTTGTTGACCATTGACCACTTTTCATGCCTTGAAAGTCTTCCTTGATTCATGCTTACACTTCATTAAAAGAGGTATGATAGTGGTCATTCCAAAATAACCATCAACTATTCTTATTTCAATTATTATCATTTAGATAATTCATTTCTTTTGCAATATGGTTGCAAGAAAGAAATAATTGAGCTCATTCTATCATTCTCACTCTCTCTCCTCATTTCATCTTCTTCCTCCTCTTGAAAAGAGAAACCTTCTCATGTGTTGAGATTCATTCTCTTTAGATAGAAAAGCAAACCCTAATCACTCTCTACTCATTCTAGGATGAAGGATTAGCAAGCCGGAAACCCTAGTTCACTCAAAGATCGAGGAAGAGCCCAAAGTCGAACCTTCGAGGTGGATCCATCTTCGACGGGAGAAGGTGACGAAAAGAGAACCATCAACCTCTACAAGGTTTGAAGAAGAAGGAGTTCAAGTTAAGGTATAACCATCTTCCATAGTAGCTAACTCTCTTTAGCTTGTTAACTAGTTTTAGTTTAGACATCGATCCCGACATAGTTTAGTCCATGTTGCCTCTTGCGATAAAAATTCGTTTTTTATACCGTTTCCGCCTCCCCGTAAGTACCGGGGGTCGCAATATGGACTTACAGTGGTATCAGAGCCTAACTAAACTTAAACTAGCTTGGTAGTGAAGTGTAACGAAGTTCGGAACCGAAAAATCGCAAAACCGGAAAATCAAAACCCTAACTTTCTGTTGAAATTTTTTCTGCTCAAATTGAAAAACTTTATACTTGTAAAATCGTCTCAGGGTTTTCTAAGAACACACAAGAAAAACGATATCATGTTACCTCCAAACCGCCGCGCTTCCGCGGCCTGACCTACTCATTTGGCCGCGGAACCGCCGCAAGTTGGTGTCATCTTTGCATCGTTTTTCATGCAGTGTTCTTCTGTGTTGGTTTTGGGATTTTTAAGATATATTATATGTACCCAGATTTTCCAGAACTGAAATTCACTTTTGGGGTCCTATAATTCCGTATTTTTTTTTCCGAACTTCACTGCACTTTGACTATGATGGTTATATCTGTGATGTTTGCATGTATTGAACGTCGGCTAATCGCTATAAGTCGATTAGTCGGGGTTATACATGATCTGTAATGTTCTGGAATGTGTATATGAATGTGTTGGACTGTCGCGGGTGAATAGCCGGGGTGGATGTGAGATGAGCTTTTGTTTTTCTTTCATTCATTGTAAATGTAAATTGATGTAATAATATTATTTGTTTGGCCGCACAACCGGGTCGGGGTTGTAGCCGTCATTGTATAATTCTTTTTACTGTTTTTGCTCCTAGGATAGACCCATGGTGGGGTGCACAAACTACCGGGAACATGGAGGGTAGTTTGCCGCACCCGTAGGGGTCTTGGGTGGGGTATTTGCTATTCACCGCGACCGTGTTATCCGCTTTTCGTTTCAGGCTCGAAAGGAATGCGGATTGCTAGTATATCCAATGTATTCATCTGTGATCTGTAATGTCTATCATTGCTTTCTATTTAGGCGTTGCTTATGTTTTACAGCCGCGCTAGCCCAGCCCCCGCTCTGTCGTTAGTTAAGTAACCTAACGAGTGATGACGGGACCCCGTGGCGAATGCGAATGGCATAAGCGTACGTCATATTTTGGTTGTTTTCTGCAATGGTAGGATTAAATGATGGGACGCATTAAAAGAACTAATGCAAGAATATCACGCATTAAAAGAACTAATGCAAGATAATAAACCAAGTTTAAGTCGATGGAACACTTTCGAAAAACCACTCGGTTCTTTTCAAAAACTAACTTTTAAATGCGGAGCTTGAGCCACTCCTTCTAAAAGCTATCTCGTTCCATCGATTATATCAAGTTCACTACGTTCACGGTTTCGCCAAAACCATTCGTAGCCCTCCATCATTTCAGTTAAATATACGGTAGTATTCAAGCTATGTATTTTGACCTCACGCCAAGGCATAGTGATTGGTAGCTGCCGGATATTTATCTGTTGCATAGATAGAATGCGTTGTTTTGAGACAGTCGTACCACCATTTTGGCCTACGTCAAGGGTAGGTACGGGTGGATTCAAATCAACCGGGATAATGATGGGAAGAACTTGACATGTGACTTATGACATTTTGACCTCACGCCAAGGTCATAAGAGCATGGGGCAAAAATCCACATCGGGAGTTTCATAAGTACTGAAACTTGCTAGATTTGCATACCATTTGGAGTGTGATGATTATGGTAGGATTCCTTCATTTTCGTCACGCGATGATATTTGGATCCCGATCCTACTGTGGGTATATGCTACTCCTCGGGAAATTTCTCACTAAACGATCAATGCTATAAACCTAGTAGGTGCCTAGAAAGGTGTTAGCGGGGCTACGCCCCCAGGGAAAAGAGGTTCTTAAATTAAGGAACTTCGCGAAAGCGTTGGAAAACCTCCCTCGAAGTACCGACGCTGGCCTGGCTGAACGGTTAAGCAAGTATTGTATGGTGGGATTGATCCCGGCTAATTCTTCCTTTGTGGTTTAAGGAGGGATTCGAGAGACAGTGGGAGCCATCCTGTTTAGACAAATTAAAAACCATTCTAAACTTGCAAGAGCATCGTGCTAAGTGTTTCTTCTCTCCCCCTGCAGCGACCAAATCGAAATGACTGGACTTAAGTTACTTCTAGATAAAAACATATTGACAGGGCCAAACTACAAAGATTGGCTCAGGAATGTCAAATTGGCAATCTCTTACGACAAGCTGGGGTATCTTCTTACCAGCAAAGCTCCCCCCGTCCCAGGTCCCACCTCCAGCGTCGCGGATAAGGAAATCCGTAAGACTTGGGAGATTGACAGCGCGAAGGCCAGATGCCTCGTACTTGCCTCGATGGACAATGACCATCAGAGGAGGCACGAGAATATGGATTTGGAATCCATATTTCTTCATACAAAAGAACTGTATGGAGAGCAGTCTCGTATCGCAAGATACGAAGTGTCGAAGAAGTTATTTTCGACTAAGTTGGCCGTCGGATCATCGGTAGCGGACCACGTGCTTAAGATGATTGGCTACACTGAGGAGCTCGCGGAACTTGGGACCACGTTGGATAGTGAACTCTACACAGATATAATTCTCCAGTCCCTTCCATCCACTTACGCCCAGTTCATACTGAATTTCAACTTGCAAGAAAAGGAAGTTGAACTTTCAGAACTCCTCAACCTGCTGAGGAGCGCAGAGGGCACCCTACAGAAGGGTAGGGATACATCCACTTTGTTTGTAGGAGGTTCTTCTTCTTCTAGGTCCAAGGCGAAAGCCAAGGGAAAGAAGAAGAAAGCCCCCGCCAAACCAAGAGGCGGTGTTAGTAAAGTGGGTGCGAAGGGAAAGGAAAAGGCAACAAAGATAGCGGGGAAGCTTGTTGGTAAAGAGGAATGCTTCTATTGTCACAAGAGTGGACACTGGAAGAAAGATTGCAGGGCTTGGAAAGCCAGGACACAGGAACTGAAGCAGGTTGCGGCTTCAGCTTCAGGTGTGTATGTTATTGAAAACTGTCTTTCTATAAACTCTACTTCCTGGGTATTGGATACCGGATCAGGATCTCATATCTGTAATTCTTTGCAGGCGTTGAGAAACCGTAGGTTTTTGAAGGAAGGTGACATGACCCTCAGAGTTGCGAACGGAGCTAGCATGGATGCTAAAGCCGTGGGGGACTATCACCTAGGAATGTCAGATGGACATGTTTTGGTTTTGCGTAATTGCTTTTTTGTACCCAACGCAACTTGTAATATCATTTCTGTATCTTTGGTTTCTAAAGAAGGTTATGAATTTGCGTTTGTACGTAATGTTGTTAACATTCACCTTAATCAAGTTCTGATTGGGTCAGGTACATTGAGCAATGGTATATACGTATTAAACCAACCACAGATTTTCAATGTCCAGAATACACACAAAAGAAAGTCACCAGATATTAATCAGACTTTCTTATGGCATTGTAGATTGGGTCACATCAATGAGAGAAGGTTGACGAAGTTACATACAGAAGGGTATTTGAATGCGTTCGAATATCAATCGTATGCCACTTGTCAATCCTGTCTCAAGGGAAAGATGAAAAAGACTCCGTTTACTGGACATGGAGTAAGAGCGAGCGAGCTCTTGGGACTCGTACACAGTGACGTGTGCGGTCCAATGTCTACACATGCCCGAAGCGGACATTCTTACTTCATTACTTTTACGGATGACTTCTCAAGGTACGGTTATGTCTTCTTAATGAAACATAAGTCCGAGGCCTTTGGAAAATTCCAGGAGTATAAGAATGAAGTAGAGAAACAGACCGGCAAAAGTATTAAGATTCTAAGATCGGATCGAGGTGGAGAATACTTAAGTGCCGAATTCCTGGACTATTTAAAAGAGAATGGGATTCTCTCTCAGCTTACTCCTCCATACACCCCGCAACATAACGGTGTATCGGAGAGACGGAATCGCACCCTATTGGATATGGTACGGTCTATGATGAGTAACGCTGAGTTACCGCGATCATTCTGGGGGTATGCGCTAGAAACAGCTGCATACCTATTGAACCGAGTTCCTACTAAGACTGTGCCTACCACACCATATGAGTTATGGAGTGGGAAGAAACCCTATCTTCAGTACCTGAAAATTTGGGGATGTCCAGCTTATGTCAAAAAGCAGCATACGGACAAGCTCGAGGCGCGCTCAGTACTGTGCAAGTTTGTGGGATACCCAAAGAACTCCAGGGGGTATCTTTTCTATTACGCAGAGGAGCAAAAAGTCCTTGTTTCTCGTAATGCCCATTTTCTGGAACATCAGTTCTTAGAAAAAGAAGTAAGTGGGAGCGCAATAGAACTGGAAGAAATTCCAGAACCACAGACTATTACTGAAAGCTTAATGGAACCAGAGGGTTCAAATGAACAGGACATTCCTATGCCGCTCCGCAGAAGTAGTAGGCAGTCTCATCCGCCCGAGAGATACTACGGTTTTCTCATAGACGGGGATAGAGAGGATTGCATCATAGACTATGATGAGCCTACTAGCTTCCAGCAGGCCGTTCAGAGCATTGACTCGGTAAAATGGCTGGATGCAATGCGGACCGAAATGGAGTCCATGTACACCAACAAAGTATGGACGTTGGACATTGCTCCAGACGGGGTAAAACCCGTAGGATGCAAGTGGATCTTCAAAAGGAAGATTGGTGTAGATGGACAGGTTGAGACCTATAAAGCTAGACTTGTAGCAAAGGGTTTCCGTCAAAGACCTGGCTTGGACTACGACGAAACCTTTTCTCCAGTGGCTATGCTGAAATCCATTCGGATCCTTCTTGCCATTGCTGCCTTCCACGATTATGAGATTTGGCAGATGGACGTAAAAACCGCTTTTCTAAATGGAAATTTAGAGGAGTGTGTCTATATGGATCAGCCAGAGGGTTTCATTCAGAGTGGGAGCAGCGGAAAGGTGTGCAAGTTGCTTAAGTCCATCTATGGACTAAAGCAGGCATCGCGGAGTTGGAACATCTGTTTTGATGAGACGGTCAAGGAATTTGACTTTATCAAAAATCCAGATGAACCATGCATCTATAGTAGATTTGTAGCGAGAACTGTGGTATTCCTTGTTTTATACGTGGATGACATTCTCTTAATAGGAAATGACATTCCTATGCTACAATCTGTCAAGGGTTTCTTGTCACACAGGTTCTCCATGAAAGACCTGGGTGATGCCTCTTACATCCTGGGGATCCGGATCCATCGTGATAGATCCAAGAGGATATTAGGACTTTCACAGTCCAGGTACATCGACACCGTACTGAAAAGATTCAGTATGGAAGATTCCAAGCGCGGTAACTTACCGGCTTGTCACGGGATCACCCTCTCTAAAGAGATGTCTCCCAAGACTGATTTGGAGAGGGATCGCATGTCTATTATACCCTACGCTTCTGCGGTAGGCTCTATAATGTATGCGATGTTGTGTACCAGACCGGATGTAGCTTATGCACTGAGTGTAGTAAGCCGGTATCAGTCAAACCCTGGGGAGAAACATTGGATAGCGGTAAAGAACATTCTCAAGTACCTGAGGAGGACTAAGGAGATGTTCTTGGTGTATGGCGGAAAAGACCTCCAGATTGAGGCCTTTGCTGACTCCAGCTTCCAGAGTGACAAGGATGATTCCAAGTCCATGTCGGGTTTTGTCTTTACCCTCAACGGAGGGGCGGTGTGTTGGAAGAGTTCCAAACAGGAAACCGTTGCAGACTCGACTATGGAAGCGGAATACATCGCTGCATCTGATGCCGCAAAAGAAGCTGTCTGGATAAGGAAGTTCTTAAAAGAACTTCAGGTGGTTCCGTCCATTGTTGACCCAGTACCTCTGTATTGCGACAACAACGGGGCTATAGCTTTAGCAAAGGAACCCAGGTCCCATCAGAGATCCAGGCACATCTTGAGGCGGTATCACCTGATCAGGGAGATCGTGGATCGCAAGGAGATCGAGGTTCGGAGGGTTGCTTCAGAAGAGAACACTGCAGATCCATTCACCAAGGCCCTACCCCAGACTCAGTTCGAGCGGCTGATCGAGATGATAGGTCTTCGATACGCCAGTACATGGCCTTAGTGCAAGTGGGAGATTGTTAGTGTATATGCCCTAGAGGCCATTACTGTATCATACTAGTTTGTATATTACTTGATGGAAGCTTGGGATATTCACCTTGTATAAACAATCTTGCTCAATATAGTAGTATGCTACTTGGTTTGTTTCTACTTCAATGTGTACTTGTGTTTATTTCAGTATATCACTTATACGCATTAGTGGAGCCCTTAGGATCTTTGCTTGATTACCAGCGTTGTGATGGCAGTCACACTAGTGGGGGCTGGGTAATCTATAGGCACATCCTTATACAGGTCCCTAGTCGTAGGACTATCGAGACAGGGCATCGATACTCCGGAGTAGACTAGCGTATGCGCTTCTCATCCCAGTGTGGGAGATGGTCTGTCCCACAGCCATCAGTACGTCGTACTGGAGATAGTATACGGGTGCTCGTTGGGTTACGAGTACACTGGACAGGACTCGTCGGGAACTGACAGGTTGGTATTATACCTATCGTCAGTTATCAGTTCCCAGGTGACATGAGTACAGCTTAGTCCGCTGACTTGACACTGACACTTCGCCTCGAGTGTGTTCCCACTGCACTTTGATCACTACCCTACCACGGCTCAAAGGAGTCGTGCAAACAGGTGGTGGTTGGGTGCAGTCCCGAAGCACTTGGAGGCAGTGACGGTTAGACAGGATTCGTCTCTCCCGGTATTGGGGGTTGACATCGCGCTGTGTCTAGGAGAGCCATTACACGAGTAGTCCCTGGCCAGGGCAAGCGAGATATACTGGTAGGTTTCCAGTGTTATCTCAGGGTGTTTTGGGCTTCACTCCGACACGACTTGTACCGCTATTGGGGGACTGACGTTTTACCGCCCCCTAGGCCCGCCATGCGATGTATCAGACGAACAGACCGGACTGTACGGAGAATGTCACATTCAGACTCTGTAGGAGTTCTGATGGGGTTTCACCTCGTCAGCCTTCTTGTCGGCATCTACCTGGGGACCGTTACGCACAGCTAGTGCCGCTTGCGGTCTGTGGTTAAACCCACTGCCAGCGTAGTGTCGAGTCTTTAGAGTCCCACACAGAGGGTATTCGCCTCTGGGCAAAACAGAGTAGAGGTCGCATGGTTTTGCGACAGGGTTCGTTCTCATCCGCGCACTTGTGCACGTTTGGAGTCCGGACGGATTATACTGGCAGGCTCTGGTTTGAGCCAGATACTGGTATATGTTTTGGGGGTTGCTTTTATATCTTGGTATTCTTGTTCCTCGGAACGAGAATGCAGGTGTGTATGCACAGTTGCTTGAGGCGGAGAATGAGGTTTTTCATTAGGGTTTCGGATCGGGTGCGTATGCACAGTTGACAGTTATCATTTTCCAAACCCTAATGGATTTGTGTATTATCTATTAATAATAGTAATTAAATAAGAATTATGTTATGGTTGTTTTTCTTGTTGACTTGTTGACCTTGGTTGACTTGTTGACCATTGACCACTTTTCATGCCTTGAAAGTCTTCCTTGATTCATGCTTACACTTCATTAAAAGAGGTATGATAGTGGTCATTCCAAAATAACCATCAACTATTCTTATTTCAATTATTATCATTTAGATAATTCATTTCTTTTGCAATATGGTTGCAAGAAAGAAATAATTGAGCTCATTCTATCATTCTCACTCTCTCTCCTCATTTCATCTTCTTCCTCCTCTTGAAAAGAGAAACCTTCTCATGTGTTGAGATTCATTCTCTTTAGATAGAAAAGCAAACCCTAATCACTCTCTACTCATTCTAGGATGAAGGATTAGCAAGCCGGAAACCCTAGTTCACTCAAAGATCGAGGAAGAGCCCAAAGTCGAACCTTCGAGGTGGATCCATCTTCGACGGGAGAAGGCGACGAAAAGAGAACCATCAACCTCTACAAGGTTTGAAGAAGAAGGAGTTCAAGTTAAGGTATAACCATCTTCCATAGTAGCTAACTCTCTTTAGCTTGTTAACTAGTTTTAGTTTAGACATCGATCCCGTCATAGTTTAGTCCATGTTGCCTCTTGCGATAAAAATTCGTTTTTTATACCGTTTCCGCCTCCCCGTAAGTACCGGGGGTCGCAATATGGACTTACAGTACATGGATTCCATCTCGGACTGCATAGCATCCAGCCATTTCACTGAGTCCCTACTCGTGATGGCCTGCTCGAAGCTAGTTGGGTCATCATCATCCATGATGCAATCCTCGCTTCCACCATCAATGAGAAAACCGTAGTATCTCTCAGGTGGACGAGAAACCCTACTAGATCGGCGGAGAGGCTGGGGTTCGTCGGGTACTATCGAATCTTCTGGTTCCACTAAATCTTCAGTTATAGTTTGTGTATCTGGAATTTCTTCCAGCTCTACCACTTTGCCACTAATTTCTTTTTCAAGGAATTCCTTTTCTAAAAAGGTGGCATATTGAGAAACAAACACTTTTTGTTCTTCAACATGGTAGAAAAAATATCCTTGGGAATTCTTAGGATATCCCACAAACTTGGAGAGAACTGACCGTGCCTCGAGTTTGTCTAGATTTTGCCTTTTGACATAGGCCGGACAACCCCATATCTTAACTCGTTAAAAATATGGTCTCTTCCCACTCCATATCTCATATGGTGTGGTAGGTACGGATTTTGATGGAACTTGATTCAATAGGTATGCAGCCGTCTCCAGTGCATATCCCCAGAAGGAAATAGGTAACTCAGCTGTGCTCATCATAGAGCGCACCATATCTAATAGGGTGCGGTTCCTCCGTTCAGATACACCGTTGTGCTGTGGTGTATATGGAGGAGTCAGCTGAGAGAGAATCCCATTCTCTTTTAGGAAGTCCAGGAATTCATTGCTCAAGTATTCCCCTCCTCGATCAGATCGTAGGATTTTAATACTTTTTCCGGTTTGGTTCTCAACTTCTTGTTTATATTCCCTAAATTTCTCAAAAGCTTCTGATTTGTGTTTCATCAGGAACACATACCCGAACCTAGAGAGATCGTCAGTGAATGTAATGAAGTATGAAGAACCATCCCTGGCATGTGTAGACATGGGACCGCATACATCACTATGTATAAGTCCCAAGAGTTCGGTAACTCTTTCTCCGTGTCCCGTAAACGGAGTTTTGGTCATCTTGCCTTTGAGACATGACTGGCAAGTGTCATAAGATGAAAATTCGAAAGGTTTCAAATATCCATCCTTATGTAACTTAGCCAGTCGTGTCACATTGATGTGACCCAGTCTACAATGCCACAAGAAGGAATCGTTCAGTTCTGAACTCTTCCTCTTGTGTGTGTTTGTTATGCTCAGAACTGTTGATTGGTTTAGAACATAAATGCCATTGCACAACGTGCCTGATCCAACCAACTTTTGGTTACGGAAAATGTTCATAACATTGTCCTGTAATACAAAATTATATCCCTCTTTACTCAGCAAAGAAACCGATATAATGTTGCATATCAGGTTCGGCATGTAATAGCATTCGTTCAGAACCAATGTATTTCCAGTTGGTAATACAAGGTGATATTCTCCGACAGTCTTAGCTGCAACAATTGCACCATTTCCAACTCTAATGTCTTTATCACCTTCTCCAAGTTCTCTACCTTTCCTTAGCCCATGTAACTGATTACATATATGGGATCCTGACCCGGTATCTAATACCCAGGACGTAGAGCAAATGGAGAAACAGTTCTCAGTAACGAACACACCCGAAGAAAATGCATCATCATGTACTTTCTTCATTCGGGTGGCATGGGAATCCTGGTATTCCCCTATTTCCTGTTCATTCCTATAACTCTTATAAGAAAGAACGGAACCAACGTTCCCCTGCACAGTATAACATGCGGGTTCGGTCAATACATCCATATTATTATCTTCATTAGGGCATGAAATGGTCGCTACCTGGAGAGAGAGAGAAGAAAACACTTTAGCGTATGCTCGTGCAAGATCAGATTGGTTATTATCTTATCTAATCAGAATGGCTCCCACTGCTTTTTATCAAATCTTCCTTCAAACCCTAAAAGGAAAGACTAGCCGGGATTAATTACACACTACAAGTTCGCCAATCTTTCAGCCAGGCCAGTGTCGGTACTTTGAGGGAGGTCCCCCGTGCTTTCGCACGAACCTAATTACTGTAAACCTCGTTTTCCCAGAGGCGTAACCTCGTTAACACCTTTCTAGACACCTACTTAATCGGCTAATTGTAATGTGTAAAACTCTCCCAGGAGTAACTCTTACTCGCAGTGGGTATCGGGATCCAACTATCTCATAGAAGGTATGCAATCTCATTGCAAATTTCAACACTTGAAATTCCCGATAATATTTTGCCCCTAGCAGCTATATGACCTTAACATAGTCAACAAATCATAAGTGCTAGTCAAGTTCAACCCGTCATTTCCCGATTGAATTAAACCCACCCGCACGACCCTTAACATAGTCAACAAAGTCGCACGACTACCCTAATCCAATCGCATCATATGCTTATACAGATAAGCACTAATTAGCTACCGCACACTACGCCTTAACATAGTCAACAAACGTAGCACGAATACTAACTAGTACTTATCTGAAATGACGGAGGGCTACCTCAGGTTTTTCTGAAAACCTATTGCGTAATGAACTTGATATCGTTGTAGAATCAAATGAAGTTTTAAAATGGAATGATTTTGAGGCTTTTCTAGTTTTGCTAAAGGGGTCACTCCCGGTGAAGGGATCGTCGGCCCTTTCCTCATTGAATGAGGTGCGGAATATATCATATATATCACTGTGCAAAGCAAAAACTCTTAAAAGCAATCAAAGCCAAACCGAGTGTGTAGCATCTGCCAGTTATTGCTAAAGGAGTCACTCCCGGTGAAGGGATCTCGGTCCTTTCCTCATCGAATAAGGTGCAGGGTATATCATATATACCGCTATGCAAAACAAGAACTGTAGCTACCTGTTTTGTTTAAAATCTGATTCTACAACATCTTAGGTTTCTTTCCTTTCATTAATCACATTAATGAAGTCCCATCATTTAAATACCTAAACATCACAGATAGATATGACGTACACTTATGCCATCCGCATTCGCCTCGATGTCCCCTCGTGCACCGTTAGGTTAGGTAACTAACGACAGAGCAGGGCAGGGCTAGTGCGGGTGCAAAATATAAGTAACGTCTATATAATATATCATATATACTATATACTGTATCTATCACAGAACATCACATGATCACATCACAGATATCGCAGCAGAAGAAACATATGCAATATTGGATATACTAGGACGTCCGTGTTTTCAATACGAGCCAGTATAAAACACGGATTCCACGGTCGTGATGAATAGCCAATCCCACACCCCTAGACCCCTACGAGAGCGGCAAGCAACCCTGCCAATTCTAGGGTTAGGAGACCCGGACTCGACTCCTCGAGTTGGTCTCCCTCTGGACCCCAGAACCCGGTTACTTGTGCTCCCCTCCTTGGGTCTATCCTAATGCGGAAAAGTAAATAATATACAAAAGGTGACATCTTCCGCTACCTGGAAGTGCCCCAAATAAAAGAATATTACATACAAGTTTTTACATGAATGAAAATGAAAAACACTCATCTCATATAAAAACCCCCGGCTATTCAAACACGACGATCCAATATAACATATCCAGCAACACATAACATCACATGTCATCAACGTAAGTAAGTATGCATACCCCAATTGTCGTTGACGTATAGCAACGAAACCGGCAATATGAACATACTACACTTACGGTCACAGAAAAGAAAGTGTAAAACTACAACAGTTGGAATCCGCAACCTCTTTAGACATCACATGCCAAATCAGATGAAATACTTAGACATCACATGCCTAACAGTTATAAACCCTGCATTTTAGTCTCATTATCGAAAACTCTTTCAATATCAAGTGAAACTAAACCGCTAGATTTATAACATTCATTCAGTTATCTCATAACTGTTTGTGAATTCCAATTATTGTATCACATTCCAGATAAACAGAAAATGTTAAACTTTCCGATCGAACAGTCGAATACCCAAGTTTTCCCGATACAGCTCAACACATGAAATAAGTCTAACAACATTCAGTTCGTGCCTCAGTACCAACGGTCCAGCCATAGAAGGGTCAAGCCAACGCCTCACATGTGGCACGCCGTACTGCCCCAAACCCGAAGGTTCAAAGGGCAGTTCAAGACGGTCACATAATCGAGTTAAGGTTTGTTGTCTTCTAGAGGGTCCATCGCGTTACTTGCACTACTTAGAACGTCGTTAAACTACTGAAAAATCCAACACTTGGAAATTTCCCGACAGGGGAAAAATTGGGTATTTATATCCGGTCGAACTTTTTAACATATTCTAAAAATTATCCGGAAATACACATAGACGAAATTTGATAATCCGATCGAACTATCGAAGCTCTAAAACACCCCAGAAAATTCAACTCTTGAATAAATTTTAAAAATTCCCAGAAAATCCAACACCAGAAGATATCAGTTACTGTGCAAAAATTATATAATAATTTAATAAAGCTGCCGCGGAACCGCCGCCTAAGGAGGCTTAGGCCGCGGTTCCGCCGCACTTTAGACTGTTCATCAAGAAATTTTTGCACCGTAATTCATATATTTCCCTGCTGAATTTTTTAGCAATTTTTAATCTGGAAAAATCCCAGAATTTAGAAAAAGTCCAGAGAGCATCTTAAAGTTAGGTTTTCGGGTTCGATCGGGTTTCAAACATCGTCTAGACTTCGCCTAAGGCTCTAGCTAGGCTCTGATACCACTGTAAGGTTCCTAGGCACTCTAATGAAGTCTCACAAGGCATCAACCATGCCAATTTCAAAAATTATGGGTGCCGAGAAACCCTAATACGGATCGTCGGCTAGAATTCTAGGCGAAAAACGAATCTAGTTAACTACTTAACTAAAAGTTAGATGCTACAACCTTTGTAGATCCGGTTCTCCACTTCCTTAGCTCCACGTGGGTGTCCTCTCGCTGTCCATCATGAATCCCGAACTCAATCGTCGGGTTCATCGGAGAAACAGGCGAGCTAGGTCGTCGGCTTCGTGTCAAAGACGATCTACGTCGAGGCATCACAAGTTCAAGCTCCGACTTCACGAAGTTGTGAAACTTGTGAAGAAAACACCCAAAACAACTTGGCAAGAGGTAGAGGGTGAAGAAATAGGAGGTGGGTTCACTTTAGAATTGGATTTCACTCACTTTTGCTCAAGTTGCCATTGATGGCATCAAGCTTTTCTTGAAGAAGAAGATGATGAAGAAGAAAGAATATGATAAGTTTCTTATTTGAAAAAGAAACTAATATGAATACTTATCATATCTTGACCATGGTCAAGTGTAGAGATTAAACTATGGTTAGTAGGAATGGTTAGGTTTAAGGATGAGATAAGGATGGTGGACTTTGTCAAAGCTTCAAGAAACTTCAACAAGAGACAAAGAAAGCCACCATTCTCATCTAAACCTTTTCTAAATAAATAAACAAATAAATAAATAAAAAGGCAAAACCCTAATCATCTCTTAACCATGGTTTAATACTTCAAACTTAACCTAATGAGCAAGTATCATCAAACATGATACAAAGATGTGCACAAAAGTATATCACATATACAACATGTACATCAAGTGAGAAAATCCATTTAAAGTGAACCAATACCAGTTAATGCAAAGTAATATATCAAATATATAATTATACATTAAATCATTAAATCAACACTTGATTTAACGATCCGGTCATATCGCATATAACCGACCAGTATCCAATGTATCGTTTTATCGAATCAATGATTCGATAACTAGGTCATATCGCATACAACCAATCGAAACATTCATCGC
Source organism: Agapanthus africanus (assembly GCA_030015575.1). Lineage (NCBI taxonomy): Eukaryota > Viridiplantae > Streptophyta > Magnoliopsida > Asparagales > Amaryllidaceae > Agapanthus > Agapanthus africanus. Next base: position 229,973,378 of record CM057344.1, read on the forward strand.
GAGAATAAAATGCGGTATCACATACATGCATTATTCTCGGTCCCGCACATATCTCATATGCGCTCCTATTTCATTTCGCTTGAGCCAGGAAACCTCTGTGTAGGACTCTAAAGACTCGTCAATACGCCGGTAGCAGATGATGATCATATCAAGCACCCACAAGCCGCAAGCGGTCTGCTAAACGTAACGGCCATCCGGGTATTGAGCGATCAGAAGATCGACGAGCTAGCCCGCTCACACTCCTGTGAATCCAACCAGTAACACTTACCGTACAGTCCGGTCTGTTCGTCTGATACGTCGCATATCAAGTCTACGGGTGGTAAACTTCAGACCCCAATAACCGATAAGTCGTGCCGATGTGAGGCTCATAACGGGTCGAGAAACTACTGGTAACAATTACCAGCAAATCTCTGATCAGCCCTGGCCAGGGACTTCCCTGTTACGGCCAATCGAGCACAGCGCAACATCAACTCCCAATACCGGGAGAGACGAAACCCCTCCTATCGCTCATTGCCTCCATGTGACTCGGGACTGTACCCAAAGACCACCGTTTTGCATGCCCTCATGGATGTGGTAAGGTGGAGATCAAAGCACAGTGGGAATCATACAAGACTCTATGACGATCTCGGGTCTACAGACTAACCTGTACAAGTGTCACCTGAGAACTGCCATCTGACGTGAGGTATAATACCATCTGGGAGTTCTCGGCGAGTCCGTCCAGTGTACCCAGTCTCCACTGAGCACCCGTACACCATCTCTGATGTCAAACACCAATGGATATGGGATCATCCATCGCCCATCTCATGGGTCGAGAAGCGTATACGCTAGTCTACTCTGGTATATCGATGCCCCATCTCGATACACCTACGACTAGGGACCTTGAAGGATGTACTTATGGACTACCATGTCCCCACTAGTATGATCTGCATCATAGTCCAGGCAGTCAAGTGTAGGGTTCATAGGCACCCTAATGAGGTCTCACAAGGCATCAACCATGCCAATTTCAAAAAATCTAGGTGCCGAGAAACCCTAATACGGACCGTTGGCTAGAAATCTAGGCGAAAAACAATCTAGTTAACAACTTAACTAATGGATTATCGGAAATACAACCTTTGTAGATCCGGTGCTCCACCTCCATAGCTCCGCAACGAAGTCCTTTGCTGTCCAAAATGAATCCGGGCTCTAGCGTCGGCTTCATCGGAGAATAGGCGAGCTAGGTCGTCGATGTCCATGCCGAAGATGATCTACGTCGAGGCATCGCTAAATCAAGCTCCACCTTCACCAAGCCCTAAAAACTTTTGAAGGAAACACACTCTACTACTTGGCAAGAGGTAGAGGATGAAGAAATAGGAAGTGGGTAGACTTTAGAATTGGATTTCTCACTCTTTATCATCAATCACCATTGATGACCTTGCTTTCTTCACTTGAAGAAAAATGAGGAAGAAGAAGATAATAGTTATGATAAGTTAATTAAAAATGAAATGAATAATCAAACCTTATCATAACAAGACCATGGTTAATTGTAGAGAGTTAACTCAAGTTAGATGAATGGTTAGGGTTTGCATAAGAAGACAAAATGGTTGCTATGGTCAAAGTTCATGAAGCTTCAAAGAATACAAACAAAATAGCAACCATTTTCTCATTTCCTTTTACCTTTTTCCAAAAAGAAAAAGATTAATAAATGAATAAGGAAATCAAAACCCTAATTATCCATTTAAAACATGGTTTAATTCTTTACATTTAACCAAAATGCATGTATCATCAAACATGATACAATCTAGTGCACAAAAATCATATCGCATATGTAATGCGCACATCCGAGTGAGAAAATCCATTATAAAGTGAACCGATACTAGTTAATGCAAAGTAATATATCAAATATATAATTATGTATTAAATCATTAAATCAACACTTGATTCAATGATCCGGTCATATCGTATATAACCGACTAGTATGCAATGCATCGGTTTATCGAATCAACCCTTGATTCAATAACTAGGGTATATCGCATATAACCTAATCGATACATTCATCGCGAGAATGAAATACGGTATCACATACACGCATTATTCTCGGTCCCGCACATATCTCATATGCGCTCCTATTTCGTTTTGCTTGAGCCAGGAAACCTCTGTGTAGGACTCTAAAGACTCGTCAATACGCCGGCAGCAGATGATGATCATATCAAACACCCACAAGCCGCAAGCGGTCTGCTAAACGTAACGGCCACCCGGGTATTGAGCGATCTGAAGATCGACGAGCAAGCCCGCATACACTCCAGTGAATCCGACCAGTAACACTACCGTACAGTCCGGTCTGATCGTCTGATATGTCGCATATCTTTCCTAGGGGTGGTATACGTCAGACCCCAATAGCTCGATAAGTCGTGTCGATATGAGGTCTATAACAATTCGAGAAACTACTGGTAACACTTACCAGTAAATCTCAGCAACCCTGGCCAGGGATTTCCTGTTATAGCCAATCGAACACAGCGCAACATCAACCCCCTATACCGGGAGAGACGAATCCCCTCCTATCACTCATTGCCTCCATGTGACTCGGGACTGTACCCAAAAACCACCGTTTTGCACGCCCTCTTGGACGTGGTAATATGGAAATCAAAGCACAGTGGGAACCACACAAGACTCTATGACGATCTCGGGTCAACAGACTACTCTGTACCAGTGTCACCAGAGAACTGCCATCTGACGTGAGGTATAATACCATCTGGGAGTTCTCGGCGAGTCCGTCTAGTGTACCCAGTCTTCACTGAGCACCCGTATATCATCTCCGATGTCAAACACCAATGGATATGGGATCATCCATCGCCCATCTGTATGGGTCGAGAAGGTATACGCTAGTCTACTCTGGTATATCGATGCCCCGTCTCGATACACCCACGACTAGGGACTTTGAAGGATGTACTTATGGACTACCATGTCCCCACTAGTATGATCCGCATCATAGTCCAGGTAGTCAAGCACACATCCTAAGGGCTTTACCAACATGTAACAGAGAGACAATCAGTATACACGTTAAGGTAAAGGGTAACCAGATAGCATACTATCATGTCGAGCAAGAAAGTCCTCCCTATATATGTCCCAGCATCCAATACAATATACATCCAATGTACAGTAATGGCCTCTAGGGCATACATATAACTAACAATCTCCCACTTGCACTAGGGCCATCTGTAGCAGTGGTTGCAGTATCTCATACTCAACCATCCTATAAAAGTCTCTCTCTGGGAAAAGGCCTTTCGTGAGTGGATCCGCTGTGTTGTCCTCTGAGTCTACTCTCCTAACCTCGATCTCCCTGGAGATCAACCATCTCCATGATCAAGTGATACTGCCTTAGAATATGTCTAGATCACTGATGGGACCGGCGTTCCTTGGCATAAGCCACAACTCCATTGTCACACAATGGTAGGAACATAGTTCATCTCATGAACCTATATACACCCAAACAGCCTCTTTGGTAGCATCTTAAGTAGCGATGTATCCTGCCTTTATCGTCTAGTATGTCACGGTATCCAGCTTGGAACTCTTCCAACATACCATCCCTTTACTGAGGGTAAAGACAATGCCTGTGACTGACATTCAGTCGTCTTTATCACCCTGGAACCCTTCCAGTGATTCTCCTCAGGATCGATTGACACCATCTCACTACATCTAGTGAGTATCCTAACATCCAATTAAATCTATCTCATAGATCCAAAACTCAGGATTTAGCAGGTATCATCATGATCCTATGTGGAGAATCTTTGTGATATGCGGAGATTGATCGAGCGTAGCATAGGAAACTCCTTCCCTATCAGGAGTATGTCATCCACTTACTCTACGAGGATCATCACCATACTCCCTACTACCTTTTTGTAAATACAAGGTTCATCTACCATTTTGATGATGTCAAACTCTTTGACCGCTTCATCAAAACAGATGTTCCAACTCCGCGATGCCTGCTTTATCCTATAAAGCATCTTGCACACGTTTCCGCTGCTCCCACTGTCTACGAAGCCCTCTGGCTGTGTACTTATAGACTCTCTCTTCTAAATCATCATTTAGAAAAGCAGTCAAGACACCCAACCACCAGATATCGCAGTCATGGTATGTAGCCGTGGCAAGTAGGATCTGGATGGACTTAAGCATAGTCACTTGAAAAGGTTTCATCATGATCCACGCCTGGTCGATGACGAAAAGCTTTAACAAGTCTAGCTTTGAAAGTCTCAACTTTTCCATCTACACCAAGTAATCTTCTCAAGATATACTTGCTCCTGATGGGAATTTAACCCTTCAGATATAGCAACCAAAGTCCATACTTTGTTGGTGTATAAGGATTCCATCTCAGATCACTAAGCATCCAGCCATTCTTACAGAGTCGTCACTCTCGATGGCCTGCTCGAAACTAGTTGGGTCATCATCTCATGATGCAATCCTCGCTCCCACTGTCATAGAGAAACAGAAGTATCTCTCATGTGGGTGAGGAACCCTACTAGATCGGCGGAGAGGCTGAGGTTCGTTGGAATCTACCGAATCCTTTGGTTCTGTCAAATCATCAGCTGCAATTTGCATAGCTGGAACATTTCCAGTTCTACATAACAGATCTTGCCTTGAGCTTGTCCGGATTTTGCTTTTAGACAAAGCCGGACAACCCCAAATCTTAACTAGCTTAAGACATGGGCTCTTCCCTTTCCGTATCACATATGAAATGGTAGGCAACTGATTTGATTGGAACCCTATTCAATAGGTATGCAGCTTCTTAAGTGCATAACTCCCAAAAGGAAATAGGTAACTCAGTAGTACTCATCATAGAGCACACCTTATCATATAGGGTGTGATTGCTCCGCCCCGATATACCATCGTGCTATGGTGTATTCAGAGGAGTAATGCCGAGAGAGAATCTCATTCTCCTTTAGAATAATCCAGGATTTCCGTGCACAAGTATTCTCTTCCTTGATCTCATCATAGGACATAATACTTATACCCATATTGGTTCTCTACTTCTAACTTATATTCTGTGAATATCTCAAAAGGTTCGGACTTGTGTTTCAACAGGAACATATGTCTGAATCTCGAGAGATTATCAGAGAATGTAATGAAGTACAAAGAACCGGTCTTGGCATGTGTAGACTGGGGACCTACATACATCAACATGTATCATCCCAAGAGTTCACTAACTCTTTCTCTGTTTCCAATAAACGGAGCTTTGGTCATCTTATCTTTGTGACATGACTGGCGAGTTTCACAAGATGTAAATTCAAACTGATTTAAATATACATCTAAATGTAACTTCAGCTAGTCGGGTCACATTGATCTGACCTAGTCTACAATACCTCAAGAAGAATCCGTTCATTTCTGAATTCTTCCTCTTGTGTGTGTTCTGTATAGTAAGAACTGTAGTTTGATTTAGAACGTCAATGCTTTTAGACAACGTGCCTGAACCGATCAACTTTTGATATAGGAAATGTTCAAAACATTATCCAACAATACAAAATTTTATCATTTCTTTACTAATAAAGAGAGTGATATGATTTTGTATATCAGGTTCGGTATCTAATAACATTCGTTCAGAATCAATGTATTGATAATACAGGGTGACAGTGACCAACAGACTTGGCTGCAACACTTGCCCCGTTTTCTGCCTCATGAAACTTATCACCCGTACTCAGTTTTTCTACCTTTTGTAGCCCTATGTAACATATTACATATCTGGGATCCTGATCCGGTATCATATACCCAGGATGCGGAGGATACTGAGAAACAGTTCTGTATAATGAACACACCCGAAGGAGATGCATCATATGCACTTTCTTCGTTTGGGCGGCACGGGAATTCTGGTAATCCCCAATTTCCTGCTCTGTCTTATAACAATTATAAGTTGGAGCGGGACCAACGTTCCCCAGCTCAGTACAACAAGTGGGTTCGGTCAATATTCCGTATTATTATCTTGATTAAGGCGTGATATGGTCGCTACCTGGAGAGAGAGAGAAGAAAACACTCAGCGTGCGCTCTTGCAAGAATAGATTGGTTATTATTTTATCTAATCAGGATGGCTCCCACTGCTTTTTATCAAATCTTCCTTCAAACCCTAAAAGGAAAGACTATCCGGGATTAATTACACACTACAAGTTCGCCAATCTTTCAGCCAGGCCAGTGTCGGTACTTTGAGGGAGGTCCCCCGTGCTTTCGCACGAACCTAATTAATGTAAACCTCATTTTCCCAGAGGCGTAACCTCGTTAACACCTTTCTAGACACCTACTTGATCGGCTAATTGTAATGTATAAAACTTTCCCAGGAGTAACTCTTACTCGCAGTGGGTATCGGGATCCAACTATCTCATAGAAGGTATGCAATCTCATTGCAAATTTCAACACTTGAAATTCCCGATAATATTTTGCCCTTAACGTGCTATGACCTTGACGAAAGCCAACAAACCATAGCCCGCTAGTCAAGTTCAACCCGTACATTTCTTGATCGAATTAAACCCACCCGCACGACCCTTGACGAAAGCCAACAAAGCCGCACGACTACCCTAATCCAATCGCATCGTATGCTGGCAGATAAGCAGCATATAGCTACCGCACACTGCACCTTGACGAAAGCCAACAAATGCAGCACGAATACTATATACAACTTATCTGAAATGACGGAGGGCTACGACAGGTTTTTCTGAAAACCTATTGCGTAATGAACTTGATATCGTTGTAGGATCGAATGATTTTGAAATGGAGTGTTTTTGAGGCTTTTTCTAGTTTTGCTAAAGGAGTCACTCCCGGTGAAAGGATCGTCGGTCCTTTCCTCATCGAATGAGGTGCGGGATATATCACATATATCACTGTGCAAAGCAAAAACACTTAAAAGCAATCAAAAGACAAACCGAGTGTGTAGCATCTGCCAGTTATTGCTAAAGGAGTCACTCCCGGTGAAGGGATCTCGGTCCTTTCCTCATCGAATAAGGTGCAGGATATATCTCATATACCGCTGTGCAAAGCAAGAACTGTAGCTACCTGTTTTATTTTCAAATTCGATTCTACAACATCTTAGGTTTCTTTTATTTCATTAATCACATTAATGAAGTCCCATCATTTAAGTACCTAATCATCATAGATAAATACGGCGTACACTTATGCCATCCGCATTCGCCTCGATGTCCCCTCGTGCACCGTTAGGTTAAGTAACTAACGGCAGAGCAGGGCAGGGCTAGCACGGGTGTAAAACATAAGTAACGTCTATATAATATATCATATATACTATATACTGTATCTATCACAGAACATCACATGATCACATCACAGATATCGCAGCAGAAGAAACATATGAAATATTGGATATACTAGGACGTCCGTGTTTTTAATACGAGCCAGTATAAAACACGGATTCCACGGTCGTGATGAATAGCAAAACCCACACCCCTAGACCCCTACAAGAGCGGCAAGTAACCCTACCAATTCTAGAGTTAGGAGACCCGGACTCGACTCCTCGAGTTGGTCTCCCACTGGACTCCAGAACCCGGTTACTTGTGCCCTCCTCCTTGGGTCTATCCTAGTGCGGAAAAGTAAATAATATACAAACGGTGACATCTTCCGCTACCTGGAAGTGCCCCAATAAAAGAATATTACATACAAGTTTTTACATGAATGAAAATGAAAAACACTCATCTCACATAAAAACCCCCGGCTATTCAAACACGACGATCCAATATAACATATCCAGCAACACATAACATCACATGTCATCAACGTAAGTAAACATGCGTATCCAAATTGTCGTTGACATATAGCAACGAAACCGGCGATATCACATATTACACTTACGGTCACAGAAAAGAAAGTGTAAAACTACAACAGTTGGAATCCGCAATCTGCATAGACATCGCATGCCTAATCAAATGAATACCTTAGACATCACATGCCTAACAATTATAAACCCCGCATTTTAGTCTCAAAATCGAAAACACTTTTCAATATCAAGTCGGGTAATTCAACAAGATTCCCGACATCCTGATCGAATGCTCGTCGCAAACTTTAGTAGGCGGCTGCACCCCCGACGCCGTCGACCAAGTGCACCAAGGCGGAACACCGCTACCGCGAGCACCCTGACGGATGCTTTCGGCGACGGGGTTCTCCTACAGTCACTTGGTCGGGCTATGGAGCGAGGCTGTCTATTAAGTTTACCCGGCGAGTATCCGCGTACGCTACGTGATTGCGACGGACTTTTGATCACATCAAAATTCCGTGGCAACCGATCAAGTGAGACTAAACTGCTATGTTTATAATATTCATTCAGTTATCTCATAACTTTTTGTGAATTCCAATTATTGTATCCCATTCCGGATAAATAGAAAATGTCAAACTTTCCGATCGAACAATCGAACACCCAAGTTTTCCCGATACAGATCAACACATGAAATAAGTCTAACAACATTCAGTTCGTGCCTCAGTACCAACGGTCCAGCCGTAGAAGGGTCAAGCCAACGCCTCACATGTGGCACGCCGTACTGCCCCAAACCCGAAGGTTCAAAGGGCAGTTCAAGACGGTCACATAATCGAGTTAAGGTTTGTTGTCTTCTAGAGAGTCCATCGCGTTACTTGCACTACTTAGAACGTCGTTAAACTACGGAAAAATCCAATACTTGGAAATTTCCCGACAGGGGAAAAATTGGGTATTTATATCCGGTCGAACTTTTTAACATATTCTAAAATTTATCCGGAAAGCCAAATAGACAAAATTTGATACCCCGATCGAAACACCGAATCCCCAAAACAACTCCAGAAAATTCAACTCTTGAATAAATATTAAAAATTTCCAGAAAATCCAGCATAATATAATAGGAGTTACTGTGCAAACAGTGTACGATGACGTCATCATTCCGCCGCGGAACCGCCGCAGAAGCCAGGCTTCTGCCGCGGTTCCGCCGCGGTTTTACTGTTCATCAGTAAATTTTTGCATGGTAATTCTTATTTTTCCCGGCTGAATTTTTTAGCAATTTTTAATTTGGAAAAATCCACATTTTCAGAAAACGTCCAGAGAGCATTTTCCGGGTTGGTTTCGGGTTCGTTCGGGCTTCAAATTCCGTCTAGACTTCGCCTAAGGCTCTAGCTAGGCTCTGATACCACTGTAGGGTTCCTAGGCACCCTAATGAGGTCTCACAAGGCATCAACCATGTCAATTTCAAAAAATCTAGGTGCCGAGAAACCCTAATACGGACCGTTGGCTAGAAATCTAGGCGAAAAACAATCTAGTTAACAACTTAACTAATGGGTTATCGGAAATACAACCTTTGTAGATCCGGTGCTCCACCTCCATAGCTCCGCAACGAAGTCCTTTGCTGTCCAAAATGAATCCGGGCTCTAGCGTCGGCTTCATCGGAGAATAGGCGAGCTAGGTCGTCGATGTCCATGCCGAAGATGATCTACGTCGAGGCATCGCTAAATCAAGCTCCACCTTTACCAAGCCCTAAAAACTTTTGAAGGAAACACACTCTACTACTTGGCAAGAGGTAGAGGATGAAGAAATAGGAAGTGGGTAGACTTTAGAATTGGATTTCTCACTCTTTATCATCAATCACCATTGATGAAGTCAAGGTTTCTTCTTTGGTTCAAGGAAGAAGAAGAAGAATATTATGATAAGATTAAAAATGGAAAAGAAAAGAAAAACAATGCTTATCATAATTGTAACTATGGTAAAGTGTAGAGAATTAACTTAGGTTAAATGAATTGCTATGGTCAAGGTATCATGAAGCTTCCACTAAACAACAAAAAAAGCCACCATCCTTTTTCTCCTTTTTCCATCTATTTTCCAAAATGAATAAATAGATAAAGGAAAAGAGAAAAGGAAATAAAACCCTAATCATAAGTTTAACCATTGTTTAATTCTTTACACTTAACCAAGTAAACATGTATCATCAAACATGATACAAACAAGTGCACAAAAATCATATCGCATATGTAATGCGCACATCCGAGTGAGAAAATCCATTATAAAGTGAACCGATACTAGTTAATGCAAAGTAATATATCAAATATATAATTATGCATTAAATCATTAAATCAACACTTGATTCAATGATCCGGTCATATCGTATATAACCGACTAGTATGCAATGCATCGGTTTATCGAATCAACCCTTGATTCGATAACTAGGGTATATCGCATATAACCTAATCGATACATTCATCGCGAGAATGAAATACGGTATCACATACACGCATTATTCTCGGTCCCGCACATATCTCATATGCGCTCCTATTTCGTTTTGCTTGAGCCAGGAAACCTCTGTGTAGGACTCTAAAGACTCGTCAATACGCCGGCAGCAGATGATGATCATATCAAACACCCACAAGCCGCAAGCGGTCTGCTAAACGTAACGGCCACCCGGGTATTGAGCGATCTGAAGATCGACGAGCAAGCCCGCATACACTCCAGTGAATCCGACCAGTAACACTACCGTACAGTCCGGTCTGATCGTCTGATATGTCGCATATCTTGCCTAGGGGTGGTATACGTCAGACCCCAATAGCTCGATAAGTCGTGTCGATATGAGGTCTATAACAATTCGAGAAACTACTGGTAACACTTACCAGTAAATCTCAGCAACCCTGGCCAGGGATTTCCTGTTATAGCCAATCGAACACAGCGCAACATCAACCCCCTATACCGGGAGAGACGAATCCCCTCCTATCGCTCATTGCCTCCATGTGACTCGGGACTGTACCCAAAAACCACCGTTTTGCATGCCCTCTTGGACGTGGTAAGATGGAAATCAAAGCACAGTGGGAACCACACAAGACTCTATGACGATCTCGGGTCAACAGACTACTCTGTACCAGTGTCACCAGAGAACTGCCATCTGACGTGAGGTATAATACCATCTGGGAGTTCTCGGCGAGTCCGTCCAGTGTACCCAGTCTTCACTGAGCACCCTTATATCATCTCCGATGTCAAACACCAATGGATATGGGATCATCCATCGCCCATCTGTATGGGTCGAGAAGGTATACGCTAGTCTACTCTGGTATATCGATGCCCCGTCTCGATACACCCACGACTAGGGACTTTGAAGGATGTACTTATGGACTACCATGTCCCCACTAGTATGATCCGCATCATAGTCCAGGTAGTCAAGCACACATCCTAAGGGCTTTACCAACATGTAACAGAGAGACAATCAGTATACACGTTAAGGTAAAGGGTAACCAGATAGCATACTATCATGTCGAGCAAGAAAGTCCTCCCTATATATGTCCCAGCATCCAATACAATATACATCCAATGTACAGTAATGGCCTCTAGGGCATACATATAACTAACATCAAGTACACATCCTAAGGGCTTTACCAACATGTAACCATAAGACAGTTTAAAGAGACTAGTGTACATGTTAAGATAAAGAGTAACCAGATAGCATACTATCATATCGAGCAAGAAAGTCATCTCTATATATGTCCAAGCATCCAATATAATATACATGATCTGTACAATACTGGCCTCTAGGGCATACATACAACTAACACCGGATTCCATGAATACCGTGCTTAAATACCCTAATCCACGTTGTTGCCGATTGCTCTAACTTCATTGGTTGAGTTCGGCTCAAAGTACTTGAATATGGAATCCATTAACTTACACTATCCTATCGTTTCCTAACAAGCATTATACTTGCATATAACACTTAGGATAAATACGAACAATCCGCCACGCGCATTAACTCGTGAAAACAAGAACATAAAACGCTCCATCTCCCTGTGGATCGACCCGTGCTCATCGCGGCTAGCTGCAAAGCGACACCGTCCTGATCGCGGTTAAACTTTAGAACTCTTAAAACTCGACACGCCAAAAGCGTGCGATTGTATAACTTGATACTGTTCTCTTCCCCCTAACTCTGAACTTCAATGCTTAACAGTGGAAACACTGTTTCACTTAAGTTTGGGGGGATCTTTTGGGGGGGTGTGTGTGTTTTTTTTTTTTGGTTTTTGTTTTGTATATAATTTTTTTTTTGGAGAGCGCCGACAATTTTGACCATCTTGGTGTAGCCTGACGGTGAGGGCACTATCAAGTTTAAGTTTGGGGGTGTGCTCAGTAAGCTTTCTACCTTCGCATTCATTTGTATATTCTGCATTTGCGTACTTATTTTAAAACCCACAAAAATCAAAAAATTTTACAAAAATATAAAAACTTTGTCGTCAAGTTAACTAATAGGGTAACTTAGGTTTTTTCCGAAACTTTAGTTGATACGTTAGAAATAACTAAATCCTAGGCTTAGGAATTGAAAACCCTAAAAATAACCCTCTTTTTGTTTAACCTTGGTAATTATACGTCCTTGCAGTTTTTTTTGAGAAATAGGTAATCTTGAGTTCAATTCTTTAGTTAAGTCAAGATGAAGGGAGAGTATTGAAGCTTTACTGAATGATAAATCTGAAAAATAGTTTATATTCTTGAGTCCAAATTTAGAAGGTATATATCCTACAAGCTGCACATACACGCACCTTGAAACTTGGGATAGTAGAGGATACCTAAAAATACTCTTTCCTGAAAGCTAAACACCAAAAGAGCATATTGAAAAATATATCCGGTCTTGAAAAAGAAAAATAAAGAAAAAGAAAAAGAAAAATAAATAAAGTCAAGACCTGGAAACTGCTATTTACGCTTTAAGCTTGCACATTCAGTAATCGGCTGTTAGTGCCTCAAGAAGCATTAATGGTCGCATGAAAGGTGTGTGAGCAACACCGTCCATCATTAATGAAAATAAGTAATATTAGGTATTAGGGCAAGGGTACTATAGCTTGAATTGAATTCTTAAGTGTAGGGCTGAAAAATTACACACACGTAGTGGTATACAATCGATGTTTGGAGAAAAGATAGAAATGAAGAATAAGACTTATGTTTTTCGTAAAATTGATAAAAATCCCTGATTTGAGACCACACTTTAGAAGGAAAACTCAGGAGATACCAACATCTTTCTAAACAATTTTAGAATGTATAGGATCTAAGGTTAAATAAATAGGAGGTGTGAAACATAAGGGTTGAATATTTCTAACTTAGGATGATAAAGTTTCTAGCATAGATACTAAACTATAGGAGTAGAATCGATGTTAACTTATGGACTAACTTGACGTGATTTTTTGGGTAGCATCCGCTGAAAACCCTCAGGAGACAACACTCCTCCTACTAGGGACACCTAGAGGTTCAACGGCTTGTTGCACGCGCTCGGTACAATTGCGTTCCCTGTGAAAGTGAGGCTAGGATTTTGTTTTGCTCGGGACGAGCAAAAGATAAGTTTGGGGGTATTTGTTCATCACTGAAAACTGTATTTTAATACCGTTCATTCGTTATCTATTTTTTGTATATATCGGTACTATTAACCGGTGTTTGCTCAGTAATACAGATTACAGGTATCTGTGACAAAATACTAGAAATACATTCAGAATCACGGATATTACATTTGTGAGCTGACACTGCAACCATAACTGCAAACCGATCAAGAATCAAAGAGTTTTTTTTAAATAAACTAGTGTACACACATTTTGGTCCAAAACATGACCAATTGTGCACTAGCTCTTTGATGACTTTGACCTAGTGGGGAGCTGCCCAATGCAAGACACAAGTAGGCATGAAGTGATGTGCATTTAATGCAAAAGATTGTGTGTTGACTTAAAGATCCTTGTTCCCTCCAAGCTCTGAGTGCATCTAGAGCCTTTACTAAGAAAACAAACTGCACCAGAGTGATGTGGGATACAACAATTGACCACACACCAAATCCAAGCCACAGAGCTCGGATTTGGGCCGAGCACACCACCATTGTGGCCGGCCAAACAGTGCCATTTTGCCCCCAGTTTCTCACATACTCTCCCCTGCTGCCACCTCATCATAATGTTATTGTTTGTGTAATCTCCTTTTTTGCCTAAAAAAGCAGAATGAGGCAGCAAGGGAGAGGGGTCATTCTTTTGCTTACATTTTACACTTCTACTCTTTTGTTTTTCATTTTGTTATCTTGTACATAGCTAACCACTTGAGTTCTTTGCCTTAACTTGATCTCGCAAGCTCTTCATTGAGCTTGCAAGGTTAAGCTTTGGTTATTGCACTCAAGGGTTGTATCATTCTTGAAGATTAATAAAGCTCTCTCTTTTGTGCTTCATTTTCCCTTGGGTTCTTTATCTTCAATTGATCTTGCAACCTCTTAATTAAGCTTGCAAATTTAAGTTTAGATATTTGAATCCATGGCTTGTATTGTGCTCTTTGGTTCTATGGTTCTTAATGTTTCTTTCTTGCCCTTTTCATTACTTGCTCTTTCATTACTTGTTCTTTACTTTCTTGCACATTAATTACATGCTTTACTTACTTGCAATTTACTTTCTTGTAATTTGTCTTCTCTTTTCTCTTTATCTTTTATTTGCTCTTTTTGGTTTGTTCTTGAGATGGTTGTAAGTATGTGTTGTTAGGAAAAGAAACCGATATTGTAAGTTAACATTTCGTTTATCATTTTCTTTTTCCATCTTTTCCATTTGAAACTCCGCCCAAACCTTACGAAAACGCTCCGTTAGGCACCCTACCCTACCAAGGTATCGTTGATTCCTAACCGCGACCGGTTGCGTTCAGTTTGGCCAGAGGCAAAAGCAAGAGACAAGAACGGAAGGACAAGGGTCAATAAGCAGGATTCTACGAATACCGTGCTTAAATACCCTAATCCACGTTGTTGCCGATTGCTCTAGCTTCATTGGTTGAGTTTGGCTCAAAGTACTTGAATAAGGAATCCATTAACTTACACTATCCTATCATTTCCTAACAAGCTTTATACTTGCATATAACACTTAGGATAGATACGAACAATCCGCCATGCGCATTAACTCGTGAGAACAAGAAAATAAAACGCTTCGTCTTCCTGTGGATCGACCCGTGCTCATCGCGGCTAGCTGCAAAGAGACACTGTCCTGATCGCGGTTAAACTTTAGAACTCTTAAAACTCGACACGCCGAAAGCGTGAGATCAAATCTCATTGCAAATTTCAACACTTGAAATTCCTGATAATATTTTTCCCCTAGCGTCCTATGACCTTGACGAAAACCAACAAACCATAGTCCGCTAGTCAAGTTCAACCCGTACATTTCATGATTGAATTAAACCTACCCACACGACCCTTGATGAAAGCCAATAAAGTCGTACGACTACCCTAATCCAATCGCATCATATACAGCAGATAAGCAGTAAGTAGCTACGGCACACTACGCCTTGACGAAAGCCAACAAACGTAGCATGAATACTAAATACTACTTATCTGAAATGATGGAGGGCTACGACAAGCTTTTAAGAAAACATTTTGCGTAATGAACTTGATATCGTTGCAGAATCGGGTTATTTTGAAAAGGAGTGTTTTTGAGGATTTTACTAGTTTCGCTAAAGAGGTCACTCCCGGTGAAGGGATCTGGGCTCTTTCCTCATCGAATGAGGTGCAGGATATTCAGCAATACCACTATGCAAAGCAGGAACTAGAGAAGCTATCAAAAACAAAACCGAGTGAGTTGTAGCATTTGCTAGTTTTTCTAAAGAGGTCACTCCGGGTGAAGGGATCTCGGCTCTTTCCTCATCGAATGAGGTGCTGGATATTCATCAAGGAATACCACTATGCAAAACAAAAACTAGAGCTACCCTTTTTGAAAATTTGATTCTACAACATCTTTTGGTTTCTTTCTTTTCATTAATCTCATTAATGAAGTCCCATCAATTAATGTTTCCTAAATATTATAGAAAAATGAAACGAAAATAGAACGTACGCTTATGCCATCTGCATTCTCCACGGAGCCCCGCCATGCACCGTTAGGTTACTTAACTACCGGCAGAGTGGGGGATGGACTAGTGCGGGTGCAAAACATAAGCAACATTTATTATATATCATATATATATAATATTACATTCGTCTCACGCAGTTATATGATCAACATCACAGAATCAAGCAGCAGAAGCAACATATGAAATATTGGATACACTAGGATGTCCGTGTTTTAAATTTAGCCAATAATGTAAAACACGGATTCCACAGTCGTGATGAATAGCCAAACCCACATCCCTAGAACCCTACGAGAGCGGCAAGTAACCCTGTCAAATCTAGAGTTAGGAGACCCGGTCTCAACTCTTTGAGATGGTCTCCCACTGGACTCTAGAACCCGGTTACTTGTGCTCCCCGCCTTGGGTCTATCCTAATGCGGAAAAGTAAATAATATACAACAGTGGTGACATCATCCTCAACCCGGAAGTGCCCCAATAAAAGAATATTACATACAGATTTTACATGAATGAAAATAAAAACCCTCATCTCACATAAAAACCCCGGCTATTCTTTCACGACGATCTAGTAAATCATATCAATAGCAACACATGATATCACATATCATCAACGTAAGCAAATATGCCTATCCCTAAAACTTGTTGACATATAGCAACGAGATTAGGATACCCCACATATTACACTTACGGCCGCAGAAAAGAAAACAAAAAACTACAATAATTAGAATCCGCAATATTCTTAGACATCATAAACCCGGAATATCTCATATTCCGGATTTCATGCCTAACTTATAAAACTTGCATTTTAGTCTCAAATTGAAAACTCTTTTCAATTGGTTGTCGGATAATTCAACAAGATTCCTGACTTAGTGATCGCGTACAATGTGCAATTGCGACGGAGTTTTGATCCGAATCAAAACTTCGTGGCAATCGATCAATTGAGACTAAACGGTTAGGTTTATAATATACTAACTAGTTTTCACAAAACTAATTAATCTAGATTCTAAAAATTGTATCACACACATCACAAAGCTTGTAAAGTAACCACGACATTAGAATTCTGCACGCAATTAGCAAACTAAATCAATTTTTCCAACACTTGAAAAATCCAGTGTGCTAAAGTTCCAAAACCGATCGTTTTAAGTTAATACGGGAGTCGAAACGAACTCGAAACCCGCCCGAATCTTCGCGTGGGTGAAGACCCAAAATTAAGTATCGAATGGGGGGCTTCGAGGGGGTACCCACCCCCGGGGGCAACCACAAAGTGGCCCCCTAGGGCTGGCTGACCCGAGAGCACCCATATGGGGTGCTCTCGGGTCACCCACCCCCAAAGCCACCTTGTAGTGGTCTTAGGGTGTGGGTCCGGCCACTGGTCCCCGTCGAGGTGTCCCCGGGGCACGTACGCTCTACCCCGTGGCTTCTCGGTTCAAACCGTGAGCCCGCGGGGTGTGCAAACAACTCAAAACATCAATTTTGAAAACTGTTTTTATCGGCAGTTCTTGCGCGACAAAAATGGAGGATTTCTAACGTCGCTACAAGTTACCCTAATGTTCTAGCTTGGTTTTGATACCATAAAAGTTGACCTTAACACCACCATGAGCTTCTAGAGGCATCAAGCATGCCACATTTTAATTTTTATTAGGTGCTAAGTTAGACTAACAAGATCATTACTAGATTATTAAGGTTTGCCTTTGTGGTGTGATTAAACCAAGAGAAGAAAAGAGCATACAACCTTTGTAGTTCGAGTCCTTCTCTTCTAAAGCTCCGGGTTGAATTCCACGCGACTCTACAAGGCTCCTCTTCGAGTTGAACGACCCTCCTTCGTGATCTTCGCGCCAAAGACGATCCACCCGAAGTCCCTCTAGCCCAAGCTAACTCTACATGAAACTCCTTTAGTGTAGCAAACACACCACACCAAATTGCTAGTTTGGTGTGGGATGGTGAAGTAGGGGATGTTACAAGCTCACAAGATTGTGTTCAAGCTTCATGATTCACATCTCATGTGAGGGTTGAAGCTTGAACCATGGAAATTAAGGAAGAAGATGAAGCTAGAGAGCGACCATAGGAGCATCTCTTGAAAAATGGCCAAGTGTTGAGAATGAGCATAGAATCAATGGCAACACTTGACCCCCACTCATTCAAGCATGGAATTTTGCAATATAAAATTGCAACCATGCTTGAATAATGAGTCAAGATGAATAAACTATGAATAAAGCCCATGCTTGCAACCCTGCTCTCATTTTCCGCCTCTTTTCTATTTTTCTCAAAAATAGAAATCATGCCATGCTTCATTATTATATATATGTGTGTGTGTGTGTGTGTATATATATATATATCATATATATTAATATATATAGATAGATAATGAAGAATAATTAGTGATCTAATGATATTAGTTAAGATATAATTATATCACATATAATATATATCACATTATTAAATCAACACTTGATTTAATAATCCGGTTATATCACATATGACCGACTAATATCATTCATCTGTATATCACATTATCAAATCATCACTTGATTCGACAATCTGGTTATATCATATATAACCGAACCGATAACCGATAACTGCCAGATTACAATACGGTATCACATACTTATATTTAATCAGGCCCACGCACATATCAACATATGTGCCCTACATCGTTTCGCTCGAACCAGGAAACTTCTGTGTGGGACTCTAAAGACTCGTCAATACGCCAGTAGTAGGTGATGATCACATCAATCACTTACAAGCCGTCAGCGGTACTAGATGGACGTAACTGCTACCCGGGTATTGAGCGATATAAAGATCAACAAGCAAGCTCATCCATACTCTCCATGAAGCCTATCAGTAACACTACCGTACAGTCTGGTCTCTTCGTCTGATATGTCGCATATCATGTCTAGGGGTGGTAAACGTCAGTCCCTAGTAACGTGATAAGTCATGCCGATGTCTGGCCTATAACGGTTCGAGAAACTACTGATAACACTTATCCACAAATCTCGGCAGCAGCCCTGGCTAGGTACTTCCAGTTAAAGACAATCAAGTATAGCGCAACATCAATCCCCAATACCGGGAGAGACGAAACCCCTCATATCGCTCATTGCCTCCATGTAACTCAGGACTGTACCCAAAATCCACCTGTTTGCACGACTCCTTTGAGCTGTGATAAGGAGGAAATCAAAGCACAGTGGGAGCCACACAAGACTCTATGACGATCTCGGGTCTACAGACTAACATGCACCAGTGTCACTAGAGGACTGCTATCTGACGATAGGTATACTACCATATAAGAGTCCTCGGTGAGTCCTATTCGGTGTACCCATTCTCCAATGAGCACCTGTGTACAATCTTTGATGTCACACACCAATGGTTGTGGGATAAACCATCGCCCTCTAAGGGACAAGAAACATACACACTAGTCTACTTTGGAATATCGATGCCCTAGTCTCGATATTCTCTCGACTAGGAACTGATTAAAGGATGTACTTTTGGACCACCCTGGCCCCACTAGTATGATCTCATCATAGTCCTGGTAGTCAAGTACATATCCTAAGGGCTTTATCAACATGTAAGAGATAGACAGTATAAATACCAGTCTACATGTTAAGATAAAGGTAACCTGATAGCATACTATCATGTCGAGCAAAAAGTCCTCTATATATATGTCCAAGCATCCACTATAATATACATCACATGTACAACAATGGCCTCTAGGGCATACATATAACTAACACCACGTCCTTACAATGATTAGCTATATTAAACAGCTCATGGACCTGAAGACCACGTTGGAGAACGAGTCATATACTGACTTAATTCTACTGTCCCTACCTTCTATTTACGCCCAAGGGGAGAAAGTTATAATTTCAGTTGAGGGCACCCTGAAGGAAACCAGGGAGACACCCGCTCTACTTATTGGGGAATCTTCCTCTTTTGGATCCAAGGAAAATGCTAAGGATGAGATGAAAAATACATCCACAAAGCGGATAGGCGGTGTCAGTAAGGTAGAAGAAAAGGGAAGGGCGAAATTTTCAGGGCTAACAGTAGGGAAGGAGGGATGATCCCATTGTCACGGGAAAGGGCATTGGCAGAAGGAATGCAGGGCTTGGAAAGACAGAATCCAGGATCTGAAGCATGTTGTGGCTTCGACTTCGGGTATGTTTGTGATTGAAAACTGTCTTTCAATTGACTCTGCTTCCTGGGTACTAGATACCGGATCAGGATCTCATGTCTATAATTGTCACGACCCGAAAGAACACGTGACTGGCCCTTGAACCATATGAGGTCTATAGGACTCCATCTGATCCAAGTAAGCCAAAAGCCCAGAAATCTAAAACCATTTTAAGATTAAATAATGAAAACTGGTTTAATGAAATGAAGAAAAACATGTTTGAAGTCAAGGTTTTTAAATAACTAAGCCGAATATGCATTTTTAAAATGTAAAGTCTTTTCTAAAAATTTCGGCAGAGTTTCTTTTGTAAATACTGGCCCCGAACGGGGTACAACAAGAACAATATATATGCAATGATAAAAAGCATCCCCAAGCGGGAGCTAGCTCTTCGTCAATCGACGGTCACAACCACACAAGCAATATAATATACAACGCCGAAAGGCGAGGATCAAAACTCATAATAACATGAAAACCGTCATACTGCTACACGCGACTCTAAGGTCGAAATAATACATCATTAGTGTCTAAGTCTGAAACAATATACAAGTTTTGGTTGATGGAATTCTAGATACAATAAATAATACATATACAAGGGTGGTTCTGATGCAAAGAACCCACCTACCAAAAGCAATTCACCCGCAAAGGAAGCAGTGTGCCGGAAATGCTTCTATGGAACCTGTACGGCAAAACCTGCAAGAACTGTGGCACAACGGGGGTGAGTTGCCAACTCGTGAATAGAAAATATCAACAAGCAGAAACCAAAAGCATGACATAATCCTAGGTCAATACGATCAGTATATGAAATAAACCTCAAGAGTAAGTCTAAAGCATGATAAGGTGGCAATGCAACATCTAAACATGTAGGTAGTGCTAAATACTCATGCCAGTGCCTCAGGTAATAACATGTCATAAATATAAGGTATGTCTGCATGAAGTAATTATGATGAAATATCAAAATGGATATCAATACACATATATTAGCGTCCCATTCCACTAATATTGGTGTAAGGATATATATAACAGCGCCCTCATACCCTGTTATATATACAAATGAAGTGTGATCAATGTTGTCAAAGTCTGTATGTAATCAATGTCTGTATATATGTAGATCCCGTCCACCTGTCACCCAATGACAATAAGTATCATGCATGAAAATATGAGGATATAATCAAATCATGGAGATCATCATGAAACCTGTGCCTAGCATCGGCACGTAAATCCTCGTCCATATGGGGCTTCGCCTGCGGTATCGGCCCTCGGCCCCGGCAGCACGGGTCAACCCATGTCCATCTCTCAACTCCGGTCGGTATCCTCCAGTTATCCACCGAGCTCAAATACAATCACCGGTAGGTAGTAGTCCCTCTTCCAGGCTCACCATCTACTACACAACGAAACCGTTCTCGCCCCGGGGTACCATACCGGGTCCACCATGTACCCGCAATCGGCCTCATCCGCCTCCTCGAATCGGGTTTCACATGTCACTCTCAGCACCGAGAAAACACATGGTGGACGCACTGAAATATCATATCAAGGGTAACCGAGTTTTTAAAACAATTATATATTCTCTTTTGAAATACCCACGGTTCCCAAATCTAGAAATATCATGGAAACAACATATCTCAATGCGTATAATCAAAACATGATGTATGCGACATGTAAAGAAAGGTAAGCATATCGGCAAGTCATGCAACATGGAATAGTAATGTGCACATGTCGAGGGAAACCGCTCTTTTAAAATGAATCAGTTTTGAAGAATATCTTGTGGTTCCCAAATCTCTAATCAAGTCAGAATCATCTACGTAAGTGTACAGGTATAAGTGTACAATATGCCATGCAAGAATCATATCATGAATGCAACAGTACTACAGTGTAGCGGCATGGCAATTAACGATGATGAAGTGTGTGAGTCGGCAAATAGTGTACGTGGAACATACGCATCATCGATAATGGTGCTGGTGTCCTAACAGCATGATAGTAATATAGCAATAAACATATATAAAGCAATATGAATAGCATGAACATGCGGAAATCAAATAATCAACACCACAGTGAAGAATCTACATCAATATGTATATGTCATGCAGTTATGTCATTTGAAATAAGACGAATCAGGATTTTTTAGTAAAATAAGGGCTACGGTATTTTTAAGAAAGATACGTCCTTTGAAAAATACCCGTAGAATCCCTTTACTTGTCTTTTAAGATATTCCTGATTCGTAGTTTTTGAAATAGGTATGACTCGGGTCTAGTCTAACATCAATTATGCAAACTTCAGATCTAAGTATCAAGTCAATCGAGAGGGGTATGGAAACCACCTAAATCTGAGTCGATATATATATAGATATAATAGTCGGTGATCCCGCCTCAATAATATCGCGTACGATACAGTATATCGTAAGACATCCTCGAGTCATGAGTGCGGATCTATCATCAATATAGGCTCGTATGGTAAATCGTCGTACGGCATCCCAATAGATGGGTACGGGTCAATATCACATTATCTCATCACATATCAGGTATCACTATCATCATATTACATAATCTGGGCTACTGATCTAAGTCTAGTACAATCGATACCATCTATCACTGCGTGTGTAAGCACACGTCCAAAGGCCCGCTAGAGATCACATGTCGTATCCCAAATACGAATCATATCAAATCACCGATCTCGCGGCACAATGCCCAACATCATCGACTCATCTCCAATGTCATCCAATATCATCAAACACAGTGCAAGTATAATGAATATACAAGGGTGTGCGTGTAGGTGTAAATCTATTTTAGGGTTCGCGACTATGAACTACACTAGTAACTTTTAACCCTAAACTATCCATAATACACCTAACACAATATCCATGACACACTATAACTATCATATATATATAGTATATCAACTACGGACTGCGGGGGTGCTATACGCCATCCACCCGACTTCCCTCTGTAGATATAATCTACTTACCTTGCGTCTTCATTGTTGACATCACCATGCGTTTGCTTGTCATCCCGAAGTCTTCATGGGGTACCTACACATTAACGTATCGTAAATGCGTATCAAAACCAATTCCAAACTAAAACGGCATACGACTCTCAAGACGATACGCTATGATCTATAGGTTAGAACCTATGGACAACGCCTTCCAAAACCATCAACTCCCTCGATATCGTCGTATAAACGGCAAATAGTCGAGGTAAAACACAATACACAAATTCAGACTTAAAAATACGGAATACGGAAACACGTATCCAAAACAGCAACTAAGGAAAAAGGTTCCAGATTTCACCCTAGGTCAAATTAGACAAATCTATACATGCCAGGGGTCTAAACTACTGATAAGGGGGTACCAAAACAAAAACGAGCCAATTCCTCTCTGGTCTGGCCGCAATTTGCGGCCAGAAAGGATAAATTTGCGACCGGGGTTGGGAGTTAGGGGCTAGGGTTCTGGTGATAGCTTCCTGGTTGCCTGCACATGTCACTGTCCATTCAATATAATTTTCAGAGTCTCGGGTTGATAGCCGATCTCATATAAGCTTCACAGATTTCATAACTTTTCCGATATCGGTTTCTATAAATCCGTATTCTGGGTTTAAGCTTCAGGTTTGGGTCTCCATTCCAGCACGAGGGTGTTTACATAACCTCTACTGAGCTCAATTTCACATCAAAACTCAAATTTTTCTCAAACCCTAACTAGGTTTTCCTCAAGTCCACAAAATCAAACAATATCGGTTCAATCTAAACATGGGGTAAAGGTAATGCATAAACTAAGCTTTAAGGTCCAAAAAATACCTCATTTGGCAACTCAAGAATTTTCTTGAGTTGCCACTACTGGCCAAAATCCTTGCTTTCATGGTCCAATGTGTAGATCTTGAGCTTATGCACACTTTTAATGAAATGAGAGTGGGGTTTTGGTGTAGTTTTAGAGGTGATTTGGGGCTTGAAGTGGGGAGGGAGAATGAGGTGCAGGAGCAGCAGCAGCAATGGAAGAAGAAGGAGGGAAATGAGGGAAGGGAAATGGCTAAGTCCTAGGTCAAAGGAAATACCCTATTTTAGAATTTTCCAAATTTTTTCCCATTTATTTGTATTTAATAATACCGAAATATTAAAATATTCAATAAAATAATATTAAATTATAAAAATTCCCAAAAAATAATATTTTATTTCTTTTTTTGAAATGTTACAATAATTCTTTACAGGTTTTGAGAAAAAATAGAGTTATGAGGGCAGGTGATATGACTCTCTGGGTTACTAACGGAATGAGCGTGGACGCTGTATCCATAAGGTTAAATCACCTAGGATTGATAAGTGGGCAGATATTGATTTTACGTAATTGTTTGTGTGTACCTAGTCTAGCTTGTAAGCGAAGTGATCCACATCCACCTTAATCAAAGTTTGATTAGGTCAGGTACACTAGAGGACCATATATACGTTTTAAATCAAGATCAGATTTTTAACGTCCAGAACATGCTTAAAATAAAGTCTCCAGAATTAAATATGGCTTTCTTATGGTATTGTAGACAAGGTCACATCAATGAAACACGGTTGAAGAAGTTACGTAGAGAGGGATATTTGGATCCGTTCGAATATCAGTCTTATGCAACTTGTCAATCATGTTTCATAGGAAAGATGATAAAGACTCCGTTAACTAGACACGGAGTAAGAGCGAGCGAGCTCTTGGGACTCATACACAGCGACGTGTGTGGTCTAATGTCTATAAATGCAAGAAGTGGTTATTCCTATTTCATTACTTTTACGGATGATTTCTCTAGGTATGGACATGTCTTCTTGATGAAGCATAAATCCGAGGCCATTGAGAAATTCCGGGAATATAAGAATGAAGTGGAAAAACAAACCAGCAAAAGTATCAAGACACCAAGATCTGATCGAGGTGGAGAATACTTGAGTGCCGAGTTCCTGGATTACCTAAAAGAGAATGGAATTCTCTCTCGGCTTACACCTCCATACACACCAAAACACAACGATGTATCGGAAAGGCAGAACTGAACCCTATTGGATATGGTTCATTCCATGATGAGTAACGCTGAGTTGCTGCGATCCTTCTAGGGTTATGCACTAGAATCAGCTGCATATCTTTTGAACAAGGTTCCTACCAAGACTGTGCCTACCACACCATATCAGATGTGGAGTGCTGATCAGTCGAAAATATTCCATTTTTAACACATCAATTTCCCTATTCTTTGCAATCATCTAAAGGTGTTTGGTATAAATATAGCACATATTAGCAATTTGTCTGCAAAATACCAAATAACATGTGTTATACATTATAATCGACATTATGAGGGAAATTTTGTGTTTATTACTGCACGCATGATATTGTTTATCTCAACACTGTTTATCAAGATTGTGTGCAGAAAATCCTTCAGGTTAAAGAGCTGGAAGCATAAAAGTGCCGATAAAATGCATCAAATACAGGACTTGAGATCTGGCAGCAACCAAGAAAGAAATGTCAGATTCCAGGTATTAGAAGAAGATTCCAACATTGTCAGAAGAAGACCACAGAAATATCATGCAGTGAGCCCCTTATATGGCCGCGGATCCGCGGCCGAGTTGGCCGATCCGCCGTGGTTCCGCGGCCTGGTTAGCTCCTTGGCGCTCCAAAATCCTCTAGAATATTCCCTTTAACAACCCTAGCTTCCAGAAGACTCTCAATTACCACGTGGCTTCTTCCAGAAGGCTCTGCATAACAAACTCATTCTAGAATATTTCCTCTAACAACCTCATTCTAGAATATTCCCTCTAACAAACTCATTCTAGAAGGCTCTCTCTAACAACCTAGCTTTGGAGGGAAGATTCAAATGAGGTGGTTATAAAAAGAGATCTAGATCTAAGGTTTGGGGGTTAGACAATTAGTGGTGAGTTAGTTACACATTTGGTGCCAAAATTCAAATTCAAGTTGAGTGACACAACTTGATACCAAAACCCTCGCCCAAATTCAAATCCAAGCAAAATCAAGATCATTTTGAGAAGCAAATCAAGCAAGCAAATATCGATCCTTTATCCGCGAAGCCAATCTTCATCCGAGCAAGAGATCCACGACGATCCGTGACTCACGGAGATCGAGCGGAGCGAAATTCAACGGATCTAGTTACCTCTTCAAAAGGAGCGATCGAGAGCAACATCTTGTAACCTCGAATTGAGGGCATGTGTAATTAGTCATCGATTTAATAAAGGTGATAATTGAAATTCTTGTTTTCTTTACATTCTTACGTTGTGAAATTTCTTGATCTTTGATTCATTTATTTTCATGATGCTTGAGTAAATCTCCGCTTCTGGAGGATTCGAGAGAATTGATAGATCTAAAGATGATCAAAACTTAATACTAGTCTTAATTCTTATGAGATTTGTGAACTTTAGCAAAAAGAATCGTTGATGACCTAATTTGGAGCGAAATGACTTCTTGATTATTTCATTGCAAATTAGGGATCAAATGATTGATGATTTTCTTTTCTAGAGGCTAGATCCGAATGATCATGATTGAAAAGACAAGGGATAGAAGGTGAAACCCTAGTTTCTTCAATAGATCCCTAATTTTCAATCATTATCATCAATCTAGCTACAAATTATCAATAGATAAGATTAGGAATTATTAGATTCATCATTAGCTATCAACTCAATCGGATCCTACAAGCTACTCTTCATATCTTGATAAATCAAAGTGATTGGGACATTTCTTGATTCTTGATTCTAGATCTATATTCTTTATGTTTCTTGAAATTAAAATTTACAAATCTTGAATCAATTTTCTTTCAATTTCTTTTATCTTTTAAATTTCGACTCATCTAAAACAAGATCAATCAAAACACACATCTCAGTGGACGATCCGTATTCATTAACGCGCTATATCGACACCGT
The DNA here is from genome assembly GCA_030015575.1 of Agapanthus africanus. NCBI lineage: Eukaryota > Viridiplantae > Streptophyta > Magnoliopsida > Asparagales > Amaryllidaceae > Agapanthus > Agapanthus africanus. The sequence goes on from CM057344.1 coordinate 230,000,188, forward strand.
TAATTGATTGCGGTATAAATTTCTTTGGTTGTGAAACATTTCAAAATACACACAAAGAATGACCAATCAAATGGCGCCGTTGCCGAAGATGTGTGCTATTTTGTTCGTTTTTGTTCTTTGAGTTGAAAAATTATTATTCCATCAGAATTTTTAGATCAAAATTCGCACAAGCGCTTAACGATTTGTTGTGATTTGTTGCGAGGAAATCTGGAATCTCTGGAGCGAGAGGAAAAATTTTCAGGACATCTCAAAAAGTTCAGAGAGGCAATTGGAGCAGTTGCTGAAATTTTTGTGCAGGGATCATATTAAGAGACCGCGCATCCACGGCCACAGAGGGCTTATTGAGGCGGTTCTGCTGCTAGCTTAGGGCTTCAATGCACCAAATTTTCTAGGTGAATCTCTGTCTTTCTTATCTCTTCCCTGCTCTGTCCAATAACCAATTTCTACAGGTTTCTTTGAAAAAATTCGCAGCGCCGCAAAAAGAAAAATTTGTGAGTGTTTGATCATTGGTTTTGTGCATATTTTAATACGGAAATTAAGGGGCAAAGACCAAATTCAAATTAGGTGGGGATTTCATTACCCTTCCTAAGCCCCAAAAATCACAAACTTGCATCCGCATCACCCTTATTAACTAGAAATTATCTAGACAAGACTAAGGATTGTCGCGCTCATTTAGGACAGAAGGAGGTCGTGGGTAATCTATTGCTTATCCGCGTTTCTTTTGTGGTGTCTAGGTAAGTGTGTCTAAGGAAAGTGGTTACTTAATTAGGCCTGCTACTTACGTAGTGGAGAACCTCCCACTTACCTGGCACTTACCTGGCCAAAGAAGGGATAAAGAGGCAATAGAGGATTTATCCTGCGATTTGTCTTCTGGAAGTCTAGGAGCGGTCTAGAGACTTGACCTAGGTAACCATTAGATTTAGGGTGGTTATGCATTTTTGTGTGATTTTTTTAAAAATCCATTTCTTCTTCAAAACAAACCAATTATTCCCCCCCCCCCCGTTTACCCTTTTCCCCCCTCTTCTCTTCTTATAATGGGTTACCCAAACGGAAGAACTCTTGCTGAGCTTTGCTGTCCACAACCAGATATTTCTTGTTTTCGTAATCCCTTCGGTATACCATCCGACTCTCCCATGTCCTTAAGAGATCGGATAGAACAAGCGGGTAGAAACAGTTGGCCACCTCAGTCCAGGTCTTATCAACCGTATCCTAATTCTACAAACGTTTCAGTTGATACTCCGAGTGAGGATGCCCCTAGACGCATGTCCATTGCTGAGCATATAGCTAGGGCTAGAGGCCAAAGTTTCAATCCGAACCAATATCAACTGTATCCTAACTCTACATCCGTTTCAATAGATACTCCGAGTGAGGATGCCCCTAGACGCATGTCCATTGCTGAGCATATAGCTAGGGCTACAAGCCAAAGTTTCAATTCGGACAAATATCAACCATCACCTCCACTTTCTAAAGAAGAATTTCATAATCGGTTTGTGGCATGTATGATGTCCAATAGCCAACCGACCAACCAATATCAATATTCTTCTTATCACAATGTTGACCCTACTCCTGTCCAATTTTCGCAACCATTCAATTACTTTCAATCCAATCCGACTTTTCCACCTTCTCTAAACGGTCCTTCTAATCAGTCATTTGGGAGTTTTAATTGTCCACAAGAATTTCAATCTTATACTGAAACTCCTTATCAACCCAAGTCTAGTCTTGAGCAGACATTAGAAGAAGGTTTAGTGATGTTGAACCGTATCAGAGAGGAATGGAAGGGAAGCATGGCAAAATATGAAGGAGCAACTGGTTCCGATCCAGCTAAAAAATTTTCAATGTCTAATATGGCCATAGGACAAAATGAGAATTTGGGTAGTGAGAGAGAACTATACACCTTTCCTAATCAAACATTCCCTTTCCAAACTGAAATCTACAACTCCAGTTTCACAGATTCATCGAGTACACCAAATGATTCACCAATTGACGATAGAATGTATAAGAAGTTGTGTAATAATGCAGTGTTTGATTTACCCGACTGTGAAGGGTCCATTTCGAGTGAAACCATACCAAATCCTTGTGATCTCTACACCTCCACTCTTGAATCAAAATTGATTGAAAACCATTCTTTGAATGAGGTGTTTGAGAATTTTAACCTTCACTTGAATGAGGTGATTGTCGTTGGGGATATATTGATTGATGAACCCAAAATTTTGGATGAGTTTGTCCCATCAATTCATCAGGTCCTTTCACTTCCTTGTGGTCATCATCTCGAGCCTTTGATAATTCTTCCCGAACCCCAAATGCTTCTCCAAGTTGATAAAAATGGTATAACCGAACAGCAGACCGAAATTCAGCCTACATCTTCCACATATGGTTTTGCAATCCTCGACACACCAATTTTTTTACCCATTTCACCTTCTAATTTCTCCGGTTCTTCTTCTATTCTTCCTATAGTTTCAATGAGTTTTGATGAATCACAATCCAATAGTTCAAGTCGACAATCCCAGAAAGCCAACTTGATTTGGATATTTTTGAAAATGAGGTAGATGAGTTTTTCGAGTCTTCTACCTCCATTTATTTTGACAAATCAAGTATGGTAAAATCTGACACAAAATTTATTGACAGCAAAATGTTTGATCACACCATTGATAAAAGTTTTGAAGAACTTTTTGCTGACGAACTTGCATTCCTAAACAACACGGATTTTGTGATTGATCAACCTCAACCTATAGAAGTTGAACCGCCACTACTCCTTCTTCCTAATCATTCACATTCATTCTCATTCTTTTATTTCTCTAATTTAAAACTCAAACCCTTTCCAGACCATCACTTATCTCTTCCTCATTTCATCCTGACTATATACAACATATGCTTACACCGACCTATACGCTATACAGATAAAATCTTTGAATGGTTGGTATTAATTTTTGGTCTTTGTAAAATCTTATTTTGACCAATGACTTACCCCCTCTTAAAATGCTTAATATTTTCTAACTCATGTTTGAGGGGGGTATTTTTTGGCTCTTGAAAATAAAAGTTGTCCTCAAAAATTGTGAGCCAAAAATAAGTTTGGGGGAGGATTTTCACTTTCACTTATTATTGCCCCCATTAATAATGTCCTCCCAAGCTTACCGATATTTTGAGGTTTAGCAGAACACAACAGTGAGGAAACTGCTCTAGACAAGTTTGGGGGAGGTTTGTGCTTATTTACGCATCACTTTGCATCATATTTTGCATAAGCACAAAACATGTAAAAAAATTTATAAAAATAAAAAAAAAATTATACATAAATAAGATAATAAAAGATTAGATAGTGAAAACTTACATCCAAAAGATTGGAAAAATTTAAGAAAACCTAGAAAATTAGAAGTTTTCTTAAACGAACTAGTAATAAGTAGTTATAAACCGTTGTCCCAAGGGTTAGTAAGATGAAAGAAATCACTGTTGGAGATAGTGCCCTCAGAGTCAATTATTGGATCACAGGCACGCGATTGCAATGATTGAGGGAGGACCTATACCGGTAGGACAGTCTTACTCAAGATGATAGTATGCTATCTGGTTTATCTTTATCATCGTGTACTGCTTTAGGTGACCTTACAGGTCACTATTGCGCGTTGATAGAGCCCTTAGGATTCTTGCTTGACAGCCAGCAGTATGATGGCGATCATATACGTGGGAGCTGGTAGTCTATAAGCACATCCTTAAAAGGTCCCTAGTCGTGGGAGTTTCGAGACAGGGCATCGATACTCCAGAGTAGACTAGTGTATACAGTCGAGACCCCGACGAGAGGCAGTGGCCGGTCTCACAAGCCACCGGAGTCAGTTGGTTCACCTAAGATGTATACAGGTGCTCATTGGGTTATGAGTACACCGGACAAGACTCGCCGGGAACATGCTAGTTGGTTTTATACCAGACGTCAGATAGCAGTTCCCTGGTGACATGTGTACAGGTTAGTTCATCGACCTGAGATCGTCATTTGTCTCGTGTGAGTTCCCACTGTACTTTGATTACTAGCCTACCATGCTCAAAGGAGACGTGCAAACAGGTTTTAGTTGGGTACAGTCCCAAGCCACATGGAAGCAGTGAGCGGATCTGCAGGGGTTCGTCTCTCCCGGTATTGGGGGTGAGGTCGCGCTGTGTCTAGGAGAGCTATTACACAAAGTCCTTGGCCAAGGCAGGAGATTTACTTGTAGGTATTCCAGTAGTATCTCAGGGTGTTCTGGGCTACACTCCGACACGACTTGTACCGTTTTTGGGGGTCTGACTTTTACCAACCCCCTAGGCCCGCCATGCGATACTCATAGACGAACGGACCGGACTGTACGGATATTGTCACTGACAGGCTCAGTAGGGTGTCAGGATGAGTTCGCTCATCGACGTCCCTTTTGGTCAATACCTGGTAGCCCGTTACGTATGGCTAATACCTCTAACGTGCTAGTGGTTAAATCCACAACCAAAGTATTGACGAGTCTTTAGAGTCCCCCACATACCGTTTCTTAAGTTTCGGGCAAAACGCTGTAGAGGTCGTATGGAGATATGGCAGGGTTCGATCATATACGTGCGGTATTGCACGGATCATGATCGGACGGATAATACTAGCGGGCTTTGGTTTAAGCCGGATCCTAGTATTTTAAAGTGTAGATTTTGTCTAATTGCATTTGTATTCGGTCGCAATACAAATGCGGGTATGTATATACAGTCACAGGGTTTTCCTGTAATTTATTACGGGATCGTTTTTCTGAAGTTGCCAGTTTGCTTTCCGTTTCGGCCATTTTCCTTTGTATCTTTCTTTGGCTGAAAATTGGTGTGGAGGGGCTTATTTGCAAATGTGCAAATTAGCATTGTGGAGGGTGTTTCTTGTAATTGTTGCTTCATGATGGTTCCACCATCCCTTGACTTCTATGTTCATCATTACTTGACTTTTGCTTGATTGGATTGGTTATGATGAGGGAGTGTGGCTTGCTTTTTGACTCATGATCAATCATTTTTCCTTGGATGATTGATCCACTCTCTCTCTCTCACTCTCCTTGCATGAGGTCGGCCACTTTGAGGGGGGTTGTCCAAGATTTTTGGGAAGGGAATTGGTCTCATTTGGCTTGCAAAAAATCATATAGCTCCATCTCAAAAGCTCATCTCCTTCTCCACTAAAACCATGGCAACTTCTTAAACCCCTTGAGACAAAGAATACTACACTAGCCTACAGCATTCTTGAACACGTCGACTCGCCAACTTCATGCCCGAGTTGCCTCGGTCCAGAGGTGGGAGCTCGTAAAAGAACCCGGCGATGTGGTGCCCTTCCGACGAGGAGATGAAGACCGGAGATTCCGCGGGGAGATCGGGATGACGACGAGAAGACCGAAGGACACGGATCGCTCGGTATATCTCTCTACCCCTTCTCTTGTTAGCTAGGAGTAGGTTAATGGCCCGATCCGGGTTTTTAGTACGCGGTAGCGTCAGTTTCAAAAGTTAAAGAAAAGTATCGTTTCCGCATTTTGGCCTCGTTCAGACGGCCGAGGTGCTGCCGTGCACTTACACTGGTATCAGAGCCAGGCCATTAACCTAGTCTAGCTTGCTCTAATGTGTTTACAAGTTCGATCGAACGAATTTCCAAAAACCACATTTTCCATGCATCAGTTTCTGTCGAATTTTTCCAATCGTCAAAAAATTATTTGGTACATTGTAAAAATACGAGCAGGGTTTTTTAAGCATTCTGTGAAAATTTGATGGCATGATCGTACGGAAGCGCCACGGAACCGCGGCCATAACCCCCTTCCGGCCGCGGTTCCGCTGTCGTTCTGTGCCTTCTCTGCACCAAATTTTTACAGTGGGCTTCTGACATGGAAATAGGGTTTTTGGTATATTCTGTTTGGGCCCAGATTTATTTTGAGTATTACAGTTATGCTTGGGGCCCACTTCGGTAAATTTAGTCGATCGAAAATTTTAAACATGTTAGTTCACAATATTTACATTATATCTGCGACCGTGAATGTCATTTGATCGGTAAATCCTGTCTAACTTCTATAGCCCTTTTAGACGAATTTATGAACGTGACATTCACGTTGATGTTCTGTGTTGTGCTGTGATGTTGCGGATTGTCGTGGTGGATAGCCTGGTTGCAATGGTAGTACAGTTTGGTTTATTATGTACATTTGATATTTCGGGGCGACCGTCCGACATGTGGACTGCCGTCACTGCCTGTTTGTATATTATTCTTTTGGGGCACGACCGGGCTGAAGTCGATGTACCCGTTGTATGTATATTTTACTTTCTGTACTAGGATTACCCCGCGGTGGGGTGCACAGATAGCCGGGTTCTAGAGGGCAACGAGCCCGCATCTCATGGATTTGAGACGGAGGGGGCTTCACTCTAGAATTGGCGGGCTATTCGCCGCACTCGTAGGGGGTACAGGTTGACCCAAGGAGGGGTGCCCAAGTTACTGGATTCCGTGAAGTACTGGGTGGTCCATTCACGTTGCTGAAGGGGGCTGCCTCGTTTCAGGTTTTGGCGGGTAACTTGCCGCGCCCGTAGGGGTCTAGGATTTCATTGCACAGGCTATCCACACGACCAGGGGAACGTCGGGTTTCAGTAGCGGCTCTATGAAATCCAGGGATCCCAGATATCTGTATTGTTCTGTGATCCTTATTACATTTCTGTGATGTTGCATTTTATCACGCCTTGAGCGAATATTATATATTGATATATATACTAGTAGATGTTGTATATGTTTTGCATCCGCGCTAGTCCAGTCCCCGCTCTGTCGTTAGTTAAGTAACCTAACGGGTAATGACAGGACCCAGTGGCGAATGCGGATGCCATATACGTACATCATTATTTTCGTTCTTTATTGGTGTGATCAATTGTTGGGACTGCGTTGATTCGGATCAATACAAGCTAAACAAACCTATTCTGATGTTGTTGGAACATTTTTCAAAAAGCTGTTATTGCAAGGACGTTCACTTTTGTTTTGCACAGTGGTATTTAGTTGGAATATCCTGCACCTCAGTCGACGAGGCAAGGGCCGAGATCCCTTCACCGGGAGTGACCCCTTGGACAGAAGTTTGCGTCAGTGTAATAACTTCACTATAGCCGATTGCCTTTTGCTTTGCATCGTGGTATTCAGTTGGAATATCCTGCACCTCATTCTACGGGGAAAGAGCCGAGATCCCTTCACCGGGAGTGACCTCTTTAGCAAAGGTTTTCGTCACTATATTTTTATAAAGCTATCCGGTTCCTTCAACGATATCAAGTTCATTACGTTAAAGGTTTTTCGCCAAAAACCATTCGTAGCCCTCCGTCATTTCATATGGATAGTCAATAGTATTCAAGCTGTGTTTGTTGGCCAAAGTCAAGGCACAGTGATTGGTAGCTATTGGATATTCATATGTAGCATAGATAGATGCGTTGGTTTGGGACAGTCGTACTGCCTTGTTAGCCAAAGTCAAGGGTAGGTACGGGTGGGTTCAAATTAATCTGGAGAATGACGGGTAGAACTTGACATGTGACTTATGATTTGTTGGCCAAAGTCATGGTCATAAGAGCATGGGGCAAAAATCACATCGGGAGTTTCTAAAGAAACTGAAACTTGCCAGATATGTGCATACCTTCTGGAGTGTGATAACGTGAGCAGATTCCTTCATGTTATCATGCGATGATAGTTGGATCCCGATTCCTACTGATGAGTTGGTTTACTCCTCGGGTGATCCCGACTAATTCTTCTTTCAGGTTTGGAGGAGAATTTGACGTTACAGTGGGAGGTTTCCTGATTAGATAAATTGATAACCATTCTGATCTAGGTTAGAGTGCACGCTGAGTGTTTCTTTTCTCTCTCTCTTTGGCAGCGACCATGACCCGACCCTTGACTATGACTCAGTGACCAAAATTAACCGAACCTTCTTAAACACTGACTTTTGGATCGTCAGAGTTGCAAACCTCTTTGCCACTCCTACTTTTACCCTTTTCTCCAGAACACCCTGTATTACTACGAATGTCCACTTCCATTGGATAAAACCATCGTATGGTTATATACGAACTCGAAGGAATTTATTCGAGGATGGTTTCTGGTTCTGGAGAAAATGAATAGAACTATTCAGCTGTCTTTTTTCCTTTTACCTTCTCTCGGGTTGTGAGTGCCCTTTAGATTAAGGGATAGTACACCTATTACGCAAATTAGATAGTCTTCTTCCAAACCATAGGCAGGTGCCGACCGGTAGGGAATGAAGAAAACCAATTAGCCTAACGATGGTGTACAGAAGGTATTATGTAAAGACAAATCAAGGGATTAGAAGGAGGGCAAAGTAAATTGCGACTGCTATTCACGACCAAACCAAGTATTTCATTACCACTCCCACTTCACCTTTCTATTTCTCCAGGACACTCTGTATCACTACAAAGATCCACAGTTTATTGGATACTCCATCGTATGGTTATATACGAACACGAAAGGAACTTGTTCCAGTTCAGGGATGGATTCTGGTTAAGGAGAAATAGGAATAAGGTTTATTCGGTTGTCTTTTATCTTCACCTTCTCTCGCATTGCGAGTGCTCCTAGGATTAGGACAGTACACCCATTATGCTTATTGGACAGTCTTCTTCCAAACCATAGGCTGGTGTCGAACGGTAGGGAAGGAAGAAAACCATTTGGCCTAAAGGGGTGTACAGAAGGTAATGACTAAATACATATGAAGGGATTTGGAGAGATGGCAAAGAAATATGCGGTTATTGTTGTGAATCTGGATAATGGAAAAGGCATTACTAGGAATACCCGGATACCCCTACGAAACATTTCAATGTTTCAGTTTCACTGTGTACTGTTAAAAGAAGACTGATTTCCCAATTAGCCCTTGCTCCAGGGTATGTATTTATCAGGTATGATTCTCACATCTGTATGGTTTTATAGATGATGAGTGGGAGTAAGTTATTGGGAATTAGGTGATTATCCTCATTATATCGGAATTCGTTGTAATTGGTGATATTTGAGGAAGTCACCTGGGTTGTTTGCCGTACGGCAAATATTTGGTTTTGAATATCCGTTGTTATGCACCAATTTCAAATTGATATATCTGTACGTCTATTTTTATAGAGTGAGATATACCCTTTTTTAAATTATGTCTATGACATTTACCTATATCAGTGGATGGTTAGGTAAGGAGCATTAAACAGTGGTGTTATTCTTCTTAACCATAAGTACAGTTTTCAACCTACGACACACAGGGAATGAGTTATTAGACTCAAAGGACTTATACGGAGTATTGTATGTTGTCCAGTGTCCATGAGGACAGAGGGGATGGTACTCGTACTATATTCTGTTTACTTGTGACTTCTCTCGTTCTTAGACATGTGTTTCATAGAAACACAAGGTCCAAGTTTTATGAAGTTATAGGTATATGAATAAAGTAGAGAACCAGGTGTTGCAAGTATCAGGATTCTTCAAGGTGATCGAAGATGTAGATACTTGTGCATGGTATTCAGTTGATAGTAATGATTTTGAGAAACTTGTTTCTTTTTCAGGTCACTCATAATTGGAAGCATTCCTAAGTTGAGTAACGCTGATAGGCCTCCTTCCATTTAGTTGACATGCACTGGAGACAGTTGCATGATTTGAATCTGGTTCAATTAAATCAGTGCCTCTATTTCTGTATTTGATATAGAACAGTTCATATCTTAACATTGTTAAGGTACGGGGAGTTGTCCGGCTTATGATTAAAACCAGACTCTGGATAACTCAAGGCACGTTTCTGTAATGGTTGTTTGTGGGTTGACCCAGGCTATGATGAGGGTTGACTTTCTACCATCTGGAAGATCGATAGTGATATTGTTCTTGACTAGCCACAGTTTTAATAAAAATGGATTTTTTCAGAAAACAGTAGTGGGAGTATGGTAGAACTGGAAGTGATTCCAGAACCGCAAACGATTACTGAAAATTTGATAAGAACCTCAAGATTCAATCTGGTTTGACATTCCATTGGCCACTCCGCAGATAAGGTGGGTAACCTCAGGCACCCGAGAGGTACTCCGGTAGCCTCAAGGACGGTGGCAGGGAGGTTCTTGTTTACCCAGACTTGCCATTGCTGTTGTTACAGGCTGCGAGACCCGGCAGGAGGATGAGTATAGCGTCGTTCTAAACTGGCTTTAGAAGCGAACGTGTATATGACTCTGCCAGAGGGTTGTCGTAGTCAGTGGGAGCAGCGGAAGCATTGGTGGACAAGTGGCTTATGTCTATTTATAGACTAAAGCAGATATAGCGGAGATAGATCATCTATTTCTGATGTGACAGTCATAGATTTGACTTCATCAGAATAGGGGATGGATCTGTTAAGAAGGTAGTAGGGTGTGATGTCCTGGTATTTGGATGACATACACAGAGTAGGAAGTGAAATTCCTATACTACGGTCGGTTATACTTTGGTTGTCACACAGTGGTTTCTCCACATAGGATATAGATATAATATCAGACATTCTGATTACTAGATCTATGTTTTTAGATCTAGTTTTGGGTAGTTTCCCAATCTGGGTGCTTAGACAGCATTCTAAAGGTGCTTTAGAATGGAGGACTCCTGGCACGGTAGTGTACCTGCAGGTGATGGAGTCATCCTCTCTGAAGGTGTCTTACAGACTAAAGGCGAGAGGGATGTATATGATTGGCAGATCACTTGCTTAGGCAATTGAGTCAATCATGAGATGTCAAGTACCACACCAGATGTTGTTTTTGCAGTAGATGCAATAAGTTGATATTGATCCAATCCTGGAGAAACATTCGGAAGCAGTTTTAGAACATAAGTGGATGTTCTAGGGATATGATAACGACTGCCTCATTCGGGAGACAGTTATCATTCCAGGCTTCCAAGGTGACCTGGATGACAGAGTGACTGTCAGAGTTATAGTTTTCTCTCTGACGATGGGCAGTATTTGGACAGGTGGTCTAAGCGGACACTGAGGGAGGCTTTACACAGGATACTGATTAAGTTCAGTTGACGATACAGTCTAAGAAGTTTGAATTTGGAGTTCATTTATGAGCTAGGTCCCATTAGATATCTAGACATATTCTAAGACAGGTATTGCTCATTTCGGAAGATGGCTTTCTCCGCGAACTTGAGACTAAGAGAGACATAGAAAGAAACATCAAGGCGGATCCACTTACTGAGGCTATTCCTCGAACACAAAAGTTTCGCAAACGGGTTTTGTGAGACTGATTAGTAAAGGAGTTGGGTGTTCGGTATCACACGGGCTATGAGTATGCGACATCGCAATAATTAGCCTTGAGTGCAAGTGGGAGATTGTTGGAGATAGTGCCCTCAGAGTCAATTATTGGATCACAGGAACGTGATTGCAATGATTGAGGGAGGACCTATACCGGCAGGACAGTCTTACTCAAGATGATAGTATGCTATCTGGTTTATCTTTATCATCGTGTACTGCTTTAGGTGACCTTACAGGTCACTATTGCGCGTTGATAGAGCCCTTAGGATTCTTGCTTGACAGCCAGAAGTATGATGGCAATCATATACGTAGGAGCTGGTAGTCTATAAGCACATCCTTAAAAGGTCCCTAGTCGTGGGAGTTTCGAGACAGGGCATCGATACTCCAGAGTAGACTAGTGTATACAGTCGAGACCCCGACGAGGGGCGGTGGATGGTCTCACAAGCCACTGGTGTCAGTTGGTTCACCTAAGATGTATACAAGTGCTCATTGGGTTATGAGTACACTGGACAGGACTCGCCGGGAACATGCTAGTTGGTCTTAGACCAGACGTCAGATAGCAGTTCCCTGGTGACATGTGTACAGGTTAGTTCATCGACCTGAGATCGTCATTTGTCTCGTGTGAGTTCCCACTGTACTTTGATTATTACCCTACCATGCTCAAAGGAGACGTGCAAACAGGTTTTAGTTTGGTACAGTCCCGAGCCACATAGAGGCAGTGAGCAGATCTACAGGGGTTCGTCTCTCCCGGTATTGGGGGTGAGGTCGTGCTGTGTCTAGGAGAGCCATTACACAAAGTCCTTGGCCAAGACAGGAGATTTACTGGTAGGTATTCCAGTAGTATCTCAGGATGTTCTGGGCTACACTCCGACATGACTTGTACCGCTTTTGGGGGTCTGACTTTTACCAACCCCCTAAGCCCGCCATGCGATGCTCATAGACGAATGGACCGGACTGTATGGGTATTTTCACCGACAGGCTCAGTAGGGTGTCAGGATGAGTTCGCTCATCGACGTCCCTTTTGGTCAATACCTGGTATCCCGTTACGTATGGCTAATACCTCTGACGTGCTAGTGGTTAAATCCACAACCAAAGTATTGACGAGTCTTTAGAGTCCCCCACAGACCGTTTCTCAAGTTTCGGGCGAAACGCTGTAGAGGCCGTATGGAGATATGGCAGGGTTCGATCATATACGTGCGGTATTACACGGATCATGATCGGACGGATAATACTAGCGGGCTTTGGTTTAAGCCGGATCCTAATATTGTAAAGTGTAGATTTTGCCTAATTGCATTTGTATTCGGTCGCAATACAAATGCGGGTATGTATATACAGTCGCGGGGTTTTCCTGTAATTTATTACGGGATCGTTTTTCTGAAGTTGCCAGTTTGCTTTCCGTTTCGGCCATTTTCCTTTGTATCTTTCTTTGGCTGAAAATTTGTGTGGAGGAGCTTATTTGCAAATGTGCAAATTAGCATTGTGGAGGGTGTTTCTTATAATTGTTGCTTCATGATGGTTCCACCATCCCTTGACTTCTATGTTCATCATTACTTGACTTTTGCTTGATTGGATTGGTTATGATGAGGGAGTGTGGCTTGCTTTTTGACTCATGATCAATCATTTTTCCTTGGATGATTGATCCACTCTCTCTCTCTCTTACTCTCCTTGCATGAGGCCGGCCACTTTGCGGGGGGCTGTCCAAGATTTTTTGGAAGGGAATTGGTCTCATTTGGCTTGCAAAAAATCATATAGCTCTATCTCAAAAGCTCATCTCCTTCTCCACTGAAACCATGGCAACTTCTTAAACCCCTTGAGACAAAGAGTACTACACTAGCCTACAGCATTCTTAGACAAGTCGACTCGCCAACTTCGTGCCCGAGTTGTCTCGGTCCAGAGGTGGGAGCCCGTAAAAGAACCCGGCGATGTGGTGCTCTTCCGACGAGGAGATGAAGACCGGAGATTCCACGGGGAGATTGGGATGACGACGAGAAGACCGAAAGACACGGATCGCTCGGTATATCTCTCTACCCCTTCTCTTGTTAGCTAGGAGTAGGTTAATGGCCCGATCCGGGTTTTTAGTATGCGGAAGCGCCAGTTTCAAAATTTAAAGAAAAGTATCATTTCCGCATTTTGGCCTCGTTCAGACGGCCGGGGCGCTGCCGTGCACTTACAGTCACTAATCTGAGGACAAAAATAAGTCTGAAAAATAGTTCCTATTCTGGAAGCTAAACATTTGAATGTTGATACCCTACTATATGTACTTACACACGTCTTGAAACTCGGGATAGTAGAGGATACCTTGAAATGCTCTTGTCTAAAAGCCAAAGTATGAAGGAAATAATAAACGAAGAAAAGATAAAATGGTGTAGAAAAATGAACACTAGTTTTGTTATCACCAAGGCAGCAATAAAAAAATATAGCGAGGGTGCTTCATCACCCAGTGTAGGGTTCCTAGGCACTCTCAAGAGGTCTCACAAGGCATCAACCATGCCAATTTCAAATTTTAACGGTGCCGAGAAACCCTAATACGGATCGTTGGCTAGATGTCTAGGCGAAAAACAAACTAGTTAACACTTAACTACAAGAATACGGAAATACAACCTTTGTAGATCCGGTGCTCCACCTCCATAGCTCCGCAATGAAGTCCTCTCTCTGTCCAAAACAAATTCCGGGCTCTAGCATCGGCTTCATCGGAGAATAGGCGAGCTAGGTCGTCGATGTCCATGCCGAAGATGATCTACGTCGAAGCATCGCTAGATCAAGCTCCAACTTCACCAAGTCAAGAAAACTTGTGAAAGAAACACACTCTACTACTTGGCAAGAGGTAGAGGATGAAGAAATAGGAAGTGGGTTCACTTTAGAATTGGATTTCTCACACTTTTCATCAATCCACCATTGATGAAGTGAAGCTTTCTTCAATGAAGAAGATGAAGAAGAAGAAGAAAGTGTTATGATAAGTTAATTAGAATAATTGAAAAAGAATTATCCTTATCATAACATGAACCATGGTTTGATGTAGAGAGTTAACTCAAGTTAGATGAATGGTTAGGGTTTGAAGAAGAAGACAAAAAGGTTACATGAGTCAAAGTTGCATGAAGCTTCATGAAGCTTCATGTAAGAAAGCAACCTTTTTTATTTTCTTTTCCCTTTTTCTTTTAATCCAAATTAAAAGATAAAAGAATAAATGAATAATAAAAAAAACCCTAACCATTTACTTAACCAAGGTTTAACTCTTTACACAAAACCTAGTAATCTTGCATCATCAAACATGATACAATCAAGTGCACAAAAGTATATCACATATACAATGTGCACACTCGAGTGAGAATATCCATTTAAAGTGAACCGATACGAGTCAATGCAAAGTAATATATCAAATATATAATTATACATTAAATCATTAAATCAACACTTGATTTAACGATCCGGTCATATCACATATAACCGACTAGTATCAAATGTATCGTCTTATCGAATCAATCCTTGATTCGATAAATAGGTTATATCGCATACAACCATTCGATACATTCATCGCGAGAATAGAATACGGTATCACATACACGTATTATTCTCGGTCCCGCACATATCTCATATGCGCTCCTATTTCGTTTCGCTTGAGCCAGGAAACCTCTGTGTAGGACTCTAAAGACTCGTCAATACGCCGGCAGCAGGTGATGATCATATCAATCACCCACAAGCCGCAAGCGTTCTGCTAAACGTAACGGCCACCCGGGTATTGAGCGATCTGAAGATCGACGAGCAAGCCCGCTCACACTCCAGTGAATCCAACCAGTAACACTACCGTACAGTCCGGTCTGATCGTCTGATATGTCGCATATCTCGCCTAGGGGTGGTAAACGTCAGACCCCAATAGCTCGATAAGTCGTGTCGATATGAGGTCTATAACAATTTGAGAAACTACTGGTAACACTTACCAGTAAATCTCAGTAACCCTGACCAGGGATTTCCTGTTATAGCCAATCGAACACAGCGCAACATCAACCCCCTATACCGGGAGAGACGAATCCCCTCCTATCGCTCATTGCCTCCATGTGACTCGGGACTGTACCCAAAAACCACCGTTTTGCACGCCCTCTTGGACGTGGTAAGATGGAAATCAAAGCACAGTAGGAACCACACAAGACTCTATGACGATCTCGGGTCAACAGACTACTCTGTACCAGTGTCACCAGAGAACTGCCATCTGACGTAAGGTATAATACCATCTGGGAGTTCTCGGCGAGTCCGTCCAGTGTACCCAGTCTCCACTGAGCACCCGTATATCATCTCTGATGTCAAACACCAATGGATATGGGATCATCCATCGCCCATCTGTATGGGTCGAGAAGGTACACGCTAGTCTACTCTGGTATATCGATGCCCCGTCTCGATATACCCACGACTAGGGACTTTGAAGGATGTACTTATGGACTACCATGTCCCCACTAGTATGATCCGCAACATAGTCCAGGTAGTCAAGTACAGATCCTAAGGGCTTTACCAACATGTAACAGGGAGACAATCAGTGTACACGTTAAGGTAAAGATCAACCAGATAGCATACTATCATGTCGAGCAAGAAAGTCCTCCCTATATATGTCCCAGCATCCACTACAATATACATCCTATGTATAGTAATGGCCTCTAGGGCATACATATAACTAACAATCTCCCACTTGCACTAGGGCCATCTGATAGCAGTGGTTGCAGTATCTCATACTCAACCATCCCATAAAAGTCTCTCTCTGGGAACAGGTCTTTGTGAGTGGATCTGCTGTGTTGTCCTCTGAGTCTACTCTCCTAACCCTGGATCTCCCTAGAGATCAACTATCTCCATGATCAGGTGATACTGCCTTAGAATATGTCTGGATCACTGATGGGACCTGCGTTCCTTGGCATAAGCCACAACTCCATTGTCACACAATGGGAGGAACATAGTTCATCTTATGAACCAATATACACCCAAACAGCCTCTTTGGTAGCATCTTAAGTAGCGATGTATCCTGCCTTTATCGTCTAGTATGTCACGGTATTTTGCTTGGAACTCTTCCAATATACCGTCCCTTTACTGAGGGTAAAGACAATGCCTATGACTGACACTCAGTCGTTCTTATCACTCTGGAACACTTCCAGCGATTCTCCCCAGGATCAATTGATATCATCTCACTACAACTAGTGAGAATCCTAACATCCAATTAAATCTATCTCATAGATCCAAAATCCAGGATTTAGTAGGTATCACTTTGATCCTATATGGAGAATCCTAGTGATAAGCGGAGATTGACCGAGCGTAGCATAAGAAACTCTTTTCATATCAAGAGTATGTCATCCACGTACTCTACGAGGATCGTCACCATACTCCCTACTACCTTTTTGTTTATACAAGGTTCATCTACCATTTTGATGATGTCAACTTCTTTGACTAATTCATCAAAACAGATGTTCCAACTCCGCGATGACTGCTTTATCCTATAAAGCATCTTGTACACGTTTCCGCTGCTCCCACTGTCTACGAAGCCCTCTGGCTGTGTACTTATAGACGTTCTCTTCTAAAACATCATTTAGAAAAGCAGTCATGGCACCCAACCGCCAGATATCGTAGTCATGGTATGTAGCCGTGGCAAGTAGGATCTGGATGGACTTAAGCATAGCTACTTGAAAAGGTTTCATCATTATCCACACCTGGTCAATGATGTAGACCTTTAACAAGTCTAGCTTTGAAAGTCTCAACTCTTCCATGTACACCAAGTAATCTTCTCAAGATATACTTGCTCCTGATGGGGATTTAACCCTTCAGATATAGAAACTAAAGTCCATACTTTGTTGGTGTATAAGGATTCCATCTCAGATCACTAAGCATCCAGCCATTCTTACAGAGTCTTACTCCTGATGGCCAGCTCGAAACTAGTTGGGTAATCATCTCATGATGCAGTCCTCGCTCCCACTGTCATAGAGAAACCGAAGTATCTCTCAGGTGGGTGAGGAACCCTACTAGATCGGCGGAGAGGCTGAGGTTCGTTGGAATCTACTGAATCCTTTGGTTCTACCAAATCATCTACTGTTGTTTGTATAGCTGGAACATTTCCAGTTGTACATAACAGATCTTGCCTCGAGCTTGTCCGGATTTTGCTTTTCAGACATAGGCTGGACAACCCCAAATCTCAACTAACTTGAGAGATGGGCTCTTCCCTTATCATATCAAATATGAAGTGGTAGGCAACTGATTTGATTTGAACCCTATTCAATAGGTATGCAGCTTCTCAAGTGCATAACTCCCAATAAGGAAACAGGTAACTCAGTATTACTCATCATAGAGTACACCTTATCATATAGGGTGTGATTGCTGCACCCCGATTTACCATCGTGCTATGGTGTATACGGAGGAGTAATGCTGAGAGAGAATCTCATTCTCCTTTAGAATAATCCAGGATTTCCGTGCTTAAGTATTCTCCTCCTCGATCTCATCAAAGGACATAATACTTATACCCGTATTTTGGTTCTCTACTTCTCGCTTATATTCTGTGAATATCTCAAAAGGTTCGGACTCATGTTTCAACAGGAACATATGACTGAATCTTAAGAGATTATCAGAGAATATAATGAAGTATAAAGAACCAGTCCTGGCATGTGTAGACAGGAGACATTACATACATCATCATGTATCAGTCCCAAGAGTTCATTAACTCTTTCTCTGTTTCCAATAAACAGAGCTGGTGTCATTATATCTTTGTGACATGACTAGCGAGTTTCACAAGATGTAAATTCAAACTGATTTAAATATGCATCTACATGTAACTACTGCCAGTCGGGTCGCATAGATATGACCTAGTCTACAATGCCTCAAGAAGGATTCGTTCATTTCTGAACTCTTCCTCTTGTGTGTGTTCCGTATACTAATAACTGTAGTTTGATTTAGAACATCAACGCTTTTAGATAACGTGCCTGAACCGATCAACTTTTGATATAGGAAATGTTCAAAACATTATCCAACAATACAAAATTTTATCATTTCTTTACTTATAAAGAGACTGATATGATTTTGTATATCAGGTTCGGTATCTAACAACATTCGTTCAGAATCAATGTATTGGTAATACAGGGTGACAGTGACCAACAGACTTGGCTGCAACACTTGCCCCGTTTTCTACCTCATGAAACTTATCACCCGTTCTCAGTTCTCTACCTATCTGTAGCCCTATGTAACAGATTACATATCTGGGATCCTGATCTGGTATCACATACCCAGGACGTAGAGGATACTGAGAAACAGTTCTGTATAATGAACACACCCGAAGATGATGCATCAGCATGCACTCTCTTCGTTTGGGCGGCACGGGAATTCTGGTAATCCCCAATTTCCTGCTCTGTCTTATAACAATTATAAGTTGGAGCGGGACCAACTTTCCCCAGCTCAGTATAACAAGCGGGTTCGGTCAATAATCCGTATTATTATCTTGATTAAGGCGTGATATGGTCGCTACCTGGAGAGAGAGAGAAGAAAACACTCAGCGTGCGCTCTTTCAAGAATAGATTGGTTATTATTTTATCTAATCAGGATGGCTCCCACTGCTTTTTATCAAATCTTCCTTCAAACCCTAAAAGGAAAGACTAGCCGGGATTAATTACACACTACAAGTTCGTCAATCTTTCAGCCAGGCCAGTGTCGGTACTTTGAGGGAGGTCCCCCGTGCTTTCGCACGAACCTTATTAATGTAAACCTCGTTTTCCCAGAGGCGTAACCCCGTTGACACCTTTCTAGACACCTACTTGATCGGCTAATTGTAATGTATAAAACTCTCCCAGGAGTAACTCTTACTCGCAGCGGGTATCGGGATCCAACTATCTCATAGAAGGTATGCAATCTCATTGCAAATTTCAACACTTGAAATTCCCGATAATGTTTTGCCCCGAACGATCTATGACCTTGACAAGGTCAACAAACCATAGATCGCAAGTCAAGTTCTACCTGTCATTTCTTGATTGAATCAAACCCACCCGCACGACCCTTGACAAGGTCAACAAGGCCGCACGACTACCCTAACCCAATCTGCATCATATGCATAAGCAGATAAATACTGGTTAGCTACCGCACACTGCGCCTTGACAAGGTCAACAAACGCAGCACGAATACTAAACAGGATTTATCTGAAATGACGGAGGGCTACGACAGGTTTTTCTGAAAACCTATTGCGTAATGAACTTGATATCGTTGTAGAATCAAATGATTTTAAAAATGGAGTGTTTTTGAAGCTTTTCTAGTTTTGCTAAAGGAGTCACTCCCGGTGAAGGGATCGTCGGTCCTTTCCTCGTCGAATGAGGTGCGGGATATATCATATGTTAGTTGTATGTATGCCCTAGAGGCCAGTATTGTACACATGATGTATATTATATTGGATGCTTGGACATATATAGAGATGACTTTCTTGCTCGATATGATAGTATGCTATCTGGTTACTCTTTATCTTAACATGTACACTAGTCTCTTTATACTGTCTTATAGTTACATGTTGGTAAAGCCCTTAGGATATGTACTTGACTACCTGGACTGTGATGCAGATCATACTAGTAGGGACATGGTAGTCCATAAGTACATCCTTCAAGGTCCCTAGTCGTAGGTGTATCGAGACGGGGCATCGATATACCAGAGTAGACTAGCGTATACGCTTCTCGACCCATGAGATGGGCGATGGATGATCCCATATCCATTGGTGTTTGACATCAGAGATGGTATATGGGTGCTCAGTGGAGACTGGGTACACTGGACGGACTCGCCGAGAACTCCCAGATGGTATTATACCTCACGTCAGATGGCAGTTCTCAGGTGACACTTGTACAGGTTAGTCTGTAGACCCGAGATCGTCATAGAGTCTTGTGTGATTCCCACTGTGCTTTGATCTCTACCTTACCACGTCCATGAGGGCGTGCAAAACGGTGGTCTTTGGGCACAGTCCCGAGTCACATGGAGGCAATGAGCGATAGGAGGGGTTTCGTCTCTCCCGGTATTGGGGGTTGATGTTGCGCAGTGCTCGATTGGCCGTAGCAGGGAAGTCCCTGGCCAGGGCTGATCAGAGATTTGCTGGTAAGTGTTACCAGTAGTTTCTCGACCCGTTATGAGCCTCACATCGGCACGACTTATCGGGTTATTGGGGTCTGACGTTTACCACCCCTAGACTTGATATGCGACATATCAGACGAAGAGACCGGACTGTATGGTAAGTGTTACTGGTCGGATTCGCAGGAGTGTGAGCGGGCTAGCTCGTCGATCTTCTGATCGCTCAATACCTGGGTGGCCGTTACTTTTAGCAGACCGCTTGCGGCTTGTGGGTGTTTGATATGATCATCATCTGCTACCGGCGTATTGACGAGTCTTTAGAGTCCTACACAGAGGTTTCCTAGCTCAAGCGAAACGAAATAGGAGTGCATATGAGATATGTGCGGGACCGATAATAATGCGTGTATGTGATACCGTATTTGATTCTCGCGATTAATGTTTCGATTGGTTGTATGAGATATGACCTAGTTATCGAATCATTGATTCGATAAATCGATGCATTGAATACTAGTCGGTTATGTGCGACATGACCGGATCATTGAATCAAGTGTTGATTTAATGATTTAATGTATAATTATATATTTGATATATTACTTTGCATTAACTAGTATTGGTTCACTTTAAACGGATTTTTCTCACTTGATGTGCACATTGTATATGTGATATGTTTTGTGTACACTTGAATGTATCATGTTTGATGATGCATGTTGTTTTGGCTTTGTGTATAGAATGCAACCATGGTTATGCAAGTGGTTAGGGTTTATATTTTATTCACTTATTATTTTATCCATTTATTATTTATTTAAATGGATTTATCAAAACAAAATGGTTTCATCTTATCATGAAGAGTGGTGAAGCTTCATGAAGCTTTTACTAATGATGCTATTTTGTCTCCTTGCTTAACCCTAACCACTCCCACTAACCATGGTCTATTCTCTACACTTGACCATGGTTAGAAGATGATAAGAATTGATTTATTATTCATTTTACATACAACTTATCATAACAATTCTATCATCTTCTTCTTCTTCTTCAAGTGAGAAACCTAGATGCCATTAATGGCCACTTGAGATCTAGTGAGAGAAATCCAAATCTAAAGTGAACCCACCTCCTATTTCTTCATCCTCTACCTCTTGCCAAGTGGTTTTGGGTGTTTTCTTCATAAGTTTCACTACTTGGTGAAGTCGAAGCTTGAACTAGTGCAACCTCGACATAGATCGTCTTTGACACGAAGCCGATGACCTTGCTCGCCCGTTTTCCGATGAAGCCGACGAATGAGTCTAGGATTCGTGATGGACAGCGAGAGCACACACACGTGGAGCTAAGGAAGTGGGGAACCGGATCTACAAAGGTTGTAGCTTCTCACTTCTAGTTAAGTAGTTAACTAGTTTTGTGTTTCGCCTAGAATTCTAGTCTAAGATCCGCGTTAGGGTTTCGCGGCACCCATAATTTTTGAAATTGGCATGTTCGATGCCTTGTGAGACCTCTATAGGGTGCCTAGGAACCTTTCACTGGTATCAGAGCCTAGCTAGAGCCTTAGGCGAAGTCCCGACGCAATTTGAAGCCCGAACGAACCCGAAACCCTAAACCTAACATGCTCTCTGTACATTTTCTAAATTCTGGGATTTTTCAATATTAAAAATGCTTAAAAAATTCAGCAGGGAATTCTAAGAATTACGATGCAAATTATTTTCAATGAACAGTGATAAGCGCGGCGGAACCGCGGCCTAAGCCAGCTTAGGTGGCGGTTCCGCGGCGGCTTGATGACGTCATCCCTCCTCCTCTGTACAGTAATTCATAGTTTCTGCAGCTGAGTTTTATGGGTATTTTTAATAATTATTCCAGAGTTTAATTTTCTGGGCTGTTTTAGAGCTTCGGTGTTTCGACCGGATTATCAAATTTCGTCTTTTGTGTATTTCCGGATAATTTTTAGAATATGTTAAAAAGTTCGACCGGATATAAATACCCAACTTTTCCCCTGTCGGGAAATTTCCAAGTGTTGGATTTTTCCGTAGTTTAACGACATTCTAAGTAGTGCAAGTAACGCAATGGACCCTCTAGAAGACAACAAACCTTAACTCGATTATGTGACCGTCTTGAACTGCCCTTTGAACCTTCGGGTTTGGGGCAGTACGGCGTGCCACATGTGAGGCGTTGGCTTGACCCTTCTACGGCTGGACCGTTGGTACTGAGGCACGAACTGAATGTTGTTAGACTTATTTCATGTGTTGAGCTGTATCGGGAAAACTTGGGTGTTCGAATGTTTGATCGGAAAATTTAACATTTTCTGTTTATCTGGAATGTGATACAATAATTGGAATTCACAAACAGTTATGTGATAACTGAATGAATGTTATAAATCTAGCAGTTTAGTTTCACTTGATATTGAAAAGAGTTTTCGATAATGAGACTAAAATGCGGGGTTTATAACTGTTAGGCATGTGATGTCTAAGTATTTCATTTGATTAGGCATGCGATGTCTAAAGAAGTTGCGGATTCCAATTGTTGTAGTTTTACACTTTCTTTTCTGTGACCGTAAGTGTAGTATGTTCATATCGCCGGTTTCGTTGCTATACGTCAACGACAATTGGGGTATGCATACTTACTTACGTTGATGACATGTGATGTTATGTGTTGCTGGATATGTTATATTGGATCGTCGTGTTTGAATAGCGGGGTTTTTTTATGTGAGATGAGTGTTTTTCATTTTCATTCATGTAAAAACTTGTATGTAATATTCTTTTATTTGGGGCACTTCCAGGTAGCGGAAGATGTCACCTTTTGTATATTATTTACTTTTCCGCATTAGGATAGACCCAAGGAGGGGAGCACAAGTAACCGGGTTCTGGGGTCCAGTGGGAGACCAACTCGAGGAGTCGAGTCCGGGTCTCCTAACCCTAGAATTGGCAGGGTTGCTTGCCGCTCTCGTAGGGGTCTAGGGGTGTGGGATTGGCTATTCATCACGACCGTGGAATCCGTGTTTTATACTGGCTCGTATTGAAAACACGGACGTCCTAGTATATCCAATGTTTCATATGTTTCTTCTGCTGCGATATCTGTGATGTGATCATGTGATGTTCTGTAATGGATATAGTATATAGTATATATGATATATTATATAGACGTTACTTATGTTTTATACCCGCGCTAGCCCTGCCCTGCTCTGTCGTTAGTTACCTAACCTAACGGTGCACGAGGGGACATCGAGGCGAATGCGGATGGCATAAGTGTACGTCATATCTATCTGTGATGTTTAGGTATTTAAATGATGGGACTTCATTAATGTGATTAATGAAAGATAAGAAACCTAAGATGTTGTGGAATCGAATTTCAAAATAAAAACAGGTAGCTACAGTTTTTGCTTTGCACAGCGATATATATGATATATCCCGCACCTCATTCGACGAGAAAAGGACCGAGATCCCTTCACCGGGAGTGACTCCTTTAGCAATAACTGGCAGATGCTACACACTCGGTTCGCTTTTGACTGCTTTTGGGTTTTTGCTTTGCACAGCGATATATATGATATATCCCGCACCTCATTCAACGAGGAAAGGACCGAGATCCCTTCACCGGGAGTGACTCCTTTAGCAAAACTAGAAAAGCCTCAAAATCACTCCATTTCAAAACTCCATTTGATTCTACAACGATATCAAGTTCATTACGCAATAGGTTTTCAGAAAAACCTGTCGTAGCCCTCCGTCATTTCAGATAAGTACTATTTAGTATTCGTGCTGCGGTTGTTTGGCATGCGTCAAGGCGTAGTGTACGGTAGCTAACTAGTATTTATCTGCTTATGCATATGATGCAGATTGGATTAGGGTATTCGCACGGCGTTGTTTGGCATGCGTCAAGGGTCGTGCGGGTGGGTTTAATTCAATCAGGAAATGACGGGTTGAACTTGACTAGCGGACTATGGGTTGTTTGGCATGCGTCAAGGTCATAGCACGCTAGGGGCAAAAGATTATCGGGAATTTCAAGTGTTGAAATTTGCAATGAGATTGCATACCTTCTATGAGATAGTTGGATCCCGATACCCACTGCGAGTAAGAGTTACTCCTGGGAGAGTTTTACACATTGCACTTAGCTGATCAAGTAGGTGTCTAGAAAGGTGTCAATGGGGTTACGCCTCTGGGAAAACGAGGTTTACATTAATTAGGTTCGTGCGAAAGCACGGGGGACCTCCCTCAAAGTACCGACACTGGCCTGGCTGAAAGATTGGCGAACCTGTAGTGTGTAATTAATCCCGGCTAGTCTTTCCTTTTAGGGTTTGGAGGAAGATTTGATAAAAAGCAGTGGGAGCCATCCTGATTAGATAAGATAATAACCAATCTGATCTTGCACGAGCATACGCTAAAGTGTTTTCTTCTCTCTCTCTCCAGGTAGCGACCATTTCATACCCTAATGAAGATAATAATATGGATGTATTGACCGAACCCGCATGTTATACTGTGCTGGGGAACGTTGGTTCCGTTCTTTCTTATAAGAGTTATAGGAATGAACAGGAAATAGGGGAATACCAGGATTCCCATGCCACCCGATTGAAGAAAGTACATGTTGATGCATTTTCTTCGGGTGTGTTCGTTACAGAGAACTGTTTCTCCATTTGCTCTACGTCCTGGGTATTAGATACCGGGTCAGGATCCCATATATGTAATCAGTTACATGGGCTTAGGAAAGGTAGAGAACTTGGAGAAGGTGATAAAGACATTAGAGTTGGAAATGGTGCAATTGTTGCAGCTAAGACTGTCGGGGAATATCACCTGGTATTACCAACTGGTAATACATTGGTTCTGAACGAATGCTATTACATGCCGAACCTGATATGCAACATTATATCGGTTTCTTTATTAAGTAAAGAGGGATATAATTTTGTATTACAGGACAATGTTATGAACATTTTCCGTAACCAAAAGTTGGTTGGATCAGGCACGTTGTGCAATGGCATTTATGTTCTAAACCAATCAACAGTTCTGAGCATAACAAACACACACAAGAGGAAGAGTTCTGAACTCAACGAATCCTTCTTGTGGCATTGTAGACTGGGTCACATCAATGCGACACGACTGGCTAAGTTGCATAAGGATGGATATTTAAATCCGTTTGAATTTTCATCTTATGACACTTGCCAGTCATGTCTCAAAGGAAAGATGACCAAAACTCCGTTTACGGGACACGGAGAAAGAGTTACCGAACTCTTGGGACTGATACATAGTGATGTATGCGGTCCCATGTCTACACATGCCAGGGATGGTTCTTCGTACTTCATTACATTCACTGACGATCTCTCTAGATTCGGATATGTGTTCCTGATGAAACACAAATCAGAAGCTTTTGAGAAATTTAGAGAATATAAACAAGAAGTCGGGAACCAAACCGGAAAAAGTATTAAAATCCTACGATCTGATCGAGAAGGAGAATACTTAAGCAATGAATTCCTGGAATTCCTAAAAGAGAATGGGATTCTCTCTCAGCTTACTCCTCCTTATACACCACAGCACAACGGTGTATCTGAACGGAGAAACCGCACCCTATTAGATATGGTGCGCTCAATGATGAGTACAGCTGAGTTACCTATTTCCTTCTGGGGATATGCGCATGAGACAGCCATGGACCTATTGAATAGAGTTCCTACCAAATCAGTGCCTACCACTCCATATGAGATATGGAAAGGGAAGAGACCACATCTTAATTATATTAAGATATGGGGTTGTCCAGCCTATGTCAAAAGACAAAATCCGGACAAACTCGAGGCAAGATCTGTCTTATGTAAGTTTGTAGGATATCCCAAAAATTCACAAGGGTATATCTTCTACCACCCCGAGGAACAAAAGGTGTTTGTTTCTCGACATGCCACTTTCTTAGAAAAAAGTTTTCTTATGAAACAGATAAGTGGCATTGAGGTAGAACTGGAAGAGGTTCCAGCGACACAGACTACAACAGAAGATTTGGTTGAACCAGAGGATTCCGTAGTTCCCGATGAACCCCAGCTACTCCGCCGATCTAGTAGGGTTCCTCGCCAACCTGAGAGATTCTACGGTTTTCTCATGGATGGAGGGAGCGAGGATTGCATCATGGAGGATGATGACCCAACTAGCTTCGAGCAGGCCATCACGAGTAGGGACTCAGTGAAATGGCTAGATGCTATGCGGTCCGAGATGGAATCCATGTACACCAACAAAGTATGGACTTTGGAAGTTGCTCCTGAAGGGGTAAAACCCATTGGGAGCAAGTGGATCTTCAAGAAGAAACTTGGTGTAGATGGGAAAGTGGAGACTTTCAAAGCTAGACTTGTAGCAAAGGGTTTTCGTCAAAGACCAGGTGTGGACTATGACGAGACCTTTTCTCGAGTGGCTATGCTTAAATCCATCCGGATCATGCTTGCCATCGCTGCATATCATGATTACGAAATCTGGCAAATGGATGTTAAGACCGCCTTTCTAAATGGTGATTTAGAAGAGTGCGTGTACATGACTCAGCCAGAGGGCTTCGTAGATAGTGGGAGCAGCGGCAAGGTGTGCAAACTGCTTAAATCCATTTATGGATTAAAGCAAGCATCGTGGAGTTGGAACATCTGCTTTGATGTCGTTATCAAAGAGTTTGATTTCGTCAAAAATCCAGATGAACCTTGTATCTACAAGAAGGTGGCAGAGAGTAAGGTTGTCTTACTCGTATTGTACGTGGACGACATACTCTTGATAGGAAATGATATTCCTATGCTGCAATCGGTCAAGCTCTTCTTATCACAAAGATTCTTAATGAAAGATCTTGGTGATGCCTCCTGCATATTGGGAATTAGGATCTATAGAGATAGATCCAAAAGGATTTTGGGATTGTCCCAATCCAGGTACATTGACACCATACTAAAGAGGTTTAGTATGGAAGAGTCCAAGCGTGGGAACTTACCCACGATCTCTGGAGTCACTCTCTCCAAAGAGATGTCTCCCAAGACTGATTTGGAGAGAGCTCGCATGCAAGGGATACCCTATGCTTCGGCAGTAGGCTCTATCATGTATACGATGCTATGTACCAGACCCGATGTAGCATACTCACTAAGTGTAGTGAGCAGGTATCAAGCTGATCCTGGAGAGAGTCACTGGACAGCTGTGAAGAGCATTCTCAAGTACTTGCGAAGGACTAGAGATATGTTCTTCGTGTATGGTAACGGAGAGCTCCAAGTGGAGTCCTTTACAGATTCGAGCTTCCAGAGTGATAAGGACGACTCTAAGTCGCAGTCGGGCTTTGTCTTTACCCTTTACGGAGGGGCGGTTAGCTGGAAGAGTTCCAAGCAGGAAACCGTGGCAGACTCGACGATGAGGCTGAATACATCGCTGCCAACGATGCTGCCAAAGAGGCTGTCTGGATCAAGAAGTTCATTACTGAACTTGGTGTGGTTCCATCCATTGAGCATCCAATACCTTTGTATTGCGATAACAATGGAGCGGTGGCTTTGGCCAAGGAACCCAGGTCCCATCAGCGATCTAGGCATATTCTGAGGCGGTATCACCTGATCCGGGAGATAGTTGATCGCCGGGAGATCGAGGTCAGGAGGGTTGACACGAAGAACAACACCGCGGATCCACTCACGAAGGCCATTCCCCAGATACAGTTTGAGAGACTCTTCGGGATGCTCGGTATGCGATACTACAGCAGCTGGCCCTAGTGCAAGTGGGAGATTGTTAGTTGTATGTATGCCCTAGAGGCCAGTATTGTACACATGATGTATATTATATTGGATGCTTGGACATATATAGAGATGACTTTCTTGCTCGATATGATAGTATGCTATCTGGTTACTCTTTATCTTAACATGTACACTAGTCTCTTCATACTGTCTTATAGTTACATGTTGGTAAAGCCCTTAGGATATGTACTTGACTACCTGGACTGTGATGCAGATCATACTAGTGGGGACATGGTATTCCATAAGTACATCCTTCAAAGTCCCTAGTCGTGGGTGTATCGAGACGGGGCATCGATATACCAGAGTAGACTAGCGTATACGCTTCTCGACCCATGAGATGGGCGATGGATGATCCCATATCCATTGGTGTTTGACATCAGAGATGGTGTACGGGTGCTCAGTGGAGACTGGGTACACTGGACGGACTCGCCGAGAACTCCCAGATGGTATTATACCTCACGTCAGATGGCAGTTCTCAGGTGACACTTGTACAGGTTAGTCAGTAGACCCGAGATCGTCATAGAGTCTTCTGTGATTCCCACTGTGCTTTGATCTCCACCTTACCACGTCCATGAGGGCATGCAAAACGGTGGTCTTTGGGCACAGTCCCGAGTCACATGGAGGCAATGAGCGATAGGAGGGGTTTCGTCTCTCCCGGTATTGGGGGTTGATGTTGCGCAGTGCTCGATTGGCCGTAGCAGGGAAGTCCCTGGCCAGGGCTGATCAGAGATTTGCTGGTAAGTGTTACCAGTAGTTTCTCGACCCGTTATGAGCCTTACATCGGCACGACTTATCGGGTTATTGGGGTCTGACGTTTACCACCCCTAGACTTGATATGCGACATATCAGACGAAGAGACCGGACTGTATGGTAAGTGTTACTGGTCGGATTCGCAGGAGTGTGAGCGGGCTAGCTCGTCGATCTTCTGATCGCTCAATACCCGGGTGGCCGTTACGTTTAGCAGACCGCTTGCGGCTTGTGGGTGCTTGATATGATCATCATCTGCTACCGGCGTATTGACGAGTCTTTAGAGTCCTACACAGAGGTTTCCTAGCTCAAGCGAAACGAAATAGGAGTGCATATGAGATATGTGCGGGACCGAGAATAATGCGTGTATGTGATACCGTATTTGATTCTCGCGATTAATGTTTCGATTGGTTGTATGAGATATGACCTAGTTATCGAATCATTGATTCGATAAATCGATGCATTGAATACTAGTCGGTTATGTGCGACATGACCGGATCATTGAATCAAGTGTTGATTTAATGATTTAATGTATAATTATATATTTGATATATTACTTTGCATTAACTAGTATTGGTTCACTTTAAACGGATTTTTCTCACTTGATGTGCACATTGTATATGTGATATGTTTTGTGTACACTTGAATGTATCATGTTTGATGATGCATGTTGTTTTGGCTTTGTGTATAGAATGCAACCATGGTTATGCAAGTGGTTAGGGTTTATATTTTATTCACTTATTATTTTATCCATTTATTATTTATTTAAATGGATTTATCAAAACAAAATGGTTTCATCTTATCATGAAGAGTGGTGAAGCTTCATGAAGCTTTTACTAATGATGCCATTTTGTCTCCTTGCTTAACCCTAACCACTCCCACTAACCATGGTCTATTCTCTACACTTGACCATGGTTAGAAGATGATAAGAATTGATTTATTATTCATTTTACATACAACTTATCATAACAATTCTATCATCTTCTTCTTCTTCTTCAAGTGAGAAACCTAGATGCCATTAATGGCCACTTGAGATCTAGTGAGAGAAATCCAAATCTAAAGTGAACCCACCTCCTATTTCTTCATCCTCTACCTCTTGCCAAGTGGTTTTGGGTGTTTTCTTCACAAGTTTCACTACTTGGTGAAGTCGAAGCTTGAACTAGTGCAACCTCGACGTAGATCGTCTTTGACACGAAGCCGACGACCTTGCTCGCCCGTTTTTCGATGAAGCCGACGAATGAGTCTAGGATTCGTGATGGACAGCGAGAGCAGACACACGTGGAGCTAAGGAAGTGGGGAACCGGATCTACAAAGGTTGTAGCTTCTCACTTCTATTTAAGTAGTTAACTAGTTTTGTGTTTCGCCTAGAATTCTAGTCTAAGATCCGCGTTAGGGTTTCGCGGCACCCATAATTTTTGAAATTGGCATGTTCGATGCCTTGTGAGACCTCTATAGGGTGCCTAGGAACCTTTCACCATATATATCACTGTGCAAAGCAAAAAATCTTAAAAGCAATCAAAAGACAAACCGAATGTGTAGCATCTGCCAGTTATTGCTAAAGGAGTCACTCCCGGTGAAGGGATCTCGGTCCTTTCCTCATCGAATAAGGTGCAGGATATATCACATATACCTCTGTGCAAAGCAAGAACTGTAGCTACCTGTTTTATTTTGAAATTCGATTCTACAACATCTTAGGTTTCTTTTTATTTCATTAATCTCATTAATGAAGTCCCATCATTTAAAATACCTAAACATCACAGATAAATACGACGTACACTTATGCCATCTGCATTCGCCTCGATGTCCCCTCGTGCACCGTTAGGTTTGGTAACTAACGGCAGAGCGGGGCAGGGCTAGCGCGGGTGTAAAACATAAGTAACGTCTATATAATATATCATATATACTATATACTGTATCTATCACAGAACATCACATGATCACATCACAGATATCGCAGCAGAAGAAACATATGAAATATTGGATATACTAGGACGTCCGTGTTTTCAATACGAGCCAGTATAAAACATGGATTCCACGGTCGTTATGAATAGCCAAACCCACACCCCTAGACCCCTACGAGAGCGACAAGCAACCCTACCAATTCTGGAGTTAGGAGACCCGGACTCGACTCCTCGAGTTGGACTCCCACTGGACCCCAGAACCCGGTTACTTGTGCTCTCCTTCTTGGGTCTATCCTAGTGCGGAAAAGTAAATAATATACAAACGGTGACAACTTCCGCAACCTGGAAGCGCCCCAATAAAAGAATATTACATACAAGTTTTTACATGAATGAAAATGAAAAACACTCATCTCACATAAAAACCCCCGGCTATTCAAACTCGACGATCCAATATAACATATCCAGCAACACATAACATCACATGTCATCAACGTAAGTAAATATGTCTATCCCAATTGTCGTTGACATATAGCAACGAAACCGGCGATATCACATATTACACTTACGGTCACAGAAAATAAAGTGTAAAACTACAACAGTTGGAATCCGCAACCTCCTCAGACATCGTATGCCTGACCAAATGAATTACATAGACATCGCATGCCTAACAATTATAAACCCCGCATTTTAGTCTCATCATTGAAAACACTTTTCAATATTAAGTCGGGTAATTCAACAAGATTCCCGGCATCCTGATCGAATGCTCGTCGCAAACTTCAGTAGACGGCTGCACCCCCAATACCGTCGACGAAGTGCACCAAGGCGGAACACCGCTACCACGAGCACCCGAACGGATGCTTTCGGCGATGGGGTTCTCCTACAGTCACTTGGTTGGGGCTATGGAGTGAGGCTGTCTATTAAGTTTACCCGGCGAGTATCCGCGTACGCTACGTGATTGCGACGGACTTTTGAACACATCAAAATTCCGTGGCAACCGATCAAGTGAGACTAAACTGCTATGTTTATAACATTCATTCAGTTATCTCATAACTCTTTGTGAATTCCAATTATTGTATCCCATTCCTGATAAATAGAAAATGTTAAACTTTTCGATCGAACAGTCAAACTCCCAAATTTTCCCGAAACAGATCAACACATGAAATAAGTCTAACAACATTCATTTCGTGCCTCAGTACCAACGGTCCAGCCGTAGAAGGGTCAAGCCAACGCCTCACATGTGGCACGCCGTACTGCCCCAAACCCTAAGGTTCAAAGGGCAGTTCAAGACGGTCACATAATCGAGTTAAGGTTTGTTGTCTTCTAGAGGGTCCATCGCGTTACTTGCACTACTTAGAACGTCGTTAAACTACGGAAAAATCCAACACTTGGAAATTTCCCGACAGGGGAAAAATTGGGTATTTATATCCGGACGAACTTTTTAACATATTCTAAAATTTATCCGGAAAGCCACATAGACAAAATTTGATACTCCGATCGAAACACCAAATCCCCAAAACAACCCCTGAAAATTCAACTCTTGAATAAAAATTAAAAATTCCCAGAAAATCCAGCATTATCAATTAGGAGTTACTGTGTAAAATATATTAAATAAAGTGGCCGTACGGCCGCGGAACCGCCGCACGAGCTATGCTCGTGCCGCGGAACCGCGGCAGTTCAATGTATTTAGGAACTCGAATTTCACAGAACCTCTTAAATTCACCTGCTGAATTTTCTGCATATTTTTAATGTTGAAAAATCCTAGATTTTAGAAAAAGG
This sequence comes from Agapanthus africanus, assembly GCA_030015575.1. NCBI lineage: Eukaryota > Viridiplantae > Streptophyta > Magnoliopsida > Asparagales > Amaryllidaceae > Agapanthus > Agapanthus africanus. The sequence continues at coordinate 230,032,542 of CM057344.1, forward strand.
ACAGAGAGCATGTTTGGAATTGGGTTTCGGGTTCGTTCAGACATCAAATTGCGTCTAGACTTCGCCTAAGGCTCTAGCTAGGCTCTGATACCACTGTAGGGTTCCTAGGCACTCTCAAGAGGTCTCACAAGGCATCAACCATGCCAATTTCAAATTTTAACGGTGCCGAGAAACCCTAATACGGATCGTTGGCTAGATGTCTAGGCGAAAAACAAACTAGTTAACACTTAACTACAAGAATACGGAAATACAACCTTTGTAGATCCGGTGCTCCACCTCCATAGCTCCGCAATGAAGTCCTCTCGCTGTCCAAAACAAATTCCGGGCTCTAGCGTCGGCTTCATCGGAGAATAGGCGAGCTAGGTCGTCCTTGTCCATGCCGAAGATGATCTACGTCGAAGCATCGCTAGATCAAGCTCCAACTTCACCAAGTCAAGAAAACTTGTGAAAGAAACACACTCTACTACTTGGCAAGAGGTAGAGGATGAAGAAATAGGAAGTGGGTTCACTTTAGAATTGGATTTCTCACACTTTTCATCAATCCACCATTGATGAAGTGAAGCTTTCTTCAATGAAGAAGATGAAGAAGAAGAAGAAAGTGTTATGATAAGTTAATTAGAATAATTGAAAAAGAATTATCCTTATCATAACATGAACCATGGTTTGATGTAGAGAGTTAACTCAAGTTAGATGAATGGTTAGCGTTTGAAGAAGAAGACAAAAAGGTTACATGAGTCAAAGTTGCATGAAGCTTCATGAAGCTTCATGTAAGAAAGCAACCTTTTTTATTTTCTTTTCCCTTTTTCTTTTAATCCAAATTAAAAGATAAAAGAATAAATGAATAATAAATAAAACCCTAACCATTTACTTAACCAAGGTTTAACTCTTTACACAAAACCTAGTAATCTTGCATCATCAAACATGATACAATCAAGTGCACAAAAGTATATCACATATACAATGTGCACACTCGAGTGAGAATATCCATTTAAAGTGAACCGATACGAGTCAATGCAAAGTAATATATCAAATATATAATTATACATTAAATCATTAAATCAACACTTGATTTAACGATCCGGTCATATCACATATAACCGACTAGTATCAAATGTATCGGCTTATCGAATCAATCCTTGATTCGATAACTAGGTTATATCGCATACAGCCATTCGATACATTCATCGCGAGAATAGAATACGGTATCACATACACGTATTATTCTCGGTCCCGCACATATCTCATATGCGCTCCTATATCGTTTCGCTTGAGCCAGGAAACCTCTGTGTAGGACTCTAAAGACTCGTCAATACGCCGGCAGCAGGTGATGATCATATCAATCACCCACAAGCCGCAAGCGGTCTGCTAAACGTAACGGCCACCCGGGTATTGAGCGATCTGAAGATCGACGAGCAAGCCCGCTCACACTCCAGTGAATCCAACCAGTAACACTACCGTACAGTCCGGTCTGATCGTCTGATATGTCGCATATCTCGCCTAGGGATGGTAAACGTCAGACCCCAATAGCTCGATAAGTCGTGTCGATATGAGGTCTATAACAATTCGAGAAACTACTGGTAACACTTACCAGTAAATCTCAGCAACCCTGGCCAGGGATTTCCTGTTATAGCCAATCGAACACAGCGCAACATCAACCCCCTATACCGGGAGAGACGAATCCCCTCCTATCGCTCATTGCCTCCATGTGACTCGGGACTGTACCCAAAAACCACCGTTTTGCACGCCCTCTTGGACGTGGTAAGATGGAAATCAAAGCACAGTGGGAACCACACAAGACTCTATGACGATCTCGGGTCAACAGACTACTCTGTACCAGTGTCACCAGAGAACTGCCATCTGACGTAAGGTATAATACCATCTGGAAGTTCTCGGCAAGTCCGTCCAGTGTACCCAGTCTCCACTGAGCACCCGTATATCATCTCTGATGTCAAACACCAATGGATATGGGATCATCCATCGCCCATCTGTATGGGTCGAGAAGGTACACTCTAGTCTACTCTGGTATATCGATGCCCCGTCTCGATATACCCACGACTAGGGACTTTGAAGGATGTACTTATGGACTACCATGTCCCCACTAGTATGATCCGCATCATAGTCCAGGTAGTCAAGTACAGATCCTAAGGGCTTTACCAACATGTAACAGGGAGACAATCAGTGTACACGTTAAGGTAAAGATCAACCAGATAGCATACTATCATGTCGAGCAAGAAAGTCCTCCCTAAATATGTCCCAGCATCCACTGCAATATACATCCTATGTATAGTAATGGCCTCTAGGGCATACATATAACTAACACCCAGTGCCTTAGACCAACTGGTTTGGGAGTCACTACTAAGCCTTAGGTGTTGCAAGACGAGAAAAATACTAATACGCCTAATAAGCAAGCACATGAGTAATCGGTCGGTTAGTACCTCAAGAAGTATTAACGGTCGCATGAAAAATGTGTGAGCAATCCCATCTAAATATTCACCGATTAAAAAGTACTGAGGTAGATGGACAAGAGTATGATAGCTTGAATTGAATTCTCCGAGTGTAGGGATGTCTTTTACACACACGTAGGGGTATATGATCGATGTTTGGAAGAAAGGTAGGAATGAAGAATAAAGACGATGTTTTATTGAGGGATGATGTGATTTCTAACATCTTTTCATGACTATTAAGATAGGGCTCATGACAACCGAAAAGCTAGTGTAGTTGGAAACTCTAATTTTCAAAGTCTTTCTTTTATAATTCTTATCTATTTATGTAACTTTCACGGTCTTCCTTTTATTATGGGATTTTATGGGTGCAATCTGTCGAAAACCCTCAGGAGACAACACACCTCCTACTAGGGACACCTAGAGTTTTAAAGGCTTGTTGCATGTGCTCAGTGCAATCGTGTTGCCTACGAAAGTATGCTAGTTAGTTTTTCTTTTTCTTTATTTTCTCCTTCTCTTGAATAAATGATGTTTGCTCGAGACGACCAAAATTAAGTTTGGGGGAATTTGATCAGTCGAAAATATTGCATTTTTAACACATCAATTTCCCTATTCTTTGCAATCATCTAAAGGTGTTTGGTATAAATATAGCACATATTAGAAATTTATCTGCAAAATACCAAATAACATGTGTTATACATTATAACCGGCATTATGAGGAAAATTGTGTGTTTATTACTGCACGCATGATATTGTTTATCTCAACACTGTTTATCAAGATTGTGTGCAGAAAATCCTTCAGGTTAAAGAGCCGGAATCACAAAAGTGCCGATAAAATGCATCAAGTACAAGACTTGAGATCTGGCAGCAACCAAGAAAGAAATGTCAGATTCCAGGTATTAGAAGAAGATCCCAACATTGTCAGAAAAAGACCACAGAAATTTCATGCAGTGAGCCCATTATATGGCCGCGGATCCGCGGCCGAGTTGGCCGATCCGCCGCGGTTCCGCGGCCTGGTTAGCTCCTTGGCGCTCCAAAATCCTCTGGAATATTCCCTTTAACAACCCTAGCTTCCAGAAGACTCTCAATTACCACGTGGTTTCTTCCAGAAGGCTCTGCATAACAAACTCATTCTAGAATATTCCCTCTAACAACCTCATTATAGAATATTCCCTCTAACAAACTCATTCTAGAAGGCTCTCTCTAACAACCTAGCTTTGGAGGGAAGATTCAAATGAGGTGGCTATAAAAAGAGATCTAGATCTAGGGTTTGGGGGTTAGACAATTAGGGGTGAGTTAGTTACACATTTGGAGCCAAAATTCAAATTCAAGTTGAGTGACACAACTTGATACCAAAACCCTAGCCCAAATTCAAATCCAAGCAAAATCAAGAACATTTTGAGAAGCAAATCAAGCAAGCAACCATCGATCCTTTATCCGCGAAGCCAATCTTCATCCGAGCAAGAGATCCACGACGATCCGCGACTCACGGAGATCGAGCGGAGCGAAATTTGACAGATCTAGTTACCTCTTCAAAAGGAGCGATCGAGAGCAGCATCTTGTAACCTTGAATTGAGGGCATGTGTAATTAGTCGTCGATTTAATAAAGGTGATAATTGAAATTCTTGTTTTCTTTACATTCTTGCGTTGTGAAATTTCTTGATCTTTGATTCATTTATTTTCATGATGCTTGAGTAAATCTCCGCTTGTGGAGGATTCGAGAGAATTGATAGATCAAATGATGATCAAAACTTAATACTAGTCTTAATTCTTATGAGATTTGTGAACTTTAGCAAAAAGAATCGTTGATGACCTAATTTGGAGCGAAATGACTTCTCGATTATTTCATTGCAAATTAGGGATCAAATGATTGATGATTTTCTTTGCTAGAGGCTAGATCCGAATGATCATGATTGAAAAGACGGGATAGAAGGAGAAACCCTAGTTTCTTCAATAGATCCCTAATCTTCAATCATCATCATCAATCTAGCTACAAATTATCAATAGATAAGATTAGGAATTATTAGATTCATCATTAGCTATCAACTCAATCGGATCCTACAAGCTACTCTTCATATCTTGATAAATCAAAGTGATTGGGACATTTCTTGATTCTTGATTCTAGATCTATATTCTTTATGTTTCTTGAAATTAAAATTTATAAATCTTGAATCAATTTTCTTGCAATTTCTTTTATCTTTTAAATTTCGACTCATCTAAAACAAGATCGATCAAAACACACGTCTCAATGGACGATCCGTATTCATTAACGCGCTACATCGACACCGTTAATTGATTGCGGTATAAATTTCTTTGGTTGTGAAACATTTTCAAATACACACGAAGAATGACCAATAAAGTGCGAAGTAACCCTATCTTCAGTACCTGAAGATATAGGGATATCCAGCTTTTGTCAAAAAGCAGCATGCGGACAAGCTCAAGGCACGCTCAGTACTATGCAAGTTTGTGGGGTACCCAAAGAACTCCAAAGGGGTATCTTTTCTATTACGCAGAGGAACAAAAGGTTTTTGTTTCTCGTCATGCCCACTTTTTAGAAAATCAAATTTAGAAAAAGAAACTAGTGGGAGCGTAATAGAACTAGAAGAAATTCCAAAACCATAAGCTCTTACTGAAAGCATGATAGAACCAGAAGTTTCAAAAGAACCGGACATCCCCACGCCACTCCATAGGAGTTGTAGGCTGTCTCATCCGCCCGAGAGATACTACGGTTTTCTCATAGACGGGGATAGAGAAGATTGCATCATTGATAATGATGAGCCAACAAACTTACAGCAAGCCATTCGGAGCGGAGACTCAGTAAAATGGCTAGATGCAATGCGGGTCGAGATGGAGTCCATGTACACCAACAAAGTATGGACTTTGGACTTTTCTCCAGAAGGGGTAAAACCCGTAGGCTGCAAATGGATCTTCAGAAAGAAGATTAGTGTAGATGGACAGGTTGAAACCTATAAGGCTAGACTTGTTGCAAAAGGTTTTCGTCAAAGACCTAGTTTGGACTATGATAAAACCTTTTCTCCAGTGCCTATGCTCAAATCCATTCGGATCCTTCTTGCCATTTGCTACCTTCCATGATTGTAAATTTTAGCAGATGGTCGTCTAGACGGCCTTTTCTAAATGGATATTTGGAAGAATGCGTCTATATGGATCAGCCAGAGGGTTTCAATCAGAGAGGGAGCAGCAGGAAAATGTGCAAGTCGCTTAAGTACATTTATGGACTAAAGCAGGCATCGCGGAGTTAGAACATCTGTTTTGATGATACGGTCAAAGAATTTGACTTTATCAAAAATCCAAATGAACCATGCATTTATAGTAAGATTGTAGCGAGAACTGTGGGATTCTTCGTCTAGTGCGTGGATGACATTCTCTTGATAGGACATTCCTATGCTACAATCAGTCAAAGGATTTTTGTCACAAAGGTTCTCCATAAAAGACCTAGGTGATCCCAACTACATTCTGGGGATCCTGATCTATCGTGATAGATCAAAGAGGATAGTGGTGTTCCTACCAAAATTTTGGATCACAACCTGCTCCCTTATATTAAAATAATAATAATAATAATAAAATAAAAAATGATGGGAAAAACTCCACATGCAAAGAATGTAACAAATGCCTCAAAGCCAAGAGTTAAAACATTGTGAAGCAACGCTTCAGATGCAGCGCCAAGTGCGCTGCGCCCTAAATAGCGCACCACGTGCAAAGCACGTGTGCGCTAGCGCTAGGTGCGCTGTGCTCCAAGCAGGGCACCACGTGTCATACACATGTGCGCTAGCGCAATGTGCGCTGCCTTTTAAGCTGCAAAGCACGGGTGCGCCAGCGCTGGAACCTAAAAGCTCCCCAACCGTCAGATCAAAGATCTAATAATAATGATAAATCATTAATTAATCAGAATTAAATTCTGTTAAGGAAAGATTCCTCAAAATCTTTCCAAATGACAAGATTTTACTCTGTAAATCAGAGCACTGTTGGATCAATGATCCAATGGTAAATAAAAATTACCAAAGACAATAAATTCTGTTATGGATAGATTTTCTCAATCTTGTTAAAAACAAGAAAATTGCCTTCTGTAAAACAGAAGCCCTAGGATCAAAGATCCAACGGTGGGGAAATATCCCCAAATCAATCAGAGAAAGATCCCTCTAACTGATTTAACAAATCAATTTTCCCTATATAAAGGCCCCAAGACTTCAAGTCTGATATAGAGAAACCCCCCTACAAACATTGAGAAAACTCAAAAGAAAGAGAGCGAGCTCTTGAAAGAAGATCATTTCTTCAAGGTAAAAAAAAAGAAAGATTCTTGAACAAAGAGATGAAATCATCTCATTAAAACAGAAGAATTATCTTCTTAAAAGATCATAGATCTACAAAAGACCAAGGTCTTTTATAAAAAGAGATCAAAAGATCTCATCATAAAAACAAAAGAAGTATTTACTTCATTCACAGATCATTGATCTACAAAGGCAAAGACCTTTCAAAAATAAGAACTATTGTCCTTGAAACTTGAGGCAAAGCCTCCTCTAAAAGGAAAATAAATTTGTTCACAGATCATAAATTTGATCAAATGCGCTTTGCGCTATTGAAAAGTGCCTTGCACTCATGAATTGCACTTTAGCGCTCCCTGGACCGGCGCTCATTGCCAAAACACGCCACGTGTCAACCACGTACGCAACTTGCGCTTTGCGCTTCTGAAACAGCGCACTGCGCTCATAGGCTGGCGCTCAGCGCCAAGCGCACCACGTGTCACTCATTTGTGCGCCACTAAACTAGCTCAACGTGCTCATAAATTGAAAGCGCAATGCTCTCATAAACCGGCGCTTAGCGCCAAGCGCGACACGTGTCCTTTTCGAGTGCACTATCTTGCAGAAGCGCAATGCGCTCTTTAATTGGCGCAAAGAGCCTGGCGCGCCACGTGGCGTGCTGTCAGAACACACATTGTTCTGATGAATGCTATGCATTCAATACAAGACAAAAAAAAATGTCAAGATCTAATGCCCAGCATTATTAAAAGGGCCAAGCCCAAATAAAGGCTCAATAGCCAGAATAAATAAAATGTTAAACATTTTAACCTGATTGGACTATAAGTCCTCAACTTAGCCTAATATTGGCCATAAGTCCTCAACTTATATTTAATTGAGCCCATCTGCTCATGAATATTTAACAGATCTTAGTCCCATATTGGACTACAGATCTTTCAACCAACTAACACCGGCTCGAGGATACATCACTTTACTCCTCTGATATCTGTCATTGTAATCCTTCAACATCTTCAGAGAGGTGACGGGTTCCGACAACCATACATCTTATAGACTATGACATCTTTAAACTAGACTGTGGGGTCCTTAAACTCACGGACTACGATGTCCTTAACCTGGACTGTGGGGTCCTTAAACTCACGGACTACGATGTCCTTAACCTGGACTGTGGGGTCCTTAAGCCCACGGACTTCGATGTCCTTAACCTGGACTGTGGGGTCCTTAAGCCCATAGACTATGATGTCCTTAACCTTGGACTGTGGGGTCCCTTTAAACCCATGGACTATGATATCCTTAAACCCAACCCTCAAACCCAAATCTAAGAAGATACGGATTTGGACTAATCTACGCCCTACGGGCGACAACATAAATTAGTCTACGTATACAATCCACGGGCAACCACAAACAAAACAAACACCCACGACATGAAGTGACCATCTGGAGAAGGAGAAAGTTGTTACCGCGATGCGGTAGCGTAATTAACTGCAGGGGCTTGCGCCTGCAGGGAAGAGCGTCCCCACAATAAAAAAAACCCTTCAAACGAGGGGGAATCTGACGAAGTCTGCTACATCGGACGCATCCGTTTAAAGCTTCGATACATGGTGCCATAAATCAACTTGGCATCTTTGGAGAGGTGGACGGATAGCACCAATTAGCATCTGCCTCGAAATTCAGGCAAGACGTTCGCCGTGTCTTCACGCGTCTTTCGGCGGGGAACAGATTTTGGCACACCCGGTGGGACTTATTTCTCTTTCCACTCCACACTTCGTGTGTCGTGTTCACGAACGAATCGCGGTTTGCTATGGTTGCATGTGGATTTGAGGTATTAAGATTTGGTGTCTTACTCCGTGCAGAAAACAGAAGATCAATGGATTCAAACTGCACTAACTGCAACTGTAACTCTCGCTCCGTCCCGTCCGGAGGAGTGACTTACGGGCCCCAAGCGGCCTCCATCTTCGCTATGCCGGTGGAACAGGTGACTCAGGCCACCATTGGGCTATTCTTCGGGACTATGCTCCCACCCATGAGCTTCAATGCCCCAATGTCGTCACAAGAAGCTCCAAAGAAGTCGGTCTTTGATCGGCTTACAACTACCGTGGCCCCTCTCAACGGGTCGCCCAAGTCCAATGCCTCAGTTTTCAGCATACTGGGCCAAAGCTCAAGTGGGCCCATGAAGAAGCCCGTGATACCTGAAGCGGCCATCCCGAAGCGGATAGCCATTCCTGCTCCTAAAGTCGTCAAGGCAGCTTCCCCTGCTAAAGGGTCGGTCTACACAAGACTTTCCGTTTCAGCTCCTACTCCATGCGAAGTCATGAAGGCTGCTTCCCCTGTTCGAAAGTCGGCCTTCGCAAGACTGACTATGCCCTCTCAACGGACGTCAGTCTTCGACCGGCTAGCGCCAATAACAGCCTCTCCTCAAAACAGGGGGCATGACAAAGCCATCCCCATAGCCGAACCAACACCATCTGCGCGACATGCTCGCCGTCGTCACTGGCGCCGAGTACAGAAGGCTGGGGGCAGCTCTCCATTTGGATTTACTCCACCAGCTCCAACGGTGGAGATCGATACTGCTGTTCCAACTGGGAACAGCTTCAGGCTGCTTAATAAGGTGCGCAGGAACTCTCCTACTACAGTGCTAAAGACATCTCCCCCACCCATGGAAAATGCTACAGAGAAGAAGCCGGAGCAGCCTCCTCAGCGGCTTTTTTCCAAAATTTACAAAGTCTGGCGACAGGTCCAGGAATCGGTGATTAACCAGGACTACTCTCAGAAGCTTAAAGCTCGACAAGGAGAAAATCATCCTGTCAAGCCACCAAAGGGGACAGCCGTCTGGGTGCCCACTGCAACAGCTCCCTCCACTTCAACTGCTCACAAGAAAAAGAGGCAAGAGAAAGCCCCCGTGAATGCGGCAAGCCACAAGGATGTCGAATCTAAATGCCCCAGGTCTAGGGGCATGATGGTGCATACTGTTTATATGGCTTCCGGAAAAGAGGAAAGCCGTGCTTCTACGGGTCATCGACCGCTTACCCGATCGATAACTAGGGCTCAGAAGCAGCAACAACAAAAGCTCCAAGAAATGCTGACTGCAATGGCTGCACTCACTGGGCCGAAAGAAAATCCAGAGACTTCGGAGAGGAAAGAAAAAGTGGCGCGCGAATCTGTTCCCTGCCGAAAGACACCGAGTTCCTCCGAAGTAACTGACACCGAGTTCCTCCGAAGTAACTGACACCGAGTTCCTCCGAAGAATACTCGAGAGGAAAGAAAAAGAGGCTGCGGAACAGGCAGCCAATATAAAACGAATGGTTCTCTTATTCCAAGACATGGCTGGGATGATGTTACAGCCGGAACCTCCAGCTGAAGACCCTCCTATCATCATTGAAGACGACAGAGGGGAAACATCGAAACCCCCCCCCCCGCGGTTCTTTCAGCAGCCAAAGAGGAGACCATCTCCAAAGCTGCCCTGGATTATTACATCGCTCAGCAAATACAAGCTCACCAGGAGAATGAAGCGGCCGGCCAAATTGTCAAGACTGGACGACCCTCTCCGGGCTGGTATGATCAAATAAGTTACCCGCCGGGATATACGATCCCCAAATTCCATGTGTACAAGGGGACAGGCATGTAGGGTTCCTAGGCACACCCATGAGGTTCTACAACTGATTAACCATGCCAAATTCAAATTTTTCCATGTGCCAAAGAACCCTATACTAGATCGTCAACTAGAGGTAAGGCGAAAGTAAATGCAAGCAAACAATTTTGCTACTAAGTGAAAGTGACTACAACCTTTGTAGATCCGGTCCTCCACCTCTCTAGCTCCGTGTTGACGTCCCTCCGCTGCGATCATCGGAATCCCGGACTCTAGCGTCGGTTTCATCGGAGAAATAGGCGAGCTAGGTCGTTGACTTCGATGCCGAAGATGATCTACGTCGAGGCAACTCAAACTCAAGCTCCATCTTCACTAGGTCATGAAACTTGTGAAGATAACACACTCTACTACATGGCAAGTGGTAGAGGATGAAGAAATAGGAAGTGGGTTGACTTTAGATTTGGATTTCTCACTCTAAATCTCATGGCACCATTAGAGGTAGCAAGCTTTCTTGAAGCTTGATGAAGATGAAGAAGAAGAAAAGAAAAAAATAAAAAGATAATCAAATAAGAATGAAACTTATCCTTTTAATTATGGTACCATGGTTAAGTTAAGCCCTCATGCTTAACTTGTGTAGAGAATTAACGAAAGACTTGGGTTAAGGGTTGGGTTAAAGAATTATCAAAAGAAATGACAAAAGAGTGGACTTTGTCAAGGTTTCTCCAAGCTTCTTCAAGCTTGACAACTTTGACCAAGTTCATTTCTTTTGTTAATTATCTTGATAAAACAATACCCTAATCTTAAACTTAATCTTGATATAATTCTCATACACACAACTTGTATGTATCATCAAACATGATACAAACATATGTACACAAATATATATCATATATACACTTATGCACAAACTAGTGAGAAAACAAATCTTAAGTGAACCAATACTAGTTAATGTAAAGTAATATATCAAATATATAATTATACATTAAATCATTAAATCAACACTTGATTTAATGATCCGGTCATACTGCATATAACCGACTAATTCAAGTGTATCAATGTATCGAATCAACATTTGATTCGGTAACCCGGCTATATCTTATATAACCGTCCGATGATACAAATCGCGAGAATAGAATTCAGTATCACATACTGGTATCATTCTCGGTCCCGCACATATCTCATATGTGCTCCTATTTCGTTTCGCTTGAGCCAGGAAACCTCTGTGTAGGACTCTAAAGACTCATCAATACGCCGGCAGTAGGTGATGATCATATCAAACACCCACAAGCCGCAAGCGGTCTGCTAAACATAACAGCCACCCGGGTATTAAGCGATCAGAAGATCAACGAGCAAGCCTGCTCACACTCCTGTGAATCTAACCAGCAACACTTACCGTACAGTCTGGTCTGTTCGTCTGATATGTCGCATATCTTGCCTAGGGGTGGTAAACGTCAGACCCCAGTAGCTTGATAAGTCGTGCCGACGTAAGGTCCATAACAAGTGTGAAACAACTGATAATTCTTACCAGTATATCACAGCAACCCTGGCCAGGGATTTCCAGTTATGGCCAGTCGAGCATAGCGCAACATCAACCCCTAATACCGGGAGAGACGAATCCCCTCCTATCGCTCATTGCCTCCATGTGAATCGGGACTGTACCCAAAAACCACCTGTTTGCACGACTCAGTAGAGCCGTGGTAGGGTGGAAATCAAAGCACAGTGGGAGACACACAAGACTCTATGACAATCTCGGGTCAACAGACTAAGCTGTACCAGTGTCACCAGAGAACTGCCATTTGACGTAGGGTATAATACCATCTGGGAGTTCTCGGCGAGTCCGTTCAGTGTACCCAGTCTCCACTGAGCACCCGCATACCATCTCTGATGTCAAACACCCATGGATATGGGATCATCCATCGCCCATCACATGGGTCGAGAAGATATACGCTAGGCAACACTGGAATATCGATGCCCCGTCTCGATATTCCCACGACTAGGAACATTGAAGGATATACTCATGGACTACCCAGGCCCCACTAGTATGATCTACATCATATTCCTGGAAGTCGAGTACACATCCTAAGGGCTTTATCAACAAGTAACAGAGAGACAGAAAGTATACATGTTAAGATAAAGAGCAACCAGATAGCGTACTATCATGTCGAGCAAGAAAGTCCTACCTATATATGTTCCAGCATCCACTACAATATACATCCAATGTACAGTAATGGCCTCTAGGGCATACATATAACTAACAATCTCCCACTTGCACTAGGGCCATCTGTAGCAGTGGTTGGAGTATCTAATACTCAACCATCCCATATAAGTCTCTCTCTAGGAAAAAGCCTTTGTGAGTGATCCGCCGTGTTGTCCTCTAAGTCTACTCTCCTAGCCTCGATCACCCTGGAGATCAACTATCTCCATGATCAGGTGATGCTGCCTCAGAATATGTCTGGGTCACTGATGGGACCAGGGTTCCTGGGCCAAAGCCACACTTCCATTGTCACACAATGGTAGGAACCTAGTTCATCTCATGAACCAATATACACCCAAACTGCCTCTTTGGTAGTATCTTTAATAGCGATGTTACCAGCCTTTATCATCTAGTTTGCCACGGTATCTAGCTTGGAACTCTTCCAACATACCGTCCCTCCACTGAGGGTAAAGACAATGCCTGCGACTGACATTCAGTCGTCCTTATCACCCTGGAACCTTTCCAGTGATTCTCTCCAGGATCAATAGATACCATCTCACTAAACCTAGTGAGAACCCTAACATCCCTTTAGATCTATCTCATAGATCCAAAGCCCAGGATTTAGGAGGTATCACTTTGATCCAATATGGAGAATCCATGTAATAAGAGGAGATTGACCGAGCGTAGCATAGGAAACTCTTTTCCTATCAAGAGTATGTTATCCACGTACTCTACGAGGATCATCACCATACTCCATACTACCTTTTGTTACATACAAGGTTCATCTACCATTTTGATGAAGTCAAACTCTTTGACTACCACATCAAAACAAATGTTCCAACTCCGCGATGCCTGCTTTATCCTGTAAAGCAACTTGCACACGTTTCCGTTGCTCCCACTATTTACGAAGCCCTCTGGCTGTGTACTTATAGACATTCTCTTCTAAATCATTATTTAGAAAAGCAGTCATGGCACCCAACCACCAGATATCGTAGTCATGGTATGTAGCAATGTTAAGTAGGATCCGGATGGACTTAAGCATAGCCACTGGAAAAGGTTTCATCATTATCCATGCCTGGTCGATGACGAAAACCTTTAACAAGTCTAGCTTTAAAAGTCTCAACTTTTCCATCTACACCAAGTAATCTTCTCAAGATATACTTGCTCCTGATGGGGATTTAACCCTTTAGATATAGCAACCAAAGTCCATACTTTGTTGGTGTACATGGATTCCATCTTAGATCGCTAAGCATCCAGCCATTCTTACAGAGTCCCTACTCTCGATGGCCTGCTCGAAACTAGTTGGGTCATCATCTCATGATGCATTCCTCGCTCCCACTATCATCGAGAAACCGAAGTATCTCTCTGGCAGATGAGGAACCCTACCAGATCGGCGGAGAGGCTGAGGTTCGTCGGGGACTATTGAATCCTCTGGTTCTGTCAAATCATCAGCTGCAGTTTGTATAGCTGGAACCTTTCCAGTTCTACAGATCTGACCTTGCCTCGATCTTGTCCGGATTTTGCTTTCGACATAGGCCGGACAATCCCAAATCTTAACTTACTTAAGAGATAGGCTCTTCCCATACCATATCTTATATGGAGTGGTAGGCACTGATTTGATTCGAACCTAATTCAACAGGTATGCAGCTTCTCAAGTGCACAACCCCTTAAAAGAAACAGGTAACTCAGTAATACTCATCATAGAGCACACCATATCTAATATGGTGCGATTGCTCCGCCCCGATACACCGTTGTGCTGTAGTATATTCAGAGGAGTAATACGGAGAGAGAATCTCATTCCCTTTTAGAATAGTCCAGGAATTCTATGCACAAGTATTCTCCTCCCTGATCTTATCATAGGACATAATACTTATACTCGGTTTTTGGTTCTCTATTTCTAACTTATATTCTGTGAATATCTCAAAAGGTTCTGACTTGTGTTTCAACAGGAACATATGTCTGAATCTTGAGAGATTATCAGATAATGTAATGAAATACAAAGAACCGGTCTTGGCATGTGTAGACAGGGGATCTACATACATCAACATGTATCATCCCAAGAGTTCACAAACTCTTTCTCTGTTTCCAATAAACAGAGCTATGGTCATCTTATCTCTGTGACATGACTGGCAAGTTTCACCAGATGTAAATTCAAACAGATTTAAATATGCATCTATATGTAACTTCAGCTAGTCGGGTCGCATTGATATGACCTAGTCTACAATACCTCAAGAAGGATTCGTTCATTTCCGAACTCTTCCTCTTGTGTGTGTTCTGTATACTAGGAACTGTAGTTTGATTTAGAACGTCAATGCTTTTAGATAACGTGCCTGAACCGATCAACTTTTGAAATAGGAAATGTTCAAAACATTATCCATCAATACAAAATTTTATCATTTCTTTACTAATAAAGAGACTGATATGATTTTGTATATCAGGTTCGGTATCTAATAGCATTTGTTCAGAATCAATGTATTGATAATACAGGGTGATAGTGACCAACAGACTTGGCTGCAACACTTGCACCGTTTTTTGTCTCATGAAACTTATCACCCGTTCTCAGTTCTCTGCCTTTCTGTAGCCCATGTAACGGATTACATTTGCGGGATCCTGATTCGGTATCAAATACCCAGGACGCAGAGGATACTGAGAAACAGTTCTTTATAATGAACACACCCGAAGGAGATGCATCATATGCACTTTCTTCGTTTGGGCGGCATAGGAATTCTGGTATTCCCCTATTTCCTGCTCAGTCTTATAACAATTATAAGTTGGAGCGGGACCAACGTTCCCCAGCTCAGTATAACAAGCGGGCTCGGTCAATACATCCATATTATTATCTTGATTAAGGCGTGATATGGTCGCTACCTGGAGAGAGAGAGAGAAGAAAACACTCTGCGTGCGCTCTTGCAAGATTAGATTGGTTATTTATTTTATCTAATCAGGATGGCTCCTACTGTTTTTATCAAATCTTCCTTCAAACCCTAAAAGGAAAGACTAGCCGGGATTAATTACACTCTATAAGTTCGCCAATCTTTCAGCCAGGCCAGTGTCGGTACTTTGAGGGAGGTTCCCCGTGCTTTCGCACGGACCTAATTAAAGTAAACCTCGTTTTCCCAGAGGCGTAACCCCGTTGACACCTTTCTAGACACCTACTTGATCGGCTAATTGCAAAGTGCAAAACTCTCCCAGGAGTAACAATTACTCGCAGTGGGTATCGGGATCCAACTATCATATAGAAGGTATGCAATCTCATTGCAAATTTCAACACTTGAAACTCCCGATAATAGTTTTTACCCCTAGCACTTATGACCTTAACTATGGTCAACAAATCATAAGCACTAGTCAAGTTCTACCCGTCATTTCGTGATTAATTAGACCCACCCACATGACCCTTAACTAAGGTCAACAAAGTCACGCGACTGTCCTAACTAATCGCATCATATGCGGTGTAGGAAGACATCACTTAGCTACCGTACACTGTGCCTTAACTAAGGTCAACAAACACAGCACGAATACTAAGTACTCTACTTCCTAAAATGACAGAGGGTTGCGGATGGTTTTTGAGAAAACCTTTAACGCTTTGAACTTGATCTCGTTGCGGAATCAAATGGTTTTAAATGGAGTGTCTTTGAGGCTTTTCTAAGTTTGCTAAAGGGGTCACTCCCGGTGAAGGGATCGTCGGCTCTTTCCTCATCGAATAAGGTGCAGGATATATCATATATACCGCTGTGCAAAGCAAAAACTATAGAAGCAATCAAATGACAAACCAAGGGTTGTATCATCTGCCAGTTATTACTAAAGGGATCACTCCCGGTGAAGGGATCGTCGGCCCTTTCCTTATCGAATAAGGTGTAGGATGTTCTACAAGGAACACCGCGATGCAAAGAAAGAACTGTAGCTACCTGTTTTTATTTTTGAAATTCGATTCCACAACATCTTTTAAGTTTATTTTCTTTCATTAATCACATTAATGAATGTCCCATCATTTAATTCTACCTAAACATCACAGATAAATATAACGTACACTTATGCCATCTGCATTCGCCGCGATGTCCCGTCTGCACCGTTAGGTTGGGTAACTAACGCCAGAGCGAGGCAGGGCTAGCGCGGGTGTAAAACATAAGCAACGTCTATATAATATATCATATATATTATATACAGTATCTATCTGAACATATCACATGATCACATCACAGATAACGCAGCAGAAAATATCATATGAAATATTGGATATACTAGGACGTCCGTGTTTTTAATACGAGCCGGTATAAAACACGGAATCCACGGTCGTGATGAATAGCCAATCCCACACCCCTAGACCCCTACGAGAGCGGCAAGCAACCCTACCAATTCTAGGGTTAGGAGACCCGGACTCGACTCCTCGAGATGGTCTCCCACTGGACCCTAGAACCCGGTTACCTGTGCTCCCCTCCTAGGGTCCATCCTAATGCGGAAAAGTAAATAATATACAAATGGTGACATCATCCGCAACCTGGAAGTGCCCCAATAAAAGAATATTACATACAAGTTTTTTACATGAATGAAAATGAAAAAACACTCATCTCACATAAAAAAAAACCGGCTATTCAAACACGACGATCCAATATGACATGTCCAGAAACACATAACATCACATGTCATCAACGTAAGTAAATATGCCCATCCCAATTGTCGTTGATATATAGCAACAAAACCGGCGACATCACATATTACACTTACGGTCACAGAAAAGAAAGTGTAAAACTACAACAGTTGGAATCCGCAAATTCTTTAGACATCGGATGCCTAAACAAATGAATTCCTTAGACATCGCATGCCTAACAATTATAAACCCCGCATTTTAGTCTCATTATCGAAAACACTTTTCAATATCAAGTCAGGCAATTCAACAAGATTCCCGACATTTTGATCGAATGCTCGTCGCAAACTTTAATAGGCGGCCGCACCCCCGATGCCGTCAACGAAGTGCACTAAGGCGGAACACCGCTGCCGCGAGCACCCGAACGGATGATTTCGGCGACGGGGTTCTCCTACAATCACTTGGTCGGGGCTATGGGGTGTGGCTGTCTATTAAGTTTACCCGACGAGTATCCGCGTAGGCTACGTGATTGCGACGGACTTTTGATCACATCAAAATTCCGTGGCAACCGATCAAATGAGGCTAAACTGCTATGTTTATAACATTCATTCAGTTATCTCATAACTACATGTGGATTCCAAATATTGTATCACATTCCAGATAAATAGAAAATGTTAAACTTTTCGATCGAACAATCAAACACCCAAGTTTTCCCGGAACAGCTCAACACATGAAATAAGTTTAAAAAACATTCACTTCATGCCACAGTACCAACGGTCCAGCCGTAGAAGGGTCAAGCCAACGCCTCACATGTGGCACGCCGTACTGCCCCAAACCCTAAGGTTCAAAAGGCTGTTCAAAACGGTCACATAATCGAGTTAAGGTTTGTTGTCTTCTAGAGGGTCTATCGCGTTACTTGCACTACTTAGAACGTTCTTAAACCACGGAAAAATCCAACACTTGGAAATTTCTCGGCAGGGGAAAAAGTGGGTATTTATATCCGGTCGAACTTTTTAACATGTTCTAAAATTATCCGGAAAAACACATAGACAAAATTAGACAATCCGATCGAATCTACGAACTCCCAATACAACCCAGAAAACTCAACTCTTGAGTAAGATTTAAAAATTCCCAGAAAACACAGCAGTTCCAGAAATAAATTACTGTGCAAACCACGTGGCCTAACTCACCAATATGGCCCCGGAACCGCCGCATAAGCCAGGGTAGGGCCGCGGTTCCGCGGCTCTTTGGTTGAGTTGGGGTCACGTGCTGCACAGTAACTCCTACAATTCCCTGCTGAATTTTTTGGATATTTTTAATTGACAAAATTCTACAGTTTTGAAAAATGTACAGAGAAGGGTTATTTTTAGGGTTTCGGGGTTAGATCGGGTTTCTAACTTCATCTACTCATCGCCTAAGGCTCTAGCTAGGCTCTGACACAACTGTAGGGTTCTTAGGCACACCCATGAGGTTCTACAACCGATCAACCATGCCAAATTCAAATTTTTCCATGTGCCAAAGAACCCTATACTAGATCGTCAACTAGAGGTAAGGCGAAAGTAAATGCAAGCAAACAATTTTGCTACTAAGTGAAAGTGACTACAACCTTTGTAAATCCGGTCCTCCACCTCTCTAGCTCCGTGTTGACGTCCCTCCGCTGCGATCATCGGAATCCCGGACTCAAGCGTCGGTTTCATCGGAGAAATGGGCGGGCTAGGTCGTTGACTTCGATGCCGAAGATGATCTACATCGAGGCAACTCAAACTCAAGCTCCATCTTCCCTAGGTCATGAAACTTATGAAGATAACACACTCTACTACATGGCAAGTGGTAGAGGATGAAGAAATAAGAAGTGGGTTGACTTTAGATTTGGATTTCTCACTCTAAATCTCAAGGCACCATTAGAGGT
Organism: Agapanthus africanus; assembly: GCA_030015575.1. Classification (NCBI taxonomy): domain Eukaryota; kingdom Viridiplantae; phylum Streptophyta; class Magnoliopsida; order Asparagales; family Amaryllidaceae; genus Agapanthus; species Agapanthus africanus. The sequence continues at coordinate 230,051,525 of CM057344.1, forward strand.
AGCAAGCTTTCTTGAAGCTTAATGAAGATGAAGAAGAAGAAAAGAAAAAAATAAAAAGATAATCAAATAAGAATGAAACGTATCCTTTTAATTATGGTACCATGGTTAAGTTAAGCCCTCATGCTTAACTTGTGTAGAGAATTAACCAAAGACTTGGGTTAAGGGTTGGGTTAAAGAATTATCAAAAGAAATGACAAAAGAGTTGACTTTGTCAAGGTTTCTCCAAGCTTCTTCAAGCTTGACAACTTTGACCAAGTTCATTTCTTTTGTTAATTCTCTTGATAAAACAATACCCTAATCATAAACTTAATCTTGATATAATTCTCATACACACAACTTGTATGCATCATCAAACATGATACAAACATATGTACACAAATATATATCATATATACACTTATGCACAAACTAATGAGAAAACAAATCTTAAGTGAACCAATACTAGTTAATGTAAAGTAATATATCAAATATATAATTATACATTAAATCATTAAATCAACACTTGATTTAATGATCCGGTCATACTGCATATAACCGACTAATATCAAGTGTATCAATGTATCGAATCAACATTTGATTCGGTAACCCGGCTATATCTTATATAACCGTCCGATGATACAAATCGCGAGAATAGAATTCAGTATCACATACTGGTATCATTCTCGGTCCCGCACATATCTCATATGCGCTCCTATTTCGTTTCGCTTGAGCCAGGAAACCTCTGTGTAGGATTCTAAAGACTCGTCAATACGCCGGCAGTAGGTGATGATCATATCAAACACCTACAAGCCGCAAGCGGTCTGCTAAATGTAACGGCAACCCGGGTATTGAGCGATCAGAAGATCAACGAGCAAGCCTGCTCACACTCCTGTGAATCCAACCAGCAACACTTACCGTACAGTCCGGTCTGTTCGTCTGATATGTCGCATATCTCGCCTAGGGGTGGTAAACGTCAGACCCCAGTAGCTTGATAAGTCATGCCGACGTAAGGTCCATAACAAGTGTGAAACTACCGATAACTCTTACCAGTATATCACAACAACCCTGGCCAGGGATTTCCAGTTATGGCCAGTCGAGCATAGCGCAACATCAACCCCCAATACCGGGAGAGACGAATCCCCTCCTATCACTCATTGCCTCCATGTGAATCGGGACTGTACCCAAAAACCACCTGTTTGCACGATTCAGTAGAGCCGTGGTAGGGTGGAAATCAAAGCACAGTGGGAGACACACAAGACTCTATGACGATCTCGGGTCAACAGACTAAGCTGTACCAGTGTCACCAGAGAACTGCCATCTGACGTAAGGTATAATACCATCTGGGAGTTCTCGGCGAGTCCGTTCAGTGTACCCAGTCTCCACTGAGCACCCGCATACCATCTCTGATGTCAAACACCAATGGATATGGGATCATCCATCGCCCATCACATAGGTCGAGAAGATATACGCTTGTCTACACTGGAATATCGATACCCCGTCTCGATATTCCCACGACTAGGAACATTGAAGGATGTACACATGGACTACCCAGGCCCCACTAGTATGATCTACATCATATTCCTGGAAGTCGAGTACACATCCTAAGGGCTTTATCAACATGTAACAGAGAGACAGAAATTATACATGTTAAGATAAAGAGCAACCAGATAGCGTACTATCATGTCGAGCAAGAAAGTCCTACCTATATATGTCCCAGCATCCACTACAATATACATCCAATGTACAGTAATGGCCTCTAGGGCATACATATAACTAACAAGGCAATCCCCATCAACATGTCGCTCAGTTCAGGGCTCTTTGTGGCAACACCAGGGGCGATGATAAATTGCTGCTTCGCTAATTCGTCGGCAGCTTGTCGGAAACGGCATTCGAGTGGTACTCCGAACTTCCCAAAGACTCCGTCAAAACTTTTGCTGAAATGGAGCTGTTATTTACGCAAAGATTCGTGAGCACTAGCGAGCGTACCCCAATAACCGCACTAATTAACGCCTGGGTGAAGTCTGGAGAAACATGGGTTCAATACGCAATACGATGGCGGAATCTGTGGTCGAAATGCGAACAGCGCATCGAAGAAGCGCCAGCGGTGGGCATGTTCGTGGGCACTCTTGATCCGCAGGCGACCATCTCCCAGTTCATAATGTTTTTCAAGCCGATCACATTTCAGGCCTTGATTGACAAGCTGGCCCAAATGGACCAGATGGGTCATAGACCGTCTCCTCCAAAGCCAGACTCTCGAAATGAAAAAGGAAAAGAAAAAGCAACTTTCGTCGCCAATACTCAACAACAGCCAAGCAACTTAAAGCCGGTTTTTCGCCAAAACAATGTGCGTCCACGCCCATCCCTCGAGGAGAGACTAGGACGTCCTTACTCGTTTCTCTAAGATAAAACGAGGAGACTGTTCGAGCTGGCAGTGCGCAGCAGACTCATCAATCTGCCAGATCCAAAACGTCTGTTGCAGCCAGACGATGTCAACAATCCTAATTACTGCCCTTACCACCAAGCAGTAAGCCATCCAATCGAAGCTTGCTTCGTCTTCAAAGGCTGGATTGAAGACCAATACCAACTAGGCAAGTTCGCATTATCCGAAAATTGGAAGGTGGGCCCGCCACAACCTCATGCCCCTAAAAAAGTGGACGTGCCGGGGGCATCGTGCTCATTCATAAGGGAAGCCCCATGGGAAGTTGTTCTTTCGGCAAAGACGAAAAGAATGCCGAAGGATCTCCAAACGTGCCCGGCAATCAGGTGGAAAAATCCACTGAAACCCGAGAATGTCGAGAGAATGCCGAAACCGTGCCCAACTATAAAAATTGGTGGTGATAGTCAAAGCGCTCGCACCCGGCCGTCAAAGTCTTCGAAGAAGAAGAAGAAGACCTAAAAGCCCGTGAAGCTTGATAACTAGCGCACAGACCTGCAAAAAAGGATTGACGCTCTGGAAGAATATAACCAGAAGGCGCGGACCCCGGTCACACTCTAAGAATTTCTCAACAATATCCTTGAGAACGGAGATAACGACAATAACGACAGGGATGACTCGTCAAAAGAATATGAGGACTATGTGGCATGTTGCCACATGATCTCTTATTCGATATTAACTAATGAAGAAACGCACTCGATGATAGAAGACAGCATAAAAGAGCCGGGGGCAGGATCGAAGCCAAAACCCTCGGAACCGTCTGACGAGATGATCGACTTGCTACTGAACGAAGCCCGTCGGAAAAGCAAATCCAATCGAAAGCGTGAACTGGCTATATTTGAAAAAGCCAAACGCAGACGATTGGAGGAAAAGGTCGAGACACCCCAACTGGAGCAAAGCATCCCTATCGCCAGCAAAAGCAAGCTTAAAGTAAGAAAACGATTCGCTAGGGCCCTGGCAATAGGAATGAAGTTGCCCTCTTTCAAAGGAAATTCCCCTGGCAATATGTGTCTTGATGAAGCGGACATACATCCTAACTTCTGCATATACCATCAGAGAAGTGCAAGGCTCGTCGGGAACAGAAAAGCATGACAGATGAGCACGAAAGAGCTGCTGGCAACTGTCACATAGCCGACACCAAGGGATCGCAAGTTATCACCTTTGGAAGCAACTCTGACAAAGAAATCGCCCTCAGCCCTCTCTTCAAGGAATCCACCTCCGACACAAAACATGCAAAGATTTGTGGCAAAATCTAGCTGCGTAATCGTACGATGACCGAAACGTCGTTAAACTACTACCAACCCGCAGCATCCTCAGGCTGACGTGGTAAAAAAAAGGGTATGTCCACAAGCAAAATGGGCACGGATGAAAACCCGAAAGGGCTCCGTGAGTAAAAACAGCAGGGCTAGCGGCGAGTTTTGTGAAAACCCGAAAGGGCGAAATCTCATTAAAAGACACTTGCAAGGTCCTCTCGACCTTGTGAGGAGAAACCACTTGTGTGAGATCCTTACGACTCACAAGATAGCAACACACTTAGGGGTCCCCACGACTCGTAAGGAGAAATTACACTTGCGAAATCCTCACAACTCGTAAGGAGAACCCTCTTATGGGACCCTCACGGCTCATAAGATTCAAAAGTCTTAAGCTACAGTGATCTAAACCTGTTCTTAAGCGGCCACCACAACCTCCAATTTTGCCCTACAAGGGGCCCAATATTGACCCTTGTATACAATCCACGGGCGCGAATAAACATTTCCCTAACAAAGTTCCATCCGTGACTAGGGATATGTCTACACGGTAAACACACCTCGTAAGTCCACTCGACTTATAGGAAGAAAACACTATTGTAAGGTCCTTACGACTTATAAGAGAATACACGCTTAGGAATCCTCACGGTTCCTAAGGAGAGAACGCACCTACGTGATCCTCACGACTCGTAGGGAAAAATACCTTCATGAGACCATTACGGCTCATGAAGTCAAAAGCCTTAGTCGACAGGATCCTAACCCTGTTCGCTAAGCCACCTTTGTTCGACATCGACGGGGGCAAATGATGATTCGCTCCTGGCAATATCCCAGTTGTAGCTGTGCTGATGCCGAAATCGGTGTCTAATTCCAAGCTTGCAGCAAGAAACTAGCAAGCCACACATGCATACGAAATAGCCGAAATGATGGGGCAACTTGCAACAAGATCAGCAAGTAAAAATATATGCATGCAAAATAGCCAAAATGATTGGGCAACTCGCAATAAAAAGCAGCGAGTAAAAATAAAATAAATAGCCGAAATGATTGGGCGCCGTGAAAAATAGCCGAAATGATTGGGCAATCGCGACCTCCACGATATAAAAGCTAAAATGATAGAGCATCGTGGAAAGAAATAAAAATAAATAAATAAAATTTATGCCCTACATGTGATATCACATCAATCCCTGTATACAATCCAGGGGCGCAAACAAAGAAGGAATCACACCTTCCTTCCCCAGGCTTCATCAGAAAACAGAAGCCAAACCTCGACGGTTCAGGGACAGCCTAGAGATCGTTAACAACGGCGTTCCTTCGCAGTCCAGCAGGATGCAGATGCAACGTCAACGAAAGACCTCACGGTCAAAACAACGGAGCCATGGCAAAGTACCTAGTTCCAAGTCTCGACGGCCACATCTACAGCCTGGAGACCCACAACAGCGTTCCTTCTCATTCCAGCAGGACTCAGACGCAACATCACCAAACGGAGCCACGGCAAAATCCTTAGTTCCAAGCCTCGAGACAACCGCGACATTCGTCTCGATACAGCAGACGCAATGCCAGCAAACGAAGCAAAGGCCAAATTCCTAGCTTCAGGGTCTTGACGGAAACTCGTATAAAACCAGAAAGACCATCGGAGATCATCTCACACCTACGCGGAGTGGTCACCACCTCGACGTTCGCCTCGATACAGCAGACGATATGTTACTACAGCGTCCTTCCTCCAACAGGATTCGGACACGCTAAAGCAAACGAAGCAAAGGCCAAATTCCTAGCTTTAGGGTCTTGACGGCAACTCATATAAAACCTGAAATACTATCGGAGATCATCCCACACCAGCATGGAGTTGTCACCACCTCGACGTTCGTCTCGATACAGCAGACAAGATGTCACCATAGCGTTCTTCCTCCAGCAGGATTCAGACGCAACAATCAAACAACGGAGCCACGGCAAAATACCTAGTTCCAAACCTCGACGGTTCACCAGCAACCTAGAGACAACCGTGACATTCGTCTCGATACAGCAGACGCAATGCCAGCAAACGAAGCGAAGGCCAAATTCCTAGCTTCAGGGTCTTGACGGCAACACAAATAAAACCTGAAAGACTATCGGAGATCATCCCACACCAGCGCGGAGTGGCTATGACTCATCGGGGCTCCCCAAACTGAGCCTAACCTCAAGTAAAAAGCGGCATGGCAAAATTCCTAACGCTTGCTCTTCCGACGGTCAAACTGCCTAGGAGGATTGCTTGAAGACGTCTTGTCAGCCCCCGAAGGGATCAGAGACACGACAGTCGCAAGGCTACTCGAACGGCAAGGTTGCCTATCGAGGAATACATCAGCCAACGCGACGGTACGACGGACAAAACCCTAGTACCATAAACCCTAACGGACCTCTGTCGTAAAGAGCAGAGGTTAACTGTGACGTTGGGACATCCTTACGAGAACTTCTCGATTCGTCTTGACTCGTAAGGCAAAGCCTTAGGCAATGGGGATTAAAAAACCTGTTTCGTGAGCACTGGGGCCCTGCAAGTCGGTTCTCAAAATGGACTCTTGCATACTATTCACGGGCCACACTCTCCAAAGTCGAATCTCGACAAGGAGGGAAAAAACCACTTATGAGTCTTCTCGACTTATAAGAGGGAAAATTCTCTTGTGAGATCCTTACGACTTATAAGAGAAAAACACACTTAGGAATCCTCACAATTCCTAAGGAGAAAATACACCTACGGGATCCTCTCGACTCGTAGGGAGAAAAGTCTTTATGAGACCCTCACGGCTCATGAAGTTGAAAAGCCTTAGGCGGCAGATCAGAACCTGACTCCTAAGGCATCGCTACCTTATAAAGAGTTCAGGATGAAATGCCATCTACCATCTATGGGCCACATTTGCCAAAGCCACATTCGCCGCTGAAGTGAAGAAGCTACTTACAGGTCCTCACGATTCATAAGGAAAAATACCCGAGTGAGATCCTTACGACTCACGGAGGTAATAAACACTTAGAAATCCTCACGATTTCTAGGGAGAATTTGCACCTACGAGATCCTCTCGACTCGTAGGGAGAAGTACCTTTATGTGACCCTTACGGCTCATGAAGACGAAGAAAGTCTTAGGCTACAAGGACCCTAAACTTGTCTCATAAGCCCTCAATTCTGTGTCCATGCATAACTCTGCACTACTTCACCCACGTACATACTTACGTGGGCAAAGTAGTGGGGGGCATTTGTTCCCACCAAAATTTTGTCTCACAACCTGCTCCCTTATATAATAATAATAATAATAATAATAATAATAATAAAATAAAAAATGAAGGGAAAAACTCCACATGCAAAGAATGTAACAAATGCCTCAAAGCCAAGAGTTAAAACATTGTAAAGCAACGCTTCAGATGCAGTGCCAAGTGCGTCGCGCCCTAAACAGTGCACCATGTGCAAAGCACGTGTGCGCTAGCGCTAGGTGCGCAGCGCTCCAAGTAGCGCACCACGTGTCATACACGTGTGCGCTAGCGCAATGTGCGCTGCCTTTTAAGCAGCGCACCACGTGCAAAGCACGGGTGCGCCAGCGCTGGAACCTAAAAGCTCCCCAACCGTCAAATCAAAGATCTAATAATAATGATAAATCATTAATTAATCAGAATTAAATTCTGTTAAGGAAAGATTCCTCAAAATCTTTCCAAATGACAAGAATTTACTCTGTAAATCAGAGCACCGTTGGATCAATGATCCAATGGTAAATAAAAATTACGAAAGACAATAAATTCTGTTATGGATAGATTTTCTCAATCTTGTTAAAAACAAGAAGATTGCCTTCTGTAAAACAGAAGCCCTAGGATCAAAGATCCAACGGTGGGGAAACATCCCTAAATCAATCAGAGAAAGATCTCTCTAACTGATTTAACAAATCAATTTGCCCTATATAAAGGCCCCAAGATTTCAAGTCTGATATAGAGAAACCCCCCTACAAATTTTGAGAAAACTCAAAACAAAGAGAGCGAGCTCTTGAAAGAAGATCGTTTCTTCAAGGTAAAAAAAAAAGAAAGATTCTTAAACAAAGAGATGAAATCATCTCATTAAAACAGAAGAATTATCTTCTTAAAAGATCATAGATCTACAAAAGACCAAGGTCTTTTATAAAAAGAGATCAAAAGATCTCATCAGAAAAGCAAAAGAAGTATTTACTTCATTCACAGATCATTGATCTACAAAGGCAAAGCCCTTTCAAAAATAAGAACTATTGTTCTTGAAACTTGATGCAAAACATCCTCTAAAAGGAACATAAATTTGTTCACAGATCATAAATTTGATCAAATGCGCTTTGCGCTATTGAAAAGTGCCTTGCACTCTTGAACTGCTCTTTTGCGCTCCTTGGACCGGCGCTCAGTGCCAAAACACGCCACGTGTCAACCACGTACGCAACTTGCGCTTTGCGCTTCTGAAACAGCGCATTGTGCTCATGGGCTGGCGCTCAGCGCCAAGCGCGCCACGTGTCCCTTACTTGTGCGCCACTAAACTAGCGCAACGCGCTCATAAATTGAAAGCACAATGCGCTCATAAACTGGCGCTTAGCGCCAAGCGCGACACGTGTCCTTTTCGTGTGCGCTATCTGGAAGAAGCGCAATGCGCTCTTTAATTGGCGCAAAGCGCCTGGCGCGCCACATGGCGCGCTGTCAGAACACACATTGTTCTGATGAATGCTATGCATTCAATACAAGACAAAAAAATGTCAAGATCTAATGCCCAGCATTATTAAAAGGGCCAAGCCCAAATAAAGGCTCAATAGCCAGAATAAATAAAATGCTAAACATTTTAACCTGATTGGACTTAGCCCAATATTGGCCATAAGTCCTCAACTTATATTTAATTGAGCCCATCTGCTCATGAATATTTAACAGATCTTAGTCCCAAATTGGACTACAGATCTTTCAACCAACTCACACCGGCTCGAGGGTACATCTCTTTACCCTCTGATATCTGTCGTTGTAATCCTTCAACGTCTTCAGAGAGGTGACGGGTCCCGACAACCATACATCTTATAGACTATGACGTCTTTAAACTGGACTGTGGGGTCTTTAAACTCATGGACTACGATGTCCTTAACCTGGACTGTGGGGTCCTTAAGCCCACGGACTACGATGTCCTTAACCTGGACTGTGGGGTCCTTAAGCCCATGGACTATGATGTCCTTAACCTTGGACTGTGGGGTCCCTTTAAACCCATGGACTATGATGTCCTTAACCTTGGACCACCATGTCCTTAAACTGGTAATCGACCGCAATGTCCCTAAACTAAACAATAGAGCCCAAACGCTCTCTTATTAGATCTAAATGATCCCGTTAAGTTGATCTTATTCTAAAATTAGACTAACATATCCTTAACAAACGTTTAAGTTGATCTTAGTCTCAAATGAGACTAACGTATCCTTAAACCCAACCCCCAAACCCAAATCTAAGAAGATACGGATTTGGACTAATCCACGCCCTACGGGCGACAACATAAATTAGTCTCCGTATACAATCCATGGGCAACCACAAACAAAACAAACACCCACGACACGAAGTGACCATCTGAAGAAGGAGAAAGTTGTTACCGCGATGCGGTAGCGTAATTAACTGCAGGGGCTTGCGCCTGCAAGGAAGAGCGTCCCCACAAAAACCCCTCAAACGAGGGGGAATCTAACGAAGTCTGCTATATCGGCCGCATCCGTTTAAACCTTCGATACATGGTGTCATAAATCAACTTGGCATCTTCAAAGAGGTGGACGGATAGCACCAATTAGCATCTGCCCCGAAATTCAGACAAGACGTTCGCCGCGTCTTCGTGCGTCTTTCGGCGGGGAACAAGTGGGACTTTCATAGTCAAGGTACATCAACACCATACCGAAAAGATTTAGTATGGAAGATTCTAAGCGCGGTAGTCTACTGGCTTGTCATAGAATCACCCTCTCCAAAGAGATGTCTCCTAAGACTGATTTGGAAAGGGCTCGCATATCGATTATACCCTACATTTCTGCGGTAGGCTCTATAATGTATGCGATGTTGTGTACCATACCAGATGTTGCTTACGCACTCAGCGTGATAAGCCAGTATTAGTCAAACCCAGGGGAGAAGCACTGGATAGCAGTAAGTAACATTCTCAAGTACCTGAGAAGGACTAAGGAGATGTTCTTGGTGTATGGCGGATAAGACCTCCAGATCGAGGTCTTTGCTGACTCCATCTTCCATAGTGATAAGGATGGCTCCAAGTCCATGTCGGGTTATGTTTTTACCCTCAATAAAGGGGTGGTCTGTTGGAAGAGCTCCAAGCAGGACACCGTTGCAGACTCGATGATGGAAATGGAGTATTATCGCTGCTTGAGATGCCGCAAAAGAAGCAGTCTGGATGAGAAAGTTCTTAACTGAACTTCAGGTGGTTCCTACCATTGTTGATCCAATACTCTAGTATTGACAACAAACGGTGCTATAGCTTTAGGGAAGGAACCCATGTCCCATCAGAGATCCAGATATATCTTGAGGCGGTTCCACCTGATCAGGGAGATCGAGGTGAGGAGAGTGGATACGGAGAACAACATTATAGATCCACTCACCGAGGCCATCCCTCAAACACTGTTCGAATGGCTATTCGAGATCATTAGTCTGCGGTACACTAATATATGGCCTTAGTGCAAGTGGGAGATTGTTAGTGATATATGCCCTAGAGGCTAATATTGTATCATACTGGTTTGTATATTACTTAATGGAAGCTTGGGATATACACGGATATAATAACAGTCTTGCTCGAAATGGTAGTATGCAACCTGGTTTGTTTCTACCTCAATATGTGCATGTGTTTTTGCATATCTCTTATACATATTGGTAGAGCCCTTAGGATCTTTACTTGACTATCAGCATTGTGATGGCAGTCAAACTAGTGGGGGTTGGGTAGTCTGTAAGAACATCCTTATACATGTCCCTAGTTGTAGGATTATCGAGACAGGGCATCGATACTCGAAAGTAGACTAGTGTATACGCTTCTCGTCCCAACAGGGGAGATGGTCTGTCCTACAGCCATTAGTACGTCATACTGGAGATAGTATGCAAGAGCTCATTAGGTTATAAGTTACATTGGACGAACTCGTGGGGAAATGTTGGTCGGTAATATACCTATCGTTAGATATTAGTTCCCACGTGACATGAGTGCATCATAGTCCGTTGACTTGACACTGCCGCTTTGCCTCGAGTGTGTTCCCACTATTCTTAGATTACTACCCTACTACGGCTCTATTGCGTCATGCAAACAGGTAGTAGTTGGGTGCAATCCCGAAGCACTTAGAGGCAGAGGCAGTTAGATAGGATTCGTCTCTCCCTGTATTGGGGGTCGATATCGCGCTGTGTTCGGAAAGCCATTACACAAGTCCCTGTCCAGGGAAAGTGAGATTTATTGGTAGGTTCTCCAGTAGTTTCTTAGGATGTTTTGGGCTCTACCCCAGCACGACTTATTATGCTATTAGGGGTCTGACGGCTATCGCCTCCGTAGTCCCGATATGCGATACTCTTAGACGAACAGACCGGACTGTACGGAGATTATCACAGACAGGCTCAGTAGGAGTTTGGATGAGTTATTCTCATCGGCCTTCTTATCGACTTATACCTGGGGGCCATTACGTGCAGCTAGTACCGCTTGCGGCCTGTGGTTAAACCCACTGCCAGCGTAGTGTCGAGTCCTTAGAGTCCCACACATAGGGTTTCCCTGCATCGGGCAAAAGATGTAGAGGTCGTACGTGTAGGGTGTTTTTCGTCACCCCATTAAGATGGGAATACGCACGCTCTTGTCAGGCGTACTACAGATTCCCCCTGCCTAGGGTAGGTAGGGGTTTATTGATTGTGGGGATCCGAATCTCCGGCAGCCGCGGACTAAGCTGTCGTTAATTACCCCTCGCCTTTGGAGCGAGGGAACCTCGGATTGACGGGTTAAACTGGTCATTCGAACTCAATGTGCAGTGTACGTGTGTTTTGTTTTGGAGGGGGCTTGGATATATCGGAAGCCACGCAGAGTTTTTACGGGGAGTATGTGTGTGTGTATATGTATGTATATATATATATATATGAAAAAGGGAAAGGGCATCTAAAAGATGCATGGGGGCCAGCGCCTTGCGTGTCTAACACACGAGCGCTGGGCGCTTAGGCGCTAGCGCACCACATGCCCGGTATGTGGGCATAGGGCGCTTGAGCGCTAGGTGCTCAAGCTCTAGCGCACCACATGCCCGGCACGTGGGCGCTGGGCGCTTGAGCGCAAGGCGCTCGAGCGCTAGCGCACCACGTGCCCGGCACATAGGTGCTGGGCACTTAAGCGACAGGCGCTCGAGCGCTAGCGCACCACGTTTCCGGCATGTGGGCACTGGGCGCTTGAGCGCAAAGTGCTCGAGCGCTAGTGCACCACGTGCCCGGCATGTGGGCGCTGGGCGCTTGAGCACTCAAGCACTAGCGCACTACGTGCCCGGCACGTGGGTGCTGGGCGCTTGAGCGCTCGGGAGCCGGGCGCTCGGGCTCCTAGGCGCCGGCAAGGAAATGGGGCTTTTAGTCCCAGAAATAGGATTTAAAATCCCAAAAGAGGATTTAGAGTGGAGTTAAACTTCTAAGATGTTTTGGAGTTGATGAAAGGGGTTCTTCTTTGGAGCCCTGGGTCTTCCCCAAAATGGGGTTTTCGGAGATGGGCTTCCTTCTTCCCCCTCTGTTGGCAGGATCTTGAAGATCAAGAGATGTGAGATTTTAAAAATCTCTTCTTTTTGAGATCTGATAGGAGATTTAAGCTCCCCTTTGTGGGTTTTATGGTGAAAAACTATTTAGTGTTGGAAAAGGAAGAGTAAAACTCTTGATTTAATTCAAAAGAAAGAAGAAGGTTTATAACCTTCAGAAAGGGGAAAGATGCACAAACCCTAGATTTTGATGGGAATGAAAAAAATTTATTAGATATTTTCATCATGTTGCCTTATATAGGCTTACATATTTACATGTAGCCCCTTGGGCTTTACAAAATGGCATTTTGCCCATCCTATGGCTCATGTGTCATTTCTTTTTGCACATAAGCCATGGGCTTACAAAAAATTTGTTTTATGCCCATTTTGCATAAAATAATAACATTAAAATTGTTTATTACATGATTTTTATTTTGGCATGGAGAAGGGCCGGCCGCTTCATGTTCGGACTCGACCTGGGCATAGGCCCACTTGATCTGGGCTTGGACCCACTTGGCTTGGGGTTGACCTTGACTTTGACTTGGTCAACCGGGGTGCAATTTTCGACCCCAACAAAGTGCCCCCCATCAATGAATGCACACCAGATGTGGGTTGTGTGCATGAAATTGATGGATCTTCTTTCGCTGGAGGCGACTTGCTTTGGTTCCCACTTTTTGGGATGCACTGCCCTTTTTACGACATGGACGGTTGACGTTTGCTTCTCCGAGGCCGAGTGTACGTGGTAGACGTTTCCCTAGCCTGGAGCGATTTGGTTCGCACTTTGTAGGAAGCCTGCACTGCCCTTTTTGCGACATGGACGGTCGACGTTCTGATTCGGAGCGATCTGGTTCCCGATTTGTGGGAAGCCCGCACTGCCCTTTTTGCGACATGGAAGGTCGACACTCTGATCCGGAGCGATTTGGTTCCTGATTTGTAGGAAGCCTGCATTGCCCTTTTTGCGACATGGACGGTCGACGCTCTGATCCGGAGCGATTTAGTTCCCGATTTGTAGGAAGCCTGCACTGCCCTTTTTGCGACATGGACGGTCGACGCTCTGATCCGGAGCGATTTGGTTCCCGATATGTAGGAAGCCTGCACTGCCCTTTTTGCGACATGGACGGTCGACGCTTGACGCGTCTCCGAGGTGGAGTGTACGTGGTAGACATTTCCCTGGCCCGGAGAGATCTGGTTCCTGCTTTGTAGGAAGCCTGCACTGCCTTTTTTTGCAACATGGACGGTCGACGCTCTGACCCGGAGGGATTTGGTTCCCGATTTGTGGGAAGCCTGCACTGCCCTTTTTGCGACATGGACGATCGGCGCTTGACGCGTCTCCGAGGCGGAATGTCCATAGTAGACGTTTCCCTGGCCCGGAGTGATCAGATTCCTTCTTTGTAGGAAGCCTGCACTGCCCTTTTTACGAGATGGACGGTCGACGCTATGATCCGGAGCGATTTGGTTCCCGATTTGTGGGAAGCCTGCACTGCCCTTTTTGCGACATCGACGGTCGACGCTTGACGCTTTTCCGAGGCGGAGTGTCCGTGGTAGACTTTTCCCTGGCCCAGAGTCATCTGCTTCCTGCTTTGTAGGAAGCCTGCACTGCCCTTTTGAGACATGGACGGTCGACGCTCTGATCCGAAGCGATTTGGTTCCCGATTTGTGGGAAGCCTGCACTGCCCTTTTTGCGACATGGACAGTCGACGCTTGACGCGTCTCCGAGGCGGAGTGTCCATGGTAGACGTTTCCCTGGCCCGGAGTGATCTGGTTCCTGCTTTGTAGGAAGCCTGCACTGCCCTTTTTGCGACATGGACGGTCGATGCTCTATTTGACTTGCTCTGCTTCCTGCAGTGTCAAGGGTGAACTTGACTTGCTCTGCTTCTTGCGGTGTCGAGATTGGATTCTGACTTGCTCCACTTTCTGCGGTATCGGAGTTGAAGTTGACTTATTGATTGTGATTAGGGTTGACATCAGCATCGCTATACTAAAATACGGTACCAGAAGCGAATCATCATTTGCCATGAAAGGATTTGGGGATTTTGGTTTTGGTCGGCATCTGCATTGCTGCACTGGAATAATGCCATGAGCAACTCATCATTTGCCCCAGGAGGATTTGGGAATTGGTTTTTACTTGGCATCAATATCGCTACCCTGGAATATGGTACCAGGAGAGAATCGTCATTTGCGCTTGCTTATCAGGAAGCGATGGCTTAGGAGACAGGTTTTAGGTCCCTATCACCTAAGACTTTTCAACTTTGTGAGCCGTAAGGGTCTCACAAGCATTTTCTCCCTACGGGTCGTGAGGATCCCGTAGGTGTATTTTCTCCTTAGGAGTCGTAGGGACTCCGAAGTGTGTTGCTCCTTTATGAGTCGTAAGGATCTCACGCGGGAATTTTCTCCTCACAAAGTCGAGAGGACTTCGCGAGTGCATTTCATCTCTTTTTTACAAGTTCGCGCCCTTTCAGGTTTTCACAAACTCGCCGGCAGTCCTGCTATTTTTACTCACGGAGCCCTTTCGGGTTTTCATCCGTGCCCATTTTGCTTGTGGACATACCATTTTTTTATTTTATTTATTTTATATATTTTTTTAATTTTTGGTGGGACTTTGAATGTGGTCTCACCGGTAGGACTTGGGAGAGATTGGGATTGTTTTACGCCCGTGGTGTTAGTGTATATGCCCTAGGGGCCATTATTGTATCATACTTGTATGTATATTACTTAATAGAAGCTTGGGATATTCACAGTTGTATATACAGTCTTGCTAAAAATGGTAGTATGCTACTTGATTTGTGTCTACTTTAATATGTGCATATGTTTCTTGTAACGTATCACTTATACATATTAGTAGAGCCCATTGGATCTTTGCTTGATTACCAGCGTTGTGATGGCAGTCACACTAGTGGGGCTGGGTAGTCTATAAGCAACATCCTATACTTGTCCCTAGTCACAGGATTATCGAGACTGGGCATCGATACTCCAGAGTAGACTAGTGTGTACGCTTCTCATCCCAGTTGGGGAGATGGTCTGTCCCACAGCCATCAGTACGTCGTACTGGAGATAGTATACATGTGCTCGTTAGGTTACGGGTACACCGAACAGGACTCGCAGGGGAACTGTTGGTTGGTATTATACCCGTCGTCAGTTAACAGTTCCCAGGTGACATGAGTACAGCATAGTCCGCAGATTTGACACTGCTACTTCGCCTCGAGTGTGTCCCACTGTTCTTAGATTGCTACCCTACCATGGCTCAAAGGAGTCGTGCAAACAGGTAGCAGTTGGGTGCAGTCCCGAGCACTTGGAGGCAGTTGCTGTTAGAAAGGATTCGTCTCTCCTGGTATTGGGAGTTGATATCGCGCTGTGTTAGAGAGCCATTACACAAAGTCCCTGGTCAGGGCAAGCGAGATTTACTGGTAGGTTCCAGTAGTTTCTCAGGGTGTAATGGGCTACGCTCCGACACGACTTATACCGCTATTAGGGGACTGACGCTTGCCGCCCCCTAGGCTAGATATGCGATAGTCTTAGACGAACAGACCGGACTGTACGGAGATTGTCACATCAGGCTCAGTAGGAGTTCGGATGGATTTCCTCATCGGCCTTCTTATCGACATCTACCTGGGGACCGTTACGTACAGCTAGTGCCGCTTGCGGTCTGTGGTTAAACCCGCTGCCAGCGTAGTGTCGAGTCATTAGAGTCCCACACAGAGAGTTTCCCTGCTCCAGGCGAAATGATATAGAGGTCGTATGGTTTTACGACAAGGGTTCGGACGCATACGTGTTTAAACGCACGTGCGACGTTCGGACAGTTCTTACTAGCCGGCTTTGGTTTAAGCCAGATTCTAGTATCGGATTATTGGATTTATACAGTCTAAAGTTTTTCCGTGTTTTCACGGATTGGAGGGGCGTTCTCGTAATTTTCCGGGAAGCTTCTAGAAGCATGGTGACTTGGGGGTTAAGGTGGCATAAGCATTTATTGCTTAATGACTCATTTGTGTGATTCATCCATGGTATTAAATGATGCATTAATTAGTTAATGAGTCATATGATGAATCACACAAGGTGAATGAATCAACCATGATGATTAATCATTTATATTATTTATTTGATAAATTGTTATGGTTGTTAAATTAAAATGAGCTCATTATTCATATTCATTCTTATCATCACCTTCTCTCTCATCAAACTCTCTCATTCTTGAAACCTTAACCCTAACCTTTCATGTGTTGAGATCAAGGGTTAGTTAGACTAATACATCCATAACCTCACTCTATATCCCCTAGGTAGCTTAGATTAGCACTTTGAGCGACCTAGTTATCTCAAGTTAGAGATCAAGCTTGTCGTAGGAGCTCTCGGGTGGATCGTCTTTGACTCGAGGAGGCCGTTGAGGTGCCGATGTTCCAAGGAGCCTATGAGGAGTGGAGGACAGCGATGAAGACCCGAAGGACAAGTAACGTGAGGTATAACTTCGAATCCGAGTAGTTAAACCTCTCGTAGTTTGCTAGTAACGGTTTAGACATGATTCATGCGCTCAAGTCCGTGTTACGAAGCTTTGATAATCGTTTTTCATATATTCCGCCTCCCCGCAAGTTCGTGGGGTGCGTGACATGGACTTACAGTGGTATCAGAGCCAACCAAACTATTACTAGCTTGTTAGCAACTGATTAGAACTTCGATCGTCAGAAAACGCGAAAACGAAACCCCGGTTACCCTAACAGTTCTGTTAATTTTAAACATGTCTAAAAAAATATTTGATATGCCTTAAAATTCACAACAGGTAAATATAAGAATTCTGGGAAAATACGGAGTTCTAACTCGGCTTGATGGCCGCGGATCCACGGCGGAGTCAACTCCGAGTTGACTCCGATTTGCTCAGTAATTCATATTTTGTGGTGTTCTGTTTTCCTGTATATTCTGTTTCTGCCCAGATTACTTCAGTGCTGGTTTGCTTTTGGGGTAGACACGGAAAAAGGTTGTTGATCGATGTTCTAAGTTATTTGCTAATTGGGTTTTTATCTGTAATGTTTAATGTGTTCGTAAACCTCCCCTTACTGCTAGTATGTTGGTTGGCAAGGGGTTGCACATTTCTGTAATGTTTACTGTTTGTGTATATGGACTTGATTGATGTATTGTGATGATTAGCCGGGGTTTGAGATGGGTTTAATATTCATTCATTCGATGTAAATGTAATATGATGTAATATTTGCGGGGCGCATCCAGGTTGCAGTTGTAGCCACCGTTGTATTATGTCTTTTTATTGTTTTTTGCTCCTAGGATAGACCCAAGGCGGGGTACACAAACTACCGGGTACGTTGAAGTGTTTAGTAGCCTGCTCACGTTGTTGAGGGAGACCGCTTCACTTCAGGTACTTGGCAGGTAGTTTGCCATACCCGTAGGGGTCTAGGGTTAGGGTAATGGTTATTCATCACAACTATGTAATTCGTCTTTTATTGCAGGCTCAAAGCAAATGCGGATTGCTAGTATATCCAATAAAGTTCATCTGTGATCTGGAATGCTTATTATTGCGTCTGACGAATGTACAATATCTATATATGATAGCTATTAGACGTCACTTATGTTTTACACCCGCGCTAGCCCAGCCCCCGCTCTGTCGTTAGTTAAGTAACCTAACGGGTGATGACGGGACCCAGTAGCGAATGCAGATGGCATAAGAGGACGTGGTATTTTCGTTGTTTTCTGCAATGATAGGATAAATGATGGGACACATTATTATAATGCAAAGAAAATAAACCAAAGTTCAATCGTTGGAACAAATTTAAAAGAAACCACTCGGTTATTTTAAAAAGAGCAGAATTTTTAATTGCGGAGCTTTAACCACTCCTTTTAAAAAGCTATCAGGTTCCTTCGATTATATCAAGTTCACTACGTTCACGGTTTTTGCCAAAACCATTCGTAGCCCTCCGTCATTTCATTTGGGTATTCAGTAGTATTCAAGCTATGTATTTTGGCCAAAGTCAAGGCATAGTGTTTGGTAGCTGCTGGGTATTCATTTGTTGCATAGTTAGATGAGTTAGTTTGGGACAGTCGTATTATCATTTTACCAAAGTCAGGGGTATGTACGGATGGGTTCAAATTAACCTGGATAATGACGGGTAGAACTTGACATGTGACTTATGACATTTTGACCAAAGCCAAGGTCATAAAGGCATGGGGCAAAAATTTATATCGGGAATTTCTAAAGAAACTGAAATTTGCAGAGAGAGCATACCATTTTGGAGTTTGATGAATGTTGGTAGGATTTATTCAACATTATCATACGATGATATTTTGGATCCCGATCCTACTGTGAGTATATACTACTTATCAGGAGATTCGTCAGTTAACGATCAATGCTATAAACCAAGTAGGTGCCGAGAAAGGTGTCAGCAGGGCTACGCCCCAAGAGAAAAGAGGTTTTTTAATTAAGGAACCTTGCGAAAGCGTTGGAAAACCTCCCTCGAAATATCGACACTGACCTGGCTGAACGGTTAAGCAAGAATTGTACGATGAGAATAGTCCTGGCTAATTCTTCTTTTATGGTTTGAGGTGGGATTCGAGAAACAGTGGGAGCTATCCTGTTTAGATAAATTAAAAACAACTCTAAACTTGCAAGAGCATCACGCTAAAAGTGTTTTCTTCTCTCTCTCTTAATTGCAGCGACCATGTGACCATGACTAAGTTACATCTAGATAACAAATTGACTGATTCTGACTTATATGACTGGCAAAGGTCTGTCCAGATGTCCATTGCCTATGACAAGCTAGACCACCCTATTACTACTCAAGATCCCGCCGTCCCAGGTCCAGTTTCCACCGTCACGAATATGAATATCCGCCAGACAAGGGAAAAGGATAAAGCGAAAGCCAAATGCCTCGACTTAGCTTCAGTTGATGGTGTATACCAGAAGCAGCACGAGAAGATGGACTCAGTTTCCATCTTTCTCCATAACAAAGATTTATATGGAAAGAAATCTCATATCGCAAGATATGAGACCTCGAACGAATTAGCGAGGTTGACTTTCGGATCATCTGTAGGGGACAACGTCCTTACAATGACTAGCTGTATTGATGAGCTCAAGGACCTGGAGACCACGTTGGGAAACAGGTCAGATACTGACTTGGTTCTACAGTCTCTACCTTCTACCCTGAAGGAAACCAGGGAAGTAGAAAGAAAGAGAAAGGCAATAGTTTCGGGACTGAATGTAGTAAAAGAGGGACATTCCTATTGTTATGGAATTGGGCATTGGCAGAATGATTGCAGGGCTTTTGAAGCCAGTAACCAGGATACGAAGCATGTTGTTGCTTCAGCCTTAAGTGTATTTGTAATTAAGAACTGTTTGTCAATTAACTCTACTTCCTGGGTACTAGATACCGGAGCATGATCTCACATCTGTAATTCATTACATGCTTTGAGAAACCGTAGAGTTATGAAGGTAGGTGATTTGTCTCTCAGAGTTGCAAACGGAATGAGCATGGACACTGAATCCGTGGGAGAATATCGCCTAGGTTTGACAAGTGGAAAGATATTGATTCTACGTAACTGTCTGTATGTACCTAGTATGACTTGCAATATCATATCAGTGTCCTCACTTTCAAGAGAGGGATATGATTTTACATTCGTAAGCGATGTAGTTCACATCCACCTAAATCAAGTTTTGATTGGGTCCGGTACTTTAGATAACGGCATATACGTATTGAGTCAAGCTCAGGTTTTCAATGTACAGAACACACTTAAAAGAAAGTCTCTGGAATTAAATCAGGCTTTCTTATGGCATTGTAGACTAGGTCACATCAATAAGAGAAGGTTGACTAAGTTACATAGAGAAGGATATTTGAATCCGTTCGAATATCAATCTTATGCTACTTGTGAATCTTGTCTCATAGGAAAGATGACAAAGACTCCGTTTACTGGACACGGAGTAAGAGCAAGAGAGCTCTTGGGACTCGTACACAGTGACGTGTGCGGTCCAATGTCTACACATGCGTGAGGTGGTTATTCATACTTCATTACTTTTACAGATGATTTCTCTAGGTATGGATATGTCTTCTTAATGAAGTATAAATCCGAGGCCTTTGAGAAATTCCAAGAATACAAGAATGAAGTGGAAAAAAAAACAGGCAAAAGTATCAAGACACTAAGATCTGATCGAGGTGGTGAATACATAAGTGCCGAGTTCTTGGGTTACTTAAAAGAGAATGGAATTCTCTCTCAGCTTACTCCTCCATACACACCACAACACAATGGTGTATCGGAAAGAAGGAATCGAACCCTATTGGATATGGTTCGTTCTATGATGAGTAAGGCTGAGTTACCGCAATCTTTCTGGGGTTATGCGCAAGAATCAGCGGCATATCTTCTTAACAGGGCTCCTACCAAGACTGTGCCTACCACGCCATATCAGATATGGAGTGGAAAGAAACCCCATCTTCAGCATCTGAAGATATGGGGATGTCCAGCTTTTGTTAAAAAGCAGCATGTGGACAAGCTCGAGGCACGATCAGTACAGTGTAAGTTTGTGGGATATCCGAAGAATTCCAAAGGATATTATTTCTATTAAGCAGAGGAACAAAAGGTTTTTGTTTCTCATAATGCCCATTTTCTAGAACATCAGTTTTTAGAAAAGGAAACAAGTGGGAGCGAAATAGAACTGGAAGAAATTCCATAACCACAAACTACAACTGAAAGTATGGTAGAACCAAAGGTTTCAGAAGAAAGGGACATACCACCGCCTATCCGCAGAAGTAGTAGGCCGTCTCATCCGCCCGAGAGATACTACGGTTTTCTCATAGACGGGGATAGAGAGGATTGTGTCATTGATGATGATGACCCTACTAGCTTCCAGCAAGCTTTTCAGAGCGGTGACTCGGTAAAATGGCTGGATGCAATGCGGGCCGAAATGGAGTCCATGTACACTAACAAAGTATGGACTTTGGACATTGCTCCAGATGGGGTAAAACCCGTAGGATGCAAATGGATCTTCAAAAAGAAGATTGGTGTAGATAGACAGGTTGAAACCTATAAGGCTAGAATTGTTGCAAAGGGTTTCCGTCAAAGACCTGGTTTGGACTATGACGAAACCTTTTCTCCAGTGGCTATGCTCAAATCCATTCGAGTCCTTCTTGCTATTGCTGCCTTCCACGATTATGAGATCTGGCAGATGGACGTAAAGACGGCCTTTCTAAATGGAAATTCGGAAGAGAGCGTCTATATGGATCAGCCAGAGGGATTCATTCAGAGTGGGAGCAGCGGTAAAGTATGTAAGTTGCTTAAGTCAATTTATGGACTAAAGCAAGCATCTCGGAGTTGGAACATCTGTTTTGATGATGCTGTTAAAGAATTTGACTTTATCAAAAATCCAGATGAACCATGCATATACAGAAAGATTGTATGGAGAGCTGTAGTATTCCTCGTATTATACATGGATGACATTCTCCTAATAGGAAATGATATTCCTATGTTACAGTCAGTCAAAAGATTCTTATCACAGAAATTCTCCAAGAAAGACCTGGGTGATGCCACCTACATTCTGGGGATCCGGATCTATCGTGATAGATCAAAGAGGATGTTGGGACTTTCGCAGTCCAGGTACATAGACACCATATTGAAGAGATTCAGTATGGATGATTCTAAGCGCGGTAACCTACCGGCTTGTCACGGAATCACCCTCTCCAAAGAGATGTCTCCCAAGACTGATTTGGAAAGGGATCGCATGTCGATTATACCCTACGCTTCTGCGGTAGGCTCTATAATGTATGCGATGTTATGTACCAGACCAGATGTAGCATACGCATTGAGCGTTGTAAGCCGGTATCAGGCAAACCCATGGGAGAAGCACTGGATAGCAGTAAAGAACATTCTCAAGTACCTGAGGAGGACTAAGGAGATGTTCTTGGTGTATGGCGGAAAAGACCTCCAGATCAAGGCCTTTTCCGACTCCGGCTTCGATGTATTAGTCTAGCTAACCCTTGATCTCAACACATGAGAGGTTAGGGTTAGGGTTTCAAGAATGAGAGAGCTTGAGGAGAGAGAAGGTGATGACAAGAATGAATATGAATATGAGCTCATTTGAATTTAACAACCATAACAATTTATCAAATAAATAATATAAATGATTAATCATCATGGTTGATTCATTCACCTTGTGTGATTCATCATATGACTCATTAACTAATTAATGCATCATTTAATAGCATGGATGAATCACACAAATGAGTCATTAAGCAATAAATGATTATGCCACCTTAACCCCCAAGTCACCATGCTTCTAGAAGATTCCCGGAAAATTATGAGAACGCCCCTCCAATCCGCGAAAACACGGAAAAACTTTAGACTGTATAAATCCAATAACCCGATACTAGAATCTGGCTTAAAACAAAGCCGGCAAGTAAAAACTGTCCGAACGTCGCACGTGCGTTTAAACACGTATGCGTCCGAACCCTTGTCGTAAAACCATACGACCTCTATATCGTTTCGCCTGGAGCAGGGAAACTCTCTGTGTGGGACTCTAATGACTCGACACTACGCTGGCAGTGGGTTTAACCACAGACCGCAAGCGGCACTAGCTGTACGTAACGATCCCCAGGTAGATGTCGATAAGAAGGCCGATGAGGAAACCCATCCGAACTCCTACTGAGCCTGATGTGACAATCTCCGTACAGTCCGGTCTGTTCGTCTAAGGCTATCGCATATCTAGCCTAGGGGGCGGTATAAGTCGTGTCGGAGCGTAGCCCATTACACCCTGAGAAACTACTGGAACCTACCAGTAAATCTCGCTTGCCCTGACCAGGGACTTTGCGTAATGGCTCTCTAACACAGCGCGATATCAACTCCCAATCCCAGGAGAGACGAATCCTTTCTAACAGCCACTGCCTCCAAGTGCTCGGGACTGCACCCAACTGCTACCTGTTTGCACGACTCCTTTAAGCCATGGTAGGGTAGTAATCTAAGAACAGTGGGACACACTCGAGGCAAAGTAGCAGTGTCAAGTCTGCGGACTATGTTGTACTCATGTCACCTGGGAACTGTTAACAGTTGACGGGTATAATACCAACCAACAGATGAACACATTGGATATACTAGGAATCCGCAATTCGTACGAGCCTGTAACGAAAAGCAGATTACACGGTCGCGGTGAATAGCCAATACCCCACCCAAGACCCCTACGGGTGCGGCAAACTACCCACCAAGTACCCGAAGCGAAGAAACCTCCCTCAACTCCGTGAGTAGGCCACTCGGCACTTCGGCATACCCGGTAGTTTGTGCACCCCCTCCATGGGTCTATCCTAGGAGCAAAAACAGTAAAAAGAAATTATACAATGACGGCTACAACCCCGACCCGGTTGTGCGGCTATATAAATAATTATTACATCAATTTACAAATTTACATGAATTGAAAGAAAAGAAAACTCTCGTCTCACAACCCCCGGCTATTCACCCGCGATAATCCAATGAATTCATATACACAAACCAATAACATTACAGATCACAGATTTGTATAACTCCCACTAATCGACATATAGCGATTAGCAGACATTCAATACAAATATCACATCACAGAAAAACCCGTCAGCTTACGTCTTTTAGAAGTTCGATCAAAAATACGGACTTTCAAGCCCCAAACACAAAATTTTCGTTCTGGAAAATCTAGGCAGAAAATACATATTCCAAAAATCCCAAAACAACCCCATAAAAACACTGCACAAAATTTGGACCTCGGCCGAGTAAACTCGGCCTCGGAACCGCGGCGGGAGCGTGCTTCCGCCGCGTTTCCGCGGCGCTTTGACCGGTTCGTGGGACCAAATTTCGTGGGTGTTTAATAAAAACCCTGAGCAGATTTTTAAGATGAAATTTATCAATTTTACAGAACTTTAAAAATCGACAGCAACTTTGAATTTTCGGGTTTATTTCGGGACTTTTTCTCCGATCGAATTTCTAGCTACTATGCTAACATGTTAGATAGAGTTTAACTAGGCTCTGATACCACTGTAAGTCCATGCTACCTCTCCCGGTACTTTCGGGCATGCGGAATTTGGTGAAAAACAATTTTCTAGAGGTGGTAATATGGACTCAAAACCGGATCTTTGTTAAACATCTAACTAACAACCTAACTAGGAGTTGTTAACAACTCGGTTAGGGGGTTATACCTTTCTTTCTTGAACTCCTTCGTCTTCAAGCCTCGATGGTTGTCCGGATCGGCTTCACCCCGTCGTCTCCTTGCGCCGAAGATCGATCCGCCTGAAAGCTTCTACCTTTGGCTTCTTCTTCGGTCTTTGAAGAAACTAGTTCACTCGGTTTGCTAAACCTTGTGAACTAGAGTGAGTAGAGGAGAGTGTGTTGGGATTTTCTCTATGGTTCTTGGTTCTCAACACATGAGACAAGTGAACCATAGACTAAAGAGAGGGAGAGTAAGAGGAAGGAGATGAGAGCTCAAGAACACAAGAGAGAGAATGAAAATGATAGAATGAGCAAGACTTTTCTCACTTGGCTCTCATAATCCAAAACCATCATCACAAAAATAGTAATCAAGTATTGTGTAAATGGTTTAAGCCAAAATGGCTATATCATTTCATGCACTCATATTGCACAAGAGAACAAGCAAGTAAAAAGTCTTTGCCATGAAATGATAGCCATTGTCATCATGATGGTCAACTAGTCCAACCTAGTCAACCGGTCAACAAAGACAACAAGTCAACAAAGTCAACCCCTCAACAACCATGTCACCACAATACTTAATTAATATTATTGTTAATTATATATCATATTCTCATTAGGGTTGAGCAAAAAGTCAATAGTCAACAGTCAATGGTCAACAACCCTAATGAGAATCCTCTGCCTCTGTCTCTCTGTCAACTGTGCATACACACCCGCATCCGCGTTTCGAGGAACACGAATACAAACTGGATAAAACCAATCCCAATACGTACACTAGGATCTGGCTTAAACCAAAGCCCGCTATTGTAAACTGTCCGGACACTAAACGTGCACAAGTGCACGGATGTGACTGAACCCTGTCGCAAAACCATGCGACCTGTCGCAAAACCATGCGACCTCTACTCTTTTTCCTAAAGGCGAATAGCTTTCTGTGTGGGACTCTAAAGACTCGACACTACGCTGGTAGTGGGTTTAACCACAGACCGCAAGCGGCACTAGCTGTGCATAACGGTCCCCAGGTAGATGCCGACAAGAAGACTGACGAGGTGAAACCCATCTGAACTCCTACTGAGCCTGAATATGACAATCTCCGTATAGTCCGGTATGTTCGTCTGATACATCGCATGGCGGGCCTAGGGGGGCGGTAAACGTCAGTCCCCTAATAGCGGTACAAGTCGTGTTGGAGTGAAGCCCAATACACCCTGAGATAACACTGGAAGCCTACCAGTATATCTCGCTTGCCCTGGCTAGGGACTACTCGTGTAATGGCTCTCCTAGACACAGCGCGATGTCAACCCCCAATACCGGGAGAGACGAATCCTGTCTAACCGTCACTGCCTCCAAGTGCTTCGGGACTGCACCCAACTACTACCTGTTTGCACGACTCCTTTGATCCGTGGTAGGGTAGTAATCAAAGTACAGTGGGAACACACTCGAGGCGAAGTGATAGTGTCAAGTCAGCGGACTAAGCTGTACTCATGTCACCTGGGAACTGATAACTGACGATAGGTATAATACCAACCGGTCAGTTCCCGACGAGTCTTGTCCAGTGTACTCGTAACCCAACGAGCACCCGCATACTATCTCCAGTATGACGTACTGATGGCTGTGGGACAGACCATCTCCCACTCTGGGATGAGAAGCGCATGCGCTAGTCTACTCCGGAGTATCGATGCCCTGTCTCGATAGTGCTGCGACTAGGGACCTGCATAAGGATGTGCTTATAGATTACCCAGCCCCCACTAGTGTGACTGCCATCACAATGCTGCTAATCAAGCAAAGATCCTAAGGGCTCCACTAATGTGTATAGGTGATATACTAAAATAAACACATGTACACATTGAAGTAGAAACAAACCAAGTAGCATACTACTATTTTGAGAAAGATTGTATATACAAGGTGAATATCCCAAGCTTCCATTAAGTAATATACAAACTAGTATGATACAGTAATGGCCTCTAGGACATATACACTAACAATCTATCACTTGCACTAAGGCCATGTACTGGCGTATCGAAGACCTATCAACTCGATTAGCCGCTCGAACTGAGTCTGGGGCAAGGCCTTGGTGAATGGATCTGCAGTGTTATCTTCTGAAGCAACCCTCCGAACCTCGATCTCCTGGCGATCCACGATCTCCCTGATCAGGTGATACCGCCTTAAGATGTGTCTGGATCTCTGATGGGACCTGGGTTCCTTCGCTAAAGCTATAGCCCCGTTGTTGTCGCAATACAGAGGTATTGGATCAACAATGGACGGAACCACCTGAAGTTCTTTCAAGAACTTCCTCATCCAGACAGCTTCTTTTGCGGCATCAGATGCAGCGATGTATTCTGCTTCCATAGTCGAGTCAGCAACAGTTTCCTGTTTGGAACTCTTCCAACACACCGCCCCTCCATTGAGGGTAAAGACAAAACCCGACATAGACTTGGAATCATCCTTGTCACTCTGGAAGCTGGAGTCAGCAAAGGCCTTGATCTGGAGGTCTTTTCCGCCATACACCAAGAACATCTCCTTAGTCCTTCTCAGGTACTTGAGAATGTTCTTTACCGCTATCCAGTGTTTCTCCCCAGGGTTTGACTGATACCGGCTTACCACACTCAGTGCATAAGCTACATCCGGTCTGGTACACAACATCGCATACATTATAGATCCTACCGTAGAAGCGTAGGGTATAATAGACATGCGATCCCTCTCAAAATCAGTCTTGGGAGACATCTCTTTAGAGAGGGTGATCCCGTGACAAGCCGGTAGGTTACCGCGCTTGGAATCTTCCATACTGAATCTTTTCAGTATGGTGTCGATGTACCTGGACTGTGAAAGTCCTAATATCCTCTTGGATCTATCACGATGGATCCGTATCCCCAGGATGTAGGAGGCATCACCCAGGTCTTTCATGGAGAACCTATGTGACAAGAACCCCTTGACAGATTGTAGCATAGGAATGTCATTTCCTATTAAGAGAATGTCATTCACGTATAAAACGAGGAATACTACAGTTCTCGCTACAAATCTACTATAGATGCATGGTTCATCTGGATTTTTGATAAATCCAAATTCCTTGACCGTCTCATCAAAACAGATGTTCCAACTCCGCGATGCCTGCTTTAATCCATAGATGGACTTAAGAAACTTGCACACCTTTCCGCTGCTCCCACTCTGAATGAAACCCTCTGGTTGGTCCATATAGACACACTCCTCTAAATTTCCATTTAGAAAAACGGTCTTTACGTCCATCTGCCAGATCTCATAATCGTGGAAGGCAGCAATGGCAAGAAGGATCCGAATGGATTTCAGCATAGCCACTGGAGAAAAGGTTTCGTCATAGTCCAAACCAGGTCTTTGACGAAAACTCTTTGCAAAAAGTCTAGCTTTATAGGTCTCAACCTGTCCATCTACACCAATCTTCCTTTTGAAGATCCACTTGCATCCTACGGGTTTTACCCTGTCTGGAGCAATGTCCAACGTCTATACCTTGTTGGTGTACATGGACTCCATTTCGGTCCGCATTGCATCCAGCCATTTTACCGAGTCAACGCTCTGAACGGCCTGCTGGAAGCTAGTAGGCTCATCATAATCTATGATGCAATCCTCTCTATCCCTGTCTATGAGAAAACCGTAGTATCTCTCGGGCGGATGAGACTGCCTACTACTTCTGCGGAGCGGCGTGGGAATGTCTTGTTCTTTTGAACCCTCTGGTTCCACTAAGCTTTCAGTAATAGCTCGTGGTTCTGGAATTTCTTCCAGTTCTACTGTGCTCCCACTTATCTGGTTTTCCAAAAACTCAGTTTCCAAGAAGTAGGCATGACGAGAAACAAAAACCTTTTGTTCCTCTTCGCAGTAGAAGAAATATCCCTTGGAGTTCTTTGGATATCCCACGAACTTGCACTGTACTGAGCGTGCCTCGAGCTTGTCCGCGTGCTGCTTTTTGACAAAAGCTGGACTTCCCCATGTCTTAATGTGATTAAGATAGGGTCTCTTCCCACACCACATCTCATATGGTGTAGTAGGCACAGTCTTAGTGGGAACTCGGTTCAAAAGGTATGCAGCTGATTCTAGCGCATACCCCCAGAATGGTCGCGGTAACTCAGCGTTACTCATCATGGACCGTACCATATCTAATAGGGTTCGGTTCCGTCTCTCCGATACACCATTATGTTGCGGAGTGTATGGAGGAGTAAGCTGAGAGAGAATTCCGTTCTCTTTTAAATAGTCCAGGAACTCGGCACTTAAGTATTCACCATCTCGATCCGATCTTAGGATCTTGATACTTTTGCCGGTTTGTTTTTCTACTTCATTCTTATATTCCTGGAATTTTCCAAAGGCTTCGGACTTATGTTTCATTAAGAAGACAGAACCGTACCTTGAAAAGTCATCCATAAAAGTAATGAAGTAAGAATAACTGCTTCGTGCATGTGTAGACATTGGACCGCACACGTCGCTGTGTATGAGTCCCAAGAGCTCGCTCGTCCTTACTCCGTGTCCAGTAAACGGAGTCTTTGTCATCTTTCCTTTGAGACAGGATTGACAAGTGGCATACTGTTAGTTATATGTATGCCCTAGAGGCCATTGCTATACATAGGATGTATATTGCAGTGGATGCTGGGACATATATAGGGAGGACTTTCTTGCTCGACATGATAGTATGCAATTTGGTTACCCTTTACCTTAACGTGTATACTGATTTTCTCTCTGTTACATGTTGGTAAAGCCCTTAGGATGTATACTTGACTACCTGGACTATGATGCGGATCATACTAGTGGGGACATGGTAGTCCATAAGTACATCCTTCAAAGTCCCTAGTCATGGGTGTATCGAGACGGGGCATCGATATACCAGAGTAGACTAGCGTATACCTTCTCGACCCATACAGATGGGTGATGGATGATCCCATATCCATTGGTGTTTGACATCAGAGATGATATACGGGTGCTCAGTAGAGACTGGGTACACTGGACGGACTCGCCGAGAACTCCCAGATGGTATTATACCTTATGTCAGATGGCAGTTCTCAGGTGACACTGGTACAGAGTAGTCTGTTGACCCGAGATCGTCATAGAGTCTTGTGTGGTTCCCACTGTGCTTTGATTTCCATCTTACCACGTCCAAGAGGGCGTGCAAAACGGTGGTTTTTGGGTACAGTCCCGAGTCACATGGAGGCAATGAGCGATAGGAGGGGATTCGTCTCTCCCGGTATAGGGGGTTGATGTTGCGGTGTGTTCGATTGGCTATAACAGGAAATCCCTGGCCAGGGTTGCTGAGATTTACTGGTAAGTGTTACCAGTAGTTTCTCGAATTGTTATAGACCTCATATCGACACGACTTATCGACCTATTGGGGTCTGACGTTTACCACCCCTAGGCGAGATATGCGATATATCAGACGACGAGACCGGACTGTACGGTAGTGTTACTGGTTGGATTCACTGGAGTGTGAGCGGGCTTGCTCGTCGATCTTCTGATCGCTCAATACCCGGGTGGCCGTTACGTTTAGCAGACCGCTTGCGGCTTGTGGGTGTTTGATATGATCATCACCTGCTGCCGGCGTATTGACGAGTCTTTAGAGTCCTGCACAGAGGTTTCCTGGCTCAAGCGAAACGAAATAGGAGCGCATATGAGATATGTGCGGGACCGAGAATAATGCGTGTATGTGATACCGTATTTCATTCTCGCGATGAATGTGTCGAATGGTTATATGCGATATAACCTAGTTATCGAATCGAGGGTTGATTCGATAAGCCGATACATTGAATACTAGTCGGTTATATGCGATATGACCGGATCGTTAAATCAAGTGTTGATTTAATGATTTAATGCATAATTATATATTTGATATATTACTTTGCACTAACTAGTATTGGTTCACTTTAAATGGATTTTCTCACTTGGATGTATCATGTTTGATGATACATGTTTGCTAGGTTTTGTGTAAAGAATTAAACCTTGGTTAAATAAATGGTTAGGGTTTTTATTTTGTTATTCATTCATTTATCTTTTTAATTGGATTAAAAAAGAAATGGATAAGAAAACAAAATGGTGGCTTTCTTTGTTTGCATCTTGAATCTTCATGAAGCTTTGACCAAAGTCACCACTTTGTCTTCATCTTTAACCCTAACCATTCATCTAACCTTAGTCAATTCTCTACACTTGACCATGGTTGATTATGATAAGTATTCTTTTATTTTCTATTTTCTAAATAACTTATCATAATGTTATCTTCATCTTCTTCTTCTTCTTTCATGAAGAAAGCTTCACTTCATCAATGGTGATTGATGAAAATGAGTGAGAAATCCAATTCTAAAGTGAACCCACTTCCTATTTCTTCATCCTCTACCTCTTGCCAAGTAGTAGAGTGTGTTTCCTTCACAAGTTTTCTAGACTTGGTGAAGTTGGAGCTTGATCTAGCGATGCCTCGACGTAGATCATCTTCGGCACGTCGTCGATGACCTAGCCCGCTCTTTCTCCGATGAAGCCGACGCTAGAGCCCGGGTTTCCATTTCGACAGCGAGGAGACTTCATTGCGGAGCTATGGAGGTGGAGGACCAGATCTACAAAGGTTGTATTTCCGTATTCTCTTGGTAAAGTAGTTTACTAGTTGCTTATTCGCCTAGATTTCTAGTTAACGATCCGTATTAGGGTTTCTCGGCACCGTAATTTTTGAAATTGGCATGGTTGATGCCTTGTGAGACCTCTTGAGAGTGCCTAGGAACCCTCCACATACGATTGATATTCGAACGGATTCAAATATCCTTCTGTATGTAACTTCGTCAACCTTCTCTCATTGATGTGACCCAGTCTACAATGCCATAAGAAAGTCTGATAGATTTCCGGAGACTTTCTTTTGTGTGTATTCTGGACATTGAAAATCTGTGGTTGGTTTAACACGTATATACCATTGCTTAATGTACCTGACCCAATCAGAACTTGATTAAGGTGAATGTTTACAACATTACTTACAAACGCAAATTCATAACCTTCTTTAGAAGTCAAAGATACAGAAATGATATTACAAGTTGCGTTGGGTACAAAATAGCAATTACGCAAAACCAAAACGTGTCCATCTGACAACCCCAGGTGATAGTCCCCCACAGCCTTAGCATCCATGCTAGCTCCGTTTGCAACTTTGAGGGTCATGTCACCTCCCTTCAAAACCCTACGGTTTCTCAACGCCTGTAAAGAATTACAGATATGAGATCCTGATCCGGTATCCAATACCCAGGAAGTAGAGTTTATTGAAAGACAGTTTTCAATAACATACACACCTGAAGCTGAAGCCGCAACCTGCTTCAGTTCCTGTGTTCTGGCTTTCCAAGCCCTGCAATCATTCTTTCAGTGTTCCTTCTTATGACAATAGAAGTATTCTTCCTTATCCACAAGCTTTCCCACTTTCTTTATTGCTTTTGCCTTTCCCTTCGTATCCACTTTACTAACACCGTCCCTTGGTTTGGCGGGGGCTTTCTTCTTCTTTCCCTTAGCTTTCGCCTTGGACCTAGAAGAAGAAGATCCTCCTACAAACAAAGCGGATGTTTCCCTACCTTTCTGTAGGGTGCCCTCTGCGCTCCTCAGCATGTTGAGGAGTTCTGAAAGTTCAACTTCCTTTTCTTGTAAGTTGAAGTTCAGTATGAACTGGGCGTAAGTGGAAGGAAGGGACTGGAGAATCAAGTCCGTATAGAGCTCATTCTCCAATGTGGTCCCAAGGTCCGCGAGCTCCTCAATGTAGCCAATCATTTTAAGATGAAATTTATCAATTTTACAGAACTTTAAAAATCGACAGCAACTTTGAATTTTCGGGTTTATTTCGGGACTTTTTCTCCGATCGAATTTCTAGCTACTATGCTAACATGTTAGATAGAGTTTAACTAGGCTCTGATACCACTGTAAGTCCATGCTACCTCTCCCGGTACTTTCGGGAATGCGGAATTTGGTGAAAAACAATTTTCTAGAGGTGGTAACATGGACTCAAAACCGGATCTTTGTTAAACATCTAACTAACAACCTAACTAGGAGTTGTTAACTACTCGGTTAGGGGGTTATACCTTTCTTTCTTGAACTCCTTCATCTTCAAGCCTCGATGGTTGTCCGGATCGGCTTCACCCCGTCGTCTCTTTGCGCCGAAGATCGATCCACCGGAAAGCTTCTACCTTTGGCTTCTTCTTGGGTCTTTGAAGAAACTAGTTCACTCGGTTTGCTAAACCTTATGAACTAGAGTGAGTAGAGGAGAGTGTGTTGGGATTTTCTCTATGGTTCTTGGTTCTCAACACATGAGACAAGTGAACCATAGACTAAAGAGAGGGAGAGTAAGAGGAAGGAGATGAGAGCTCAAGAACACAAGAGAAAGAATGAAAATGATAGAATGAGCAAGACTTTTCTCACTTGGCTCTCATAATCCAAAACCATCATCACAAAAATAGTAATCAAGTATTGTGTAAATGGTTTAAGTCAAAATGGCTATATCATTTCATGCACTCATATTGCACAAGAGAACAAGCAAGTAAAAAGTCTTTGCCATGAAATGATAGCCATTGTCATCATGATGGTCAACTAGTCCAACCTAGTCAACCGGTCAACAAGTCAACAAAGTCAACCCCTCAACAACCATGTCACCACAATACTTAATTAATATTATTGTTAATTACATATCATATTCTCATTAGGGTTGAGCAAAAAGTCAATAGTCAACAGTCAACGGTCAACAACCCTAATGAGAATCCTCTGCCTCTGTCTCTCTGTCAACTGTGCATACACACCCGCATCCGCGTTCCGAGAAACACGAATACAAACTGAATAAAACCAATCCCAATACGTACACTAGGATCTGGCTTAAACCTAAGCCCGCTAGTGTAAACTGTCCGGACACTAAACGTGCACAAGGCCACGGATGTGACTGAACCCTGTCGCAAATCCATGCGGCCACTACTCTTTTGCCTAAAGGCGAATAGCTTTCTGTGTGGGACTCTAAAGACTCAACACTACGCTGGCAGTGGGTTTAACCACAGACCGCAAGCGGCACTAGCTGTGCGTAACGGTCCCTAGGTAGATGCCGACAAGAAGACTGACGAGGTGAAACCCATCTGAACTCCTACTGAGCCTGAATGTGACAATCTCCGTACAGTCCGGTCTGTTCATCTGATACATCGCATGGCGGGCCTAGGGGGCGGTAAACGTTAGTCCCCTAATAGCGGTACAAGTCGTGTCGGAGTGAAGCCCAATACACCCTGAGATAACACTGGAAGTCTACCAGTATATCTCGCTTGCCCTGGCCAGGGACTACTCGTGTAATGGCTCTCCTAGACACAACGCGATGTCAACCCCCAATATCGGGAGAGACGAATCCTGTCTAACCGTCACTGCCTCCAAGTGCTTCGGGACTGCACCCAACTACTACCTGTTTGCACGACTCCTTTGAGCCGTGGTAGGGTAGTAATTAAAGTACAGTGGGAACACACTCGAGGCGAAGTGACAGTGTCAAGTCAGCGGACTAAGCTGTACTCATGTCACCTGGGAACTGATAACTGACGATAGGTATAATACCAACCGGTCAGTTCCCGACGAGTCCTGTCCAGTATACTCGTAACCCAACGAGCACCCGCATACTATCTCCAGTACGACGTACTGATGGCTGTGGGACAGACCATCTCCCACTCTGGGATGAGAAGCGCATGCGCTAGTCTACTCCGGAGTATCGATGCCCTATCTCGATAGTCCTGCGACTAGGGACCTGCATAAGGATGTGCTTATAGATTACCCAGCCCCCACTAGTGTGACTGCCATCACAACGCTGGTAATCTAGCAAAGATCCTAAGGGCTCCACTAATGTGTATAGGTGATTTACTAAAATAAACACATGTACACATTGAAGTAGAAACAAACCAAGTAGCATACTACTATTTTGAGCAAGATTGTATATACAAGGTGAATATCCCAAGCTTCCATTAAGTAATATACAAACTAATATGATACAGTAATGGCCTCTAGGGCATATACACTAACAACGAGCACCTGTATACTATCTCCAGAACGACGTACTGATGGTTGTGGGACAGACCATCTCCCCAACCGGGATGAGAAGCGTACACACTAGTCTACTCTGGAGTATCGATGCCCAGTCTCGATAATCCTGCGACTAGGGACAAGTACAGTTTGTTGCTTATAGACTACCCAGCCCCACTAGTGTGACTGCCATCACAACGCTGGTAATCAAGCAAAGATCCTATGGGCTCTACTAATATATATAAGTGATACGTTACAAGAAACATATGCACATATTAAAGTAGACACAAACCATGTGGCATATTACCATTTTTAGCAAGACTGTTTATACAACTATGAATATCCCAAGCTTCCATTAAGTAATATACATACAAGTATGATACAATAATGGCCCCTAGGGCATATACACTAACAATCTCCCACTTGCACTAGGGCCATGAGCTGGCATATCATAGACCTATCATCTCGAATAGCCTCTCGAACTGCGTCTGAGGAATGGCTTTTGTGAATGGATCAGCAATGTTATTCTCCGTCTCTACTCTTTTCACCTCGATCTCCCGGCGATCTACGATCTCCCTGATCAGGTGATACCGCCTTAAGATGTGTCTGGATTTCTGATGGGACATGGGTTCCTTCGCAAAAGCTATAGCGCCGTTGTTGTCACAATACAGAGGTATTGGATCAAAACTGGTAGGAACCACCTGAAGTTCTATGAGGAACTTCTTCATCCAGACAGCTTCTTTTGCAGCATCGCAAGCAGCTATGTACTCTGCTTCCATTGTTGAGTCAGCAACGGTCTCCTGCTTGGAACTCTTCCAACAGACCGCCCCTCCATTGATGGTAAAGACATAACCCGACATGGACTTGGAGTCATCCTTGTCACTCTGGACCTCACTCTATATCCCCTAGGTAGCTTAGATTAGCACTTTGACCAACCTAGTTATCTCAAGTTAGAGATCAAGCTTGGCGTAGAAGCTCTCGGGTGGATCGTCTTTGACTCGAGGAGCCGTTGAGGTGCCGATATTCTAAGGAGCCTACGAGGAGTGGAGGACAGCGATGAAGACCCGAAGGACAAGTAACGTGAGGTATAACTTCGAATCCGAGTAGTTAAACCTTTCGTAGTTTGCTAGTTACGGTTTAGACACGATTCATGCGCTCAAGTCTGTGTTACGAAGCTTTGATAATTGTTTTTCATATATTCCGCCTCTCCGCAAGTTCGTGGGGTGCGTGACATAGACTTACACATGGATTGTATACGGTTTTGCAGGATATATGATCCAGACCGTAGAGCCGGAAAAATTTCGGGACTTTGTTGGCGTCTACATCGCTGCACTAGAATATGGTACCAGGAGCGACTCATCATTCTCCGTTTTGGGATTCGGAATTTGGTTGGCGTCTGCATCGCTGCACTAGAATATGGTACCAGGAGCGACTCATCATTCGCCACTTGGGGATTTGGATTTTGGCCGGCGTCTGCATTGCTGCACTGGAATATGGTACCAGGAGCGACTCATCATCCGCCATTGCCTATTGGGAAGAGATGGCTTAGGAGACAGGTTTAGATCCCTATCACCTAAGCCTTTTCAGTTTTATGGGCCGTGAGGATCCCATAGAAGCATTTTCTCCCTACGATTCGTAAGGATCCCACAGGTGTATTTTCTCCTTAGGAGTCGTGAGGACTCCTAAGTGTGTTTTTCCTTTGTGAGTCGTAAGGATCCCATAAAGGTTTGTTCTCCTCATGTATCGTGAGGACACATGAGTGGGTCTTCTCAATGGAGCATAATTCTAAAGACGGAGACCAGCCGCGTAACTGGTGATTGCGGTGGGATATGGGTATGATGAGAATTATTTGAGCCCTTGGATTGTATACGGTAGTCAATTTGGGGAATGGCCATAGGGCTGGAAGAATTTTGGGAAATTGGATTTTGGTTGGCGTCTGCATCGCTGCATTGGAATATGGTACCATGAGCGACTCATCATTCGCCATTTTTTTATTTACCGCGATTGCTTTATCATTTCAGCTTTTCTTATCGCGAAGGTCGCGATTGCCCTATCATTTCGGCTTTTATTCGCGGTTGCCCATCATTTCGGCTTTATTTTTATTTTTACTCGCTGATTTTTATTGCGAGTTGCCCCATCATTTCAGCTTTTTATTTATATACATATATATATTTTTTTATTTACACATTTTTACATCCCCAGTTTAACGACTTAGAGGTCGATTATTCCCAGTTTAATGACGTGGTGGTCGATTATTCCCAGTTTAAAGACTTGGTGGTCTGTTGTTTTTAGAGAAAGGCAGATGTCTGAGAGAATCAGTTTTACAAAGAATTTCGGTCTCCGTTTGTATGAAATTGGTGGTCGCAGCTGGACTGTTTGTTAGCACGCCTTTAGACGGTTCTATCTCTCCTGCCTTGTATTGCTTTTCGACCCAATCTTTGAAGACGAAGCAGTCCTCAATGGCATGACCTATCACTCTGTGATAGGGGCAGTATTTAGGGTCGTCGGTCATATTCGCTTCCTGTGGTCTTTTTGACTCTAGCAGTTGTAGACCGTTCCTCAGGGCGTCTTTGAATATTTTACGGATTTTGTCCCTTCTGAAGGAATAGACCTTGTCCAGCTTCTCTTTCAGTGGAGATTCTCCTCCCTCTCCAAACATTGGCTTCCGAAGCTGGTTGGCATTAGGCCCGCTCAACCCTTGCTTATTTTGGTTAGCCGAGGCATTGAAAGATTCAGTATCGTCGGAATTTCCGCCTTTGTGATTTTCGTCCTTTCGGTTTCTCCAGGACCTATTGTTATTTTGGGAGTCAGAGGAGGACTCCTGCTTTGAGCGTTCCAACATCTGGACTTTCTTGGTCAGCTCTTGGAATGTTTTGAGACCTGCGGTGCATAGAAACGGGGCCATCCAATTGTTGAGATTTCCGACGAGGAGACTGACAGATTGGTCCTGCTCTATCGGCGGTTCACATTTGACGGAGAGATTGCACTATCAGGTTATAAAATCCGTGCTGATTTCGTTGTTCTTTTGGCTTGGTCCTTACGAGGTCGGCGATGGTGATCTTATCGCTGACACTCATGAACCTCTGCCGAAACAGAGACTCCATTTGGACGAAAGTTGTGACGGAGCCATCCGGTATACTCGCGTACCAGTCGAAAGCAACATCGGTCAAGCTATTAACGAACTGGCGGAGGAGAAGCGCATCATTGCCCCCAGGATTCCCGCATGAAGCTTTAAAATGGGCGACGTGCTGATTCGCATTTCCCGTCCCATCAAATCTTCCGAACTTGGGGATGACATAGCCGCTAGGAAATTCTACCAGATCATACTGAGCAGGATATGGTCTCCCACTACTGCTGATATCTTTTTGCGCTTCGGCTTCGGCTACCAAGGTTTTGACTTTGTCCGCAACCAAATCCATGATTTGATCTTGAGTTAACGGGCTACTGTCATCGGCAGCCAAGACATTTCCCGAGATAGGATGTGACTGATTTTCATGCGGTCCGCCCACTTTTGGATTTGAAGGAACGGGCGTCGGCTATTTTAGGACACCGTTTCCCAGTTCATGAGAGCCCTGCGCCTGATTAGGTGGCTGAGAGGCAAGTTGGGCAGTGAGCTATAAGACGACGTTTGTCAAGTCGTCAATTTTTTAGTAGTGCTTGGCCATCTCCTTGTCTTTCCTTCTGAGCTGTTTTCGGAGCCCTTGGAGAAGTTGCTGCTCTGCGTTCTTGGGACGGAAGATTGGCTCATCTTCGCTCTCTGAGCCCGACTCCTCATGGACCAAAGGGTCTTTCTGCCTATCATCCTCATCGAGAGGGTTTTCATCATCCAGCGGAGGCGGCTGTTCTTGGGAAGCGGCAACCACATTCAAGCCAGATTGGATTTGAGATGTGGTGGCCCCGTCCTTGCTCTTATTACGCGTGCCCACCATGTACATATCCAGCCATTTCCTCGTCTTTGGCGGGGTAACCCTGTTCCTCGAACCTCATAAGGTTCAGCCTAGCAGGAGCCCTAGCCCTTTTGTTGACTCTATATCTGAGCCTTTTCTGCCTTAGCTTCTCAATTTTAAGGGCTTGGCGGGCATCTGTTTCCTGGGAAGCCACCGTGAGTCGATTAGCGGAGAGTTAGAGAAGACACCCGATCGAGCAGTTGTCAGGGGCACTGCCGGAGCTTGCTCAAGACGCTTTGTTGCTTTGTTGGTGTTGATGGCCTTGCCCCCAGCTGGGGACAAGGAAAGTCTTTCAAACACCGACTTGCGTTTGAGTTGGGGTGTCTTCGAGACCACCATATTTGGCCTCTTGCCTTTCGAGGCCGGCTTGTCTGTAACCGGGCCTTGAGGTGCAGGGATGGCATTAGCCGAGACAAACTGAATAGACCCAAATTGTAGCAGCGGTTCTTCCCACTGTCGTCCGAGACTTGCCGCGAGTACCGTCCTGGAGTCCATCTTCATCATGTATGAGATGGGAGCTGAGTTCATCTTTAGAGACATTGTTGAAAAGTGATTGCTTGAAAACCTGTATGAAAGAGCATTATTTTAGTATTAATATAGGTATGTATATTGATTGAGTTTGCATGAACGTTTAACCCGAAATATGGGAGGAGAGATAGGTCCCACCGGGCGTGCCAGAATCTGTAGGGTGTTTTTCGTCACCCCATTGAGATGGGAATACGCGCGTGCTTGTCAGGCGTACTACAGATTCCCCCTGCCTAGGGTAGGCCGGGGTTTATTGATTGTAGGGATCCGAATCTCCGGTAGCCGCGGACTAAGCTGCCGTTAATTACCCCTCGCCATTGGAGCGAGGGAACCTCCGATTGACGGGTTAAACTGGTCATGCAAACTCAATGTGCAGTGTACGTGTGTTTTTTTTAAAGTGGACTTGGATACATCAGGAGGCACGCAGAGTTTTTACGGGGGTCTCGCTACCCGGATAGCGGGCTGGGGGTCAAAGGGGCTAGTAGCCCCCTTGCGAGGTGCGGGGCAGCACCCCGGCCTAAATTTTTTTGAGGGACAATGTTGTAGAGTATGTGTGTGTGTGTATATATATGTACATATATATATGAAAAAGGTAAAGGGCATCCAAAGGAAGCGTGGGGGCCAGCGCCTCGCGTGTCTAACACGCGAGCGCTGGGCGCTTAGGCGCTGGCGCACCACGTACCCGGCACGTGGGCGCAGGGCGCTTGAGCGCTAGGCGCTCGAGCGCTAGCACACCACATGCCCGGCACGTATGCGCCGGGCGCTTGAGCACCAGGCGCTCGAGCGCTAGCGCACCATATGTCCGGCACGTGGGCACTGGGCGCTTGAGCGCAAGGCGCTCGAGCGCTAGCGCACCACGTGCCCGGCACGTGGGCGCTGGGCGCTTGAGCACTCGGGCGCCAGGCACTCGGGCGCTTAGGCGCCGGTAAGGAAAATGGGGCTTTTAGTCCCAGAAATAGGATTTAAAATCCCAAAAGAAGATTTAGAGTGGAGTTAAACTCCTAAATATTTTGGAGTTGATTAAAGGGTTTCTTCTTTGGAGCCCTGGGTCTTACCCAAAATGGGGTTTTCGGAGATGGGCCGCGTTCTTCCTCCTCTGTTGGCAGGATCTTGAAGATCAAGAGATGTGAGATTTTAAAAATCTCTTCTTTTTGAGATCTGATGGGAGATCTAAGCTCCCCTTTGTGGGTTTTATGGTGAAAAACTATTTAGTGTTGGAAAAGAAAGAGTAAAACTCTTGATTTAATTCAAAAGAAAGAAGAAGGTTTAGAACCTTCAGAAAGGGGAATGATGCACAAACCCTAGATTTTGAGGGGAATGAAAAAAGTATATTAGATATTTTCATCATGTTGCCTTATATAGGCTTACATATTTACATGTAACCCCTTGGGCTTTACAAAATGGTATTTTGCCCATCTCATGGCTCATGTGCCATTTCTTTTTGCACATAAGCCATGGGCTTACAAAAAATTGGTTTTATACCCATTTTGCATAAAAAAATTACATTAAAATTATTTATTACATGATTTTTATTTTGGCATGGAGGAGGGCCGGCCGCTTCATGTTCGGACTCGATCTGGGCATGGGCCCACTTGATCTGGGCTTGGGCCCACATGGCTTGGGGTTGACCTTGACTTTGACTTGGTCAACCGAGGTGCAATTTTCGACCCCAACAGTACGGTTTTA
Organism: Agapanthus africanus; assembly: GCA_030015575.1. Lineage (NCBI taxonomy): Eukaryota > Viridiplantae > Streptophyta > Magnoliopsida > Asparagales > Amaryllidaceae > Agapanthus > Agapanthus africanus. The sequence continues at coordinate 230,092,173 of CM057344.1, forward strand.
CGACAGGCTTCAATCACGTGCGTGTACTTGTGCACGCATGATGATTCGGACAGATAATACTAGTGGGCTTTGATTTAAGTCGGATCCTAGTATTGTACTGATGGATTATTTTCGTCTCTTTTGTATTCGTATTTTTCGGAATACGGATACGGGTATGTATGTACACTAGAGGGGCATTTTTGTAATTTACTCAAAGATGTTTCTAGAAGATTAATCCTCATATTATCTATTAATCATTTATATTAAATGGTTATTGTTTTATGAGGTGGAAGAAATGAGGTGGAATTATGCATTATTTTGAGCATGGCTCTTAGTGACACATGGAGTATTTTCACCCATGACTCACTAAGGTGATTATTGAACCTTTCTCATTTTGTAAATAGGTTTATTCTATGAGAAAGAAAGAGAGAGTTCAATTTACACCAAGGAGTTCATTCTCAATTTTATGCTAAGTTCTCACTAGCCTTTCTTCATATAGTTCTTCTTCTTCCTCTAAGCTTTTCTTGTCTCATGTGTTGAGAATCATAAAGCTAAAAGAGGCTTATCCATCCATCTCTATTCTCTAAATCACCTAGGTCATCTAGTGTAGCGAACTAGGTGCCCTAGTTACTTCGTTATTGAGGTAAGCTTGATCTACAGACTCTCGGGTGGATCGTCTTTGACTCGAGAAGGCCGACGAGGAGGCGCAATCCGTACTACTCTAAGGAGCTCGCGTAGGAGAGGAGGACAGCAAGCACAAGAAGAACCGGTTACTTGAGGTATAACTTTTTCACTTTTAGTTAAAACCTCATAGTCTTGTAGTTAGTTTAAGGTTTAGTTTCGATCTTGGTGTTTAGTCGATGTTACGAAGCAAATTATTATCGTTTTTCACAAATTCCGCCTCACCACGAACCCGCGGGGTGCGTGGCATCAACTTACATGAGCAAGACCTTCCAGACGAAAAATCGCAAGCTCGAACGATCTCTCATCCGAATATCTCAGTGAACGGCAAATCCTAGCCATCCTGTCGAGGAATGTCTGCGAATCCTCCGCTGCATCTGTGCCGGTAAAAACTGGAGGCTTCAGCCTCATAAACTCCTGTAAGGATACGGGGATAGTCTCAGAAACAGCAGCAACAGCTGTCTGAGCAGCAGGTACATTCACAGTCCTCATAGTAGGAGGAATATCATCGGATCTCGGAGCTCGGCTGGCCTCGACTAAAGATCCAACCATTTGGCGTAAATCCTGAATGCTCGCCTCCAGCCTAGCTATCCGGCCTAGAGAAGGCAGATCAATCTGTCCCTGAGGGGTAGGCATACCGCCCTGATCGGTCCTCGTCTCAGACGAGCCTGCTCTAATCTCATCTTTGGCGGCAGCCCTCTGGGCCCTCGTAGTCTTCGGCGGCATAGTGGCTGGAATAAGAAACTGGATATGATAAGAACATTGCAATCGAATCAAGCGGATATATGGAATCAAGAAAGAAAATACAAGCAAATATATATCCTAAGCTCACTTAGGCAGAGTACCGTATCGTAAGTATGCCGCGGAACATACACAGGCTACGCCACTCTGCTTAAGTCACCTACTCCATCTACCAAGGGTCATCCTACACTCAGAAGGTAAAACCTAACGCTCTGATACCAATTTTGTCACGACCCGAATGAGTGGAACATGACTGGCACTTAAATCACGCAATGTCTAAAGACGTAGCGTAATCTAAGTAAGACAAAACCCAGAAATCTAAACCGTTTAAAGAAATAGAGTGAAGGAAAAATTGTTTAAAAGTTAAGTTAGACATAGAAGAGTTACTTTGAAATCTTTACAAGAATCTCAAGTTTTATAAAAATTTCGGCAGAGTTTCCTTTGTAAAAACTGGCCCCAAAAGGGTACAAAACATGAATATACATAAGCAATGGATAAAGGCATCCCCAAGCGGGAGCTATCTCTTCGCCGAACGGCGGAACACAACTACATGCAAGATATATCATTAATATGAAATAAACAGTTTAAAGAAAGAAAAACAGAAACAAGTATAAAGTCGGCTCACACGAGCTCGACACCAGAAATCAGAATATATATACACAAGTCTCACAAGCTTACAGTCTAAGTCCAATATACAAATGGTGGAAATGGTAGATGGAGTGTACTAGATACAAAAGTAAATATACAAGGTGGGAACAAAAGAATATCCTCACAAACCCACCTACAAGTAAACCGCAAGTCGATACAAAGGGAGCAGAAGAAGAAATACGCCCGCCGCTACTATGCTGACGGGTCAGACCTGCAAGACACTATGGAACAATGGGGGTGAGTTGCCAACTCGTGAGTAATAAGTAACATCTAATAAGGCTATCATAAGCATGTACGCAAATGTGTCACAATCTATATATACAATTATGATGCGATGCACCAGTATGAATGCGACATGAATGAATGATCAATATGAAATCTGAATATACATGTACGAGAAAGTCTGTGTTCTTATCTTAGTAAAACTTTTGTATAATAAAACTGGAGTATCATTAATTGAAATCGACAGAAAATCCGTGTCAAGCATCGACACAATATATGTATATATCAATATCTCAATTGTAAGTCCATGTCACGCACCCCACGAACTTGCGGGGAGGCGGAATATATGAAAAACGATTATCAAAGCTTCGTAACACGGACTTGAGCGCATAAATCGTATCTAAACCGTTACTAGCAAACTACGAGAGGTTTAACTACTCGGATTCGAAGTTATATCTCACGTTGCTTGTCCTTCGGATCTTCATCGCTGTACTCCACTCCTCGTAGGCTCCTTGGAACATCGACACCTCAACGGCCTCCTCGAGTCAAAGACGATCCACCCGAGAGCTCCTACTCCAAGCTTGATCTCTAACTTGAGATAACTAGGTTGCTCAAAGTGCTAATCTAAGCTACCTAGGGGATATAGAGTGAGGTTATGGATGTATTAGTCTAGCTAACCCTTGATCTCAACACATGAGAGGTTAGGGTAAGGGTTTCAAGAATGAGAGAGCTTGAGGAGAGAGAAGGTGATGATAAGAATGATATTGAAAAATGAACTCATTTGAATATAACAACCATAACAATTTATCAAATAAATAATTCAAATGATTAATCATCATGGTTGATGCATTCACCTTATGTGATTCATCTCATGAGTCATTAGCTCAATAAATGAAGCATTAACTCTAAGGATGAATCACACAAATGAGTCATTAAGCAATAAATGCTTATGCCACCTTAACACCCAAGTCACTATGCTTCTAGAAGCTTCCCGGAAAATTACAATAATGCCCCTCCAATCCGTGAAAACACGGAAAAACTTTAGACTGTATAAATCCAATAATCCGATACAAGAATCTGGCTTAAACCAAAGCCGACTAGTAAAAACTGTCCGAACGTCGTACGTGCGTTTAAACACGTATGCGTCCGAACCCTTGTCATAAAACCATACGACCTCTATATCGTTTAGCCTGGAGCAGGGAAACTTTCTGTGTGGGACTCTAAAGACTCGACACTACGCTGGCAGTGGGTTTAACCACAGACCGCAAGCGGCACTAGCTATACGTAACGGTCCCCAGGTAGATGTCGATAAGAAGGCCGATGAGAAAACCCATCTGAACTCCTACTGAGCCTGTCCGTGACAATATCCGCGAAGTCCGGTCTGTTCGTCTAAGAGTATCGCATGTATGGTCTAGGGAGGTGGAGAACGTCAGACCCCTAATAACCGTACAAGTCGTGCCGGTATGGCTCAAGACCATTTGAGAATCTACTGATCAGTCCACTAGTAATTCTCCAACAGCCCTGGCCAGGGACTTATGGTAATGACCAACCAATCACAGTGCGATATCAACTCCCTATACCAGGAGAGACGAATCCCTAACAGTCGCTCACTGCTTCCATGTGGCTCGGGACTGTACCCAACTAAAACCTGTTTGCATGACTCCTTTGAGCCGTGGTAGGGTAGTAATCAAAGCACAGTGGGAACTCACACGAGACAAATGATGACCTTAAGTCAACAGACTATCTGCACACATGTCACCTGAGAACTGCTATCTGACGTTAGGTATAATACCATCCAGTCAGTTCTCCTGTGAGTCATGTCCGGTGTACCCGTAACCCAACGAGCACCTGTATACTATCTCCAGTACGACGTACTGATGGCTGTGGGACAGACCATCTCCCCAACTGGGATGAGAAGCGTACACACTAGTCTACTCCGGAGTATCGATGCCCTGTCTCGATAATCCTACGACTAGGGACAAGTATAGGATGTTGCTTATAGACTACCCAGCCCCCACTAGTGTGACTGCCATCACAACGCTGGTAATCAAGCAAAGATCCTGAGAGCTCTACTAATATGTATAAGTGATAAGTTACAAGAAACATATGCACATATTAAAGTAGACACAAACCAAGTAGCATACTACCATTTTTAGCACGACTGTCAATACAACTGTGAATATCCTAAGCTTCCATTAAGTAATATACATGCTAGTATGATACAATAATGGCCCCTAGGGCATATACACTAACAATCTCCCACTTGCACTAGGGCCATGAGCTGGAATATCATAGACCTATCATCTCGAATAGCCTCTCGAACTGCGTCTGAGGAATGGCCTTTGTGAATAGATCAGCAATGTTATTCTCTGTCTCTACTCTTTTCACCTCGATCTCCCGGCGATCGACGATCTCCCTGATCAGGTGATACCGCCTTAAGATGTGTCTGGACTTCTGATGGGACCTGGGTTCCTTCGCTAAAGCTATAGCGCCGTTGTTGTCACAATACAGAGGTATTGGACGAACACTGGTAGGAACCACCTGAAGTTCTGTGAGGAACTTCTTCATCCAGACAGCTTCTTTTGCGGCATCGCAAGCAGCTATGTACTCCGCTTCCATTGTTGAGTCAGCAACGGTCTCCTGCTTGGAACTCTTCCAACAGACCGCCCCTCCATTGAGGGTAAAGACATAACCCGACATGGACATGGAGTCATCTTTGTCACTATGGAAGCCGGAGTCGGCAAAGGCCTCGATCTGGAGGTCTTTTCCGCCATACACTAAGAACAACTCCTTAGTCCTCCTCAGGTACTTGAGAATGTTCTTTACTACTATCAAGTGATTCTCTCCTGGGTTTGCTGTAAGTCCATGTCACACAACCCACGAACTTGCGGGGAGGTGGAATATATGAAAAACGATTATCAAAGCTTCGTAACACGGACTTGAGCGCATGAATCGTATCCAAACCATTGCTAACTATCTACTAGAGGTTTAACTACTCGGATACGAAGTTATACCTCACGTTACTTGTCCTTCGGGTCTTCATCGCGGTCCTCCACTCCTCGTAGGCTCCTTGGAACATCGGCACCTCAACGGCCTCCTCGAGTCAAAGACGATCCACCTGAGAGTTCCTACGCCAAGCTTGATCTCTAACTTAAGATAACTAGGTTGCTCAAAGTGCTAATCTAAGCTACCTAGGGGATATAGAGTGAGGTTATGGAAGTTTTAGTCTAGCTAACCCTTGATCTCAACACATGAGAGGTTAGGGTTAGGGTTTGAAGAGGGAGAGCTTGAGGAGAGAGAATGTGAGAATATGAATTCCTTTGGATGAATGAAATCATTTGTGTATATATGAAACATATGATATTATTAAGTAAATAATAAATAAAGCTTTATCATCATGTTTCATTGATACCCTAAGTGATTCATCATATGAGTCATATAAATCATTAAATGAATCATTAACTCATTGCATGAATCACTACATGACTCACTAATCCAATTAATGCAAATGCCACCTTAGCCTCCAACTCACCATGCTTTTAGAAGCTTCCCGGAAAATTACGAGAACGCCCCTCCAATCCGTGAAAACACGAAAAAACTTTAGACTGTTTAAATCCAATAACCCGATACTAGAATCTGGCTTAAACCAAAGCCGGCTAGTAAAAACAGTCCGAAATGTCGTACGTGCGTAAACACACGTACGCGTCCTAACCCTTGTCGTAAAACCATACGACCTCTATATCATTTCTCCTGGAGCAGGGAAACTCTCTGTGTGGGACTCTAAAGACTCGACACTATGCTGGCTGTGGGTTTAACCACAAACAGCAAGCGGCACTAGCTGTACGTAACGGTCCCCATGTAGATGTCGATAAGAAGGCCGATGAGGAAAACCATCCGAACCCCTACTGATCCTGATGTGACAATCTTCGTACAGTCCGGTCTGTTCGTCTAAGACTATCGCATATCAAGCCTAGGGGCGGCAAGCGTCGGTCCCCTAATAGCTGTATAAGTCGTGTCGGAGCGTAGCCCATTACACCCTGAGAAGCTACTGGAACCTACCAGTATATCTCGCTTGCCCTGGCCAGGGACTTTGCGTAATGGCTCTCTGACTCAGCACGATATCAACTCCCAATACCGGGAGAGACGAATCCTGTCTAACCACTACTGCCTCCAAGTGCTCGGGACTGCACCCAACTGCTACCTGTTTGCATGACTCCTTTGAGCCGTGGTAGGGTAGCAATCTAAGAACAATGGGACACACTCGAGGCGAAGTAGCAGTGTCAAGTCTGCGGACTATGCTGTACTCATGTCACCTGGGAACTGTTAACTGACGACGGGTATAATACCAACCAATCAGTTCCCCTGCGAGTCCTGTCTGGTGTACCCGTAACCTAACGAGCACCTGTATACTATCTCCAGTACGAGGTACTGATGGCTGTGGGACAGACCATCTCCCCAACTGGGATGAGAAGCGTACACACTTAGTCTACTCCGAAATATCGATGCTCTATCTCGATAATCCAACGACCAGGGACCTGTATAGGATGTTGCTTACAGACTACCCAGCCCCCACTAGTGTGACTGCCATCACAACGCTGGTAATCAAGCAAAGAACCTATGGGCTCTATTAATATGTATAAGTGATACGTTACAAGAAACATATGCACATATTAAAGTAGACACAAACCAAGTAACATACTACCATTTTTTGCAAGACTGTATATACAACTGTGAAAATCCCAAGCTTCCATTAAGTAATATACAATCTAGTATGATACAATAATGGCCCCTAGGGCATATACACTAACAATCTCCCACTTGCACTAGGGCCATGAGCTGGCATATCGTAGACCTATCATCTCGAATAGCCTCTCAAACTGCGTCTGAGGAAGGGCCTTTGTGAATGGATCAGCAATGTTATTCTTTGTCTCTACTCTTTTCACCTCGATCTCCCGGCAATCTACGATCTCCCTGATCAGGTGGTGCCGCCTTAAGATGTGTCTGGATTTCTGATGGGACCTAGGTTTCTTCGCTAAAGCTATAGCGCCATTGTTGTCACAATACAGAAGTATTGGATCAACACTGGTAGGAACCACCTGAAGTTCTGTGAGGAACATCTTCATCCAGACAGCTTCTTTTGCGGCATCGCAAGCAGCTATGTACTCTGCTTCCATCGTTGAGTCAGCAACGGTCTCCTGTTTGGAACTCTTCCAACAGACCGCCCTCTATTGAGGGTAAAGACATAACCCGACATGGATTTGGAGTCATCTTTGTCACTCTGGAAGCCGGAGTCGGCAAAGGCCTCAATCTGGAGGTCTTTTCCGCCATACACCAAGAACATATCTTTAGTCCTCCTTAGGTACTTGAGAATGTTCTTTACTGCTATCCAGTGATTCTCCCCTGGGTTTGCCTGATACCGGCTTACAACGCTTAATGCGTATGCCACATCTGGTCTCGTACATAACATCGCATAGATTATAGAGCCTACTGCAGAAGCGTAGGGTATAATCGACATGCGATCCCTTTCCAAATCAGTCTTGGGAGACATCTCTTTGGAGAGGGTGATTCCATGACAAGCCGGTAGATTACCGCGCTTAGAATCATCCATACTAAATCTCTTCACTATGGTGTCTATGTACCTGGACTGCGAAAGTCCCAACATCCTCTTTGATCTATCACGATAGATCCAGATCCCAAGAATGTAGGTGGCATCACCCAGGTCTTTCATGGAGAATTTATGTGACAAGAATCTTTTGACTGACTGTAACATAGGAATATCATTTCCTATTAGGAGAATGCCATCCACGTACAAGACGAGGAATACTACAGCTCTCCCTACAATCTTACTATATATGCATGGTTCATCTGGATTTTTGATAAAGTCAAATTCTTTGACAGCATCATCAAAACAGATGTTCCAACTCCGCGATGCTTGCTTTAGTCCATAAATGGACTTAAACAGCTTGCATACTTTACCGCTTCTCCCACTCTGAATGAATCCCTATGGCTGATCCATATAGACGCTCTCTTCCAAATTACCATTTAGAAAGGCCGTCTTTACGTCCATCTGCCAGATCTCATAATCGTGGAAGGCAGCTATAGCAAGAAGGACCCTAATGGATTTTAGCATAGCCACTGGAGAAAAGGTTTCGTCATAGTCCAAACCAGGTCTTTGATGGAAACCCTTTGCAACAAGTCTAGCCTTATAGGTCTCAACCTGTCTATCTACACCAATCATCTTTTTGAAGATCCATTTGCATCCTACGGGTTTTACCCCATCTGGAGCAATGTCCAAAGTCCATACTTTGTTAGTGTACATAGACTCCATTTCGGTCTGCATTGCATCCAGCCATTTTACTGAGTCACCGCTCTGAATGGCTTGCTGGAAGCTACTAGGCTTATCATAGTCAATAGTGCAATCCTCTCTATCCCCGTATATGAGAAAACCGTAGTATCTCTCGGGCGGATGAGATTGCCTACTACTCCTGCGGAGTGGTGTCGGGATGTCCTGTTCTCTTAAACCTTCTTGTTCTACCAAGGTTTCAGTAATAGCTTGTGGTTCTGGAATTTCTTCCAGTTCTATTGCGCTCCCACTTATCTGATTTTCTAAAAACTCAGTTTCCAAGAAGCGAGCATTATGAGAAACAAAAATCTTTTGTTCCTCTGCGTAATAGAAATAATATCCTTTGGAGTTCTTTGGATATCCCACAAACTTACACTGTACTGATCGTGCCTTGAGCTTGTCCGCATGCTGCTTCTTTACAAAAGCTGGACATCCCCATATCTTAATATGCTTAAGATAGGGTTTCTTTCCATACCACATCTGATATGGTGAAGCAGGCACAGTTTTAGTTGGAACTCGGTTCAAAAGGTATGCAGCTGATTCTAGTGCATATCCCCAGAATGATCGTGGTAACTCAACCTTACTTATCATGGAACGAACCATATCCAATAGGGTTCGATTCCTTCTTTCCGATACACCGTTGTGTTGTGGTGTGTATGGAGGAGTAAACTGAGAGCGAATTCCATTCTCTTTTAAGTAACCTAGGAACTCGGCACTTAAGTATACTCCACCTCAATCAGATATCAGTGTCTTGATACTTTTGCCTGTTTGGTTTTCCACTTCATTCTTGTATTCTTAGAATTTCTCAAAGGCCTCGGATTTATGTTTCTTTAAGAAGACATATCCATACCTAGAGAAATCATCCGTAAAAGTAATAAAGTAGGAATAACCACCTCGCGCATGTGTAGACATTGGACCGCGTACGTCACTGTGTATGAGTCCCAAGAGCTCGCTTGCTCTTACTCCGTGTCCAGTAAACGGAGTCTTTGTCATCTTTCCCATGAGACAAGATTCACAAGTAACATAAGATTGATATTCGAACGAATTCAAATATCCTTCTCTATGTAACTTAGTTAATCGTGTTTCATTGATGTGACCTAGTCTACAATGCCATAAGAAAGCCTGATTCATGTCTGGAGACTTTCTTTTAAGTGTATTTTGGATATTGAAAACCTGAGCTTGACTTAATACGTATATACCGTTATCTAATGTACCTGACCCAATCAGAACTTGATTTAGGTGGATGTGGACCACATCGCTTATAAAAGTAAAATCATATCCTTATTTAGAAAGTAAGGATACATATATGATATTACAAGTTGTACTTGGTACATAAAAAAAGTTACGCAGAATCAATATCTCCCCAGTTGTCAGTCCAAGATGATATTCCCCTACGGATTCAGCATCCATGCTCATTCCGTTAGCAACCGTGAGGGCCATATCACCTATCCTGATAACCCTACGGTTTCTCAGAGCCTGTAATGAATTACAGATGTGAAATCCTGACCCGGTATCCAATACCCAGGAAGTAGGGTTAACTGACATACAGTTCTCTATTACAAATACACTTGAGGCTGAAGCCACAACATGCTTCATATCCTGGCTACTGGCTTCAAAAGCCCTGCAATCTTTCTGTCAATGCCCAATCCCATAACAATAGGAACGTTCCTCTTTTACTACATTCAGTCCCGAAACTTTTGCCATTCTCTTTCATTCTACTTCCCTGGTTTCCTTCAGGGTAGAAGGCAGAGACTGTAGAATCAAGTCAGTATCTGACTCGTTTCCTAACGTGGTCTCCAGGTCCTGGAGCTCATCAAAATAGCTAGTCATTGTAAGGACGTTGTCCCCTACAGATGACCCGAAATCCAACCTCGCTTGAATTAATTCGTTCGAGGTCTCATATCTTGCGATATGAGATTGCTCTCCATATAAATCTTTGTTATGAAGAAAGATGGAAACTGAGTCCATCTTCTCGTGCTGCTTCTGGTATACACCATCAACTAAAGCTGACACGAGGCACTTGGCTTTCGTTTTATCCTTTTCCTTTGTCTGACGGATATCCATATCCGCGACGGTGGAAACTGGACCTGGGACGGCGGGATCTTGAGTAGTAATAGGGTGTTCCAGCTTGTCATAGGCAATGGACATCTGGACAGACCTTTGCTAGTCATATAAGTCAGATTCAGTCAAATTGTTATCTAGATGTAACCTATGTGTGGTCATAAGGTCGCTGCAATTAAGAGAGAGAGAGAAGAAAACTTTTTAGCATGATGCTGTTGTAAGTTTAGATTGGTTTTAAGTTTATCTAAACATGATGGCTCCCACTGTTTCTCGAATCCCTCCTCAAACCAAAAAGGAAGAACTAGCCAGGACTATTCTCACTGTACAATACTTGCTTAACCGTTCAGCCAGGCCAGTGTCGATACTTCGAGGGAGGTTTTCCAATGCTTTCGCGAAGTTCCTTAATTAAATAACCTCTTTTCTCTGGGGGCGTAGCCCCGCTGACACCTTTCTTGACACTTACTTGGTTTATAGCATTGATCGTTAAGTGACGAATCTCCTGATAAGTAGTATATACTTACAGTAGGATCGGGATCCAAAATATCATCATATGATAATGTTGAAGGAATCCTACCAACATTCATCATACTCCAAAATGGTATGTATCTCTCTGCAAATTTCAGTTTCTTTAGAGAATCCCGATATTGATTTTTGCCCCATGCTCTTATGACCTTGACTTTAGCCAAACAAATCATAAGTCACATGTTAAGTTCTACCCGTCATTGTCCAGGTTAATTTGAACCCACCCGTACATACCCTTGACTTTGGCCAAACAAGGTAGTACGACTGTCCCAAACCAACGCATCTATCTACGCTACATATGAATATCCAACAGCTACCAAACACTGTGCCTTGACTTTGGCCAAACAAACACAGCTTGAATACTATTGAATACCTAAATGAAATGACGGAGGGCTACGAATGGTTTTGGCAAAACCGTGAACGTAGTGAACATGATATAATCGAAGGAACCTGATACTTTTTAAAAGGAGTGGTTAAAGCTCCGCAATTTTAAAAAATTCTGATCTTTTAAAATAACCGAGTGGTTTCTTTTAAATTTGTTCCAACGATTAAACTTTGGTTTATTTTCTTTACATTATAATAATGCGTCCCATCATTTATCCTATCATTGCAGAAAACAACGAAAATACCACGTCCTCTTATGCCATCCGCATTCGCCACTGGGTCCCGTCATCACCCGTTAGGTTACTTAACTAACGACAGAGCGGGGGCTGGGCTAGCGTGGGTGTAAAACATAAGTGACGTCTAATAGCTATCATATATAGATATTGTACATTCGTCAGACGCAATAATAAGCATTCTAGATTACAGATGAACTTTATTGGATTTATTAGCAATCCGCATTTGCTTTGAGCCTGCAATAAAAGACGGATTACACGGTTGTGATGAATAGCCATTACCCCACCCTAGACCCCTACGGGTACGGCAAACTACCCGCCAAGTACCCGAAGTGAAGCGGTCTCCCTCAACAACGTGAGTAGGCCACTAAACACTTCAACGTACCCGGTAGTTTGTGTACCCCGCCTTGGGTCTATCCTAGGAGCAAAAACAGTAAAAAGAAATAATACAACGGTGGCTACAACCGCAACCTGGATGTGCCTCTCAAAAGAATATTACATCAAATTACATTTACATCGAATGAATGGATATTAAACCAATCTCAAACCCCGGCTAATTATCACAACAGTCCAACATAGTTCATATACACAAACAGTAAACATTTCAGAAATGTGCAACCCCCAGCCAACCGACATACTTGCAGTTAGGGGAAGTTTACGAACACATTAAACATTACAGATAAAAACCCAATTAGCAAATATCTTAGAACATCGATCGATTACCATGTTCCATGTCTACCCCAAAAGTAAAGCAGCACTGAAGTAACCTGGGTATACATAGAACAAAGAACCAAAACACCAAAAATTAAGAATTACAGAGCAAATCCGAGTCAACTCGGAGTTGACTCGGCGGCGGATCCAAGGCACAAGCACTCTACTGCCGCTGATCCGCGGCCGTTTTGCCGAGTTGCTGGCTCGTATTTTCCCAGTATTCTTAAATATCCCTGCTGTGAATTTTAAGGTATGTCAAATATCTTTTCAGACACTTTTAAAATTAACAGAAACTTGGGATTTCCGGGGTTTTGTTTTCGTGTTTTCCATCGATCGAACTTCTAATTAGTTGCTAACAAGCTAGTAATGGTTTAGTTGGCTCTGATACCACTGTAAGTCCATGTCACGCACCCCATGAACTTGCGGGGAGGCGGAATATATGAAAAACGATTATCAAAGCTTCGTAACACAGACTTGAGCGCATGAATCGTATCCAAACCATTGCTAACTATCTACTAGAGGCTTAACTACTCGGATACGAAGTTATACCTCACGTTACTTGTCCTTCGGGTCTTCATCGCGGTCCTCCACTCCTCGTAGGCTCCTTGGAACATCGGCACCTCAACGGCCTCCTCGAGTCAATGACGATCCACCCGAGAGTTTCTACGCCAAGCTTGATCTCTAACTTGAGATAACTAGGTTGCTCAAAGTGCTAATCTAAGCTACCTAGGGGATATAGAGTGAGGTTATGGAAGTATTAGTCTAGCTAACCCTTGATCTCAACACATGAGAGGTTAGGGTTAGGGTTTGAAGAAGGAGAGCTTGAAGAGAGAGAAGGTGAGAATATGAATTCCTTTAGATGAATGAAATCATTTGTGTATATATGAAACATATGATATTATTAAGTAAATAATAAATAAAGCTTTATCATCATGTTTCATTGATACCCTAAGTGATTCATCATATGAGTCATATAAATCATTAAATGAATCATTAACTCATCGCATTAATCACTACATGACTCACAAATCCAATTAATGCAAATGCCACCTTAGCTTCCAACTCACCATGCTTCTAGAAGCTTCCCGGAAAATTACGAGAACGCCCCTCCAATCCGTGAAAACACGGAAAAACTTTAGACTGTATAAATCCAATAACCCGATACTAGAATCTGGCTTAAACCAAAGCCGGCTAGTAAAAACTGTCCGAAAAGTCGTACGTGCGTAAACACACGTACGCGTCCGAACCCTTGTCGTAAAACCATACGACCTCTATATCGTTTCGCCTGGAGCAGGGAAACTCTCTGTGTGGGACTCTAAAGACTCGACACTACGCTGGCAGTGGGTTTAACCACTGACCGCAAGGGGCACTAGCTGTACGTAACGGCCCCCAGGAAGATGTCGATAAGAAGGCCGATGAGGAAAACCATCCGAACCCCTACTGAGCCTGATGTGACAATCTCCGTACAGTCCGGTCTGTTCGTCTAAGACTATCGCATATCAAGCCTAGGGGGCGGAAAGCGTCAGTCCCCTAATAGCTGTATAAGTCGTGTCGGAGCGTAGCCCATTACACCCTGAGAAGCTACTGGAACCTACCAGTATATCTCGCTTGCCCTGGCCAGGGACTTTGTGTAATGGCTCTCTGACACAGCGCGATATTAACTCCCAATACCGGGAGAGATGAATCATGTCTAACCACTACTGCCTCCATGTGCTCGGGACTGCACCCAACTGCTACCTGTTTGCACGACTCCTTTGAGCCATGGTAGGGTAGCAATCTAAGAACAGTGGGACACACTCGAGGCGAAGTAGCAGTGTCAAGTCTGCGGACTATGATGTACTCTTGTCACCTGGGAACTGTTAACTGACGATGGGTATAATACCAACTAATCAGTTTCCCTGCGAGTCCTGTCCGGTGTACCCGTAACCTAACGAGCTCCTGTATACTATCTCCAGTACGACGTACTGATGGCTGTGGGACAGACCATCTCCCCAACTGGGATGAGAAGCGTACACACTTAGTCTACTCCGGAATATCGATGCCCTATCTCGATAATCCAACGACCAGGGACCTGTATAGGATGTTGCTTACAGACTACCCAGCCCCCACTAGTGTGACTGCCATCACAACGCTGGTAATCAAGCAAAGAACCTATGGGCTCTACTAATATGTATAAGTGATACGTTACAAGAAACATATGCACATATTAAAGTAGACACAAACCAAGTAGCATACTACCATTTTTAGCAAGACTGTATATACAACTGTGAATATCCCAAGCTTCCATTAAGTAATATACAATCTAGTATGATACAATAATGGCCCCTAGGGCATATACACTAACATTTGCCTGATACTGGCTTACAACGCTTAATGCGTATGCTACATCTGGTCTGGTACATAACATCGCATACATTATAGAGCCTACCGCTGAAGCGTAGGGTATAATTGACATGCGATCCCTTTCCAAATTAGCCTTGGGAGACATCTCTTTGGAGAGGGTGATTCCGTGACAAGCTGGTAGGTTACCACGCTTAGAATCTTCCATACTGAATCTCTTCAATATGGTGTCTATGTACCTGGACTGCGAAAGTCCTAACATCCTTTTTGATCTATCACGATAGATCTGGATCCCCAGAATGTAGGTGGCATCACCCAGGTCCTTCATGGAGAATTTCTGTGACAAGAATCTTTTGACTGACTGTAACATAGGAATATCATTTCCTATTAGGAGAATGTCATCCACGTACAAGACGAGAAATACTACAGCTCTCCCTACAATCTTTCTGTATATCCATGGTTCATCTGGATTTTGGATAAAGTCAAATTCTTTGATAGTGTCATCAAAACAGATGTTCCAACTCCACGATGCTTGTTTTAGTCCATAAATGGACTTAAGAAACTTGCATACTTTACCGCTGCTCCCACTCTGATTGAATCCCTCTGGCTGATCCATATAGACGCTTTCTTCCAAATTACCATTTAAAAAGGCCGTCTTTACGTCCATCTGCCAGATCTGATAATCGTGGAAGGCAGCAATAGCAAGAAGAACCCTAATGGATTTGAGCATAGCCACTGGAGAAAAGGTTTCGTCATAGTCCAAACCAGGTCTTTGACGGAAACACTTTGCAACAAGTCTAGCTTTATAGGTTTCAACCTGTCCATCTACTCCAATCTTCTTTCTGAAGATCCATTTGCATCCTACGGGATTTACCCCATCTGGAGCAAAGTCCAAAGTCCATACTTTGTTAGTGTACATGGACTCCATTTCGGTCCGCATTGCATTCAGCCATTTTACCTAGTTGCCGCTCTGAATGGCTTGCTGGAAGCTAGTAGGGTCATCATCAATGACGCAATCTTCTCGATCCCCGTCTATGAGAAAACCGTAATATCTCTCGGGCGGATGAGACTGCCTACTACTTCTGCGGATAGGCGCTGGTATGTCCCTTTCTTCTGAAACCTCTGGTTCTACCATACTTTCAGTAACAGTTTGTGGTTCTGGAATTTCTTCCAGTTCTATTTCGCTCCCATTTATTTCCTTTTCTAAAAACTGATGTTCTAGAAAATGGGCATTACGAGAAACAAAAACCTTTTGTTCCTCTGCGTAATAGAATAGATACCCCCTGGAGTTCTTTGAATATCCCACAAACTTACACTATACTGATCGTGCCTCGAGCTTGTCCGCATGCTGCTTTTTAACAAAAGCTGGACATCCCCAAATCTTCAGATACTGAAGATAGGGTTTCTTCCCACTCCACATCTGATATGGTGTGGTAGGCACAGTCTTGGTAGGAACTATGTTCAAAAGATATGCTGCTGATTCTAGCGCATAACCCCAGAAAGATCGTAGTAACTCAGCCTTACTCATCATGGACCGAACCATATCTAATAGGGTTCGATTCCTCCTTTCCGATACACCATTTTGTTGTGGTGTGTATGGAGGAATAAGCTGAGAGAGAATTCCATTATCTTTTAAGTAACCCAAGAACTCGGCACTTAAGTATTCACCACCTCGATCAGATCTTAGTGTCTTGATACTTTTGCCTGTTTGGTTTTCCAGTTCATTCTTGTATTCTTGGAATTTCTCAAAGGCCTCGGATTTATGCTTCATTAAGACGACATATCCACACCTAGAGAAATCATCCGTAAAAGTAATGAAGTAGGAATAACCACCTCGCACATGTGTAGACATTGGACCGCACACGTCACTATGTACGAGTCCCAAGAGCTCGCTTGCACTTACTCCGTGTCCAGTAAACGGAGTTTTTGTCATCTTTCCTATGAGACAAGATTCACAAGTAGCATAAGATTAATATTCGAACGGATTCAAATATCCTTCTCTATGTAACTTAGTCAACCTTCTCTCATTGATGTGACCTAGTCTACAATGCCATAAGAAAGCCTGATTTAATTCCGGAGACATTCTTTTAAGTGTGTTCTGGACATTGAAAACCTGAGCTTGACTCAATACGTATATGCCGTTATCTAATGTACCGGACCCAATCAAAACTTGATTTAGGTGGATGCGAACTACATCGCTTACGAATGTAAAATCATATCCCTCTCTCGAAAGTGAGGACACTAATATGATATTACAAGTCATACTAGGTACATACAGACAGTTACGTAGAATCAATATCTGCCCACTTGTCAAACCTAGGCGATATTCTCCCACGAATTCAGCGTCCACGCTCATTCCGTTTGCAACTCTGAGAGACAAATCACCTATCTTTATAACTCTACGGTTTCTCAAAGCATGTAATGAATTACAGATATGAGATCCTGCTCCGGTATCTAGTACCCAGGAGGTCGAGTTAATTGACAAACAGTTCTCAATTACAAACACACTTGAGGCCGAAGCCACAATATGCTTCGTATCCTGGCTACTGGCTTCCAAAGCCCTGCAATCTTTCTGCCAATGCCCAATCCCATAACAATAGGAACGTCCCTCTTTTACTACATTCAGTCCCGAAACTTTTGCCCTTCTCTTTCCTTCTACTTCCCTGGTTTCCTTTAGGGTAGAAGGCAGAGACTGTAGAATCAAGTCAGTATCTGACCCGTTTCCCAACGTGGTCTCCAGGTCCTTGAGATCATCAATATAGCTAGTCATTGTAAGGACGTTGTCCCTTACAGATGACCCGACAGCCAACCTCGCTTGAAATAATTCGTTTGAGGTCTCATATCTTGCGATACGAGTTTGCTCTCCATATAAATTTTTGTTGTGGAGAAAGATGGAAACTGAGTCCATCTTCTCGTGCTACTTCTGGTATACACCATTAACTGAAGCTAACACGAGGCACTTGGGTTTCTCTTTATCCTTTTCCCTTTTCTGACGGATATTCATATCCGTGACAGTAGAAACTGGACCTGGGACGGCGGGATCTTGAGTAGTAATAGGGTGGTCCAGCTTGTCATAGGCAATGAACATCAGGACAGACCTTTGCATGTCAGATTCAGTCAATTTGTTATCTAGATGTAACCTAGTCGTGGTCACAAGGTCGCTGCAATTAAGAGAGAGAGAGAAGAAAACACTTTAGCATGATGCTCTTGCAAGTTTAGAGTGGTTTTTAATTTATCTAAACAGGATGGCTCCCACTGTTTCTCGAATCCCTCCTCAAACCAAAAAGGAAGAACTAGCCAGGACTATTCTCACCATACAATACTTGCTTAACCGTTCAGCCAGGCCAGTGTCGATACTTCGAGGGAGGTTTTCCAACGCTTTCGCGAAGTTTCTTAATTAAAGAACCTCTTTTCTCTGGGGGGCGTAACCCCGCTGACACCTTTCTAGGCACCTACTTAGTTTATAGCATTGATCGTTAAGTGACCAATCTCCTGATAAGTAGTATATACTCACAGTAGGATCGGGATCCAAATATCATAGTATGATAATGTTGAAGGAATCCTACCAACATTCATCAAACTCCAAATGGTATGCATCTCTTTGCAAATTTCAGTTTCTTTAGAAATTCCCGATATAAATTTTTGCCCCATGCTCTTATGACCTTGGCGTTAGGTCAAAATGTCCTAAGTCACATGTCAAGTTCTACCCATCATTATCCTTGTTAATTTGAACCCATCATTATCCTTGTTAACATGGTCAACAAATCATAAGTACTAGTTAAGTTCAACCCGTCATTTCCCGATTGAATTAAACCTACCCGCACGACCCTTAACATGGTCAACAAAGTCGCACGACTACCCTAATCCAATCGCATCATATGCTTATACAGATAAGCACTAATCAGCTACCGCACACTACGCCTTAACTTGGTCAACAAACGTAGCACGAATACTAACTAGTACTTATCTGAAATGACGGAGGGCTACGACAGGTTTTTAAGAAAACCCTTTGTGTAATGAACTTGATATTGTTGTAGAATCGAGTGATTTTAATAGGAATGTTTTTTAGGCCTTTTCTAGTTTTGCTAAAGAGGTCACTCCCGGTGAAGGGATCGTCGGCTCTTTCCTTATCGAATAAGGTGCAGGATATTTCACAAATATCACTATGCAAAGCAAAAACTATAGAAACAATCAAAAGACAAACCGAGTTTGTAGCATCTGCTAGTTTCGCTAAAGAGGTCACTCCCGGTGAAGGAATCTCGGCTCTTTCCTTATCGAATAAGGTGTTGGATGTTCTACAAGGAACACCGCTATGCAAAGCAAGAACTAGAGCTACCAATTTTTAAACAAGTTTCTACAACATCTTTAGGTTTCTTTTAGTTTCATTAATCTCATTAATGAAGTCCCATTTTATTATGATTCATAAGCATCACATTTGAAACGAAATCTGCAATATAACATATATCTCATATATATAATATAAACATTCATCTCAGGCAGTAATATGATCACATCACAGAACATTGCAGCAGAAGATAATATATGAAATATTGGATATACTAGGATTTCCGTGTTTTATGGGAGCCTGTATAAAACGCGGATTCCACGGTCGCGATGAATAGCCAAACCCACATCCCTAGACCCCTACGAGAGCGGCAAGCAACACTGCCAATTCTAGGGTCAGGAGACCTGGTCTAAACTCCTCGAGATGGTCTCCCACTGGGCCCTAGAACCCGGTTACTTGTGCTCCCCGCCTTGGGTCTACCTAATGCGGAAAAGTAAATAATATACAATGGTGACATCATCCTCAGCCCGGAAGTGCCCCAATAAAATAATATTACATACAAATGAATTTTACATGAATGAAAAAGAAAAACTCTCATCTCACATAAAACCCCCGGCTATTCAGAACGCGACGATCCAATATAACATATCACAGCAACACATAATATCTCATATCATCAACGTAAGCAAGTATGGGTATCCCGATTGTCGTTGATGTATAGTAACGAAGCCGGCGATACAGCACATAGTACACTTACGGTCACAGAAAAGAAAGTGTAAAACTACAACGGTTGGAATCCGCAACCTCCTTAGACATCGCATGTCTAACCAAATGAATTCCTTAGACATCTGTTCATATCAGAAAATTGCATTCTAATACCGCTCATTCATTATCTAATTGTTGTATTTATCGGTATAATTGACCAGTGTCTGCTCAGTATTACAGATTACAGGTATCCATGACAAAATACTGGAAATGCATCTAACAGCACGGATATGTCACTTGAGGGAAGACACTGCGACCAGAAACGCTAACCGACCGATACTTCAGGAGTTCCTTTACGCAACAAGTTGTGTACACATTTTTTTTATCTAAATGGTCCAACACAACAAGTGTGTACACAAGACTTTTAAGCACATGTGGATATGATTTTATATGCAATCAAGGATATGATTTTATATGCATATGATATTATATGCATTCAAGACTAAAAATCATGTGTTCAAATCAAAGGCAATCAAACAAATCAGCATGAGCCATAATGGGGCAGCTATGAATCAAGACATATGTGGGAATGAAGTAATGAGCATTTAATGGTGAAGATCATGTGTTGAATTACATATTCAAAATTCCCTCCAAACATTGGGTGCAAATCAGGTCGAATCAGAGGAAATAAACTAGACCAAGGAGATACAGGGGACAAGATAAAACACTGCACCAAATTCCTCACCAAACTGTTAGTTATATGTATGCCCTAGAGGCCATTACTGTATATTGGATGTATATTGTAGTGGATGCTGGGACATATATAGGGAGGACTTTCTTGCTCGACATGATAGTATGCTATCTGGTTGCTCTTTACCTTAACGTGTACACAGATTGTCTCTCTATTACATGTTGGTAAAGCCCTTAGGATGTGTACTTGACTACCTGGACTATGATGTGGATCATACTAGTGGGGACATGGTAGTCCATAAGTACATCCTTCAAAGTCCCTAGTCGTGGGTGTATCGAGACGGGGCATCGATATACCAGAGTAGACTAGCGTGTACCTTCTCGACCCATACAGATGGGCGATGGATGATCCCATATCCATTGGTGTTTGACATCAGAGATGATATACGGGTGCTCAGTGAAGACTGGGTACACTGGACGGACTCGCCGAGAACTCCCAGATGGTATTATACCTTACGTCAGATGGCAGTTCTCTGGTGACACTGGTACAGAGTAGTCTGTTGACCCGAGATCGTCATAGAGTCTTGTGTGGTTCCCACTGTGCTTTGATTTCCATCTTACCACGTCCAAGAGGGCATGCAAAACGGTGGTTTTTGGGTACAGTCCCGAGTCACATGGAGGCAATGAGCGATAGGAGGGGATTCGTCTCTCCCGGTATAGGGGGTTGATGTTGCGCTGTGTTCGATTGGCTATAACAGGAAATCCCTGGCCAGGGTTGCTGAGATATACTGGTAAGTGTTACCAGTAGTTTCTCGAGTTGTTATAGACCTCATATCGACACGACTTATCGAGCTATTGGGGTCTGACGTTTACCACCCCTAGGCGAGATATGCGACATATCAGACGACGAGACCGGACTGTACGGTAGTGTTACTGGTTGGATTCACTGGAGTGTGAGCGGGCTTGCTCGTCGATCTTCTGATCGCTCAATACCTGGGTGGCCGTTACGTTTAGCAGACCGCTTGCGGCTTGTGGATGCTTGATATGATCATCATCTGCTGCCGGCGTATTGACGAGTCTTTAGAGTCCTACACAGAGGTTTCCTGGCTCAAGCGAAACGAAATAGGAGCGCTTATGAGATATGTGCGGGACCGAGAATAATGCGTGTATGTGATACCGTATTTCATTCTCGCGATGAATGTGTCGAATGGTTGTATGCGATATAACCTAGTTATCGAATCAATGATTGATTCGATAAGCCGATACATTGGATACTAGTCGGTTATATGTGATATGACCGGATCGTTAAATCAAGTGTTGATTTAATGATTTAATGCATAATTATATATTTGATATATTACTTTGCATTAACTAGTATTGGTTCACTTTAAATGGATTTTCTCGCTCGGATGTGCACATTGTATATTTGATATAGTTTTTGTGCACATGATTGTATCATGTTTGATGATACATGCCTTTTGATTAAGTGTAAAGAATTAAACTATGGTTAAGTGGATGATTAGGGTTTTTGATTTCCTTATTCATTTAGTAATCTTTTTCTTTTTTGGAAAAATAAAATGGCATGAGAAAAATGGTGGCATTCTTTTGTTCTTTCATGAAGCTTCATGAATACTTTGACTTTGTGACCATTTTGTCTCATGCTTAACCCTAACCATTCCACTTAACCCTAATTAATTCTCTACACCTAACTATGGTTAGCTTATGATAAGAATTCATTATCTTTTCTTTTTTGAATTATTCTTATCATAACATTCTTCTTCTTCTTCATTTTCTTCACATGAAGAAAACTTGCTCCATTAATGGCAAGTGATGGAAGAGAGTGAGAAATCCAATTCTAAAGTGAACCCACTTCCTATTTCTTCATCCTCTACCTCTTGCCAAGTAGTAGAGGGTGTTTCCTTCACGAGTTTTCATGGCTTGGTGAAGGTGGAGCTTGATCTAGCGATGCTTCGACGTAGATCATCTTCGGCATGGATATCGACGACCTAGCTCGCCTATTCTCCGATGAAGCCGACGCTAGAGCCCGAGATTTGTTTTGGACAGCGAGAGGACTTCATTGCGGAGCTATGGAGGTAGAGCACCGGATCTACAAAGGTTGTATTTCCATTTCCTTTTAGTTAAGATGTTAACTAGTTTCATGTTTCGCCTAGAATTCTAGCCGACGATCCGTAGTCTAGGGTTTCTCGGCACCGTAAAATTTCAAATTGGCATGGTTGATGCCTTGTGAGACCTCCTTGGGGTGCCTAGGAACCCTACAGTGGTATCAGAGCCTAGCTAGAGCCTTAGGCGAAGTCTAGACGGAATTTGAAGTCCTAACGAACCGAAACCCCAAAATTTCCATGCTCTCTGGACTTTTCTAAAATCGTGGTTTTTTCCAGATTAAAAATATTCAGAAAACACATCAGGAATATCTAAGAGTTACTGTGAAATTCGGCAGCCTAATTCCACTTTATCACCGCGGTTCCACGGCATGAGCAAGGCTCATGCGGCGGTTCCGCGGCCGTACGGCCACAGTATGTAAAGTTTTTTGCACAGTAATTCTTAGTTTCCAGTGGTGATTTTCCTGGGAATTTTTAATAATTTTTCTAGAGTTGAATTTTCTGGGTTGTTTTGGGGACTCGGTGTATCGATCGGATTGTCAAATTTTGTCTATGTGGCTTTCCGGATAAATTTTAGAATATGTTAAAAAGTTCGACCGGATATAAACACCCAATTTTTCCCCTGTCGGGAAATTTCCAAGTGTTGGATTTTTCCGTGGTTTAACGACGTTCTAAGTAGTGCAAGTAACTCAATGGACCCTCTAGAAGACAACAAACCTTAACTCGATTATGTGACCGTCTTGAACTGCCCTTTGAACCTTCGGGTTTGGGGCAGTACGGCGTGCCACATGTGAGGCGTTGGCTTGACCCTTCTACGGCTGGACCGTTGGTACTGAGGCATGAACTGAATGTTTTTAAAACTTATTTCATGTGTTGATCTGTATCGGGAAAACTTGGGTGTTCGATTGTTCGATCGGAAAGTTTAACATTTTCTGTTTATCTGGAATGTGATACAATAATTGGAATTCACAATAAGTTATGAGATAACTGAATGAATGTTATAAACATAGCACTTTAGTCTCGCTTGATCGGTTGCCACGGAATTTTGATGTGATCAAAAGTCCGTCGCAATCACGTAGCGTACGCGGATACTCGCCGGGTAAACTTAATAGACAGCCTCACTCCATAGCCCCGACCAAGTGACTGTAGGAGAACCCCGTCGCCGAAAGCATCCGTTCGGGTGCTCCCGGTAGCGGTGTTCCGCCTTGGTGCACTTCGTCGACGGCGTCGGGGGTGCGGCCGCCTACTAAAGTTTGCGACGAGCATTCGATCAGGATGTCGGGAATCTTGTTGAATTGCCCGACTTGATATTGAAAAGTGTTTTCGATTTTGAGACTAAAATGCGGGGTTTATAATTGTTAGGCATGTGATGTCTAAGGTATTCATTTGGTCAGGCATGCGATGTCTGAAGTGGTTGCGGATTCCAACTGTTGTAGTTTTACACTTTCTTTTCTGTGACCGTAAGTGTAATATGTGATATCGCCGGTTTCGTTGCTATATGTCAACGAAAATTGGGATGCGCATATTTACTTACGTTGATGACATGTGATGTTATGTGTTGCTGGATATGTTATATTAGATCGTTGTGTTCGAATAGCCGGGGGTTTTTATGTGAGATGAGTGTTTTTCATTTTCATTCATGTAAAAACTTGTATGTAATATTTTTTTATTGGGGCACTTCCAGGTTGCGGAAGTTGTCACCGTTGATGTATATTATTTACTTTTCCGGACTAGGATAGACCCAAGGAGGGGAGCACAAGTAACCGGGTTCTGGAGTCCAGTGGGAGACCAACTCGAGGAGTCGAGTCCGGGTCTCCTAACTCTAGAATTGGTAGGGTTGCTTGCCGCTCTCGTAGGGGTCTAGGGGTGTGGGTTTGGCTATTCATCACGACCGTGGAATCCGTGTTTTATACTGGCTCGTATTGAAAACACGGACGTCCTAGTATATCCAATATTTCATATGTTTCTTCTGCTGCGATATCTGTGATGTGATCATGTGATATGTTCTGTGATGGATACTGTATATAGTATATATGATATATTATATAGACGTTACTTATGTTTTACACCCGCGCTAGCCCTGCCCCGCTCTGCCGTTAGTTACCTAACCTAATGGTGCATGAGGGGACATCGAGGCGAATGCGGATGGCATAAGTGTACGTCGTATTTATCTGTGATGTTTAGGTATCTTAAATGATGGGACTTCATTAATGTGATTAATGAAAGTAAAAGAAACCTAAGATGTTGTGGAATCGAATTTCAAAATAAAATAGGTAGCTACAGTTCTTGCTTTGCACAGCGGTATATGTGATATATCCTGCACCTTATTCGATGAGGAAAGGACCGAGATCCCTTCACCGGGAGTGACTCCTTTAGCAATAACTGGCAGATGCTACACACTCGGTTTGTCTTTTGATTGCTTTTAAGAGTTTTTTCTTTGCACAGTGATATATATGATATATCCCGCACCTCATTCGAAGAGGAAAGGACCGACGATCCCTTCACCGGGAGTGACTCCTTTAGCAAAACTAGAAAAGCCTCAAAAGCACTCCATTTTAAAATCATTTGATTCTACAACGATATCAAGTTCATTACGCAATAGGTTTTCAGAAAAACCTGTCGTAGCCCTCCGTCATTTCAGATATGTACTAGTTAGTATTCGTGCTGCGGTAGTTTGGCATTCGTCAAGGCGTAGTGTACGGTAGCTAACTAGTATTTATCTGCTTGAGCATATGATGCGATTGGATTAGGGTATTCGTACGGCGTTGTTTGGCATTCGTCAAGGGTCGTGCGGGTGGGTTTAATTCGATCAAGAAATGTACGGGTTGAACTTGACTAGTGGACTATGGGTTGTTTGGCATTCGTCAAGGTCATAGAACACTAGGGGCAAAATATTATCGGGAATTTCAAGTGTTGAAATTTGCAATGAGATTGCATACCTTCTATGAGATAGTTGGATCCCGATACCCGCTGCGAGTAATTGTTACTCCTGGGAGAGTTTTACACATTACAATTAGCCGATCAAGTAGGTGTCTAGAAAGGTGTTAACGAGGTTACGCCTCTGGGAAAACGAGGTTTACATTAATTAGGTTCGTGCGAAAGCACGGGGGACCTCCCTCAAAGTACCGACACTGGCCTGGCTGAAAGATTGGCGAACTTGTAGTATGTAATTAATCCCGGCTAGTCTTTCCTTTTAGGGTTTGAAGGAAGATTTGATAAAAACAGTGGGAGCCATCCTAATTAGATAAAATAATAACCAATCTATTCTTGCAAGAGCGCACGCTGAGTGTTTTCTTCTCTCTCTCTCCAGGTAGCGACCATATCACGCCTTAATCAAGATAATAATACGGATTATTGACCGAACCCGCTTGTTATACTGAGCTGGGGAACGTTGGTCCCGCTCCAACTTATAATTGTTATAAGACAGAGCAGGAAATTGGGGAATACCAGATTTCCCGTGCCGCCCAAACGAAGAGAGTGCATGATGATGCATCATCTTCGGGTGTGTTCATTACAAAGAACTGTTTCTCAGTATCCTTTACGTCCTGGGTATGTGATACCAGATCAGGATCCCAGATATGTAATCTGTTACATAGGGCTGCAGCTAGGTAGAGAACTGAGAACGGGTGATAAGTTTCATGAGGCAGAAAACGGGGCAAGTGTTGTAGCCAAGTCTGTTGGTCACTGTCACCCTGTATTACCTATACATTGATTCTGAACGAATGTTATTAGATACCGAACCTGATATACAAAATCATATCATTCTCTTTATTATTAAAGATATGATAAAATTTTGTATTGTTGGATAATGTTTTGAATATTTCCTATATCAAAAGTTGATCGGATCAGGCACGTTATCTAAAAGCGTTGATGTTCTAAATCAAACTACAGTTCTTAGTATATGGAACACACACAAGAGGAAGAGTTCAGAAATGAACGGATCCTTCTTGAGGCATTGTAGACTAGGTCATATCAATGCGACCCGACTGGCTGAAGTTACATTTAGATGCATATTTAAATCAGTTTGAATTTACATCTTGTGAAACTCGCCAGTCATGTCACAAAGATAAGATGACCATAGCTCTGTTTATTGGAAACAGAGAAAGAGTTAGTGAACTCTTGGGACTGATACATGATGATGTATGTAAGGTCCCCTGTCTACACATACCAAGGCCGGTTCTTTGTACTTCATTACATTCTCTGATAATCTCTCAAGATTCAGACATATGTTCCTGTTGAAACACAAGTCCGAACCTTTTGAGATATTCACGGAATATAAGTTAGAAGTAGAGAACCAAAATGAGGGTATAAGTATTATGTCCTTTGATGCGATCAGGGAGGAGAATACTTGAGCACGGAATTCTTGAACTTTTCTAAAGGAGAATGAGATTCTCTCTCAGCATTACTCCTCCGTATACACCATAGCATGATGGAATATCGGGGCGGAGCGATAACACCCTATGTGATTAGGTGAGCTCTATGATGAGTACTGCTGAGTTACCTATTTCCTTATGGGAGTTATGCACTTGAGAAGCTGCATACCTATTGAATAGGGTTCGAATCAAATCAGTTGCCTACCACTTCATATGTGATATGGTATGGGAAGAGCCCATGTCTTAAGCTAGTTAAGATTTGGGGTTGACCGGCCTATGTCTAAAAGCAAGACAAACTCGAGGCAAGATCTGTTATGTACAACTGGAAAGGTTCCAGCTATGCAAACTACAGCAGATGATTTGGTAGAACCGAAGGATTCAATAGAAACCAACGAACCTCAGCCTCTCCGCCGATCTAGTAGGGTTCCTCACCCACCTGAGAGATACTTCTTTTTCTCTATGACAGTGGGAGCGAGGATTGCATCATGAGATGATGACCCAACTAGTTTCGAGCTGGCCATCAGGAGTGAGACTCTGTAAGAATGGCTGGATGCTTAGTGATCTGAGATGGAATCCTTATACACCAACAAAGTATGGACTTTGGTTGCTATATCTGAAGGGTTAAATCCCCATCAAGAGCAAGTATATCTTGAGAAGATTACTTGGTGTATATTGAAAAGTTGAGACTTTCAAAGCTAGACTTGTTAAAGCTTTTCGTCATCGACCAGGCGTGGATTATGATGAAACCTTTTCAAGTGGCTATGCTTAAGTCCATCCAGATCCTACTTGCCACGGCTACATTCCATGACTACGATATCTGGCGGTTGGGTGCCATGACTACTTTTCTAAATAATGATTTAGAAGAGAACGTCTATAAGAACACAGCCAGAGGGCTTCGTAGACAGTGGGAGCAGCGGAAACGTGTACAAGATGTTTTATAGAATAAAGCAGGTATCGCGGAGTTGGAACGTCTGTTTTGATGAAGTAGTCAAAAAGTTTGACATCATCAAAATGGTAGATGAACCTTGTATAAACAAAAAGGTAGTAGAGAGTATGGTGACGATCCTCGTAGAGTACGTGGATGACATACTCTTGATAGGGAAGGAGTTTCCTATGCTACGCTCGATCAATCTCCGCTTATCAAAATGATTCTCCATATAGGATCAAAGTGATACCTCCTAAATCCTGGGTTTTGGATCTATGAGATAGATCTAATTGGATGTTAGGATTCTCACTAGTTGTAGTGAGATGGTATCAACCGATCCTGGGGAGAATCACTGGAAGGGTTCCAAGGTGATAAGGACGACTGAATGTCAGTCACAGGCATTGTCTTTACCCTCGGTAGAGGGACGGTATGTTGGAAGAGTTCCAAGCTAAATACCGTGACATACTAGACGATAAAGGCAGGATACATCGCTACTTAAGATGCTACCAAAGAGGCAGTCTGGGTGTATATTAGTTCATGAGATGAACTTTGTTCCTCCCATTGTGTGACAATGGAGCTGTGGCTTATGCCAAGGAACGCCGGTCCCATCAGTGATCCAGACATATTCTAAGGCAGTATCACCTGATCATGGAGATAGTTGATCTCCAGGGTGATCGAGGTAAGGAGAGTAGACTTAGAGGACAACACAGCGGATCCACTCACAAAGGCCTGTTCCCAGAGAGAGATTTTTATGGGATGGTTGAGTATGAGATACTACCACAACTGCTACAGATGGCCCTAGTGCAAGTGGGAGATTGTTAGTTATATGTATGCCCTAGAGGCCATTACTGTACATTGGATGTATATTGTAGTGGATGCTGGGACATATATAGGGAGGACTTTCTTGCTCGACATGATAGTATGCTATCTGGTTGCTCTTTACCTTAACGTGTACACAGATTGTCTCTCTATTATATGTTGGTAAAGCCCTTAGGATGTGTACTTGACTACCTGGACTATGATGCGGATCATACTAGTGGGGACATGGTAGTCCATAAGTACATCCTTCAAAGTCCCTAGTCGTGGGTGTATCGAGACGGGGCATCGATATACCAGAGTAGACTAGCGTGTACCTTCTCGACCCATACAGATGGGCGATGGATGATCCCATATCCATTGATGTTTAACATCAGAGATGATATACGGGTGCTCAGTGAAGACTGGGTACACTGGACGGACTCGCCGAGAACTCCCAGATGGTATTATACCTTACGTCAGATGGCAGTTCTCTGGTGACACTGGTACAGAGTAGTCTGTTGACCCGAGATCGTCATAGAGTCTTGTGTGGTTCCCACTGTGCTTTGATTTCCATCTTACCACGTCCAAGAGGGCGTGCAAAACGGTGGTTTTTAGGTACAGTCCCGAGTCACATGGAGGCAATGAGCGATAGGAGGGGATTCGTCTCTCCCGGTATAAGGGGTTGATGTTGCGCTGTGTTCGATTGGCTATAACAGGAAATCCCTGGCCAGGGTTGCTGAGATATACTGGTAAGTGTTACCAGTAGTTTCTCGAGTTGTTATAGATCTCATATCGACACGACTTATCGAGCTATTGGGGTCTGACGTTTACCACCCCTAGGCGAGATATGCGACATATCAGACGACGAGACCGGACTGTACGGTAGTGTTACTGGTTGGATTCACTGGAGTGTGAGCGGGCTTGCTCGTCGATCTTCTGATCGCTCAATACCTGGGTGGCCATTACGTTTAGCAGACCGCTTGCGGCTTGTGGATGCTTGATATGATCATCATCTGCTGCCGGCGTATTGACGAGTCTTTAGAGTCCTATACAGAGGTTTCCTGGCTCAAGTGAAACGAAATAGGAGCGCATATGAGATATGTGCGGAACCGAGAATAATGCGTGTATGTGATACCGTATTTCATTCTCGCGATGAATGTGTCTAATGGTTGTATGCGATATAACCTAATTATCGAATCAATGATTGATTCGATAAGCCGATACATTGGATACTAGTCGGTTATATGTGATATGACCGGATCGTTAAATCAAGTGTTGATTTAATGATTTAATGCATAATTATATATTTGATATATTACTTTTCATTAACTAGTATTGCTTCACTTTAAATGGATTTTCTCGCTCGGATGTGCACATTGTATATTCGATATAGTTTTTGTGCACATGATTGTATCATGTTTGATGATACATGCCTTTTGATTAAGTGTAAAGAATTAAACTATGGTTAAGTGGATGATTAGGGTTTTTGATTTCCTTATTCATTTAGTAATCTTTTTCTTTTTTGGAAAAATAAAATGGCATGAGAAAAATGGTGGCATTCTTTTGTTCTTTCATGAAGCTTCATGAATAATTTGACTTTGTGACCATTTTGTCTCATGCTTAACCCTAACCATTCCACTTAACCCTAATTAATTCTCTACACCTAACTATGGTTAGCTTATGATAAGAATTCATTATCTTTTCTTTTTTGAATTATTCTTATCATAACATTCTTCTTCTTCTTCATTTTCTTCATATGAAGAGAACTTGCTCCATTAATGGCAAGTGATGGAAGAGAGTGAGAAATCCAATTCTAAAGTGAACCCACTTCCTATTTCTTCATCCTCTACCTCTTGCCAAGTAGTAGAGGGTGTTTCCTTCATGAGTTTTCATGGCTTGGTGAAGGTGGAGCTTGATCTAGCGATGCTTCGACGTAGATCATCTTTGGCATGGACATCGACGACCTAGCTCGCCTATTCTCCGATGAAGCCGACGCTAGAGCCCGAGATTTGTTTTGGACAGCGAGAGGACTTCATTGTGGAGCTATGGAGGTGGAGCACCGGATCTACAAAGGTTGTATTTCCGTTTCCTTTTAGTTAAGATGTTAACTAGTTTCATGTTTCGCCTAGAATTCTAGCCGACGATCCGTAGTCTAGGGTTTCTCGGCACCGTAAAATTTCAAATTGGCATGGTTGATGCCTTGTGAGACCTCCTTGGGGTGCCTAGGAACCCTACACAAACTTCCTTCTTTGGACCGGCCAAAAACCGGCCTGGCCGGCCCCATTAACTCCAGTGGGTCCCATCTTCTCACACGGCCTCTCTCTCTGCCAGTTGGTCTCGATTTTGTTGTTTATTTGATTTCTTTCTGACCCTATAAATACATACCAGAGGCAAGAGAAAAGGGGTAGCTTTTTCTTTAGTTTTATCTTAGAATTCTTGTAATTTTTCTTTTCATTCTTGAGCTCTTTCCCCTTTGTCTTGACCTTGCAACTTCTCATTTTGAACTTGCAAGCTTAAGGCTTAGGTTCTTGACTTCAAGATCTCTTGTAACAAGTTGTTCTTCAATAAAAGTTCTTATTTTTATTACATGTCTTGTTCCATTTTACATGATTTCAATTGTGAAATTCTTGCTTTGCTTTGATCTTGCAACCTCTTAAATGAGCTTGCAACCTTAAGCTTGGTATTTGGATTTCACACGTTGCCGGGGATCGAACACTTAGAGATAACACGCTTGAACTCATCAGTTCTCTTTTCATCTTTATTTCATTGCATGTTTTTATGTATCTTCTCTTTTCTTTCTTTTTAATTTGTAAATATGTGTGAGTAATCTTTTCACTTGTTAAGGGTGTAATATGTTAGATCGTATTCGAAAATTTTCTTTGTCCAAACTTTAAAACCTAAAACTTGCCTATTGAAACTCCGTGCAAATCACCCGCAACTCCGCTCACTAGGCATCCTATCCTACCCCGATAGTGACGATTGCTAATCATGACCGGATTGCCCGTGGTTTGCCGAAGGCTAAAATCAAGAGATAACAACCGAAGGACAAGGGACAAGGAAAACGGATTTAGCGAAATACCGCAAATACCGTATTTTAAGTTCCCTAATCCGCGTTGTTACCTATTGCTTTAGTGTCAATACCAAGTCGGGGCTATAAGGAATTGGCAAACATCACCTTCATACAATCTAACTTATTACTACCCTTAACAAGTCCTTTTTATTCATATCTTTGTTATGACAATTAGTTAACCAACAAATCAAAACACGGTATTAACTCGTTAAAAAAAGCTATAAAAAGCTTACCATCTCCCTGCGGACGACCCGTATTCATCGCGGCCCGCTACAAGCGACACCGTTTTGATTGCGGTAATTTCAAGACTCTTTTTAAACACGACACGGTTAGAACGTGACAATCAACATCGCATGCCTAACAATTATAAACCCCGTATTTTAGTCTCATTATCGAAAACACTTTTCAATATCTAGTCAGGCAATTCAACAAGATTCCCGATATCCTGATCGAATGCTCATCACAAACTTTAGTAGACGGCCGCACCCCCGGATGCCGTCGACAAAGTGCACTAAGGCGGAACACCGCTGCCGCGAGCACCCGAACGGATGCTTTTGGCGACGGGGTTCTCCTACAGTCACTTGGTCGGGGCTATGGGGCGTGGCTATCTATTAAGTTTACCTGGCGAGTATCCGTGTACGCTACGTGATTGCAACGGACTTTTGATCGCATCAAAATCCCGTGGCAACCGATCATCTGAGACTAAACTGCTAGATTTATAACATTCAAATTAGTTATCTCATAACTATTTGTGGATTCCAAATATTGTATCACATTCCAGATAAATAGACAATGTTAAACTTTCCGATTGAATAAACAAACACCCAAGTTTTCCCAAATAGTTCAACACTTGAGCGGAGTTCAAAAAGTATCCATCACATGCCACAGTACCAATGGTCCAGCCGTAGAAGGATCAAGCCAACGCCTCACATGTGGCAACACTGTACTGCCCCAAACCCTAAGGTTCAGAGGCGGTTCAGACGGTCACATAACTGAGTTAAGGTTTGTGTTCTTCTAGAAGGTCCACCGCGTTACTTGCACGTATTTCCGAAAGTTTCAAACTCGAGAAAAAATCCAACTTTTGAAAATTTTCTGACAGGGGAAAAAGTGAGTTATTGATATCCGTTCGAACTTTTTAACACGTTCTAAAAATTATCCGGAAAAACTTAAACGAAGTTAAATTATCCAATCGAATCAACGAGTCCTCAATACATCCCAGAAAACTCAACACTTGAGTATAAATTAAAAATTCCCAGAAGTATCAGGAAGTACCTACGGATGTTACTGTATAAAAACTATCTCTCAATCAACAGTAATTGCCGCGGAACCGCCGCCAATACCCTGGTTTGGCCGCAGTTCCACGGCGCTTTAGTGGATTTAGGGTGTCGTTTTGCACAGTAATTCCTAAAATACCCTGCTGATTTTTTTAAGTATTTTTAATATGAAAAAATCAACATTTTAAAAAAATCCAGAAACTAGGTTTTATCGGGTATTCGGAGTTCGATCGGACTTTAAACTTCGTCTAGACTTCGCCTAAAGCTCTAGCTTGGCTCTAATACCACTGTAGGGTTACTAGGCACTCTCACAAGGGTCTATAAGGTATCAACCATGCCCGATTTAAAGTTTAGACGTGCCGAACAACCCTAACCAAGATCTTTAAACTAGAGATTAGGCGAAACAAAGCATGTTAAACACTTTAACACTAAGAGTTTGGGATTACAACCTTTGTAGTCCGGTCCTTCACTTCTAAAGCTCTGTGTTGAGGTCCCTTCGCTGCGATCATCGAGTATCCGGACTCTAGAGAGGCTCCACGAAGAGAATGATGCAAACTTGCTTCCGATCTTCGATAACAAAGATGATCTACCTTGAAGTTTCTTTAATACAAGCTCTCACTCACAAATGAAGTGAACACCCTAATCTAAATGGCTAGGATAGATTAGGATGATGAAGTAGGATTTTAGCTCTCATTTGTTTTCTATTTCTCACTCAAAATCATCACTAATGAAAAAGCTAGTAAGCTTTTCCATGAAAGAAGAAGAAGGAAGAAGAACCTCTAATCCTTTTGTGATGAATAATGAAACTCATATATGAGGTTAGAAATGCAACCATAGTTAACAATGAATCCTTAGAGAAACAACCATGGTAAAGGGGTTTGGGTTAGGTTAAGGAAATATCTTCACAAAATATCTTTACCAAAACAAAAGGCAAAGCTTCTAGAAACTTCTAGAAAAGCTTAACCCAAATCAAACCCTAACCATATTTAATCTCCACTAAACATGTTGCATTAATAACCATATCATGTTACAATATTGTATATCACATATATAATATTTATTGTAACAAAATAAAATAATACAATTAACATACATCGCATATATATCAATGTATTACCCGAGTGAGAAAAAGAATCTTTTAGTGAGCTTATATCAGTTAATGTAATTTAATATATCAAATATATAATTATATATTAAATTATCGAATCAACACTTGATCCGATAATCCGTCTATTTCTCAAATAACCGACTAATATAATCTGTATCAGTTCATCGAATCAACACTTGATCCGATGACCCGGCTATATCTCATATACCCGGCCGATATCTCATATCGCGAGAATCTAAAACGGTATCACATACACGTATTGTTCTCGGTCCCACACATATCACATATGTGCCCCTACTCCGTTTTGCCTGAATCAAGAAACCTCTGTGTAGGACTCTAAAGAATCGCCAATACGCCGGCAGTAGGTGATCATCATATCAAACACCCATAAGCTGCAAGTGGTCAGCTAAACGTAACAGCCACCCGCGTATTGAGCGATCAGAAGATCAACAAGAAAGCCTGTACATTCTCCTGCGAATCCAATCAGTAACACTCCCGTACAGTCCGGTCTCTTCGTTTGAGATGTCGCATATCTCGCCTAGGGGTGGAAAACGTCAGACCCCAATAACTTGATAAGTCGTGTCGATATGAGGTCTATAACAGTTCGAGAAACTACTGATAACACTTGCCAGTAAATCTCAGCAACCCTGGCCAAGGATTTCCAGTTATAGCCAATCGAACACAGCACAACATCAACTCCCTATACCGGGAGAGACGAATCCCCTCCTATCGCTCATTGCCTCCATATGATTCGGGACTGTATCCAAAAGCCACCTTTTTGCACGCCCTCTTGGACGTGGTATGATGGAAATCAAAGCACAGTAGGAATCACACAAGACTCTATGACGATCTCGGGTCTACAGACTAACCTGTACCAGTGTCACCAGAGAACTGCCATCTGACGTGAGGTATAATACCATCTGGGAGTTCTCGGCGAGTCCGTCAAGTGTACCCAGTCTCCATTGAGCACCCGTATACCTTCTTTGATGTCAAACACCAATGGATATGAGATCATCCATCGCCCATCATATGGGTCAAGAAGCGCATACGCTAGTCTACTCTGGAGTATCAATCCCCTGTCTCGGTACTCCCATGACTAGGAACATTTGAAGGATGTACTTGGCGACTACACTGTCCTCACTAGTATGATCCACATCATAGTCCTGGTAGTCAAGTACTCATCCTAAGGGCTTTATCAACATATAACTAACAGCTACAACCCATTTGGGGAACCCGTTCGGGATGGTGCGGATTATCGCACATCCTCGGGCTTAGTAGTGCGAGATGCAGACCTCCGCAAGGAGCATTCGGTCTCGAAAGATTTAAAATACGACATCTTAAGAAAACGAGATTTTTAGAATATTATATATATACAAAAAATTATTTTTATATAAATATATATATATATGTAACACAAAAATATCTATTTTGAATTATTATAAATATTCCATTTTTTCTAAAAATGTCACAAGAATCATTTTACACTAAAATACCATGAATTCCATACAAATCAATATTACAAATAAGTATCTTTTATTATGAATTTAGGATATTCTCATTAGAAATATCACATTTATAAAATCTACATTCATTACAACTCTAAAGACGATAATAAATACTTGGGGTGTATTTTGAAAACTATACAAAGTATTTTTACATAAAACCCCTCAAGTTCTATAAATTACCGTAAGGACCCTAGTAAACATAGTCTTAAGCGAGACCAATCTCTTGAGCCTCAGGGAGCCGGAGAAGTGGGTGCCTACCTATTTAAGGTAGACAACTTAATAATGGTGTTATCAACACGGTAATCGTCTTTGAAAAAGACACAAATCCTGCCGTCCATGTGCAGCGGTTACCGATAACATCAAAACAATCAGTACTTCAATTTACTTTTCTAATTGTCTGACTCAGAGTGAGTCTCAGTATAATCTGACTTGAATATGATTCAAATACAATCTACAATCTACAATCTTCAATATTACAATTCAACATGAATCCATGAATTCAATTATCAATCTATACAACTTAACTGAACCGAACCATGGATATACATTCCATTTACATGGTTCTCCAATTATTCCATTTACATGATTCTACGGTTACATCCATTTATTGATATCATGGTTTCGGTCAGTCATCCAATTATACAATCTATACAGTTACAATACAAGGCAAACAATACAATCAAAAGACTACGGGGTTTAAGGGGTAGATTGGTATGGAAGGTGTTAAAGGTGGCACGAGACTTCAAGATTAAGACACCTAACCTGAATCCAATTGCCGTTGTTCCGGGTTGTATAACGGAGCCTTGTACTTCCATTTGCCTCTAGTCTCTGGCATATAGAGACTCCTTTCGTATATATTGGCATCCTTCTGTACCAAGCTCCAAACAACAGCGTTAACACTAAATACAATATTATAACAATATAATACAACTTTAAAAGCCACACTCTATCTCTTTCTATCTATTCTATTTCTCCCTTATCTTTGGGACTTACCGAGCGATCTGTTCGCTGACGAAATTCTCTTTCTTTTTTCTTTGAATGTCGTCAGGTGATCTGAACACGTCAGAGATCGAGCCCTCCATTGAAGACTTGGACCAGTTCAGTGAAGACCCCGAGCTCTAGTACATTGTACATTTTCCATTTTAGTACTCTACTTTTCTATTATGCCATTGTTTAGGCATCGTTTTTTATTTCAGTTGTATTTACTTTCCATGCCTTGTACAGAAAGAATATGAATAAATAAAGTTGCCATTTTTAATTATATCTTGTCTCTTGTGTTGTACTTTTATATTGCTTAGATACGCTTAACGTATTCACTTCACAGTAAATACGTAGCGGACCAGTCCTGTCCCCTTCGCCGTACACCGGGAAGCGGGGCGTGACAGGTTTTGTTGGTGGCCCATGCAGGTCAGAGCTATATGAAACTCTATCATGCAGTTCTGTTCTACTTGAAAAACCTAAGCATTATAACACAAGACCAAGCAACTACAACATTCTTTACAATCATGTTCCTTGAATCTTACAATTTCATATTTCTTGAATCATATACTTTGAATCCGTCCTGACCTAAATTTTTCTCGCCTCTTTTACAATCTTACCGAAACCTTCGCATCCTTTCATTCCTTCACACATTTTTCATACACTATCAAGTATTTCTAACACCTTGTAACACCTTAGCAGCCATAGAAACCAAGACAGTTGACCAAGATAACACTAGTAAGACTCTTTCACATTTTTAAACATTTGCACCACCTTATTATTTTTCATACACTATTAGTACTTTCGTCACCAAACTTTTCTTGAATCTGTTACACTTTCCTTTCACAAATTTCGAGGATGAAATTTTTATAAGGAGGGTAGAATGTAACAACCCCAAATTTCCAATACAAGTTTTTTACAAAAAAATTTCAAAATCCATAAAGGGGTATTTATTGCAAGATAAGTAATTAATTAGCAATTTAATTACAAGAAAGTGCTTGTGGCTCATTGGTAATACCTTGCACTGCTGAACCAAGCCACCAGAGTTCAAATCCCATACCCCACATTATTTTAAATATTATCTTGTTTTAAATTTTTTAGAAGTCCAACAGTCAACACATTAAAATTTCCCACTACACATGAAAAACTAAATATACCAGAGGCTACACCAGACGACCCCCACCTCCCTGACCTCTGACTCGGCCTGACTCGGTCGAGTCGGCAGGCGGACCGGCCGACTCGGGCTGGCGCCGCCGGCCGGACTCGGCCTGACGGCCGAGTTCCCTTCACCAAAATTCTGCCTTTTGACATTCTCATACCCCCTGTACACTCCATTTAATTAGATCGGTTCCAGAGACACCATTAATCCCCATTTACTCTATTTTTAATGAATTTTTAATATATTTTTATATTTTTTCAATTTAAACTCTTCATCTACCCTAACCCTATAAATACCAACCCTACACACTACCCTCTCACCCTAAAACTCTAAACCAACTCTCAAGAAATCATTAGAAACCTTGTGTACTTTGAATACGAGCAAGAAGCGAAGCTACGGCGAATTTTCCGGCAAGCTTCCGACGACCATCCTAGGAGCTCTCGTCGACGAAACGACGCACCGGCGACTCCACCCGATCAATCTCCCTCTCTTTGTTGTCCTAAACCCGTAAGTCTCTATTTCTATCTTCCTTTTTCTTTCTAAAAATACAGAATTACAAAACCCGACGGAATCGGGACAAATCCGATTTCCGATTCGGATTCTTTATAAAACCTCACTTTTCTCTAATACAATTATGCTTAAACCATTACATGTTGACTATTAATCACTAATCAACTATATTGATCAAGTTTCATATCATAAAGTAATTGCTATTTCATTTTACCCTATTTTTCATTTAAATACC
This sequence comes from Agapanthus africanus, assembly GCA_030015575.1. Classification (NCBI taxonomy): domain Eukaryota; kingdom Viridiplantae; phylum Streptophyta; class Magnoliopsida; order Asparagales; family Amaryllidaceae; genus Agapanthus; species Agapanthus africanus. The sequence goes on from CM057344.1 coordinate 230,130,773, forward strand.
ACATAGTTTCAATTCTACATTTAACATCACAAAACTTGCTATACCTTTAAGTAGATCATTAGGTAATGACCTACCTCCTCACACACTCATATGCAACATAGTACAATACCCTTGAGAATATAGAATACGGGAAAAACGATATCTTTACAAATAAATACCATAATTAATAAAACCGTTTTTCCTTAATGATTAGTATTTATACAAATCTTTGCAAATTGACGCTACAACCCATTTGGGGAACCCGTTCGGGATGGGGTGGATTATCGCACATCCTCGGGCTTAGTAGTGCGAGATGCAGACCTCCGCAAGAATCATTCGGTCTCGAAAGATTTAAAATACGACATCTTAAGAAAACGAGATTTTTAGAATATTATATATATACAAAAAATTATTTTCATATAAATATATATATATATATATGTAACATAAAAATATCTATTTTGAATTATTATAAATATTCCATTTTTTCTAAAAATGTCACAGGAATCATTTTACACTAAAATACCATGAATTCCATACAAATCAATATTACAAATAAATACCTTTTATTATGAATTTAGGATATTCTCATTAGAAATATCACATTTATAAAATCTACATTCATTACAACTCTAAAGACGATAATAAATACTTGGGGTGTATTTTGAAAACTATACAAAATATTTTTACATAAAACCCCTCAAGTTCTATAAATTACCCTAAGGACCCTAGTTAACATAGGTTTAAGCGGGACTAATATCTTGAGCCTCGGGGAGCCGGAGAAGTGGGTGCTTGCCTATTTAAGGTAGACAACTTAATAATGGTGTTATCAATACGGTAATCGTCTTTGAAAAAGACACAAATCCTGCCGTCCATGAGCAGCGGTTACCGATAACATCAAAACAATCAGGACTTCAATTTACTTTTCTAATTGTCTGACTCAGAGTGAGTCTCAGTATAATTTGACTTGAATATGATTCAAGTACAATCTACAATCTACAATCTTCAATATTACAATTCAACATGAATCCATGAATCCAATTATCAATCTATACAACTTGACTGAACCGAACCATGGATATACATTCCATTTACATGGTTCTCCAGTTATTCCATTTACATGATTCAACGGTTACATCCGTTTACTGATATCATGGTTTCGGTCAGTCATCCAATTATACAATCTATACAGTTACAATACAAGACAAAAAATATAATCAAAACACTATGGGGTTTAAGGGGTAGATTGGTACGGAAGGTGTTAAAGGTGGCACGAGACTGCAAGATTAAGACACCTAACCTGAATCCAATTGCCGTTGTTCCGGGTTGTATAATGGAGCCTTGTACTTCCATTTGCCTCTAGTCTCTGGCATATAGAGACTCCTCTCGTATACACTGGCATCCTTTTGTACCAAGCTCCAAACAACAGCGTTAATACTAAATACAATATTATAACAATATAATAAAACTTTAAAAGCTACACTCTATCTCTTTCTATCTATTCTATTTCTCCTTTATCTTTGGGACTTACCGAGCGATCTGTTCGCTAACGACATTCTCTTTCTTTCTTCTTTGAATATCGTTAGGTGATCTGGACACGTCTGAGATCGAGCCCTCCGCTGAAGACTTGGACCAGTTCAGTGAAGACCCCGAGCTCTAGTACATTGTACATTTTCCATTTCAGTACTCTTCTTTTTTGTTATGCCATTGTTTAGGCATCGTTTTTTATTTCAGTTGTATTTACTTTCCATGCCTTGTACAGAAAGAATGTGGATAAATAAAGTTGTTGTTTTTAATTATATCTTGTCTCTTGTGCTTTACTTTTATATTGCTTAGATACGCTTAACGTATTCACTTCACAGTAAATACGTAGCGGACCAGTCCCGTCCCCTTCGTCGTACACCGGGAAGCGGGGCGTGACAGGTTTTGTTGGTGGCCCATGCAGGTCAGAGCTGTATGAAACTCTATCATGCAGTTCTGTTCTGCTTGAATAACCTAAGCAATATAACACAAGAACCAGCAACTACAACATTCTTTACAATCATATTCCTTGAATCTTACAATTTCATATTTCTTGAATCATATACTTTGAATCCGTCCTGACTTGAATTTTTCTCACCTCTTTTACAATCTTACCGAAACCTTCGCATCCTTTCATTCCTTCACACATTTTTCATACACTATCAAGTATTTCTAACACCTTGTAACACCTTAGCAGCCATAGAAGTCAAGACAGTTGACCAAGGTACCAGTAGTAAGACTCTTTCACATTTTTAAACATTTGCACTACCTTATTATTTTTCATACACTATTAGTACTTTCGTCACCAAACTTTTCTTAAATCGGTTACACTTTCCTTTTACAAATTTCGAGGACGAAATTTTTATAAGGAGAGTAGAATGTAACAACCCCAAATTTCCAATACAAGTTTTTTACAAAAAAAATTCAAAATCCATAAAGGGGTATTTATTGCAAGATAAGTAATTAATTAGCAATTTAATTATAAGAAGGAGCTTGTGGCTCATTGGTAATACCTTGCTGTAATACCCAATCCCTATAAATAATTACTGTATTTTAATAAATAAATTTCCAAATACTTTCTCCCAAAATTTTCCTACAAATTTACTATAAATTTCCTATATTTACTAACCTGAATTTTAAACTTACCCTAATTAAAACTTAATCCTTTTAAATTTCCTTTTACTTAACTTGAGCCCAAGGCCCGGCCTATGATCCCCAAACCCAAACTCCTTCTTCTACCCGACCCGCTCCCCATCCCTTCTTCTTCTTGTAACGTTTTAGAAATCGTTATGCGAATTTTTCCGTTTTAGGGTTAAATTGTCGGTATTTTCCGTTTTAACCCGACTGTGTTCAAACGACCATATAGACTTGCCAGCACCTAATTTAGCTAAAATAAAGTTAGTGCGCAAGCTTTGGGGGTATATGGGACGTTTTGGTTCAATTAGAATTTTTCCCAATTTTAATATTATTTTAATGCGGTATTCGCTTTTTGGGAAATTTCTCTTATGTAATCTTTTCCATAAATCAAACTTGAGTAAACCAAACCTTCCCACAATACCTAGATATTGGTATGGGTTTTAGATTTAAAGTTAAAGAAAAATAAAAGAAATTCAAGAGGTGCATGCATGTGTATGTGAATGCATTTATGTGCATTTATCACTTGAAATTGCTAGGAAATTCCACACAAAACTCCATTCTTCTCTCTTGGCCGAGCTCCATCCTCCCCCTTCTGCTCTTGATCAATTCCTTTCTATTCTTGCATCAATCCAAGCCAATAAATCTCCAAAATTCCCAAATAAATCACAAAAAATACCTCAAGTCTTGATTCTTGCTCTTTGATCACTTGGAAACTAGGAAAGCTTGGATCTTGTGAGCTAAACTTGATAGGTATAATCCTTACACTGATAAATAGGAGTTTTTGTGTTGTATAGCTCGTTGAATGTGGTTTAGAACACTTTCAATATCGATTAGTGCAATATCGTGTTTTTAGTGTCGTTTTAGAGCCTCTGTATCTGCTGTGATCTGGAAATTTTAGTGAGTGACCAAACAAAATTTCAATGATGTACTAGTGGCCCTGGAGCACCAACTGAGACACGAGGACCACCCCACCGGCCGGGGCCGGCGACCCCTTTGGTGAATTCCGGCGACGCCGGTTTTGTAGGGAGGTGTTGGGGTTTGGTTTTTGTGGATAGTTGTCTGCTGCTGGTTAGGGGTGTTTGGTACTGTTTACTTTTTTAGTAATTGCAGTATGAAAAATCTGGAATCGTTTACCTATAATCTAGTGTTTTGAATCCGCGTGTTACGTAATCCGACACGAATCGTGATCTGATGCAGCTGCTGTACTCAGTTTGGTTTAGTAGTGTCGCAACGCACGTTAACCACTAGACGGGGACTTGTGAGTTAGTTTAGTGTTGGTGTGTCGTTTAAAGTGTAGCTTTACGTTATATTAGTCGATTCTGAGATGTTTGCACTATTTGTGTGTTTGTGAATTTATAGCATCGCAAGCGGGGATTTCGGACGCTGTGAACAAGGGGAAGCAGGTGGTCGGATTTTCATAGCTGGAGGCCATTGGTGAGTAGATTTAACATCTACGGGGAAATCGCCCATATGGCGTTATGCGTCGGGGCTGATATGATAGGATAGCTTCATGTTATTGCATATTGGTTAATTTCATATGAATGTCATTGCATAGTAGTATCTGTTGTACCTTTAGATATAACACATTACTGACGGTTCATGTTGCACGAGCAGTAAATTGTATGCTACACCCACATCGTCAGTAATTGCCATAACACGCACAAACCACCTACATACATGATATGGTAGTGGATAGGGATAGTGGATGTAGAAATTCTTATTCCTTTGTGCATAGGAGATATTGTTGACACCTACATACGTATTATTATGTTTGACATGGATAGTTAAGATAGTAACTCTTAATCCATTTCACGTATACCTTACTATAGCTACTTGTACATCTTGCATACATATTGACATGTACACCCACATAGTCTATTACAGCTACATATACATCATGCATACATATTGACATGTACACCCACATAGTCTATTACAGCTACATGTACATCATGCACACATATTGACATGTACACCCGCATAATTTCGCTATAGTTGTATGTACCCTAAGTGGTATTGTTTTGATATGTTATATTGAGTTGTTGATCATTGCGCTTATGAAATGCATCATACATACTGCTTACATGTAGATACTTAAACCTTGCTACACTTACATGTACACCACATATGATGCTGCACTTGTTTTTCGGAGGATTTTGGGAACCGCAAGATATATTTTAAAGATGGATTCATTTAAAAAGAGCGGATTTCCCTTGATATGCTCATATTGTTGTTTTATGTTGCATATATCAGTTTTTCATGGATTTACGCATTGAGATATGGATTTCGTATGATTTATGGATTTGAGAACCGTGGGGGTATTTCAAGAAAACTATGTATTGTTTGAAAACTCGGTTTCTCTTGATATGATATTTCAGTGCGTCCACCATGTGATTTCTCGGTTCTGAGATTTGGCTTGTGATACCCGATTCGAGGAGCGGGAGGCACCGTCTGCGGGTACATGGTGGACCCGGTATGGTACCCCGGGGCGAGTGGTGATTTCGTGGTGTAGACGATAAGCCTAGCGGTGGGACCACTACCTACCGGTGATAGTATTTGGACTCGGCGGTTATCGTGGGGATACCGACCGGAGTGAGGTATGACATATCGTCAGGGCCAGTCGTGGTGACGGCGCCTGAGTTATGGGGATTTACGTGTCGATGCTAGACACGGGTTTTCATGATGTTTTAGGTGTCGATGTTAGACACTCAGGTTCCATGAGACTTTCAGGAGATGAGGGCCGATTTGAGGATGCGGTGCCTGAGGATTTAGGATTTGATGTGTTAGTGAGGGACACTGGTGTTATTCTATGCTGATGATTTTGCATGAGATTTTATTATATCATCCCATACACTCAGGATTATATTTTGATATGCATTATTTCATGTAGTTGTAGTACCCTGATAATGTACCTTTACATGATGGTTGCATATTTTTATTCTCATACTTATGCCATCGGATTACATGTGATAGAGAATCGCTATTCGTGCATACTTGCGATTACAGTACGATATTATTTACTATTCATGAGTTGGAAACTCACCCCCGTTGTGCCACAGTGTTTTGCAGGACTTACCCTCAGAGTAGTCGCGGCAGGGTGTCTTATCATCTCTACATTTGCGGATACCGCTACGTTGGGCTGTGAGGCCTTTGTTTTTAGGTGGGTTTGCGGTTATCTGCTTGTACATTGTATATCTTTTTGCTGGATCTAGTATTCTCCATCTACTACTGTTTGTATATGACTTAGAGACGACTTGTGAGGATTCGGTGTCGTATTATTTTGGTGACTTTGGGTGCCGTGCTCGTGGGAGCCGGTTTTGTTTTGGGAGAGTTTACTTCTTCTTGCAATCGTTTCTTTGATATTTCTTCGCTTCGGCGTCGTATACATGTTGTGGTGATTGTCTCCACCGTTGGGCGTGATTTTGCTCCCATTTGGGATGCTTTATATTTTATCTATGTTGTACCCGTTTTCGGGGCTAGTTTTTACAAAGGAGGTACTGCCAAAATTTTCAAGAAAGAAAACTAGAGTTAGAGATTTTACTTGTGATTTTCGAAATGTTAAAACTGTGTTTTTTTCTCCGTTGATCCAGATATGGGTGGTTTAGATTTCTGGGTTTCGTCTTACTTGAGTTGCGTACGCCTGTAGACGTTACGTAGTTTAAGTGCCGGTTACGGGCCAAATTTTGGGTCGTGACAAAGTTGGTATCAGAGCGCTAGGCTTTTACCTTTCGGAGTGTAGGATGACCTTGGTATGATGGAGTAGGTGGCTTAAGCAGAGTGACGTAGCGTGTGTGTATTCCGCGGCATACTTATGACACGGTACTCCTCCTAAGTGACCTTAGGAGTTATTGATTGATTTTCCTCCATGATGATATACATCTTTGTGATTCGATTCCTGTTTCCTTATCGAATCTTGTTTCAATTTCCATCCTATATGCCACCGAAGACTACGAGGGCACAGAGAGCGGCCGCGAGGGCCGAGGTCAGAGTTGACTCGTCTGAGGCGAGGATTGATCAGGGCGGTACGCCTGTTGTACCGGAGCATATTGCTATGATTGGGGCTGGTATGCAGGACCTGCACCAGATGATGGGGACTTTAGTAGAGGTCATTCGAGTGCAGGGGCAGGCAGTTGTTCCACCCGTTGCAGGGACAACGATGGTACCTACAGTTCCGGCAGTCGCAGTTACAGCTCCGGAGGTTATTACCGTGTCACTGACAGATTTTATGAGGCTGAGGCCTCCGGTGTTTACTGGCACAGATGTTTCTGAGGATCCGCAGTCGTTTATCGATCGGATGGCTAGGATTTGTCGTTCGTTCCGATGCTCCAACGAGAGATGGGTGGAGTTAGCCAGTTTTCGTCTGGAGGGTCTGGCCCAGAAGTGGTGTGAGTCGTTGGAGAGGGGCAGAGCCGCTGGTCTTGCTCCTATGACCTGGGTTGAGTTTGTGGCGTCGTTTCTCTCCCGTTTTCTTCCACCGAGCGTCAGGGATGCGCGAGCGCCCAAATTTGAGTCGTTACGTCAGACTCCGGGGATGACGGTGTCTGCGTATGATGTTCTGTTTACCGAGCTGTCTGTGTATGCTCCGTACTTGGTGACGACTGAGGAGATGAGGGTGAAGAGGTTTGTTCGAGGCCTTCTTACCCAGTTGTTCCTAGCCATCAGCATTCAGCATTGCGACACGTATGCGGCAGCTGTCGATACAGCCCTATTGGTGGAGGAGCGTCTTGCTGAGTCATCGGTTGTTCCGAAACCGAAAAGGACTCGTACGGATGTACCAGCACGGAGACAGAGGTTTGCACGCCGAGGCAGAGTTCCTTCAGACTCGGGGAGTAGCAGAGATGTGGGACGGGGCCAGTTATTCAGTTCTTACTCCCAGGAGGGCCAGCGACCGTCTTATGGGTGCTTTGGGTGTGGCAGTCTACATCACCTTGTTCAGGATTGCACCGTGGTGCGTCAGAAAGGGCCAGCAGTACCCCAGGTTACCTTACCACCTTCTTCGCCTCAAAGAGCGTTGCCTCTTATTCCTGTTGTTGCGCCGCGTCAGACTCCTGTTCAGAGAGGTCGTGGTCGCGAGGGTTTTGTGCCGAGAGGTCGAGGTGGCGGAGGCAGAGGACAGCCAGTAGCAGGTAGAGGGCAGGCATGGGTTTTTGCCTTGACTCACCAGGACGCTCAGGCATCCAATGCTGTATTTTCAGGTACCCTTTCTGTATGCTCCGTTGATCCACATGTTTTTTTCGATCCGGGATCTACGCATTCGTATATTTCTACGCACTTCATGCCGAGGTTAGGCCGAGAGTCGTGTTTGCTAGATCAGCCGCTTGTCGTGACCACTCCTGTGAGAGAGTCGTTTGTTGCACGACACGTGTTCCGGTCGTGTGCTGTCCGTATAGGGGACAGAGTTTTGCCCATCGACTTGATCCTTCTTGAGATGTTGGACTTCGACGTTCTGCTGGGTATGGACTGGTTAGCTACTTGCTACGCGTCCGTGGACTGCCGCGAGAAGACAGTTAGGTTTTGTTTTTCCGGCGAGTCAATGTTTTTTGTGCAGGGGGACCGTGGTGCCGCCCCTCACAGTTTGATTTCTGTCTTGTGCGCTAGTCGGATTTTGAGGAGGGGATGTCGGGGATTCTTGGCTTTCATTCATGATACTGGAGCCACAGTGGAGTCGTTGGACCAGGTTTCTACCGTGCGAGAGTTTCCCGATGAGTTACCTGGGTTGCCGCCAAAGCGCGATATTGAGTTCTCCATTGATCTGATTCCTGGCACGGAGCCTATTTCTATACCGCCTTATCGGATGGTGTAACAACTCCAATTTGTATACCAAAAATTTGCTTTAAATATAGTGTATACTTGGAGTATTGATATTGCTGGAAATAATTTAAGTATCTAATTCCTTACAATAATTACAAGAAAGAGCTTGTAGCTCATTGGTAATACCTTGCACTGCTGAACCAAGCCACCAGAGTTCGAATCCCATGCCCCACATATTTTTTATATCATTTTGTTTTAATTTTTTTTATGAAGTCAAACGGTCAAACAGCCATAACTCACAATTTATTGCAATTTATAAAAAATAAACTATACCAAAATCTCCCCCAGACCAAACCCCACCAACCGAGACCCGACTCGGCCGAATCGGCCGGCGCCGCCGGCCGGACACGGCCGGTCGGCCGAGTCGTCAACACGAAAAATCTTCGTGTTGACTTGGTCTTCATCCCTGCATACTCCATTTTCTCTATACTGTTACGAAATTCTCATTAAACCTCTTTTAATCCCAAAATTAATGAATTTTTAATGAATTTTACATTTTTTAAAATATTTTTTAATCCAAACCCTAACCCTAGCCTAGCCCTATATAAAGACCCCTACCCTCTACCATTTCACCTCACAACTCTAAGTCCACTCTCCCAAATTCTCGAAAACTCGGTACGAAGAGCGAGAAGCGAAGCGCTGCCGAAACCGACGACGGATTCCGCCGACCGGATCAGAACCTTCGCGACGTTATCGACGCATCGACCACCACCACCTTCCCTAGCCCCCTTAGCTTGTCCAAACCCGTAATTCCCATCTCTTCTATCTCTCTTTTCTTTAATATAAAAATACGACTTTTTGGAACCCGACGGAAATCGGACAAACCGATTTCCAATTCGGTTTTTCTATAAATTTCCACTTGTCACCTAATACATAACACCTACCCATATTCATGTTGACCATTAATCACCTATAAACCAGTTTAAACAAACTTTCTCACATGAAATGATAGCTTCTTTGCAAAACCGTATTCTTTTCATAAAAATACCATGAAGTTCATTTTTCTTAGTTTAATTAATTACCTCATTCCTAAATATGTTTATCTTGATCACTAAACTTGTAGAAACCAATTTGAATGAAATTTCACACATGAAATGATAACGTTTTCGAATACCGTATTCTTGCGCTTTAATACCTTCAAGTTTAATATATCTTGTTTAATCTCTAAACTTCATCAAAACTTAAAACAAGTCACGAGATAATGACCTACCTCTACACACACACAAATATAACCCTAATTGATATATGTCAAAACATAGAATACGAAATTACACGACTTTTCACTAAAATACCATATTCTTTATAATCTTTTCTTGAAAGCTTTAAGTTGTAAACATTTCTAAATAAAATCTTTTATAAAATGAAAATACGATATGTCATGGACATCGATCGTTTATCTAAACTGACTTTGTGGTGTCTAGGCTAGACAAGTGAGCTTGGGTAACTTTAAAAGGCCCGTCTCACGATTCGTGAGCGGATCCCTCCCTCCTCACTTGTACTTACCTGGCCACAATTGGCAGTGAAGAGGCGATTTGAGGCTTCTAATGACTCATCGTTTAGACCTTAGAAATAGGGTAGTTGGCTTAGGAAACCCTAACAACTAAAACTATACTCTTTTGCAAATAAATACTCTATATTTATAAAACCGTTTTCCTAAATGAATAGTATTTATAAAACCTAAGCAAAGTGCCGCTACAACCCACTTTTGGGAAACCTGTTAAGGATAGTACGGTTCATCGTACACCTGCAGGCTAGTAGTGCGAGATTCAGACCTCCGAAAGGAGCATTCGGTCTCGATGGGTTTAAAATACGGCATTTAAGAAAAAATGAGATTTTGGAAAAATAAAATATTATTTAAAATTATTCTTGTATTAATATATATTTAATTATCATTTAGACACCTATTTTATCATAATATAAAGTTTCCACTTTTTCCCAAAATTCCAAGATTAAAAGTTACATTAAAATACCATGAATTTCAAATAAAACAATTAATATTTTATTAGAATATATTCACTAGAATAACATAAATAAAATTCACATTCATTATAATTATAAAGACGAATAATAAATACTTGAGGTGTATTTTGAAAACTATACAAAAGTACTTTTTATATAAAACCCCCTCAAGTTTCACAAATTACAATAAGGCCCCTAACTAATATTGAACTTCAAATTATCTTTCTTTTAGTCTGACTCGGGTTAGAGTTTGACTATTTCTGACTTGAATATGATTCAAGTCAGTCTATACTCTTTTATATTCTAACACAATTTGAATACATGAATCCCTGAATCCAGTTAACAATATATTCATTTTGACTGAATCAAACCATGGATATTCATCCATTATCCTAATATTCCATTTACCTGATTATACAGTTACAACATGTTTACTGATATCATGGTTTTGGTCAGTCACTCAATTTACATATTCCAATACTACAACACTGTTAAAACATTACGGGGTTTAAGGGGTAGATTGGTACGGAAGGTGTTAAAGGTGGCACGAGGTGGTCAGATTAAGACACCTAACCTGAATCCTATTGCTGTTGTACCGTGGCATAACAGTTCCTTGCACTTTCCTTTTGCCCTGATCTCTAGCATATAGAGATCCCCCTCGTATACACTGGCATCTTTCTGTACCAAGCTACAAACAACAGCGTTAAACAATGTTCCATAATATTCAACAATATAATACTTTAGAAAATAATGTTACTCTGTCATTCTTATTCTTCTTATTCTTTGGGACTTACCGAGCGACCTGTTCGCTGACGACATTCTATTTCTTTCTTCTTTGAATGTCGTCAGGTGTGTTGGACCAAGCTGAGATCGAGCCCACTGGTGAAGTTTTGGAGCAGTTCCAAGAAGACCTAGAGCTCTAGATAATTGTACCTTGTTCTTTCCAGTATTTTCATTTTCTGTTATGCCACTGTTTAGGCATTGCTTTTCATTTCAGTTGTATTTTCCTTTCATGCATTGTACAAAGAATGTTATTAATAAAAGTTGATGTTATTTATACATTATTCGTCTCTTGTGATTTACTTTATATTGCTTAGCTACGCTTAGCGTATGTACTTCTGAGTATATACGTAGCGGACCTTGTCACGTCCACTTCGCCGTACACTGGGAAGCGGGGCGTGACAGGTTTTTTTGGTGGCCCATGCAGGTCCGAGTTGTATGAATCCCTGTCATGCAGTTCTGGTCTATGTGAACAACCTAAGCAATATAACACAAGACGCGGCAACTAAGACATTCTTTACAATTCATGTTCTTTGAATCTTGCAAATCTCTATTCCGTGAATCTTATCATTTCATGTATTTGAATCTGTCCTAACCCAAATTTTTCTTCAGGGTCATGGATTCCCCAAACAACACCAGCACTAACGTCAACAACACCCCTCCCGCGCTACCTCTCACACCAGTTGTTCTTGCACCACCCACTGAGCAAACGGTGCTATTTGAGGCGATCCGCAGCCTTCTCGAGGGACAGCAACAACTTTTGAATCGTCCTGAAGCCGATGCACCAGGAGTAAAGCAATTCAGAGCTTTGCACCCAAAGCAGTTCTCTGGTAAAGGAAGCCCTCTTGAAGCGGAAGAATGGGCACAAAGCATCGAAGACGATCTGGCAGCAGCTCAAGTGCCAGACCACGCTTGGGTCCGTGTAGCGAAACTACAACTCACGGATAATGCTCGCAATTGGTGGAAGGCGGAAGAAACCCGTCTAGCGCAGCCGATTAAATGGAAGACATTTCACGAGAAGTTCGACGCGAAATATTTCCCGGTGACTGCCAGGTTCGCTATGGAGCAGCAGTTTATTCATCTACAGCAAGGATCAATGTGGGAGAAATCGATAGATGAATACGATGCTGAGTTCACTATGTTGAGCCGGTAAGATATGGCACAATAGTTAAATTTTTAAATATCACATACTACACGGCTAACACAATCTTTAAACAGATTCGCGGCACACCTGATACCGACGGACGATATCAGAGCCCGTCGCTTTCAGCAAGGTTTGGACACAGAGATTAAAGCTGCTCTAGCCACAGGAATGTTTTTGACTCATGAGGATGCACTAGAAGCTGCCCGCAGTTATGCGGCAGTAATAAAAGAGAGGGGCAGACCTTAGTCTGCAGGAGTCAAACGCCCTGCTAACCAGATGGCAGGTGGAGCCACGTCCAGACCATCTTTCGTGCCGAGGCGACCCGGAGTACCAACTCATCGTCCTAGCCCAGCCTTTTGCACTTACTGCAAGAGAACTGGACATATGATGAAGGACTGCCGTCGAGCCAACGGCCTCAGCTTAATCTGCGGTTCAGCCACTCATGATATTGGATCTTGTCCCCAAAGACAGAACTCAGTTGCTGCACCCAGGCCAGCAAATACCTATCAGCAGCGACCAGCTCTTCAGGCACCTGCTACCAGACTTGCACTGCCTGCACCACCTAGGGGACCACAAGCTGCACCACCTCCTCGACAGTTCCATCATGCTCAAAGGAACGTTCAGAGGAATGCTCCTCAGGCCAGGAGGAATATGCCGAAGCGCCAGGCTTTCATGATGTCTGTGGAAGAAGCTGAGGCCACTGGCTAAGTCATTACTGGTAAATTTTCCTTCTCAAACTTACCTTTTAGTCTTGTTTATCTACACACTTTTCTTATACCTAAAACCTATCCCATATACCTTAGGTACAATCCTAGTAGCTTCACTACCTGCACTTGCACTGTTTGATACTAGAGCATCCCACTGCTTTATGTCGCAACGGTTTGTCCGAACCCATGCGATTCCAGTCTCACCGCTTGTATCCAGCTGGAACGTCAGTTCCGGAAATGGTGTTCTAAAGGCAACTATGGGATACAGCATGTGTCCAGTCGTCGTCTGCAGTCGAGAGTTTTATGCTGACTTCAAGGTACTGGACATACCGAACTTCGATGTGGTTCTAAGAATGGACTGGCTTGGAACCTTTTATGCTACCATCGATTGTCGCCAAAGGAGGGTAGTATTCGAGATTCCAGATCATCCGGTTTTCTATTTCAAGAGTGGAGATCGTACACTGGAACCAAGTACTTACAAAGCGAAGCCAAGAGAAGCAATAGTTGAAGCAGCTCAAGCAGAGGAAGAATCAAGACCGGAGGTAGTTCGAGAGTTCGACGATGTATTCCTTGACGATATATCAGGTTTGCCTCCCGATCGAGCTCTTGAATTCAGTATTGACTTAGTACCAGCAGCACAACCAGTGATCAAAGCACCGTATAGACTAAGTCCGGAAGGTTTGAAGGAAGTACAAACACAGCTGGACGAATTACTGGCGAAAGGATGGATTCGTCCCAGCACTTCAAGTTGGGGGAGCACCTGTACTTTTGGTGAAGAAGAAGGAAGGTTCATACAGAATGTGCATCGATTATAGGGCCTTGAACGAAGTTACTATAAAGAACAAATATCCACTTCCGCGCATCGACGATTTATTCGATCAGCTAAGTGGATCTTGTGTCTTCTCTAAACTGGATCTTCGTTCAGGTTATCATCAAGTGAAGGTCAAGGAAGCTGATATTCACAAAACAGCTTTCAGAACTCGCTATGGGCATTATGAATTTTTAGTAATGCCATTTGGAGTGACCAATGCACCAGCAATCTTCATGAACCTTATGAATCAAGTTTTTCGGGAGTATTTAGACAGGTTCGTTGTCATCTTCATCGACGATATCCTGGTATATTCTAAGAATCGGAAAGAGCATGCAGAGCATCTACAAATTGTCCTGGAAACTCTTCGTCAACATAAGCTTTATGCCAAGTACAGCAAGTGCGAGTTTTGGATAAATCAAGTTGGTTTCCTTGGACATATCGTATCAGGAGAAGGAATTTCTGTGGATCCAGCAAAAGTTTCAGCAGTCAGCGAATGGCCTACGCCAAAATCCGTGAAGGATATTCGGAGTTTCTTGGGTTTAGCTGGATATTACAGAAGATTCATTGAAGGCTTTTCAAAGCTAGCAACACCCCTGACCAAGCTCACATGAAAAGATGAAGAATTTGTGTGGTCAGAAGGATGCGAGCAAGCTTTCGTAGAACTCAAGTCAAGACTGACATCTGCACCTATTCTCGTCATACCGGATCAATCTGGAGGATTCGAAGTGCATTGTGATGCATCCGGTAAGGGATTAGGATGTGTTCTACATCAGCACGGTAAGGTTGTGGCTTATGCTTCAAGACAACTGAAGACTCATGAGCGCAATTATCCGACGCATGATTTGGAGTTGGCAGCCGTTATTTTTGCTCTCAAGATTTGGCGTCACTACTTACTTGGTGAACGAGTGAACATCTACACAGATCATAAAAGTCTGAAGTATGTGTTTACTCAGAAGGAGTTGAATATGCGGCAGAGAAGATGGTTAGAACTTATGGCGGACTTTGACATCAATTTGCAATATCATCCAGGAAAGGTGAACGTAGTACCTGATGCTCTTAGTCGCCAACCATTAGCAATGAATCTCACCGCCCAGTGGAAGCTTCAGCAAGACCTACATCAGATGGAGATTGAACTAGTTATGCCAGGTGATATTTCAAATTTGATGAATCTACAAGTTCAATCAACTATTGTCAATCAGATCAAAGCAGCTCAAGCCAACGATGCTAAGTTGCAAAGGATCAGAGAACAAGTGGAGAATGGACTCAGAACAGATTTCATCATCCATGAAGACGGATCTTTGAGATACGGCAGCAGATTGTGTGTACCAAAGGGTCCTGTTTGGGAAGAGTTAATGAAAGAAGCTCACAGCTTTCCCTATTCAGTACATCCTGGAGGTACCAAAATGTACACGGATCTACGTCAGAATTATTGGTAGCATGGAATGAAGCGTGAAGTAGCCAGAAGCGTCGCAAAATGCTTGGTGTGTCAGCAAGTAAAGGCTGAACATCACAGGACAGCTGGACTACTTCAACCGTTACCAATTCCAGAATGGAAGTGGCAGCACATCACGATGGACTTTGTAACTGCTCTTCCTCGCAGCACAAAGGGTAACGATGCGATTTGGGTCATTGTGGATCGACTCACAAAGTCGGCTCACTTCATCCCATTTCGAGTTGGCCAATCAACTGAGACACTAGCGAAGAAGTACATGGAGGTAATAATCTAATTTAGATTTAAAAACTCTTCATAATATACTATCTCTGATACCCATGAACTCATACAGGAAATTGTGAGACTTCATGGAGTACCAGTCTGCATTGTCTCCGATCGTGACACCAGGTTCCGATCGCAATTTTGGCAAAGTCTGCAAGCTAGCTTGGGAACAAGTCTGAACTTCAGCACGGCTTATCATCCACAAACAGATGGTCAGTCGGAACGAACTATTCAGATCTTGGAGGATATGCTCAGAGCATGTATGCTCGACTTCAAGGGATCGTGGGAAGATCACCTGCATCTTGTGGAGTTTGCGTACAACAACAGCTACCAAGCAAGTATAGGAATGGCACCTTTTGCAGCATTATATGGAAGGAAGTGTCGATCGCCATTAAGTTGGGACGACATCGGAGATAGAGAACTCCTTAGACCAGAGATGATAGTAGCGACCGTTGATGTGGTTCGTACTATCAGGGAAAGAATGCGCATAGCCCAAGATAGACAGAAACACTGGGCTGATGCGAAGAGGCGACACTTGGAGTTCCAGCCAGGAGATCATGTATTCCTGAAGATCTCTCCGAATCGTGGAGTGATAAGATTTGAAAGACGGGGAAAGTTGAGTCCAAGATACATTGGACCGTTCGATATACTCGAACGAGTCGGTGAAGTGGCATACCGATTAGCGCTTCCACCCTCATTGGAAGGAGTGCATAA
The DNA here is from genome assembly GCA_030015575.1 of Agapanthus africanus. Taxonomy (NCBI): domain Eukaryota; kingdom Viridiplantae; phylum Streptophyta; class Magnoliopsida; order Asparagales; family Amaryllidaceae; genus Agapanthus; species Agapanthus africanus. The sequence goes on from CM057344.1 coordinate 230,147,050, forward strand.
CGTGTTCCACATATTCCAACTCAGAAGGTATGTGAGTGACCCCAGCCATGTACTTGATCATTCTGAGCTCACGATACAGCCCGATTTGTCTTGTGAGCAACAACCTGTGGAGATCCTGGACAGGAAAGTGAAGACACTTCGGAACAAAGAAGTTAATTTGGTCCGGGTAATGTGGAGGAAAGACACTCCAGGAGAATCCACGTGGGAAAAGGAGGATGAGATGCGTGCAAGATATCCGCACCTTTTTGTAAACTAGTCCTCAAATAAAGATTGTAAATTTCGAGGACGAAATTTTTGTAAGGAGGGTAGATTGTAACAACTCCAATTTGTATACCAAAAATTTGCTTTAAATATAGTGTATACTTGGAGTATTGATGGTGCTGGAAACAATTTAAGTATCTAATTCCTTACAATAATTACAAGAAAGAGCTTGTAGCTCATTGGTAATACCTTGCACTGCTGAACCAAGCCACCAGAGTTTGAATCCCATGCCCCACATATTTTTTATATCATTTTGTTTTAATTTTTTTTGTGAAGTCAAACGGTCAAACAGCCATAACTCACAATTTATTGCAATTTATAAAAAATAAACTATACCGAAATCTCCCCCAGACCAAACCCCACCCACCGAGACCCGACTCGGCCCTGACTCGGCCGAATCGGCCGGCGCCACCGGCCGGACTCGGCCGGTCGGCCGAGTCGTCAACACGAAAAATCTTCGTGTTGACTTGGTCTTCATCCCTGCATACTCCATTTTCTCTGTACTGTTACGAAATTCTCATTAAACCTCTTTTAATCCCAAAATTAATGAATTTTTAATGAATTTTACATTTTTTTTAAATATTTTTTAATCCAAACCCTAACCCTAGCCTAGCCCTATATAAAGACCCCTACCCTCTACCATTTCACCTCACAACTCTAAGTCCACTCTCCCAAATTCTCGAGAACTCGGTACGAAGAGCGAGAAGCGAAGCGCTGCCGAAACCGACGACGGATTCCGGCGACCGGATCAGAACCTTCGTGACGTTTTCGACGCATCGAACACCACCACCTTCCCTAGCCCCCTTAGCTTGTCCAAACCCGTAAGTCCCATCTCTTCTATCTCTCTTTTCTTTAATATAAAAATACGACTTTTTGGAACCCGACGGAAATCGGACAAACCGATTTCCGATTCGGTTTTTCTATAAATTTCCACTTGTCACCTAATACATAACACCTACCCATATTCATGTTGACCATTAATCACCTATAAACCAATTTAAACAAACTTTCTCACATGAAATGATAGCTTCTTTGCAAAACCGTATTCTTTTCATAAAAATACCATGAAGTTCATTTTTCTTAGTTTAATTAATTACCTCATTCCTAAATATGTTTATCTTGATCACTAAACTTGTAGAAACCAATTTGAATGAAATTTCACACATGAAATGATAACGTTTTCGAATACCGTATTCTTGCGCTTTAATACCTTCAAGTTTAATATATCTTGTTTAACCTCTAAACTTCATAAAAACTTAAAACAAGTCACGAGGTAATGACCTACCTCTACACACACACAAATATAACCCTAATTGATATATGTCAAAACATAGAATACGAAATTACAGGACTTTTCACTAAAATACCATATTCTTTATAATCTTTTCTTGAAAGCTTTAAGTTGTAAACATTTCTAAATAAAATCTTTTATAAAATGAAAATACGATATGTCATGGACATCGATCGTTTATCTAAACTGACTTTGTGGTGTCTAGGCTAGGCAAGTGAGCTTGGGTAACTTTAAAAGGCCCGTCTCACGATTCGTGAGCGGATCCCTCCCTCCTCACTTGTACTTACCTGGCCACAATTGGCGGTGAAGAGGCGATTTGAGGCTTCTAATGACTCATCGTTTAGACCTTAGAAATAGGGTAGTTGGCTTAGGAAACCCTAACAACTAAAACTATACTCTTTTGCAAATAAATACCCTATATTTATAAAACCGTTATCCTAAATGAATAGTATTTATAAAACCTAAGCAAAGTGCCGCTACAACCCACTTTTGGGGAACCTGTTAGGGATTGAATGGTTCATCGTGCACTCGCAGGCTAGTAGTGCGAGATTCAGACCTCCGCAAGGAGCATTCGGTCTCGAAGGGTTTAAAATACGGCATTTAAGAAAAAATGAGATTTTGGAAAAATAAAATATTATTTAAAATTATTCTTGTATTAATATATATTTAATTATCATTTAGACACCTATTTTATCATAATATAAAGTTTCCACTTTTTCCCAAAATTCCAAGATTAAAAGTTACATTAAAATACCATGAATTTCAAATAAAACAATTAATATTTTATTAGAATATATTCACTAGAATAACACAAATAAAATTCACATTCATTATAATTATAAAGACGAATAATAAATACTTGAGGTATATTTTGAAAACTATACAAAAGTACTTTTTATATAAAAACCCCCTCAAGTTTCACAAATTACAATAAGGCTCCTAACTAATATTGAACTTCAAATTATCTTTCTTTTAGTCTGACTCGGGTTAGAGTTTGACTATTTCTGACTTGAATATGATTCAAGTCAGTCTATACTCTTTTATATTCCAACACAATTTGAATACATGAATCCCTGAATCCATTTAACAATATATTCATTTTGACTGAATCAAACCATGGATATTCATCCATTATCCTAATATTCCATTTACCTGATTATACAGTTACAACATGTTTACTGATATCATGGTTTTGGTCAGTCACTCAATTTACATATTCCAATACTACAACACTGTTAAAACATTATGGGGTTTAAGGGGTAGATTGGTACGGAAGGTGTTAAAGGTGGCACGAGGTGGTCAGATTAAGACACCTAACCTGAATCCTATTGCTGTTGTACCGTGGCATAACGGTTCCTTGTACTTTCCTTTTGCCCTGATCTCTAGCATATAGAGATCCCCCTCGTATACACTGGCATCCTTCTGTACCAAGCTACAAACAACAGCGTTAAACAATGTTCCATAATATTCAACAATATAATACTTTAGAAAATACTGTTACTCTGTCATTCTCATTCTTCTTATTCTTTGGGACTTACCGAGCGACCTGTTCGCTGACGACATTCTATTTCTTTCTTCTTTGAATGTCATCAGGTGTGTTGGACCAAGCTGAGATCGAGCCCACCGGTGAAGTTTTGGAGCAGTTCCAAGAAGACCCAGAGCTCTAGATAATTGTACCTTGTTCTATCCAGTATTTTCATTTTCTGTTATGCCACTGTTTAGGCATTGCTTTTCATTTCAGTTGTATTTTCCTTTCATGCATTGTACAAAGAATGTTATTAATAAAAGTTGTTGTTATTTCTACATTATTCATCTCTTGTGATTTACTTTATATTGCTTAGCTACGCTTAGCGTATGTACTTCTGAGTACATACGTAGCGGACCTTATCGCGTCTACTTCGCCGTACACTGGGAAGCGGGGCGTGACAGATGGCTCCGGCAGAGCTGAGAGAGCTTAAAGATCAATTGCAATAGTTGCTTGATATGGGACTTGTGCGTCCGAGTGTTTTCCGTGGGGAGCTCCTGTTCTGTTCGTCAAGAAGAAGGACGGCAGTTTGAGACTGTGTGTGGATTATCGTCAATTGAACCGAGTTACTGTGTGGAATAGGTATCCTTTACCTCGCATTGACGATTTATTTGATCAGCTCCAGGGTGCGAAACATTTTTCTAAGATTGATTTACGTTCGGGTTATCATCAGTTGCGGGTTCGGAATAATGACATTCCGAATACTGCTTTTCGTACGCGCTATAGGCATTATGAGTTTTTGGTGATGTCGTTCGGACTCACCAATGCGCCAGCAGCGTTCATGGATCTGATGAACCATATTTTCAGGACATTCCTCGACCAGTTTATTATAGTGTTTATTGATGACATACTGGTCTACTCTAGGAGTCGTGAGGAGCATGAGCAGCACTTGAGGATTACTTTGCAGATATTGAGAGAGCGCCAGCTGTATGCTAAATTCTCAAAGTGCGCGTTTTAGCTTGATAGAGTTGACTTCCTGGGTCATGTGGTGACTGGTGATAGTATTCTTGTGGACCCGAGGAAGATCAAGGCTGTACAGTTTTGGCCCAGACCTGTATCGGTGACTGAGGTCCGCAGCTTTTTGGGCTTAGCTGGTTATTATCACCGTTTTGTGCAGGATTTCTTGAGTATCGCTGCACCGCGGACTGGACTGACCCGGAAGGGAGTTCCTTTTCTTTGGACCGATGCGTGCGAGCAGAGTTTTCAGCAGTTGAAGACTCGATTGACGACAGCACCAGTTCTTTCTTTACCTTCTGGATCGGGCGGCTATGTTGTTTATCGTGATGCTTCTCGAGTGGGGCTCGGCTGTGTATTGATGCAGCACGATAGAGTGATTGCTTATGCTTCTAGGCAGCTGAAGAAGCACGAGCAGAATTACCCTACTCACGATCTTGAGATGGCCGCGGTGGTCTTTGCGTTGAAGATTTGGAGACACTACTTGTATAGGGAGTCGTATCAGATCTTCACGGATCACAAGAGCTTGAAGTACATCTTCCAGCAGCGAGATCTGAACCTGAGACAGCGCCGATGGATGGAGCTAGTGAAGGATTATGATTGTGAGATCCTTTATCACCCAGGCAAGGCGAATGTGGTAGCTGATGCTTTGAGTCGTAGGCCTCGGGGTAGCTTATCCCAGTTGAGCGTAGTTCAGCGTCAGTCTTCTGCAGATTGGCAGATCTTGTGTGATGGTAGAGTGCAGTTCGAGTTCACTTCCGCTGGGGGACAGTTTGCTCATGTCCGCACCCGTCCACTACTATTTGATCGTATCCGTGAGGCGCAACCCAGTGATGCCCGTTTGTCCGAGATTCTTGAGCTTGTTCGACAGGGTACAGTTTCGGAGTTCATGATTGATGACCAGGGTGTGCTACGATGCAGGACTCGCTTGTGTGTACCAGATGCTGATGGGTTGAGACGCGAGATCCTAGAGCAGGTACATCAGTCGGCCTTTAGCGTTCATCCAGGTTCCACCAAGATGTACCGTGATTTGAGAGACTTTTACTGGTGGGAAGGGATGAAACGCGATATTTCGGACTTCGTTTCGAGGTGCCTGACTTGTCAGCAAGTCAAGGCGGAGCATCAGAGACCGGATGGAGAGTTGCAGCCTTACCCATTCCAGAGTGGAAATGGGAGAAGATTTCCATGGACTACACTGTGGGTCTACCCAGGACCGGTAGGGGGTATGACTCCATTTGGGTGATTGTTGACCGGTAGACGAAAGCGGCCCACTTCCATCCAGTGAAGGCCATTTTCGGTTATGCTCAGTATGCTAAGTTGTACATGTTAGTTATATGTATGCCCTAGAGGCCATTACTGTACATTGGATGTATATTGTAGTGGATGCTGGGACATATATAGGGAGGACTTTCTTGCTCGACATGATAGTATGCTATCTGGTTACTCTTTACCTTAACGTGTACATTGATTGTCTCTCTGTTACATGTTGGTAAAGCCCTTAGGATGTGTACTTGACTACCTGGACTATGATGCGGATCATACTAGTGGGGACAGGGTAGTCCATAAGTACATCCTTCAAGGTCCCTAGTCGTGGGTGTATCGAGACAGGGCATCAATATACCAGAGTAGACTAGCGTATATCTTCTTGACCCATACAGATGGGCGATGGATGATGTAACGTTTTAAAAATAATTAAATAAATAATTAAATGAATAAAATTGTTTAAGTGAAATTTTGATTTTCGGTAAAGCAAAATGTATTTTTTCGTAAAATCAAACCGCAATTGTTTTTCATTATAAATTCAAAAATACCTATTTAAATTATGTAATTACTAGTAAATGGTGTTTATTTAGCCACTTATAAAATTTTAGTTTAATTAAATATTTTTCCTAAATTAATTATTTTAAATATTAACATAAGCTTTATTTTACACTAAATTAGTGTAAATTACAAATTTGAATGGTTTTAATTTGTAAAAATGAACCATGGCATATTAGAATTTAGTGTGTATCATGCAAAATTTATTTGCAAACTTTTCCAATTTTCTAGACTTTTCTTTAGTTGCTATAGTGAAGAAATGAAAAGAAAATTAATAAATCATGAAAAGACATATGTATACATCATATTGTGTGAACCTTCTACACAATTCTTCCCTCTTTCTTTTTCTCCCTCTCTTCCTCATGTGGCCGGCCATGATCCCCATGGCAGCCCCCCCAATTTCCCACCTCATTTTATTACAAAAAATCATTAAAAATCCACCAAAATTCAATATAAAATGCACAAAATCCTATTTATTCTCTACCCTTTATTCTTTGCTCATTTTACATGGATTTTGGAGATGGGAAGCATGCATTTTTTAGGCTCATTTTCATGTTGGATTTCATAATTTTGGAGGTATAAATTTCCTTCTTTTGTTTTATTATTATTAGATGTTTCATTAAGCTTAATTAGATTTAATATGTTAATTCTATTTACTACTTTTAAAAATTCAAGTGAGGGTTTGTAAAATTAAGTTGGGGTTTTATTATATCATTAGGTTTATAGTAACTAGAGTAGCACTTTTACAAATGGAAAATCATGCATAGTTGATATATTGCAAATTGTGATCCAAATTTCTTAAATCAAACCATTTTTAATAAACTAGATTTCTATATATTTTATATATTGGTGATATAAATTCCAATGAATATTTGTAACAATAGATTGTTGTTTAAATGAGGATATTGACATGTTAAAGGAATGGAAAACTTAGTTTAGTTACTAGTATTATTGATAATTGATAAATTTTGATAAAAATTTGCTATTTTTGCTAACTAGTTTTTGGAAATTATTAAATAAATGAGATTTAAAATATAAATTAAGGTTTTATTATATCATTATCATTGTAAATTGTAGTTTGAAACATTAATTCATACAAAATCAAGTGTTGTTGTGGAATTGTGGAATTTTGCTTGTAAGTTGTGGAAAATTGATAAAATTGCAAACTAGAAATTTATTTGTAATATAAATTAGTGTAATAAAAATATGGTAAAGGTTTCTATAACTTAGTTATGTTATTTAATGAATATTATGACCATTAGTTTCATTAAACGTCAAGTTTTGAAGTAAAATGGTGAATTGATATTTTCAAGGTTTTCGGAATTGGATGATTTGATCGATTATAGGGTTCCGATGATTTGAACCAAGTTTAATATTATAAGTAATGGGTTTTGAAACTACGGGTTGTTTATTGGTTTCTACCTCGATCAGTCGGCGTTTGTACACCGATATCGAGCGGTATTTGGTGCTTTTGCGTGGACGAGACATAGGTTTTAACCTATGCTTGTTCCTTGTATCGTTTGACTTTTGTATGTGATTCGGTTTACGATGTTATTTATATGTTTGCGTTTAGGTACCCTTCAAGTGGACTACGGGCGATGAAGAGGAGGATCGCGACACCGTCGTCGGCAGACATGGACCAGGTGAGTAGATGCATATCTACGGGGGGAAGTCGGGTGGATGGCGTTTAGCACCCCCGCAACGTAGAATAGGATTAGTACTTATTGACATTAGGAAACCAGACGTGACCCTAGTAGGACTCTAGTATTGACCCTAGGCTGGATTAGACCGATTTAGGAAAGCCAAATCAGAGGATGAGTACCTTGGAAGGGGGTTCGTAGGTTTCAGATAGAAACACACCCACGCACACACTGAAACTCGACATGGGGTGCGTGTATGTGGATATATATAGAACTAGGTATAGGTATATACATATATGTACAACACGTATAGGTGATTCATTGATGTGATATGATATCCGAGATATGATGAAACAGTATAACTGGCTTGATGCCGTGATTCTTGACTATACAGTCGTATTGAGTGTTAGCGGATCATTAGAGAATGAGATAATGATCATGATTATATAAGTTATAAGGAGTGGTGGTGATATTGATGTACATGGGACGCTAGAATAGTACCCGGACTGTAACTTGTGACTGATCACTATATGATATATGTATAACTTGATTACGACATTATATTGGTGTGACCTGATGTCGATATCATATACGTATAACTTAATCACAATAAGATACATATGACATTATACGAATGAGGGGACACCCAGGAGATACTTGACCGTACCCCGATATTGGGATGCCCTACGAGGGATCTTACCGTACGAGGCTTAGATTTGGTGATTGATCCGCACTCTTGATTCGAGGAAGCCGTACTACGTACGTGATGCTATTGAGGCGGAATCGCCGACTATTGGAGATAATGATTCAGACCTTAGGTAGATTCTAGTTTCCTACTGACTAGTCTCTTAGGTTTAGTTCCTTAGGATGTTAGATGGATACTGGTTTAGGTTCGACTCACACAGTGGTAGTTGTACTCGTATCTCGCAGAGGAGTGGATAATGCACACCTGCATTTACATTCATACTATAATCATCATGGTGCATGTTCTTTTATATGTTGCTATAATCAATATAAACTTTACCGGTTAGGACACCAGCACCATTACCGATGATGCGCATATTCCACACACACTTATTTGCCGGCTCACACACATCATCATCGGTAATTGCTATGTCACGTACACTTTAGATCATATTATATTTGTTGATAGAATCAGTTAACAACTAAACCGATATAATATTGTGATTACTCTCTGATGTTAGTATAGACATGATATTCATAACTTAGACATTCCTGCATTCATATTTTCATGTTATCGCACAGCATGATGAGCATAGGCCGACATTTATCATATACTACTCATGATTTTGAGATTTGGATTTCTGTGAGATTTTCTGGATTTTTGGGGAAAACCGCAAGAATATATATAAAAACTTCTCTCTCTCTCCTCTTCTCTTTTTAAAATAAGATGCGGTTTTCTCGTGATGTATGTGTCGTCCACCATGAGTATTTCATGTTTTCTGATGGATTTCGAGACCCGATTCGAGGAGTGGATGAACCGTCTCGGGTACATGGTGGGCCCGGTATGGTACCCCGGGGCAAGAAGATCGAGTTGTAGACGATGAGCCTGGCAGGGGAAGGCTACCTACCGGTGATGTCTGGCGCGGCGGATATCCGGAGGATACCGACCGTTGTCGTGAGATTTGATGATATGGGCCGATCCGGACTGACGGAGCCCGACATATTGAGACTTGAGATTACATGTGTTGTGTCGATGCTTGACACGGATTTCTATGGATTTCATTGTTGAGATTTCAGATGCTTATACACACTTTACTATGATAATAGATAAAAAGTTCTTATACATGTATATCTGGATTTCAAGATTTGTTACTTTACATTCATGGTGCATGCATTTCATTTCATATGACATAGTATTATATTAAGCACTGACACGAACACTGATTATCTGCGCTTACACGTAGTATTTCCCTGCTTTTACTAGATGTTTAAGACATAGTAGTGTATTATTATGACCTAGGATAGCGTCGTGCATTCGATTTCTTTTCGTAGATGTCTTCTACTCACGAGTTGGCAACTCACCCCCGTTGTGCCAAATTCTTTTCAGGTGCGATGTACAGGTCTCCCTTGGTAGTTGCTGGCACATCATTTTCATTTCGGGTGATTTGCACGGTAGGTTGGTTCATTTGTATCTGAACCGCCGTTGTATTTTTATTATTTCATTTGTATCTAGAAAGATCCATCAACCATATTTGTATTACTTGATAAGTTTATTGGACCAGTCTTTTATTTCGACCTTAGTGTCGCGCATGTATTATTCTGATCTGGTGGTTTGTGTTTTCTTTTGAGATTTAAGCCTCGCCCTTTGGCGTTGTATATTTTTGTGATTGTTGTGGTTGTCTCCGCCCGTTGGCGTTGAGCTAGCACCCGTTTGGGGATGCTTTTTATTGTTTATTCATATTATACTTGTTGTACCCGTTTGGGGGCCAGTTTTGCAGAGGAGACTCTGCCGAAATTTTTGGTAAAATTTGCTGATGTTTTTATACTTGTTTTATTTTCTTTTCTTCTTTTTCTTCTTTTATGGTTTAGATTTCTGGGCTTCGGCTTACTTAGGTCACGTGGCGCCTCTAGACGCTTCGTAATCTAAGTGCCGGTCACGTTCCGTACTTTCGGGTCGTGTCAAAGTTGGTATCAGAGCGCTAGGTTTAACCCTGTATAAGTCTAGGTGACCCTTGGTTGATGGAGTAGGCGATTTAGGTAGAGTAACGTACCGTGGGTATGGTCCGCGGCATACTTACGATACGCTACTCTGCTTAAGGAACCTTAGGATGTACATTTGTTTGCACCGTATTTCATTCGCTCCTTTGATCTATCTTCGTCGATGTCGGAGGGTGGTTTTTGTTACCACGGGCGCGCGGGCAGAGGAAGTTGCGGCTCGAATGCGATAACCATTAGAGTATTGGTTATTCTTGAGGATTGAAGCATTGCTTAACGTGCGGACGAAGGGTAGTCACATGCCGTCCGGATGAAGTTAAAGGGTTCGAACGATTATCAGGAAACCATTTTCCCAAGTTTAAAGTATTCGGAAGAACATGCAGGTATTTCGATGGACCCTCAAGAAGAATGAAACCCTAACTCGACATATTGACCACGAGAACGCCCTTGAACCTTAGGGTTTACGGCTGTTCCGCTGTGCCATTAGTGAGGCTTGGGTTTGCCCTTCTACAGCTGGATCATCGATGATGGGGTATGTACCGGATATTTTTAAACTGTATTTGAGTGTTGAGCTCTCGGGGAATTATGGGATTTTGATGGATCGATCAAAAAGTTTAATGTAGTCCGGATATCAAGTGAAGGGATCGACTATGTGGGAGGCTCTAGACACGAGTATTGCCGTTGGTAGCGCAGTCAGCACACCTATGAAGGAACGAGTTTGAAGCAGTCGACATCAGAGGGAAGAGGCGCACATTGACGATAGTGTTTACGATTGTGATTTAGTGATTTGAATTCCATATTTTCTGTTATTGGATTTTGGCATTTGAGGAATTCGTTTTACGATTGGTATTTCATGTGTGTACCTTCATTACATTCTAGTTGTGTTTCATATACCAGTTGTATTGATGTTGTTTAGTACACACCCAGTACACTTGATTTGGTTTTATATATATTGAGATTTTTGATTTGACTTCGTGCATAGGGGTTACACATGATTTTGACATATGTTTCGACCTAGTTTTCATGCATTTTTGTGCTGTGATTTCGATTTTGATATTCGATGTATGTTTTCGTGCTCCATGTGCACCTGATTAGGATTCTTGCGCATTCTTGGCGCACTTGATGCGATTTTGTGCACACCAGATGCACTAAATCGGGGTTTTGTGCAGATTAGATGCACCTGATTTTGAGTCGTGCACGCCCGTTGCACTTGACAGATGTTTTTGGTGCACACCTGTTGCACTTAGTTTTGTTTTGTGGGTATTCATGGTTTCTGCATTTGGTTTCGATTTCAGTACGCACCGGACGCACATGACATTTTATTGATGTGATTGGGGTTGATTTCAGTTTGAGCAGTATATTTTCATAATCATTATTATTTGATTTAGTAACCAGGTGGGACGTGTATGCTAAATAAAAGATATATATATAGCTATTTTTTTAAAAAAATAAACGTCCGCTACTTATGCCGTGACACGTGCATCACATGGCAATTTTCAAAAAAGGGGTTTGCATATTTCCTTATCCGGATATTTGTACGGTTTCACTATGATGCACACTATATATAAGTTATAGATTGATGTATATTATAATGGTTTTCATATTGGGTTATGATATTTTATTCTCGCCATAACTCCGATGATTGCATTATGCTTGACGGAGTTGATTTTTGTTATGTATTAATGATTCGGAGACCCGACGATTTGAGTATTTTGCTAAATGTTTTAGTATTTGGAAAGGGAGTGTTAATTTAAATTCGGGGACCGAATTTCCAAAAGGGGGGAAGATTGTAACGTTTTAAAAATAATTAAATAAATAATTAAATGAATAAAATTGTTTAAGTGAAATTTTGATTTTCGGTAAAGCAAAATGTATTTTTTCGTAAAATCAAACCGCAATTGTTTTTCATTATAAATTCAAAAATACCTATTTAAATTATGTAATTACTAGTAAATGGTGTTTATTTAGCCACTTATAAAATTTTAGTTTAATTAAATATTTTTCCTAAATTAATTATTTTAAATATTAACATAAGCTTTATTTTACACTAAATTAGTGTAAATTACAAATTTGAATGGTTTTAATTTGTAAAAATGAACCATGGCATATTAGAATTTAGTGTGTATCATGCAAAATTTATTTGCAAACTTTTCCAATTTTCTAGACTTTTCTTTAGTTGCTATAGTGAAGAAATGAAAAGAAAATTAATAAATCATGAAAAGACATATGTATACATCATATTGTGTGAACCTTCTACACAATTCTTCCCTCTTTCTTTTTCTCCCTCTCTTCCTCATGTGGCCGGCCATGATCCCCATGGCAGCCCCCCCAATTTCCCACCTCATTTTATTACAAAAAATCATTAAAAATCCACCAAAATTCAATATAAAATGCACAAAATCCTATTTATTCTCTACCCTTTATTCTTTGCTCATTTTACATGGATTTTGGAGATGGGAAGCATGCATTTTTTAGGCTCATTTTCATGTTGGATTTCATAATTTTGGAGGTATAAATTTCCTTCTTTTGTTTTATTATTATTAGATGTTTCATTAAGCTTAATTAGATTTAATATGTTAATTCTATTTACTACTTTTAAAAATTCAAGTGAGGGTTTGTAAAATTAAGTTGGGGTTTTATTATATCATTAGGTTTATAGTAACTAGAGTAGCACTTTTACAAATGGAAAATCATGCATAGTTGATATATTGCAAATTGTGATCCAAATTTCTTAAATCAAACCATTTTTAATAAACTAGATTTCTATATATTTTATATATTGGTGATATAAATTCCAATGAATATTTGTAACAATAGATTGTTGTTTAAATGAGGATATTGACATGTTAAAGGAATGGAAAACTTAGTTTAGTTACTAGTATTATTGATAATTGATAAATTTTGATAAAAATTTGCTATTTTTGCTAACTAGTTTTTGGAAATTATTAAATAAATGAGATTTAAAATATAAATTAAGGTTTTATTATATCATTATCATTGTAAATTGTAGTTTGAAACATTAATTCATACAAAATCAAGTGTTGTTGTGGAATTGTGGAATTTTGCTTGTAAGTTGTGGAAAATTGATAAAATTGCAAACTAGAAATTTATTTGTAATATAAATTAGTGTAATAAAAATATGGTAAAGGTTTCTATAACTTAGTTATGTTATTTAATGAATATTATGACCATTAGTTTCATTAAACGTCAAGTTTTGAAGTAAAATGGTGAATTGATATTTTCAAGGTTTTCGGAATTGGATGATTTGATCGATTATAGGGTTCCGATGATTTGAACCAAGTTTAATATTATAAGTAATGGGTTTTGAATCTACGGGTTGTTTATTGGTTTCTACCTCGATCAGTCGGCGTTTGTACACCGATATCGAGCGGTATTTGGTGCTTTTGCGTGGACGAGACATAGGTTTTAACCTATGCTTGTTCCTTGTATCGTTTGACTTTTGTATGTGATTCGGTTTACGATGTTATTTATATGTTTGCGTTTAGGTACCCTTCAAGTGGACTACGGGCGATGAAGAGGAGGATCGCGACACCGTCGTCGGCAGACATGGACCAGGTGAGTAGATGCATATCTACGGGGGGAAGTCGGGTGGATGGCGTTTAGCACCCCCGCAACGTAGAATAGGATTAGTACTTATTGACATTAGGAAACCAGACGTGACCCTAGTAGGACTCTAGTATTGACCCTAGGCTGGATTAGACCGATTTAGGAAAGCCAAATCAGAGGATGAGTACCTTGGAAGGGGGTTCGTAGGTTTCAGATAGAAACACACCCACGCACACACTGAAACTCGACATGGGGTGCGTGTATGTGGATATATATAGAACTAGGTATAGGTATATACATATATGTACAACACGTATAGGTGATTCATTGATGTGATATGATATCCGAGATATGATGAAACAGTATAACTGGCTTGATGCCGTGATTCTTGACTATACAGTCGTATTGAGTGTTAGCGGATCATTAGAGAATGAGATAATGATCATGATTATATAAGTTATAAGGAGTGGTGGTGATATTGATGTACATGGGACGCTAGAATAGTACCCGGACTGTAACTTGTGACTGATCACTATATGATATATGTATAACTTGATTACGACATTATATTGGTGTGACCTGATGTCGATATCATATACGTATAACTTAATCACAATAAGATACATATGACATTATACGAATGAGGGGACACCCAGGAGATACTTGACCGTACCCCGATATTGGGATGCCCTACGAGGGATCTTACCGTACGAGGCTTAGATTTGGTGATTGATCCGCACTCTTGATTCGAGGAAGCCGTACTACGTACGTGATGCTATTGAGGCGGAATCGCCGACTATTGGAGATAATGATTCAGACCTTAGGTAGATTCTAGTTTCCTACTGACTAGTCTCTTAGGTTTAGTTCCTTAGGATGTTAGATGGATACTGGTTTAGGTTCGACTCACACAGTGGTAGTTGTACTCGTATCTCGCAGAGGAGTGGATAATGCACACCTGCATTTACATTCATACTATAATCATCATGGTGCATGTTCTTTTATATGTTGCTATAATCAATATAAACTTTACCGGTTAGGACACCAGCACCATTACCGATGATGCGCATATTCCACACACACTTATTTGCCGGCTCACACACATCATCATCGGTAATTGCTATGTCACGTACACTTTAGATCATATTATATTTGTTGATAGAATCAGTTAACAACTAAACCGATATAATATTGTGATTACTCTCTGATGTTAGTATAGACATGATATTCATAACTTAGACATTCCTGCATTCATATTTTCATGTTATCGCACAGCATGATGAGCATAGGCCGACATTTATCATATACTACTCATGATTTTGAGATTTGGATTTCTGTGAGATTTTCTGGATTTTTGGGGAAAACCGCAAGAATATATATAAAAACTTCTCTCTCTCTCCTCTTCTCTTTTTAAAATAAGATGCGGTTTTCTCGTGATGTATGTGTCGTCCACCATGAGTATTTCATGTTTTCTGATGGATTTCGAGACCCGATTCGAGGAGTGGATGAACCGTCTCGGGTACATGGTGGGCCCGGTATGGTACCCCGGGGCAAGAAGATCGAGTTGTAGACGATGAGCCTGGCAGGGGAAGGCTACCTACCGGTGATGTCTGGCGCGGCGGATATCCGGAGGATACCGACCGTTGTCGTGAGATTTGATGATATGGGCCGATCCGGACTGACGGAGCCCGACATATTGAGACTTGAGATTACATGTGTTGTGTCGATGCTTGACACGGATTTCTATGGATTTCATTGTTGAGATTTCAGATGCTTATACACACTTTACTATGATAATAGATAAAAAGTTCTTATACATGTATATCTGGATTTCAAGATTTGTTACTTTACATTCATGGTGCATGCATTTCATTTCATATGACATAGTATTATATTAAGCACTGACACGAACACTGATTATCTGCGCTTACACGTAGTATTTCCCTGCTTTTACTAGATGTTTAAGACATAGTAGTGTATTATTATGACCTAGGATAGCGTCGTGCATTCGATTTCTTTTCGTAGATGTCTTCTACTCACGAGTTGGCAACTCACCCCCGTTGTGCCAAATTCTTTTCAGGTGCGATGTACAGGTCTCCCTTGGTAGTTGCTGGCACATCATTTTCATTTCGGGTGATTTGCACGGTAGGTTGGTTCATTTGTATCTGAACCGCCGTTGTATTTTTATTATTTCATTTGTATCTAGAAAGATCCATCAACCATATTTGTATTACTTGATAAGTTTATTGGACCAGTCTTTTATTTCGACCTTAGTGTCGCGCATGTATTATTCTGATCTGGTGGTTTGTGTTTTCTTTTGAGATTTAAGCCTCGCCCTTTGGCGTTGTATATTTTTGTGATTGTTGTGGTTGTCTCCGCCCGTTGGCGTTGAGCTAGCACCCGTTTGGGGATGCTTTTTATTGTTTATTCATATTATACTTGTTGTACCCGTTTGGGGGCCAGTTTTGCAGAGGAGACTCTGCCGAAATTTTTGGTAAAATTTGCTGATGTTTTTATACTTGTTTTATTTTCTTTTCTTCTTTTTCTTCTTTTATGGTTTAGATTTCTGGGCTTCGGCTTACTTAGGTCACGTGGCGCCTCTAGACGCTTCGTAATCTAAGTGCCGGTCACGTTCCGTACTTTCGGGTCGTGTCAGATGATCCCATATCCATTGGTGTTTGACATCAGAGATGATATACGGGTGCTCAGTGGAGACTGGGTACACTGGACGGACTCGCCGAGAACTCCCAGATGGTATTATACCTTACGTCAGATGGCAGTTCTCTGGTGACACTGGTACAGAGTAGTCTGTTGCCCCGAGATCGTCATAGAGTCTTGTGTGGTTCCCACTGTACTTTGATTTCCACCTTACCACGTCCAAGAGGGCATGCAAAACGGTGGCTTTTGGGTACAGTCCCGAATCACATGGAGGCAATGAGCGATAGGAGGGGATTCGTCTCTCCCGGTATAGGGAGTTGATGTTGCGCAGTGTTCGATTGGCTATAACCGGAAATCCCTGGCCAGGGTTGCTGAGATTTACTGGTAAGTGTTACCAGTAGTTTCTCGAATTGTTATAGACCTCATATCGACACGACTTATCGAGCTACTGGGGTTTGACGTTTACCACCCCTAGGCAAGATATGCGACATATCAGACGACGAGACCGGACTGTACGGTAAGTGTTACTGGTTGGATTCACAGGAGTGTGAGCGGGCTTGCTCGTCGATCTTTTGATCGCACAATACCCGGGTGGCCGTTACGTTTAGCAGACCGCTTGCGGCTTGTGGGTGTTTGATATGATCATCATCTGCTACCGGCGTATTGACGAGTCTTTAGAGTCCTACACAGAGGTTTCCTGGCTCAAGCGAAACGAAATAGGAGCGCATATGAGATATGTGCGGGACCGAGAATAATGCGTGTATGTGATACTGTATTTCATTCTCGCGATGAATGTGTCGAATGGTTGTATGCGATATAACCTAGTTATCGAATCAAGGATTGATTCGATAAAACGATACATTGTATACTAGTCGGTTGTGTGCGACATGACCGGATCATTGAATCAAGTGTTGATTTAATGATTTAATGCATAATTATATATTTGATATATTACTTTGCATTAACTAGTATTGGTTCACTTTAAATGGATTTTCTCACTTGAAGTTCACAAGTTGTATATGTGATATACTTTTGTGCACTTGATTGTATCATGTTTGATGATACATGCTTACTTGAGTTTGTGTAAAGATTAAACCATGGTTATTTAAATGGTTAGGGTTTTGTTTTGCATATCTATTTATTCATTTATTTATTTATTTCTTTTTGGCAAAAGAAAAGAAAAATGGTGGCTTTCTTTGGATGCATGTTGAAGCTTCATGAAGCTTTGACTAAGTCACCATTTTTGTCTTCATGCTTAACCCTAACCATTGACCTAACCCTAGTTTATTCTCTACACTTGACCATGGTTGGATTATGATAAGTATACATTTTATTTTCTTTTTGAAAAATAATTTATCATAACATTTTTCATCATCATCTTCTTCTTCTTCAAGAAGAAGCTTGCCTCCATCAATGGCAACTTGAGAAAATGGGTGAGAAATCCAATTCTAAAGTGAACCCACTTCCTATTTCTTCATCCTCTACCACTTGCCAAATAGTATAGGGTGTTTTCTTCACAAGTTTCATGACTTGGTGAAGTGGGAGCTTGATCTTGTGATGCCTCGACGTAGATCATCTTCAACATCGTAGTCGATGACCTAGCCCGCCCATTTCTCCGATGAAGCCGACGCTAGAGCCCGGGATTCGATTTGGACAGCGAGGAGACTTCATTGCGGAGCTATGGAGGTGGAGGACCGGATCTACAAAGGTTGTATTTCCGTTCTTGTAGTTAAGCTGTTAACTAGTTTCATTTGTCGCCTATATATCTAGTTAACGATCCGTATTAGGGTTTCTCGGCACTTGTAAAATTTGAAATTGGCATGGTTGATGCCATACGAGACCTCATTAGCATGCCTAGGAACCCTACAGTGGTATCAGAGCCTAGCTAGAGCCTTAGGCGATGCGTAGACGATGTTAGAAACCCGATCGAACCCTGAAACCCTAACTTTTAACCCTCTCTGGACTTTTTCTGAAAAAGTGGTTTTTTCCAAATTAAAAATGCTTAAAAAATTCAGCAGGAAATTCTAAGAATTACGGTGCAAAAATTACCTAATGATCTGTCTAAAGAGCGGCGGAACCGCGGCATTAGCCGCCTATTGCGGCGGTTCCGCGCTCATTTAGTCTCTTCAGTCAACCATTTTTGCACAGTAACTTCTTTATTTAAATGCTGAGTTTTATGGGAATTTTTAAAATTTACTCAAGAGTTGAGTTTTCTGGGTTGTATTAGGGACTCGGTATTTCGATCGGATTGTCTAATTTTGTCTGTGTGCTTTTCCGGATAATTTTAGAATATGTTAAAAAGTTCGACCGGATATAAATACCCAGTTTTTCCCCTGCCGGGAAATTTCCGAGTGTTGGATCTTTCCATGGTTTAAAGACGTTCTAAGTAGTGCAAGTAACGCGATGGTCCCTCTAGAAGACAACAAACCTTAACTCGATTATGTGACTGTCTTGGACTGCCCTTTGAACCTTAGGGTTTGGGGCAGCACGGCGTGCCATATGTGAGGCGTTGGCTTGACCCTTCTACGGCTGGACCGTTGGTACTGAGGCATGAACTGGATGTTTTTGAACTTATTTCATGTGTTGAGCTGTTTCGGGAAAACTTGGGTGTTTGGATGTTCGATCGGAAAGTTTATCATTTTCTATTTATCTGGAATGGGATACAATACTTGGAATCCACAGGTAGTTATGAGATAACTGATATGAATGTTATAAACATAGCACTTTAGTCTCACTTGATCGGTTGCCACGGAATTTTGATGTGATCGAAAGTCCGTCGCAATCACGTAGCGTACGCGGATACTCGCCGGGTAAACTTAATAGACAGCCTCGCTCCATAGCCCCGACCAAGTGACTGTAGGAGAACCCCGTCGCCGAAAGCATCCGTTCGGGTGCTCGCGGCAGCGGTGTTCCGCCTTGGTGCACTTCGTCGACGGCGTCAGGGGTGAAGCTGCCTACTAAAGTTTGCGACGAGCATTCGATCAGGATGTCGGGAATCTTGTTGAATTACCCAACTTGATATTGAAAAGTGTTTTCGATAATGAGACTAAAATGCGGGGTTTATAATTGTTAGGCATGCGATGTCTAAGGAATTCATTTGGTCAGGCATGCGATGTCTGAGGAGGTTGCGGATTCCAACTGTTGTAGTTTTACACTTTCTTTTCTGTGACCGTAAGTGTAATATGTGATATCGCCGGTTTCGTTGCTATATGTCAAGGACAATTGGGATGCGCATATTTACTTACGTTGATGACATGTGATGTTATGTATTGCTGGATATGTTATATTGGATCGTCGTGTTTGAATAGCCGGGGTTTTTTTATGTGAGATGAGTGTTTTTTTCATTTTCATTCATGTAAAATCTGTATGTAATATTCTTTTATTGGGGCACTTCCAGGTTGCGGAAGATGTCACCCTCTGTATATTATTTACTTTTCCGCACTAGGATAGACCCAAGGAGGGGAGCACAAGTAACCGGGTTCTGGAGTCCAGTGGGAGACCAACTCGAGGAGTCGAGTCCGGGTCTCCTAACTCTAGAATTGGTAGGGTTGCTTGCCGCTCTCGTAGGGGTCTAGGGGTGTGGGTTTGGCTATTCATCGCGACCGTGGAATCCGTGTTTTATACTGGCTCATATTGAAAACACGGACGTCCTAGTATATCCAATATTTCATATGATTCTTCTGCTGCAATATCTGTGATGTGATCATGTGATATGTTCTGTGATGGATACTTTATATAGTATATTTGATATATTATATAGACGTTACTTATGTTTTACACCCGCGCTAGCCCTGCCCCGCTCTGCCGTTAGTTACCTAACCTAACGGTGCACGAGGGGACATCGAGGCGAATGCGGATGGTATAAGTGTACGTCGTATTTATCTGTGATGTTTAGGTACTTAAATGATGGGACTTCATTAATGTGATTAATGAAATAAAAGAAACCTAAAGATGTTGTAGAATCGAATTTCAAAAGAAAAAAAAAGGTAGCTACAGTTCTTGCTTTGCACAGCGGTATATATGATATATCTTGCACCTTATTCGATGAGGAAAGGACCGAGATCCCTTCACCGGGAGTGACTCCTTTAGCAATAACTGGCAGATGCTACACACTCGGTTTGTCTTTTGATTGCTTTTAAGAGTTTTTGCTTTGCACAGTGATATATATGATATATCCCGCACCTCATTCGACGAGGAAAGGACCGACGATCCCTTCACCGGGAGTGACTCCTTTAGCAAAACTAGAAAAGCCTCAAAAGCACTCCATTTCAAAAACATTTGATTCTACAACGATATCAAGTTCATTACGCAATAGGTTTTCAGAAAAACCTGTCGTAGCCCTCCGTCATTTCAGATAAGTAGTAGTTAGTATTCGTGCTGCGTTTGTTGGCCTTTGTCAAGGCGTAGTGTGCGGTAGCTGACTGGTGCTTATCTGCTTATGCATATGATGCAGATTGGGTTAGGGTAGTCGTGCGACCTTGTTGGCCTTTGTCAAGGGTCGTGCGGGTGGGTTTAATTCAATCAGGAAATGACGGGTTGAACTTGACTAGCATCCTATGGTTTGTTGGCCTTTGTCAAGGTCATAAGAGGTTAGGGGCAAAATATTATCGGGAATTTCAAGTGTTGAAATTTGCAATGAGATTGCATACCTTCTATGAGATAGTTGGATCCCGATACCCGCTGCGAATAATTGTTACTCCTGGGAGAGTTTTACACATTACAATTAGCCGATCAAGTAGGTGTCTAGAAAGGTGTCAACGAGGTTACGCCTCTGGGAAAACGAGGTTTACAATAATTAGGTTCGTGCGAAAGCACGGGGGACCTCCCTCAAAGTACCGACACTGGCCTGGCTGAAAGATTGGCGAACTTGTAGTGTGTAATTAATCCCGGCTAGTCTTTCCTTTTAGGGTTTGAAGGAAGATTTGATAAAAACAGTGGGAGCCATCCTGATTAGATAAAATAATAACCAATCTATTCTTGCAAGAGCGCACGCTGAGGTTTTTCTTCTCTCTCTCTCCAGGTAGCGACCATATCACGCCTTAATCAAGATAATAATACGGATGTATTGACCGAACCCGCTTGTTATACTGAGCTGGGGAACGTTGGTCCCGCTCCAACTTATAATTGTTATAAGACAGAGCAGGAAATTGGGGATTACCAGAATTCCCGTGCCGTCCAAACGAAGAGAGTGCATGCTGATGCATCATCTTCGGGTGTGTTCATTACAGAGAACTGTTTCTCAGTATCCTTTACGTCCTGGGTATGTGATACCAGATCAGGATCCCAGATATGTAATATGTTACATAGGGCTACAGAAAGGTAGAGGACTGAGAACGGGTGATAAGTTTCATGAGGCAGAAAACGGGGCAAGAGATGCAGCCAAGTCTGTTGGTCACTGTCACCCTGTATTACCAATACATTGATTCTGAACGAATGTTATTAGATACCGAACCTGATATACAAAATCATATCAGTTTCTTTATCAGTAAAGAAATGATAAAATTCTGTATTGATGGATAATGTTTTGAACATTTCCTATATCAAAAGTTGATCGGTTCAGGCACGTTATCTAAAAGCATTGATGTTCTAAATCAAACTACAGTTCTTAGTATACAGAACACACACAAGAGGAAGAGTCCAGAAATGAACGAATCCTTCTTGTGGTATTGTAGACTAGGTCATATCAATGCGACCCGACTAGCTGAAGTTACATGTAGATGCATATTTAAATCAGTTTGAATTTACATCTTATGAAACTTGCCAGTCATGTCATAAAGATTAGATGACCATAGCTCTACTTATTGGAAACAGAGAAAGAGTTAGTCGACTCTTGGGATTGATACATGATGATGTATGTAAGATCCTCTGTCTACACATGCCAAGAACGGTTCTTTGTACTTCGTTACATTCTCTGATAATCTCTCAAGATTCAGACATATGTTCCTGTTGAAACACAAGTCCGAACCTTTTGAGATATTCACAGAATATAAGTTAGAAGTAGAGAACCAAAATACGGGTATAAGTATTATGTCCTTTGATGTGATCGAGGAGGAGAATACTTGAGCACGAAAATCCTGGATTATTCTAAAGGAGAATGAGATTCTCTCTCAGCATTACTCCTCCGTATACACCACAGTACGTCGGTGTATCGGGGCGGAGCAGATGCACCCTATATGATATGGTGTGCTCTATGATGAGTACTACTGAGTTTCCTATTTCCTTTTTGGGAGTTATGCACTTGAGAAGCTGCATACCTATTGAATTGGATTCGAATCAAATCTATGCCTACCGCTTCATATGTGATATGGAAAGGGAAGAGCCGATATCTTAAGTTAGTTAAGATTTGGGGTTGTCCCGGCTATGTTTAAAAGCAAAATCCGGACAAGCTCGAGGCAAGGTCTGTTATGTACAACTGGAAAGGTTCCAGCTATACAAATTACAGCAGATGACTTGGTAGAACCAAAGGATTCAATAGTAACCAACGAACCTCAACCTCTCCGCCAATCTAGTAGGGTTCCTCACCCACCTGAGAGATACTTCGGTTTCTCTATGACAGTGGAAGCGAGGATTGCATCATGAGATGATGACCTGACTAGTTTCGAGCTGGCCATCAGGAGTGAGACTCTGTAAGAATGGCTAGATGCTTAGCGATCTGAGATGGAATCTATGTACACCAACAAAGTATGGACTTTGGTTGCTATATCTGAAGGGTTAAATCCCCATCAGGAGCAAGTATATCTTGAGAAGATTACTTGGTGTACTTGGAAAGGTTGAGACTTTCAAAGCTAGACATGTTAAAGGTTTTCGTCATCAACCAGGCGTGGATAATGATGAAACCTTTTCCAGTGCCTATGCTTAAGTCCATCCAGATCCTACTTGCCACGGCTGCATACCATGACTATGATATCTGGTGGTTGGGTGTCTTGACTGCTTTTCTAAATAATGATTTGGAAGAGAGCGTCTATAAGTACACAGCCAGAGGGCTTCGTAGACAGTGGGAGCAGCGGAAACGTGTGCAAGATGTTTTATGTGATAAAGCAGGCATCGCGGAGTTGGAACATCTGTTTTGATGTAGAAGTCAAATAGTTTGACATCATCAAAATGGTAGATGAACCTTGTATATTGATTAGTCGAAAATATTGTATATTTTAGCCGGCAATTTCCTTAACATTTGCATACATTTAGAAGTGTTCGGCATTCATATTCTACATATTAGCAAATCTGTCACAAAATATGAGATTGCATGTGTTAGACTTTTAAACCGACACTTTAAAGGAAATTAACCGCATTTCATGGCATCGCATCATCTCTGTATTTGCGCAACACTTGTCTTGAGTCTGTGCAGGAAAATACGGAAGAAAAACCAAAGAGCTGATCAAAAATACGCCAACTCAAGCATTTCAGATCTGGTAGAAATTCAGAGGGAATTATACAATTCTATATATCAAATAAAGGCCCATGAGACAGTCCAAGACCACTACAGAAAATACAAGGCCCAAGACTCCAAAATAGCCGCGGATCCGCGGCAGGATCTTGCTTGAGCCGCGGATCCGCGCTTCTTCTGCCACGTCATCAATTCATTTTCAGTGCAGAATCTCTTTCTCTGGGCCTACATTGCTTTATGATATGTAAAGTTCCAGAATACCCTCGAAGCTACTGCCAGATCAGCAAAGAAAATTAAGAAAGGCTAATCCTAATTAAGCTCCTAACTAACCTCTTCTAGAAGTTTCTCCCCTAACTAACTTTTGGAGGGAAATTTGAATTTCCTCAACAAACTTTAGGAGGGAAACTTAGAATTTGAAATCCTAGATCTAGGGTTAGTTATCTATAAATAGGAGCTTAGATCTAAGGATTGAGGTTGTTCATTAGTTGTTAATCTTCATTAGTTAAATAATCCCTCTTTCATCATCTTCTTTCACAAGTCTAGTGACAAGGCTTGTGCGAAACCCTAACCCTAATTCCACTCCAAATCCAAGATCTTGAGTACCAAATCAAGCGAGAAGCCTTCAACCTTTTAGGAGCCGAGCCGATCTTCAATCGGGCAAGTGATCCAAGCCGATCCGCGATCCACGGAGCCGAGCGAAGCCAAGTCGACGATCGAATTCTTCCTCTTGTAGTTCTTGAGCGAATGTAATGAAATTGTTGATATAAATAAAAGGTGAAATTCTTGAATCTTGCTTTCTTTTAATTCTTGCATCATGATTAGATCTCAATTTGCAATTGTAGTTCTTGTGATGATGTTTGAGTAAAACTCCGCTCGTAAAGGAGTCGAGACGATTGTAGAATGATGATGTAACAAATCTTAATACGATTTTTTAAGTCCTACGAGTTTTGTAAACCCTAGCAAGTTCAAGAATCGATGACCTAGTTCCGTAGCGATGTTTTCTTGATTGTGATCGCTCGAAATTAGGGATCTACGATCGTTTCTTGAATTTACTAGAGGCTAGAATATGAATGATATCAATGAAAGAACAAGAGATAAGATGAAACCCTAGTTTCACAAGAAGTCTCTAATTCTCATCGATCATCATCGATCTAGTATCAATTCATCGAAGGATAAGAATACGTAATTCTAAGATTACATCACATCTATAGATCCGATCGATTTCTACGAGCCTCATTTCGATTTTTGATATTTGGTTTGGAAAAATCAACAAACTATCAATTCTTGATTCTATCTTTTTCTTGTTATTAGATCTATATTTTCTCATTCTTGAACTTCAATTTTAAATCTTGAATTGTTTGTTTTCTTTTCCTTAAAGTTTCAACTCACCTAAATCAAAAGACGAACGATTACACTTTCCCTGTGGACGATCCGCACTCACTTACAATCTAC
Source organism: Agapanthus africanus (assembly GCA_030015575.1). NCBI lineage: Eukaryota > Viridiplantae > Streptophyta > Magnoliopsida > Asparagales > Amaryllidaceae > Agapanthus > Agapanthus africanus. Next base: position 230,172,276 of record CM057344.1, read on the forward strand.
ATCCGACACCGTAGTTGATTGCGGTCAAATAATTTTTGGTTGTGATTTCTTTACAATTTCATACTACACATCAAGAATTCTTTTCAATCATATATACAAGAAGGTAGTAGGGAGTATGGTAGTGATCCTCGTAGAGTACGTGGATGACATACTCTTGATAGGGAAGGAGTTTCCTATGCTACGCTCGGTCAATCTCCGGTTATCACAAGAATTCTCCATAATAGGATCAAAGTGATACCTCCTAAATCCTGGATTTTGGATCTATGCGATAGATCTAATTGGATGTTAGGATTCTCACTAGTTGTAGTGAGATGGTATCAACCGATCCTGGGGAGAATCACTGGAAGGGTTCCAGAGTGATAAGGATGACTGAATGTCAGTCACAGGCATTGTCTTTACCCTTGGTAAAGGGACGGTATGTTGGAAGAGTTCCAAGCTAGATACCATGGCATACTAGACGATAAAGGCAGGATACATCGCTACTTAAGATGCTACCAAAGAGGAAGTCTGGGTGTATATTAGTTCATGAGATGAACTTTGTTCCTCCCATTGTGTGACAATGGAGTTGTGGCTTATGCCAAGGAACGCCGGTCCCATCAGTGATCCAGACATATTCTAAAGCAGTGTCACCTGATCATGGAGATGGTTGATCTCCAGGGTGATCGAGGTTAGGAGAGTAGACTCAGAGGACAACACGGCGGATCCACTCACAAAGGCCTTTTCCCAGAGAGAGACTTTTATGGGATGGTTGAGTATGAGATACTACAACCACTGCTATCAGATGGCCCTAGTGCAAGTGGGAGATTGTTAGTTATATGTATGCCCTAGAGGCCATTACTGTACATTGGATGTATATTGTAGTGGATGCTGGGACATATATAGGGAGGACTTTCTTGCTCTACATGATAGTATGCTATCTGGTTACTCTTTACCTTAACGTGTACATTGATTGTCTCTCTGTTACATGTTGGTAAAACCCTTAGGATGTGTACTTGACTACCTGGACTATGATGCGGATCATACTAGTGGGGACAGGGTAGTCCATAAGTACATCCTTCAAGGTCCCTAGTCGTGGATGTATCGAGACAGGGCATCGATATACCAGAGTAGACTAGCGTATATCTTCTTGACCCATACAGATGGGCGATGGATGATCCCATATCCATTGGTGTTTGACATCAGAGATGATATACGGGTGCTCAGTGGAGACTGGGTACACTGGACGGACTCGCCGAGAACTCCCAGATGGTATTATACCTTACGTCAGATGGCAGTTCTCTGGTGACACTGGTACAGAGTAGTCTGTTGACCCGAGATCGTCATAGAGTCTTGTGTGGTTCCCACTGTGCTTTGATTTCCACCTTACCATGTCCAAGAGGGCGTGGAAAACGGTGGCTTTTGGGTACAGTCCCGAATCACATGGAGGCAATGAGCGATAGGAGGGGATTCGTCTCTCCCGGTATAGGGAGTTGATGTTGCGCAGTGTTCGATTGGCTATAACCGGAAATCCCTGGCCAGGGTTGCTGAGATTTACTGTTAAGTGTTACCAGTAGTTTCTCGAATTGTTATAGACCTCATATCGACACGACTTATCGAGCTACTGGGGTCTGACGTTTACCACCCCTAGGCAAGATATGCGACATATCAGACAACGAGACCGGACTGTACGGTAAGTGTTACTGGTTGGATTCATAGGAGTGTGAGCGGGCTTGCTCGTCGATCTTCTGATCGCTCAATACCCGGATGGCCGTTACGTTTATGTAGCGCCTTGAAAATTCGTTTTGGTGTTTTCCTGAAAATCGGTGAAAATTCGGTATTTTTCCGAAAACCGTCTTTCTCGTTATTTTGCAGTTTAGGACTAATTATACCTAAAATGGATAGGTAATTGCTTGTTTTTAGTAACTAATGAGTTACTTATTAAATTTTGGTCATTTAAAATTTTTTCCCTGTTTTTCAATTTTTTAATATTATTTTAAGCCGGTAAGAAAATACATTAAATTAGCGATAAATACAAATTTAAATGGGCTAAAATTAAGCTTTAAAATCATGTTAATTAAAATCTAGTTGTAACATAAATTTTTAGTAATTTATTTTAAGTTTTAACTAATTTTTATTATGGAAAACGAAATTTATTGAGTTTAAGCTTAAACTTGCAATTTTGGACTTGTAGGGGGGGGGGTCTTTTTGCAAAAAAAAATTTTGTGCACTCTCACACACACATCCTCACATCTCCTTGGCTGTCCCAAACTGCAGAAAATTCCCCCTCTCTCTTTTGTTTTAAAATTCTTTTGTTAAGAATGAATTGAGGTTAATGTGTATGTTTAAAATATTGTATGTTGAAGGTATGGTGCTTTGACTTTGAGGGGGGTTGACCATGACTTTTTCCATACACCCACACCACTCCCCTCTCCCTCCTCTGGCCGAAATCTGCAGCCCCTCCCCTCTTCATCATTTTTCTTTTCATCTTGTTCAAAAATTCATCAAGTTGCTCCAAATTTCAAGCTAAAACTCACAAATTAAAACCCCATTCTTCATCCCTTTTTCCTTCACCTCTCTTGCTTGGAATCATGGTGCTAGGAGGCCATCATTGAGGCAAATTTCTTCTTGCTAGATCCATAAGTTTGAGGTATAATTTCTACTCTTTTAATTTCTTATGGTTAGAATACTTTAATCTAGTTGCTTAGTGTTAATTTTAGTGTTAATCCTAATCTAGTTTTTTTTAGTTAATGATTGAAAATTAAACTGGGATTTCTTGAAACCATGTTTTAGTCAATTAAGTCTTTTTAATTAACCTAGTTGTTTACTTAACCAATTTATATGGTTACTTTGCTTAAGTGGCTTCATATTAGGCTAATCTATGTTAAAATTGTGTGAAATTTTCATTAAGGTTGCTAATTATCAAAATCAAGAAAAGGTTTGCGTATGGAATGTGGGTTTTGATGCATGGTAAAGGGGTTAATTTAATTGTAGTGGCTTTCTAATGGTTTAATTTGGATATTTGTGTGATAATGTGTGCACTTTGTCGCAAATTGTCGATGTTTGCACCAAATTTGCAAACTTCTAGCTTACTAGGTTTTTATTATATTATTGTGGCGATTTAGTTGCGATATCTAGTTTATATTGTTGGCTTATCCTATGACATTTAGGATGCGTGAGTGCGGATTTTTGAGTAATCGGGTTTTAGTTTTGCCGGGCGACCAAATCGGCGATTTTTGCAGTTTTTGCGATTTTCGCGTGTGTTCCGCGCACCTTGTGCACGTTGTACCTAGCTTGTGAACGTTAGTATCTTCGTTTGGGTTTTGCGTCGTTCCTAATATGTAACCTTATGTTTGGTATTGATGTAATTCCAGGTTCGGTCACGGAGACGTCAAACGCGGCACGAAAGGGGAAGGCGGTGATTGGACGTGACTAGCTAGGGATTCCGGTGAGTAGATGTAACATTTACGGGGGACTATCGTTGGATGGCGCAAGTTGCCCGATAGTTTTAGTAACTTAAAAGATTCTTAGTGATGTTAGTAACTAGGGGTGTAATACTTATATGATTATTTGCTGCATTCCTGCCCTATATTGACATACATATGCGAACCCATTTTATAGGACACCTGCACCATTGCCAGGGTTTTTATATGCAGCACGAGCACTATTCATGCTTACACACACGCCCTGGTAATTGCCATGCCACCACACTAGATAACCTATAATTTGAAACCTTTTACTAATTGATGCTTAAACCTGTGCTATTGCCTTTAATTCCTTAAAATGAAATCGTAGGATTGCTATTCATGTGCATGTACCTCATCATATTATTTGTTCATGCCTAGTCTATTAATCATGCATCGTAGCTTAATTATTGATACCATATGCATTCATCACCATTGATATATGCACTTATGAGGACTTTTTGAGATTTTATGATATTTCTGGATTTCGGGGGAAAGCCGCAAAAATTTCTAAACTTATTATGTTTTTAAAATATGTAATTGCGGTTTTCTAGTGATGTAAAGTGTCGTCCACCATGAGTTTGCTGTGGTTTTCGAGATCCGTGTCGAGGAGTGGAGGAACCGTCACGGGTACATGGTGGGCCCGGTATGGTACCCCGGGGCAAGATGAATGTGGTGTTGACGTTGAGCCTGGCAGGGGACGGATTACCTACCGGTGACTGTTTGCACGGCGGATATCCAGAGGATACCGACCGTGGCCGCGAGATGATGAGATTTTGATATTGAGCTGGGTCAGCCGGATGGCTGAGGCCAGAGACACTATGACATGGATATATGAGATTTGTGATAGTTTTGAGGTGTCGTTGCTGGACACAGGTTCTTGTTGATTCTATTGGTATTGTGCTGGTGTTTCAAAAGGGATTCTTAAAGGGAAAAACATGATTTCTTATACTTACACATTCAGATCATGAGTTGATTCGCATTGCATTCATACCTGCTAGTATATTCATATTGCATACCTATCTGCCATTATGTCCTGCCATACCTGTATTATAGATGCTAGGATGCTTGTGTGCATGCATTCGATAGCCTGTGTAGATGTTATTTATTACTCACGAGTTGGCAACTCACCCCCGTTGTGCCATAGCCTTTTGCAGGTCCGCTCCGTCAGTACAGTAGCGGCGGGCACACTTGCTTCTTTTGCCTGGACTCGAGGTTTTGCTCTTAGGTGGGTTTTATTATTATTTTTGCACCCCCTTGTATATTCTTTGTATCTAGTGTACTCCATCTACTGTATCTACCAGTATTGTTGTATATTGACCTAGAGATGAGACTGTGAGATTTGTGGACTTTTTTGTCACGACCCGAAGGTACGGAACGTGACTGGCACTTAGATTACGAGACGTCTAAAGGCATACTGTAACCTAAGTCAGCCAAAGCCCAGAAGAATCTAAACCAAAATTAAAAGAGAGTGAAGGAAAAACCTTAAATGAAAACGGTTTTTAAATCAATTAAGTTGCATAGAATCCTATTTTAAAAAAAACATCAAAATTTCCCAAAAATTTCGGCAGAGTCTCCCCTGTATTTTCTATCCCCCAAAATGGGTACAACAAGATATATATAACCAGTAATCATAAATGGCATCCCCAAGTGGGTGCTAGCTCTTCGCCTAAGGCGGATCACAACCACATGCAATATATAAGTAATATAAAAAAAAAAGAGCATAAAAGAAACGCAAAATATCAGAAAACACAACGCCAGCTCAAGTGAGCTCGACCCAAAAGAAACCACAAATATACAAATCTCTCAGTCTCATCACTAGGTCGCATATACAATATAAAGTGGTAGATGGAGAATACTAGATACAATGAAAAGCAAAAAGAAATAAAGTGTGCTCGCAACCCATCTACGGGCGATGTCGCGAGTCTGAGCAAAAGAAGCTGATGATAAGATAGCCCGCCGCTACAAGGGTGACGGGTCCGACCTGCAAGACACTGTGGCACAATAGGGGTGAGTTGCCAGCTCGTGAGTAAATATAACATCTAATAAGGCAATCGTAAGAATGCACGCAATGCACCACAACATACATGTCTATATGTGATATAATAGCTCTAGTATGCATGCACACGTATGCAATGTCATTACTAACTCTTTAAGTGTTTTAAATGCTAAGGGTACTGCATTCTTAACTTTAGAAAATGAATATCTGTATAATAGCTAAGTACCATCAAGAAATCATCTGAAAACCCGTGTCAAGCATCGACACCAAATATGAAATCATATCTGTCTCAATATCTCACTGTATCAATGTCTCAAATATCGGGCTCCGTCAGTCCGGATCGGCCCATGTCATCAAATCTCACGACAACGGTCGGTATCCTCCGGATATCCGCCGCGCCAGACATCACCGGTAGGTAGTCTTCCCCTGCCAGGCTCATCGTCTACAACTCGATCTTCTTGCCCCGGGGTACCATACCGGACCCACCATGTACCCGAGACGGTTCATCCACTCCTCGAATCGGGTCTCGAAATCCAACAGAAAACATGAAAACTCATGGTGGACGACACATACATCATGAGAAAACCGCAACTTTGTTTTGAAAATGATAAATATAAGGTTTTGTTAAATTCTTGCGGTTTTCCCCAAAAATCCAGAAATCGCAGCAATACTGAAATCCTCAAGAAAATCATAATGTCCACATGTTATATATGATAAATGTCTATGATATCAATGCATACGATGTGAATTTTGGCTAGAAATCTATATAAATATGATGATGATGCGAGGTATACGTATGCTATGCAATTTCATATATCAAGTATGAATGCAAGTGGCGATATTATGATAAACAGGTTCTATAGTGCACGTGGCATGGCAATTACCAAAGGCGTGTGTGTCACATGAATAGTGCGCGTGCAGCAGATGCCAATGGTAATGGTGTTCGTGCCCTTCGAAGTGATATCGCATAAGTATAGATGAATGTCCATGCAATTTAATATACTGTTCGCTATAAGGGTATGCAGTGTACATGAATGGATAAGCTAGCTAACAAAATAAATCTTGCAAAAAGTAGGGTAATCCTAACTAGGGGGGGCGCCTCGCGCCATTCAGACGATTCCCCCATAGATGAATACATCTACTCACCTGAAATCCCCGCTAATCCGATCCGGCCACCGCCTTGCCTTTTCACGCCGTGTCCGATGTTTTCCCGACCGATCCTATATTTGCACAATACCAAGCATAAGATTACAAGACCTAAAATGATGCAAGTCACAATATACAATTATCGACGCTCTCGAATTAAACATAGCATGCACTCGGTGCGCGGGAAAACGCACAAAAATCGCTAACCTTTAACTAGAATCGTCATTTCGGGGAAATCGACAAAACTACAACCCGACTAGACAAAACCCCACGTTCGCGCACTCTAATAGTCCTATACGAAGCTAATTATATCTCTAACATAACACAATCTGATCGCATTCTAATTTTTGTAAAAATCTAGTAAGCATTTTCAATACCGATTCGATGCAAACATCGAAATCTATCGATTTAGCGAGCGTATCATTACACAATTAAACACTCTAATCAATTAGATAACCAAACCCTAACTTAATCCAACCACCATGCTACAAACCTAATTTTAAAATCAAATCCATCTCTTGATTTTTCCTAAACAAACATTTACTACTAAACTAATACTTCAAATTTGAATTCTAGCATATTTAAACTACAAGTTAACAAAAAGGTTAGAATCTTCACCTCACAAGCTTGAACCCTAGCTTGATCAAGTCACCAAGAAGCCTCCATTCATCAAGTTTTTGAACCAATTTGGGTTGAAGAGAGAGAGGATTAGGGTTTGGCTTTGAATGGTTAATGAAATTGTGGATTTTTTATTGAATTTTAGCAAAGAATGAAGCAAGAAAGAGTGAGAAGTGAGGGGATTTCCAGCAGAATTGGGGTCGGCTGCAGCTAGGGAAGGAGGTGGGGAAATTTTGAAGAACTTTCTAGGTCAACAAAACACCATATGTTCTCATTTAATGCATTTCAAATCAACTTTTTCCAAAAAAAAACCCTTTTTCATCATTTTTTTCATAATTATCCCACCATAAAACTAAAAGTTTGCAAGTCATGATATAATTTTATTAACACCATATTTTAGCTTATAAAGATTCCTAATTATGAAATTTACCTAATTAAATTTGTATTTATCACTAATTTAATGTATTTAAAAAGGCTTAAAATAATAAAAAAATAATTAATTACGAAATTTTTTTTATTTAACTAGATAATTATAAGTGACATTTTAGTGACAAAATTATAGTAATATCTTATCTAAATTTTGTATAATTAGGTCTACAATGAAAAATACCTATTTTGACAATTTACGGAAAAAGCCGAAAAATTAGCCGATTACCGAAAAACTGCCTAAACGATTTTCGAAGGGTTACATTTTTATGCTGTATTTTGGGGTCGAGCTCACTTGAGTCGACATGCTGTTTTTCTCATGCTCCTTTATGATTATTTTGCATGATATTGTTTTATATTGCGTGGGATTTGTGACCGCCTTGTGGCGAAGAGCTAGCTCCCGCTTGGGGATGCCTTATTTGTTGGATTCATATATATTCTTGTTGTACCCATTTTGGGGGCCAGTATTTACAAAGGAGACTCTGCCGAAATTTTCGGAAAAATTGGTATTGTTTTTAAAAAGGGTTTTACATGACTTATTTGATAAACTCGCTTTCAATTGATTGGGTTTTCTTCACTCTTTTGCTTATTTGGTTTTGGTTTCTGGGCTTTGGCTTACTTATTTTACGGACGTCTTGAGACGTTTCGTAAACTTAAGTGCCAGTCACGTTCCGTATCCTGCGGGTCGTGACAAAATTGGTATCAGAGCGATAGGTTTTACCTTTTTGAGTGTAGGATGACCCTTGGTAGATGGAGTAAGTGACTTAAGTAGGGTAACGTAGCGTGGGTATGTCCGCGGCATACTTGCGATACGGTACTCCGCCTAAGTGACTTTAGGATATACTTGCTTGAAAATTCCTTCTTCAATTCCGTGTATCCTATGATCCTATTGCACTGTTCTTACTATCTGTTTTCCTGTAACAGCCACTATGCCGCCGAAGGCTACGAGGGCACAGAGGGCTGCCGCCCGAGACGAGATTCGAGCTGGCTCGTCCGAGACTAGGACTGAGCAGGGTGGTATGCCTACGCCGCAGGGACAGACCGATCCACCTTCCCCAGGCCATATGGATAGGCTCGAGACTGGTATGGAGGAGTTGCGACAGATGATGGGGGGCATGCAAGAGCTACGTCAGATGGTAGGATCCCTAGTTGCAGCCAGTCATACACCGAGGCCGGATGACGCACCTACTACATCACAGACGACCATGATACCTGCTCCTACTACTACCACCATGGCCATTCCGGTTTCGCTACAGGATTTCATGAGGCTGAGACCTCCAGTATTCACCGGCACCGAGGCAGCGGAGGACCCACAGACGTTCCTTGACAGTTTAGCCAGGATCTGCCGTTCATTGAGATGTTCGGATGATCGATGGGTAGAGCTTGCGAGTTTCCGACTAGAGGATCTCGCACAGACATGGTGGGAGTCAGTCTTGAGAGGTCGAGCTGCAGGTCTACCGCCTATGACTTGGGCCAAGTTTACAGCGGTCTTTCTAGCTCGTTTCCTCCCAGAGAGCGTTCGTGACGCCAGAGCTCGTAGCTTCGAGGCCTTAGTCAAGACACCTGGGATGACGGTGTCTGAGTATGACATCCAGTTTACACAGTTATCCCGATATGCTCAGTATTTGGTGGATACCGAAGAGAAGATGGTGAAGAGGTTCGTACAGGGACTTGATGCCCAGCTATATCTTGCCATTGGCGCCCAGCACTACGACACTTATTCAGCTGCTATGGATACGGCATTGCGGATGGAGGCACGCATATCACAGACTTCGGCCGTTTCTGGGCCGAAGAGGATTCGCACCGATGTACCGTCTCAGAGGCAGCGCGCCAGATTCTTTCCGAGAGATAGGCCTGGCAGAGAATTTGGACGGGGACAGTTATATGGTTCTTATCCCCAGGGACAGCAGCCGTCGCCAGGGTGTTTTGGGTGCGGGAGTCCGCACCATCTTGTCAGAGACTGTCCGGCGAGACGACAGGGAGCAGCGACAGTTCCGCATGTGACCCTACCACCATCACCACCCCCTCCTCAGAGAGCCCTACTTCCTACCACCGGCGATGCTCCACGCCAGTTAGGTGCACCCAGAGGCCGTGGAAGCGGCGGTCCTGTTTAGAGAGGACGAGGAGGCAGAGGCCGAGGTCGAGGTCAGCCCGCTATCGGTGGAGGACAGGCCCGAGTTTTTGCTTTGACACCGCAGGATGCGCAGGCATCCAATGCCGTTGTGACAGGTACCTTGCCAGTTTGTTCTTTCGATGCACGGGTATTATTCGACCCAGGTTTCACACATTCGTACGTCTCTACACACTTTGCACCGATGTTGGGCCGTGAGTCATCGTCGTTAGATCATCCGCTTGTTGTTGTTACTCCGATAGGCGAGTCGTTTGTCGCTTGTTTTGTTTTTCGATTGTGTTCCGTTCGTATCGGGGAGAGGGATTCATCGGTTGATTTGATTCTCCTCGATATGTTGGACTTTGATGTGCTTCTGGGCATGGATTGGTTTGCCACTTGTTATGCTTCGGTGGACTGCCGTGAGAAGGCAGTCATATTTAGCTTTCTGGGAGAGCCAGTCCTTGTTATTCAGGGAGACCGCAGCGTCACCCTTCCCAGTTTGATTTCATCTCTTCGCGCTGGTCAGCTCTTGCGGAAGGGATGTCAGGGATTTTTAGCGTATATTTGTGATACTCGAGCTGCAGAGGTTCCTTTGGACCGGGTCCCGGTTGTTTGTGAGTTCCCTGATGTTTTCCCTGATGAGCTACCTGGGCTGCCACCTGAGCGCGATGTTGAGTTCTGCATTGATTTGATTCCCGGCTCGGGGCCTATTTCTATACCGCTTTATCGGATGGCCCCGGCAGAGCTTCGAGAGCTGAAGGATCAGTTGCAGGATTTGTTAGATAAGGGGCTTATTCGACCTAGTGTTTCTCCATGGGGTGCTCCGGTCCTGTTTGTCAAGAAGAAGGATGGAAGTTTGCGCTTATGCATCGACTACCGCCAGCTGAACAAAGTTACCGTTCGGAACAGATATCCGTTGCCATGCATTGATGATTTGTTCGACCAGCTTCAGGGTGCGGGATATTTTTCGAGGATCGACTTGCGATCAGGATACCATCAGCTGCGAGTTCGACAGGAGGATATACCGAGGACAGCTTTCCGCACGCGCTACGGCCACTACGAGTTTTTGGTGATGTCGTTCGGACTCACCAACGCCCCAGCAGCATTCATGGATTTGATGAACCGTACATTCAGGCCGTATCTTGACTTGTTCATCATCGTGTTTATCGACGATATCTTGGTGTACTCCCGGAGCAGAGAAGAGCACGAGCAGCACTTGCAGATTACGTTACAGACTCTAAGGGAGCACCAGCTGTTCGCAAAGTTCTCCAAGTGTGCATTCTGGCTGGACAGCGTCGGATTCTTGGGTCACGTGGTTACGAGAGATGGCATATGTGTGGACCCGAAGAAGATTGAGGCTGTTCAGCAGTGGCCCCGACCTACATCGGTTACTGAGATCCGTAGTTTTCTAGGCCTGGCGGGCTACTACAGGCGTTTTGTTCAGGACTTCTCCCGTATAGTTGCACCTTTGACCGGTTTGACCCGGAAGGGAGTTCCTTTCGTTTGGACAGAGGAGTGCGAGCGCAGTTTTCAGCAGCTGCGGACATGTTTGACTACGGCGCCGGTATTATCTTTGCCTTCGGGATCAGGCGGATTTATGGTCTACTGTGATGCTTCGCGTGTAGGGTTAGGATGCGTATTGATGCAGCATGGCCGGGTAATCGCATATGCTTCTCGGCAGTTGAAGAAGCATGAACAGAACTACCCCACTCACGATTTGGAGATGGCTGCAGTGGTCTTTGCACTGAAGATTTGGCGACATTACCTATACGGCGAGTCGTGTCAGATATTCACTGATCACAAGAGCTTAAAGTACATATTTCAGCAGCGAGACCTGAACCTCAGACAGCGTCGTTGGATGGAGTTGGTGAAAGACTACGACTGCGAGATCCTATATCATCCAGGCAAGGCGAATGTGGTGGCAGATGCGTTGAGTAGGAGGCCCGGGGGTAGTCTATCCTTTTTGCGCGCAGTGCAGAGGCAGTCGTCAGCAGATTGGCAGATGTTATGCGACAGCCGAGTTGAGTTCGAGTTCACTCAGACAGGGGGACAGCTCGCGCATGTTCGTGCACGCCCACAGTTGCTTGACCGCATATATGAGGCACAGCGCAGTGACGACCGTTGCTCAGAGATCATGGCACAGATGGGACAGGGCAGATTTTCCGAGTTCGTGATTGACGATCAGGGGATTTTACGTTATGGATCTAGGCTGTGCGTACCAGATGCTGATAGATTGCGGCGCGACATTCTTGAGGAGGCACACCGATCAGTGTATAGTGTCCACCCCGGTTCCACCAAGATGTACCATGATATGAGAGAGACCTACTGGTGGGACGGGATGAAGAGGGACATTGCGGAGTTTGTATCGAGATGCCTGACTTGCCAGCAAGTCAATGCCGAGCACCAGAGGCCCGCAGGAGAGCTGCAGCCGTTACCCATTCCGGAGTAGAAATGGGAGCAGATTTCGATGGATTTCGTTGTGGGTCTACCCAGGACCAGTCGAGGGTATGACTCCATCTGGGTGATCGTAGATAGATTGACGTAAGCAGCTCACTTCCTACCAGTGAAGACCACTTTCAGCTTCGCTCAGTATGCTCAGCTCTACATTGACGAGATCGTGCGACTATATGGCGTACCGACTTGTATCGTGTCAGATCGAGGCACTCAGTTTACCAGCCGACTATGGCAGAGACTCCAGGAGGCTTTGGGCACTCGTTTGAGCTTCAGCACAGCATTTCATCCGCAGACCGACGGACAGTCAGAGCGGACCATTCAGACTCTCGAGGACATGCTCAGAGCGTGCGTTTTAGACTTCGGCGGTAGCTGGGATCGTCATTTACCGTTAGTGGAGTTCTCCTACAACAACAGCTTCCAGGATACTATTCAGATGGCACCTTTCGAGGCATTGTATGGGAGGAGACGCAGATCGCCCGTCTGTTGGACAGAGCTCAGCGAGAGCAGTATTTTGGGGCCGCAGCTTGTTGAGGAGACGACAGCGAAGATTCAGTTGATTCGAGACCGGATGAGGGCAGCTCAGAGCAGACAGAAATCCTATGCAGACAGGCGCCGTCGCAGATTGGAGTTCGCAGTTGGCGACCATGTTTTTCTGAAAGTCTCTCCGATGAAGGGCGTGATGCGTTTTGGGCAAAAAGGGAAGCTTAGCCCTAGATTCGTAGGTCCCTTCGAGATCCTCGAGCGTGTCTGCGCTGTTGCATATCATTTGGCTCTTCCACCCAGCTTTCACGATGTTCACCCCGTCTTCCATGTTTCGATGCTCCGCAAGTACCTTCACGACCCTTCGCATGCGATTCAGCACCCGACAGTCCAGCTAGAGTGCGACCTTTCTTTTGCAGAGCAGCCGGTGGCCATCCTGGATCGGCAGGTGAAGAAGTTGAGATCGAAGATTATACCAACCGTCAAGGTCCTTTGGCGTAGCCCGAGCAGCGAGGAGGTTACCTGGGAGACCGAGGGCGAGATGCGGAAGAAATTCAATCATCTCTTTGAAGGTACGCGTAGTTATATTTTTAAATTCGGGGACCGAATTTCTTTAAGGGGGGAAGATTGTAGCGCCTTGAAAATTCGTTTTGGTGTTTTCCTGAAAATCGGTGAAAATTCGGTATTTTTCCGAAAACCGTCTTTCTCGTTATTTTGCAGTTTAGGACTAATTATACCTAAAATGGATAGGTAATTGCTTGTTTTTAGTAGCTAATAAGTTACTTATTAAATTTTGGTCATTTAAAAATTTTTCTCTATTTTTCAATTTTTTAATATTATTTTAAGCCGGTAAGAAAATACATTAAATTAGCGATAAATACAAATTTAAATGGGCTAAAATTAAGCTTTAAAATCATGTTAATTAAAATCTAGTTGTAATATAAATTTTTAGTAATTTATTTTAAGTTTTAACTAATTTTTATTATGGAAAACGAAATTTATTGAGTTTAAGCTTAAACTTGCAATTTTGGACTTGTAGGGGGTCTTTTTGCAAAAAAAAAATTTGTGCACTCTCACACACACATCCTCACATCTCCTTGGCTGTCGCAAACTGTAGAAAATTCCCCCTCTCTCTTTTGTTTTAAAATTATTTTGTTAAGGATGAATTGAGTTGAATGTGTATCTTTAAAATATTGTATGTTGAAGGTATGGTGCGTTGACTTTGAGGGGGGTTGACCATGACTTTTTCCATACACCCACACCACTCCCTGTTAGTTATATGCATGCCCTAGAGGCCATTACTATACATAGGATGTATATTGTAGTGGATGCTTGGACATATATAGGGAGGACTTTCTTGCTCGACATGATAGTATGCTATCTGGTTACTCTTTACCTTAACGTGTATACTGATTGTCTCTCTGTTACATGTTGGTAAAAACCTTAGGATGTGTACTTGACTACCTGGACTATGATGCGGATCATACTAGTGGGGACAGGGTAGTCCATAAGTACATCCTTCAAAGTCCCTAGTCGTGGGTATATCGAGACAGGGCATCGATATACCAGAGTAGACTAGCGTATACCTTCTCGACCCATACAGATGGGCGATGGATGATCCCATATCCATTGGTGTTTGACATCAGAGATGATATACGGGTGCTCAATGGAGACTGGGTACACTGGACGGACTCACCGAGAACTCCCAGATGGTATTATACCTTATGTCAGATGGCAGTTCTCTGGTGACACTGGTACAGAGTAGTCTGTTGACCCGAGATCGTCATAGAGTCTTGTGTGGTTCCCACTGTGCTTTGATTTCCACCTTACCACGTCCAAGAGGGTGTGCAAAATGGTGGCTTTTGGGTACATTCCCGAATCACATGGAGACAATGAGCGATAGGAGGGGATTCGTCTCTCCCGGTATAGGGAGTTGATGTTGCGCTGTGTTCGATTGGCTATAACCGGAAATCCATGGCCAGGGTTGCTGAGATTTACTGGTAAGTGTTACCAGTAGTTTCTCAAACTGTTATAAACCTCATATCGACACGGCTTATCGAGCTACTGGGGTCTGACGTTTACCACCCCTAGGCAAGATATGCGACATATCAGACGAACAGACCGGACTGTACGGTAAGTGTTACTGGTTGGATTCACAGGAGTGTGAGTGGGCTTGCTCGTCGATCTTCTGATCGCTCAATACCTGGGTGGCCGTTACGTTTAGCAGACCGCTTGCGGCTTGTGGGTGTTTGATATGATCATCACCTGCTGCCGGCGTATTGACGAGTCTTTAGAGTCCTACACAGAGGTTTCCTGGCTCAAGCGAAACGAAATAGGAGCGCATATGAGATATGTGCGGGACCGAGAATAATGCGTGTATGTGATACCGTATTTCATTCTCGCGATGAATGTATCGAAAGGTTGTATGCGATATAACCTAGTTATCGAATCAAGGATTGATTCGGTAAGCCGATACAAAGGATACTAGTCGGTTATATGCGATATGACCGGATCGTTAAATCAAGTGTTGATTTAATGATTTAATGTATAATTATATATTTGATATATTACTTTGCATTAACTAGTATTGGTTCACTTTAAATAGATTTTCTCACTTGAAGTTCACAAGTTGTATATGTGATATACTTTTGTGCACTTGATTGTATCATGTTTGATGATACATGTTAACTTGAGTTTGTGTAAAGATTAAACCATGGTTATATGAGTGGTTAGGATTTTGTTTATTTACTTATTCATTTATTTATTTCTTTTGTTCATTTTGACAAAAGAAAATGATAAAAAGAAAATGGTGGCTTTCTTTTGTTTGATATTGAAGCTTCATGAAGCTTTGACTAAGTCACCATTTTGTCTCATGCTTAACCCTAACCATTCCACTTAACCCTAGTTCATTCTCTACACTTGACCATGGTTGGTTTATGATAAGTATTCTTTTTATTTTCCTTTTTGAAATATACTTATCATAAACCAACCATGGTCAAGTGTAGAGAATGAACTAGGGTTAAGTGGAATGGTTAGGGTTAAGCATGAGACAAAATGGTGACTTAGTCAAAGCTTCATGAAGCTTCAATATCAAACAAAAGAAAGCCACCATTTTCTTTTTATCATTTTCTTTTGTCAAAATGAACAAAAGAAATAAATAAATGAATAAGTAAATAAAAAAAAACCCTAACCACTCATATAACCATGGTTTAATCTTTACACAAACTCAAGTTAACATGTATCATCAAACATGATACAATCAAGTGCACAAAAGTATATCACATATACAACTTGTGAACTTCAAGTGAGAAAATCTATTTAAAGTGAACCAATACTAGTTAATGCAAAGTAATATATCAAATATATAATTATACATTAAATCATTAAATCAACACTTGATTTAACGATCCGGTCATATCGCATATAACCGACTAGTATCCTTTGTATCGGCTTACCGAATCAATCCTTGATTCGATAACTAGGTTATATCGCATACAACCTTTCGATACATTCATCGCGAGAATGAAATACGGTATCACATACACACATTATTCTCGGTCCCGCACATATCTCATATTCACTCCTATTTCGTTTCGCTTGAGCCAGGAAACCTCTGTGTAGGACTCTAAAGACTCGTCAATACGCCGGCAGCAGGTGATGATCATATCAAACACCCACAAGCCACAAGCGGTCTGCTAAACGTAACGGCCACCCAGGTATTGAGCGATCAGAAGATCGACGAGCAAGCCCGCTCACACTCCTGTGAATCCAACCAGTAACACTTACCGTACAGTCCGGTCTGTTCGTCTGATATGTCGCACATCTTGCCTAGGGGTGGTAAACGTCAGACCCCAGTAGCTCGATAAGCCGTGTCGATATGAGGTCTATAACAGTTTGAGAAACTACTGGTAACACTTACCAGTAAATCTCAGCAACCCTGGCCAGGGATTTCCGGTTATAGCCAATCGAACACAGCGCAACATCAACTCCCTATACCGGGAGAGACGAATCCCCTCCTATCGCTCATTGCCTCCATGTGATTCGGGACTGTACCCAAAAGCCACCGTTTTGCACACCCTCTTGGACGTGGTAAGGTGGAAATCAAAGCACAGTGGGAACCACACAAGACTCTATGACGATCTCGGGTCAACAGACTACTCTGTACCAGTGTCACTAGAGAACTGCCATCTGACGTAAGGTATAATACCATCTGGGAGTTCTCGGCGAGTCCGTCCAGTGTACCCAGTCTCCACTGAGCACCCGTATATCATCTCTGATGTCAAACACCAATGGATATGGGATCATCCATCGCCCATCTGTATGGGTCGAGAAGGTATACGCTAGTCTACTCTGGTATATCGATGCCCTGTCTCGATATACCCACGACTAGAGACTTTGAAGGATGTACTTATGGACTACCCTGTCCCCACTAGTATGATCCGCATCATAGTCCAGGTAGTCAAGTACACATCCTAAGGGCTTTACCAACATGTAACAGAGAGACAATCAGTATACACGTTAAGGTAAAGAGTAACCAGATAGCATACTATCATGTCGAGCAAGAAAGTCCTCCCTATATATGTCCAAGCATCCACTACAATATACATCCTATGTATAGTAATGGCCTCTAGGGCATACATATAACTAACAATCTCCCACTTGCACTAGGGCCATCTGATAGCAGTGGTTGTAGTATCTCATACTCAACCATCCCATAAAAGTCTCTCTGGGAAAAGGCCTTTGTGAGTGGATCCGCCGTGTTGTCCTCTGAGTCTACTCTCCTAACCTCGATCCCCTGGAGATCAACCATCTCCATGATTAGGTAATATTGCCTTAGAATATGTATGGATCACTGATGGGACCGGCGTTCCTTGGCATAAGCCACAACTCCATTGTCTCACAATGGTAGGAACGTAGTTCATCTCATGAACCAATATTCATCCAAACATCCTCCTTGGTAGCATCTTAAGTAGCGATGTATCCAGCCTTTATCGTCTAGTATGCCACGGTATCTAGCTTGGAACTTTTCCAACATACCGTCCCTCCACTGAGGGTAAAGACATTGCCTGTAACTAACATTCAGTCGTCTTTATCACCCTGGAACCATTCCAGTGATTCTCCCCAGGGTCGATTGATACCGTCTCACTACAACTAGTAAGAATCCTAACATCCATTTAGATCTATCTCATAGATCCAAAAACCCAGGATTTAGGAGGTATAACTTTGATCCTATGTAGAGAATTATTGTGACAAGCGGAGATTGACCGAGCGTAGCATAGGAAACTCCTTCCCTATCAAGAGTATGTCATCCACGTACTTTACGAGGATCGTCACTATACTCCCTACTACCTTTTTGTATATACAAGGTTCATCTACCATTTTGATGATGTCAAACTCTTTGACTAACACATCAAAACAGATGTTCCAACTCCGCGATACCTGCTTTATCCTATAAAGCATCTTGTACACGTTTCCGCTGCTCCCACTGTCTACGAAGCCCTCTAGCTGTGTACTTATAGACGCTCTATTCTAAAACATCATTTAGAAAAGCTGTCATGACACCCAACCACCAGATATCGTAGTCATGGTATGTAGCCGTGGCAAGTAGGATCTGGATGGACTTAAGCAAAGCTACTTGAAAAGGTTTCATCATTATCCACGCCTGGTCGATGACGAAAATCTTTAACAAGTCTAGCTTTGAAAGTCTCAACTTTTCCATCTACACCAAGTAATCTTCTCAAGATATACTTGCTCCTGATGGGGATTTAACCCTTCAGATATTGCAACTAAAGTCCATACTTTGTTGGTGTATAAGGATTCCATCTCAGATCGCTAAGCATCCAGCCATTCTTACAGAGTCCCTACTCTCGATGGCCTGCTCGAAACTAGTTGGGTCATCATCTCATGATGCAATCCTCGCTCCCACTGTCATAGAGAAACAGAAGTATCTCTCAGGTGGGTGAGAAAACCCTACTAGATCGGCGGAGAGGCTGAGGTTCGTTGGTAACTATTGAATCCTTTGGTTCTACCAAATCATTTGCTGTTGTTTGTATAGCGGGAACCTTTCCAGTTGTACATAACAAACCTTGCCTCGAGCTTGTCCGGATTATGCTTTTAGACATAGCCCGGACAACCCCAAATCTTAACTAACTTAAGAGATGGGCTCTTCCCTTATCATATCAAATATGAAGTGGTAGGCAACTGATTTGATTTGAACCCTATTCAATAGGTATGCAACTTCTCAAGTGCATAACTCCCAATAAGGAAATAGGTAACTCAGTAGTACTCATCATAGAGCACACCTTATCATATAGGGTGTGATTGCTCCGCCCCGATATACCATCGTGCTATGGTGTATACGGAGGAGTAATGCTGAGAGAGAATCTCATTCTCCTTTAGAAAAGTCCAGGAATTCCGTGCTCAAGTATTCTCCTCCTTGATCTTATCAAAGGACATAATACTTATACCCCTGTTTTGGTTTTCTACTTCTAAATCATATTCTGTGAATATCTCAAAAGGTTCGGACTTGTGTTTCAACAGGAACATATGTCTGAATCTCGAGAGATCATCAGAGAACGTAATGAAGTACAAAGAACCGGTCTTGGCATGTGTAGACAGGGGACCTTTATACATCAACATGTATCATCCCAAGAGTTCACTAACTCTTTCTCTGTTTCAGGTAAACGGAGCCATAGTCATCTTATCTCTGTGACATGACTGGCAAGTTTCACAAGATGTAGATTCAAACTGATTTAAATATGCATCTTCATGTAACTTCAGCTAGTCGGGCCGCATTGATATGACCTAGTCTACAATGCCCCAAGAAGAATTCATTCATTTCTGAACTCTTCCTCTTGTGTGTGTTCCATATACTAAGAACTGTAGTTTGATTTGGAACATCAATGCTTTTAGATAACGTGCCTGATCCGATCAACTTTTGATATAGGAAATGTTCAAAACATTATCCAACAATACAAAATTTTATCATTTCTTTACTAATAAAGAAATAGATATGATTTTGTATATCAGGTTCGGTATCTAATAACATTCGTTCAGAATCAATGTATTTGGAATACAGGGTGACAGTGACCAACAGACTTGGCTGCAACACTTGCCCCGTTTTCTACCTCATGAAACTTATCACCCGTTCTCAGTCCTCTACCTTTCTGTAGCCCTATGTAACAGATTACATATCTGGGATCCTGATCCGGTATCATATACCCAGGATGCGGAGGATACTGAGAAACAGTTCTTTGTAATGAACGCACCCGAAGATGATGCATCAGCATGCACTCTCTTCGTTTGGGCGGCACGAGAATTCTGGTAATCCCCAATATCCTGCTCTGTCTTATAACAATTATAAGTTGGAGCGGGACCAACATTCCCCAGCTCAGTATAACAAGCGGGTTCGGTCAAATATCCGTATTATTATCTTGATTAAGGCGTGATATGGTCGCTACCTGGAGAGAGAGAGAAGAAAACACTCAGCGTGCGCTCTTGCAAGTATAGATTGGTTATTATCTTATCTAATCAGGATGGCTCCCACTGCTTTTTATCAAATCTTCCTTCAAACCCTAAAAGGAAAGACCAGCCGGGATTAATTACACACTACAAGTTCGCCAATCTTTCAGCCAGGCCAGTGTCGGTACTTTGAGGGAGGTCCCCCGTGCTTTCGCACAAACCTAATTAATGTAAACCTCGTTTTCCCAGAGGCGTAACCTCGTTGACACCTTTCTAGACACCTACTTGATCGGCTAATTGTAATATGTAAAACTCTCCCAGGAGTAACTCTTACTCGCAACGGGTATCAGGATCCAACTATCTCATAGAAGGTATGCAATCTCATTGCAAATTTCAACACTTGAAATTCCCGATAATATTTTGCCCCTAACGTGCTATGACCTTGACGAAAGCCAACAAACCATAGCCCGCTAGTCAAGTTCAACCCATACATTTCTTGATTGAATTAAACCCACCCGCACGACCCTTGATGAAAGCCAACAAAGCCGCACGACTACCCTAATCCAATCGCATCGTATGCAACAGATAAGCAGCATATAGCTACCGCACACTGCACCTTGACGAAAGCCAACAAATGCAGCACGAATACTATATACAACTTATCTGAAATGACGGAGGGCTACGACAGGTTTTTCTGAAAACCTATTGCGTAATGAACTTGATATCGTTGTAGAATCAAATGATTTTAAAATGGAGTGTTTTTTTAGGCTTTTCTAGTTTTGCTAAAGGAGTCACTCCCGGTGAAGGGATCGTCGGTCCTTTCCTCGTCGAATGAGGTGCGGGATATATCATATATATCACTGTGCAAAGCAGAACTCTTAAAAGCAATCAAAAGACAAACCGAGTGTGTAGCATCTGCCAGTTATTGCTAAAGGAGTCACTCCCGGTGAAGGGATCTCGGTCCTTTCCTCATCGAATAAGGTACAGGATATATCACATATACCGCTGTGCAAAGCAAGAACTGTAGCTACCTGTTTTATTTTGAAATTTGATTCTACAACATCTTTAGGTTTCTTTTATTTCATTAATCACATTAATGAAGTCCCATCATTTAAATACCTAAACATCACAGATAAATACGACGTACACTTATGCCATCCGCATTCGCCCCGATGTCCCCTCGTGCACCGTTAGGTTAGGTAACTAACGGCAGAGCGGGGCAGGGCTAGCGCGGGTGTAAAACATAAGTAACGCCTATATAATATATCATATATACTATATATAGTATCCATCATAGAACATATCACATGATCACATCACAGATATCGCAGCAGAAGAATCATATGAAATATTGGATATACTAGGACGTCCGTGTTTTCAATACGAGCCAGTATAAAACACGGATTCCACGGTCGCGATGAACAGCCAAACCCACACCCCTAGACCCCTACGAGAGCGGCAAGAAACCCTACCAATCCTAGAGTTAGGAGACCCGAACTCGACTCCTCGAGTTGGTCTCCCACTGGACTCCAGAACCCGGTTACTTGTGCTCCCCTCCTTGGGTCTATCCTAGTGCAGAAAAGTAAATAATATACAAACGGTGACATCTTCCACAACCTGGAAGTGCCCCAATAAAAGAATATTATATACAAGTTTTTACATGAATGAAAATGGAAAACACTCATCTCACATAAAAACCCCCGGCTATTCAAACACGACGATCCAATATAACATATCCAGCAACACATAACATCACATGTCATCAACGTAAGTAAATATGCGCATCCCAATTGTCGTTGACATATAGCAACGAAACCGGCGATATCACATATTACACTTACGGTCACAAAAAAGAAAGTGTAAAACTACAACAGTTGGAATCCGCAACCTCATCAGACATCGCATGCCTGACCAAATGAATTCCTTAGACATCGCATGCCTAACAATTATAAACCCCGCATTTTAGTCTCATTATCGAAAACACTTTTCAATATCAAGTCGGGCAATTCAACAAGATTCCCGCTATCCTGATCGAATGCTCGTCGCAAACTTCAGTAGACGGCCGCACCCCCGATACCGTCGACGAAGTGCACCAAGACGGAACACCGCTACCGCGAGCACCCGAACGGATGCTTTCGGCGACGGGGTTCTCCTACAGTCACTTGGTCGGGGCTATGGAGCGAGGCTGTCTATTAAGTTTACCCGGCGAGTATCCGCGTACGCTACGTGATTGCGACGGACTTTTGATCACATCAAAATTCCGTGGCAACCGATCAAGTGAGACTAAACTGCTATGTTTATAACATTCATTCAGTTATCTCATAACTACTTGTGAATTCCAATTATTGTATCACATTCCAGATAAATAGAAAATGTTAAACTTTCCGATCGAACATCCAAACACCCAAGTTTTCCCGAAACAGCTCAACACATGAAATAAGTTCAAAAACATCAAGTTCATGCCTCAGTACCAACGGTCCAGCCGTAGAAGGGTCAAGCCAACGCCTCACATGTGGCACGCCGTACTGCCCCAAACCCTAAGGTTCAAAGGGCAGTTCAAAACGGTCACATAATCGAGTTAAGGTTTGTTGTCTTCTGGAGGGACCATCGCGTTATTTGCACTACTTAGAACGTCTTTAAACCATGGAAAGATCCAACACTTGGAAATTTCCCAGCAGGGGAAAAAGTGGGTATTTATATCCGGTCGAACTTTTTTAACATATTCTAAAATTATCCGGAAAAGCACACAGACAAAATTAGACAATCCGATCGAAATACCGAGTCCTTAATACAACCCAGAAAACTCAACTCTTGAGTAAATTTTAAAAATTCCCATAAAACTCAGCATTTAAATAAAGAAGTTACTGTGCAAAAATGGTTGACTGAAGAGACTAAATGAGCGCGGAACCGCCGCAATAGGCGGCTAATGCCGCGGTTCCGCCGCGCTTTAGACAGATCATTAGGTAATTTTTGCACCGTAACTCTTAGAATTTCCTGCTGAATTTTTTAAGCATTTTTAATTTGGAAAAAACCGCTTTTTCAGAAAAAGTCCAGAGAGGGTTAAAAGTTAGGGTTTCGGGGTTCGATCGGGTTTCTAACATCGTCTACGCATCGCCTAAGGCTCTAGCTAGTCTCTGATACCACTGTAGGGTTCCTAGGCACACTAATGAGGTCTCGCAAGGCATCAACCATGACAATTTCAAATTTTACGGGTGCCGAGAAACCCTAATACGGATCGTTAACTAGATATTTAGGTGAAGGATGAAACTAGTTTACAACTTAACTACAAGAACGGAAATACAACCTTTGTAGATCCGGTTCTCCACCTCCATAGCTCCGCAATGAAGTCTCCTCGCTGTCCAAATGGAATCCCGGGCTCTAGCGTCGGCTTCATCAGAGAAATGGGCGGGCAAGGTCGTCGGCTTCGTGCCGAAGATGATCTACGTCGAGGCAACACAAGTTCAAGCTCCAACTTCACAAAGTTGTGAAACTTGTGAAGAAAACACCCTATACTACTTGGCAAGAGGTAGAGGATGAAGAAATAGGAGTTGGGTTCACTTTAGAATTGGATTTCTCACTAAATTACTCAAGTTGCCATTGATGGAGGCAAGCTTCTTCTTGAAGAAGAAGAAGAAGAAGATGAAGCATATTGATAAGTATATGCTTCATCTTCTTCTTCTTCTTCTTCAAGAAGAAGCTTGCCTCCATCAATGGCAACTTGAGTAATTGAGTGAGAAATCCAATTCTAAAGTGAACCCAACTCCTATTTCTTCATTCTCTACCTCTTGCCAAGTAGTATAGGGTGTTTTCTTCATAAGTTTCACAACTTGGTGAAGTTGGAGCTTGAACTTGTGTTGCCTCGACGTAGATCATCTTCGGCACGAAGCCGACGACCTTGCCCGCCTATTTCTCTGATGAAGCCGACGCTAGAGCCCGGGATTCCATTTGGACAGCGAGGAGACTTCATTGCGGAGCTATGGAGGTGGAGAACCGGATCTACAAAGGTTGTATTTCCGTTCTTGTAGTTAAGTTGTTAACTAGTTTCATCCTTCGCCTAAATATCTAGTTAACGATCCGTATTAGGGTTTCTCGGCACCCGTAAAATTTGAAATTGGAATGGTTGATGCCTTGCGAGACCTCATTAGTGTGCCTAGGAACCCTACACTCCCCTCTCCCTCCTCTGGCCGAAATCTGCAGCCCCTCCCCTTTTCATCATTTTTCTTTTCATCTTGTTCAAAAATTCATCAAGTTGCTCCAAAATTCAAGCTAAAACTCACAAATTAAAACCCCATTCTTCATCCCTTTTTCCTTCACCTCTCTTGCTTAGAATCATGGTGCTAGGAGGTCATCATTGAGGCAAATTTCTTCTTGCTAGATCCATAGGTTTGAGGTATAATTTCTACTCTTTTAATTTCTTATGGTTAGAATACTTTAATCTAGTTGCTTAGTGTTAATTTTAGTGTTAATCCTAATCTAGTTTTTTTTAGTTAATGATTGAAAATTAAACTAGGGTTTCTTGAAACCATGTTTTAGTCAATTAAGTCTTTTTAATTAACCTAGTTGTTTACATAACCAATTTATATGGTTACTTTGCTTAAGTGGCTTCATATTAGGCTAATCTATGTTAAAGTTGTGTGAAATTTTCATTAAGGTTGCTAATTATCAAAATCAAGAAAAGGTTTGTGTATGGAATGTGGGTTTTGATGCATGGTAAAGGGGTTAATTTAATTGTAGTGGCTTTCTAATGGTTTAATTTGGATATTTGTGTGATAATGTGTGCACTTTGTCGCAAATTGTCGATGTTTGCACCAAATTTGCAAATTTCTAGCTTACTAGGTTTTTATTATATTATTGTGGCGATTTAGTTGCGATATCTAGTTTATATTGTTGGCTTATCCTATGACATTTAGGATGCGTGAGTGCGGATTTTTGAGTAATCGGGTTTTAGTTTTGTCGGGCGACCAAACCGGCGATTTTTGCAGTTTTTGCGATTTTCGCGTGTGTTCCGCGCACCTTGTGCACGTTGTACCTAGCTTGTGAACGTTAGTATCTTCGTTTGGGTTTTGCGTCGTTCCTAATATGTAATCTTATGTTTGGTATTGATGTAATTCCAGGTTCGGTCGCGGAGACGTCAAACGCGGCACGAAAGGGGAAGGCGGTGATTGGACATGACTAGCTAGGGATTCCGGTGAGTAGATGTAACATTTACGGGGGACTATCGTTGGATGGCGCAAGTTGCCCGATAGTTTTAGTAACTTAAAAGATTCTTAGTGATGTTAGTAACTAGGGGTGTAATACTTATATGATTATTTGCTGCATTCCTGCCCTATATTGACATACATATGAGAACCCATTTTATAGGACACATGCACCATTGCCAGGGTTTTTATATGCAGCACGAGCACTATTCATGCTTACACACACGCCCTGGTAATTGCCATGCCACCACACTAGATAACCTATAATTTGAAACCTTTTACTAATTGATGCTTAAACCTGTGCTATTGCCTTTAATTCCTTAAAATGAAATCGTAGGATTGCTATTCATGTGCATGTACCTCATCATATTATTTGTTCATGCCTAGTCTATTAATCATGCATCGTAGCTTAATTATTGATACCATATGCATTCATCACCATTGATATATGCACTTACGAGGACTTCTTGAGATTTTATGATATTTCTGGATTTCGGGGGAAAGCCGCAAAATTTTATAAACTTATTATGTTTTTAAAATATGTAATTGCGGTTTTCTAGTGATGTAAAGTGTCGTCCACCATGAGATTGCTGTGGTTTTCGAGATCCGTGTCGAGGAGTGGAGGAACCGTCACGGGTACATGGTGGGCCCGGTATGGTACCCCGGGGCAAGATGAATGTGGTGTTGACGTTGAGCCTGGCAGGGGACGGATTACCTACCGGTGACTGTTTGGCACGGCGGATATCCAGAGGATACCGACCGTGGCCGCGAGATGATGAGATTTTGATATTGAGCTGGGTCAGCCGGATGGCTGAGGCCAGAGACACTATGACATGGATATATGAGATTTGTGATAGTTTTGAGGTGTCGTTGCTGGACACAGGTTCTTGTTGATTCTATTGGTATTGAGCTGGTGTTTCAAAAGGGATTCTTAAAGGGAAAAACATGATTTCTTATACTTACACATTCAGATCACGAGTTGATTCGCATTGCATTCATACCTGCTAGTATATTCATATTGCATACCTACCTGCCATTATGTCCTGCCATACCTGTATTATAGATGCTAGGATGCTTGTGTGCATGCATTCGATAGCCTGTGTAGATGTTATTTATTACTCACGAGTTGGCAACTCACCCCCGTTGTGCCATAGCCTTTTGCAGGTCCGCTCCGTCAGTACAGTAGCGGCGGGCGCACTTGCTTATTTTGCCTGGACTCGAGGTTTTGCTCTTAGGTGGGTTTTATTATTATTTTTGCACCCCCTTGTATATTCTTTGTATCTAGTGTACTCCATCTACTGTATCTACCAGTATTGTTGTATATTGACCTAGAGATGAGACTGTGAGATTTGTGGACTTTTTATGCTGTATTTTGGGGTCGAGCTCACTTGAGTCGACATGCTGTTTTTCTCATGCTCCTTTATGATTATTTTGCATGATATTGTTTTATATTGCGTGGGATTTGTGACCGCCTTGTGGCGAAGAGCTAGCTCCCGCTTGGGGATACCTTATTTGTTGGATTCATATATATTCTTGTTGTACCCATTTTGGGGGCCAGTATTTACAAAGGAGACTCTGCCGAAATTTTCGGAAAAATTGGTATTGTTTTTAAAAAGGGTTTTACATGACTTATTTGATAAACTCGCTTTCAATTGATTGGGTTTTCTTCACTCTTTTGCTTATTTGGTTTTGGTTTCTGGGCTTTGGCTTACTTATTTTACGGACGTCTTGAGACGTTTCGTAAACTTAAGTGCCAGTCACGTTCTGTATCCTGCGGGTCGTGACAGTTTAGCAGACCGCTTGCGGCTTATGGGTGTTTGATATGATCATCATCTGCTACCGGCGTATTGACGAGTCTTTAGAGTCTTACATAGAGGTTTCCTGGCTCAAGCGAAACGAAATAGGAGCGCATATGAGATATGTGCGGGACCGAGAATAATGCGTGTATGTGATATCGTATTTCATTCTCGCGATGAATGTGTCGAATGGTTGTATGCGATATAACCTAGTTATCGAATCAAGGATTGATTCGATAAAACGATACATTGTATACTAGTCGGTTGTGTGCGACATGACCGGATCATTGAATCAAGTGTTGATTTAATGATTTAATGCATAATTATATATTTGATATATTACTTTGCATTAACTAGTATTGGTTCACTTTAAATGGATTTTCTCACTTGAAGTTCACAAGTTGTATATGTGATATACTTTTGTGCACTTGATTGTATCATGTTTGATGATACATGCTTACTTGAGTTTGTGTAAAGATTAAACCATGGTTATTTAAATGGTTAGGGTTTTGTTTTGCATATCTATTTATTCATTTATTTCTTTCTTTCTTTTTGGCAAAAGAAAAGAAAAATGGTGGCTTTCTTTGGATGCATGTTGAAGCTTCATGAAGCTTTGACTAAGTCACCATTTTTGTCTTCATGCTTAACCCTAACCATTGACCTAACCCTAGTTTATTCTCTACACTTGACCATGGTTGGATTATGATAAGTATACATTTTATTTTCATTTTGAAAAATAATTTATCATAACATTTTTCATCATCTTCTTCTTCTTCTTCAAGAAGAAGCTTGCCTCCATCAATGGCAACTTGAGAAAATGAGTGAGAAATCCAATTCTAAAGTGAACCCACTTCCTATTTCTTCATCCTCTACCACTTGCCAAGTAGTATAGGGTGTTTTCTTCATAAGTTTCATGACTTGGTGAAGTGGGAGCTTGATCTTGTGATGCCTCGACGTAGATCATCTTCGGCATCGTAGTCGATGACTTAGCCCGCCCATTTCTCCGATGAAGCCGACGCTAGAGCCCGGGATTCGATTTGGACAGCGAGGAGACTTCATTGCGGAGCTATGGAGGTGGAGGACCGGATCTACAAAGGTTGTATTTCCGTTCTTGTAGTTAAGCTGTTAACTAGTTTCATTTGTCGCCTATATATCTAGTTAACGATCCGTATTAGGGTTTCTCGGCACTTGTAAAATTTGAAATTGGCATGGTTGATGCCATACGAGACCTCATTAGCGTGCCTAGGAACCCTACAGTACATAGATGAGATTGTGCATTTGCACGGTGTTCCCACATGCATAGTATCCGACAGAGGCACCCAGTTTACTAGCCGTCTTTGGCAGAAGCTTCAGGAAGCTTTGGGTACCCGGTTGAGTTTTAGCACCGCTTTTCATCCGCTGACCGATGGTTAGTCGGAGCGGACTATTCAGACTCTGGAGGATATGCTCCGTGCATGTGTGCTTGATTTTGGTGGCAGTTGGGATCGTCACTTACCGTTGATTGAGTTCTTCTACAACAACAGCTTTCAGGAGACTATTCAATTGGCACCTTTTGAGGCTCTATATGGTAGGAAGTGTCGATCGCCGGTCTGTTGTACCGAACTTAGTGAGAGTCCAGTTTTGGGACCGCAGCTAGTTCAGGAGACTACGGAGAAGATCCAGTTGATTCAGGACAAGATGAGAGCAGCCCAGTGCAGGCAGAAGTCTTATGCCGACCGTCGTCGTCGCAGACTTGAGTTCGCGGTGGGGGATCATGTATTCCTGAGGATTTCTCCGATGAAGAGCGTTATGCGATTTGGGAAGAGGGGGAAGCTCAGTCCCAGATTTGTAGGTCCTTTCGAGATCCTTGAGCGAGTGGGTTCCGTTGCTTATCGTTTGGCGCTCCCGCCCAGTTTTCCGGAGGTTCACCCTGTTTTCCATGTGTCAATACTTCGTAGATACCTTCATGATCCTTCTCACATGATTCAGCATTAGACCGTTCAGCTTGAACGCGATCTTTCATTCACCGAGCAGCCGGTAGTTATTTTGGATCGGCAGATGAAGAAACTTCGGTCAAAGGTCTTGCCGTCAGTAAAGGTTCTATGGCATAACCCTACTAGTGAGGAGATCACTTGGGAGGCCGAGAGTGAGATGTGGAAGAAATTCCCTCATCTCTTTGAAGGTACGCTTAGTATGAAATTTTAATTTGGGGACCGAATTTCTATAAGGGGGGAGATTTTAACGTTTTAGAAATCGTTATGCCAATTTTTCCGTTTTAGGCTTAAATTGTCAGTATTTTCCGTTTTAACTCGACTGTGTTCAAACGACCATATAGACTTGCCAACACCTAGTTTAGCTAAAATAAAGCTAGTACGCAAGTTTTGGGGGTATATGGGACGTTTTGGTTCAATTAGAATTTTTCCCAATTTTAATATTATTTTAATGCGGTAATCGCTTTTTGGGAAATTTCTCTTATGTAATCTTTTCCATAAATCAAACTTGAGTAAACCAAACCTTCCCACAATACCTAGATATTTGTATGGGTTTTAGATTTAAAGTTAAAGAAAAATAAAAGAAATTCAAGAGGTGCATGCATGTGTGTGTGAATGCATTTATGTGCATTTATCACTTGAAATTGCTAGGAAATTCCACACAAAACTCCATTCTTCTCTCTTGGCCGAGCTCCATCCTCCCCCTTCTGCTCTTGATCAATTCCTTTCTATTCTTGCATCAATCCAAGCCAATAAATCTCCAAAATTCCCAAATAAATCACAAAAAATACCTCAAGTCTTGATTCTTGTTCTTTGATCACTTGGAAACTAGGAAAGCTTGGATCTTGTGAGCTAAAGTTGATAGGTATAATCCCTACACTGATAAATAGGAGTTTTTGTGTTGTATAGCTTGTTGAATATGGTTTAGAACACTTGCGATATCGATTAGTACAATATCGTGTTTTTAGTGTCGTTTTAGAGCCTCTGTATCTGCTGTGATCTGAAAATTTTAGTGAGTGACCAAACAAAATTTCAGTGATGTACTAGTGGCCCTGGAGCACCACCTGAGACACGAGGACCACCCCACCGGCCTGGGCCGGCGACCCCTTTGGCGAATTCCGACGACGCAAGTTTTGTAGGGAGGTATTAGGGTTTGGTTTTTATGGGTAGTTGTCTGCAATTGGTTAGGGGTGTTTGGTACAGTTTGCTTATTTAGTAATTGCAGTATGAAAAATCTGGAATCGTTTACCTATAATCTAGTGTTTTAAATCCGCGTGTTACGTAATTCGACACGAATCGTGATCTGATGCAGCTGCTGTACTCAGTTTGGTTTAGTAGTGTCGCAACGCACGTTAACCACTAGACGAGGACTTGTGAGTTAGTTTAGTGTTGGTGCGTCGTTTAAAGTGTAGCTTTACGTTATATTAGTTGATTCTGAGATGTTTGCACTATTTGTGTGTTTGTAAATTTATAGCGTCGCAAGCGGGGACTTCGGACGCTGCGAATAAGGGGAAGCAGGTGGTCGGATTTTCATAGCTGGAGGCCATTGGTGAGTAGATTTAATATTTACGGAGAAATCGCTCGTATGGCGTTATGCGTCGGGGCTGATATGATAGGATAGCTGCATGTTATTGCATATTGGTTAAGTTCATATGAATATCATTGCATATTAGTATATGTTGTACCTTTAGATATAACACATTACTGACGGTTCATGTTGCACGAGCACTAAATTGTATGCTACACCTACATCGTCAGTAATTGCCATGACACACACAAACCACCTACATACGTGATATGGTAGTGGATAGGGATAGTGGACGTAGAAATTCTTATTCCTTTGTGCATAGGAGATATTGTTGATACCTACATACGTGTTATTGTGTTTGACATGGATAGTTAAGATAGTAACTCTTAATCCATTTCACGTATACCTTACTATAGCTACTTGTACATCTTGCATACATATTGACATGTACATCCACATAGTCTATTACAGCTACATGTACATCATGCATACATATTGACATGTACACCCACATAGTCTATTACAGCTACATGTACATCATGCACACATATTGACATGTACACCCGCATAATTTCGCTATAGTTGTATGTACCCTAAATGGTATTGTTTTGATATGTGATATTGAGTTGTTGATCATTGCGCTTATGAAATGCATTATACATACTGCTTACATGTAGATACTTAAACCTTGCTACACTTACATGTACACCACATATGATGCTGCACTAGTTTTTCGGAGGATTTTGGGAACCGCAAGATATATTTTAAAGATGGATTCATTTAAAAGAGCGAATTTCCCTTGATATGCTCATATTGTTGTTTTATGTTGCATATATCAGTTTTTTATGGATTTACGCATTAAGATATGGATTTCATATGATTTATGGATTTGAGAACCGTGGGGGTATTTCAAGAAAACTATGTATTGTTTGAAAACCCGGTTTCTCTTGATATGATATTTCAGTGCGTCCACCATGTGATTTCTCGGTTCTGAGATTTGGCTTGTGATACCCGATTCAAGTAGTGGGAAGCACCGTCTGTGGGTACATGGTGGACCCGGTATGGTACCCCGGGGCGAGTGGTGATTTCGTGGTGTAGACGATAAGCCTAGCGGTGGGACCACTACCTACCGGTGATAGTATTTGGACTCGGCGATTATCGTGGGGATACCGACCGGAGTGAGGTATGACATATCGTCAGGGCCAGTCGTGGTGACGGCGCCTGAGTTATGGGGATTTACGTGTCGATGCTAGACACGGGTTTTCATGATGTTTCGGGTGTCGATGTTAGACACTCAGGTTCCATGAGACTTACAGGAGATGAGGGCCGATTTGAGGATGCGGTGCCTGAGGATTTAGGATTTGATGTGTCAGTGAGGGACACTGGTGTTATTCCATGCTGATGATTTGGCATGAGATTTTATTATATCATCCCATACACTCAGGATTATATTTTGATATGCACTATTTCATGTAGTTGTAGTACCCTGATAATGTACCTTTAGATGATGGTTGCATATTTTTATTGTCATACTTATGCCATCGGATTACATGTGATAGAGAATCGCTATTCGTGCATACTTGCGATTACAGTACGATGTTATTTACTATTCACGAGTTGGCAACTCACCCCCGTTGTGCCACAGTGTTTTGCAGGACTTACCCTCACAGTAGTCGCGGCAGGGCGTCTTATCATCTCTACTTTTGCGGATACCACTACGTTGGGCTATGAGGCCTTTGTTTTTAGGTGGGTTTGCAGTTATCTGCTTGTACATTGTATATCTTTTTAATGGATCAAGTATTCTCCATCTACCACTGTTTGTATATGACTTAGAGACGACTGGTGAGGATTCGGTGTTGTATTATTTTAGTGACTTTGGGTGTCGTGCTCGTGGGTGCCGGTTTTGTTTTGGGAGAGTTTACTTCTTATTGCAGTCGTTTCTTTGATATTTCTTCGCTTCGGCGTCGTATACATGTTGTGGTGATTGTCTCCGCCGTTGGGCGTGATTTTGCTCCCATTTGGGATGCTTTATATTTTATCTATGTTGTACCCGTTTTCGGGGCTAGTTTTTACAAAGGAGGTGCTGCCGAAGTTTTCAAGAAAGAAAATTAGAGTTAGAGATTTTACTTGTGATTTTCCAAATGTTAAAACTATGTTTTTTTCTCCGTTGATCCAGATTTGGGTGGCTTAGAATTCTGGGTTTCGGCTTACTTGAGTTGAGTACGCCTGTAGACATTACGTAGTTTAAGTGCCGGTTATGGGCCAAAGTTTGGATCGTGACACTTCTACTCTCCACTTCTCTTTCCCGCTCGTTCCCTCATTCCTCGCCCCCGCTTCTCGCGCCCACGACCCATGCCAACTGACCCCGCGACCCCATCTCTCGCGCTTCCCCTCCATGACCCGCTCCTCTCTCAATAGCTCTCAATCTCTCACACTTTTTCTCTTCCTCCATGGCCGAACTCGGGCTTCCATCCATGGCAGCTCCTCCTCTCGCAACCAAGCTCACCCTTCGCCACCGGCAACCCCACAGACACCACCACAACGCCACCTTCAACCTTCTCTCCTCTCTGGCCACACCCCGAGCTCCTCACATCCCCTCTTCCTCCCACATCACCTTCCCTCTCCTCGCTGCCACCGAACCGGCAACCCTCGTGCCGCCACCGCCGACGATCTCCTCACCTCTGTCGTCGAGCCCAAACCCCATTGCCATTCCACCAAGCTTCTTCATCGAACAACCGAGCCTCATTCCTACTGCACTCGAGCTCACTGCCACCACGCATCCTCTCTCTGCACCGTGTCGTCACCGTCGTTATCACCTTATCGCAGCCGAGCTCCGCTGCGCCACCGCCAGGGTCATCACCGTTGCTACCAGCAACACCAACACACAGCACTCGAACCGGGCTCCCAACCTCTCCCCTAAGTAGAGCTTAGCCAAGCCAAACCCTAGATGTCCAAGCGTTGTCGTGCTGTCACCGCCGTTTCTGAACCACTGTCGCCTATTCAACAGACCCCTCATTGCCATTGAAGTTGCCATCGTCATTGCCCTAGCCGCTGCTGAGCCAAAAACCAAGCCAAGCCGAGCGTGGCATTTCATCGAACACCTATGACCGTCGCCGCCACCGTTGCCCCAGTCGCCGTTGTCGATGGCCAAGCCATGGCCACGGTCCCTGTATCCGCCACGGTCGTCAACGCAGTCACCATCGCAACACCGTACGCATCCGTCGTAGCCGTGTCGTGTCCGTGTCACATCGTGCTCGCCTCCGTGCCACCGCGTGCCCAGACGTGTCGCGCCCTGTACCCACTCCTCGTGCCATATCGGACTCACTCCCCGTACCATGTCGGGTCAACACCGTGCCAGCCTCCGTGCCACCGCAGACCCACTCCCGTGTCACGCCCCGTGCCCAGTTGCCGTGTCACGCCAGTTTCGTGTCGTGCCCACCTCCGGACCAGGTTCCGTGCCGCACTGTGCCTGCCTCCGTGTCATCACCAGGCCCAGCACCGCGTCGCGCCCGCATCGTCACCAGGCCCAGTTCCGTGTCGCGCCGTGCCACGCACCGAGCCAGGACCACGCACACTGCCGTATCACGCCCACGTCGCCACCGCGTCCAGTACCGGGTCACCGCGCTCGCGCCGCGCGCCGTATCCAGCATCGCGCCGTCCCATGTGTCGAGACAGACCCTGCAGCGGCGTCGCTTCCATATCAAGCGACCGAGGCAAGTGATTTCCACTTGCTTTACATACTATTATTGTTATACACATAATCATTTATATATTTGCATAACCGAAGCCTTGATCACCATAAGTATAAACAAGTATTTGATATTAAACTCTAACTGAAAACCTATCCTTAAATGGCGGAACTTATGACCCTTGGACCCTTCTACTGTTTATTTTTGTGCTGTGGTAATTTGGTTGAAAACCACGGTCGTTTCACCTATGTAATGCTGCTCCCGACAGTCGGTTCGAAATCTGAATTTCCTGAACATGCTAGACCGTTAAATTCATATTAAATCTTCTACAAGTAGGATTTTAGCGTTCCATGGCTCGTATCGAATATAACGGAATAAATTACAGAACCCTATAATTTATATTTAAATTTTAACTAGTTACGATTGAGAAAACTGCAGTGGATTACGATTCTGGACTGCAGTCCAGAACGGAAATCCTAGTTAACCCCTGTTTATAAACCCCCTGTATTTTCCTGCTCTATTATGAGAATGAACAGAACCCTATATAGTTACGTAGATAATTGAATTATATTTCTTCCTCCACTGGTCTCACTGGATTCCTCAACCGTTTGATATTTTTAACTCATTTTATAATGTCGATACGTTTTGCTGAATTCTGCAGAGGCAGATTTTACACATCGAACATAATCTGTCCATAACTCCCTGTAGACATAACATATTACTGATCCGCCAATTGAGGTGGAAAACTAACTGATAACCCTAAATATTGTTAAACTACAGTGTCGCCTAATTACGATCCCAACTGCGATTAAAATGTGTTACGAAACGGACTTCCGATTCTGAAACCGGATTTCCAGCAGTGAACGCTTAAAATGAAATGGCCATATCTAGTGATCCTGAAACCCGATTAACGTGAAACCAATTTTTATGGATAGATAATTAAACATACTACTTACCCCCAATTCATTGTTTTGCTAAATTTTGCATGTATGATTTACGATAAATTATGCAAGTGGTAGGACACCGACTGATGATATCTTAATCATGCCTTAATTACTGTATTCTCATCACATTATATAGATGTCATTGCATTGGTAACCTAAGATCATGCATTAACCAGTGTTAAGTAGTAGTGTTTGATTGTGGCAAGTACGTTAGCGTTTAAGCATGAATGGATAAGTGAAAGTGACACGTACTTGTACACAATTAGTGGACCATATTGATTTATTGCATTGTCGACGTCTGTGGGACGTGTATAAGTGTGACTATAATTGGTATGGGACGATTATGGAAGCACTTGTATGGGTGTCACAGATAAGGCACCAAACACTGTCCATTTATCTTGGGTATCAGTCGAGACATGCTTGATGGAGACCCTGTCTTCAGTTCTCGCGTAGACTTGTCATGGACCGACTAGTATTTGAGTTTATGATTGGCGTTTGATATAGACCACGGGGTGTGGAGTGTTAGTTATATGTATGACTTATAGGCCATTACTGTACATGCGTTGTATATTGTAGTGGATGCTGGGACATATATAGGGAGGACTTTCTTGCTCGACATGATAGTATGCTATCTGGTTACTCTTTATCTTAACATGTACTCTGAATGTCTCTATGTCACATGTTGAAAAAGTCCTTAGGATGAGTACTTGACTACCAGGACTATGATGCAGATCATACTAGTGGGGACAGAGTAGTCGCCAAGTACATCCTTCAAATGTTCCTAGTCATGGGAGTACCGAGAAAGGGCATCGATACTCTAGAGTAGACTAGCGTATGCGCTTCTTGACCCATATGATGGGCGATGGATGATCACATATCCATTGGTGTTTAACATCAGAGAAGGTATACGGGTGCTCAATGGAGACTGGGTACACTGGACGAACTCGCCGAGAACTCCCAGATGGTATTATACCTCACGTCAGATGGCAGTTCTCTGGTGACACTGGTACAGGTTAGTCTGTAGACCCGAGATCGTCATAGAGTCTTGTGTGATTCCCACTGTGCTTTGATTTCCATCATACCATGTCCAAGAGGGCATGCAAAAAGGTGGATTTTGGGTACTGTCCCGAATCACATAGAGGCAATGAGCGATAGGAGGGGTTTCGTCTCTCCCGGTATAGGGAGTTGATGTTGCGCTGTGTTCGATTGGCTATAACTAGAAATCCATGGCCAGGGTTGCTGAGATTTACTGGTAAGTGTTATCAGTAGTTTCTCGAACTGTTATGGACCTCATATCGACATGACTTATCAAGCTATTGGGGTCTGACGTTCACCACCCGTAGGCGAGATATGCGACATATCAGACAAAGAGACCGGACTGTACGGGAGTGTTACTGGTTGGATTCATGGGAGAATGTACAGGCTTGCTTGTTGATCTTCTGATTTCTCAATACCTGGGTGACCGTTACGTTTAGCTAACCGCTTGCAGCTTGTGGGTGTTTGATATGATCATCACCTACTGCCGGCGTATTGACGATTCTTTAGAGTCCTACACATAGGTTTCCTGGCTCATGCAAAACGGAGTAGGAGCACATATGTGATATGTGCGGGACCGAGAACAATACGTGTATGTGATACCGTACTAGATTCTCGCGATATGTGATATCGGCCGGGTATATGTGATATAGCCGGGTCATCGGATCAAGTGTTGATTCGATGAACTGATACAGATTATATTAGTCGGTTATTTGTGAAATAGCCGGATTATCGGATCAAGTGTTGATTCGATAATTTAATGTATAATTATATATTTGATATATTAAATTACATTAACTAATATAAGCTCACTAAAAGATTCTTTTTCTCACTCGGGTAATACATTGATATATATGTGATATATGTTAATTGTATTATTTTATTTTGTTACCATAAATATTGTATATGTGATATATAATATTGTAACATGTTATGGTTATAAATGCAACATGATTTGTGGAGTTTAAATATGGTTAGGGTTTGGATTAGGGTTAAGCTTTCATGAAGCTTTGACTTTGACTTAGATATTTTGCATAGATATTTCCTTAACCCAACCCAACCCTTTACCGTAGTTAAATTTCTACATGGGTTAAGTTTTCTTTCTTAACCCAAGGTTGCATTTCTAACCTCACACGCAATTCATTATTCATCACAAATGGTTTTGCTTCTTCTTCTTTCTCTTTGATGAAAAGCTTTCTAACTTTTTCAAAAGTGATGAAAATGAGTGAGAAATCGAAAACAAATGAGAGCTAAATTCCTACTTCATCATCCTCATCTATTCCTGCTACTTAGATTAGGGTGTTTGCTTTGCCAATACTTGATTAGTGAAGCAAAAGCTTGGGCTTGAGTTTCTTCAAGGTAGATCTTCTTTGTTATCGAAGATCGGAAGCAAGCTTGCATCTTTCTCTTCATGGAGCCTCTCTTGAGTCCGGGTACTCGATGATCGCAGCGAAGGGACCTCAACACGGAGCTTTAGAAGTGAAGGAACGGACTACAAAGGTTGTAATCCTAACTCTTAGAAGTAAAGTTGTTTACATACTTTGTTTTCACCTAATCTCTAGTCTAAGATCTTGGTTAGGGTTGTTCGGCACGTCTAAATTTTAAATCGGGCATGGTTGATGCCTTATAGACCCTTGTAACAGTGCCTAGTAACCCTGCAGTGGTATCAGAGCCAAGCTAGAGCTTTAGGCGAAGTCTAGACGAAGTTTAAAGTCCGATCGAACCCCGAAACATCGCACAATACCCCCTCTCTGGAAATTTTTTAAAATGTTAATTTTTCTCTATTACAAATACTCGGAAAATTAAGCAAAGAATTCTAAGGGTTACTGTGAAAAATGACATCCTAATTCCTTTAAAGCGTCGCGGAACCGCGGCAATACCATGCCTTGTGCGGCGGTTCCACGGCCGTATAGGGGCATTAGGGTTAGTTCTTTGCACAGTAATAACCGTAGGTATTTCCTGATGCTTCTGGGGATTTTTGATATTACTTAAGTGTTGAGTTTTCTGGAGATCTTTTGTATTCGTTGATTTGATCGGAAAGTTTAACTTCGTTTAAGTTTTTTCCAGGTAATTTTCGAACGTGTTAAAAAGTTCGAACGGATATCAATAACTCACTTTTTTCCCTGGCGGAAAATTTTCAAGTGTTGGATTTTTTCACGAGTTTGAAACTTTCGGGTAATCGTGCAAGTAACGCGGTGGACCCTCTAGAAGAACAAAAACCTTAACTCGATTATGTGACCGTCCGAACCGCCTCTAAACCTTAGGGTTTGGGGCAGTACGGCGTTGCCACATGTGAGGCGTTGGTTTGACCCTTCTATGGCTGGACCATTGGTACTGTGGTATGTGATGGATACTTTTTGAACTCCGCTCAAGTGTTGAGCTATTTGGGAAATCTTGGGTGTTTGTTTATTCGATCGGAAAGTTTAACATTGTCTATTTATCTGGAATGTGATACAATATTTGGAATCCACAAATAGTTATGAGATAACTAATTTGAATGTTATAAATCTAGCAAGTTTTAGTCTCATTTGATCGGTTGCCACGGGATTTTGATGTGATCAAAAGTCCGTCGCAATCACTTAGCGTACGCGAATACTCGCCGGGTAAACTTAATAGATAGCCACGCCCCATAGCCCCGACCAAGTGACTGTAGGAGAACCCCGTCGCCAAAAGCATCCGTTCGGGTGCTCGCGGCAGCGGTGTTCCGCCTTAGTGCACTTCGTCGACGGCATCCGGGGGTGCGGCCGTCTACTAAAGTTTGCGACGAGCATTCGATCAGTATGTCGGGAATCTTGTTGAATTGTCCGACTTGATATTGAAAAGAGTTTTCGATGTTGAGACTAAAATCCGGAGCTCATAATTGTTAAGCATACGATGTCTAAGGAATTCATTTGGTTAGGCATGAGATGTCTAAGGAGGTTGCGGATTCCAACTGTTGTAGTTTTACACTTTCTTTTCTGCGACCGTAAGTGTAATATGTGGTGTATCGCCGGTTTCGTTGCTATACATCAACGACAATTGGGATACGCATATTTACTTACGTTGATGATATGTGATATTATGTGTTGTTGTGATGTGTTATATTGGATCGTCGTGTTTTGAATAGCCAGAGGTTTTATGTGAGATGAGGGTTTTTATTTTCATTCATGTAAAATTTATTGTATGTAATATTCTTTTATTGGGGCACTTCCGGGATGAGGATGATGTCACCATTGTATATTATTTACTTTTCCGCATTAGGTAGACCCAAGGCGGGGAGCATAAGTAACCGGGTTCTAGGGTCCAGTGGGAGACCATTTCGAGGAGTCGAGACCGGGTCTCCTAACCCTAGAATTGGCAGTGTTGCTTGCCGCTCTCGTAGGGGTCTAGGGATGTGGGTTTGGCTATTCATCGCGACCGTTGAATCCGCGTTTTATACAGGCTCGCATAAAACACGGAAATTATAGTATATCCAATATTTCATATGTTATCTTCTGCTGCAATGTTCTGTGATGAGATCATATTACTACCTGAGACGAATGTTTATATTATATATATGAGATATATGTTATATTGCTGATTTTGTTTCATATCTGATGCTTGTGAAGCATAATTAAATGGGACTTCATTAATAGATTAATGAAATAAAAGAAACCTAAAGATGTTGTAGAAACTTGTTTAAAAACAGGTAGCTCTAGTTCTTGCTTTGCATAGCGGTGTTCCTTGTAGAACATCCAGCACCTTATTCGATAAGGAAAGAGCCGAGATCCCTTCACCGGGAGTGACCTCTTTAGCGAAACTTGCAGATGCTACAAAACACGGTTTGTCTTTTGATTGTTTTTATAGTTTTTGCTTTGCATAGTGATATTTGTGAAATATCCTGCACCTTATTCGATAAGGAAAGAGTCGACGATCCCTTCACCGGGAGTGACCTCTTTAGCAAAACTAAAAAAGGCCTCAAAAACATTCCATTAAAAATCACTCGATTCTACAACGATATCAAGTTCATTACGCAAAGAGTTTTCTTAAAAACCTGCAGTAACCCTCTGTCATTTTAGGAAATAGAGTACTTAGTATTCGTGCTGCGTTTGTTGACCATAGTTATGTTAGTTATATGTATGCCCTAGAGGCCATTACTGTACATACGATGTATATTGTAATGGATGCTTGGACATATATAGGGAGGACTTTCTTGCTCGACATGATAGTATGCTATCTGGTTGTACTTTATCTTAACATGTACTCTGATTGTCTCTATATTACATGTTGATAAAATCCTTAGGATATGTACTCGACTACTGGGACTATGATAAGATCATACTAGTGGGGCCACGGTAGTCGACGAGTACATCCTATAACTGTTCCTAGTCGAGGGTGTATCGAGACAGGGCATCGATACACCAGAGTAGACTAGCGTATACGCATCTTGACCCATATGATGGGCGATGGATGATCCCATATCCATCGGTGTTTGACATCAAGGATGGTGTACGGGTGCTCAGTGGAGACTGGGTACACTAGACGGACTCGCCGAGAACTCCCAGATGGTATTATACCTCACGTCAGATGGCAGTTCTCCGGTGACACTGGTACAGAGTAGTCTGTTGACCCGAGATCATCATAGAGTCTTGTGTAATTCCCACTGTGCTTTGATTTCCATCATACCACGTCCAAGAGGGCGTGCAAAAAGGTGGCTTTTGGGTACAGTCCCGAATCACATGGAGGCAATGAGCGATAGGAGGGGATTCGTCTCTCCCGGTATAGGGAGTTGATGTTGTGCTGTGTTCGATTGGCTATAACCGGAAATCCCTGGCCAGGGTTGCTGAGATTTACTGGTAAGTGTTATCAGTAGTTTCTCGAACTGTTTTAGACCTCATATCGACACGACTTATCAAGCTACTGGGGTCTGACGTTTACCACCCCTAGGCGAGATATGCGACATATCAGACGACGAGACCGGACTGTACGGGAGTGTTACTGTTTGGATTCACAGGAGAATGTACAGGCTTGCTTGTTGATCTTCTGAGCGCTCAATACCTGGGTAGCTGTTACGTTTAGCTGACCGCTTGCAGCTTGTGGGTGTTTGATATGATCATCACCTACTGCCGGCGTATTGACGATTCTTTAGAGTCCTACACAGAGGTTTCTTGGCTCAGGCAAAACGGAGTAGGGGCACGTATGTGATATGTGCGGGACCGAGGATAATGCGATATGAGATACCGTATTCTATTTTCGCGATATTTGATATCATCCAGGTCATCGGATCAAGTGTTGATTCGATGAATCGGTACGGATAAATATTAGTCGGTTGTATGCGATATAGCCGGATTGTCGGATCAAGTGTTGATTCGATAATTTAATGTATAATAATATATATGATATATTAAATTACATTAACTAATATTTGCTCACTAAAAGATTCTTTTTCTCACTCGGGTAATACATTGATATATATGCGATATATGTTAATTTTATTATTTTATTTGGTTACAATAAATATTATATATGTGATATATAATTTTGTAACATGATATGATAACTAATGCAACATGTTTAGTAAAGATTAATCAAGATTAGGGTTTGATTTGGGTTAATGACTTCTAGTAGATTCTAGAAGGTTTTCTTTTTTGTTTTGGAAAAGATATTTTCAAGTGACTCATTCTTAACTCAACCCAAACCCTAGCCCTTGGTTAATTCTCTACAATGGTTAAGTCAACCATGGTTGCATTATTCATCATATTAATCCTTTCATTATTCATCACAAAAGAAAATGGATCACTATTCTTCTTCTTCCTTGAGTTCTTCATGCAAAGCTTTCTTGCTTTGATATTTGTGATGAAAATATGTGAGAAAAAGATAAATAAAGAGAGCAAAAATCCTACTTCATCATCCTCATCTTCTCTTGCCCTTTAGATGAGAGTGTTCACATCATTTCATGAGTGATAGTTTGTGTTAACGAAACTTCAAGGTATATCATCTTTGTATCGAAGATCGGAAGCAAAGGTTGCATCATTCTCTTCGTGAAGCCTCTCGAGAGTCCAGAGCACGATGATCGCAGCGAAGGGACCTCAACACGGAGCATATGAAG
This sequence comes from Agapanthus africanus, assembly GCA_030015575.1. Lineage (NCBI taxonomy): Eukaryota > Viridiplantae > Streptophyta > Magnoliopsida > Asparagales > Amaryllidaceae > Agapanthus > Agapanthus africanus. Next base: position 230,214,637 of record CM057344.1, read on the forward strand.
TGAAGGACCGGATCTACAAAGGTTGTAATCCCTCTCACTTAGTGTTAAAGTGTTTAGCATACTTGTTTTCGCCTAAACCCTAGTTTAAAGATCCGGCTTCGGGTTGTTCGGCACGGCTAATTTTTAAATCAGGCATGGTTGATGCCTAGTAGAACCTTGTGCGCATGCCCAGCAACCCTACAGTGGTATCAGAGCCAAGCTAGAGCTTTAGGCGAAGTCTAGACGAAGTTTAAAGTCCGATCGAACCCGGAAAACCCGATATACCCTAGTTTCTGGAAATTTTTCAAAACTGTGATTTTTTTTCATATTAAAAATACCCAAAAAATTCAGCAGGGTATTTTAGGAATTACTGTGAAACCCGACCCCCTAAATAGTCCAAAGCGCCGCGGAACCGCGGCCAAACCCTGGTATTGGCGGCGGTTCCGCGGCAAGAAGGAAGGATTAAGGGATAGGGTTTGCACAGTAACCTCCTTAGCTTATTCCTGATTCTTCTGGGCATTTTTAATTATACTCAAGTGTTGGGTTTTCTGGGGTGTAGTGGGGACTCGTTGTTTCGATCGGATATTTTAACTTTGTTTAGTTTTTCCGGATAATTTTTAGAAACTGTTAAAAAGTTCGAACGGATATCAATAACTCACTTTTTCCCCTGTCGGAAAATTTTTCATACGTTGGATTTTTTCTCATGTTTAAGAACGTTCTAAGTCGTGCAAGTAACGCGGTGGACCCTCTAGAAGACAACAAACCTTAACTCAATTATGTGACCGTCTTGAACTGCTTTTTGAACCTTAGGGTTTGGGGCAGTACGGCGTGCCACATGTGAGGCGTTGGCTTGACCCTTCTACGGCTGGACCATTGGTACTGTGGCATGTGATGGATGTTTTTAAACTGATTTCAAGTGTTGAGATATATTGGGGAAATCTTGGGTGTTTGATTATTCGATCGGAAAGTTTAACTTTGTCTATTTATCTCGAATGTGATACAATATTTGGAATCCACAGGTAGTTATGAGATAACTAATTTGAATGTTGTAAATCTAGCAGTTTAGTCTCAGATGATCGGTTGCCACGGAATTTTGATGTTATCAAAAGTCCGTCGCAATCACGTAGCGTACGCGGATACTCGCCGGGTAAACTTAATAGACAGCCACGCCCCAAAGCCCCGACCAAGTGACTGTAGGAGAACCCCATCGCCGAAAGCATCCGTTCGGGTGCTCGCGGCAGCGGTGTTCCGCCTTAGTGCACTTCGTCGACGGCATCTGGGGGTGCGGCCGTCTACTAAAGGTTGCGACGAGCATTCGATCAGGACGTCAGGAATCTTGTTGAATTGCCCGACTTGATATTGAAAAGCGTTTTCGATAATGAGACTAAAATGCGGGGTTTATAATTGTTAGGCATGTGATGTCTAAGAAATTCATTTGGTTAGGCATGCGATGTCTAAGGAGGTTGCGGATTCCAACTGTTGTAGTTTTACACTTTCTTTTCTGTGACCGTAAGCGTAGTATGTGGTGTATCGCCGGCTTCGTTGCTATACATCAACGACAATCGGGATACGCATACTTGCTTACATTGATGATATGAGATATTATGTGTTGATGTGATATGTTATATTGGATCGTCGCGTTTTGAATAGCCGGGGGGTTTTATGTGAGATGAGAGTTTTTCTTTTTCATTCATGTAAAATTCTTTTGTATGTAATATTCTTTTATTGGGGCACTTCCAGGTTGCGGAAGATGTCATTGATGTATATTATTTACTTTTCCGCATTAGGTAGACCCAAGGCGGGGAGCACAAGTAACCGGGTTCTAGGGTCCAGTGGGAGACCATCTCGAGGAGTCGAGACCGGGTCTCCTAACCCTAGAATTGGCAGTGTTGCTTGCCGCTCTCGTAGGGGTCTAGGGATGTGGGTTTGGCTATTAATCGCGACCGTGGAATCCGTGTTTTATACAGGTTCGTATTGAAAACACGGACGTCCTAGTATATCCAATATTTCATTTATGTTCTTCTGCTGCAATGTTCTATGATGAGATCATATTACTGCCTGAGACGAATGTTTATATTATATATATAAGATATATGTAATATTGCAGATTTCGTTTCAAAAGAGATGCTTGTGAAGCATAATAAAATAGGACTTCATTAATGAGATTAATGAAACTAAAAGAAACCTAAAGATGTTGTAGAAACTTGTTTAAAAACTGGTAGCTCTAGTTCTTGCTTTGCATCGCGGTGTTCCTTGTAGAACATCCTGCACCTTATTCGATAAGGAAAGGACCGAGATCCCTTCACCGGGAGTGACTCCTTTAGCAGTAACTGGCAGATGCTACAAACTCGGTTTGTCTTTTAATTGCTTCTATAGTTCTTGCTTTGCATAGTGGTATATATGATATATCCTGCACCTTATTCGATGAGGAAAGGGCTGACGATCCCTTCACCAGGAGTGACCCCTTTAGCAAAACTAGAAAAGCCTCAAAAACACTCCATTTAAAATCACTCGATTCTACAACGATATCAAGTTCATTACGCAAAGGGTTTTCTTAAAAACCCGTCGTAGCCCTCCGTCATTTCAGATAAGTACTACTTAGTATTCGTGCTGCGGTAGTTTGGCATTCGTCAAGGCGTAGTGTACGGTAGCTAATGAAAGGTTTGCCTAGCACCCTATAATGAGTTTTGAAGCATCACATGTCTCAAAGTTTGGATTTTGATGGTGCTAAACAAGCATGCAAAGGAATCGATCCTAGAAAATTAGGGTTACAAAACTTAAAGCTAATAAAATTAGGGTTTCAAGACTACAACCTTTGTAGCTCCCTTTTGTTGGACTCCTTGGTCTCTTGGTTGTTGGAAGAAGGTCCTCTTGAAGTCCTCTCACGTCCACGACGATCCACCCGGAGTTCCCCGTCCAAGCTCGCAACTTCGAGAATCGAAGAGAACACTCTAAACAAGTTGGCTAAACTTGTGTAGAATGATGTTGTGGTTAAGGTTCTCACTTCAAAAACCTTTCTTTATGTGTATTTTCCTCACTAAAAGAAACTAGAGAGCAAATATTGAAGGAGGAAGAAGATGGAGGCTTTCTTTTAACAAGAGTTAAAATGATCACCCATGAAAAGAAAATGAAATATATCTTTATATATTTTATTCCTTCTCACTACAAACCATGGTTAAAATGATGGAGACATTATTTAACTTGAGTTTTAGAACATAAAGAAAAGGATAACTCAAGGTTAGAGGTAGGTGAGAATGGTTAGGTTAAAGAAGAGTGTAGAAACAACTCAAGAATTATCCTTTCCTTTTCTATTTTGTTTTAAACATAAAATTAAATAATAATCCATTTATTTATCCATGCTGTGAGTCTTATATTGCCACCATTTCCATGTGTAAACAACTATGATAGATGGGTGTACGTATGTATGTATGTATGCACATCCATATGTGCATGAAACTAGAAAGAAAGAAAGAAACACATACATGCAATCATACATCCATCATATCCAAGAACGGTTTTAAGTGAGAAAACTAATGGTTAAATGATAAATCAACACTTGATTTATCAATCCGGCCATATCACATATGACCCTACCAAAAGCAAGCCTCCCGATCAATGTACGGTATCATATACGCGCATTTTAATCGGGTCCATGCGCATATCGCATACGCGCACCACAACGTTTCGCCTGGACCAGGTAACTCCTGTGTGGGACTCTAAGACTCGTCAATACGCCGGCAGAGGGTGATGATCATATCAAACACCCCCAAGCCGCAAGCGGTCAGCTAAACGTAACGGCCACCCGGGTATTGAGCGATCAGAAGAAAACAAGCGAACCTGCTACAACTCCAGTCGAGCCAACCGGCAACACTACCGTACAGTCCGGTCTCTTCGTCAGATATGCTGCATATCGAGCCTAGGGATGGTCGCGTCGACACTAATAACTCAATAAGTCGTGCTGGTGAATGGTCTATAACAGATCGAGAAACTACTGATAACACTTATCAGCAAATCTCAGCAGCCCTGGCCAGGGACTTACTGATATAACCAGTCGGGCACAGCACAGCATCAACTCCCAATACCGGGAGAGACGAAACCCCTCCTATCGCTCATTGCCTTCGTGTGTCTCGGGACTGTACCCAACGGCCACCTGTTTGCACGACTCAGTAGAGTCGTGGTAGGGTAGCAATCAAAGTACAGTGGGAGAGAACACAAGACTCTATGACGATCTCGGGTCTACAGACTAACCTGTACCAGTGTCACCTGAGAACTGCTATCCGACGATAGATATAATTCCATATAGGAGTTCTCGGTGAGTCCGTCCAGTGTACCCAGTCACCACTGAGCACCTGTATACGATCTTGATGTCAAACATCGATGAATGTGGGAACATTCATCGCCCATCGTATGGGTCTAGTATCATATACGGTAGTCTACTCTGGTATATCAATGCCCCGTCTCGATATACCTACGACTAGGGACTTTCCAGGATATGCTTATAGACTACAAATGTCCCACTAGTATGATCTGCATCATAATCAGAGTAGTCAAGCCGATATCCTCAGGGCTTTATCAGCATGTATGAATGAATAAAAGCATGATCAAATCAACATGTCAGATAAAGAAGAACCAGATAGCATACTATCATGTCGAGCAAGAATGCATACTGAATATATATACATGTACAAATACATCCACTATCATATAATGGCCTCTAGGGCATACATATATCCAACAGCTAACTAGTGCTTATCTGCTAGCATACGATGCGATTGGATTAGGGTATTCGTACGGCGTTGTTTGGCATTCGTCAAGGGTCATGCAGGTGGGTTTAATTCAATCAAGAAATGTACGGGTTGAACTTGGCTAACGGACTATGGGTGGTTTGGCATTCGTCAAGGTCATAGGACGCTAGGGGCAAAATATTATTGGGAATTTCAAGTGTTGAAATTTGCAATGAGATTGCATACCTTCTATGAGATAGTTGGATCCCGATACCCACTGCGAGTAAGAGTTACTCCTGGGAGAGTTTTACACATTACAATTAGCCGATCAAGTAGGTGTCTAGAAAGGTGTTAACGGGGTTACGCCTCTGGGAAAACGAGGTTTACTTTAATTAGGTTCGTGCGAAAGCACGGGGGACCTCCCTCAAAGTACCGACACTGGCCTGGCTGAAAGATTGGCGAACTTGTAGCGTGTAATTAATCCCAGCTAGTCTTTCCTTTTAGGGTTTGAAGGAAGATTTGATTAAAACAGTGGGAGACATCCTGATTAGATATATTAGATAACCAATCTAATCTTGCAAGAGCATACGCTGAGTGTTTTCTTCTCTCTCTCTCCAGGTAGCGACCATATCACGCCTTAATCAAGATAATAATACGGATGTATTGACCGAACCCGCTTGTTATTCTGAGCTGGAGAACGTTGGTCCCGCTCCAACTTATAATTGTTATAAGACAGAGCAGGAAATTAAGGAATACCAGATTTCCCGTGCCGCCCAAACGAAGAAAGTGCATGATTGATGCATCGTCTTCGGGTGTGTTCATTACAGAGAACTGTTTCTCAGTATCCTTTACGTCCTAGGTATGAGATACCGGATCAGGATCTCGCATATGTAATCTGTTACATGGGCTACAGAAAGGTAGAGAACTGAGAACGGGTGATAAGTTTCATGAGATAGAAAATGGTGCAAGTGTTGCAGCCAAGTCTGTTGGTCACTATCACCCTGTATTACCAGAATACATTGATTCTGAACGAATGTTATTAGATACCGAACCTGATATACAACATCATATCAGTCTCTTTATTAGTAAAGAAAAGATATAATTTTGTATTGTTGGATAATGTTTTGAACATTTCCTATATCAAGAGTTGATCGGTTCAGGCACGTTATCTAAAAGCATAGACGTTCTAAATCAAACTACAGTTCTTAACGTACAAAACACACACAAGAGGAAGAGTTCAGAAATGAACGAATCCTTCTTGAGGCATTGTAGACTAGGTCATATCAATGTGACCCGACTAGCTGAAGTTACATTAAGATGCATATTTAAATTTGTTTGAATTTACATCTTGTGAAACTTGCCGGTCATGTCATAAAGATAAGATGACCATAGCTCTGTTTATTGGAAACAGAGAAAGAGTTAGTGAACTCTTGGGATTGATACATGCTGATGTGTGAAAGTCTCCTGTCTACACATGCCAAGACCGGTTCATTGTACTTCATTACATTCTCTGATGATCTCTTAAGATTCAGACATATGTTCCCGTTGAAACACAAGTCCGAAACTTTTGAGATATTCACAGAATATAAGTTTGAAGTAGAGAACCAAAAACGGGTATAAGTATTATGTCCTTTGATGAGATCAAGGAGGAGAATTCTTGAGCACGGAAATCCTGGACTATTCTAAAGGAGAATGAGATTCTCTCTCAGCATCACTCCACCGTATACACCACAGCACGTCGTTGTATCGGGACGGTGCAATAGCACCCTATGTGATATGGTGTGCTCTATGATGAGTACTACTGAGTTTCCTATTTCCTTTTGGGTGTTATGCGCTTGAGAAGCTGCATACCTATTGAATAGGGTTCAAATCAAATCAGTTGTCTACCACTTCATATGTGATATGGATGGGAAAAGCCCATATCTTAAGTTTGTTAAGATTTGGGGTTGTCCGGCCTATGTCTAAAAGCAAAATCCGGACAAGCTCGAGGCAAGGTCTGTTATGTAGAACTGGAAAGGTTCCAGCTATACAAACTGTAGCTGATGATTTGGTAGAACCAAAGGATTCAATAGTTTCCAACGAACCTCAGCCTCTCCGCCGATCTAGCAGGGTTCCTCACCCACCTGAGAGATACTTCGGTTTCTCTATGACAGTGGGAGCGAGGATTGCATCATGAAATGATGACCCAACTAGTTTCGAGCTGACCATCAGGAGTGAGACTCTGTAAGAATGGCTGGATGCTTATCGATCTGAGATGGAATCCTTATACACCAACAAAGTATGGACTTTGGTTGCTTTATCTGAAGGGTTAAATCCCCATCAGGAGCGAGTATATCTTGAGAAGATTACTTGGTGTACATGGAAAAGTTGAGACTTTCAAAGCTATGCTTAAGTCCATCCAGATCCTACTTGCCACGGCTACATACCATGACTACGATATCTGGTGGTTGGGTGTCATGACAGCTTTTCTAAATGATGTTTTAGAAAAGAGCGTTTATAAGTACACAACCAGAGGGCTTCGTTGACAGTGGGAGCAGCGGAAACGTGTGCAAGATGTTTTATATGATAAAACATGCATCGCGGAGTTGGAACATCTGTTTTGATGTGGTGGTCAAAGAGTTTGACTTCATCAAAATGGTAGATGAACCTTGTATATACAAAAAGGTAGTAGGGAGTATGGTGGTGATCCTCGTAGAGTACGTGGATGACATACTCTTGATAGGGAAGGAGTTTCCTATGCTACGCTCGGTCAATCTCCGCTTATCACAAGGATTCTCCATATAGGATCAAAGTGATACCTCCTAAATCCTGGGTTTTGGATCTATGAGATAGATCTAATTGGACGTTAGGATACTCACTAATTGTAGTGAGATGGTATCAATTGATCCTGGGGAGAATCACTGGAAAGGTTTCAGGGTGATAAGGACGACTGAATGTCAGTAGCAGGCATTGTCTATACCCTCAGTGGAGGGACGGTATGTCGGAAGAGTTCCAAGCTAGATACCGTGACTTACTAGACGATTAAAGGCAAGATACATCATTACCAAGGATGCTACCAAAAGAGGCAGTCTGGATATATATATAAGTTCATGAGATGAACTTCGTTCCTACCATTGTGTGACAATGGAGTTATGGCTTTAGCCAAGGAACTACCGTCCCATCTGAAATCCAGATATAATTCTTAGGCAGTATCACCTGATCATAGGAGATATTCGATCTCCAATGAGATCGAGGTTAGGAGAGTAGACACAGAGGACAACAGCGCGGATCCACTCACGAAGGCCTTTTTCCCAGTAGAGACTTTTATGGGATGGTTGAGTATGAGATACTTCAACTACAGCTAATTGTTGGGTATGCGATACCACAACAGATGGCCCTAGTGCAAGTGGGAGATTGTTAGTTATATGTATGCCCTAGAGGCCATTACTGTACGTACGATGTATATTGTAATGGATGCTTGGACATATATAGGGAGGACTTTCTTGCTCGACATGATAGTATGCTATCTGGTTGTACTTTATCTTAACATGTACTCTGATTGTCTCTATATTACATGTTGATAAAGCTCTTAGGATATGTACTCGACTACAGGGACTATGATGAGATCATACTAGTGGGGCCACGGTAATCGACGAGTACATCCTATAACTGTTCCTAGTCGAGGGTGTATCGAGACAGGGCATCGATACACCAGAGTAGACTAGCGTATACGCATCTTGACCCGTATGATGGGCGATGGATGATCCCATATCCATCGGTGTTTGACATCAAGGATGGTGTACGGGTGCTTAGTGGAGACTGGGTACACTGGACGGACTCGCCGAGAACTCCCAGATGGTATTATACCTCACGTCAGATGGCAGTTTTCCGATGACACTGGTACAGAGTAGTCTGTTGACCCGAGATCGTCATAGAGTCTTGTGTGATTCCCACTGTGCTTTGATTTCCATTATACCACGTCTAAGAGGGCGTGCAAAAAGGTAGCTTTTGGGTACAGTCCCGAATCATATGGAGGCAATGAGAGATAGGAGGGGATTCGTCTCTCCCGGTATAGGGAGTTGATGTTGTGCTGTGTTCGATTGGCTATAACCGGAAATCCCTGGCCAGGGTTGCTGAGATTTACTGGTAAGTGTTATCAGTAGTTTCTCGAACTGTTTTAGACCTCATATCGACACGACTTATCGAGCTAGTGGGGTCTGACGTTTACCAACCCTAGGCGAGATATGCGACATATCAGACGACGAGACCGGACTGTACGGGAGTGTTACTGTTTGGATTCACAGGAGAATGTACAGGCTTGCTTGTTGATCTTTTGAGCGCTCAATACCTGGATAGCTGTTACGTTTAGCTGACCGCTTGCAGCTTGTGGGTGTTTGATATGATCATCACCTACTGCCGGCGTATTGACGATTCTTTAGAGTCCTACACAGAGGTTTCTTGGCTCAGGCAAAACGGAGTAGGGGCACGTATGTGATATGTGCGGGACCGAGGATAATGCGATATGAGATACCGTATTCTATTCTCGCGATATTTGATATCAGCCAGGTCATCGGATCAAGTGTTGATTCGATGAATCGGTACGGATAAATATTAGTCGGTTGTATGCGATATAGCCGGATTGTCGGATCAAGTGTTGATTCGATAATTTAATGTATAATAATATATATAATATATTAAATTACATTAACTAATATTTGCTCACTAAAAGATTCTTTTTCTCACTCGGGTAATACATTGATATATATGCGATATATGTTAATTGTATTATTTTATTTGGTTACAATAAATATTATATATGTGATATATAATATTGTAACAAGATATGATAACTAATGCAACATGTTTAGTAAATATTAATCAAGATTAGGGTTTGATTTGGGTTAATGACTTCTAGTAGATTCTAGAAGGTTTTCTTTTTTGTTTTGGAAAAGATATTTTCAAGTGACTCATTCTTAACTCAACCCAAACCCTTGCCCTTGGTTAATTCTCTACAATGGTTAAGTCAACCATGGTTGCATTATTCATCATATTAATCCTTTCATTATTCATCACAAAAGAAAATGGATCACTATTCTTCTTCTTCCTTGAGTTCTTCATGCAAAGCTTTCTTGCTTTGATATTTGTGATGAAAATATGTGAGAAAAAGATAAATAAAGAGAGCAAAAATCCTACTTCATCATCCTCATCTTCTCTTGCCCTTTAGATGAGAGTGGTCACATCATTTCATGAGTGATAGCTTGTGTTAACGAAACTTCAAGGTAGATCATCTTTGTATCGAAGATCGGAAGCAAAGGTTGCATCATTCTCTTCGTGAAGCCTCTCGAAAGTCCAGAGCACGATGATCGCAGCGAAGGGACCTCAACACGGAGCATATGAAGTGAAGGACCGGATCTACAAAGGTTGTAATCCCTCTCACTTAGTGTTAAAGTGTTTAGCAAACTTGTTTTCGCCTAAACCCTAGTTTAAAGATCCGGCTTCGGGTTGTTCGGCACGGCTAATTTTTAAATCGGGCATGGTTGATGCCTAGTAGAACCTTGTGCGTGTGCCCAGCAACCCTACAAGTTAAGGCACAGTGTACGGTAGCTGAGTGATATTTTCTTATATAACATATGATGTGATTAATTAGCACAGTCATATGACTTTGTTGACCTTAGTTAAGGGTCATGTGGGTAGGTCTAATCAATCAAGAAATGACGGGTAGAACTTGACTAGTGCTTATGATTTGTTGACCATAGTTAAGGTCATAAGTCACTAGGGGTAAAATATTATTGGGAATTTCAAGTGTTGAAATTTGCAATGAGATTGCATACCTCCTATGAGATAGTTGGATCCCGATACCCGCTGCGATTAAGAGTTACTCCTGGGAGAGTTTTACACATTATAATTAGCCAATCAAGTAGGTGTCTAGAAAGGTGTTAACGGGGTTACGCCCCTGGGAAAACAAGGTTTATTTTAATTAGGTCCGTGCGAAAGCACGGGGAACCTCCCTCAAAGTACCAGCACAGGCCTGGCTGAAAGATTGGCGAACTTGTAGAGTGAAATTAATCCCGGCTAGTTTTTCCTTTTAGGGTTTGAAGAAAGATTTGACTAAAACAGTGGGAGACATCCTGATTAGATATATTAATAACCAATCTAATCTTACAAGACCATACGCTAAGTATTTTCTTCTATCTCTCTCCAGGTAGTGACCATGTCACGCCTTAATCAAGATAATAATACGGATGTATTGACCGAACCCGCTTGTTATACTGCGCTAGGGAACGTTGGTCCCGCTCCAACTTATAATTGTTATAAGACAGAGCAGGAAATAGGGGTTTACCAGAATTCCCGTGCCACCCAAATGAAGAAAGTGCATGCTGATGCATCTTCTTCGGGTGTGTTCATTACCGAGAACTGTTTCTCAGTATCCTTTACGTCCTGGGTAAGAGATACCGAATCAGGATCCCACATATGTAATTTGTTACATTGGCTATAGATAGGTAGAGAACTGAGAACGGGTGATAAGTTTCAAGAGTTAGAAATGATGCAAGTGTTGCAGCCAAGTTTGTTGGCAGTTATCACCCTATATTACCAGAATATATTGATTCTGAACGAATGTTACTAGATACCGAACCTGATATACAACATCATATCAGTCTCTTTATTAGTAAAGAAGGATATAATTTTGTATTGTTGGATAATGTTTTGAACATATGCTATATCAAGAGTTGATCGGTTCAGGCACGTTATCTAAAAGCATAGACGTTCTAAATCAAACCACAGTTCTTAACGTACAGAACACACACAAGAGAAAGAGTTCAGAAATGAACGAATCCTTCTTGAGGCATTGTAGACTAAGTCATATCAATGCGAACGTGACTGGCACTTAAGTTACGAAATGTCTCAAGGCGTACGTAAAATAAGTAAGCCAAAGCCCAGAAATCAAAACTCGATTAAGAAGTAGAGTGAAGAAAACCCAATTTATTGAAAATGATTTTAATCCAATAAGTCACATCAAGCTTTTTAAAAGCAACATCCATTTTCCGAAAATTCCGGCAGAGTCTCCTTTGTAAAATCTGGCCCCCAAACAGGTACATAACATGAATATATAAATGAATAACATGAAATAAGGCATCCCCAAGCGGGAGCTAGCTCTTCGCCGAAGCGGACTCAAATCCCACATAATATAAATCAGCAATGTGCAAGAAAATAAGCATGAGAAGCACAAGTAAAATATCATGTCGACGCAAGTGAGCTCGACCCCAAATACAGCATAAAAGTCCACAAATCTCACAGCCTCGTCTCTAGGTCAATATACAACAATAAAAATACCAGGTACAGTAGATGGAGTACTCTAGATACAATGAATATACAAGGTGGTACAAAAATAATATCACAACCCACCTATGAGCAAAAGCCTCGAGTCCAGGCAAAAGAGGCAAAAGGAGCAAGTGCGTCCGCCGCTACTGTGCTGACGGAGCGGACCTGCAAAAAGGCTATGGCATAACGGCGGTGAGTTTCCAACTCGTGAGTAATAAATAACATCTATAGAGGCTATCGCAAGCATGCACGCAAGTATCATAACATCTACAATACTGGTATGGCAGGATATACTAGCAGATATATATGCAACATGAATCACTATACAATACTAAAGTGGCATGATGTGCTAGCAGGTATGTATGCAACATGAATAAACTCGTGATCTGAATATAGAGGTATAAGAAATCATTGTTTTCTTCTTAGGAGTCTCTTTTGAAATATCAATATAATATCAATAAAATCATCAGAAATCCGTGTCCAGCATCGACACCTCAATAACTATCTCAAATCTCATGTGTCCATATCACAGTATCTCTAGCCTCAGCCGTCCGGCTGACCCATCTCAAGTATCAGTATCTCAACATCTCACGGCCACGGTCGGTATCCTCTAGATATCCGCCGTGCCAAAAAGTCACCGGTAGGTAGTCTATCCCCTGCCAGGCTCATCGTCTACTACTCGAACTTCTTGCCCCGGGGTACCTTACCAGGCCCACCATGTACCCGAGACGGTTCATCCAACTCCTCGAAACGGGTCTCGAAAACTAACAGGAAAACTCATGGTGGACGACACATACATCACTAGAAAACCGCAACTTGCATATTTTGAAATAGGTAATAAGTTTAAAGTTCCTTGCGGTTTTCCCCCAAAATCCAGAAATCTCATAAATCACAAGAAAATCATCATAAGTGCACAGGTCAATGATAATGAATGTGAAGGGTCCCTAGGCACACTATAGAGGTCTCACAAGGCATCAACCATGCCAATTTAAAATTTTATGGGTGCCGAGAAAACCTAATACGGATCGTCGACTAGAAATTTAGGCGAAACAGTAAACTAGTTAACATCTTAACTAAAGGAGAGAGGCTACAACCTTTGTAGATCCGGTTCTCCACTTCCTTAGCTCCACGTGGGTGTCCTCTCGTTGTCCATCTCGAATCCCGAACCCGATCGTCGGCTTCATCGGAGAAACGGGCGAGCTAGGTCGTCGGCTTCGTGCCGAAGACGATCTACGTCGAGGCATCACAAGTTCAAGCTCCGACTTCACAAAGTTGTGAAACTTGTGAAGAAAACACCCAAAACAACTTGGCAAGAGGTAGAGGGTGAAGAAATAGGAGGTGGGTTCACTTTAGAATTGGATTTCTCTCACTTTTGCTCAAGTTGCCATTGATGGCATCTAGTTTTCTTTCTTGAAGAAGAAGGAGAACATGAAGCTAGAATTATGATAAGTGTTGAGTTAAAAAGAATAATAATTCAATACTTATCATAAGCTAACTATAGTTAAGTGTAGAGAATAGACCATGGTTACTAGGATGAGTTAGGGTTAAGCATGAAGACAAGAATGGTTACAAAAGTCAAAGCTTCATGAAGCTTCAACTTAAAACAAAGAAAGCCACCATTCTCATCATAATCCTTTTCAAATAAATAAATAAATAAATGAATATGCAAAACCCTAATCAACACTTAACCATGGTTTTAATTCTTTACACTTAACAAAAAGATCAAGTATCATCAAACATGATACAAATATGTGCACAAAAGTATATCACATATACTTCTTGCACATCAAGTGAGAAAATCCATATAAAGTGAACCAATACTAGTTAATGCAATGCAATATATCAAATATATAATTATACATTAAATCATTAAATCAACATTTGATTCAATGATCCGGTCATGTCGCACATAACCGACTAGAATCCAATGTATCGATTTATCGAATCAATGATTCGATAACTAGGTCATATCGAATATAACCAATCGAAACATATATCGCGAGAATGAAATGCGGTATCACATACACGCATTATTCTCGGTCCTGCACATATCTCATATGCGCTCCTATTTCGTTTCGCTTGAGCCAGGAAACCTCTGTGTAGGACTCTAAAGACTCGTCAATACGCCGGTAGCAGATGATGATCATATCAAGCACCCACAAGCCGCAAGCGGTCTGCTAAACGTAACGGCCATCCGGGTATTGAGCGATCAGAAGATCGACGAGCTAGCCCGCTCACACTCCTGTGAATCCAACCAGTAACACTTACCGTACAGTCCTGTCTGTTCGTCTGATATGTCGCATATCAAGTCTAGGGGTGGTAAACGTCAGACCCTAATAACCGATAAGTCGTGCCGATGTGAGGCTCATAACGGGTCGAGAAACTACTGGTAACACTTACCAGCAAATCTATGATCAACCCTGGCCAGGGACTTCCCTGTTACGGCCAATCGAGCACAGCGCAACATCAACCCCCAATACCGGGAGAGACGAAACCCCTCCTATCGCTCATTGCCTCCATGTGACTCGGGACTGTACCCAAAGACCACCGTTTTGCATGCCCTCATGGACGTGGTAAGGTGGAGATCAAAGCACAGTGGGAATCACACAAGACTTTATGACGATCTCGGGTCTACAGACTAACCTGTACAAGTGTCACCTGAGAACTGCCATCTGACGTGAGGTATAATACCATCTGGGAGTTCTCGGCGAGTCCGTCCAGTGTACCCAGTCTCCACTGAGCACCCTATACCATCTCTGATGTCAAACACCAATGGATATGGGATCATCCATCGCCCATCTCATGGGTCGAGAAGCGTAAACGATAGTCTACACTGGTATATCGATGCCCCGTCTCGATACACCCACGACTAGGGACCTTGAAGGATGTACTTATGGACTACCATGTCCCCACTAGTATGATCTGCATCATAGTCCAGGCAGTCAAGTACACATCCTAAGGGCTTTATCAACATGTAACTATAAGACAGTTTAAAGAGACAAGTGTACATGTTAAGATAAAGAGTAACCAGATAGCATACTATCATATCGAGCAAGAAAGTCATCTCTATATATGTCCAAGCATCCAATATAATATACATCATCTGTACAATATGTAGGGTTCCTAGGCACCCTAATGAGGTCTCACAAGGCATCAACCATGCCAATTTCAAATTTTACGGTGCCTACAAACCCTAAACTACGGATCGTTTGCTAGAAAACTAGGCGAAAAGTAAACTAGTTAACAATTAACTAAGAGATACGGAAATACAACCTTTGTAGATCCGGTCCTCCACCTCCACGGCTCCAAGATGAGGTCCTCTCCGCTGTCCAAATCAAATCCGGGCTCTAGCGTCGGCTTCGTCGGAGAATGGGCAAGCTAGGTCGTCGATGTCCATGCCGAAGATGATCTACGTCGAGGCATCGCTAGATCAAGCTCACAACTTCACCAAGTCAAGAAACTTGTGAAGTAAACACACTCTACTACTTGGCAAGAGGTAGAGGATGAAGAAATAGGAAGTGGGTAGACTTTAGTTTTGGATTTCTCACTCTTTTCCAACAATCACCATTGATGGAGCTTGGTTTTCTTCAAAGAAGAATGAAGAAGAAGAAGAGCAAGAAGAAGATAAAAGTTATGATAAGATTAATTAAAAAGAAAAGAATAATCCAATCTTTATCATAACATGACCATGGTTATGTGTAGAGACTAAACCCAAGTTAAGTGAATGGTTAGGTTAGGAATGAAGACAAAAATGGTGACTAAGTCAAAATATTCATGAAGCTTCATGAATTAACAAAAGAATGCCACCATTTTTCTTTTCTTTTCCTTAAATGAATAATGAATATAAATAAATGAATAAGTATATAAAACCCTAACCATTCATATAACCATGGTTTAATCTTTACACAAGCACAAGTCAACATGTATCATCAAACATGATACAATAAAATGCACAAAAACATATCGCATATGCAATGCGCACACCCAAGTGAGAAAATCCATTTTAAAGTGAACCGATACTAGTTAATGCAAAGTAATATATCAAATATACAATTATGCATTAAATCATTAAATCAACACTTGATTTAACGATCCGGTCATGTCGCACATAACCGACCGGTATCATCAGTAACAACCTATCGAATCAACACTTGATCCGATAACCCGGCTATATCGCATATAACCGATCAATGTCACATCGCGAGAATCGAATACAGTATCACATACCGTATTATTCTCGGTCCCGCACATATCTCATATGCGCTCCTATTTCGTTTCGCTTGAGCCAGGAAACCTCTGTGTAGGACTCTAAAGACTCGTCAATACGCCGGCAGCAGATGATGATCATATCAATCATCCACAAGCCGCAAGCGGTCTGCTAAACGTAACGGCCACCCGGGTATTGAGCGATCTGAAGATCGACGAGCAAGCCCGCTCACACTCCAGTGAATCCGACCAGTAACACTACCGTACAGTCCGGTCTGATCGTCTGATATGTCGCATATCTCGCCTAGGCGTGGTAAACGTCAGACCCCAATAGCTCAATAAGTCGTGTCGATATGAGGTATATAACAATTCGAGAAACTACTGGTAACACTTACCAGTAAATCTCAGCAACCCTGGCCAGGGATTTCCTGTTATAGCCAATCGAACACAGCGCAACATCAACCCCCTATACCGGGAGAGACGAATCCCCTCCTATCGCTCATTGCCTCCATGTGACTCGGGACTGTACCCAAAAACCACCGTTTTGCACGCCCTCTTGGACGTGGTAAGATGGAAATCAAAGCACGGTGGGAACCACACAAGACTCTATGACGATCTCGGGTCAACAGACTACTCTGTACCAGTGTCACCAGAGAACTGCCATTTGACATGAGGTATAATACCATCTGGGAGTTCTCGGCGAGTCCGTCCAGTGTACCCAGTCTCCACTGAGCACCCGTATATCATCTCTGATGTCAAACACCGATGGATATGGGATCATCCATCGCCCATCTGTATGGGTCGAGAAGGTACACGCTAGTCTACTCTGGTATATCGATGCCCCGTCTCGACACACCCTCGACTAGGGACTTTGAAGGATGTACTTATAGACTACCATGTCCCCACTAATATGATCCGCATCATAGTCCAGGTAGTCAAGCACACATCCTAAGGGCTTTACCAACATGTAACAGAGAGACAATCAGTATACACGTTAAGGTAAAGTTCAACCAGATAGCATACTATCATGTCGAGCAAGAAAGTCCTCCCTATATATGTCCCAGCATCCACTACAATATACATCCTGTGTACAGTAATGGCCTCTAGGGCATACATATAACTAACACAATACTGGCCTCTAGGGCATACATACAACTAACAATCTCCCACTTGCACTAGGGCCAGCTGCTGTAGTATCGCATACCGAGCATCCCGAAGAGTCTCTCAAACTGTATCTGGGGAATGGCCTTCGTGAGTGGATCCGCCGTGTTGTTCTTCGTGTCAACCCTCCTGACCTCGATCTCCCGGCGATTAACTATCTCCCGGATCAGGTGATACCGCCTCAGAATATGCTTGGATCGCTGATGGGACCTGGGTTCCTTGGCCAAAGCCACCGCTCCATTGTTATCGCAATACAAAGGTATTGGATGCTCAATGGATGGAACCACTCCAAGTTCAATAATGAACTTCTTGATCCAAACAGCCTCTTTGGCAGCATCGTTGGCAGCGATGTATTCAGCCTCCATTGTCGAGTCTGCCACGGTTTCCTGCTTGGAACTCTTCTGCTAACCGCCCCTCCGTAAAGGGTAAAGACAAAGCCCGACTGCGACTTGGAGTCGTCCTTATCACTCTGGAAGCTCGAATCGGTAAAGGACTCCACTTGGAGTTCTCCGTTACCATACACCAAGAGCATCTCTTTAGTCCTTCGCAAGTACTTAAGAATGCTCTTCACAGCTGTCCAGTGACTCTCTCCAGGATCAGCTTGATACCTGCTCACTACACTTAGTGAGTATGCAACATCGGGTCTGGTACATAGCATCGCGTACATGATAGAGCCTACTGCCGAAGCATAGGGTATCACTTGCATGCGAGCTCTCTCCAAATCAGTCTTGGGAGACATCTCTTTGGAGAGAGTGACTCCAGAGATCGTGGGCAAGTTCCCACGCTTGGATTCTTCCATACTAAACCTCTTTAGTATGGTGTCAATGTACCTGGATTGGGACAATCCCAGTATCCGTTTGGATCTATCTCTATAGATCCTGATCCCCAATATGCAGGAGGCATCACCAAGATCTTTCATTGAGAATCTTTGTGATAAGAAGAGCTTGACTGATTGCAGCATAGCAATATCATTTCCTATCAAGAGTATGTCGTCCACGTACAATACGAGGAAGACAACCTTACTCTCTGCCACCTTCTTGTAGATACAAGGTTCATCTGGATTTTTGACGAAATCAAACTCTTTGATAACGACATCAAAGCAGATGTTCCAACTCCGCGATGCTTGCTTTAATCCATAAATGGATTTAAGCAGCTTGCACACATTCCCGCTGCTCCCACTGTCTACGAAGCCCTCTGGCTTAGTCATGTACACGCACTCTTCTAAATCACCATTTAGAAAGGCGGTCTTAACATCCATTTGCCAGATTTCGTAATCATGATATGCAGCGATGGCTAGCATGATCCGGATGGATTTAAGCATAGCCACTGGAGAAAAGGTTTCGTCGTAGTCCACACCTGGTCTTTGATGAAAACCCTTTGCAACAAGTCTAGCTTTGAAAGTCTCCACTTTCCCATCTACACCATGTTTCTTCTTAAAGATCCACTTGCTCCCAATGGGTTTTACCCCTTCAGGAGCAATTTCCAAAGTCCATACTTTGTTGGTGTACATGGATTCTATCTCGGACCGCATAGCATCCAGCCATTTCACTGAGTCCCTACTCGTGATGGCCTGCTCAAAGCTAGTTGGGTCATCATCCTCCATGATGCAATTTTCGCTTCCACCGTCAATGAGAAAACCGTAGTATCTCTCAGGTGGACGAGAAGCCCTGCTAGATCGGCGGAGAGGCTGGGGTTCGTTGGGTACTACTGAATCCTCTGTTTCTACTAAATCTTCAGTTATTGTTTGTGTTGCTGGAACCTCTTCCAGTTCTACCTCAATGCCACTAATCTGTTTCATAAGAAAACCTTTTTCTAAGAAAGTGGCATGTCAAGAAACAAACACCTTTTGTTCCTCGGGGTGGTAGAAGATATACCCTTGTGAATTTTTGGGATATCCTACAAACTTACATAAGACTGATCTCGCCTCGAGTTTGTCTGGATTTTGTCTTTTAACATAGGCTGGACAACCCCATATCTTAACATACTTAAGAGATGGTCTCTTCCCTTTCCATATCTCATATGGAGTGGTAGGCACTGATTTGGTAGGAACCATATTCAATAGGTGTATGGCTGTCTCAAGCGCATACCCCCAGAAGGAAATAGGTAACTCAGCTGTACTCATCATTGAACGCACCATATCTAATAGGGTGCGATTCCTTCGTTCCGATACACCGTTGTGCTGTGGTGTATAAGGTGGAGTAAGCTGAGAGAGAATCCCATTCTCTTTTAGATAATCTTGGAACTCATTGCTCAAGTATTCTCCTCCTCGATCAGATCGAAGGATCTTAATACTTTTGCCCGTTTGGTTCTCTACTTCTTTCTTATATTCTCTGAATTTCTCAAAAGCTTCAGACTTGTGTTTCAAAAGGAACACATGCCCGTATCTAGAGAGATCGTCAGTGAATGTAATGAAGTAGGAAGAACCGTTCCTGGCATGGGTAGACATGGGACCGCATACATCACTATGTACTAGTCCTAAGAGTTCAGTAACTCTTTCTCCGTGTCCACTAAACGGAGCTTTGGTCATTTTTCCTTTGAGACATGAATGGCAAGTATCATAAGATGATAATTCGAACGGATTCAAATAACCATCCTTATGTAACTTAGCCAGTCGTGTCGCATTGATATGACCAAGTCTACAATGCCACAAAAAGGATTCGTTCATTTCTGAACTTTTCCTCTTGTGTGTGTTTTGTATATTGAGGACTGTATTTTGATTTAGAATGAATATGCCATTATGTAGCGAGCCTGATGCAATCAACTTTTGATCCAGGAATATGTTCATAACATTATCCTTTACTACAAAATTATATCCTTCTTTACTCAATAAAGAAACTGATATAATGTTGCACATCATGTTTGGTATATAATAGCACTCATTCAGAATTATTGTATCACCACTTGGTAATACTAGGTGATATTCGCCAACTGCTTTAGCTGCAACATTTGCCCCATTCCCTACTTGAACGGAATGATCAACTTTTCCCAGTTCTCTACCTTTCCGTAGCCCATGTAACATCTTACATATGTGGGATCCTGATCCGGTATCCAATACCCAGGACGTAGGGTGAACTGAGAAACAGTTCTCAATGACAAACACACCCGAAGATGATGCATCAACATGCATGTTCTCCTTTTGGGCGGTGTGAGAATCCAGATATTCTCCTGTTTCCTGTTCATTCTTATAACTCTTATAAGATAGAACGGGTTCAACGTTCCCCTGCACAGTATAACATGCGGGTTCGGTCAATACATCCATATTATTATCTTTATTAGGGCATGAAATGGTCGCTACCTGGAGAGAGAGAGAAGAAAACACTTTAGCGTATGCTCGTGCAAGATCAGATTGGTTATTATCTTATCTAATCAGGATGGCTCCCACTGTTTTTTTTTATCAAATCTTCCTTCAAACCCTAAAAGGAAAGACTAGCCGGGATTAATTACACACTACAAGTTCGCCAATCTTTCAGCCAGGCCAGTGTCGGTACTTTGAGGGAGGTCCCCCGTGCTTTCGCACGAACCTAATTAATGTAAACCTCGTTTTCCCAGAGGCGTAACCTCGTTGACACCTTTCTAGACACCTACTTGATCAGCTAATTGCAATGTGTAAAACTCTCTCAGGAGTAACTCTTACTCGCAGTGGGTATCGGGATCCAACTATCTCATAGAAGGTATGCAATCTCATTGCAAATTTCAACACTTGAAATTCCCGATAATATTTTACCCCTAGTGTTCTATGACCTTGACGAATGCCAAACAACCCATAGTCCACTAGTCAAGTTCAACCCGTACATTTCTTGATTGAATTAAACCCACCCGCACGACCCTTGACGAATGCCAAACAACGCCGTACGAATACCCTAATCCAATCTGCATCATATGCATAAGCAGATAAATACTAGTTAGCTACCGTACACTACGCCTTGACGAATGCCAAACTACCGCAGCACGAATACTAATTAGTACTTATCTGAAATGACGGAGGGCTACGCAGGTTTTCGGAAAACCTATTGCGCAATGAACTTGATATCGTTGTAGGATCAAATATAGTTTTGAAATGGAGTGATTTTGAGGCTTTTCTAGTTTTGCTAAAGGGGTCACTCCCGGTGAAGGGATCGTCGGCCCTTTCCTCGTCGAATGAGGTGCGGGATATATCATATATATCACTGTGCAAAGCAGAAACTATAGAAGCAATCAAAAGTCAAACCGAGTGTGTAGCATCTGCCAGTCATCGCTAAAGGAGTCACACCCGGTGAAGGGATCTCGGTCCTTTCCTCATCGAATAAGGTGCAGGGTATATCATATATACCGCTATGCAAAGCAAGAACTGTAGCTACCTGTTTAATTTAAAATTTGATTCTACAACATCATTTGGTTTCTTTTCTTTCATTAATCACATTAATGAAGTCCCATCATTTAAATACCTAAACATCACAGATAAATACGACGTACACTTATGCCATCCGCATTCGCCTCGATGTCCCCTCGTGCACCGTTAGGTTAGGTAACTAACGACAGAGCAGGGCAGGGCTAGTACGGGTGCAAAACATAAGTAACGTCTATATAATATATCATATATACTATATACTGTATCTATCACAGAACATCACATGATCACATCACAGATAAAGCAGCAGAAGAAACATATGAAACATTGGATATACTAGGACGTCCGTGTTTTCAATACGAGCCAGTATAAAACACGAATTCCATGGTCGTGATGAATAGCCAATCCCACACCCCTAGACCCCTACGAGAGCGGCAAGCAACCCTGCCAATTCTAGGGTTAGGAGACCCGGACTCGACTCCTCGAGATAGTCTCCCACTGGACCCCAGAACCCGGTTACTTGTGCTCCCCTCCTTGGGTCTATCATAATGCGGAAAAGTAAATAATATACAAAAGGTGACGACTTCCGCTACCTGGAAGTGCCCCAAATAATAGAATATTACATACAAGTTTTTACATGAATGAAAATGAAAAACACTCATCTCACATAAAAAAAACCCCGGCTATTCAAACACGACGATCCACTATAACATATCCAGCAACACATAACATCACATGTCATCAACGTAAGTAAATATGTCCATCCCAATTGTCGTTGACATATAGCAACGAAACCGGCGATATCACATATTACACTTACGGTCACAGAAAAGAAAGTGTAAAACTACAACAGTTGGAATCCGCAACCTCTTTAGACATCACATGCCTAATCAAATGAAATACTTAGACATCGCATGCCTAACAGTTATAAACCCCGCATTTTAGTCTCATTATCGAAAACTCTTTTCAATATCAAGTGAAACTAAACCGCTAGATTTATAACATTCATTCAGTTATCTCATAACTGTTTGTGAATTCCAATTATTGTATCACATTCCAGATAAACAGAAAATGTTAAACTTTCCGATCGAACAGTCGAATACCCAAGTTTTCCCGATACAGCTCAACACATGAAATAAGTCTAACAACATTCAGTTCGTGCCTCAGTACCAACGGTCCAGCCGTAGAAGGGTCAAGCCAACGCCTCACATGTGGCACGCCGTACTACCCCAAACCCGAAGGTTCAAAGGGCAGTTCAAGACGGTCACATAATCGAGTTAAGGTTTGTTGTCTTCTAGAGGGTCCATCGCGTTACTTGCATTACTTAGAACGTCGTTAAACTACGGAAAAATCCAACACTTGGAAATTTCCCGACAGGGGAAAAATTGGGTATTTATATCCGGTCGAACTTTTTAACATATTCTAAAATTTATCCGGAAAGCCACAAAGACGAAATTTGATAATCCGGTCGAAACACCAAAGCTCCAAAACACCCCAGAAAATGAAACTCTGGAATAAATATTAAAAATACCCATAAAACTCAGCTTCTGAAATAATTAATTACTACGCAAAGTAGGAGTGCTGACGTCATCATCCTGCCGCGGAACTGCCGCCTAAGGAGGCTTATGCCGCGGTTCCGCCGCATGTTGCACTGTTCATGACTTAAATTTTGTGCCGTAATTCTTATAATTTCTTGCTGAGTTTTCTGCATATTTTTAATTTTGAAAAAACCCAGTTTTTAAAAAATGTACAGAGAGCCGTTTTCGGGTTAGGGTTTTGGTTCGATCGGACTTCAAACGTCGTCTGGACTTCGCCTAAGGCTCTAGCTAGGCTCTGATACCACTGAAGGGTCCCTAGGCACACTATAGAAGTCTCACAAGGCATCAACCATTCCAATTTAAAATTTTATGGGTGCCGAGAAAACCTAATACGGATCTTCGACTAGAAATTTAGGCGAAACAGTAAACTAGTTAACATCTTAACTAAAGGAGAGAGGCTACAACCTTTGTAGATCCGGTTCTCCACTTCCTTAGCTCCACGTGGGTGTCCTCTCGCTGTCCATCTCGAATCCCGAACCCGATCGTCGGCTTCATCGGAGAAACGGGCGAGCTAGGTCGTCGGCTTCGTGCCGAAGACGATCTACGTCGAGGCATCACAAGTTCAAGCTCCGACTTCACAAAGTTGTGAAACTTGTGAAGAAAACACCCAAAACAACTTGGCAAGAGGTAGAGGGTGAAGAAATAGGAGGTGGGTTCACTTTAGAATTGGATTTCTCTCACTTTTGCTCAAGTTGCCATTGATGGCATCTAGTTTTCTTTCTTGAAGAAGAAGGAGAAGATGAAGCTAGAATTATGATAAGTGTTGAGTTAAAAAGAATAATAATTCAATACTTATCATAAGCTAACTATAGTTAAGTGTAGAGAATAGACCATGGTTACTAGGATGAGTTAGGGTTAAGCATGAAGACAAGAATGGTTACAAAAGTCAAAGCTTCATGAAGCTTCAACTTAAAACAAAGAAAGCCACCATTCTCATCATAATCCTTTTCAAATAAATAAATAAATAAATGAATATGCAAAACCCTAATCAACACTTAACCATGTTTTTAATTCTTTACACTTAACAAACAGATCAAGTATCATCAAACATGATACAAATATGTGCACAAAAGTATATCACATATACTTCTTGCACATCAAGTGAGAAAATCCATATAAAGTGAACCAATACTAGTTAATGCAATGCAATATATCAAATATATAATTATACATTAAATCATTAAATCAACATTTGATTCAATGATCCGGTCATGTCGCACATAACCGACTAGAATCCAATGTATCGATTTATCGAATCAATGATTCGATAACTAGGTCATATCGAATATAACCAATCGAAACATATATCGCGAGAATGAAATGCGGTATCACATACACGCATTATTCTCGGTCCTGCACATATCTCATATGCGCTCCTATTTTGTTTCGCTTGAGCCAGGAAACCTCTGTGTAGGACTCTAAAGACTCGTCAATACGCCGGTAGCAGATGATGATCATATCAAGCACCCACAAGCCGCAAGCGGTCTGCTAAACGTAACGGCCATCCGGGTATTGAGCGATCAGAAGATCGACGAGCTAGCCCGCTCACACTCCTGTGAATCCAACCAGTAACACTTACCGTACAGTCCGGTCTGTTCGTCTGATATGTCGCATATCAAGTCTAGGGGTGGTAAACGTCAGACCCCAATAACCGATAAGTCGTGCCGATGTGAGGCTCATAACGGGTCGAGAAACTACTGGTAACACTTACCAGCAAATCTCTGATCAGCCCTGGTCAGGGACTTCCCTGTTACGGCCAATCGAGCACAGCGCAACATCAACCCCCAATACCGGGAGAGACGAAACCCCTCCTATCGCTCATTGCCTCCATGTGACTCGGGACTGTACCCAAAGACCACCGTTTTGCACGCCCTCATGGACGTGGTAAGGTGGAGATCAAAGCACAGTGGGAATCACACAAGACTCTATGACGATCTCGGGTCTACAGACTAACCTGTACAAGTGTCACCTGAGAACTGCCATCTGACGTGAGGTATAATACCATCTGGGAGTTCTCGGCGAGTCCGTCCAGTGTACCCAGTCTCCATTGAGCACCCGTATACCATCTCTGATGTCAAACACCAATGGATATGGGATCATCCATCGCCCATCTCATGGGTCGAGAAGCGTATACGCTAGTCTACACTGGTATATCGATGCCCCGTCTCGATACACCCACGACTAGGGACCTTGAAGGATGTACTTATGGACTACCATGTCCCCACAAGTATGATCTGCATCATAGTCCAGGCAGTCAAGTACACATCCTAAGGGCTTTATCAACATGTAACTATAAGACAGTTTAAAGAGACAAGTGTACATGTTAAGATAAAGAGTAACCAGATAGCATACTATCATATCGAGCAAGAAAGTCATCTCTATATATGTCCAAGCATCCAATATAATATACATCATCTGTACAATACTGGCCTCTAGGGCTTACATACAACTAACAGAATGCTTATGGTACCAACAAATCAAGCTGCAATGTATGTGTAGGGTTACTAGGCATACGCACAAGGGTCTATAAGGTATCAACCATGCCCGATTTAAAATTTAGCGGTGCCAAACAACCCTAAACCAAGATCTTAGACTAGAGATTAGGCGAAACAAAGCATGTTAAACACTTTAACATCTAAGAGTTTGGGATTACAACCTTTGTAGTCCGGTCCTTCACTTCTAAAGCTCCGTGTTGAGGTCCCTTCGCTGCGATCATCGAGTTTCCGGACTCTAGAGAAGCTCCACGAAGAGAATGATGCAAACTTGCTTCCGATCTTCGATAACAAAGATGATCTACCTTGAAGTTTCTTTAACACAAGCTCTCACTCACTAAATAAAGTGAACACCCTAATCTAAATGGCTAGGATAGATTAGGATGATGAAGTAGGATTTTAGCACTCATTTATTTTCTTTAACTCACTCATTTTCATCACTTCATAAAAAGCTAGAAAGCTTTTCATAAAAAAAAAAGAAGAAGGAAGAAGAAGAACAATCAATTCTTTTGTGATGAATAATGAAACTCATATATGAGGTTAGAAATGCAACCATAGTTAAGAATGAATCTGTAAGTGCACGGCGGCGCCCCGGCCGTCAATCCGACGGCCAAATGCGGAAGCGGTGATAAACTTTAAATTTTCTTGAACTGGCAAACCGCCGCGCACTAATACCCGGATCGAACCATTAACTAGTCCTAGCTAACTACAAGATAGGGAATAGAGATATACCGATTGATCCAAGTCCTCCGGTCTTCTCGTCGTCGTCCCGATCTCCTGCGGAAGCTCCGGTCTCCACCTCGTCACCGGAAGTGCACCACATCGCCTACTTCTTTTACGGGCTCCCACCTCAATACCGAGGCAACTCGGGCACGAAGCTGGCTAGTCTACGTGCCCAAGGTTTGCTGTAGAATATGTAGTGTTTGAGTCTCATTTGGGGTTCATGGAGGTGCCATTTTGGTGGAGGAAATAAAGGATGTTTTTGGATGAACAAGAGGGCATTTTTCTTGGCACCATGAGAACCAAAAATTGCCACACCAAAAATGAAATCCATCATCCCTAAGGGAATGGCCGGCCCATCCAAGGGAATGGGGAGAGAGAGGGTCAAGACAAAGAGGTGGTTGAAAAGCAAGTGATGAAGAGAAAGAATCAAATGATCACAACAATTCCAACACTCCAAAGCAACCATCATCTTTCTACAAGTCAAACCATGATGACAAGAAGAAGTCAAGAAGTCAAGGTCAAGGAAAAGCTATCATGATACAACAAAATGCAAAGACCCCCTCCACAATTGCTTATTTGCACAAATGCAAATAAGCCCTCCTCCACCAATCTTCGGCCAATGAACGATACAAAAGAAATTGGCCGAAACGGAAAGCAAACTGGCAACTCCAGAAAACTGGTCCCGTAATAAATTACAGGAAAACCCCGATACTGTGTATACACACCCGCATTTGTATTCCGACAGAAATACAAATGCAATGAGACAACATCTACACTGTACTATACTAGGATCCGGCTTAAACCAAAGCCGGCCAGTAATATCGGTTCGATCCTGATACGTGCAATACCGCACGTATCTGATCGAACCCTGCCATATATCCATACGGCCTATAGTACAAACTGTCCGATCCTGATCCGTGCAATACCGCACGTATCTGATCGGACCTTGCCATATCTCCATACGGCCTCTACAACTAACTGTCCGATCCTGATCCGTGCAATACCGCACGTATCTGATCGGACCTTGCCATATCTCCATACGGCCTCTACAACTTTTCGCCCGAAAGCTGAGTAACTAAATGTGGGAGACTCTAAAGACTCGTCAACACCTTGGTTGTGGATTTAACCACTAGCACGTCAGAGGTATAAGCTAATACGTAACGGGCTACCAGGTATTGACTAAAAGGGACGTCTGTGAGCGAACTCAGCCTGAAAACCCTACTGAGCCTGTCAGTGACAATATCCGTACAGTCCGGTCCGTTCGTCTATGAGCATCGCATAGCGGGCCTAGGGGGTTGGTAAAAGTCAGACCCCCAAAAGCGGTACAAGTCGTGTCGGAGTGTAGCCCAGAACACCCTGAGATACTACTGGAATACCTACCAGTAAATCTCCTTGCCTCGGCCGAGGGCTTCGTATAATGGCTCCCCTAGACACAGCGCGACCTCACCCCCAATACCGGGAGAGACGAACCCCTGAAGATGCGCTCACTGCCTCCATGTGGCTCGGGACTGTACCCAACTAAAACCTGTTTGCACGACTCCTTTCAGCCGTGGTAGGGTAGTAATCAAAGTACAGTGGGAACTCACACGAGACAAATGATGATCATCAGGTCGATGAACTAACCTGTACACATGTCATCAGGGAACTGCCATCTGACATCTGGTATATGACCAACTAGCATGTTCCCGGCGAGTCCTGTCCGGTGTACTCATAACCCAATGAGCACCTGTATACATCTTAGGTGATCCAACTGACACCAGCGGCTTGTGAGACCGGCCACCGCCCCTCATCGGGGTCTCGACTGTATACACTAGTCTACTCTGGAGTATCGATGCCCTGTCTCGAAACTCTCACGACTAGGGACCATTTAAGGATATGCTTATAGACCCCAGCTCCCACTTATATGATCGCCCTCATACTGCTGGTGGTCAAGCAAGAATCCTAGGGGCTCTATCAACGTGTAATAGCAACTTGTCAGGTCACCTAAAGCAGTACACGATGATAAAGGTAAACCAGATAGCATACTATCATCTCGAGTAAGACTGTCCTACCGGGATAGGTCCTCCATCAATCATTGCAATCACGTACCTGTGACCTAATAATTGACTCTGAGGGTACTATCTCCAACAATCTCCCACTTGCACTCAAGGCTAATTATTGCGATGTCGCATACTCACAGCCCGTGTGATACCGAACACCCAACTCCTCTACTAGTCAGTCTCACAAAGCTCGTTTGCGAACTATTGCGTTCGAGGAATAGCCTTAGTGAGTGGATCCGCTTTGTAGTCTCTTTCTATGTCTCTCTATATCTCAAGTTCGCGGAGAAAGCCATCTCCCGAAATGAGCAATACCTGTCTTAGAATGTGTCTGGATGTCTGATGGGACCTAGCTCATAAATGAACTCCAAATCCAAACTTCTCAGACTGTATCGTCAACTGAACTTAATCAGTGTCCTGCGCCGTGCCTCCCTCAGTATTGCCTTGGACCAACTGTCCAAAATACTGCCCCTCGTCAGAGGGAAAACTATAACTCTGACAACCTCCTTGTCGTCCAGGTCACCTTGGAAGCCTGGAATGATAACTGTCTCCTGTATGAGGCTATCGTTATCATTTCCCTAGAACATTCTCTTATGTTCTAAAACTGCTTCCGACTGTTTCTCCAGGATTGGATCAATATCAACTTATTGCATCTAGTGCAAGGACAATATCTGGTGTGGTACTTGACATCTCATGATTGACTCAATTGCCTGAGCAAGTGATCTGCCAATCATGCACATCCCTCTCCAAATTAGTCTGTAAGACACCTTTAGAGAGGGTGACTCCATCTTCTGCAGGTACACTACCGTGCATGGAGTCGTCCATTCTAAATACCCTTAGAATGCTGTCTAGGTACCCAGATTGGGAGACCACCCAAATCTAGATCTAAAACCATAGATCTAGTAACCAGTATGTCGGATATAATCTCCAAGTCCCATGTGGATAAACCACTGTGTGACGACCAAAGTATAATCGATTGTAGTATAGGAGTATCTTTTCCTACTCTGTGTATGTCATCCAAATACCAGGATATCACACCCTACTACCTTCTCAACAGATCCATCCCCTATTCTGATGAAGTCAAACCCATGACTGTCACGTCAGAAATAGATGATCTATCTCCGCTACATCTGCTTTAGTCTATAAATAGACATAAGCTACATGTCCACCAATGCTTCCGCTGCTCCCACTGACTATGACAACCCTCTGGCAGAGTCATATAGACGTACACTTCTAAAACTAGTTTAGAACGACACTATACTCATCCTCCCGCCGGGTCTCACAGCCTGGAACAACAGCAATTGTGGGTAAACAAGAACTTCCCTGTCACCGTCCTTGAGGCTACCAGAGTACCTCTCGGGTGCCTGAAGTTACCCACCTTATCTTCGGAGTGGTCAGTGGAATGTCAATCCAGATTGAATCTTTAGGTTCCTTATCAAATCTTCAGTAATCGTTTGTGGTTCTGGAATCACTTCCAGTTCTACCATACTCCCACTACTGTTTTCTGAAAAAATCCATTTTTAATAAAACTGTGGCGAGTCTAGAACAATATCGCTATTGTTCATCCAGATGGTAGAAAATCAACCCTCGTCATAGCCTGGGTCAACCCACAAACAGCCATTACAGAAACGTGCCTTGAGTTATCCAGAGTCTGGTTTTAAGCATAAACCGGACAACTCCCCGTACCTTAACATCGTTAAGATATGAACTGTTCTATATCCAATATAGAACCAGAGGCATTGATTTAATTGAACCAGATTCAAATCATGCAACTGTCTCCAGTGCATGTCAACTAAATGGAGAGAGGCCGATCAGCGTTACTCAACTTAGGAATGCTTCCAATTATGAGTAACCTGAAGGAGAAGCAAGTTCTCATAATCACTACTATCAACTGAATACCATACACAAGTATCTACATCTTCGATCACTTTGAAGAATCCTGATACTTGCAATACCTGGTTCTCTACTTTATTCAAATACCTATAACTTCTCAAAATTCGGACCCTGTGTTTCCACGAAACACCTGTCTAAAAACTAGAGAAGTCATAAGTAAACCGAATATAGTACGAGGACCAACCCCTCTGTCCTGATGGACCCTGGACAACATACAATACTCTGTATAAGTCCCTTGAGTCTGAAAACTCATTCACTGTGTGTCGTAGGTTGAAAACTGTACTTATGGTTAAGAAGAATTACACCGCTGTTTAATGCTCCTTACCTAACCATCCACTGATATAGGTAAATGTCGTAGACATAATTTCAGAAAGGTATATCTCACTCTATGAAAATAGACGTACAGATATATCAATTTGAAATTGGTGCATAACAGCGGATATTCAAAACCAAATATTTGCCGTCCGGCAAACAATCCAGGTGACTTCCTCAAATATCACCGATTACAACGAATCCCGATATAATGAGGATAATCACCCAATTCCCAATAACTTACTCCCACTCATCATCTGTAAAACCATACAGATGTGAGAATCGTACCTGGTAAATACATACCCTGGAGTAAGGACTAATTGGGAAATCAGTTTTCATTTAACAGTACACAGTGAAACTGAAACATTGAAATGTTTCGATGGGGTATCCCGGTATTCCTAGTAATGCCTCTTCCAGATTCACGACTGTAACCGTATAGTTCTTTGCCACCTCTCCAAATCCCTTCATATGTCTTTAGTCTTTACCTTCTGCACACCCCTTAGGCCAAATGGTTTTCTTCCTTCCCTACCGTTCGGCACCAGCCTATGGTTTGGAAGAAGACTATCCAATGAGCATAATGGGTGTACTGTCCTAATCCTAGGAACACTCGCAATGAGAGAAGGTGAAGATAAAAGACACCTGAATAAACCTTATTCCTATTTCTCCTGGACCAGAATCCATCCCCGAACTGGAACAAGTTCCTTTCGAGTTCGTATATAACCATACGATGGAGTATCCAATAAACTGTGGATCTTCGTAGTGATACGGAGTGTTCTGGAGAAATAAAAAGGTGATTTAGGATTGGCGAAGGAATACTTGGTTTGGTCGTGAATAGCAGTCGCAATTTACTTTGCCCTCTTACTAATCCCTTGCTTTGTCTTAACTTAATACCTTCTGTACACCATCGTTAGGCTAATTGGTTTTCTTCATTCCCTACCGGTCGGCACCTGCCTATGGTTTGGAATAAGACTATCCAATTTGCGTAATAGGTGTACTCTCTCCTAAACCAAGGAGTACTCGTAACCAGAGAGAAGGTAAAAAGGAAAAGACAACTGAATAGTCCTATCCGTTTTCTCCAGAACCGGAAACCATCCTCGAATAAATTCTTTCGAGTTCGTATCTAACCATACGATGGTTTTGTCCAATGGAAGTGGATGTTCGTAGTAATACGGGGTGTCCTGGAGAAAAGGGTAAAAGTAGGAGTGGCAATGAGGTTTGCAACTCTGACAATCCAAAAGCCAGTTTTAAGAAGGTTCGGTCAACTTGGTCACTGAGTCATAGTCTTAGGGTCGGGTCAATGGTCGCTGCCAGAGAGAGAGAGAAAAGAAACACCCAGCGTGCACTCTAACCTAGATCAGAATGGTTACCAATTTATCTAATCTGGAAACCTCCCACTGTACCGTCAAATTCTCCTCCAAACCTGAAAGAAGAATTAGTCGGGGTCACCCGAGGAGTAAACCAACTCATCAGTGGGAATCGGGATCCAACTATCATCGCATGATAACGTGACGGAATCCGCTCACGGTGTCATACTCCAGAAGGTATGCGCATATCTGGCAAGTTTCAGTTCTTTTGAAACTCCCGATGAGATTTTTGCCCCATGCTCTTATGACCTTGGCGTGAGGTCAAAATATCATAAGTCACATGTCAAGTTCTGCCCATCATTATCCAGGTTAATTTGAACCCACCCGTACATACCCTTGACGTAGGCCAAAATAGTAGTACGACTGTCCCAAACCAACGCATCTATCTATGCAACAGATAAATACCCGGCAGCTACCAATCACTATGCCTTGGCGTGAGGTCAAAATACATAGCTTGAATACTACTGAATATTTAACTGAAATGATGGAGGGCTACGAATGGTTTCTGGCGAAAACCTTTAACGTAAAGAACTTGATATCGTTGAAGGAACTGATAGCTTTTAAAAATATAGTGACGAAAACCTTCGCTAAAGAGGTCACTCCCGGTGAAGGGATCTCGGCTCTTTCCCCGTAGAATGAGGTGCAGGATATTCCAACTGAATACCACGGTGCAAAGCAAAAGTAATCGGCTATAGTGAAGTCATTGCCCTGACGCAAACTTTTTGTCCAAGGGGTCACTCCCGGTGAAGGGATCTCGGCCCTTGCCTCGTCGACTGAGGAGCAGGATATTCCAACTGAACACCACGGTGCAAGACAAAAGAGAACGTCCTTACAATAACAGCTTTTGAAAAAGTGTTCCAACAACATCAGATTAGGTTTGTTTTTAGCTTAAATTGATCCGAATCAACGCAGTCCCATCAATTGATCACACCACAAAGAACGAAAATATACTGATGTACGTATATGCCATCCGCATTCGCCACTGGGTCCCGTCATTACCCGTTAGGTTAGCTAACTAACGACAGAGCGGGGACTGGACTAGCGCGGATGCAAAACATATACAACATCTACTAATATATATACCAATATATTATATTCGCTCAAGGCGTAATAGAAAATGCAACATCACAGAAAATGTACAGCATCACAGAAACAATACAAATATCTGGGATCCCCAGGTTTCACAGAGCCACTACTGAAACCCGACGTTCCCCTGGTCGTGTGGATAGCCTGTGCAATGAAATCCTAGACCCCTACGGGCGCAGCAAGTTACCCGCCAAAACCTGAAGCGAGGCAGTCCCCTTCAGCACCGTGAATGGACCACCCAGCACTTCACGGAATCCGGTAACTTGGGCACCCCTCCTGGGTCAACCTGTACCCCCTACGAGTGCGGCGAATAGCCCGCCAATTCTAGAGTGAAGCCCCCTCCGTCTCAATGCCATGAGATGCGGGCTTGTTGCCCTCTAGAACCCGGCTATCCGTGCACCCCTCCGCGGGGCAATCCTAGTACAGAAAGTAAAATATACATACACCGGGTACATCGACCGCAACCTGGTCGTGCCCCAAAAGAATAATACAATCAGGCAGTGACGGCAGTCCACATGTCGGACGCTCGCCCCACAATATCAAATGTACATAATACAACAAAACTGTACTAGCATTGCATCCAGGCTATCCCCCACGACCGATCCGCAACATCACAGCAATACACAGAACATCAACGTGAAAGTCACGTTCGCAAATCCGTCTAACCGGGCTATAGCAGTTAGACAGGATTTACCGATCAAGTGACATTCACGGTCGCAGATATAATGTAAATACTGTGAAATAATGTGTTTAAAATATCCGATCGATCAAATTTTAACAAGTGGGCCCCCAAGCATTACTGTAGCAGATCAAGAAATTCTGAGCCCAATGTTATTATTCCAAAACCCCTATTTTCAGCCCAAAAAGATACTGCAGAAATTTGATGCAGCGACCCCAAAATAGTGCGGCGGAACCGCGGCCCAAAAGGGTGTTTGGCCGCGGTTCTGCGCTCCTACAGTGGAGTTAGCGCATCGAATTTTCACAGAACTCTTATATTTTCTAGTAGATCACTTTTCTGTAACCTGAAAAAAATTTCGACAACAAAAATTTTCAACAGAAAACTGATGTGAACAAAAATGTAGATTTTGGAATTTTGGTCGATCGAAAATGCAAAACACATTAAACAAAGCTAGACTAAGTTAATGGCGAGGCTCTGATACCACTGTAAGTGCACGGCGGCGCCCCGGCCGTCAATCCGACGGCCAAATGCGGAAGCGGTGATAAACTTTAAATTTTCTTGAACTGGCAAACCGCCGCGCACTAATACCCGGATCGAACCATTAACTAGTCCTAGCTAACTACAAGATAGGGAATAGAGATATACCGACTGATCCAAGTCCTCCGGTCTTCTCGTCGTCGTCCCGATCTCCTGCGGAAGCTCCGGTCTCCACCTCGTCGCCGGAAGTGCACCAAATCGCCTACTTCTTTTACGGGCTCCCACCTCAATACCGAGGCAACTCGGGCACGAAGCTGGCTAGTCGACGTGCCCAAGGTTTGCTGTAGAATATGTAGTGTTTGAGTCTCATTTGGGATTCATGGAGGTGCCATTTTGGTGGAAGAAATAAAGGATGTTTTTGGATGAACAAGAGGGCATTTTTCTTGGCACCATGAGAACCAAAAATTGCCACACCAAAAATGAAATCCATCATCCCTAAGGGAATGGCCGGCCCATCCAAGGGAATGGGGAGAGAGAGGGTCAAGACAAAGAGGTGGTTGAAAAGCAAGTGATGAAGAGAAAGAATCAAATGATCACAACAATTCCAACACTCCAAAGCAACCATCATCTTTCCACAAGTCAAACCATGATGACAAGAAGAAGTCAAGAAGTCAAGGTCAAGGAAAAGCTATCATGATACAACAAAATGCAAAGACCCCCTCCAAAATTGCTTATTTGCACAAATGCAAATAAGCCCTCCTCCACCAATCTTCGGCCAATGAACGATACAAAAGAAATTGGCCGAAACGGAAAGCAAACTGGCAACTCCAGAAAACTGGTCCCGTAATAAATTACAGGAAAACCCCGATACTGTGTATACACACCCGCATTTGTATTCCGACCGAAATACAAATGCAATGAGACAACATCTACACTGTACTATACTAGGATCCGGCTTAAACCAAAGCCGGCCAGTAATATCGGTTCGATCCTGATCCGTGCAATACCGCACGTATCTGATCGAACCCTGCCATATATCCATACGGCCTATAGTACAAACTGTCCGATCCTGATCCGTGCAATACCGCACGTATCTGATCGGACCTTGCCATATCTCCATACGGCCTCTACAACTAACTGTCCGATCCTGATCCGTGCAATACCGCACGTATCTGATCGGACCTTGCCATATCTCCATACGGCCTCTACAACTTTTCGCCCGAAAGCTGAGTAACTAAATGTGGGGGACTCTAAAGACTCGTCAACACCTTGGTTGTGGATTTAACCACTAGCACGTCAGAGGTATAAGCCAATACGTAACGGGCTACCAGGTATTGACTAAAAGGGACGTCTGTGAGCGAACTCAGCCTGAAAACCCTACTGAGCCTGTCAGTGACAATATCCGTACAGTCCGGTCCGTTCGTCTATGAGCATCGCATGGCGGGCCTAGGGGGTTGGTAAAAGTCAGACCCCCAAAAGCGGTACAAGTCGTGTCGGAGTGTAGCCCAGAACACCCTGAGATACTACTGGAATACCTACCAGTAAATCTCCTTGCCTCGGCCGAGGGCTTCGTGTAATGGCTCTCCTAGACACAGCGCGACCTCACCCCCAATACCGGGAGAGACGAACCCCTGAAGATGCGCTCACTGCCTCCATGTGGCTCGGGACTGTACCCAACTAAAACCTGTTTGCACGACTCCTTTCAGCCGTGGTAGGGTAGTAATCAAAGTACAGTGGGAACTCACACGAGACAAATGACGATCATCAGGTCGATGAACTAACCTGTACACATGTCACCAGGGAACTGCCATCTGACGTCTGGTATATGACCAACTAGCATGTTCCCAGCGAGTCCTGTCCGGTGTACTCATAACCCAATGAGCACCTGTATACATCTTAGGTGATCCAACTGACACCAGTGGCTTGTGAGACCGGCCACCGCCCCTCATCGGGGTCTCGACTGTATACACTAGTCTACTCTGGAGTATCGATGCCCTGTCTCGAAACTCTCACGACTAGGGACCATTTAAGGATATGCTTATAGACCCCAGCTCCCACTTATATGATCGCCCTCATACTGCTGGTGGTCAAGCAAGAATCCTAGGGGCTCTATCAACGTGTAATAGCAACTTGTCAGGTCACCTAAAGCAGTACACGATGATAAAGGTAAACCAGATAGCATACTATCATCTCGAGTAAGACTGTCCTACCGGGATAGGTCCTCCATCAATCATTGCAATCACGTACCTGTGACCTAATAATTGACTCTGAGGGCACTATCTCCAACAGAATCCTTAACTCATGTAGAGAAACAACCATGGTAAAAGGGTTTGGGTTAGGTTAAGGAAATATCTTCACAAAATATCTTTACCAAAACAAAAAGCAAAGATTCTAGAAACTTCTAGAAAAGCTTAACCCAAATTAAACCCTAACCATGTTTAATCTCCACTAAACATGTTGCATTAATAACCATATCATGTTACAATATTATATATCACATATATAATATTTATTGTAAAAAAATAAAATAATACAATTAACATATATCGCATATATATCAAGGTATTACCCGAGTGAGAAAAAGAAACTTTTAGTGAGCTTATATTAGTTAATGTAATTTAATATATCAAATATATAATTATACATTAAATTATCGAATCAACACTTGATCCGATAATTCGGTTATTTCACAAATAACCGACTAATATAATGTGTATCAGTTCATCGAATCAACACTTGATCCGATGACCCGGCTATATCACATATACCCGGCCGATATCTCATATCGCGAGAATCTAATACGGTATCACATACACGTATTGTTCTCGGTCCCGCACATATCACATATGTGCTCCTACTCCATTTTGCCTGAGTCAAGAAACCTCTGTGTAGGACTCTAAAGAATCGTCAATACGCCGGTAGTAGGTGATGATCATATCAAACACCCACAAGCTGCAAGCGGTCAGCTAAACATAACAGCCACCCAGGTATTTAGCGATCAGAAGATCAACAAGCAAGCCTGTACTTTCTCCTGCGAATCCAATCAGTAACACTCCCGTACAGTCCGGTCTCTTCATCAGATATGTCGCATATCTCGCCTAGGGGTCGTAAACGTTAGACCCTAGTAGCTCGATAAGTCGTGTCAATATGAGGTCGATAACGGTTCGAGAAACTACTGATAACACTTACCAGTAAATCTCAGCAACCCTGGCCAGGGATTTCCAGTTATAGCCAATCGAACACAGCACAACATCAACTCCCTATACCGGGAGAGACGAATCCCCTCCTATCGCTCATTGCCTCCATATGATTCGGGACTGTACCCAAAAGCCACCTTTTTGCACGCCCTCTTGGACGTGGTATGATGGAAATCAAAGTACAGTGGGAATCACACAAGACTCTATGACGATCTCGGGTCTACAGACTAACCTGTACCAGTGTCACCAGAGAACTGGCATCTGACGTGAGGTATAATACCATCTGGGAGTTCTCGGTGAGTCCGTCCAGTGTACCCAGTCTCCACTGTGCACCCGTGTACCTTCTTTGATGTCAAACACCAATGGATATGGGATCATCCATCGCCTATCATATGGGTCAAGAAGCGCATACGCTAGTCTACTCTGGAGTATTGATGCCCTGTCTCGGTACTCCCACGACTAGGAACATTTGAAGGATGTACTTGGCGACTACACTGTCCCCACTAGTATGATCCGCATCATAGTCCTGGTAGTCAAGTACTCATCCTTAGGGCTTTATCAACATGTAACATAGAGACAATCAGAGTACATGTTAAGATAAAGAGCAACCAGATAGCGTACTATCATGTCGAGCAAGAAAGTCATCCCTATATATGTCCAAGCATCCACTACAATATACATCGTATGTACAGTAATGGCCTCTAAGGCATACATATGACTAACAATCTCCCACTTGCACTAGGGCCATCTGTTGTGGTATCGCATACCCAACAATTAGCTGTGGTTGAAGTATTTCATACTCAACCTTCCCATAAAAGTCTCTACTGGGAAAAAAGGCCTTTGTGAGTGGATCCGTGCTGTTGTCCTCTGTGTCTACTCTCCTAACCACGATCTCCCTGGAGATCAACCATCTCCATGATCAGGTGATACTGCCTAAGAATAATATCTGGATTTCTGATGGGACGGGGGTTCCTTGGCATAAGCCACAACTCCGTTGTCACACAATAGTAGGAACGAAGTTCATCTCATGAACTAAAATATATCCAGACTGCCTCTTTGGTAGCATCTTTGGTAACGATGTATCTTGCCTTTAATCGTCTAGTAAGTCACCGTATCTAGCTTGGAACTCTTCCAACATACCGTCCCTCCACTGAGGGTAAAGACAATGCCTGCGACTGACATTCAGTCGTCCTTATCACCCTGGAACCCTTCCAGTGATTCTCCCCAGGATCTATTGATACCATCTCACTACAACTAGTGAGAATCCTAACATCCAATTAGATCTATCTCATAAATCCATAACCTAGGATGTTAGTTGTATGTATGCCCTAGAAGCCAGTATTGTACAGATGATGTATATTATATTGGATGCTTGGACATATATAGAGATGACTTTCTTGCTCGATATGATAGTATGCTATCTGGTTACTCTTTATCTTAACATGTACAGTTGTCTCTTTAAACTGTCTTATAGTTACATGTTGATAAAGGCCTTAGGATGTGTACTTGACTACCTGGATTATGATGCAGATCATACTAGTGGGGACATGGTAGTCCATAAGTACATCCTTCAAGGTCCCTAGTCGTGGGTGTATCGAGACAGGGCATCGATATACCAGTGTAGACTAGCGTATACGCTTCTCGACCCATGAGATGGGCGATGGATGATCCCATATCCATTGGTGTTTGACATCAGAGATGGTATGCGGGTGCTCAGTGGAGACTGGGTACACTGGACGGACTCACCGAGAACTCCCAGATGGTATTATACCTCACGTCAGATGGCAGTTCTCAGGTGACACTTGTACAGGTTAGTCTGTAGACCCGAGATCGTCATAGAGACTTGTGTGATTCCCACTGTGCTTTGATCTCCACCTTACCACATCCATGAGGGCGTGCAAAACGGTGGTCTTTGGGTACAGTCCCGAGTCACATGGAGGCAATGAGCGATAGGAGGGGTTTCGTCTCTCCCGGTATTGGGGGTTGATGTTGCGCTGTGCTCGATTGGCTGTAACAGGGAAGTCCCTGGCCAGGGCTGATCAGAGATTTGCTGGTAAGTGTTACCAGTAGTTTCTCGACCCGTTATGAGCCTCATATCGGCACGACTTATCGGTTATTGGGGTCTGACGTTTACCACCCCTAGACTTGATATGCGACATATCAGACGAACAGACCGGACTGTACGGTAAGTGTTACTGGTTGGATTCACAGGAGTGTGAGCGGGCTAGCTCGTCGATCTTCTGATCGCTCAATACCCGGATGGCCGTTACGTTTAGCAGACCGCTTGCGGCTTGTGGGTGCTTGATATGATCATCATCTGCTACCGGCGTATTGACG
The DNA here is from genome assembly GCA_030015575.1 of Agapanthus africanus. Lineage (NCBI taxonomy): Eukaryota > Viridiplantae > Streptophyta > Magnoliopsida > Asparagales > Amaryllidaceae > Agapanthus > Agapanthus africanus. Next base: position 230,254,527 of record CM057344.1, read on the forward strand.
AGTCTTTAGAGTCCTACACAGAGGTTTCCTGGCTCAAGCGAAACGAAATAGGAGCGCATATGAGATATGTGCAGGACCGAGAATAATGCGTGTATGTGATACCGTATTCCATTCTCGCGATGAATATATCGATTGGTTATATTCGATATAACCTAGTTATCGAATCATTGATTCGATAAATCGATACATTGTATATTAGTCGGTTATGTGCGACATGACCGGATCATTGAATCAAGTGTTGATTTAATGATTTAATGTATAATTATATATTTGATATATTATTTTGCATTAACTAGTATTGGTTCACTTTAAATGGATTTTCTCCCTTGATGTGCAAGTTGTATATGTGATATACTTTTGTGCACATCTTTGTATCATGTTTGATGATGCTTGCTCCTTTGGTTAAGTGTAAAGAATTAAACCTAGGTTAAGAAAGTGATTAGGGTTTTTTATTATCCATTCTTTTATTTATTGATTTTGGAAAAAGAATGGGATAAGAATACAAAATGGTTGCTTTCATTCTTGAACCTTTGTGAAGCTTCATGAAGCTTTGACCAAAGTGACCAATTTGTCTTCATGATTAACCCTAACCACTCTTCTAACCTTGGTCAATTCTCTACACCTAACCATGGTTCCTATTATGATAAGTATTCATTTCTTTTTCATTTTAGATGGACTTATCGTAATATTTCCTTCTTCTTGATCTTCTTCTTCAAGAAAGAAAGCTTGATGCCATCAATGGCAACTTGAGTTCTAAAGTGAGAAATCCAATTCTAAAGTGAACCCACCTCCTATTTCTTCACTCTCTACCTCTTGCCAAGTTGTTTTGGGTGTTTTCTTCACAAGTTTCACAAATTTTTGAAGTCGGAGCTTGAACTTGTGATGCCTCGACGTAGATCATCTTCGGCACGAAGCCGACGACCTAGTCCGCCCATTTCTCCGATCAAGCCGACGATTGAGTCCGGGATTCGAGATGGACAGCGAGAGGACGCCTACGTGGAGCCAAAGAAGTGGATATCTGGATCTACAAAGGTTGTAGCTTCTTATCTTTAGTTAAGTTGTTAACTAGATTCGTATTTCGCCTAAACTTCTAGTCAACGATCCGTATTAGGGTTTCTCGGCACCCGTAAAATTTGAAATTGGCATGGTTGATGCGTTGTGAGACCTCTTGAGAGTGCCTAGGAGCCCTACAGTGGTATCAGAGCCTAGCTAGAGCCTTAGGCGAAGTCCAGACGGAGTTTGAAGTCCGATCGAACCAAAACCCTAATATCAAAGTTGCTCTCTGTACATTTTTTAAAAACTGGGGTTTTTCCAAATTAAAAATATGCAGAAAATTCAGCAGGACTTTCTAAGAATTACTGTGAAACACGATCACCCAATTCCTCCAAAGTGCGGCGGAACCGCGGCAGAAGCCTGGCTTCTGCGGCGGTTCCACGGCCGTATGATGACGTCACCCACCCAGTTTTGCACAGTAACTTCTTTTATTCAGTGCTGAGTTCTCTGGAAATTTTTAATATTTATTCAAGAGTTGAGTATTCTGGGTTGTATTGGGAACTCGGTATTTCGATCGTATTATCGAACTTTGTCTAAGTGCTTTCCGGATAATTTTTTTGAATATGTTAAAAAGTCCGACCGGATATAAATACCCAACTTTTCCCCTGCCGGAAAATATCCAAGTGTTGGATTTTTGTGTGGTTTAAGGACGTTCTGAGTAGTGCAAGTAACGCGATGGTCCCTCTAGAAGACAACAAACCTTAACTCGATTATGTGACCGTCTTGAACACCCTTTGAACCTTCGGGTTTGGGGCAGTACGGCGTGCCACATGTGAGGCGTTGGCTTGACCCTTCTACGGCTGGACCGTTGGTACTGAGGCATGAAGTGAATGTCTTTGAACCTATTTCATGTGTTGGACGGTTTCGGGAAAACTTGGGTGTTCGAATGTTCGATCGGAAAGTTTAATATTTTCTATTTATCCGGAATGGGATACAATAATTGGAATTCACAAACAGTTATGAGATAACTGAATGAATGATATAAATCTAGCGGTTTAGTTTCATTTGATATTGAAAAGAGTTTTCGATAATGAGACTAAAATGCGGGGTTTATAACTGTTAGGCATGCGATGTCTAAAGAGGTTGCGGATTCTAATTGTTGTAGTTTTACACTTTCTTTTCTGTGACCGTAAGTGTAATATGTGATATCGCCGGTTTCGTTGCTATATGTCAACGACAATTGGGATGCGCATATTTACTTACGTTGATGACATGTGATGTTATGTGTTGCTGGATATGTTATATTGGATTGTCGTGTTTGAATAGCCGGGGGTTTTTATGTGAGATGAGTGTTTTTCATTTTCATTCATGTAAAAACTTGTATGTAATATTCTTTTATTGGGGCACTTCCAGGTTGCGGAAGTCGTCACCTTTTGTATATTATTTACTTTTCCGCATTAGGATAGACCCAAGGAGGGGAGCACAAGTAACCGGGTTCTGGGGTCCAGTGGGAGACCAACTCGAGGAGTCGAGTCCGGGTCTCCTAACCCTAGAATTGGTAGGGTTGCTTGCCGCTCTCGTAGGGGTCCAGGGGTGTGGGATTGGCTATTCATCACGACCGTGGAATCCGTGTTTTATACTGGCTCGTATTGAAAACACGGACGTCCTAGTATATCCAATATTTCATATGTTTCTTCTGCTGCGATATCTGTGATGTTCTGTGATAGATACTATATATAGTATATATGATATATTATATAGACGTTACTTATGTTTTGCACCCGCACTAACCCTGCCCTGCTCTGTCGTTAGTTACCTAACCTAACGGTGCACGAGGGGACATCGAGGCGAATGCGGATGGCATAAGTGTACGTCATATCTATCTGTGATGTTTAGGTATTTAAATGATGGGACTTCATTAATGTGATTAATGAAAGAAAAGAAACCTAAGATGTTGTAGAATCAAATTTTAAATAAAAAAGGGTAGCTACAGTTCTTGCTTTGCACAGCGGTATATGTGATATATCCTGCACCTTATTCGATGAGGAAAGGACCGAGATCCCTTCACCGGGAGTGACTCCTTTAGCAATAACTGACAGATGCAACACACTCGGTTTGACTTTTGATTGCTTCTATAGTTTCTGCTTTGCACAGTGATATATATGATATATCCCGCACCTCATTCGACAAGGAAAGGGCCGACGATCCCTTCACCGGGAGTGACCCCTTTAGCAAAACTAGAAAAGCCTCAAAATCACTCCATTTTCAAAACTTCATTTGATTCTACAACGATATCAAGTTCATTACGCTCATGGTTTTCAGAAAAACCTGCGTAGCCCTCCGTCATTTCAGATAAGTAGTAGTTAGTATTCGTGCTACGTTTGTTGGCCTGCGTCAAGGCGTAGTGTGCGGTAGCTAACTAGTATTTACCTGCTTATGCATATGATGCAGATTGGATTAGGGTAGTCGTGCGACTTTGTTGGCCTGCGTCAAGGGTCGTACGGGTGGGTTTAATTCAATCAGGAAATGACGGGTTGAACTTGACTAGCGCACTATGGTTTGTTGGCCTGCGTCAAGGTCATAGGACGCTAGGGGCAAAATATTATCGGGAATTTCAAGTGTTGAAATTTGCAATGAGATTGCATACCTTCTATGAGATAGTTGGATCCCGATACCTACTGCGAGTAAGAGTTACTCCTGAGAGAGTTTTACACATTACAATTAGCCGATCAAGTAGGTGTCTAGAAAGGTGTTAACGAGGTTACGCCTTTGGGAAAACGAGGTTTACATTAATTAGGTTCGTGCGAAAGCACGGGAGACCTCCCTCAAAGTACCGACACTGGCCTGGCTGAAAGATTGGCGAACTTATAGTGTGTAATTAATCCCGGCTAATCTTTCCTTTTAGGGTTTGAAGGAAGATTTGATAAAAACAGTGGGAGCCATCCTGATTAGATAAGATAAAAACCAATCTGATCTTGCAAGAGCATACGCTAAAGTGTTTTCTTCTCTCTCTCTCCAGGTAGCGACCATTTCATGCCCTAATAAAGATAATAATATGGATGTATTGACCGAACCCGCATGTTATTCTGTGCTGGGGAACGTTGGTTCCGTTCTTTCTTATAAGAGTTATAGGAATGAATAGGATATAGGGGAATACCAGGATTCCCATGCCACCCGATTGAAGAAAGTACATGTTGATGTATTTTCTTCGGGTGTGTTCGTTATAGAGAACTGTTTCTCCATTTGCTCTACGTCCTGGGTATTAGATACCGGGTCAGGATCCCATATATGTAATCAGTTACATGGGCTAAGGAAAGGTAAAGAACTTGGAGAAGGTGATAAAGACATTAGAGTTGGAAATGGTGCAATTGTTGCAGCTAAGACTGTCGGGGAATATCACCTTGCATTACCAACTGGTAATACATTGGTTCTGAACGAATGCTATTACATGTCGAACCTGATATGCAACATTATATCGGTTTCTTTGTTGAGTAAAGAGGGATATAATTTTGTACTACAGGACAATGTTATGAACATTTTCCGTAACCAAAAGTTGGTTGGATCAGGCACGTTGTGCAATAGCATTTATGTTCTAAATCAATCAACAGTTCTGAGCATAACAAACACACACAAGAGGAAGAGTTCAGAACTGAACGAATCCTTCTTGTGGCATTGTAGACTGGGTCACATCAATGTGACACGATTAGCTAAGTTGCATAAGGATGGATATTTAAATCCGTTTGAATTTTCATCTTATGACACTTGCCAATCATGTCTCAAAGGCAAGATGACCAAAACTCCGTTTACGGGACACGGAGAAAGAGTTACCGAACTCTTGGGACTGATACATAGTGATGTATGCGGTCCCATGTCTACACATGCCAGGGATAGTTCTTCGTACTTCATTACATTCACTGACGATCTCTCTAGATTCGGATATGTGTTCCTGATGAAACACAAATCAGAAGTTTTTGAGAAATTTAGAGAATATAAACAAGAAGTCGAGAACCAAACCGGAAAAAGTATTAAAATCCTTCGATCTGATCGAGGAGGAGAATACTTAAGCAATGAATTCCTGGACTTCCTAAAAGAGAATGGGATTCTCTCTCAGCTGACTCCTCCATATACACCACAGCACAACGGTGTATCAGAACGGAGGAACCGCACCCTATTGGATATGGTGCGCTCTATGATGAGCACAGCTGAGTTACCTATTTCCTTCTGGGGATATGCACTGGAAACAGCTGCAGATCTATTGAATATGGTTCCCACCAAAACCGTGCCAACCACTCCATATGAGATATGGAAAGGAAAGAGACCATGTCTTAATTATGTTAAGATATGGGGTTGTCCGGCATATGTAAAAACGCAAAATCCGGACAAACTCGCGGCAAGGTCCATTCTGTGTAAGTTTATTGGATATCCCAAACATTCGCGCGGGTATATCTTCTACCACACCGAGGAACAAAAGGTGTTTGTTTCTCGACATGCCACCTTTTTAGAAAAGGAATTTCTAGAAAAAGAGATTAGTGGCAAGGATGTAGAACTGGAAGAGGTTCCAGCAATACAGACTACGACAGAAGACTTGGTTGAACCAGAGGATTCAGTAGTTCCTGATGAACCTCAGCCTCTCCACCGATCTAGTAGGGTTCCTCGCCAACCTGAGAGATACTACGGTTTTCTCATGGATGGTGGGAGCGAGGATTGCATCATGGAGGATGATGACCCAACTAGCTTCGAGCAGGCCATCACGAATGGGGACTCAGTGAAATGGCTGGATGCTATGCGGTCCGAGATGGAATCCATGTACACCAACAAAGTATGGACTTTGGATGTTGCTCCTGAAAGGGTAAAACCCATCGGGAGCAAGTGGATCTTCAAGAAGAAACTTGGTGTAGATGGGAAAGTGGAGACTTTCAAAGCTAGACTTGTAGCAAAGGGTTTTCGTCAAAGACCAGGTGTGGACTATGACGAAACTTTTTCTCCAGTGGCTATGCTTAAATCCATCCGGATCATGCTTGCCATCGCTGCATACCATGATTACGAAATCTGGCAAATGGATGTTAAGACCGCCTTTCTAAATGGTGATTTAGAAGAGTGCGTGTACATGACTCAGCCAGAGGGCTTCGTAGACAGTGGGAGCAGCGGCAAGGTGTGCAAGCTGCTTAAATCCATTTATGGATTAAAGCAAGCATCGCGGAGTTGGAACATCTGCTTTGATGTCGTTATCAAAGAGTTTGATTTCGTCAAAAACCAAGATGAACCTTGTATTTACAAGAAGGTGGCAGGGAGTAAGGTTGTCTTCCTCGTATTGTACGTGGACGACATACTCTTGATAGGAAATGATATTCCTATGCTGCAATCGGTCAAGCTCTTCTTATCATAAAGATTCTCAATGAAAGATCTTGGTGATGCCTCCTGCATATTGGGAATCAGGATCTATAGAGATAGATCCAAACGGATATTGGGATTGTCCCAATCCAGGTACATTGACACCATACTAAAGAGGTTTAGTATGGAAGAATCCAAGCGTGGGAACTTTCCCACGATCTCTGGAGTCACTCTCTCCAAAGAGATGTCTCCCAAGACTGATTTGGAGAGAGCTCGCATGCAAGGGATACCCTATGCTTCGGTTGTAGGCTCTATCATGTATGCGATGCTATGTACCAGACCCGATGTAGCATACTCACTAAGTGTAGTGAGCAGGTATCAAGCTGATCCTGGAGAGAGTCACTGGACAGCTCTGAAGAGCATTCTCAAGTACTTACGAAGGACTAAAGAGATGCTCTTGGTGTATAGTAACGGAGAACTCCAAGTGGAGTCCTTTACCGATTCGAGCTTCCAGAGTGATAAGGACGACTCTAAGTCGCAGTCGGGATTTGTCTTTACCCTTTACGGAAGGGCGGTTAGCTGGAAGAGTTCCAAGCAAGAAACCGTGGCAGACTCGATGATGGAGGCTGAATACATCGCTGCCAACGATGCTGCCAAAAAGGCTGTCTGGATCAAGAAGTTCATTACTGAACTTGGAGTGGTTCCATCCATTGAGCATCCAATACCTTTGTATTGCGATAACAATGGAGCGGTGGCTTTGGCCAAGGAACCCAGGTCCCATCAGCCATCCAGGCATATTCTGAGGCGGTATCACCTGATCCGGGAGATAGTTGATCGCCGGGAGATCGAGGTCAGGAGAGTTGACACGAAGAACAACACGGCGGATCCACTCACGAAGGCCATTCCCCAGATACAGTTTGAGAGACTCTTCGGGATGCTCGGTATGCGATACTACAGCAGCTGGCCCTAGTGCAAGTGGGAGATTGTTAGTTGTATGTATGCCCTAGAGGCCAGTATTGTACAGATGATGTATATTATATTGGATGCTTGGACATATATAGAGATGACTTTCTTGCTCGATATGATAGTATGCTATCTGGTTACTCTTTATCTTAACATGTACACTTGTCTCTTTAAACTGTCTTATAGTTACATGTTGATAAAGCCCTTAGGATGTGTACTTGACTACCTGGACTATGATGCAGATCATACTAGTGGGGGCATGGTAGTCCATAAGTACATCCTTCAAGGTCCCTAGTCGTGGGTGTATCGAGACAGGGCATCGATATACCAGTGTAGACTAGCGTATACGCTTCTCGACCCATGAGATGGGCGATGGATGATCCCATTTCCATTGGTGTTTGACATCAAAGATGGTATGCGGGTGCTCAGTGGAGACTGGGTACACTGGACGGACTCGCCGAGAACTCCCAGATGGTATTATACCTCACGTCAGATGGCAGTTCTCAGGTAACACTTGTACATGTTAGTCTGTAGACCCGAGATCGTCATAGAGTCTTGTGTGATTCCTACTGTGCTTTGATCTCCACCTTACCATGTCCATGAGGGCGTGCAAAACGGTGGTCTTTGGATACAGTCCCGAGTCACATGGAGGCAATGAGCGATAGGAAGGGTTTCGTCTCTCCCGTTATTGGGGGTTGATGTTGCGCTATGCTCGATTGGCTGTAACAGGGAAGTCCCTGGCCAGGGCTGATCAGAGATTTGCTGGTAAGTGTCACCAGTAGTTTCTCGACCCGTTATGAGCCTCATATCGGCACGACTTATCGGTTATTGGGGTCTGACGTTTACCACCCCTAGACTTGATATTCGACATATCAGACGAACAGACCGGACTGTACGGTAAGTGTTACTGGTTGGATTCACAGGAGTGTGAGCGGGCTAGCTCGTCGATCTTCTGATCGCTCAATACCCGGATGGCCGTTACGTTTAGCAGACCGCTTGCGGCTTGTGGGTGCTTGATATGATCATCATCTGCTACCGGCGTATTGACGAGTCTTTAGAGTCCTACACAGAGGTTTCATGGCTCAAGCGAAACGAAATAGGAGCGCATATGAGATATGTGCAGGACCGAGAATAATGCGTGTATGTGATACCGTATTCCATTCTCGCGATGAATATATCGATTGGTTATATTCGATATAACCTAGTTATCGAATCATTGATTCGATAAATCGATACATTGTATACTAGTCGGTTATGTGCGACATGACCGGATCATTGAATCAAGTGTTGATTTAATGATTTAATGTATAATTATATATTTGATATATTATTTTGCATTAACTAGTATTGGTTCACTTTAAATGGATTTTCTCACTTGATGTGCAAGTTGTATATGTGATATACTTTTGTGCACATCTTTGTATCATGTTTGATGATGCTTGCTCCTTTGGTTAAGTGTAAAGAATTAAACCTAGGTTAAGAAAGTGATTAGGGTTTTTTATTATCCATTCTTTTATTTATTGATTTTGGAAAAAGAATGGGATAAGAATACAAAATGGTTGCTTTCATTCTTGAACCTTTGTGAAGCTTCATGAAGCTTTGACCAAAGTGACCAATTTGTCTTCATGATTAACCCTAACCACTCTTCTAACCTTGGTCAATTCTCTACACCTAACCATGGTTCCTATTATGATAAGTATTCATTTCTTTTTCATTTTAGATGGACTTATCATAATATTTCCTTCTTCTTGATCTTCTTCTTCAAGAAAGAAAGCTTGATGCCATCAATGGCAACTTGAGTTCTAAAGTGAGAAATCCAATTCTAAAGTGAACCCACCTCCTATTTCTTCACTCTCTACCTCTTGCCAAGTTGTTTTGGGTGTTTTCTTCACAAGTTTCACAAATTTGTGAAGTCAGAGCTTGAACTTGTGATGCCTCGACGTAGATCATCTTCGGCACGAAGCCGACGACATAGTCCGCCCATTTCTCCGATCAAGCCGACGATTGAGTCCGGGATTCGAGATGGACAGCGAGATGATGCCTACGTGGAGCCAAGGAAGTGGATATCCGGATCTACAAAGGTTGTAGCTTCTTATCTTTAGTTAAGTTGTTAACTAGATTCGTATTTCGCCTAAACTTCTAGTCAACGATCCGTATTAGGGTTTCTCGGCACCCGTAAAATTTGAAATTGGCATGGTTGATGCCTTGTGAGACCTCTTGAGAGTGCCTAGGAGCCCTACAAATGACGTGCTAAGTTAGGGACACGTTTGTGTACCTGGTATCATCGGGTAGAGACGTGTAATCCTAGAACATGCACATCTGTCAACTCTCTATATGCAATCAAGTTCCTCCAACATTTAGCGTGACTTGTGAGATAGTTACGGGTGGACAGGGATGTAAAGAGAAGTTTCAGGTTTCGTTTCAAGGTGTCTGTCTTGTTGTGTGCTTGGGTTGAGCATCTGAGGCCGGCTGGAGAGTTGCAATCTTTAACAGTTTCGAAGTAGGAGTGGGAGCAGATCTCCACGAATTTCGTTATGGTTTCTACCCAAGTTTAGTCAGGGTGTGACTCCATTCGGATTCTTGTCATCCGGTTATACTCAGTTTGCTCAGTTGTTCTTTTTTTAGTGGTGTGTTTGTTTTGATTGTTGTCGGCAGTTGGGGATCGTCACTCGCCATCGTTAGGGTTCTCCTTCGATAGCTGTTATCAGGAGACACTCCAATTGGCCACCCTTAGGCTTAGAGGTTAGGTCATGTCGATCACCAGTCTGTTGTTTTTCTGACTCTGCGTGACTAGGATTTTGGACCCCAGCTATGTCTAGAGACTTCGGAGATGATCCAATTGATTCAGGTCAGGATGAAAATTGTTCATCGCGGACAGAGGTCTTATGCAACCGTGTTGGTCGTAGACTTAAGTGCGCAATGGAAAACCATTTATATTCCTGCGGATTTTTCCGATAAAAGACGTGTTGGATTTTGGGAAGCTTATCCCAGAACTTTGGTCCTTCTGAGATCATATAAGAGAGTTAGTTCGTCGCCTTTAATTTGGCACTTCCGCCCAGATTATTGGATTTTCACCCCGTATTCCTTGTGATCATACTTTACAATTTCCTTCATGACCTTTCTCACATGATTTGGCACCAGACCATGTAGCTTGGACGCGATTTTTCGTTCACCAGCAGCCATGCGTGTTAATGGCTCGGCAGGTGGATGAACGTCGGTCAAGGGTCTTGCCATCTGTGAAGGGTTTTCTTGGGCATAGCCGTACAGTGAGGTAATCACTTGGGAGGCTGCGAGCGAGATTTTAGAGTTGTAATCTTCTCTTTGAAGGTACGCGTAGTAGTATAATTTTTAAATTCGGGGACGAATTTCTTTTAAGGGGGGAGATTGTAACACCTTAGAATGTGTTTTGTACTTAATTATATTTTAATATATAGTTTTTAATAAAAAGTTTACCAAATTGGTTTTTAAATATTTTATCCTATTTAATGAATATTTTATTAGATTTTTCCTAGGCTTGCACACACTTGTGCATGATAACTAGGGTTGTTTTTGGGGTTTAACCATGATTAGCAATCATGGTTAACTAACCATTTTCTCTAATCTAGCTTTTAGTTTTGTTTTAAGTATTATGGGTTTTAAGTATTATGGTTGTTTTAAAATGAATTTAAAAAGGGGGTTTAAATTTGACTTCTTGTGTTGACCTTGGTGAGAGAAAGAGAGAGTGCATGATGGGGCATCATGGCTTGCCCATGCCTTCATTAATGAAGAGAGAGAGAGAGGAGGGGGTTTGACTTGTTGGTGTTCCCTCATTCTCACTCATTTCTCTCATCCTCTCACTCTCAAACTCACACACACACACTCACACCAGAGAGAAGCAGCAGCAGCAAAAGACAGCAGCAGCAACAGCAGCAGGAGGAGCCCCAGCACTTGCAGAAGCTATCACCTCCTCCATACACTTCCTCTCCTGCTCTCTACGGTCCATTAGGGTATAATTTCTTAACCCAAATTCCTAGTTTGCTTGAGTTGTGCATTGATTAGCTTCGGTTAGTGTTAATTAGCTAGTTTGGTGCTAGTTTTGGTGATTTGTGAGATGTGGTGGTAAATTGTTGATTGTGTTAGCTACCTTAGTTTATTTAAGTGTTTTTAGGGTCACTGAACTGAGCTTAGCCCTGGATTACACTAAAATACCATAAGGTTTCTAATTTGTGCAAAATTGGTGTTTTAATGCGACAATGTGACATTTTGTGATCTGCTTTTGACCCGGATCCTTCAGAACAAAATTTAGAAAACTGGAGCATACTGATTAGGTCTAGAACACATCACCAGAATATGAACCCTCCACTCCCAATTATGGCCGCCGGTTTAATCAATCTGGCCGCAATTTGCGGCCAGGAAGAGGGGTAGGGTCTTGGGGTTTTGGGTAGGGTACTCTGCAGTGTTGTCTAGTGCCTTGGCATGTCTAGTTTTGTAAGATTTGACCTGTAGGAAAATCTGGGACAATATATCGTTTTTGGTATCCGTTGTGTTTGCGCGATACGCGCGATACGTGAGTGGGTTCTGTGATCCAGCGTATCACGGCGTGTCGCGATGGTTTTAGACGCGTACATACACGTTTCAGCGTATCGTGCACACACGCGTTTAGTTCGTGATGCGAGTTTCTCGTTTTGGTTCGATATCGCGTTTTGCGGAATATTTGGCTTATATATGATTTCCATGTCTTATTTGCAGGTTTGCAGGCAGAGACTACGGACACTACTACAGGGAGAAGCAGATGGTAGGATTCACCTAGCATGGAGCGTAGGTGAGTAGATTTAACATCTACAGGGGAATCGCCCGCATGGCGTTATGCGTCTGGGCTAGGATTCAAATACCTGTCGCACATTCTACGTCATTGTTAGAATTGCGCCTTTACTTTATTTCCTTGATATAGTTATACTGTGACTAGCAGCCGTAGGATACTGCACATATTATTGACGGTTCATGTTGCACGAGCACGGATTGTATGCTACACACACACCGTCAATAATTGCCATGTCACACACTAACCATCATAGATACTATTGCTTATCACACATGACATCTAGTTTATCGGTATATCTGTAGTGTATCTTACCATTAGTGATAGGTACATATACACCTTGCGATACAGCTACAGGTATACTATGCACATATTTTACTTATAGGTAGACACCTATACTTAGCTGTACCTTATTGATTTCGCATACATCTGGTTTCAGCTACATGTTCTCATTTATATGCTCACATTCAGATACATTGCATTTATTTGTTCCTGGATTTGCTCATTATTTTATTTGGATTTTACATGGTGTTTTCTGGATTTGGGAACCGTGGGAGTTCATGAAATTATGCATACATTGAAAAACCCGGTTTCCTTGAGATGATATTTGCGCGTCCACCATGAGTTTTATCGGTGCTAATTATATACTCCATACGAGGTGTGGTTGCCGTATGAGAGTACATGGTGGGGCCCGGTATGGTTCCCCTCGGCAAGAAGATCGATGGACTTTGCCGATTGAGCCTGGAGGCGGGCGAGTACCTACTGGTGACAGTACCCATGGCTCGGCGGGGGATCACGGAGACACCGCTGGGAGTCATGTACGTATGCATACGTCGAAAGGCGAGGGTCAGAGCTAGGCACTCGTGCTTTCGGGATAGCGTATGATACGTGATCAGGATTTCTGTGTCGATGCTTGGCACATTGGTTTTCATGATATTTCTTTTAATACCTTTGTATATATAACAGGGGATTTAGCCGTTGTTATATATACTCTTACACCATTATTAGTGGAATGGGACGCTAATATATGTGTATTGCCCCCATCATATTTTACTTCTGCATATATATATATAGGATGTTAGAAATTATTTGAGATTCGACTTGGGATATAGGTGATTCATTGAGATTGGATATTGGATATGAAAGAGATTGATGATTTGTACATTCGGGATATAGGGGATCTTTTCGATATTGTACATTGAGGAGGTGTGAGACTTATATGATATGAGAGCCCAACTTGGGGGCTGATTTGAGGATTTGGGATTTGAGTGTCTTGATGGATTGTGATCCTGCCACAATGTCAGGTTTCCGTGGAAATGACATATTCCACCCCATGCCTCACACTTATCTATTCTTTGCACAGATTCATATATTGGCTGTACCTGTTAGCGTACCCTTATGATAGTTGCATATCTACTTTTTCATATCCCTATTGCATACTATTATCATGTCATCATTGCTTCACATATTGATTGTACCTGCTGGTGTGCTTTTCTTTACCTTGCATTCACATGACATGTTATTACTGTAATCGCATATCTTAGATTCATGCTGTACGTACATTCATGCGATTACCTGCATATGTTATCTACTATTCACGAGTTGGCAACTCACCCCCGTTGTGCCACAGGTGTTTCAGGTTGTTCCCCAGAGTAGTCGAGGCAGGCTATCCAGTATTCAGCTATCATCTTTTGCTACAGATATCGCATCAGCTCACGGTATACCGTTTTGCTTAGGTGGGTTGGATGATTATCTGTATTTCATATTGTACATTCGTTGTATTTTGTACTCTCTATCTACTATTGTATTGTTGACTTAGAGACTTGGTGAGGACGATATTGTATATTATTGTGGATTTGTTGTCTTTTATATACAGCTTTCTCTCTATTGTCCTTATTTCTTCGCTACGGCGTCGTATATTTATGATGTTATTGTTTCCCGTCTTGAGCTAGTTTTTCCAAAAAGGGGTGTTGCCAAAATTTTAAAGAAAGAAAGTAGGACTTTTAAAGAATTTGGGTTGCGATTTCAAATGTTTCAAAAACTTATATTATCTTTTCCGTATTTTCTTGGTTTAGATTTCTGGGTTTTGGCTTTCTTTTACTACGTTACGTCTTTAGGCGTTGCGTAGTATTAGGGCCGTCACGGGCCAATTTTGGGTCGTGACAGAGCGGGACCAACGTTCCCTAGCACAGTATAACAAGCGGGTTCGGTCAATACATCCGTATTATTATCTTGATTAAGGCGTGACACAGTCGCAACCAGAAGAGAGAGAGAGAAGAAAACACTCAGCGTGCGCTTTTACAAGATTAGATTGGTTATCAATTTATCTAATCAGGATGTCTCCCACTGTTTTAGTCAAATCTTCCTTTAAACCCTAAAAGGAAAGACTAGCTGGGATTAATTACACTTTACAAGTTCGCCAATCTTTCAGCCAGGCCAGTGCCGGTACTTTGAGGGAGGTAAATAAACCTCATTTTCCCAGGGGCGTAACCTCGTTAACACCTTTCTAGACACCTACTTGATCGGCTAATTGTAATGTGTAAAACTCTCGCAGGAGTAACTCTTACTCGCAGCGGGTATCGGGATCCAACTATCTCATAGAAAGTATGCAATCTCTTTGCAAATTTCAACACTTGAAATTCCCAATAATATTTTACCCCTAGTGTCCTATGGCCTTGACGCAGGCCAACAAACCATAATCCGCTAGTCAAGTTCAACCTGTACATTTCCTGATTGAATTAAACACACCCGCACGACCCTTGACGCAGGCCAACAAAGTCGTACGACTATCCTAATCCAATCGCATCGTATGCAACAGATAAGTACTAGTTAGTTACCGCGCACGACCCTTGACGTAGGCCAACAAAGTCGCACGACTACCCTAATCCAATCGCATCGTATGCAACAGATAAGTACTAGTTAGTTACTACGCCTTGACGCAGGCCAACAAACGTAGCACGTATACTAAACAGTCTTTATCTGAAATGACAGAGGGCTACGCAGGTTTTTTAGAAAACCATGAGCGTAATGAACTTGATATCGTTGTAGAATCGAGTGATTTTTGAATGGAATGTTTTTTAGGCCTTTTTTAGTTTTGCTAAAGAGGTCACTCCCGGTGAAGGGATCATCGGCTCTTTCCTCATCGAATAAGGTGCAGGATATTTCACAAATATCACTATGCAAAGCAAGAACTATAGAAACAATCAAAAGACAAACCGAGTTTGTAGCATCTGCTAGTTTCGCTAAAGAGATCACTCCCGGTGAAGGGATCTCGGCTCTTTCTTTATCGAATAAGGTGCTGGATGTTCTACAAGGAACACCGCTATGCAAAGCAAGAACTAGAGCTACCAGTTCTTAAACAAGTTTCTACAACATCTTTAGGTTTCTTTTAGTTTCATTAATCTCATTAATGAAGTCCCATTTTAATATGCTTCATAAGCATCACATTTGAAACGAAATCTGCAATATAACATATATCTCATATATATAATATAAACATTCGTCCCAGGCAGTAATATGATCTCATCACAGAACATTGCAGCAGCAGAACATATATGAAATATTGGATATACTAGGACGTCCGTGTTTTAATACGAGCCTGCATAAAATACGGATTCCACGGTCGCGATGAATAGCCAAACCCACATCTCTAGACCCCTACGAGAGTGGCAAGAAACACTGCCAATTCTAGGGTTAGGAGACCCGGTCTCAACTCCTCGAGATGGTCTCCCACTGGACCCTAGAACTCGGTTACTTGTGCCCCCCGCCTTGGGTCTACCTAATGCGGAAAAGTAAATAATATACAATGGTGACATCATCCTCAGCCCGGAAGTGCCCCAATAAAAGAATATTACATACAAATGAATTTTACATGAATGAAAAAGAAAAACTCTCATCTCACATAAAACCCCCGGCTATTCAGAACACGACGATCCAATATAACATATCACAGCAACACATAATATCTCATATCATCAACGTAAGCAAGTATGCGTATCCCGACTGTCGTTGATGTATAATAACGAAGCCGGCGATACACCACATACTACGCTTACGGTCACAGAAAAGAAAGTGTAAAATTACAATAGTTGGAATCCGCAACCTCCTTAGACATCGCATCCTAACCAAATGAATTCCTTAGACATCGCATGCCTAAAAATTATAAACCCCGCATTTTAGTCTCATTATCGAAAACTCTTTTCAATATCAAGTCGGGCAATTCAACAAGATTCCCGACATACTGATCGAATGCTCGTCGCAAACTTTAGTAGACGGCCGCACCCTCGGATGCCGTCGACGAAGTGCACTAAGGCGGAACACCGCTGCCGCGAGCACCCGAACGGATGCTTTTGGCGACAGGGTTCTTCTACAGTCACTTGGTCGGGGCTATGGGGCATGGCTATCTATTAAGTTTACCCGGCAAGTATCCGCGTACGCTATGTGATTGTGACGGACTTTTGATCACATCAAAATCCCGTGGCAACCGATCATTTGAGACTGAACTGCTAGATTTATAACATTCAAATTAGTTATCTTATAACTACTTGTGGATTCCAAATATTGTATCACATTCCAGATAAAAAGACAGTGTTAAACTTTCCGATCGAATAATCAAACACCCAAGATTTCCCAAATAGCTCAACACTTGAGCGGAGTTCAAAAAATATCCATCACATGCCACAGTACCAATGGTCCAACCGTAGAAGGGTCAAGCCAACGCCTCACATGTGGCAACGCCGTACTGCCCCAAACCCTAAGGTTCAGAGGCGGTTCAGACGGTCACATAATCGAGTTAAGGTTTGTGTTCTTCTAGAGGGTCCACCGCGTTACTTGCATGATTTTCCGGAAGTTTCAAACTCGAGAAAAAATCCAACTTTTGAAAAAAATTCCGACAGGGGAAAAAGTGAGTTATTGATATCCGTTCGAACTTTTTAACAGTTTCTAAAAATTACCCGGACAAAATAAACGAAGTTATACTTTCCGATCGAATCAACGAGCTCCCAATACAACCCAGAAAACTCTACACTTGAGTAAATTAAAAATTCCCAGAAACATCAGGAAGTACCTACGGATTTTACTGTTCAAAACCTAAACCCTAAGTCTACTGTTTGGTCACGGAACCGCCGCGCAAGCCATGGTACGGCCGCGGTTCCGCGGCGCTTTAATAGTGTTAGGGTCTCGTTTTTCACAGTATGTCACGACCCGAAAGTACGGAACATGACCGGCACTTAGACTACGAAACGTCTCGAGGCGTACGTAATCTAAGTAAACCGAAAAACCCAGAAATCCAAACCAAGAAAAGTAGTAGAGTGAAGGAAAACCAATTTAAATCAAGTAGTTTTAATAGCATAAGCCGAATTATGCGTTTTTAAAACATCAAATATTTACTGAAAATTTCGGCAGAGTCTCCTTTGTAAATACTGGCCCCCAAACGGGATACAACATGAATAGTATACGAAATCAAAAAAAAGGCATCCCCAAGAGGGAGCTAGCTCTTCGTCAACGACGGTCACAACCACACAAGAAATATAATATACAACGCCAAGGGCGAGGATCAAAATTCAAAAGGAAACTCAAAACAACAAGAAATCCACAGAAATATAACGCGCGACTCTAAGGTCAAAAGAATAACATCACTGGTCTTTATCTCAAAAATAAATACATGTTTGGTTGATGGAACTTCTAGATACAACAGAATAATAATATACAAGGTAATATGATGGGTACGATACCAATAAACCCACCTACTAGCAAGTCACCCGAAAGAAGCAGTGCCAGCAAAGCCGTAATGAAACCTGTACGGCAAAACCTGCAAGAACTGTGGCACAACGGGGATGAGTTGCCAACTCATGAATAGAAACATATACGAAAAGAAATCGCATGAACAACGCAATCCTAAGTCATACAATCATAATATATCCTCAAATATATAACCAGCAGCCTATAACAATGGCTGGGGTATACCTCTAAATAACGGTAATACCAAGTGCTCGTGTCAGTGCCTCAGGTAGCAATGTATCATATGGATGATGTATGAATGCATGAAACAGAATGCATGTACTGGAGAAAACTGTTTTCATAAATTAGTGAGATTTCTGTATCTTTTTAAAAGAGGTATCATAAATGAAATCAGCATAAGCAGTGTCTAGTATCGACACAAAACATAAACCTCAATGTCTCAAAATCTCAGGCTCCGGCTATCCGGACTGGCCTGTATCATCAAATCTCAGTACCTCAATATCTCGAAATCTCAATGTCTTAATCTCAATATCTAGGGCGCCGTCAGTCCAGACCGGCCCCTACCATCCATCTCAAGACTACGACGGTATCCTCCGGATATCCGACGCGTCGGGTAAAATCATCGGTCGGTAGTGCTCCCCTGCCAGGTTCAACGCCATCATCTGCGATCCTGTTGCCCCGGGGTACCGCACCGGGTCCACCATGTACCCGAAACGGTTCCTCCACTCCTCGAACTCGGGTCTCGAAATCCATCAGCAAACTCATGGTGGACGACTTATACATCATGGGAAAACTGCACTTTTTATTTAAAAGAGGGAGAAGAAGTTTATTTATGTTTTTGCGGTTTTCCTCCAAATCCAAGAAATCTCATGAAATCCGAATCCAAATCATCAATATCACGTAAAACCATGAATATAGGCATGAAAATCTATGAATGCGGCATAACAATGAATAACAGTATGCATGAAGTGACAAGTAATAACTACAATGTCTAAACTGGCATATAAGGCAGGTACACTAATATCATGTCAAACTACTAACTAACAAGCTAAGTCAAGCAATAATATTTTCTAAGGTGTACGTGACATGGCAATTACCGATGAAAATGTGTGTGTGCCGGCAAGTAAGTGTACATGGTACATACGCATCATCGGTAATGGTGCTGGTGTCCTAACAGCATAATATCAACAATGCAATATGAAATAGCAATGCAAGTATGTGATGCGGGGCGAACGACAATAATGAGCGGGAGCTAAATACTAGACACAGCGGTAACTAATCTGCATTTAATATATATATACGTCATACTATGGTGCCATTTGAAATAACACAAATCGTGGGGTTTTGGAAATATGGGCTACGGTGTTTTTAAGAAAAGATACGCCTTTTGGAATATCCGTAGAATCTCTTGACCTGTCTTTTAAAATACCCATGATCCATTAGTTTTGAAATAGGTAGGAGTCTAATCTAGTCTAACAACTACACTAAACTATACGGCTGAACTAACAAGCCGAACTACAGGTAAGGAAACCGCCTAACATCTGAGTCGATACATATACATACCTGTATATATATAGTCGGTGATCCCGCCTCAATAATATCATATCCGATACCATATCTATAATCAGACATCCTAAGTCAAGAGTGCGGATCAATCATCAATATATAGCTCGTACGTAAATCCGTTGTACGGCATCCCCAAATCTGGGTACAGGTCAATATCACATTATTCATCTGGTATCCTCTTTATCCAAGATCATAATCTGGGTACTGATCTATGTCTAGTACGATACTAATATCACCTAAGTATGCATGCACGTGTGTGAAAACTACGTCAAAGGACCTGCTAAAACATCAGGTCGTATATCAAATACAAACCCTGTCATATCACCGATCTCACGGCCTCAAATCGAATCTCATCAACTCATCTCAAATCCCAATTACTATCCTCAAATCCAGTATATGAACACATAGTCCCATACCCATGTGAACACGTAAATATATAATCCCATATACGCACATGTAAAAGAAAGGATGTATGCAAGTATGTGCGTGTGTGTGTATAGGTGCAACCCCTACTCTAGGGTTTCGCAACTACAAAAAACCAATCACAGAACACCAAAAGTCCATCCTTTATCATCAATAATCTCAACAATATAATCAATATATATATATGTGTGTATACGTATTCGTATACATCACCACGAACTGCGGGGGTGCTATACGCCATCCACCCGACTTCTTCCCGTAGATATAAATCTACTCACCTGGTCCTTGCTCGCCGGTGCCGACGTCGCCACGCGCTTGTTTGTCGTCTTGAAGTCCACATGGGGTACCTACATATCATAACGCACCGTATCGCATTAAAATCCGACTCATGACCAAAATGACACACGAATCCCACATAAGTCAAAACCTATGGCTGCTTCCACAAATCAACCCAAAAATTCTCGACGTCGGCGTACAAACGCCAAACCATCGAGAAAAACCCAAACACACTCATTTGCACGATCACAAGCACTAATTATAATATAAAGTAGGTTAAAATTCACAAAAAAACTCAACTCACTTTAAAAGCTATTTTTCCGAAAATCTAGCAAGCAAAAATTACCCGTTTTAGTACAAAACTCGACGTTTAAACAAATCTAGCGGCCAAAATACTTATTAAACATCTTAAATAAGTCATAAAAACAATTTCCATAATTTAATCTCATTAAATTTCATTAACCCCAAAATTCTAGTATACAATATACCCAATTTTAACAATTTTATAGCAAAAATGCACAAACAACAATTTAGCTTGGATTTTCATGAACTAAAGTATTAAACTACAATTTATAATGTTAATGAAGTCATGAAAAACCTAATTACATTTTTAAACCCAATTATTTAACCAATTTGAAAAACCTAGTTAGCAAATTAGCGTAATTATCACAATTTTTAAACTAACAGTTAACAACTAGCTACTAACTTTGTTTTAACATGTCAAAAGAGCCTAAATACATTACACAACCATACACCAATTTCACAAAACCCTAACTTGCATTCAAACCCATTCTCTTGAACTTTCAAACTCACAATTAAACCACAATTAAACTTATAATTAAGCTAGACTAAAGTATTTAGCAACAATTTAAACAAAAGTCCAAGATTTATACCTCATGAACCATGGATCAAACTTAAGATCTAGACCTCCAATTTGAATTTCTTGCACCAAGATCCATGCTATAGGGGCTAAGGAAAAATGGGTAGAGGCTTGATTTGGATTTTGGGAATTTTTTGTAAGGATTTTGAGGCAAAAATGGGGGATTTTTTATGAGGAAAGAGAGGAAGAAATGGAGGGGGCTGAAGGATGGGGATCGGCCAAGTGCAGGTGGGGGTGTGGGAGTGTGTGAGGTGGGGAAAGGTCATGGGGGGAAAGTCCAAGTCCACCAAGTCAAAGCCCAAACTCCTTTTACCAATTTCTTTCTTTTCTTTTCTTTTCTTTTCTTTTTCAAAAAAAGAGGTGATTGGAGAGACAGAGTGGGAGGGGCTGTCCAAGTGGGGCCGGCCACATGGGGAGAGGGAGAGAGGGTGAGGTGTGGGTGTGTGGGTTAGGAAAAAAGATAAATGTTATACCCCACTTCCACTCACACTAATTTCACCAAAAAAAAAGCCTTTTTCTTCGATATTTTCTAAACCGTTTTGGAAAACCATTTCGTTTCAAAAATAATATTTTACATGTCAATTTAGTGTCTCATGAATTATAAAATTTGTATCAACCCATTCCAATTTGTAATTTTCCCTAATTAAATGTATTAGTGACGGCTTAAAATAATATTAAAATAATTAATTTCGGAAAAAAATTCAGAAAATTTGAAATTTCACCAGTGGCTCAATAAACACCAAATACTAGCAATTATATAGCTTGAATATGTATATTTAATTTTAAAATAAAGATATTTGTATTTTGACTTTTTACAGAAAACCCCCTTGTTTTACCGATTTTCCGAAATTTCACCGAAACGATTTTCAAAACATTACAATAATTCCTAAAATACCCTGGTAATTTTTCTGAGTATTTTTAATATGAAAAAATCAACATTTTTGAAAAATTTCCAGAAACTAGGGTTTTACGGGTATTCGGAGTTCGATCGGACTTTAGACTTCGCCTAGACTTCGCCTAAAGCTCTAGCTTGGCTCTGATACCACTGTAGGGTTACTAGGCACATGCACAAGGGTTTATAAGGCATCAACCATTCCCGATTTAAAATTTAACCGTGCCGAACAACCATAAACCAAGATCTTAGACTAGAGATTAGGCGAAACAAAGCATGTTAAACACTTTAACATCTAAGAGTTTGGGATTACAACCTTTATAGTCCGGTCCTTCACTTCTAAAGCTCCGTGTTGAGGACCCTTCGCTGTGATCATCGAGTTTCCGGACTCTAGAGAGGCTCCACGAAGAGAATGATGCAAACTTGCTTCCGATCTTCGATAACAAAGATGATCTACCTTGAAGTTTCTTTAACACAAGCTCTCACTCACTAAATGAAGTGAACACCCTAATCTAAATGGCTAGGATAGATTAGGATGATGAAGTAGGATTTTAGCTCTCATTTATTTTCTTTAACTCACTCATTTTCATCACTTCATAAAAAGCTAGAAAGCTTTTCATAAAAAAAAAAAAAGAAGGAAGAAGAAGAAGAACAATCAATCCTTTTGTGATGAATAATGAAACTCATATATGAGGTTAGAAATGCAACCATAGTTAAGAATGAATCCTTAACTCATGTAGAGAAACAACCATAGTAAAAGTGTTTGGATTAGGTTAAGGAAATATCTTCACAAAATATCTTTACCAAAACAAAAAGCAAAGATTCTAGAAACTTCTAGAAAAGCTTAACCCAAATCAAACCCTAACCATGTTTAATCTCCACTAAACATGTTGCATTAATAACCATATCATGTTACAATATTATATATCACATATATAATATTTATTGTAAAAAAATAAAATAATACAATTAACATATATCGCATATATATCAAGGTATTACCCGAGTGAGAAAAAGTATCTTTTAATGAGCTTATATTAGTTAATGTAATTTAATATATCAAATATATAATTATACATTAAATTATCGAATCAACACTTGATCCGATAATCCGGCTATTTCACAAATAACCGACTAATATAATGTGTATCAGTTCATCGAATCAACACTTGATCCGATGACCCGGCTATATCACATATACCCGGCCGATATCTCATATCGCGAGAATCTAATACAGTATCACATACACGTATTGTTCTCGGTCCCGCACATATCACATATGTGCTCCTACTCCGTTTTGTCTGAGTCAAGAAACCTCTGTGTAGGACTCTAAAGAATCGTCAATACGCCGGCAGTAGGTGATGATCATAACAAACACCCACAAGCTGCAAGCGGTTAGCTAAACGTAACAGCCACCCAGGTATTTAGCGATCAGAAGATCAACAAGCAAGCCTGTACTTTCTCCTGCGAATCCAATCAGTAACACTCTCGTACAGTCCGGTCTCTTCGTCTGATATGTCGCATATCTCGCCTAGGGGTGGTAAACGTTAGACCCCAGTAGCTCGATAAGTCGTGTCGATATGAGGTCTATAACGGTTCGAGAAACTACTGATAACACATACCAGTAAATCCCAGCAATCCTGGCCAGGGATTTCTAGTTATAGCCAATCGAACACAGCACAACATCAACTCCCTATACCGGGAGAGACGAATCCCCTCCTATCGCTCATTACCTCCATGTGATTCGGGACTGTACCCAAAAGCCACCTTTTTACACGCCCTCTTGGACGTGGTATGATGGAAATCAAAGCACAGTGGGAATCACACTGTTGGATATAGTGCCCTCAGAGTCAATTATTGAATCGCAGGAATGTGATTGCAATGATTGAGGGAGGACCTATACCGGTAGGACAGTCTTACTCGAAAGCTTTGTATACTATCTGGTTTGTCTTTATCATCGTGTACGGTTCACTATTACACATTGATAGAAAATAGTATACTACCTGGTTTATCTTTATCATCGTGTACTGCTTTAGGTGATGGTACAGATCACTATTGCACGTTGATAGAACCCTTAGGATTCATGCTTGACGACCAGCAGTATGATGGCGATCATATACGTAGGAGCTGGGGTCTATAAGCACATCCTTAAAGTGGTCCATAGTAGTGGGAGTTTCGAGACTGGGCATCGATACTCCATTAGTAGACGAGTGTAAATAGTCGAGACCCCGACGTGGGGCGGTGGCCGGTCTCACAAGCCATTGGTGTCAGTTGGTTCACCTAAGATGTATACAGGTGCTCATTGGGTTATGAGTACACCGGACAGGACTCGCCGGGAACATGCTAGTTGGTATTATACCTGACGTCAGATAGCAGTTCCCTGGTGACATGTGTACAGGTTAGTTCATCGACCTGAGATCATCATTTGTCTCGTGTGAGTTCCCACTGTACTTTGATTACTACCCTACCACGGCTCAAACGAGTCGTGCAAACAGGTTTTAGTTGGGTACAGTCCCGAGCCACATGGAGGCAAGTGAGCGTATCGGCAGGGGTTTCGTCTCTCCCGGTATTGGGGGTGAGATCGCGGTCACGACCCGAAAGAGCACGTGACTGGCCCTTGAACCATATGAAGTCTATAGGACCCCATCTGATCCAAGTAAGCCAAAAGCCCAGCAATCTAAAACCATTTAAAGAGTAAATAAGGAAAACTGTTTTTGAAAAGTAAGGAAATCATGTTTGAAAATCAAGTTTTTAAATAACTAAGCCGAATATGAATTTTTAAAATGTGTAATTTTTCCTGAAAATTTCGGCAGAGTTTCCTTTGTAAAAACTGGCCCCGAACGGGGTACAACAAGAATAATATATATGACATGATAAAAGGCATCCCCAAGCGGGAGCTAGCTCTTCGTCAAAGACGGTCACAACCACACAACAATATAATATACAACGCCAAAGGGCGAGGATCAAAACCCAAAAAAAAAGAAACTCAAAACAGCCAGAAAACCATAATACTACTAGCGCGACTCTAAGGTCGAAATAAAACAACACTGTTTTCTAAGTCTGAAACAATACAAGTTTTGGTTGATGGACAATTCTAGGTACAATAAATAATACATGAACAAGGGCGGTTCTGATACAAAAGAACCCACCTATCCAAGCAAGTCACCCATAAGGAAGCAGTGTGCCAGAAATGCCGCTATGGAATCTGTACGGCAAACCTGCAAGAACTGGGGCACAACGGGGGTGAGTTGCCAACTCGTGAATAGAAAGATATCTACAAGCAGAAATCAAATGCATGACCCATCCTAGGTCAAAACGATCAGATATACATAAACCTCAATATGAATAAAGCTGAAGCATGCTAAACTGGCAATGTAATCTCTATACATGAGTGTAGTGCCAAGTGCTCGTGCTAGTGCCTCAGGTAATCGCATGTCATGAATATGAGGTATAACCAATGTAATCAAATCTGCACACTCGTGGATCCCGTCCACTCGTCATCCACTGACAATAACCACCATGCATGTAAATATCATGAATCATGTGCATGGGAAATAATATGAGGATATAACCACCCGTGTCCCTCGCGACACATCAAAATCATGGAACCACGGTGCCCAGCATCGACACCCGAAAACATCATGAAAACTGTGCCCAGCATCGGCACGTAAATCCTCATATATCGGGCTCCGTCAGTCCGGATCGGCCCGCGGGCTCTGTCTGCGGTATCGGCCCTCGGCCCCGGCAGTATGCCCAAAACATCTATCGACTCTGGTCGGTATCCTCCGGATAACCGTCAGGTCCAACCAATCACCGGTAGGTACTCGCCCGCCTCCAGGCTCAATCGGCAAAGCTCATCGATCATCTTGCCGAGGGGAACCATACTGGGTCCACCATGTACCCGCAATCGGCTCATCCACGCCTCGATTCGGGTTACACATGTCGTTCTCAGCACCGAGAAAACACATGGTGGACGCACTGAAATATCATATCAAGGGTAACCGGGTTTTTAAGAAATGACATATTCTCTTTTGAAATACCCTCGGTTCCCAAATCCAGAAATATCATAGAAACAACATATCTCAATGCGTACAGTCAAAGCATGATGTATGCGGCATGTAACAGTAATGCAAGCATATCAGTAAGTCATGCAACATGGAATAATAATGTGCACATGTCGAGGGAGACCGCTCTTTTAAAAGGAATCTGTTTTTAAAGAGTATCTTGCGGTTCCCAAATCCCCAATCAAGCTAGAATCATCTATATATGTGTACAGGTATAAGTGTACAATATGCCATGCCAGAATCATATCATGAATGCAATAGTACTATAGTGTAGTGACATGGCAATTATCGATGATGAGTGTGTGAGCCGGCAACAAGTGTACGTGGAACATATGCATCATCGATAATGGTGCTGGTGTCCTAGCAGCATGACTGAAATATAACCACAGTACAAGCGATGCAATGCAAATAGCATGAATATGCGGAATCGAATAATCACGCAAAAGTAAAGAATCTACACCAATCTGTACAAGTCATGCAGGGGTGCCATTTGAAATAAGACGAATCAGGGCTTTTGGAAAAACAAGGGCTACGGTGTTTTAAGAAAAGATACATCATTTGAAAATATCCGTATGACCCTTCTGCCTATCTTTAAAATATCCCCGATTCGTTAGTTTGAAATAGGTATGACTCGGTCCAGTCTAATGTCTACTAAGTAATCTAGACAGGAGGGGTAAGAAACCACCTAAATCTGAGTCGGTATATATATATATATAGATATGATAGTCGGTGATCTCGCCTCAATAACATATCGTAAGATATCCTCGAGTTATGAGTGCGGATCTATCATCAATATCGGCTCGTACGGTAGATCGTCGTACGGCATCCCAATAGCTGGGTGGGGTCAATATCACCCAATCTCATCACATATCAGGTATCACTATCATCAGATCGCACAATCTGGGGTACTACTCTAAGTCTAGTATAAATCGATACCATCTATAAAAAATATGAATGCGGGTAAAGCACATGTCCAAAGGCCCGCTAAAACTATCATATCGCACCTCGAAGACAAGCTATGTCACATCGCCGATCTCACGGCCTCACATCAAGTATCATCTCAAACCACGTATCATCCTCCAATCCCGTATATAAACACATAGTCCCATACCCATGTGTAGATATACGCACCATCATATGCACTCTAATAAATGAAAGAATGAATGCAAGTATGTGTGTAAATGTATGTGTGAGTGCAACCACTACTCTAGGGTTCGCACTATACTAAACCAATATATTCTTATCATCAAAATATCATTATTACCATCAATAACCCTAAACAACACAATATAAATATTCGTATGTATACGTATTCGTATACATCACCACAGACTGCGGGGGTGCTATACGCCATCCACCCGACTTCTCCCCGTAGATATAAATCTACTCACCTTGCTTCTCGTGTGCCAAAGCCGATGTCGCTGTCTTCACCTCCTTTGCCTCAACATCACGCGGGGTACCTACAAGTATATCACAATGCTAAAGCACATGAAAATCACATCGGAAACCAAAATAGCACACGCTACCCGCATAGGTAAAAACCTATCGACTCGCATGTAAACACAATCAAAATCCACTTGTCGTTGACGTCCAAACGCCACCCGACAGGAATGAATCACCAAATACCAAAATCCATGCTAAAACAAGTCCCAAATTATACACCAACATAGGAAAATCAACCCAGATTTCACCCTAGATGGAATCAGTCAAAACTAGACATACTCAGGGTCAAAACTAGAGGAAATGGGGGCATGCACAGAAAACGAGGCAATTCCTTAAAATACCTTATTTTAGAATTTTCCATAATTTTTCCCCATTTATCTGTATTTAATTATACCAGAATATTAAAATATTCATTAAAATAATATTAAATTATAAAATTTCCCAAAAATCATATTTTATTATTTTGAAGACGTTACAATCTACCCCCCGTAAAGAAATTCGGTCCCCGAATTTAAATTTAAACCCCCAAATACTAAAATATTTCAATACAAATTCCAAGTCATCGGGGCTCCGAAATCATCTATACATAAAACATCATAGCGCAATGCATGCGCATGAGTACTGAGCAGATAACTCAAAAGCAACACTCCATCAAGCATCCGCAATCATCGGAGTCAAGGTAAGGACACAATGTCAAATCCAATACAAAACCGATATGATATGGATCAGAACTACACATGCAGACATCCAATCTATACATGTGAATAGCTGATGTAAAAGCATGCCAAATCCTTTTTAAGTCGCTGTGCGATGCGCATAACACTGCACAGTGGCGGACGTTTTTCATAAGAAAGTAACTATATATGTATATATATATATCCTTTGTTTAATAAGCACGTTCCGCCGTTTTGAAAACAATCAGAAGGGTTTCCTTGTTTTTTTTAAAACGTTTCGTGTCATATCGGACACGTAGGTATATACTGAGACTATAGCTCGCTTTTCGGAAATCCCTTCGATAACTATCGATGCATGCAAAATATATCCAGGCACTGTCCACTGACTAGTCCTGCTCAGTATGAAAGCAAATATCCCACATCATAAAAATGTACTGCTCCAAAAGGAATAAATTCCAAAAATGCACATAACACCACCCTGTGCGTCTGACGCGCACGGAAATCAAAATCCATATATGCGCTAAACATGTGCACAAAACAACATCTAGGTGCAACGGGTGTGCACGAAGCATCTGTCATAGGCAACATGTGTGCCTGACAGCCAAAACAGGTGCATCTGACATGCACGAAGAATCTCGATTTAGTGCATCTGGTGTGCCCCAAAATCGTATCTCAAAACATGCGCCCAACATGCGCGAAAATCCAAATCGGTGCATCCATCATGCACGAATGAAAATCTTGACCCTGCGCACTCAATATGCACGGAATCACAAAATCCAATAGCAACGTCGAATATGCGTAAGTCCAGTCAAAAGCACGGAGTGCAAGAATCCACATCAATATCACAATCAAAATCGACATACCGAAAGGCATCAAATCGAAGTCAGGTGCAATCGTAATGCACAAAATATAAATCCGGTGCAACAAAGGCACGAAATATAAATCTGATGCGATAAACGCAAGAAAAATAAAACTGGTGCGACAAATGCACGAAGTATAGAACTGGTGCATCCCATGCACAAATACCAAGCAATAACTCAAATACGTAAACAGCAACACCAAGTGTATCCAGATATGAAGAAAATCATAAACGTGTGCAGCTGCGGGCACAAAACACATATCGATGCACTACAAGCACATATAAGCTATACCGAGTGCAAAATCAAAACACTAAAATTACATGAAACTCTGCTGGAAGCGTAAATCAAATCACCAGCATAAAATAGGCATGAAATCGCAATCAACAGCTCAAGAGTAATAACTATGTACAAGGTATAAATACCCAGTAGGTGCAACCATGGTGCACAAAATCAAATATCATGAAACTCAGTCATCAAGACTAAATCATGCGAATAGATCGCCCAAAATACCGAAATCCAAAGCAACGGATACGTGATAATCAAATCACAAAATCACAAATCATAATTACCGTCGTCGGTATATCCTTCTTCAGGGTCGAGAAGGTACCGGTACATCCGATGCTAGCGGCGCAAGATATCTACTTGCCTCTTACTCGCGGCTGGCGTCCTCTGCCTCTGGTTCCTGATCTTTCCTGTAGATTACCAACTCGCAATCCATCGGCTCATCGGCCCGGTCAGGTGTGCTGACAGGAACGATTCCGTTCTTGCACTTCCCTGGTCATCTCTCGGTCAATCCTCACGACCGCTCGTAAAGCAGCACATCTCTGGCGCCGACCTCGGGTCCCCTGAATGCATATCACACATCCGATCCTGGGTGCAACTCTTATTGCAGCAGTGTACTGGAAGGAATCCTACTCAAGGTCTCTTCTGATCTTGCCTAAGCCAAACTGTAAGGAGGCTGGTACTCTGGCGTAATCTTTTCTCACTCTCTGGACCTCTGCGTCCTTAGTACAACATCTCCTCGGAAGCTGGTCGCATCTCTGCGCCTCTGTATGCATGTCCGGCCTTTAATCTTAACGGGGTGTAGTAACAGCTCGTCTGCCTCTCGCACGAACTTCTTGTCCCGCTTGTCTGTATCATCGTCCATTTCAACATCGCGTGTCTATCTGCGCACTGCAATGCCTTCGGCTACGGTCCATCCGAAGTCCCTCACGCGGACTCGAAATCATGAACTCAGTATCTTCATCACTCAGTAGAAGATATCTAGCCGAACACATCCTCAGCGTGCATATCGCATCTCTGATGTCAGCGGAGTGGAACGTCATCTCGTCGAAATCTCGTGCAAACTCTTTACTCCACCTTGCTCCACTATCGATTGATTCAGACTCATCTCATCATGGCTACACAGACTGCGCTCCGACGGCTATGCTCGTATCTGGAGTCTCCCAAGCAGTGTCCCATCACATGATATCCGAATGATGTCGAATCATCCGATCGACTCGTCAGAACCTCACAATCCCCCAAGAGCTCAACATCTCGGGGACAGTTTAATAGTATCGAGTACATGCCACAGCGTCGGTGGTCCAGCCGTAGAAGGGCAAACCCAAGCCTCACTAATGGCGCCGAGGAACTACCGCAAACCCTAAGGTTCAAAGGCTTTCACACGGTCATTAAGTCGAGTTAGGGTTTCATTCTTCTAGAGGGTCCATAGAATCACCTGCATGTCTTTCCGTATACTTTAAACTTGGAAAATGGGTTCCTGACCTTCGATCGTCTCAATCGACTCTCAACGAATCTGCGTGAAGTCGCCTCTAGCTGGAATCAATCTATCTGATGACCTCGTATCGGGGTAAGCGAACGAACCACATGTCCTAGTCATTCATCCTCGGTGACTAGCGACTCACTACCATATCTCTAAGAATATACTCATGCTGCAGTAGCTCCAATCATCTGGGCGATATCTCATCACTCGCAGCAGCAACTGGCTCATTCGCCTGTACGCCGAACAGCGCCTCAATCCTCCAGGAAAGGCAATACATAGGCGGTCATCTCTGAGTCGGTCTGCTCTAGATCTGAGTAAGACTCTCCACACTGGAAATCTTCAACTCAACTGGGCCCGCTCCGGCGCATAAATCGGACGAATCACCTTCGTCTCTCAAATCGGGTAGACTAGCTATCATCTGTCTCATATCTGCTTGAAAGCTCCGGCAATCTCAAGCTCGTAAGCTTCGGAAGCGACATCCTGTCAATCTCAGCAACAGCTGGTCCATCTGTCTGCACGGTAGGCGACATCATAATCTCTGAGGTATGCTGTACGTCAACAGTCCTCTCTCAACTGGCGGCTCTAACAACGGCCCGATCATCCGGTGCAAAACCAAGCACTCGCCTCTACTAGAGGTCACAATCACCAATACTAACTCGAGACGTTCCCATGTCACCAGAAAACACAATGGTCGGCCCTCGTACCAGACGAGCTCGCACCGGCCGTAACCCTAGCAGCAGCCCCAAACTGCGCTCAAACATGGCGACAGGAACCTCAATCGAGTATCAAAGAGAGCACATCAATAGCAAGAAAGAGAACAACAGATCCAGAGTAGATACATGATCATAGGAAGGAACAACATCAATGAAGGTATGATCATGAAACTAATAGAATCGAGGATCTCAAATGGATGTATAATCATGGATATGAAGAGAATCACTGATCCCAAAAATATGTACATCCTAAGGTTCCTTAAGCGGAGTGGTGTGTCGTAAGTATGCCGCGGAACATA
Source organism: Agapanthus africanus (assembly GCA_030015575.1). Classification (NCBI taxonomy): domain Eukaryota; kingdom Viridiplantae; phylum Streptophyta; class Magnoliopsida; order Asparagales; family Amaryllidaceae; genus Agapanthus; species Agapanthus africanus. The sequence goes on from CM057344.1 coordinate 230,286,203, forward strand.
CCCACGGTACGTCACTCTACTTTAGTCACCTATTCCATCAACCAAGGGTCATCCTACACGACGAAAGTTCGGGTCTAATACCCCCTCGACCAAGTCTAAGTTCCGTAAGGTCAAGCCTAAGTTCCTTATATAGATAACGCCCTAGGCTCCACATAGTCAAACTTAGACTCGAACCAAGGTCAACCTAGCGCTCTGATACCAACTTTGTCACGACCCGAAAGAGCACGTGACTGGCCCTTGAACCATATGAAGTCTATAGGACCCCATCTGATCCAAGTAAGCCAAAAGCCCAGCAATCTAAAACCATTTAAAGAGTAAATAAGGAAAACTGTTTTTGAAAAGTAAGGAAATCATGTTTGAAAATCAAGTTTTTAAATAACTAAGCCGAATATGAATTTTTAAAATGTGTAATTTTTCCTGAAAATTTCGGCAGAGTTTCCTTTGTAAAAACTGGCCCCGAACGGGGTACAACAAGAATAATATATATGACATGATAAAAGGCATCCCCAAGCAGGAGCTAGCTCTTCGTCAAAGACGGTCACAACCACACAACAATATAATATACAACGCCAAAGGGCGAGGATCAAAACCCAAAAAAAAAGAAACTTAAAACAGCCAGAAAACCATAATACTACTAGCGCGACTCTAAGGTCGAAATAAAACAACACTGTTTTCTAAGTCTGAAACAATACAAGTTTTGGTTGATGGACAATTCTAGGTACAATAAATAATACATGAACAAGGGCGGTTCTGATACAAAAGAACCCACCTATCCAAGCAAGTCACCCATAAGGAAGCAGTGTGCCAGAAATGCCGCTATGGAATCTGTACGGCAAACCTGCAAGAACTGGGGCACAACGGGGGTGAGTTGCCAACTCGTGAATAGAAAGATATCTACAAGCAGAAATCAAATGCATGACCCATCCTAGGTCAAAACGATCAGATATACATAAACCTCAATATGAATAAAGCTGAAGCATGCTAAACTGGCAATGTAATCTCTATACATGAGTGTAGTGCCAAGTGCTCGTGCTAGTGCCTCAGGTAATCGCATGTCATGAATATGAGGTATAACCAATGTAATCAAATCTGCACACTCGTGGATCCCGTCCACTCGTCATCCACTGACAATAACCACCATGCATGTAAATATCATGAATCATGTGCATGGGAAATAATATGAGGATATAACCACCCGTGTCCCTCGCGACACATCAAAATCATGGAACCACGGTGCCCAGCATCGACACCCGAAAACATCATGAAAACTGTGCCCAGCATCGGCACGTAAATCCTCATATATCGGGCTCCGTCAGTCCGGATCGGCCCGCGGGCTCTGTCTGCGGTATTGGCCCTCGGCCCCGGCAGTATGCCCAAAACATCTATCGACTCTGGTCGGTATCCTCCGGATAACCGTCAGGTCCAACCAATCACCGGTAAGTACTCGCCCGCCTCCAGGCTCAATCGGCAAAGCTCATCGATCATCTTGCCGAGGGGAACCATACCGGGTCCACCATGTACCCGCAATCGGCTCATCCACGCCTCGATTCGGGTTACACATGTCGTTCTCAGCACCGAGAAAACACATGGTGGACGCACTGAAATATCATATCAAGGGTAACCGGGTTTTTAAGAAATGACATATTCTCTTTTGAAATACCCTCGGTTCCCAAATCCAGAAATATCATAGAAACAACATATCTCAATGCGTACAGTCAAAGCATGATGTATGCGGCATGTAACAGTAATGCAAGCATATCAGTAAGTCATGCAACATGGAATAATAATGTGCACATGTCGAGGGAGACCGCTCTTTTAAAAGGAATCTGTTTTTAAAGAGTATCTTGCGGTTCCCAAATCCCCAATCAAGCTAGAATCATCTATATATGTGTACAGGTATAAGTGTACAATATGCCATGCCAGAATCATATCATGAATGCAATAGTACTATAGTGTAGTGACATGGCAATTATCGATGATGAGTGTGTGAGCCGGCAACAAGTGTACGTGGAACATATGCATCATCGATAATGGTGCTGGTGTCCTAGCAGCATGACTGAAATATAACCACAGTACAAGCGATGCAATGCAAATAGCATGAATATGCGGAATCGAATAATCACGCAAAAGTAAAGAATCTACACCAATCTGTACAAGTCATGCAGGGGTGCCATTTGAAATAAGACGAATCAGGGCTTTTGGAAAAACAAGGGCTACGGTGTTTTAAGAAAAGATACATCATTTGAAAATATCCGTATGACCCTTCTGCCTATCTTTAAAATATCCCCGATTCGTTAGTTTGAAATAGGTATGACTCGGTCCAGTCTAATGTCTACTAAGTAATCTAGACAGGAGGGGTAAGAAACCACCTAAATCTGAGTCGGTATATATATATATATATAGATATGATAGTCGGTGATCTCGCCTCAATAACATATCGTAAGATATTCTCGAGTTATGAGTGCGGATCTATCATCAATATCGGCTCGTACGGTAGATCGTCGTACGGCATCCCAATAGCTGGGTAGGGGTCAATATCACCCAATCTCATCACATATCAGGTATCACTATCATCAGATCGCACAATCTGGGGTACTACTCTAAGTCTAGTACAAATCGATACCATCTATAAAAAATATGAATGCGGGTAAAGCACATGTCCAAAGGCCCGCTAAAACTATCATATCGCACCTCGAAGACAAGCTATGTCACATCGCCGATCTCACGGCCTCACATCAAGTATCATCTCAAACCACGTATCATCCTCCAATCCCGTATATAAACACATAGTCCCATACCTATGTGTAGATATACGCACCATCATATGCACTCTAATAAATGAAAGAATGAATGCAAGTATGTGTGTAAATGTATGTGTGAGTGCAACCACTACTCTAGGGTTCGCACTATACTAAACCAATATATTCTTATCATCAAAATATCATTATTACCATCAATAACCCTAAACAACACAATATAAATATTCGTGTGTATACGTATTCGTATACATCACCACAGACTGCGGGGGTGCTATACGCCATCCACCCGACTTCTCCCCGTAGATATAAATCTACTCACCTTGCTTCTCGTGTGCCAAAGCCGATGTCGCTGTCTTCACCTCCTTTGCCTCAACATCACGCGGGGTACCTACAAGTATATCACAATGCTAAAGCACATGAAAATCACATCGGAAACCAAAATAGCACACGCTACCCGCATAGGTAAAAACCTATCGACTCGCATGTAAACACAATCAAAATCCACTTGTCGTTGACGTCCAAACGCCACCCGACAGGAATGAATCACCAAATACCAAAATCCATGCTAAAACAAGTCCCAAATTATACACCAACATAGGAAAATCAACCCAGATTTCACCCTAGATGGAATCAGTCAAAACTAGACATACTCAGGGTCAAAACTAGAGGAAATGGGGGCATGCACAGAAAACGAGGCAATTCCTTAAAATACCTTATTTTAGAATTTTCCATAATTTTTCCCCATTTATCTGTATTTAATTATACCAGAATGTTAAAATATTCATTAAAATAATATTAAATTATAAAATTTCCCAAAAATCATATTTTATTATTTTGAAGACGTTACAATCTACCCCCCTTAAAGAAATTCGGTCCTCGAATTTAAATTTAAACCCCCAAATACTAAAATATTTCAATACAAATTCCAAGTCATCGGGGCTCCGAAATCATCTATACATAAAACATCATAGCGCAATGCATGCGCATGAGTACTGAGCAGATAACTCAAAAGCAACACTCCATCAAGCATCCGCAATCATCGTAGTCAAGGTAAGGACACAATGTCAAATCCAATACAAAACCGATATGATATGGATCAGAACTACACATGCAGACATCCAATCTATACATGTGAATAGCTGATGTAAAAGCATGCCAAATCCTTTTTAAGTCGCTGTGCGATGCGCATAACACTGCACAGTGGCGGACGTTTTTCATAAGAAAGTAACTATATATGTATATATATATCCTTTGTTTAATAAGCACGTTCCGCCGTTTTGAAAACAATCAGAAGGGTTTCCTTGTTTTTTTTAAAACGTTTCGTGTCATATCGGACACGTAGGTATATACTGAGACTATAGCTCGCTTTTCGGAAATCCCTTCGATAACTATCGATGCATGCAAAATATATCCAGGCACTGTCCACTGACTAGTCCTGCTCAGTATGAAAGCAAATATCCCACATCATAAAAATGTACTGCTCCAAAAGGAATAAATTCCAAAAATGCACATAACACCACCCTGTGCGTCTGACGCGCACGGAAATCAAAATCCATATATGCGCTAAACATGTGCACAAAACAACATCTAGGTGCAACGGGTGTGCACGAAGCATCTGTCATAGGCAACATGTGTGCCTGACAGCCAAAACAGGTGCATCTGACATGCACGAAGAATCTCGATTTAGTGCATCTGGTGTGCCCCAAAATCGTATCTCAAAACATGCGCCCAACATGCGCGAAAATCCAAATCGGTGCATCCATCATGCATGAATGAAAATCTAGACCCTGCGCACTCAATATGCACGGAATCACAAAATCCAATAGCAACGTCGAATATGCGTAAGTCCAGTCAAAAGCACGGAGTGCAAGAATCCACATCAATATCACAATCAAAATCGACATACCGAAAGGCATCAAATCGAAGTCAGGTGCAATCGTAATGCACAAAATATAAATCCGGTGCAACAAAGGCACGAAATATAAATCTGATGCGATAAACGCAAGAAAAATAAAACTGGTGCGACAAATGCACGAAGTATAGAACTGGTGCATCCCATGCACAAATACCAAGCAATAACTCAAATACGTAAACAGCAACACCAAGTGTATCCAGATATGAAGAAAATCATAAACGTGTGCAGCTGCGGGCACAAAACACATATCGATGCACTACAAGCACATATAAGCTATACCGAGTGCAAAATCAAAACACTAAAATTACATGAAACTCTGCTGGAAGCGTAAATCAAATCACCAGCATAAAATAGGCATGAAATCGCAATCAACAGCTCAAGAGTAATAACTATGTACAAGGTATAAATACCCAGTAGGTGCAACCATGGTGCACAAAATCAAATATCATGAAACTCAGTCATCAAGACTAAATCATGCGAATAGATCGCCCAAAATACCGAAATCCAAAGCAACGGATACGTGATAATCAAATCACAAAATCACAAATCATAATTACCGTCGTCGGTATATCCTTCTTCAGGGTCGAGAAGGTACCGGTACATCCGATGCTAGCGGCGCAAGATATCTACTTGCCTCTTACTCGCGGCTGGCGTCCTCTGCCTCTGGTTCCTGATCTTTCCTGTAGATTACCAACTCGCAATCCATCGGCTCATCGGCCCGGTCAGGTGTGCTGACAGGAACGATTCCGTTCTTGCACTTCCCTGGTCATCTCTCGGTCAATCCTCACGACCGCTCGTAAAGCAGCACATCTCTGGCGCCGACCTCGGGTCCCCTGAATGCATATCACACATCCGATCCTGGGTGCAACTCTTATTGCAGCAGTGTACTGGAAGGAATCCTACTCAAGGTCTCTTCTGATCTTGCCTAAGCCAAACTGTAAGGAGGCTGGTACTCTGGCGTAATCTTTTCTCACTCTCTGGACCTCTGCGTCCTTAGTACAACATCTCCTCGGAAGCTGGTCGCATCTCTGCGCCTCTGTATGCATGTCCGTCCTTTAATCTTAACGGGGTGTAGTAACAGCTCGTCTACCTCTCGCACGAACTTCTTGTCCCGCTTGTCTGTATCATCGTCCATTTCAACATCGCGTGTCTATCTGCGCACTGCAATGCCTTCGGCTACGGTCCATCCGAAGTCCCTCACGCGGACTCGAAATCACGAACTCAGTATCTTCATCACTCAGTAGAAGATATCTAGCCGAACACATCCTCAGCGTGCATATCGCATCTCTGATGTCAGCGGAGTGGAACGTCATCTCGTCGAAATCTCGTGCAAACTCTTTACTCCACCTTGCTCCACTATCGACTGATTCAGACTCATCTCATCATGGCTACACAGACTGCGCTCCGACGGCTATGCTCGTATCTGGAGTCTCCCAAGCAGTGTCCCATCACATGATATCCGAATGATGTCGAATCATCCGATCGACTCGTCAGAACCTCACAATCCCCCAAGAGCTCAACATCTCGGGTACAGTTTAATAGTATCGAGTACATGCCACAGCGTCGGTGGTCCAGCCGTAGAAGGGCAAACCCAAGCCTCACTAATGGCGCCGAGGAACTGCCGCAAACCCTAAGGTTCAAAGGCTTTCACACGGTCATTAAGTCGAGTTAGGGTTTCATTCTTCTAGAGGGTCCATAGAATCACCTGCATGTCTTTCCGTATACTTTAAACTTGGAAAATGGGTTCCTGACCTTCGATCGTCTCAATCGACTCTCAACGAATCTGCGTGAAGTCGCCTCTAGCTGGAATCAATCTATCTGATGACCTCGCATCGGGGTAAGCGAACGAACCACATGTCCTAGTCATTCATCCTCGGTGACTAGCGACTCACTACCATATCTCTAAGAATATACTCATGCTGCAGTAGCTCCAATCATCTGGGCGATATCTCATCACTCGCAGCAGCAACTGGCTCATTCGCCTGTACGCCGAACAGCGCCTCAATCCTCCAGGAAAGGCAATACATAGGCGGTCATCTCTGAGTCGGTCTGCTCTAGATCTGAGTAAGACTCTCCACACTGGAAATCTTCAACTCAACTGGGCCCGCTCCGGCGCATAAATCGGACGAATCACCTTCGTCTCTCAAATCGGGTAGACTAGCTATCATCTGTCTCATATCTGCTTGAAAGCTCCGGCAATCTCAAGCTCGTAAGCTTCGGAAGTGACATCCTGTCAATCTCAGCAACAGCTGGTCCATCTGTCTGCACGGTAGGCGACATCATAATCTCTGAGGTATGCTGTACGTCAACAGTCCTCTCTCAACTGGCGGCTCTAACAACGGCCCGATCATCCGGTGCAAAACCAAGCACTCGCCTCTACTAGAGGTCACAATCACCAATACTAACTCGAGACGTTCCCATGTCACCAGAAAACACAATGGTCGGCCCTCGTACCAGACGAGCTCGCACCGGCCGTAACCCTAGCAGCAGCCCCAAACTGCGCTCAAACATGGCGACAGGAACCTCAATCGAGTATCAAAGAGAGCACATCAATAGCAAGAAAGAGAACAACAGATCCAGAGTGGGTACATGATCATAGGAAGGAACAACATCAATGAAGGTATGATCATGAAACTAATAGAATCGAGGATCTCAAATGGATGTATAATCATGGATATGAAGAGAATCACTGATCCCAAAAATATGTACATCCTAAGGTTCCTTAAGCGGAGTGGTGTGTCGTAAGTATGCCGCGGAACATACCCACGGTACGTCACTCTACTTTAGTCACCTATTCCATCAACCAAGGGTCATCCTACACGACGAAAGTTCGGGTCTAATACCCCCTCGACCAAGTCTAAGTTCTGTAAGGTCAAGCCTAAGTTCCTTATATAGATAACGCCCTAGGCTCCACAAAGTCAAACTTAGACTCGAACCAAGGTCAACCTAGCGCTCTGATACCAACTTTGTCACGACCCGAAAGAGCACGTGACTGGCCCTTGAACCATATGAAGTCTATAGGACCCCATCTGATCCAAGTAAGCCAAAAGCCCAGCAATCTAAAACCATTTAAAGAGTAAATAAGGAAAACTGTTTTTGAAAAGTAAGGAAATCATGTTTGAAAATCAAGTTTTTAAATAACTAAGCCGAATATGAATTTTTAAAATGTGTAATTTTTCCTGAAAATTTCGGCAGAGTTTCCTTTGTAAAAACTGGCCCTGAACGGGGTACAACAAGAATAATATATATGACATGATAAAAGGCATCCCCAAGCGGGAGCTAGCTCTTCGTCAAAGACGGTCACAACCACACAACAATATAATATACAACGCCAAAGGGCGAGGATCAAAACCCAAAAAAAAAGAAACTCAAAACAGCCAGAAAACCATAATACTACTAGCGCGACTCTAAGGTCGAAATAAAACAACACTGTTTTCTAAGTCTGAAACAATACAAGTTTTGGTTGATGGACAATTCTAGGTACAATAAATAATACATGAACAAGGGCGGTTCTGATACAAAAGAACCCACCTATCCAAGCAAGTCACCCATAAGGAAGCAGTGTGCCAGAAATGCCGCTATGGAATCTGTACGGCAAACCTGCAAGAACTGGGGCACAACGGGGGTGAGTTGCCAACTCGTGAATAGAAAGATATCTACAAGCAGAAATCAAATGCATGACCCATCCTAGGTCAAAACGATCAGATATACATAAACCTCAATATGAATAAAGCTGAAGCATGCTAAACTGGCAATGTAATCTCTATACATGAGTGTAGTGCCAAGTGCTCGTGCTAGTGCCTCAGGTAATCGCATGTCATGAATATGAGGTATAACCAATGTAATCAAATCTGCACACTCGTGGATCCCGTCCACTCGTCATCCACTGACAATAACCACCATGCATGTAAATATCATGAATCATGTGCATGGGAAATAATATGAGGATATAACCACCCGTGTCCCTCGCGACACATCAAAATCATGGAACCACGGTGCCCAGCATCGACACCCGAAAACATCATGAAAACTGTGCCCAGCATCGGCACGTAAATCCTCATATATCGGGCTCCGTCAGTCCGGATCGGCCCGCGGGCTCTGTCTGCGGTATCGGCCCTCGGCCCCGGCAGTATGCCCAAAACATCTATCGACTCTGGTCGGTATCCTCCGGATAACCGTCAGGTCCAACCAATCACCGGTAGGTACTCGCCCGCCTCCAGGCTCAATCGGCAAAGCTCATCGATCATCTTGCCGAGGGGAACCATACCGGGTCCACCATGTACCCGCAATCGGCTCATCCACGCCTCGATTCGGGTTACACATGTCGTTCTCAGCACCGAGAAAACACATGGTGGACGCACTGAAATATCATATCAAGGGTAACCGGGTTTTTAAGAAATGACATATTCTCTTTTGAAATACCCTCGGTTCCCAAATCCAGAAATATCATAGAAACAACATATCTCAATGCGTACAGTCAAAGCATGATGTATGCGGCATGTAACAGTAATGCAAGCATATCAGTAAGTCATGCAATATGGAATAATAATGTGCACATGTCGAGGGAGACCGCTCTTTTAAAAGGAATCTGTTTTTAAAGAGTATCTTGCGGTTCCCAAATCCCCAATCAAGCTAGAATCATCTATATATGTGTACAGGTATAAGTGTACAATATGCCATACCAGAATCATATCATGAATGCAATAGTACTATAGTGTAGTGACATGGCAATTATCGATGATGAGTGTGTGAGCCGGCAACAAGTGTACGTGGAACATATGCATCATCGATAATGGTGCTGGTGTCCTAGCAGCATGACTGAAATATAACCACAGTACAAGCGATGCAATGCAAATAGCATGAATATGCGGAATCGAATAATCACGCAAAAGTAAAGAATCTACACCAATCTGTACAAGTCATGCAGGGGTGCCATTTGAAATAAGACGAATCAGGGCTTTTGGAAAAACAAGGGCTACGGTGTTTTAAGAAAAGATACATCATTTGAAAATATCCGTATGACCCTTCTGCCTATCTTTAAAATATCCCCGATTCGTTAGTTTGAAATAGGTATGACTCGGTCCAGTCTAATGTCTACTAAGTAATCTAGACAGGAGGGGTAAGAAACCACCTAAATCTGAGTCGGTATATATATATATATATAGATATGATAGTCGGTGATCTCGCCTTAATAACATATCGTAAGATATCCTCGAGTTATGAGTGCGGATCTATCATCAATATCGGCTCGTACGGTAGATCGTCGTACGGCATCCCAATAGCTGGGTAGGGGTCAATATCACCCAATCTCATCACATATCAGGTATCACTATCATCAGATCGCACAATCTGGGGTACTACTCTAAGTCTAGTACAAATCGATACCATCTATAAAAAATATGAATGCGGGTAAAGCACATGTCCAAAGGCCCGCTAAAACTATCATATCGCACCTCGAAGACAAGCTATGTCACATCGCCGATCTCACGGCCTCACATCAAGTATCATCTCAAACCACGTATCATCCTCCAATCCCGTATATAAACACATAGTCCCATACCCATGTGTAGATATACGCACCATCATATGCACTCTAATAAATGAAAGAATGAATGCAAGTATGTGTGTAAATGTATGTGTGAGTGCAACCACTACTCTAGGGTTCGCACTATACTAAACCAATATATTCTTATCATCAAAATATCATTATTACCATCAATAACCCTAAACAACACAATATAAATATTCGTGTGTATACGTATTCGTATACATCACCACAGACTGCGGGGGTGCTATACGCCATCCACCCGACTTCTCCCCGTAGATATAAATCTACTCACCTTGCTTCTCGTGTGCCAAAGCCGATGTCGCTGTCTTCACCTCCTTTGCCTCAACATCACGCGGGGTACCTACAAGTATATCACAATGCTAAAGCACATGAAAATCACATCGGAAACCAAAATAGCACACGCTACCCGCATAGGTAAAAACCTATCGACTCGCATGTAAACACAATCAAAATCCACTTGTCGTTGACGTCCAAACGCCACCCGACAGGAATGAATCACCAAATACCAAAATCCATGCTAAAACAAGTCCCAAATTATACACCAACATAGGAAAATCAACCCAGATTTCACCCTAGATGGAATCAGTCAAAACTAGACATACTCAGGGTCAAAACTAGAGGAAATGGGGGCATGCACAGAAAACGAGGCAATTCCTTAAAATACCTTATTTTAGAATTTTCCATAATTTTTCCCCATTTATCTGTATTTAATTATACCAGAATATTAAAATATTCATTAAAATAATATTAAATTATAAAATTTCCCAAAAATCATATTTTATTATTTTGAAGACGTTACAGCTGTGTCTAGGAGAGCCATTACACGAAGCCCTCGGCCGAGGTAGGAGATTTACTGGTAGGTATTCCAGTAATATCTCAGGGTGTTCTGGGCTACACTCCGACATGACTTGTACCGCTTTTGGGGGTCTGACTTTTACCAGCCCCCTAGGCCCGACATGCGATACTCATAGACGAACGGACCGGACTGTACGGATATTGTCGCTGACAGGCTCAGTAGGGTGTCAGGATGAGTTCGCTCATCGACCTCCCTTGTGGTCAATACCTGGTAGCCCGTTACGTACAGCTAGTACCTCTGACGTGCTAGTGGTTAAATCCACAGCCAATGTATTGATGTGTCTTTAGAGTCCCCCAAAGACAGTTTCTCAAGTTTCGGGCGAAACGTTGTAGAGGCCGTATGATATATGGCAGGGTTCGATCATATACGTGCGGTATTGCACGGATCATGATCGGACGGATCATACTAGTGGGCTTTGGTTTAAGCCGGATCCTAGTATTAGATTTGTTGGATTACTTTAGTCTCGTCGCATTCGCATTCAGTCGGAATGCGGATGCAGGTATGTATATACAGGTGAGGGGTATCCTTGTGATCCGTCACGAGTTTACTTTAGATGTTGCCGTATCTTTTTATTGTTGCAAACATTTGGATTAATGTTTTGCTAATGGAAATTATGAGTTAGAATTCATCATGACATGCATTAAATGTGACATGGACACATTGGTGACTCATGGTATCTTTTAGTGTGTAAATGTCACATTATCAGATTGATTTGTGTTAATTCGATAAGAGGAGAGAGAGGGGCTGCCTAAGGGAGAGCTTGGTCTTGTATTATTATTATCTCACTCTCTCTCATTTTATCACACACATCACAAAAGGGAAAAGAAAGCTTCTTCTTCTTCTTCCTCCTCTAGCTCAAATCTCCATTAATGGCAACACCTCTAACCTCCATCCAAAGCAATGGATGCAAGAGACAAAATGATCACAAACATTCTCTACAACACCTTGGACACGTCGGCTAGCACACTTCGTGCCCGAGTTGCTTCGGATGAAGCGAGAGCCCGTAAAAAGACTCATAGATGTAGTGCCCTTTCCGACGAGGAGATCAAGACCGGAGATGCCGCGAGGATCTTGGGATGGTGGCCAAAGACCGAAGGACATGAATCGATCGGTATAGCTTTCCAACCCTCTCTCTTGATAGCTAGTAGTAGGTTAATGGTTCGATCCGGGTTTTAAGCATACGATAGCGCCAGTTTCAAGTTTTGAAAAAGTTTTGTTTCCGCATTTTGGCCTCGGAAAGACGGCCGGGGCGCTACCGTAGTCTTATATGGTATCAGAGCCACGCCATTAACCTTTACTAGCTTACTCTAACATATTTAGAACTTCGATCGAACAAAAATTCCGAAACCGCGATTTCAAAATGTGCAGTTTCTGTCGAAATTTTTTTGTTGTAAAAAAATTATTTGGTGTATTGCAGAAATTCGTGCAGGGTTTTTTAGGAGTTCTGAGAAATTTTGGTTGCATGATCGTACGGTCCCGCCGCGGAACCACATCAATAACCCTCTTTTGGCCGCTGTTCCGCCGCCATTCTGTGCCCTCATTGCACCAAAATTTCTACAGTGCTTTCTGATTTGGAAATTAGGTTTCTGGAATGTTCTGTTTGGGCCCAGATTATTTTGAGTGCTGGGTATTGTACTTGGGGCCCATTTCAGGGAAATTTTGTCGATCGAAAATTTAAATATGTTAGTTCACAGTATTTACATTATATCTGTGACCGTGAATGTCAATTGATCGATAAATCCTATCTAATTGCTATAGTTCTTTTAGACCGATTTGCGAATGTGACATTCACGTTGATGTTCTGTGTTGTGCTGTGATGTTGCGGATTTGTCGTGGTGGATAGCCTGGATGCAATGGTAGTACAGTTTGGTTGTATTTGTACATTTGATATTGCAGGGCGAGCGTCCGACATGTGGACTGCTGTCACTGCCTGTTTGTATATTATTCTTTTGGGGCACGACCAGGCTGAGGTCGATGTACCCGTTGTATGTATATTTTACTTTCTGTACTAGGATTACCCCGCGGTGGGGTGCATGGATAGCCAGGTTCTAGAGGGCAACGGGCCCGCATCTCATGGCTTTGAGATGGAGGGGGCTTTACTCTAGAATTGGCGGGCTATTCGCCGCACTCGTAGGGGGTACAGGTTGACCCAAGGAGGGGTGCTCAAGTTACCGGATTCCGTGAAGTGCTGGGTGGTCCATTCACGTTGTTGAAGGGGGCTGCCTCACTTCAGGTTTTTGGCGGGTAACTTGCCGCGCCCGTAGGGGTCTAGGATTTCATTACACAGGCTATCCACACGATCAGGGGAACGTCGGGTTTCAGTAGCGGCTCTATGAAACCCGGGGATCCCAGATTATCTGTATTGTTCTGTGATGCTTATTACATTTCTGTGATGTTGCATTTTATCACGCCTTGAGCGAATATTATATATTGATATATATACTAGTAGATGTTGTATATGTTTTGCATCCGCGCTAGTCCAGTCCCCGCTCTGTCGTTAGTTAAGTAACCTAACGGGTGATGACGGGACCCAGTGGCGAATGCGGATGGCATATACGTACATCATATTTTCGTTATTTTGTGGTGTGATCAATTGATAGGACTGCATTGATTCGGATCAATGCAAGCTAAACAAACCTCTTTGATGTTGTTGGAACATTTTTCAAAAGAAAAGCTGTTATTGCAAGGACGTTCTCTTTTGTTTTGCACAGTGGTATTCAGTTGGAATATCCTGCACCTCAGTCGACGAGGCAAGGGCCGAGATCCCTTCACCGGGAGTGACCCCTTGGACAGAAGCTTGCGTCAGGGTAATAACTTCACTATAGTCGATTACTTTTTGCTTTGCATCGTGGTATTCAGTTGGAATATCATGCACCTCATTCTACGGGGAAAGAGCCGAGATCCCTTCACCGGGAGTGACCTCTTTAGCAAAGGTTTTCGCCACTATATTTATAAAAGGTTATCCGGTTCCTTCAACGATATCAAGTTCATTACGTTAAAGGTTTTTCGCCAAAAACCAACCGTAGCCCTCAGTCATTTCAGATTAGTATTGCTTAGTATTCGTGCTACGCATGTCGTGCTCAGCCGAGGCGTAGTGTGCGGTAGCTCTGTAATGCTTTTCTGTCTTATAATGTGATTGGTTAGGACGGTCGTACGGTCATTTTGGCTCAGTCAAGGACTCATGCGGGTAGATCTAATGCAATCAAGATAATGACGGGTTGAACTTGGCTAGGATCCTTTGATATGTTGGCACAGTCAAGGTCACTTGGGTCCTAGGGGTAAAAACACGCATCGGGAGTTTCTAAAGAAACTGAAACTTACCAGGCATGCGCATATCTTCTGGAGTGTAATAACGCGAGTGGATTCCATCACGTTATCATGCGATGATAGTTGGATCCTGATTCCCACTGATGAGTTGGTTTACTCCTCGGATGATCCCGACTAATTCTTCTTTCAGGTTTGGAGGAGAATTTGAGGTTACAGTGGGAGGTTTCCTGATTAGATAAAGTGATAACCATTCTGATCTAGGTTAGAGTGCATGCTGAGTGTTTCTTTTCTCTCTCTCTCTGGCAGCGACCATGGCCCGACCCTTGACTATGACTCAGTGACCAAGATTAACCGAACCTTCTTAAAACACTGGCTTTTGGATTGTCTGAGTTGCATACCTCATTGCCACTCCTACTTTTACCCTTTTCTCCAGAACACCCCGTATTACTACGAACATCCACTTCCATTGGATAAAACCATCGTATGGTTATATACGAACTCGAAGGAACTTATTCGAGGATGGTTTCCGATTCTGGAGAAAACGAATAGGACTATTCAGTTGTCTTTTCCTTTTACCTTCTCTCAGGTTGCGAGTGCTCCTTGGATTAGGACAGCACACCTATTACGCTTATTGGATAGTCTTCATCCAAAACATAGGCAGGTGACGAACGGTAGGGCATGAAGAAAACCAATTAGCCTAACGAAGGTGTGCAGAAGGTATTAAGTAAAGACAAATAAAGGGATTAGTAAGAGGGCAAAGTAAACTGCGACTGCTATTCACAACCAAACCAAGTATTTCATCGCCACTCCTACTTCACCTTTGTATTTCTCTGAAACACCCTGTATCACTACGAAGATCCACAGTTTATTGGATATTCCATCGTATGGTTATATACGAACTCGAAGGGACTTGTTCCAGTTCGGGGATGGATTTTGGTTCAGAAGAAATAGGAATAAGGTTTTATTCAGTTGTCTTTTATCTTCACCTTCTCTCAGGTTACGAGTACTCCTAAGATTAGGAGAGTACACCCATTATGCTTATTGGATAGTCTTCTTCCAAACCATAGGCTGGTGCCGAACGGTAGGGAAGGAAGAAAACCATTTAACCTAAAGGGGTGTACAGAAGGTAATGACTAAAGACATATAAAGGGATTTGGAGAGATGGCAAAAAAATATACGGTTATAGTTGTGAATCTGATAATGGAAAAGGCATTACTAAGAATACCCGGATACCCCTTCGAAACATTTACATGTTTCAGTTTCACTGTGTATTGTTAAAAGAAAACTGATTTCCCAATTAGACACTTGCTCCAGGGTATGTATTTACCAGGTATGATTCTCACATCTGTATGGTTTTACAGATGATAAGTGGGAGTAAGTTATTGGGAATTGGGTGATCATCCTCATTATATCAGGATTCGTTGTAATTGGTGATATTTGAGGAAGTCGCCTAGGTTGTTTGCCGGACGGCAAATATTTGGTTTTGAATATCCGTTGTTATGCACCAATTTCAAATTGATATATCTGTACGTTCATTTTTATGAAGTGAGATATATCTTTTTGAAATTATGTCCATGAAATTTACCTATATCAGTGGATGGTTAGGTAAGGAGCATTAAACAGCGGTGTAATTCTTCTTAACCATAAGTACAGTTTTCAACCTACGACACACAGGGAATGAGTTGTTAGACTCAGGGGACTTATACAGAGTATTGTATGTTGTCCAGTGTCCATTAGGACAGAGGGGTTGGTACTCGTACTATATTCTGTTTACTTGTGACTTCTCTAGTTCTTAGACATGTGTTTCATAGAAATACAAGTTCCAAGTTTTGAGAAGTTATACGTATAAGAATAAAGTAGAGAACCAGGCGTTGCAAGTATCGGGATTCTTCAAGGTGATCGAAGATGTAGATACTTGTGTATGGTGTTCAGTTGATAGTAATGATTGAGAGAACTTGCTTCCCTTTCAGGTTACTCATAATTGGAAGCACTCCTAAGTTGAGTAATGCTGATCGGCCTCTCTCCATTTAGTTGACATACACTGGAGAAAGCTGCATGATTTGAATCTGGTTCCAATTAAATCAGTGCCTCTGTTTCTATATTGGATATAGAACGGTTCATATCTTAACGATGTTAAGGTACGGGGAGTTGTCCGGTTTATGCTTAAAACCAGACTCTGGATAACTCAAGGCACGTTTCTGTAATGGTTGTTTGTGGGTTGACCCGAGCTATGACGAGGGTTGATTTTCTACCATCTGGAAGATCAATAGTGATATTGTTCTTGACTCGCCACAGTTTTAGTAAAATGGATTTTTTCAGAAAACAGTAGTGGGAGTATGGTAGAACTGGAAGTGATTCCAGAACCGCAAACGATTACTGAAAATTTGATAAAAACCTAAAGATTCAATCTGGTTTGACATTCCATTGGCCACTCCGCAGAAATGGTGGGTAACCTCAGGCACTCGAGTGTTAGTTATATGTATGCCCTAGAGGCCATTACTGTACATACGATGTATATTGTAGTGGATCCTAGGACATATATAGGAAGGACTTTCTTGCTCGACATGATAGTATGCTATCTGGTTGTACTTTATCTTAACATATACTATGATTGTCTCTATGTTACATGTTGATAAAGCCCTTAGGATATATACTCGACTACTGGGACTATGATGAGATCATACTAGTGGGGCCACGGTAGTCGACGAGTACATCCTATAACTGTTCCTAGTCGAGGGTGTATCGAGACAGGGCATCGATACACCAGAGTAGACTAGCGTATACGCATCTTGACCCATATGATGGGCGATGGATGAACCCATATCCATCGGTGTTTGACATCAAGGATGGTGTACGGGTGCTCAGTGGAGACTGGGTACACTGGACGGACTCGCCGAGAACTCCCAGATGGTATTATACCTTACGTCAGATGGCAGTTCTCCAGTGACACTGGTACAGAGTAGTCTGTTGACCCGAGATCGTCATAGACTCTTGTGTGATTCCCACTGTGCTTTGATTTCCATCATACCACGTCCAAGAGGGCATGCAAAAAGGTGGCTTTTGGGTACAGTCCCGAATCACATGGAGGCAATGAGCGATAGGAGGGGATTCGTCTCTCCCGGTATAGGGAGTTGATGTTGTGCTGTGTTCGATTGGCTATAACCAAAAATCCCTGGCCAGGGTTGCTGAGATTTACTGGTAAGTGTTATCAGTAGTTTTTCGAACTGTTATAGACCTCATATCGACACGACTTATCGAGCTACTGGGGTCTGACGTTTACCACCCCTAGGCAAGATATGCGACATATCAGACGACGAGACCGGACTGTACGAGAGTGTTACCGATTGGATTCACAGGAGAATGTACAGGCTTGCTTGTTGATCTTCTGATCGTTCAATACCCGGGTGGCCGTTACGTTTAGCAGACCGCTTGCGGCTTGTGGGTGTTTGATATGATCATCACCTACTGCCGGCGTATTGACGAGTCTTTAGAGTCCAACACAGGGGTCTCCTGGCTCAAGAGAAACGGAGTAGGAGCACATATGTGATATGTGCGGGACCGAGATTGATACGATATGAGATACCGTATTCTATTCTCGCGATTTGTAACATTGATCGGTTGTATGCGATATAACCGGGTTATCGGATCAAGTGTTGATTCGATAAGTTGTTACACAAAATATTAGTCGGTTATAGCCGGGTTATTAAATCAAGAGTTAATTTAATAATTTAATGTATAATTATATATTTGATATATTATATTACATTAACTAGTATTAGCTAACTTAAGATTTATTTTCTCACTTGATTGTGCATAAGTGAATATGTGATATATATTTGTGTACATATGATTGTGTCATGCTTGATGATACATCAAAGATGGGTGTATGAGACTTATACCTAGATTAGGGTAAAGATTAGGGGTTTTTTTATATCTTAAGAATAACAAAAGAGAAAGACTTTGTCAAAGTTCTCAAGCTTTCATGAAGCTTGTGGAAACATTGACAAAGTCAACTCTTTTGTCATTCTTAAGGATATTTAGTTAACCCAACCCTTAACCTCATGCTTTGGTTAATTCTCTACATGAGTTAAGCATGATAGCTTAACTCACCCATGGTTACATTATTGAGGATAATTCATATGATGATATTTTTCTTTCTTCTTCTTCTTCTTCATCAAGCTCCATGAAAAGCTTACTAGCTCTAATGGTGCCATGAGAAAAAGTGTGAGAAAATCAATTCTAAAGTGAGCCCACTTCCTACTTCTTCATCCTCTACCACTTGCCATGTAGTAGAGTGTGTTCTCTTCACAAAGTTCATGACCTAGTGAAGGAATAACTTGAGTTAGTGTCTCCCCGACGTAGATCATCTTCGGCCTCAAAGTCATTGAAGCAAGCACATTCGTTCTTCTTGTGAAGCTTCTCTAGAGTCCGAAGTTCACGATCGCAGCGATGGGGACATCTACACGGAGCTAATGAAGTGAAGGACCGGATCTACAAAGGTTGTAATCCCTTTCACTTAGTGTTAAACTGTTTAACATGTTAGTTTTCGCCTAAACCCTAGTTTAAAGATCCGGCTTTAGGTTGTTCGGCACGGCTAAAATTTTAATCGGGAAAGGTTGATGCCTTGTAGACCCTTGTGCGCGTGCCTAGCAACCCTACATCGAGAGGTACTTCGGTATGCTCAAAGACGGTGACAGGGAGGTTCTTGTTTACCCAAACTTGCCATTGCTGTTGTTCCAGACTGTGAGACCCGGCAGGAGGATGAGTATAGAGTCGTTCTAAACAAGCTTTAGAAGTGTACGTGTATATGACTCTGCCAGAGGGTTGTCGTAGTCAGTGGGAGCAGCGGAAGCATAGTGGACAAGTAGCTTATGTCTATTTATGGACTAAAGAAAATATAGCGGAGATAGATCATCTATTTCTGATGTGACAGTCATAGGTTTGACTTCATCAGAATAAGGGATGGATCTGTTAAGAAGGTAGTAGGGTGTGATGTCCTGGTATTTGGATGACATACACAGAGTAGGAAGTGAAATTCCTATACTACGATCGGTTATACTTTGGTTGTCACACAGTGGTTTCTCCACATAGGGCTTGGATATTATATTAGACATTCTGGTTACTAGATCTATGGTTTTAGATCTAGATTTGGGTAGTTTCCCAATCTGGGTACTTTAACAGCATTCTAAAGGTGCTTTAGAATGGATGACTCCTGGCATGGTGGTGTACCTGCAGGTGATGGAGTCACCCTCTCTGAAGGTGTCTTACAGACTAAAGGGGAGAGGGATGCGCATGATTGGCATATCACTTGCTTAGGCAATTGAGTTGATCATGAGATGTCAAGTACCACACCAGATGTTGTTTTTGCACGAGCTGCAATAAGTTGATATTGATCCAATCCTGGAGAAACGTTCGGAAGAAGTTTTAGAACATAAGTGGATGTTCTAGGGATATGATAACAATAGCCTCTTTTAGGAGACAGTTATCATTCTAGGCTTCCAAGGTGACTTGGATGACAGAGTGACTGTCAGAGTTATAGTTTTCCCTCTGACAAGGGGCAGTAGTTTGGACAGGAGGTCCAAGCGGATACTGAGGGAGGCATGGCACAGGATACTGATTAAGTTCAGTTGACGATACAGTCTAAGAAGTTTGGATTTGGAGTTCATTCTGAACTAGGTCCCATCAGATATCTAGACATATTCTAAGACAGGTATTGCTCATTTCGGGAGATGTCTTTCTCCGCGAACTTGAGATAAAGAGAGACATAGAAAGAAACATCAGGGAGGATCTACTCACTGAGGCTATTCCTCGAACGCAATAGTTTCGCAAACAGGCTTTGTGAGACTGTTTAGTAGAGGAGTTGGGTGTTCGGTATCACACGGGCTGTGAGTACGCGGCATCGCAATAATTAGCCTTGAGTACAAGTGGGAAATTGTTGGATATAGTGCCCTCAGAGTCAATTATTGAATCGCAGGCACGTGATTGCAATGATTGAGGGAGGACCTATAACAGTCTTACTCGAAAGCTTTGTATACTATCTGGTTTGTCTTTATCATCGTGTACGGTTCACTATTACACGTTGATAGAAAATAGTATACTGCCTGGTTTATCTTTATCATCGTGTACTGCTTTAGGTGATGGTACAGATCACTATTGCACGTTGATAGAGCCCTTAGGATTCATGCTTGACGACCAGCAGTATGATGGTGATCATATACGTGGGAGCTGGGGTCTATAAGCACATCCTTAAAATGGTCCCTAGTCGTGGAAGTTTCGAGACTGGGCATCGATACTCCATTAGTAGACTATGTATACAGTCGAGACCCCGACGTAGGGTGGTGGCCGGTCTCACAAGCCATTGGTGTCAGTTGGTTCATCTAAGATGTATACAGGTGCTCATTGGGTTATGAGTACACCGGACAGGACTCGCCGGGAACATGCTAGTTGGTATTATACCTGATGTGAGATAGCAGTTCCCTGGTGACATGTGTACAGGTTAGTTGATCGACCTGAGATCGTCATTTGTCTCGTGTGAGTTCCCACTGTACTTTGATTACTACCCTACCACGGCTCAAAGGAGTCGTGCAAACAGGTTTTAGTTGGGTACAGTCCTGAGCCACATGGAGGCAAGTGAGCGTATCGGCAGGGGTTTCGTCTCTCCCGATATTAGGGGTGAGATCGCGCTGTGTCTAGGAGAGCCATTACACGAAGCCCTCGGCTGAGGCAGAAGATTTACTGGTAGGTATTCCGGTAGTATCTCAGGGTGTTCTGGGCTACACTCCGACACGACTTGTACCGCTTTTGGGGGTCTGACTTTTACCAGCCCCTTAGGCCTGACATGCGATACTCATAGACGAACGGACCGGACTGTACGGATATTGTCGCTGACAGGCTCAGTAGGGTGTCAGGATGAGTTCGCTCATCGACCTCCCTTGTGGTCAATACCTGGTAGCCCGTTACGTACAGCTAGTACCTCTAACGTGCTAGTGGTTAAATCCACAGCCAATGTATTGATGTGTCTTTAGAGTCCCCCACAGACAGTTTCTCAAGTTTCGGGTGAAACGTTGTAGAGGCCATATGATATATGGCAGGGTTCGATCATATACGTGCGGTATTGCACAGATCATGATCGGACGGATCATACTAGTGGGCTTTGGTTTAAGCCGGATCCTAGTATTAGATTTGTTGGATTACTTTAGTCTCGTCGCATTCGCATTCAGTCGGAATGCGGATGCAGGTATGTATATACAGGTGAGGGGTATCCTTGTGATCCGTCACGAGTTTACTTTAGATGTTGCCGTATCTTTTTATTGTTGCAAACATTTGGATTAATGTTTTGCTAATGGAAATTATGAGCTAGAATTCATCATGACATGCATTAAATGTGACATGGACACATTGGTGACTCATGGTCTCTTTTAGTGTGTAAATGTCACATTATGAGATTGATTTGTGTTAATTTGATAAGAGGAGAGAGAGAGGGGTTGCCTAAGGGAGAGCTTGGTCTTGTATTATTATTATCTCACTCTCTCTCATTTTATCACACACATCACAAAAGGGAAAAGAAAGCTTCTTCTTCTTCTTCCTCCTCTAGCTCAAATCACCATTAATGGCAACACCTCTAACCTCCATCCAAAGCAATGGATGCAAGAGACAAAGTGATCACAAACATTCTCTACAACACCTTGGACACGTCGGCTAGCACACTCCGTGCCCGAGTTGCTTCGGATGAAGCGGGAGCCCGTAAAAAGACTCGTAGATGTGGTGCCTTTTTTGACGAGGAGATCAAGACCGGAGATGCCGTGAGGAGCTTGGGATGGTGGCCAAAGACCGAAGGACATGGATCGATCGGTATAGCTTTCCAACCCTCTCTCTTGATAGCTAGTAGTAGGTTAATGGTTCGATCCGGGTTTTAAGCATACGATAGCGCCAGTTTCAAGTTTTGAAAAAGTTTTGTTTCCGCATTTTGGCCTCGGAAAGACGGCCGGGGCGCTACCGTATTCTTACACACACAAGACTCTGTGACGATCTCGGGTCTACAGACTAACCTGTACCAGTGTCACCAGAGAACTGCCATCTGACATGAAGTATAATACCATCTGGGAGTTCTCGGAGAGTCCGTCCGGTGTACCCAGTCTCCACTGAGCACCCGTATACCTTCTCTGATGTCGAACACCAATGGATATGAGATCATCCATCGCCCATCATATGGGTCAAGAAGCGCATACGCTAGTCTACTCTGGAGTATCGATGCCCTGTCTCGGTACTCCCATGACTAGGAACATTTGAAGGATGTACTTGGCGAATACACTGTCCCCACTAGTATGATCCGCATCATAGTCCTGGTAGTCAAGTACTCATCCTAAGGGCTTTATCAACATGTAACATAGAGACAATCAGAGTACATGTTAAGATAAAGAGCAACCAGATAGCGTACTATCATGTCGAGCAAGAAAGTCCTCCCTATATATGTCCAAGCATCCACTACAATATACATCGTATGTACAGTAATGGCCTCTAGGGCATACATATAACCAACGTCGTGCCAAAAAGTCACCGGTAGGTAGTCTATCCCCTGCCAGGCTCATCGTCTACTACTCGAACTTCTTGCCCCGGGTACCTTACCGGGCCCACCATGTACCTGAGACGGTTCATCCAACTCCTCGAAACGGGTCTCGAAACTAACAGGAAAACTCATGGTGGACGACACATACATCACTAGAAAACCGCAACTTGCATATTTCGAAAAAGGTAATAAGTTTAAAGTTCCTTGCTGTTTTCCCCCAAAATCCAGAAATCTCATAAATCTCAAGAAAATCATCATAAGTGCACAGGTCAATGATAATGAATGTCTATAGTACCAACAATAAACTCGTGATCCGAATATAGAGGTATAAGAAATCATTGTTTTCTTCTTAGGAGTCTCTTTTGAAATATCAATATAATATCAATAGAATCATCAGAAATCCGTGTCCAGCATCGACACCTCAATAACTATCTCAAATCTCATGTGTCCATATCACAGTATCTCTGGCCTCAGCCGTCCGGCTGACCCATCTCAAGTATCAGTATCTCAACATCTGGCGGCCATGGTCGGTATACTCTGGATATCCGCCGTGCCAAAAAGTCACCGGTAGGTAGTCTATCCCCTGCCAGGCTCATCGTCCACTACTCGAACTTCTTGCCCCGGGGTACCTTACCAGGCCCACCATGTACCCGAGACGGTTCATCCAACTCCTCGAAAAAACTAACAGGAAAACTCATGGTGGACGACACATACATCACTAGAAAACCGCAACTTGCATATTTTGAAAAAGGTAATAAGTTTAAAGTTCCTTGCGGTTATTGTTGGAGATAGTGCCCTCAGAGTCAATTATTAGATCACAGGCATGTGATTGCAATGATTGAGGGAGGACCTGTCCCAGTAGGACAGTCTTACTCAAGATGATAGTATGCTATCTGGTTTATCTTTATCATCGTGTACTACTTTAGGTGACCTTACGGGTCACTATTGCACGTTGATAGAGCCCCAAGAATTCTTGCTTGACTACCAGCAGTATGAGGGCGATCATATACGTGGGAGCTGGGGTCTATAAGCACATCCTTAAAAGGTCCCTAGTCATGGGAGTTTTGAGACAGGGCATCGATACTCCAGAGTAGACTAGTGTATACAGTAGAGACCCCAACGAGGGGCGGTAGCCGATCTCACAAGCCACTGGTGTCAGTTGGTTCACCTAAGATGTATACAGGTGCTCATTGGGTTATGAGTACACCGGACAGGACTCGCTGGGAACCTGCTAGTTGGTATTATACCTGACGTAAGATAGCAGTTCCCTGGTGACATGTGTACAGGTTAGTTCATCGACCTGAGATCGTCATTTGTCTCGTGTGAGTTCCCACTGTGCTTTGATTACTACCCTACCACGCTCAAAGGAGACATGCAAACAGGTTTTAGTTGGGTACAGTCCCGAGCCACATGGAGGCAGTGAGCGGATCTGCAGGGGTTCGTCTCTCCCGGTATTGGGGGTGAGGTCGCGCTGTGTCTAGGAGAGCCAGTACATGAAATTCCTTGGCCAAGGCAGGAGATTTACTGGTAGGTATTCCAGTAGTATCTCAGGGTGTTCTGGGCTACTCTTCGACACGACTTGTACCGCTTTTGGGGGTCTGACTTTTACCAACCCCCTAGGCCCGCCATGCGATGCTCATAGACGAACGGACCAGACTGTACGGATATTGTCACTGACAGGCTCAGTAGGGTGTCAGGATGAGTTCGCTCATCGATGTCCCTTTTGGTCAATACCTAGTAGCCCGTTACGTATTGGCTAATACCTCTAACGTGCTAGTGGTTAAATCCACAACCAAAGTATTAACGAGTCTTTAGAGTTCCCCATAGACCGTTTTCTCAAGTTTCGGGTGAAACGCTGTAGAGGCCGTATGGAGATATAGCAGGGTTCGATCAGATACGTATGCACGGATCATGATCGGAAGGAAAATACTAGCGGGCTTTGGTTTAAGCCGGATCCTAGTATTGGACCGTGTAGATTTTGTCTCATTGCATTTGTGTTCAGTCAGAATACAAATGCGGGTATGTATATACAGTCGCGGGGTTTTCCTGTAATTTATTACGGGATCAGTTTTCTGAAGTTGCCAGTTTGCATTCCGTTCCGTCCAGTTTTCCTTTGTTCCTTTACGGCCGGACTTATCTGATGGAGGGGTTATTTGCAAGTGTGCAAATTATCTTTTGTGGAGGGGGTTACTTGTAAATTGTGGCTTCATGATTTGACTATCATCATGAGATTCTTTTTAAGTCTCTTCCTTTGCATTAATGATGATGGGGTTTGATTAGGATTTGATAAGGATTTTTGATGTGAGATTATTTGATCATTATCTTCATATATTTGTTTATGCCTTTTCCCTCCTCCATTATTATTCATGGCCGGCCACATTTAGGGAGAAAGAGTGGTTCATTTGTGTGAGGGAGAAATTCATTCATCTCATTTTTGGGCTTACTACATTTTTCCTCACCTCTCTCCAAAGTTCTTGATTCTCCTCCACATCCATACAAGGCAACTTCAAACCCCAAAGAGACAAACCATTCTACACTACTCTACTCCAACCTTGGACGCGTCGGCTAGCCAACTTCGCGCCCGAGTTGCCTCGGTCCAGAGGTGGGAGCCCGTAAAAGAACTCGGCGATGTGGTGCCCGTTTCGACGAGGAGGCGACGACCGGAGATTCCGCGAGGAGATCGGAGTGGAGGCGAAGACCGAAGGACACGGATCGCTTGGTATAGCTTCTCCACTCTTATTCTAGTTTGCTAGAGTTAGGTTAATGGCTCGATCCAGGATTTTTGTGCGCGGTGGTGACGGTTTCTAGTTTTTAGAAAAGTTTCGTTTCCGCATTCCGGCGTCGGATTGACGGCCGGGGCGCCGCCGTGCACTTACAGTTTTCCCCCAAAATCCAGAAATCTCATAAATCTCAAGAAAATCATCATAAGTGCACAGGTCAATGATAATGAATGCCTATGGTTCCAACAAATCAAGCTGCAATGTATGATTAATAGACTAGGCAAGACGAATGATGTAATGAGGTACATGCACATGAATAGCAATCCTACACGTTGCATCTTGGGGAAATTAAATGCATTAGCATAGATTTAAGCAAAGTATATGGTGAAATTGTTCCAGATTTAAGGTTATACAAGTTATCTAGTGTTGTGGCATAGCAATTACCAAGGCGTGTGTGTATGCATGAATAGTGCTCGTGCTGCATATAAAACCCTGGCAATGGTGCAGGTGTCCTATGGAATGAGTTCGCATATGTAGGTCAATATATAGATCATGAATGCAGCAAGATGTTTAGGCAAGTATTATACTCATAATTACTAATACCACTAGGAATCTTTTAAATTACTCAAACTATCGGGCGACTTGCGCCATCCAAACGATTGTCCCCCGTAGATGTTACATCTACTCACCCATGATCTCGCACTAGGTGTACCCGACCTCCTACTTTCCTTTCTCCGTGGCGCTCGAAGTCCCCGCCTGCGAACCTAGAATTTACATCAAGTAACACACATAAGGCAAATCCTGCAAAAAACGTGATATATCGATCAAAGGAATAACTCGCGTTGGAAACTAAACACGCGTGCACTCGATACGTCAAGACGTGCGTAACCTCACCAGAAACCACCCCGACTCGCTGTGTCGCGCAGTGCACCACAGACCCAACACACAAAACACACATGTCGCACGAGTTAAAAAGTATTAAAAAAAGGGTTTTAAGTTCCAGATTTTGACTCGAGTGAAAATATAAAAAGTTGCATATACCAAAAACCCTAATTATACAGCAGAATCCTACAGACCAAAACCCAACACCCACACCCACTTTCTGGCCGCAATTTGCGGCCAGACAGAATAAATCTGCGGCCTAAAGGGGGAGAGGAGGCCCCGTGCTTCGTGTGTGTGTCTCTGGCTTGGTCACTATGCTACAGTATCAGCAACTTTTTCCTGAAGTACCCGGGTCAAGAGCAGATCACAGAATGGCTAAAAATCTAAACTAAATGCTAAATTACACTAATTTGAAACTATATGGTATTTTAGTGAAATATGGGGCAAATCTTAGGTTAAATGGCCTTAAAAACACTTAGTCAAGCTACACTAACCATAAAAATCATCACTTGGCCAAAACTCCACTTAAATCACCATAACTAGCACTAAAATCACATTAAACCCTCGTTTTAGCTCAAATAACCATATTCTAGCAAGAAAGAAGTTAAGTTTAAGAAATTATACCTCACTTGACCTTAGGTGCAAGAAGAAGAAGAAGGAGAAGGGGGTGAGCTCTGCTGCAGCTGCTGCTACTGCTTGCTGTTGCTGTTGCCGATGCTGCTGTTGCTGATGATGCTGCTGTGCTGATGCTGATGCTGCTATTGTGCTGATGCTGCTGCTGTTGTTATGTTGTTGTAGTTGGTGTTGCTGCTGCTGCCTTGCTGCTGCTGTTGTTGCTGGCTGCTGCTGTGCTGCTGTTGTTGTTGTTGGTTGCTGCTGTTGTTATGTTGTTGTTGTTGCTGCTGCTGCTACTTCCTCTGCTGCTGCTGTTGTTATTGTGTGTGTGAGAGAGTGAGAGGGAGAGAGAGATGTGAGAATGAGTATGCGGGAAAATAATTGTATTGAAACCAAATGAGAGTCAACCCCTCACCCTCTCTCCTCATTAAATGTAAGCATGGGCTCTAGCCATCATGCCCCCCCTCTCTCTCTCACCTACTCAAGTCAACACCTAAAACTAATTCCCGTTTAAAAAAACAATTACCCTTAATTAAGATCAAATTAGCTTTAAAAAATTGTTTAGTCCACCATGGTTGTTAAACATGGTTTAACCCAAATTTAACCCTAGTTAACATACATAAGTGTGTGCAGTCCAAAATAAATTCTAATAAAATATTCATAAAACCAGATAAATTATTTGAAAACTGTTTTGGTAAACTTTTTACCAAAAACCCCATATTAAACACAATTACCACTAATCACATTCTAAGGTGTTACAATCTCCCCCTTAAGAAAATTCGTCCCCGAATTTAAATATATAGCTACGTGTACCTTCAAAGAGATGAGGGAATTTCTTCCGCATCTCTCCCTCGGCCTCCCAAGTGATCTCTTCACCATTCGGGCTGCGCCAAAGAACCTTCACAGATGGCAGGACCTTTGATCGATGTTTCTTCACCTGCCGATCCAATATCACTACTGGCTGCTCGGTGAACGAAAGACCGCGCTCAAGCTGAACGGTCTGATGCTGAATCGTGTGAGAAGGGTCATGAAGATATCTGCGTAGCATCGACACATGAAATACGGGGTGAACATCCGGAAAGCTGGGTGGAAGAGCCAAACGATATGCAACCGCGCCGACACGCTCGAGGATCTTGAAGGGACCCACAAATCTGGGACTAAGCTTTCCTTTTCGCCTAAATCTCATCATGCCCTTCATCGGAGAGACCCTCAGAAAAACGTGATCGCCAACTGCGAACTCTAGTCTGTGACAGTGCCTGTCTGCATACGATTTCTGCCTGCTCTGTGCCGCTCTCATCCGATCTCGAATCAACAGTACCTTCTCGGTCGTCTCCTGCATGATCTGCGGCCCCAAAATACTGCTCTCGCTAAGCTCAGTCCAACAGACGGGCAATCTACATCTCCTCCCATATAAGGCCTCGAAAGGTGCCATCTGAATAGTATCCTGGAAGCTGTTGTTGTAGGAGAACTCCACTAAAGGTAAATGATGATCCCGGCTACCACCAAAGTCTAAAACGCACACTCGGAGCATGTCCTCGAGAGTCTGAATAGTCCGCTCTGACTGGCCGTCGGTCTGCGGATGAAATGCTGTGCTGAAACTCAAACGGGTGCCCAACGCCTCCTGAAGTCTCTGCCATAGTCGGCTGGTAAACTGGGTGCCTCGGTCTGACACGATACAAGTCGGGACGCCATGCAACCGTACGATCTCGTCAACGTAAATCTGGGCATACTGAGCAAAACTGAAAGTGGTCTTCACTGGCAGGAAGTGAGCCGCCTTCGTCAATCGATCCACGATCACCCAAATAGAGTCGTACCCTCGACTGGTCCTGGGTAGACCCACAATGAAGTCCACAGAAATCTGCTCCCATTTCCACTCCGGAATGGGCAAAAGCTGCAACTCTCCTGCTGGCCTCTGGTGCTCGGCCTTGACTTGCTGACAAGTCAGGCATCTCAACACGAAGTCTGTGACATCCCTTTTCATCTCGTCCCACCAATAAACATCTCTCAGATCGCGGTACATCTTGGTGGAACCCGGATGAACGTTGTAAATCGATCTATGCGCCTCCTCAAGAATCTTACGCCGCAGTCCCTCAGAATCCGGTACGCACAATCGAGTCCCAAATCGCAGTACTCCCTGATCATCGATCACGAACTCGGAATCTCTGCCCTGCCTAATCTGCTCCATGATCTCTGAAAGACGGTCATCACTGGGCTGTGCATCTCGAATACGGTCAAGCAACTGCGGACGCGCATGAATATGCGCAAGCTGTCCCCCCGTCGGAGTGAACTCGAACTCAACTCGGCTGTCGCATAAAATCTGCTAATCTGCTGACGACTGCATCTGTACGGCGCTCAAACAAGATAAACTACCTCCGGGCCTCCTACTCAAAGCATCAGCCACCACGTTCGCCTTGCCCGGATGGTAAAGGATCTCGCAATCATAGTCTTTCACCAGCTCCATCCAACGGCGCTGTCTCAGATTCAGGTCTCGCTGCTGAAATATGTACTTCAAGCTCTTGTAGTCCGTAAATATCTTGCATGACTCGCCATATAGGTAATGTCTCCAGATCTTGAGTGCAAACACCACTGCAGCTATCTCTAAATCGTGCGTAGGATAGTTCTGTTCATGCGTCTTCAGCTGCTGAGAAGCATACGCGATAACTCTGTCATGCTGCATCAACACGCAACCTAGTCCCACTCGAGAAGCGTCGCAATAAACCACGAATCCGCCCGATCCCGAAGGCAATGACAACACTGGTGCAGTAGTCAGACGAGTCTTCAACTGCTGGAAGCTATGCTCGCACGCCTCGGTCCAATCAAAAGGAACTCCCTTCCGGGTCAATCCAGTCAACGGTGCAGCAATACGGGAGAAGTCCTGAACGAATCGTCGGTAGTAGCCTGCCAAGCCTAGGAAACTGCGGATCTCCGTAACTGATGTCGGTCTGGGCCAATGCTGATGGCCTCGATCTTCTTCGGGTCCATACATATGCTATCTCTCGTAATCACGTGACCCAAGAAATCAACGCTGTCAAGCCAAAAAGCACACTTGGAGAATTTCGTGAACAGCTGATGCTCTCTCAAAGTCTGCAACGTGATCCGCAAATGCTGCTCGTGCTCCTCTCGACTCCGGGAATACACCAAAATATCAACAATAAACACGATAATGAACAGATCTAGATACGTCCTGAAAATGCGGTTCATTAAATCCATAAACGCGGCTGGTGCATTGGTGAGTCCGAACGACATCACCAAAAACTCATAGTGCCCGTAACGTGTGCGAAAAGCCGTCCTCGGAATATCCTCCTGCCGCACGCGCAACTGATGGTAACCCAATCGCAAGTCAATCCTCGAAAAGTATCCCACATCCTGAAGCTGGTCAAACAAATCATCGATACGTGGTAAGGGATATCTGTTCCGTACGGTAACTCTGTTCAGCTGGCGGTAATCAATGCACAAGCGCAAACTACCGTATTTCTTCTTGACAAACAGGACAGGAGCACCCCACGGAGAAACACTAGGTCGAACAAGCCTTTTATCTAACAAGTCCTGCAACTGATCCTTCAGCTCTCTAAGCTCCGCCGGGGCCATCCGATAAGGCGGTATGGAAATAGGCCCCGAGCCAGGAATCAAGTCAATGCAGAACTCAACGTCGCGCTCAGGCGGTAGCCCAGGCAGCTCGTCAGGGAAAACATCGGGGAATTCACTATTAATCGGGACCTGGCCCAAAGGAAGCTCTGCAACTCGAGTATCACAAACATAAGCTAAGAATCCCTGACATCCCTTCCGTAGTAGCTGACCGGCGCGAAGAGACGAAATCAAGCTGGGAAGGGTGACACTGCGGTCTCCCTGAATAATAAGGACTGGCTCTCCCAGAAAGCTAAATCTGACTGCCTTCCCACGGCAGTCCACAGATGCATAAAAAGTGGCTAGCCAGTCCATGCCCAGAAGCACATCAAAGTCCAACATATCGAGGAGAATCAAATCAACCGATGAATCCCACTCCCTGATACGAACGGAACACAATCGAAACACAAAACGAGCGACAAACGACTCGCCTACCGGAGTAATAACCATAAGCGGCAGATCTAATGACGATGACTCACGGCCCAACATCGGTGCAAAGTGTGTAAATACGTACGAATGTGTGGAACCTGGGTCGAATAATACTCGTGCGTCGAAAGAACATACTGGCAAGGTACCTGTCACAACGACATTGGATGCCTGCGCATCCTGCGGTGTCAAAGTGAAAACTCGGGCCTGTCCCCCACCAATAGTTGGCTGCCCTCTGCCTCGGCCTCTGCCTCCTCGTCCTCTCTGAACAGGACCGCCGCGTCCACGGCCTCTGGGTGCATCTAACTGACGTGGAGCATCGCCGGGGGTAGGAAGTAAAGCTCTCTGAGGAGGTGGTGAAGGTGGTAAAGTCACGTGTGGAACTATCGCCGCTCCCCGTCGTCTCACCGGACAGTCTCTGATACGATGGTGCGGAATCCCACACCCAAAACATCCTGGCGATGCCTGTTGTCCCTACGGATAAGAACCAAATAGCTGACCCTGTCCAACTCCTCTGCCGGCACCATCTCTCGGAAAGAATCTGGCACGATGTCTCTGAGTGGGCATATCGGTACGAATCCTTTTCGACCCAGAGACGGCCGAAGTCTCTGAAATGCGTGCCTCCATCCATAAGGCTGTGTCCATAACAGCTGCATAAGTGTCGAAGTGCTGGGCGCCGATGGCAAGAAATAACTGGATGTCAAGTCCCTGCATGAACCTCTTCACTCTCTTTTCTTCAGTATCAACCAAATACGGAGCATATCTAGATAACTGCGTGAACTGGACATCATACTCAGACACTGTCATCCCTGGAGTCTTGCGCAAGGCCTCAAAACTACGAGCTCTAGCATCACGAACGCTCTCGGGAAGGAAACGGGCTAGAAATACGACTGTGAACTCGGCCCAAGTCATAGGAGGTAGACCTGCAGCTCGACCTCTCTCGACGGACTCACACCACGTCTGTGCAAGGCCCTCTAAATGGAAACTCGCAAGCTCCACCCATCGATCGTCAGAACATCTGAGCGAATGGCAAATCCTGGCTAATCTGTCAAGGAATGTCTGTGGATCCTCCGCTGCATCTATGCCGGTGAAGACTGGAGGTCTCAGCCTCATGAAATCCTGTAGCGATACTGGAATAGCCACGGTAGTAGTAGGAGGAGCAACTGTCTGGGAAGCAGGTACTATGGTAGTCTGTGCTGCGGTAAGTACGTCCTCCGATCTCGGTGCACGACTGACCTCTACTAAGGATCCCACCATCTGTCGTAACTCCTGCATACCTCCCATCATCTGTCGTAGCTCCTCCATACCAGACTCTAGCCTATCCATGCGGCCTGGGGAAGGCGGATCAATCTGTCCCTGAGGAGTAGGTATATCACCCTGCTCAGTCCTCGTCTCGGACAAGCCTGCTCGGATCTTATCTCGGGCGGCAGCCCTCTGCGCTCTCGTAGCCTTCGGCGGCATAGTGGCTGGTACAGGAAACATGACAATAAGAACAGTGCAATAGAATCATAGGATACACGGAATTGAAGAAGGAATTTCAAGCAAGTATATCCTAAAGTCACCTAGGCGGAGTACCGTATCGCAAGTATGTCACGGACATACACACGCTACGTTACCCTGCTTAAGTCACTTACTCCATCTACCAAAGGTCATCCTACACTCAAAAAGGTAAAACCCAATGCTCTGATACCAACTTTGTCACGACCCGTAGGGTACGGAACGTGACTGGCACTTAAGTTACGAAACGTCTCAAGGCGTACGTAAAATAAGTAAGCCAAATCCCAGAAATCAAAACCCGATTAAGAAGTAGAGTGAAGAAAACCCAATTTATTGAAAACGATTCTAATCCAATAAGTCACATCAAGCTTTTTAAAAGCAACATCCATTTTCCGAAAATTCCGGCAGAGTCTCCTTTGTAAAATCTGGCCCCCAAACGGGTACAAAACATGAATATATAAATGAATAACATGAAATAAGGCATCCCCAAGCGGGAGCTAGCTCTTCGCCGAAGCGGACTCAAATCCCACGCAATATAAATCAGCAATGTGCAAGAAAATAAGCATGAGAAGCACAAGTAAAATATCATGTCGACGCAAGTGAGCTCGACCCCAAATACAGTATAAAAGTCCACAAATCTCACAGTCTCGTCTCTAGGTCAATATACAACAATACAAATACCAGGTACAGTAGATACAGTAGATGGAGTACTCTAGATACAATGAATATACAAGGTGGTACAAAAATAATATCACAACCCACCTATGAGCAAAAGCCTCGAGTCCAGGCAAAAGAGGCAAAAGGAGCAAGTGCGTCCGCCACTACTGTTCTGACGGAGCGGACCTGCAAAAAGGCTGTGGCACAACGGGGGTGAGTTGCCAATTCGTGAGTAATAAATAACATCTATAGAGGCTATCGCAAGCATGCACGTAAGTATCATAACATCTACAATACTGGTATGGCAGGATATACAAGCAGATATGTATGCAACATGAATTACTATACAATAATAACTGGCATGATGTGCTAGCAGGTATGTATGCAACATGAATAAACTCGTGATCTGAATATAGAGGTATAAGAAATCATTGTTTTCTTCTTAGGAGTCTCTTTTGAAATATCAATATAATATCAATAGAATCATCAGAAATCCGTGTCCAGCATCGACACCTCAATAACTATCTCAAATCTCATGTGTCCATATCACAGTATCTCTGGCCTCAGCCGTCCAGCTGACCCATCTCAAGTATCAGTATCTCAACATCTCGCGGCCACGGTCGGTATCCTCTAGATATCCGCCGTGCCAAAAAGTCACCGGTAGGTAGTCTATCCCCTGCCAGGCTCATCGTCTACTACTCGAACTTCTTGTCCCGGGGAACCTTACCGGGCCCACCATGTACCCGAGACGATTCATCTAACTCCTCGAAATGGGTCTCGAAAACTAATAGGAAAACTCATGGTGGATGACACATACATCACTAGAAAACCGCAACTTGCATATTTTGAAAAAGGTAATAAGTTTAAAGTTCCTTGCGGTTTTCCCCCAAAATCCAGAAATCTTATAAATCTCAAGAAAATCATCATAAGTGCACAGGTCAATGATAATGAATGCCTATGGTACCAACAAATCAAGCTGCAATGTATGATTAATAGACTAGGCAAGACGAATGATGTAATGAGGTACATGCACATGAATAGCAATCCTACACGTTGCATCTTGGGGAAATTAAATGCATTAGCATAGATTTAAGCATTGTATATGGTGAAACTGTTCCAAATTTCAGGTTATACAAGTTATCTAGTGTTGTGGCATAGCAATTACCAAGGCGTGTGTGTACGCATGAATAGTGCTCATGCTGCATATAAAACCCTGGCAATGGTGCAAGTGTCCTATGGAATGAGTTCGCATATGTAGGTCAATATATAGATCATGAATGTAGCAAGATGTTTAGGCAAGCATTATACTCATAATTACTAATACCACTAGGAATCTTTTAAATTACTCAA
Organism: Agapanthus africanus; assembly: GCA_030015575.1. Lineage (NCBI taxonomy): Eukaryota > Viridiplantae > Streptophyta > Magnoliopsida > Asparagales > Amaryllidaceae > Agapanthus > Agapanthus africanus. The sequence goes on from CM057344.1 coordinate 230,320,906, forward strand.
ACTATCGGGCGACTTACGCCATCCAAACGATTGTCCCCCGTAGATGTTACATCTACTCACCCGTGATCTCGTACTAGGTGTACCCGACCACCTGCTTTCCTTTCTCCGCGGCGCTCGAAATCCCCGCCTGCAAACCTAGAATTTACATCAAGTAACACACATAAGGCAAATCCTGCAAAAAACGTGATATATCGATCAAAGGAATAACTCGCGTTGGAAACTAAATGCGCGTGCACTCGATACGTCAAGACGTGCGTAACCTCACCAGAAACCACCCCGACTCGCTGTGTCGCGCAGTGCACCACAGACCCAACACACAAAACACTTGTGTCGCACGAGTAAAAAAGTATTGAAAAAGGGTTTTAAGTTCCAGATTTTGACTCGAGTGAAAATATAAAAAGTTGCATATACCAAAAACCCTAATTATACAGCAGAATCCTACAAACCAAAACCCAACACCCACACCCACCTTCTGGCCGCAATTTGCGGCCAGACAAAATAAATCTGCGGCCTAAAGGGGGAGAGGAGGCCCCGTGCTTCGTGTGTGTATTTCTGGCTTGGTCACTATGCTACAGTATCAGCAACTTTTTCCTGAAGTACCCGGGTCAAGAGCAGATCACAGAATGGCTAAAAATCTAAAGTAAACGCTAAATTACACTAATTTGAAACTATATGGTATTTTAGTGAAATCTAGGGCAAATCTTAGGTTAAATGGCCTTAAAAATACTTAGTCAAGCTACACTAACCATAAAAATCATCACTTGGCCAAAACTCCACTTAAATCGCCATAACTAGCACTAAAATCACATTAAACCCTCGTTTTAGCTCAAATAACCATATTCTAGCAAGAAAGAAGTTAAGTTTAAGAAATTATACCTCACTTGACCCTAGGTGCAAGAAGAAGAAGAAGAAAGAGAAAGGGGGTGAGCTCTGCTGCAGCTGCTGCTACTGCTTGCTGTTGCTGTTGCTGTTGTTGTTGCTGATGCTGCTGCTGCTGATGTTGCTGTTGTGCTGATGCTGATGCTGCTGTTGTGCTGATGATGATGCTGTTGTTATGTTGTTGTAGTTGGTGTTGCTGCTACTGCCTTGCTGCTGTTGTTGTTACTGGCTGCTGCTGTGCTGCTGCTGTTGTTGCTGGCTGCTGCTGTTGTTATGTTGTTGCTGCTGCTGCTTCCTCTGCTGCTGCTGTTGTTATTGTGTGTGTGTGAGAGAGAGAGAGAGAGGGAGAGAGATATGTGAGAATGAGTGTGAGGGAAAATAATTGTATTGAAACCAAATGAGAGTCAACCCTCACCCTCTCTCCTCATTAAATGTAAGCATGGGCTCTAGCCATCATGCCCCCCCCCCTCTCTCTCTCACCTACTCAAGTCAACACCTAAAACTAATTCCCATTTTAAAAAAAAAAACAATTACCCGTAATTAAGATCAAATTAGCTTAAAAAAATAGTTTAGTCCACCATGGTTGTTAAACATGGTTTAACCCAAATTTAACCCTAATTAACATGCACAAGTGTGTGCAGTCCAAAATAAATTCTAATAAAATATTCATAAAACCAGATAAATTATTTGAAAACCGTTTTGGTAAACTTTTTACCGAAAACCGTTTTGGTAACATTAAAACACAATTACCACTAATCACATTCTAAGGTGTTATAGAAAACGAGGTTTATTTTAATTAGGTCCGTGCGAAAGCACGGGGAACCTCCCTCAAAGTACCGGCACTGGCCTGGCTAAAAGATTGGCGAACTTGTAGAGTGTAATTAATCCCGGCTAGTCTTTCCTTTTAGGGTTTGAAGGAAGATTTGACTAAAACAGTGGGAGACATCCTGATTAGATATATTAATAACCAATATAATCTTGCAAGAGCATACGCTGAGTGTTTTCTTCTATCTCTCTTCAAGTAGCAACCATGTCACGTCTTAATCAAGATAATAATATGGATGTATTGACCGAACCCGCTTGTTATACTGCGCTAGGGAACGTTGGTCCCGCTCCAACTTATAATTGTTATAAGACAGAGCAGGAAATAGGGGATTACCAGAATTCCCGTGCCACCCAAACGAAGAAAGTGCATGCTGATGCATCTTCTTCGGGTATGTTCATTACCGAGAACTGTTTCTCAGTATCCTTTACGTCCTGGGTATGAGATACCGGATCAGGATCCCGCAAATGTAATTTGTTACATGGGCTACAGATAGGTAGAGAACTGAGAACGAGTGATAAGTTTCAAGAGTTGGAAATGATACAAGTGTTGCAGCCAAGTTTGTTGGCAGTTATCACCCTGTATTACCAGAATACATTGATTCTGAACGAATGTTATTAGATACCGAACCTGATATACAACATCATATCAGTCTCTTTATTAGTAAAGAAGGATATAATTTTGTATTGTTGGATAATGTTTTGAACATATCCTATATCAAGAGTTGATCGGTTCAGGCACGTTATCTAAAAGCATAGACGTTCTAAATCAAACCACAGTTCTTAACGTACAGAACACACACAGGAGAAAGAGTTCAGAAATGAACGAATCCTTCTTGAGGCATTATAGACTAGGTCATATCAATGCGACCCGACTAGCTGAAGTTACATAAAGATGCATATTTAAATTAGTTTGGATTTACATCTTGTAAAACTTGTCAGTCATGTCACAAAGATAAGATGACCACAGCTGCGTTTATTGGAAAAAGAGAAAGAGTTAGTGAACTCTTGGGATTGATACATGCTGATGTATGAAAGTCCCCTGTCTACACATGCCAAGACCAGTTCTTTGTACTTCATTACATTCACTGATTATCTCTCAAGATCCGGACATATATTCCTGTTGAAACACAAGTCTGGAACTTTTGAGAAATTCAATGAATATAAGTTAGAAATAGAGAACCAAAAACGGGTATAAGTATTATGTCCTTTGATGTGATCAGGGAGGAGAATACTTGAGCACGGGATTCCTGGACTATTCTAAAGGAGAATGAGATTCTCTTTCAGCATTACTCCTCCGTATACACCACAGCACGTTGGTGTATCGGGGCGGAGCAATCGCACCCTATGTGATATGGTGTGCTCTATGATGAGTACTACCGAGAAGCCTATTTTCTTTTAGGGTTATGCACTTGAGAAGTTGCATACCTATTGAATAGGGTTCCAACCAAATCAGATGCCTACCACTCCATATGTGATATGGTATGGTAAGAGCCCATCTCTTAAGGAAGTTAAGATTTGGGGTTGTCCGACCTATGTCAAAAGCAAAATCCGGACAAACTCGAGGCAAGGTCAGTTCTGTGGAAGTTTGTTGGATATCCCAAGCATTCGCAAGGGAATATCTTCTACCAAACTGGGGAACAAAAGGTGTTTTTGTTTTTCAGCATGCCACCTTTGTGAAAGGGAATTTCTTGTGAAGAAATTAGTGGTCATGAGGTAGATTTGGAAGGAGTTCCAGCTATATAAACTGCAGCTGATGATTTGGTAAACCCGGAGGATTCAATAGATCCCAACGAACCTCAGCCTCTCCGCCGATCTAGTAGGGTTCCTCATCCACCTGAGAGATACTTCGGTTTCTCTATGACAGTGGGAGAGAGGATTGCATCATGAGATGATGACCCAACTAGTTTCGAGCAGGCCATCAGGAGTGGGACTCTGTAAGAATGGCTGGATGCTTAGCAATCTGAGATGGAATCCTTATACACCAACAAAGTATGGACTTTGGTTGCTTTATCTGAAGGGTTAAATCCCCATCAGGAGCAAGTATATCTTGAGAAGATTACTTGGTGTACATGAAAAAGTTGACACTTTCAAAGCTATGCTTAAGTCCATCCAGATCCTACTTGCCACGGCTACATACCATACCTACGATATCTGGCGGTTGGGTGTCATGACTGCTTTTCTAAATGATGATTTGGAAGAGAGCGGCTATAAGTACACAGCCAGAGGGCTTCGTAGACAGTGGGAGCAGCGGAAACGTGTGCAAGTTGTTTTATGTGATAAATCAGGCATCGCGGAGATGGAACGTCTGTTTTGATGTGGTAGTCAAAGAGTTTGACTTCATCAAAATGGTAGATGAACCTTGTATATACAAAAAGGTAGTAGAGAGTATGGTGGTGATCCTCGTAGAGTACGTGGATAACATACTCTTGATAGGGAAGGAGTTTCCTATGCTACGCTCGGTCAATCTCCTCTTATCACAAAGATTCTCCATATAGGATCAAGGTGATACCTCCTAAATCCTGAGTTATGGATCTATGAGATAGATCTAATTGGATGTTAGGATTCTCACTAGTTGTAGTGAGATGGTATCAATCGATCCTGGGGAGAATCACTGGAAAGGTTCCAGGGTGATAAGGACGACTGAATGTCAGTCGCAGGCATTGTCTTTACTCTCAGTGGAGGGACGGTATGTTGGAAGAGTTCCAAGCTAGATACCGTGACATACTAGACGATTAAAGGCAAGATACATCGTTACCAAGGATGCTACCAAAGAGGCAGTCTAGATATATATATGAGTTCATGAGATGAACTTCGTTCCTGGCATTGTGTGACAATGGAGTTGTGGCTTATGCCAAGGAACCTCCGTCCCATCTATGATCCAGATATATTCTTAGGCAGTATCGCCTGATCATGGAGATGGTTGATCTCCAGGTAGATCGAGGTTAGGAGAGTAGACACAGAGGACAACAGCGTGGATCTACTCACAAAGGCATATTTCCCAGTAGAGACTTTTATGGGATGGTTGAGTATGAGATACTTTAACCACAGCTTATTGTTGAGTATGAGATACTACAACAGATGGCCCTAGTGCAAGTGGGAGATTGTTAGTTATATGTATGCCCTAGAGGCCATTACTGTACATGCGTTGTATATTGTAGTGGATGCTGGGATATATATAAGGAGGACTTTCTTGCTCGACATGATAGTATGCTATCTGGTTACTCTTTATCTTAACATGTACTCTGAATGTCTCTATGTCACATGTTGATAAAGTCCTTAGGATGAGTACTTGACTACCGGGACTATGATGCAGATCATACTAGTGGGGACAGAGTAGTCGCCAAGTACATCCTTCAAATGTTCCTAGTCGTGGGAGTACCGAGACAGGGCATCGATACTCCAGAGTAGACTAGCGTATGCGCTTCTTGACCCATATGATGGGCGATGGATGATCCCATATCTATTGGTGTTTGACATCAAAGAAGGTATACGGGTGCTCAGTGGAGACTGGGTACACTGGACGGACTCGCCGAGAACTCCCAGATGGTATTATACCTCACGTCAGATGGCGGTTCTCTGGTGACACTGGTACAGGTTAGTCTGTAGACCCGAGATCGTCATAGAGTCTTGTGTGATTCCCACTGTGCTTTGATTTCCATCATACCCGTCCAAGAGGGCGTGCAAAAAGGTGTCTTTTGGGTACAGTCCCGAATCACATAGAGGCAATGAGCGATAGGAGGGGTTTCGTCTCTCCCGGTATAGGGAGTTGATGTTGCGCTGTGTTCGATTGGCTATAACTGGAAATCCCTGGCCAGGGTTGCTGAGATTTACTGGTAAGTGTTATCAGTAGTTTCTCGAACTGTTATGGACCCCATATCGACACGACTTATCAAGCTATTGGGGTCTGATGTTCACCACCCCTAGGCGAGATATGCGACATATCAGACGAAGAGACCGGACTGTATGGGAGTGTTACTGGTTGGATTCATGGGAGAATGTACAGGCTTGCTTGTTGATCTTCTGATTGCTCAATACCTGGGTGGCTGTTACGTTTAGCTGACCGCTTGCAGCTTGTGGGTGTTTGATATGATCATCACCTACTGCCGGCGTATTGACGATTCTTTAGAGTCCTACACAGAGGTTTCCTGGCTCAGGCAAAATGGAGTAGGAGCACATATGTGATATGTGCGGGACCGAGAAGAATACGTGTATGTGATACCGTACTAGATTCTCGCGATATGTGATATCGGCCGGGTATATGTGATATAGCCGGGTCATCGGATCAAGTGTTGATTGGATGAACTGATACAGATTATATTAGTCGGTTATTTGTGAAATAGCCGGATTATCGGATCAAGTATTGATTCGATAATTTAATGTATAATTATATATTTGATATATTAAATTACATTAACTAATATAAGCTCACTAAAAGATTCTTTTTCTCACTCGGGTAATACATTGATATATATGTGATATATGTTAATTGTATTATTTTATTTTGTTACAATAAATATTGTATATGTGATATATAATATTGTAACATGTTATGGTTATAAATGCAACATGATTTGTGGAGTTTAAATATGGTTAGGGTTTGGATTAGGGTTAAGCTTTCATGAATCTTTCAAGAAGCTTCTTGAAGCTTTGACTTTGACTTGGATATTTTGCATAGATATTTCCTTAACCCAACCCATCCCTTTACCCTAGTTAAATCTCTACATGGGTTAAGTTTTCTTTCTTAACCCAAGGATGCATTTCTAACCTCACACACAATTCATTATTCATCACAAATGGTTTTGCTTCTTCTTCTTCCTCCTCTTTGATGAAAAGCTTTCTAGCTTTTTCAAAAGTGATGAAAATGAGTGAGAAATCAAAAACAAATGAGAGCTAAATTCCTACTTCATCATCCTCATCTATTCTTTCCACTTAGATTAGGGTGTTTGCTTTGCTAATACTTGATTAGTGAAGCAAAAGCTTGGGCTTGAGTTTCTTCAAGGTAGATCATCTTTGTTATCGAAGATCGGAAGCAAGCTTGCATCTTTCTCTTTATGGAGCCTCTCTTGAGTCCGGGTACTCGTTGATCGCAGCGAAGGGACCTCAACACGGAGCTTTAGAAGTGAAGGAACGGACTACAAAGGTTGTAATCCCTAACTCTTAGATGTAAAGTTGTTTACATGCTTTGTTTTCACCTAATTTCTAGTCTAAGATCTTGGTTAGGGTTGTTCGGCACGTATAAATTTTAAATCGGACATGGTTGATGCCTTATAGACTCTTATGACAGTGCCTAGTAACCCTGCATGGGGTAGTTTGAGTGTGAGTTCAACAGAATCTCGGGAGTCCCATGCCGGCACATACAGCGATTCTGGAGATATATGGGGATATTACTGATTATTAGCGAGCGACTCTGGCCCGTGTTCCCTTACCCTTGGGTCCTACCCTTAGGTGGGGGATACTCACGAGTAGTTGACTCTCACACTTGGACTGACGATAGACTTAGTGACCTGTACAGTGAGACTTAGAGACTGATAGGGTTAGTGACATTGACATGCATTGTTTACTGATTTAACATACCTGCTATACTGTTTACCGCGTTACTGTTTACCTGCTCTATTAGCTACTTGCATTGGCTACTTCTTGTTCACGTCTTTACTCTTTTGATTACTGTTACATATTCATTATTATTGCACGAGTTACCATTTGTATCCATATATATATATATATATATATATATATATATATATATATATTGCTATCGTGTCGCTCTGACGACCTGAGTATGCATGCTCAGAGTGAGAAGTGGATCTAGCTTGGACCAGGACCTGACGTACCTCGAGGACATCGCGGGCATCTTGATCAGCTACCCAGAGCTATGCTCTCTTGATCTCCATCTGGTTAGTTCTTTTGTATTTGTTTTGTTTTAGTGACTGCATTTCTCATTACCTGTGCATTGATTACTGTTTACCACGTAAAGCTAGAAGCCGAAGTGTGACTACGGCAGGATATTTCCTTGACCGTAGGAGCATGGCTGGCCTTGTCAACCCCTCGTATTCCGTATTTTGGGAAGCGGGCGTGACATGGTTTTGTTGGTATCAGAGACAGGTTTTGCTATGATTGGGATTGCAGTTTCCGTATAGGGCTTAACAATCTAAGTCACCCTTCGGTCTAGATTGTAAACTTGTTATCCTTGATCTTGATTCATACAATGAGTTCTTTTACATATTTTGATCCATCCGCTAGAGTTTTGGGTGACTTAGTAGAGTTACGTGATTGTAGGTATATAACTGCAACATAATTACAATACCGTACTTTGTTTAAGTGACTTAGAGTTCTACACTTGATCCCCGCTCGATTGAGTTTCACTCACCACCTATTCTTGCTTCGTTCTATATCTTACTCTGATTATCATATCTTATACCTTATGTCATCCTAAAATTTGTTGTTTTAGGACCATGAATTCTAACAACTCTCTGTTTATATCTTATATCATTCCCGAGTTTTCAAATCTATTTTACGTTTTTCATCCTTGTACCTTCCTATTGATCCTACACCTGCTTACGTTTCTTATCGGACTCGTTGCAATCTCACGTCTTCGTTTCTTTAAAGTTATCATATCGCGTTGCATATTTTAGGTTCCTATCCGAATGGCACAGCGAGAGCGAAAACCTGCCTTCCAACGACTCTTCTTCCGCCTCTGCTATCCGGAGTTAGGCCACCGAGATTTCAGGTGTATTGCAAGGATTAATGGAAGCCCAGGAGAGAACAGATGATCTCATAGCTGAAGGACTAAGAAAGCGAATGGCTCAAGCCCCAATCGTAAGGGAACCCCTGTTAAACAAGGAAAGGATGTGAACATGAAGCGCCCATTTGTTCCTCAGCAACGGAAGCAGTGGAGGGCTCAACGTTGTGGATACTGTAAGAGACCAGAACACTTTCAGAGAGACTGTCGCAGCGCCAAAGGGCAGCGCTTGATTTGTTGATCCGACGAACATCTTGTCAATGGTTGCCCTAGAAGGAAGGAGCTGCAAGGAGGAGATTCGTCCACACTCTCCACTCCTGCTAAGTGACTTGGTTATTTCGTAGTTCGAGATTCGAGGATAGTACGGACCCAGCACAAGATTCAGACCTGCCGTACGAGATTGCAGAGATTTAGATATCGACGCAGAGCTATCACATTTCCCGCTTTCAATAGAGATATTGTTACTCTATGCAGTAGCTGTTTCCTTTCGTTTAAAATCTTGTATCCATTGAACTTCTTAGTTTGAATGCAATAAGGTTGTAAATTGTGACTGACTACTTTGACTCGCCATATTTATACTTGAGCTCAGTCAACATCATGGTGCAACGCCGCACACCCTGACTCTCTTTTCGATTAAGTTATATCTTGCCGCTGCCCCCGTCAGAAATTGTCAAACTCACACTCTTTCTAAATTATATCTCTCCCTGATTTTGAATCTGATTTCCTCCCTTAACTTTATATCATTCCGGACAGCCCAATTCCTCCTCACATTTCTCCCATTCGGGTGTTGCTCATAGCGTTGATCTTCATTATATATTTTGCAATCTATTCTCCGGCTATTATACTGTACATTGCCAATGTCATTTTCCGTTGGTATAATTATAATTTGTACGTTTACTATTTTTAAATTTTAGAGTTTTGCCTATTTATAATAAGTTAGATTTCTATTGTGTATTGGTAGGTATTTTTTTAATTTTACTTACTGTCTCGAAGTTCTCTACTATTTCCAAGCTTTTACATCGTTTTGATTTACATTATATATATTATTATTCTAGTGAAAATTTTCGTACTAATGTTTTCAGTTTACATGTCACTTTCGTTGTTTTCATCACTAGCATGCTTATTCTTCGTTTTATTTTTCTACACTTTTACCTTATACGTATTCTAAAGTCATTTTGGTACTTGTTGAATTGTAGTTTCACCAAAGTAGTTTTGATTCTTAAGGCTTATCAGCCGATACCTCGCTATTGTTTATTATTGTTTTTCCGTGTGTTGTATATATATAGTTTACCATTATAAATGGTTATGCCATGTGCTTACTTATGATTATTATGTTGGCTGCACTATTTCTTATATATATATATATATATATATATATATATATAAGATTATGATTTTTATCTAGCTGCTTTTACATAAATCACTATATAGTAGTATTTATTTTTGTGGCTTTTCGCATATTAGTTTATAGCTTATCGTTTATTTTAAATTTCGATGATGAAATTTTATATAAGTGGGGTATGATGTAATACCCAGTCCCTATAAATAATTACTGTATTTTAATAAATAAATTTCCAAATACTTTCTCCCAAAATTTTCCTACAAATTTACTATAAATTTCCTATATTTACTAACCTGAATTTTAAACTTACCCTAATTAAAACTTAATCCTTTTAAATTTCCTTTTACTTAACTTGAGCCCAAGGCCCGACCCATGATCCCCAAACCCAAACTCCTTCCTCTACCCGACCCGCTCCCCATCCCTTCTTCTTCTACTCTCCACTTCTCTTTCCCGTTCGTTCCCCCGTTCCTCGCCCCCGCTTCTCTCACCCACGACCCATGCCAACTGACCCCGCGACCCTATCTCTCGCGCTACCCCTCCATGACCCGCTCCTCTCTCAACAGCTTTCAATCTCTCTCACTTCTTCTCTTCCTCCATGGCCGAACTCGGGCTTCCATCCATGGCAGCTCCTCCTCTCGCAACCAAGCTCACCCCTCACCACCGGCAAGCCCACCGACACCACCACAACGCCACCTTCAACCTTCTCTCCTCTCTGGCCACACCCCGAGCTCCTCACATCCCCTCTTCCTCCCACATCACCTTCCCTCTCGTCGCTGCCACCGCACCGGCAACCCTCGTGCCACCACCGCCGACGATCTCCTCACCTCTGTCGTCGAGCCCAAACCCCATTGGCATTCCACCAAGCTTCTTCATCGAGCAACCGAGCCTCATTCCCACTGCACTCGAGCTCACTGCCACCACTCATCCCCTCTCTGCACCGTGCCGTCACCGTCGTTATCACCTTGTCGCAGCCGAGCTCCGCTGCGCCACCGCCAGAGTCATCACCGTCGCTACCAGCAACACCAACACACAGCACTCGAACCGGGCTCCCAACCTCTCCCCCAAGCAGAGCTTAGCCGAGCCAAACCCTAGCTGTCCAAGCGTTGTCGTGCTGTCACCGCCGTTTCCGAACCAGTGTCGCCTATTCAACAGACCCCTCATCGCCATTGAAGTCACCATCATCATTGCCCTAGCCGCTGCTGAGCCAAAAACCAAGCCAAGCCGAGCGTGGCATTTCATCGAACACCTATGACCGTCGCCGCCACCGTTGCCCCAGTCGCCGTTGTCGACGGCCAAGCCATGGCCTCGGTCCCTATATCCGCCACGGTTGTCAACGTGGTCACCATCGCAACACCGTACACATCCGTCGTAGCCGTGTCGTGTTCGTGCCACATCGTGCCCGCCTCCGTGCCACCGCGTGCCCAGACATGTCGTGCCCTGTACCCACTCCTCGTGCCACGTCGGACTCACTCCCCATGCCATGTCGGGTCAATACCGTGCCAGCCTCCGTGCCACCGCAGACCCACTCCAGTGTCGCATCCCGTGCCCAGTTGTCGTGCCACGCCTGTGTCGTGTCGTGCCCACCTCCGGACCAGGTTCCGTGCCGCACTGTGCCTGCCTCCGTGTCATCACCAGGCCCAGCACCGCGTCGCACCCGCATCGTTACTAGGCCCAGTCCCGTGTCGCGTCGTGCCACGCACCGAGCCAGGACCACGCCCACTGCCGTATCACGCCCGCGTCGCCACCGCGTCGAGTACCGGGTCACCACGCACCGCGCGCCGTATCCAGCATCGCGCCATCCCGTGTATCGGGACAGACCCTGCAACAGCGTCGCTTCCATATCAAGCGACCGAGGCAAGTGATTTCCACTTGTTTTACATGCTATTATTGTTATACACATAATCATTTATATCTTTGCATAACCGATGCCTTGATCACCTTACGTATAAACAAGTATTTGATATTAAACTCTAAGTGAAAACCTATCCTTAAATGGAGGAACTTGTGACCCTTGGACCCTTCTACTGTTTATTGTTGTGCTGTGGTAATTTGGTTGAAAACCACGGTCGTTTCACCTATGTAATGCTGCTCCCGACAGTCGGTTCGAAATCTGAATTTCCTGAACATGCTAGACCGTTAAATTCATATTAAATCTTCTACAAGTCAGATTTTGGCGTTCCATGGCTCGTATCGAATCCAACGGAATAAATTACATAACCCTATAATTTATATTTAAATTTGAACTAGTTACTATAGAGAAAACTGCGGTGGATTACGATTTTGGACTGCAGTCCAGAACGGAAATCCTAGTTAACCCCTATTTATAAATCCCCTGTATTTTCCTGCTCAATTATGATAATGTGCGGAACCCTATATAGTTACGTATAGAATTGAATTAGATTTCTTCCTCCACTGGTCTCACTAGATTCCTCAACCGTTTGATATTTTAAACTCATTTTATAATGTCGATACGTCTTGCTGAATTCTGCAGAGGCAGATTTTACACATCGAACATAATCTGTCCATAACTCCCTGTCGACATAACATATTACTGATCTGCCAATTGAGGTGGAAACCTAACTGATAACCCTAAATATTGTTAAACTATAGTGTCGCCTAATTACGATCTCAACTGGGATTAAAATGCATTACGATACGGACTTCCGATTCTGAAACCGGATTTCCAGCAGTGAACGCTTAAAATGAAATGGCCATATCTAGTGATCCTGAAACCCGATTAACGTGAAACCAATTTTGATGAATAGATAATTAAACATACTACTTACCCCCTGTTCATTATTTCGCTAAATTTTGCATGTATGATTTACGAAATTATGCAAGTGGTAGGACACCGACTGATGATATCTTAATCATGCCTTAATTACTGTATTCTCATCACATTATATAGATGTCATTGGATTGGTAACCTAATGATCATGCATTACCCAGTGTTAGGTAGTAGTTTTTGATTGTGGAAAGTACGTTAGCGTTTAAGCATGAATGGATAAGTGAAAGTGACACGTACTTGTACACAATCAGTGGACCATATTGATTTATTGCATTGTCGACGTCTGTGGGACGTATATAAGTGTGACTATAATTGGTATGGGACGATTATGGAAGCACTTGTATGGGTGTCACAGGTAAGGCACCAAACACTGTCCATTTATCTTGGGTATCAGTCGAGACATGCTTGATAGAGACCCTGTCTTCAGTTCTCGCGTAGACTTGTCATGGACCGACTGGTATTTGAGTTTATGGTTGGTGTTTGATATAGACCACGGGGTGTGGGGTAGTTTGAGTGTGAGTTCAACAGAATCTCGGGAGTCCCATGCCGGCACATACAGCGATTCTGGAGATATATGGGGATATTACTGATTATTAGCGAGCGACTCGGGCCCGTGTTCTCTTGCCCTTGGGTCCTACCCTTGGATGGGGGATACTCACGAGTGGTTGACTCTCACACTTGGACTGACGATAGGCTTAGCAACCTGTACAGTGAGACTTAGAGACTGATAGGGTTAGTGACATTGACATGCATTGTTTACTGATTTAACATACCTGCTATACTGTTTACCGTGTTACTGTTTACCTGCTCTATTAGCTACTTGCATTGGGTACTTCTTGTTCACGTCTTTACTCTTTTGATTACTGTTACATATTCATTATTATTGCACGAGTTACCATTTGTATCCATATATATATATATATATATATATATATATTGCTATCGTGTCGCTCTGACGACCTGAGTATGCATGCTCTGAGTGAGAAGTGGATCTAGCTTGGACCAGGACCTGACGTACCTCGAGGACATCGCGGACATCTTGATCAGCTACCCAGAGCTATACTCTCTTGATCTCCATCTGGTTAGTTCTTTTGTATTTGTTTTGATTTAGTGACTGCATTTCTCATTACCTGTGCATTGATTACTGTTTACCACGTAAAGCTAGAAGCCGAAGTGTGACTACGGCAGGATATTTTCTTGACCGTAGGAGCATGGCTGACCTTGTCAACCCCTCGTATTCCGTATTTTGGGAAGCGGGGTGTGACACTTACACTGCTGAACCAAGCCACCAGAGTTCAAATCCCATACCCCACATTATTTTAAATATTATTTTGTTTTAAATTTTTTAGAAGTCCAACGGTCAACACATGATAACTCCAAAATTTTCCACTACACATGAAAAACTAAATATACCAGAGGCTACACCAGACGACCCCCACCTCCCTGACCTCCGACTCGGCCGAGTCGGCCGGCGCCGCCGGCCGGACTCGGCCGGACGGTCGAGTTCCCTTCACCAAAGTTCTGCCTTTTGACATTCTCATACCCTCTGTACACTCCATTTAATTAGATCGGTTCCAGAGACACCATTAATCCCCATTTACTCTATTTTTAATGAATTTTTAATACATTTTTACATTTTTTCAATTTAAACTCTTCATCTACCCTAGCCCTATAAATACCAACCCTACACACTACCCTCTCACCCCAAAACTCTGAACCAACTCTCAAGAAATCATTAGAAACCTTGTGTACTTTGAATACGAACAAGAAGCGAAGCTACGGCGAATTTTCTGGCAAACTTCCGACGACCATCCTAGGAGCTCCCGGCGACGAAACGACGCACCGGCGACTCCTCCCGATCAATATCCCTCTCTTTATTGTCCTAAACCCGTAAGTATCCATTTCTATCTTCCTTTTTCTTTCTAAAAATACGGAATTACAAAACCCGACGGAATCGGAACAAATCCGATTTCCGATTCGGTTTCTTTATAAAACCTCACTTTTCTTTAATACAATTTGCTTAAACCATTACATGTTGACTATTAATCACTAATCAACTATATTGATCAAGTTTCATATCATAAAGTAATTGCTATTTCAGTTTACCCTATTTTTCATTTAAATACCACATGGTTTCAATTCTACATTTAACATCACAAAACTTGCTGTACCTTTAAGTAGATCATGAGGTAATGACCTACCTCCTCACACACTCATATGCAACATAGCACAATACCGTTGAGAACATAGAATACGGGAAAAACGATATCTTTACAAATAAATACCATAATTAATAAAACCGTTTTTCCTTAATGATTAGTATTTATACAAATCTTTGCAAAGTGTCGCTACAGCCCATTTGGGGAACCCGTTCGGGATGGTGCGGATTATCGCACATCCTCGGACTTAGTAGTGCGAGATGCAGACCCCCGTAAGGAGCATTCGGTCTCGAAAAATTTAAAATACGACATCTTAAGAAAACGAGATTTTTAGAATATTATATATATACAAAAAATTATTTTCATATAAATATATATATATATGTAACATAAAAATATCTATTTTGAATTATTATAAATATTCCATTTTTCCTAAAAATGTCACAGGAATCATTTTACACTAAAATACCATGAATTCCATACAAATCAATATTACAAATAAATACCTTTTATTATGAATTTAGGATATTCTCATTAGAAATATCACATTTATAAAATCTACATTCATTACAACTCTAAAGACGATAATAAATACTTGGGGTGTATTTTGAAAACTATACAAAGTATTTTTACATAAAACCCCTCAAGTTCTATAAATTACCTTAAGGACCCTAGTAAACATAGGTTTAATCGGGACCAATCTCTTGAGCCTCAAGGAGCCGGAGAAGTGGGTGCTTGCCTATTTAAGGTAGACAACTTAATAATGGTGTTATCAATACGGTAATCGTCTTTGAAAAAGACACAAATCCTGCCGTCCATGTGCAGCGGTTACCGATAACATCAAAACAATCAGGACTTGAATTTACTTTTCTAATTGTCTGACTCAGAGTGAGTCTTAGTATAATCTGATTTGAATATGATTCAAGTACAATCTACAATCTACAGTCTACAATTTACAATCTACAATCTTCAATATTACAATTCAACATGAATCCATGAATCTAATTATCAATCTATACAACTTGACTGAACCGAACCATGGATATACATTCCATTTACATGGTTCTCCAGTTATTCCATTTACATGATTCTACGATTACATCCGTTTACTGATATCATGGTTTTGGTCAGTCATCCAATTATACAATCTATATAGTTACAATACAAGACAAACAATACAATCAAAACACTACGGGGTTTAAGGGGTAGATTGGTACGGAAGGTGTTAAAGGTGGAACGAGACTGCAAGATTAAGACACCTAACCTGAATCCAATTTCCGTTGTTCCGGGTTGTATAACGAAGCCTTGTACTTCCATTTGCCTCTAGTCTCTGGCATATAGAGACTCCTCTCGTATACACTGGCATCTTTCTGTACCAAGCTGCAAACAGCAGCGTTAACACTAAATACAACATTATAATAATATAATACAACTTTAAAAGCTACACTCTATCTCTTTTTATCTATTCTATTTCTCCCTTATTTTTGGGACTTACCGAGCGATCTGTTCGCTGACGACATTCTCTTTCTTTCTTCTTTGAATGTCGTCAGGTGATCTGGACATGTCAGAGATCGAGCCCTCCGCTGAAGACTTGGACCAGTTCAGTGAAGACCCCGAGCTCTAGTATATTGTACATTTTCCATTTCAGTACTCTTCTTTTCTGTTATGCCATTATTTAGGCATCGCTTTTTATTTCAGTTGTATTTACTTTTCATACATTGTACAGAAAGAATATGAATAAATAAAGTTGCTGTTTTTAATTATATCTTGTCTCTTGTGCTTTACTTTTATATTGCTTAGATACGCTTAATGTATTCACTTCACAGTAAATACGTAGCGGACCAGTTCCGTCCCCTTCGCCGTACACCGGGAAGCGGGACGCGACAGTCTGCCTACGATTATAATAATTACCTTGTGGGCACTATATCCAACAAATTCAATGGTGAAAACGTGGTGTAATCACATGAAATTTAGTGTATCTACATTTTACATAATAAAAATGATGATGGGTGTCGATCGTCGAAAAAGATCGCGGAGAATATACATTTTTGACACCACTTAACGAAAAAGCCTTTTAGGTTCTCTTTTCTTCATTATTATTCTCTTTCCGTGTATATAATTTAATAAAATTCTGGGAGTTTATTTGCTTTTAAGCTTTATATAACGTAAGTTACTCTCTTACCCTTATATAGAGGACCCGTTTGTACATAAATAGTTATCCACAAAACAGCACACGTTTACGCATTGGATAATAGGTACATATTTTAGCATCCGTTTAACTATGCGCAATATTTACCGTATCCGATCCGTCCATTTAAAAGTAACACCGGATCAACCCAACCCACAGATTCATAGGGTTTACACTACCTACATTGAAGATGAAGTTGTTGATAAGAATAATATGGTGGAGGTTCCAAATAACAATGAGGAGCCATAGGACAACGATTTAATGCGAAATTTTTAGATTAAAATATTTCCATGTTGGTTATAGAACTTTGTTTCTGCTTTTATGTTGAAATTTGTGATTATTTATATAACGAAACTATAATTTAATAAATTTTGGGAATTTGTTTGCTTTTAAACTTTATATAATGTAAGTTTCTCACTGACCCACTCATAAATGATCCGTTTATACATAAACGGTTATCCGCAAACCAGCCAACAGTTTACGTGTTGGGTAAAGGGCACATATGTTAGGGCCCGTTTAATTTTGGGTAATATTACCCATGTTTTTATCCATCACCCGCAATGACAACCCCCACCCCATCTCCCCTCCCAAAAAAGGAGAACACGAATCTCCGATTCAACCTCTAAAAAATATTTAAAATTTGGGAAAAATCGGTCTAACTCTCTAACTTTGAAATGCAATAGGTTTAGGTTCCTGGCCCAAAAAACATTATATTTAGGTTCTTATAGCACATTTACTATTCTTTATGCCAATATTGACCTTTTAGCTAAACTACTATATTTACCTTTTAAAGTGCTGTTAGATATATATTTTAAAATGTTACATTTATCTTCTAAAGCGCTACATTTATATTGAAATATGTCAAATGTAATTGATATAGCAATTTTACTAAAAAATGTAACAGTTTCATGTCAAATGTAGTATTTTAACACAAATGCAGTGCTTTATAATATAAATGTAGTATTTTGAAAGATAATTATAGTATTTTAAAATGCAACTGTAGTAATTTTCATGTCAAATATAGTATTTTAATATAAATATAGTACTTTATAACATATATATGGTACTTTAAAAGATAACTATAGTACTTTAAAAGGTAAATTTAGTAATTTATCTAAAATGGCAGCGTTGGTATAAAACAATAGTAAATGTACTATAGAGACCAAAATACAAGAATTTTTTAGTTTAGAAAGTTTTTCACGGCCAGGCATTTAAACATGTTGCTTTTCAAAATTAGGGAGCTGAGACTCATTTTTCCTTAAAAATAATGATGCACGAGCTGTAAGCTCCAATAATAAAGAAAATTATTTTTTCTGCTAATTCGTAGGTTCCATGCCAGATGTTGACTGCCTAAGAAGTTGTGTAAAAGTAGCAAGTTTTCAAGTTGTGTTTCTCTAACCAGATTTCTAACCAATCACAAATTCTACAGGTTAAGTGAGATCGATCCACATGATTATTATGCAAAGTACAGACTATATATGACTATTCATGAAACCAAAGGAGATGAGATCATGGACCTTATAAACCTCCCCCAAAGGTGTCTCGAAAATTCGTAACTCTTTCTCCGTCTCTTCTCTGAGTGTTGCATCCACATAATTATCTCTGAGTATGCAATTCAAGAAATATGGGGGTCAGCTACATTAGAGAGAAAACTCTCTTAGATCGGTCAAAATTCAATGAGGTATAAATTTTTGATTTTATCTTGATCAACATATTCTAATGAACACATACATAAAAAATTACGGGATTTCATGCTTTTTGAAGTTGCATTGGATGGTCGCAAATTTGACCGTTCACGAATGATGAAACATTTTTCACTACCAAATAAACGATCAAAGAGTTGAAATCGCATGCAAATTGATGCATATATGCTTTAGGCTATGAAATTTAGAAGACGATACTGATCATAGAAGGAATTAGGGGAGTTCATGTTTTGACCAACTTAAAAGAGAGACCCTTTCCCATCTTAAGCAAAAGATACTCACTTTTCTTTATTTTAATACCCAACACCTTTTGTATTTAAAGAGCAGAAATGCGGATATCGTAGATATAGGAGATAGTTTTTCTTTAAATTTGATCCAAAAGTCGGTTTTTCCCAATCTTTTTGATAATCAACATCGCCAATCTTGATCAACATGTTCTAAACACCGCGCACACCAATTTTCGCATGTTTTTTAAAAATGGTTTTGGACCGTTGATCGGATCATAGAAAATATTTTTAAAAATTTACAAGACTTCAATGCAAGTGCAAGAAGTATCTAAACCTCATAGGTTTTTTGGTGTGTTATTTAAGAATATGATAGGAAGAAGCCAGACTCATCAAAAAGTTATGGTAAGATCAAAGATGACTTTTTGACCGACATAAGAGAAACTTTCCTGTGAAATGCACTCTCCTAATACACCCAAGGCTGAACTCGGGCCCACCGAAGCATCTGAGTCAGCATAGGACCAATGGAGTATCTCAGGGTTATTTCTGGTGCACGTAAAAGTCCCTGCTTTATTCTGGGAAGAAATTAGAAACAGAGAGAGGAGAGAGAGAGAGAGAGTTCAGAGAAAGGAGAAAGAGAAAGTGGAGAGAGAGAGCGAGAGAGATGGGTAAAATTACGAACGGCCCTCAAGAGCGCCATCATCAGCAACTTAGCCCAAAATCAAATGACCCGCTTTTTGAGCCAACCCTAACCCTAACTTTTGCTCCAACAATCCCTCTCATTAAAACCAACGATTCCCCTCCTCTTCTCAAATATCACCCGCCTCTGCCTAGGGTTTCGCCAATGTGCCCTCAAGGTACGATTTTTATCGCCTAATCCCTTCTCTTTGCTGTGGCTTTGATTTGTTAGGGCTTTTGTTTTGTTTGATTACGATGAACTCCCACCTTTTCTTTTCGTGGGTTTATGATTTGGATCGTTTGAAGCACTGTGATTTGTTCGAATTTGTTAGTGATTAGGTTTCTCACCGTTTCGTTCTTTTATCTAGCAATGTTGCTGGTCTTTATATCAGATTACTCGATATCATCTTAGTTTGATAGGTTTATCCTTAGGCATTGTCTGGTGTCTTAATTTGGTAAAAAACTACATGTTTCAAAGACAACGTTCAATTTGTTGTTGCTTAGTCAGCCATTGATTTCTTACATTTGTCTTGGACCTAATCTAATTATCATCAGTTAAGTTATCTAAACCGTGGTTTCATAAAGCTAACCAAACTCAACACCAAAATGCTATCTTTGCCCGTTTTGGCATTCATTTTAGAGTTGAGATCACCGCAGTCATCTCGATTCCAGAGTTGAAATAACTTTAGTAATCTCAACTCCAATACGATCTATGTTTCGTAAACTCAATTTTTCCAAACACATCTTAAAACATAACTGATGGAGGTCCATTTCAGATCTCCTTCAGATGTTGTCTTCCGTCGATCTCCTGGTGGATTCTGGAGGGGATCCCCTGTTGTGTGTGGGTCTCAATGGATTTTGAGGAGATTTGGTGATTGGAGAAGTTGGACGCCAAGTACCTGCAAAGAAGTCCCGGAGTGGTTTGATACCACCGAGGACCCTCCGACGATCAAGTTAGTACTAGATCCGAGCAGCGCAACGGCTAAGTGGAGTAAAAAATGACTTACTTGATCCTCCTGTGATGGGGGTTTATATAGTGGTGGAGGCATGGAGCAGCAGGCGTGAGAATCTCGCCGGCAATTACGCTCCCGACGTCACGCCCGCGTAGGGAGCGGATCGCCCATGAATGGGGATCGTGAAGGCGTGGAACGCGGGATGTTGCTGGCGGAGAATCCACGCATGGCGAGATTCGCGGAGCCGCGGTTACGCCTATGAGCGGCGGAACTGGTTACGGCCTCGGCAAAGGGGATCGGGGACGAGCGAGAAGGCCGAGGAGACTTGGTCTTGCGGCAGCTCGGGGCGAGCTGAGGGGCCGAGGAGGCCAATCTGTGGGGAGTCCCGAGGAGGGCTAGCTTGCGCTGGCCGGGTACAGGGGCGACATGGTCGGCCTTTGTGGGCCTTTTCTTCCGAGTTCTGGGACTTGCCGTCCGCCACGTGTCCTGATCTTGAGGGTCGCCAATATTGAGTATTATCATAAGCCTTTCACTCCTGTCCCGACCAGCCAGCGGGTCGGGTCAGGAGTGGATCGTTGGGCCGCCCGGGCCGAGCTTCCTTCTAAGGTTTCGTCGGAACGCGTCCCCGGGCCGCGAGCTGTCTTTTCTGCCAGCGAATCAGGGCGAGATCTTCGCATTTAAGGAGGGTGCGCCGGTTCGTGTATCTTGCCTTTGAAGTGACGGCTCACGTGTCGAGCGTCGGTTGGCTGACGCGACGTGTGCAGACCTGCGACGCCTGAAAGGGTGCGGTCCAGTGCGGGGACGACAAGTGGAGCAATCGGAGCCGTTGGATGCGAGGAGGCGTCTTGGCGGGAGATGGAGGGCGCCGTTGGATGAGGTCGCTCGTGGCGATAAAATAGGGGCGGGGCCTGTTCCAGGGCCCCTACTCCTTCATATTTCCCGTTCTAAGTCTCGGTTGCTCGACGCTCGTCTTCTTCTTTCCACTTTCGTTCCCCGAGGATCCTTCTTCCCAAGGTTAGATGTCTTCTCTTGTCGGGTCAGTAGATGTCATTGAGATAGGTTCTAGGAACCTTTTAGGTGAGCCTGAGTCTTCCCGGGAAGCAGGGGTTGGCCCCTCTTCCGGGGATCATGTTGCGGGGGCAGCCCCCAGGGAGGAGGTGGTAGATGTTGCTCTAGCGCCTTGTGTTGGATAAGGCATGGGGACAAGCTTGCCAACGCTCGTGCTCGCTTCCACATCCCCTCACGCTACACGCTTCGTCTGGCCAAAGAGGGGAAGAGGGCAGACCAAGTACGGAGCAGGGAGATCGCCCTGTATTTGGAAGCATTTTAGGGTGGAATGCGTCTGCCCTTCTCTCCTGAGGTCTTTGGAGAGTTGAACTTCTTCGGGTTAGCCCCCGGTCAGTTGGTACCAAACTCGTGGAGGATTCTTCTCGGGTTCCTGATCCGCCTGAAATTACAGGCGATCCCCTTCAGCCTTTCCCTCCTTGATTCTTCCCCCGTCTTCAAAAATCACCCCGGTGGTCGAGCGGACGACCCGAGGTGGGTCTATCTCTTTTTCAGAAAGCGACCAGGGGGCGCCGCTTGGACTGGGGTAGTGGCCTTGCCTTCTTCCATTCACGACTGGAAGTTCTTCTTCGTTTCCCCTCGCGAGGGCGAGAACTGGCCCGTGCCTACAGAGTGGTCGAGAGAGAAGCACTTGCCGGGGAACCAGTCCAATGACCCCGTCGCGGTGAGAGTGGCGTCGTGGGAGCCCATCCCCCGTTTCGACGTGCTGTTGTTTGAGAGGGTTCTGAGTTGGGCCGGGCTCAGCCCTGTTGAGTTCGTCGGTAAGTTTAGGTTTTCTTTTTTGGTTCGTATATTGCCTGTGTCACCGACTCCTTTTACACTTGGTTCCGTGCAGGACCCATGGACATGGACTCGCTCCGGGCTTCCATCGGCCAGCCGAGGCCGGTTGCGAAGGTTGGGGGCGTCGGCTCTTCTCGTTCACAACCTGCCCCGGCTCTTCTCGTTCACAACCTGCCCCGGCTCCTCCCCCGGCGGTAGTGCCCTGCGAGCGCTCGGAGGCAGATCTCGCCCCCGAGCCCAGCAGAACGTCGGGTCGGAGGCGGGCTCGGATTCTGGAGGACCCGGCCTCGGAGGAGATCGGCTCTCCCTCAAGGCCGCTCAAGAGATCTTCCCAGGGACCGTCTTCGCCGATCACGGTGGAGGAAGGCGGTCTCCAGTTCGCCGTGCCTTCGGGGCTATCCGTTGCGGATAGCCTGCTGTATGAGTTAGAGGCATCGGCCGGGGGTAGAGTCTCCGGGAGGACCTTCAGGATTCAGCTGGCGTCCATCGCCCAGGAGTCCGTGCAGGTAAGCGCTTGTCTTTTATTACTATTATTATTTTTTTTGAACTTTTTTGAGGTTCGGTGCCTCTCTCATCTTCTTGATCTCTCTTCTGCCTTTCAGGTCCTTCAACACGTCGCCCTCGCCTTGCGCATGGAGGCCGAGGTGGTAGCCTCGGCGATGAAAGCTGCAGGCCAGCTTGCCTCGCTGGAAGAGAGCTCCAAGCGGGAGCTGGAGGCGAAGGTCGTCGCCCTGGAGGGCGAGGTGGAGGTCGGGAAGCCGGAGGTTGCCCGGCACCGTGAGGCTGCCGCGGTTGCTGAGGCCAAGCTTGAAGACGCTCAGGTACTGGCCGGCAACCTGAAGAAGACAGTGAAAACCCTTCGGAAGGAGCTGGGGGCGGCGGCCTAATGGGCGAAGTCGGCCGACTTGAGGACGGCCAAGTTGGCCGACCTCTCGGCGGCGAAGGCGGTGGAGGACTACAAGAAGTCGAAAGACTACTATGATGACCTGGCCGTCGCCACGACCCTCATCTGGCACGAGGCCCTCGACGCTGTTAAGGCCCGGTTGCCGGGGTTCGCCGACGAGGAGCTCCGGGCCCAGTACCTCTTCGCGGACATTAGCGGGCAGGAGCAGAAGATTAATGGCGAGGAAGTCGCAGAGGACCCAGCTCGCCTCGTGGTGGATGTCGAGGGCCCCGAGGTCGCTCCTGGTCCCGAGGCCTAAAGCCCCTGTCTTGCTCCTTTTATTTTGCTGCGTCTTTTGTAGGCCTCCGGGCATTTTGTTAGGCTGGGGAGCCAAAAATACCCTCTGTAAAGACCGCCTTTTAGTAATAAGATTTTATCTTTGGTTTCATTGGCTTGCTTGTAAAAATTTCTCTTCTCGTGCTGTTGGGCTTCCATGTTAGGTCGGTTATTTACCTAGCGATTGTCTGTCGAGTTGATTTAAGTGCTGCCGAGGAGAAGGTGTCTCCATGGCTCCGAAGTCGAGGGGAGATCGCTCGAGACTTGGATAGACCTGATGTCCCTAGTTGGCGGTTTGGATCCTCTGCGTGTGGTGGGTAGGGTGATGTCCGCCTTATTTGTGCCGAGGATGGATGGAAGCTGCTCCGTTGCCTTTCGGCGAGGGCTTCTGATTTCTGATGTCGTGGATAGGTAACTACCAGCCTGGGACGACCAAGCGGGGTAGCCGCTCGGATGCCTCTCGCGAGGGCTCCGATCCCTGGTGTCATTGGTAGGGAGCTACCGGCCAAAGACGACTGAGCAGGGTAGTTGTCCGGTTGTCTCTTGCGAGGTCTTTGATCTTTCAGGACGGGGACCAAGCAGGGTTACTGCCCAGTGCCTCTTGGCGAGGACTTTGATCCCTGTCTGTTGTGGTAGGATGCTACCAGCCGGGGATAGCCGAGCAAGGACTCGACTGCCTCTGCGAGGACTTTGGTCCGGGAGTGGGAGGGGCTGTAGGAGCCTACCAAGGACCCTTGGCCGGGCAGGGTTGCTGCCCGGTGCCTCTTAGCGAGGGCTTTTTTCCTGAAGGATAGCCGAGCGAGGGACCCTCAGGCTTGACTGTCTCTGGGAGGGCTTTCTGATCCTTGGCGTTGAGGTAGGGAAGCTACCCGCCAGGGATAGCCGAGCGGTGGTTAGGCTCGACTGCCTTTGGGAGAACTTTCTGATCCCTGGTGTTGCGGTAGAGGAGCTACCCGCCAGGGATAACCGAGCAGGGCAGCTGCTGGGCTGCCTCCTGATGAGGGCTCTGATCCCTGGCGTTGCGGTAGGGAAGCTACCCGCCAGGGATAACCGAGAAGGGCAGCTGCTGGGTTGCCTCTTGGTGAAGGTTTTGATCCCCGGCGTTGCAGGGCTTTCTGATCCTTGGCGTTGAGGTAGGGAAGCTACCCGCCAGGGATAACCGAGCGATGCTTGAGCTCGACTGCCTCTGGGAGGACTTTCTGATCCCGGGCGTTGCGGTAAGGGAGCTACCTGCCTGGGATAACCGAGCAGGGCAGCTGCTGGGTTGCCTCCTGGTGAGGGCTTTGATCCCTGGCGTTGCGGTAGGGAAGCTACCCGCTAAGGATAACCGAGCAGGGCAGCTGCTGGGTTGCCTCTTGGTGAGGGCTTTGATCCCCGGCGTTGCGGTAGAGAAGCTACCTGCCGGGAATGACCGAGCAGGGAAGCTACTAGGTTGCATCTTGGTGAGGGTTTTGGTCCCTGGCGTTGCAGCAGGGAAGCTACCAGCCAGGGGGAACCGAGCAGGGCAGCTGCCAGGTTGCCTCTTGGTGAGGGCTCTGACCTTTAGCGCTAGGGGGCCTGAGATAGTGTGCGCATTGAATGTGGTTAGCCTGCGCATTGAATATGGGGGGAGGTGAAGCGCCAGGGTCGCGTCGCTTCGATTCCGTCGGAGGAGGCTTAGTGATCGCCGCGTGGCAGCGACTCCTTAGGCGAGAGCGGGTGATTATTGAGTTCCAATGGGGGTGCAGCGGGCTATACAAGGATGGAGTACCAGTCCTTCCTTCCCTTGCAAACAGAGTGTTGAGAATGCAGGACTTCCCCTTTACCATCCCCGATATCATCAATTTCGAGGATGTGTACCTCTATGATCAGAACTGCACCGAGGACACGGTGCAGTTGGTGTACGGGAGCATCGAGGACCACTTCGGCCGGTTGCTCCCCCGACGTTCTTCCCTGCTGCAGTTGCTGATGTACTCCATCTGGAGGGCGTCGCCGGGGCTTTACAACCCTCTGTCCGAGCAGCTCTATGACGAGGCCGTGGGCAAGCTGCGGTCTTTGAGGCGCTTCGGCCTCATCTCCGCGAATCGGCTGGGAAGCTCGGAGGCGCTCATCTGCGAGTGCTATGAGTTGAGGCTCGGGATCAACGCGCGCGGGGGGAACCGAGGAGAGAGGTTGGACCTCGCAAGGCCGCGGCTGGCGGAGATCTTCACCGAGTATCATGAGCAGTGCTCTCTGCACCCCCATCCCCCGCTGTTGTAAATTTTTTTATTTTTTTTTACATATACGGCTGAGGAGCCCATAATACCCCTTTTTGAATAAATGAGATCTTTTCTACTTTCTTCGCAATGTTCTGCTGAACTTTATTAAATTGACAATAGGCCCTAGGGAGAGTTTACATTGC
The DNA here is from genome assembly GCA_030015575.1 of Agapanthus africanus. Classification (NCBI taxonomy): domain Eukaryota; kingdom Viridiplantae; phylum Streptophyta; class Magnoliopsida; order Asparagales; family Amaryllidaceae; genus Agapanthus; species Agapanthus africanus. Next base: position 230,346,828 of record CM057344.1, read on the forward strand.
CTTAAAAGAAAAGTACATGCTAATAGATGGACCTATCAGCGTGGCCCGAGCTTCCTGGCGGCTTGCTGGTCTCCGTGCTTGGCACCGGGTACGGGGCTTTCCAGACGCCGGACTGGTCGTTTGAGGAGACCAGCATGATCTGGCCGATGGTCAGCTTGGCAGGAGGAGGACGCTGCTCCTGTTCGCGGTCGGCCTGCCGTTTATCTCTTAAGTAGGCGGCGAGGTGTCCCGATCGGATGAGCTCCTCGATGTAATTCCGGAGTTGCTTGCAATCCTCGGCGGCGTGGCCCAGTGTCCGGTGGAAGGCGCAGTAAGGGCCTCGGGTCCGCTTTGAGGCCTGACGCGGGATTGGAGGGAACTTGAAGAACCCTTCGCCTTGGGCTTCCTCCAGCAACACTGCGAGGAAGACGTTGAGCGGAGTGTACTTCTGGAACTTCGGGTGATAGGGCTGCTGACGCTCCGGCCTCCTCCCGAGTCCTCTTCTTCTAGTCGGATCGCTCTGCCCGGGGGAGGTTCATTCGCGCCTTCGGTGAGAGGGAGGCGGCGACTGGTACCTGAATATTCAGGATGGTCGCTTGCCATATGGACGGAGATCGGAAGGCCAACTTTGTTTTTGTGGAGTTTGCGTTCCCACATACGGCGCCAACTGATAGAGGTACTTTTCAGATCTCCTTCAGATGTTGTCTTCCGTCGATCTCCTGGTGGATTCTGGAGGGGATCCCCTGTTGTGTGTGGGCCTCAATTGGTTTTGAAGAGATTTGGTGATTGGAGGAGTTGGACGCCAAGTAGCTGCAAAGAAGTCCCGGGATGGTTTGATACCACCGAGGACCCTCCGACGATCAAGTTAGTACTAGATCCGAGCAGCGCAACGGTTAAGTGGAGTAAAAAATGGCTTACTTGACCCTCCTGCGATGGGGGTTTATATAGTGGTGGAGGCATGCAGTAGTAGGCGCGAGAATCTCACCGGCAGTTACGCTCCCGACGTCACGTCCGCGTAGGGAGCGGATCGCCTATGAATGGGGATCGTGAAGGCGTAGAACGCGGGATGTTGCTGGCGGAGAATCCGCGCATGCCAGATTCGCGGATCCGCGGTTACGCCTGTGAGCGGCGGAACTGGTCAGAGGACCGAGGACGACGGCCTCGGCAAAGGGGCTCGGGGACGAGCGAGAAGGCCGAGAAGACTTGGTCTTGCGGCAGCTCGGGACGAGCTGAGGGGCCGAGGAGGCCAATCTGCGGGGAGTCCCGAGGAGGGTTAGCTTGCGCTGGCCGGGTACAGGGGCGGCATGGTAGGCCTTTGTGGGCCCTTTCTTCCGAGTTCTGGGACGTGCCGTCCGCCACGTGTCCTGATCTTGAGGGTCGCCAATATTGAGTATTATCAATAACGATAGTTTATTTTTAAATGGAGTTTGGGGCTTGCAAACCATGCCCTCCACCGCCACTTAAAAATAAACTCTAGTTATCCTAAATCCATACCCATACAAGGGACTATTTGTTCAGCGGACTAGCTTGAGTAATTCTAGTTAATGCAAACTTGTTGGATTTAAGTCACTATCAGAAGGAAAGAGAGTTACATATCTTACTTGAAGCTGTTGGATCACCCCTCTTTTTATTGATTTTTCGTAATATGGATGACAAATCATAAATTTAAGTAGGCACCTTAAACGCGCCTAAAATGGATAGTACTGAAACATGTATGTATAGGCGTTTCAGTACTCGATAGAAAATTTTACCTTTCAGTTCTGTGTTAAAGATGGGCTTTATCCTCAGCGTTACACTAGTTTGTTGGATTTTAGTTACTGAAATGACACTATGTTTTTTGGAATCTTTTGATAGAAAATCAAACTGTGAGAAGAAATTATTCTACTTGGCTTCTGCAAAGCTAGCAACTTCACATATTTTAATTTTATCAAAGTTTCACCCATAGCTTTCTATCATCGGCGGCTTCATAATGGAAGCCATTGTGTTTTTGTGGCGATTCCTTTTTCCTCATTTCAAACATAATAAAACCATCTAGCTAATGGTTGAAAATTTAAGATAAATTACAATATAGTACTTATGGCGTTCCTGATATTTATTTGTGGTGCACTTTTTTTCCCCAAACACTCTCCGCACCCCTACTTTATGAAGTTGGCACTAATGCTGTTAATATTCTGTCCAAAATATTTCATGTGACATGACTGATATTATGGACTAAATTGTCTCTTTTCTTCAACCATCTTTCTTCATCTTTCCCGCTTTAACCTTTTTTCTAACCCTCCATATCTCTTGACATCCCCTCTCTCTATGTTATCTCTCTGCACCGTCTTTGAGAAGAAAGAGGGAGAGAGAGGACGTCCAACAAATTTTCCCCCTTCAAGAAAATAAAATTTGGCCCATCATGTAAATCTACCATCACACCCTTTCTAGGGGCGAAGTAGTCTTTTTGCCTGTGTTGTTTAGTCCCATTTTCAAGCGGGATATCAGTAAGTAAGGCAATTTTTTAATATCAATTGTATGTTGTTTTTCTTGTAATTTATATTCTCTTGTTTGTAGGTTAAAGGATAACCAGCCTCTGTACCTTTGATATCTTAAGTTTGGTAGTTCACTATGGAAGGCTTTAGGGATTCTGAATTTACTGCCACGAGCTCTGTTATAAAAAAGAGAAGGACCACTACCATAAGAAGGCCTCACCCTGATATGCAGTTCCTAGTGCAGGGTCGAGATGCATCTTCTCATGCATGGAAACGACCTTCGGATAATGGAAGCAAACTATGTCGTGGCCAAAATTTAGCTTGCGATTCTTCTTTTCGTAGGAATGAGTTTATAACTCTCAGCAACTCTGTTCCAAGAATTGCACCATGGAATAATATTGAAAGCTCGGGTATTGCTAGAAATGGATCTGATTCAAATAGATGTGGTGAAGGTGTTATCGCTCAGGGATCTTCAGATGGCCAAAGTTGGCATGTAGCAGGAGGTAGCAGCGGATCAGCCGAGAACAAGGTGAAGAAGATGAGGTTTAAGCTTCGTATCAATCCAAAGCCAAGTTCTGAGATTGACAATACAGGTTCAAATGCAAATTCCTTGCAACCTTCAGATGCCTCTCGGCATAGGCACAACTTGATTTTTCAGGTATCACTCTTTGGCAAGCTATGCATATGTCTTGTGTCTTAATATTTTTTTAGGGAACGGAACTTGAAAGTTAACTTATAAAGTATAAAAATGGTTTTCTCGATGATGGTTTGGTTCTTATGACGATATAAAAATAAGTTTTTTAATGAGGTAAAAGGTCAAACCCATTTTCCAGATACAAGAGGCAGAATACTGCAATTTTGAAGTGTTCTGTAACAATACTGTCTACCTTAGTTTCTAATGAATATTGCAACAGCTCAATCAGGTGGAAAATAAAAATAAGGTGGATAAGTTTTTCCTTTTGTTTACTTTTGGGGGCTATTTGTGTGTTAATTGCATGCAACATTTGTTGCAAAAAATCTCCATTTACCATGTTTGGTTAGAGCATCTTTTCAGGAAACTGAAATGAAGTTACAAAATTAAACATGTTTTTGCAATATTTGTTGCGATTGTGGCAACAATTTCTTAACATAAAATGCAATGATAATCATGATTAGCAGTGCCACTAAGTTCATAAGCCACAAACAATTTTTCAACAAATGCTGCATTTCCACTTGTTTTATGTTCACATACAAAATGTGATTTGGATTCGGAAATCCAACCACAAAATTGAAAACACTCAAATATCGGATTTGAGGTTTTTTACTTGCAACAAATATTGCTTTTATGTTGCTAACCAAACCACCCCTTATTTTTTCCCCTTCAACTAGACATCCCCGTATCTATGATATTTCAGACATCGAGTGTTATTTAAATAAAAAAGTTCTATCTTTTATGGAGTCTTGTTCCGTGACACTCACATAATTAAAATCTGAACCAATAAACTTTCACATCGGAGAGCAAGTTTTATAAAAACCGTGCTCCTTTGGTTAAAGGGAAAAAACAAAACAAAAACGGAAATAAATGAAAAGGTTTTTGTAGTTAAGTAATTTGTACAAGATGATCGAACTAATCTTTGTTTTCTAATTCAATTGAATCCACTCGTCGCAGGATAATTTGGATGAGGATCGTACTCGTGGAGTAAAAGAGGATGGCTTGCATGGGGTTCGATGGAAAGATTTCGATACAGGGGATATACCCTTTCCCGAACCTGTTCGGAAAAGTAAGAGGGTTCCCAAGAGACGAGTTTTAGACGAGGACAATGAAAATGATGAGATCCGCTATCTCAATAAACTCAAGAATTCAAAGGTTGGCGCATATTGCAATCCACAAAGGGACATTTCAAAGGGTTTAAAGAGCAAAAAATCTGCATATGATGTGGATGAAGATTACGGCTCGTCACGGTTCTTGAAGGAGAGCAGAAAGAAGTCAAGAATGGGAAGAGAATATGACGATGCTGCTCTTGATGAAGAGGCTGATGATCCCAAGAGGAGAAAACAGAGGAATGAATCTGTAGACCAATCGACTGATGTGAAAAATGAACCTCTTACAACACGTCAGAGAGCACTTCAATCTACTGGAGGGAGTTTGATCGAGTTCCCTAATGGGTTACCTCCTGCTCCCCCACGAAGTAAAAAATTTAAGCACTTGCTACTAGAATTGTGGACATTTTGTGATGGATTATCATTAATTTTTAATTATGAGCGCAGAGCAAAAGGAGAAGCTTTCTGAAGAAGAGCAGCAGGCCAAGAAAGCCGAGGCAGCCCAGAGGCGTAAAATGCAAGTTGAGAAGGCGGCCAAAGAATCTGAGGTTTGATCCATTCTGGTTTATTTTTTTAATGTCCTGCTAGGTTGTTATAGACTGTGGCACACGAATTATGATAGAATATCTTAAAGCTAAATTCCTGTGTTACTTTTCTTTAATAGAGGGCTGAGTAATTCCTATTGTCCCTTTTCATAATTTCTAAAATTTTGGGATCAGTTTTGGTACACTACACTTAAAATAAAATAAAAAAAGTCCTAGTCTTCTGAAATCGCAAGTAATATGAAACAAAAGGGGAAAAAAAACTGTTAATACAACAAGTAAAACCAGAACAACATAAAGAGTACTTTATTTGTCTGTCATTCTGGTGTCGGCCATGGTTAAATAGCTAAAAAATATACAGGCCGAGGCAATACGAAAAATACTGGGCCAAGATTCAAACAGGAAGAGGAAGGAAGAGAAGATGCGTAGAGAACGTGATGACATGGCACAGGTGACATATCATAACGATCTTCTTTACACAACACAAGTTCGCTGCTTTTATGTAATATTGAATTTATATTATCATTCTCAGAAAAGAGCTGCAAACTCTCTGGTGATGGCTTCGAATTCTATCAGGTGGGTCATAGGACCAACCGGAACAATTGTTACATTTGGTGAAGGTGTCGGGCTTCCAAGTATATTTGGAACCAAGAATTCCAGGTCAGTAATGGCCTTTCATATTCAAGATATATATTTTCCTCTATATACTCTTTATGTCAGGCTGAACTTCAAAAAAACAAAAAATAAACTTTAAAACTTTAGAACTTTCAGCATTTTATCGGATCGATATCCTAAACTTTTTGCTACAAATAAGTACCCAAAACTTTTAATTTGATACCTCATGCTCGGTGAAAGTTGTTAACCTTTATACATCCCTTCGTTAATCCACCAAAAGGTCCAAAACGATGTAAGATATTAAATTGAAAGTCGAAGGTATTTATATCCAGCAAAAAAAGTTTAGGGTTGAAAAGTGCTGGAATAAGGGATTATTATGAGCTTTTGTGTTATTGATTGGCTAAAATATTTATTTATTAGGTGATTACTTTCTTCTCATGTATTGCTTTTTCGCCTTGCATCAGTTATCCACCTCCAAGAGAGAAATGTGCAGGTCCTTCATGTACAAATACATATAAATACCGAGACTCCAAGTTAAACCTTCCATTATGTAGCCTACAATGCTATAAAGCAGTCCGAGAAAGTTCTCACGTTCTATCGTCTTGACGTTTTCTTCAGAATCTTCTGAAACTTGGACAAGTTGATCTTCCCATATTGCCAGTATAAATTTGATCTGCTTTAAAGTATAGTCTTATATTTGTATGCATAAAATGTAGTCATAGGCTTATCACTCAGCTTGTTGTTAGTGTTATCTTTGTTTAGTCATTTTTGGTTTTGAAACTGGGACAGATCAAGTATCTCTATTTTTTACCACCGTATAACATAGAGATCTATATTAGTTACCATGATATCTTTATGGTAAATGTTTTAAGTGATCCCTGAATGCTTTTGATTATTCTGCATGGTTTTATTACTCTGAATTATTTAGTGTTTCCTAATGTGGAGTGTCTAATCTTTAGGAAACTAAAGGTGATATGAAGTTGCCAAGGGAGTTTCTGTTTGCAAGAATTTGGTTGGAAACGTAAGAAAGCGAGCAACAATTTTACTGGATGGAATCAGTGTAGAAAATTATAGTGTAAAAAGAGCAATACCTTCCCAGCCAGGTTGAAATCCTACCGACAAAAATTGTGGGACTTACAACACCTAGATATAAGTGCCAAACAAGTGGGCTAATGATGTTTGTCTCTTGGGTAGATTATGGTAGAATTTCAAGCTCGGTAGGTTTAGCATTTTTTTGTCTAAAAAAGCGTTAATTGCTCAAAACACCTGTAGTCTATCCTCTCTAGCGCATATACCCATGAGTAATTTAATAGTATAAACACCAGCTATGTTCACCCTTCAAATCCCTGAAACAAAATTTTCGCTAACCACCATTATCTATTCTAAGAATTATTCATTAATAAACGCGTTTTTGTTTCTCTTTTCGTCGTCCTATAAAGTCAGCTAATAGTCTTTGTGGACGAATTGCTTTCTTGATATAAATGTGTCTTGGTATGGGAAGATCAGATGTAGACTGGCAAATCGTGGGTCTCCTGGATGTGTGTTGTGTGCTTGTATGTGGTGCGTGTGTGTGTTGTGTGCTTAGGTTAGGGTTTAGGGGCCAGTGCCCAAAAAAAAAAAGTAAGCACAGAAAACACTAGCGGACTTCAACCTGGAGTTTGAATTATTTTGTTTAGGCCCTAAGTTTTCTAAACCATGGTTTCATAAAGTTATAAAAACTTGACTTTAAAATCCTAATTTTGCCTTGATGGGGGCTCATTTTGAAGTTGAGATTACAACAGTTATCTTATCTTTGAAAGTGAGAAAACTGCGGTTATCTAAACTCTAATCCGATCAAAGTTTAGATTACTCCATTTTTGAAGTTTGAGGCTTGCAAACCACAGTTTGCATCTCGCAACATCCATGTTTACCGCCGAAAACGCAGAAGAACTGGGATAGATCGTCTTGTCTGAATTTGGAGACAGATACTATTTAGACTTATCCGTCCACCTCTCCGAAAATACCAAGTTGATTTATGACATCATATATCGGAGGTTTGGACAGACGCAACCGTTGTAGTGTGACTTCATCAAATTCCCTCTCATTTGTGAAGGGTTTTTGACTGTGTTGGGTCCACGTTACCCATCCCGGTTCTTTCGAGGAGGCGGAATAGGTAAAAATCAAAATTTTCCTCACTTGATAACATGGACCATCCATGAAGGATCTTTGCTAAACAAAAACTAACATGTAAACTACAAGTTTTAGCTACTGTGTAGAATGGTTATACCTAGGTCTTGAACTCCTTCTCTTCCTTTTGTGGTTCTCCTCCTTTCTTGCTCCTCGTAGTGGTTTGAACGGCTCTGTCACGACCCAAATATTTCGACTCGTGACCGGCACTTAACCACGCTACGTCTACAGGCGTAACACGACTAAGTAAGCCGAACCCAGAAATCAAAACCATTTAAAATAGTGAGTGTTGAAAGCATTTAGTTAAAACATTTAGAAAACCTTAAATAATTCAATAAGTTCCTTTAAAGTTACTTAATTATTTAAATAATTTTGTCAGCATTTCCTTTGTAAAAGTAGCCCCGAGACCGGGTATAAAAGAGGATATGAATGAAAATGAGATATAATGAAACAAAACATTCCTAAACGGGAGCAATCACGCCCAACGGCGGAAACCATCATCACAAGAGTAATATACGACGCCGTAGCGAAGAATGAGCAATAAGTAAATATCACAGAATATAAACTGCATATAAAAACAGTCGGCTCCCACGAGCTCGACACCGGAATACAAAATATACATCATCGTCCTCACACAGTATCTAAGTCCAGTACATAAATGGTAGATGGAGAATACTAGATACAAAAGGAGTACAATAAAAGTAATCAGATACCACAACCCACCTAAAATGCAAAACAGCTCTCACACCAACTGTGGTGGTATCTGTAGCCAAAAGATGCAAAAGGCAGCCTGCCGCGACTACTCTGAAGGGCAACCTGCAAATACTGTGGCACAACGGGGATGAGTTGCCAACTCGTGAATAGAGATAACATATAAAGGTAATCGTAAGTATGCACGTACTGCGCTACTCTAACATATGCCAGCAAGTAAGATCTATATGCGACAAGCAGTAGGTACAATAATCATGCAAATGCTCTGTCTGGTAAAACGACTACAGGATGAAATGCATGACAAACAATGCTGAGCATGGGATAAACAACATCTACATGGAAATATCAATATGGAAAAATAATCGGTGCCCCAAACTGCACCCAAATCCCAAATAAACTCAGGCGCCGGCACTCTCCTCGGCCCTCAAACCCTGTAAATCTCTGAGAATCACGAGTGCCCAACATCGGCACTCAAAATATCATAAAATACCCGTGTCCAGTATGTTGGAGATAGTGCCCTCAGAATCAATTATTAGGTCACAGGTACGTGATTGTAATGATTGAGGGAGGACCTATCCCGGTAGGACAGTCTTACTCGAGATGATAGTATGCTATCTGGTTTACCTTTATCATCGTGTACTGTTTTAGGTGACCTGACACGTCGCTATTACACGTTGATAGAGCCCCTAGGATTCTTGCTTGACCACCAGCAGTATGAGGGCGATCATATAAGTGGGAGCTGGGGGTCTACAAGCATATCCTTAAAAGGTCCCTAGTCGAGGGAGTTTCGAGACCAGGCATCGATACTCCATTAGTAGACTAGTGTATACAGTCGAGACCCCGACGAGGGGCGGTGGCCGGTCTCACAAGCCACTGGTGTCAGTTGGATCACCTAAGATGTATACAGGTGCTCATTGGGTTATGAGTACACCGGACAGGACTCGCCGGGAACATGCTAGTTGGTCATATACCAGACGTCAGATGGCAGTTCCCTGGTGACATGTGTGCAGGTTAGTTCATCGACCTGGGGATCGTCATTTGTCTCGTGTGAGTTCCCACTGTACTTTGATTACTATCCTACCACGGCTCAAAGGAGTCGTGCAAACAGGTTTTAGTTGGGTACAGTCCCGAGCCACATGGAGGCAGTGAGCGTATCTTCAGGGGTTCGTCTCTCCCGGTATTGGGGGTGAGGTCGTGCTGTGTCTAGGAGAGCCATTACACAAAGTCCTTGGCCAAGGCAAGGAGATTTACTGGTAGGTATTCCAGTAGTATCTCAGGGTGTTCTGGGCTACACTCCGACACGACTTGTACCGCTTTTGGGGGTCTGACTTTTACCAACCCCCTAGGCCCGCCATGCGATACTCATAGACGAACGGACCGGACTGCACGGATATTGTCACTGACAGGCTCAGTAGGGTGTCAGGATGAGTTCGCTCATCGACGTCCCTTTTAGTCAATAGCTGGTGGCCCGTTACGTATTGGCTTATACCTCTGACGTGCTAGTGGTTAAATCCACAGCCATAGTATTGACGAGTCTTTAGAGTCCACCACACTTTCAGTTACTCAAGTTTCGGGCGAAACGCTGTAGAGGCCGTATGGAGATATGGCAGGGTTCGATCAGATACGTGCGGTACTGCACGGATCAGGATCGAACGGTTTTTTACTAGCCGGCTTTGGTTTAAGCCGGTACTAGTTTAGTACAGTGTAGATTTTGTCTCTTTGCATTTGTATCCGGACGGAATACAGATGCGGGTGTGTATGCACAGTATCGGGGTTTTCCTGTAATTTATTATGGGACCAGTTTTCTGGGGTTGCCAGTTTGCATTCCGTTCCGGCCGGTTTTCTCTTTTTCCTTCCCGGCCGGACTTTTCCGATGGAGGGGGTAATTTGCAGTTTTGCAAATTACATTTGTGGAGGGGTTTTCTTGCATAAAGATCTATTATGATAGCTTTCTTATCTTACCTCCATGCTTGCTTTTATGAGATTTGATATGAGTATGGGTTGAATAGTGTGTAAGCATGGTGTATGTTTTGGATATGGTCACTCTCCTCCTTTTCCTACACTCACTCTCCTTCATTGTTTTTAGTATGGTTGATTTCCTTTTTTTACACCATCATTCTCATCTCCTTTTAGTGTGGCCGGCCTCATCTTGGAGTGTGAGAGAGAGGAGTTCATTTTTGGATGAGAGATTAATTCACATATCATTTCAATGCTTGCAAAATTCTTCACTTCATTCAAAAGTCCATTCATGTTTCCTCCATCCAAAGGCAACCAACCCCAAAGAGACATACTCTACACTACACTTCCTACAGCATATCTTGGGCACGTCGAGTAGCCGGCTTCGTGCCCGAGTTGCCTCGGCATTGAGGTGGGAGCCCGTAAAAGAAGTAGGCGATGTGGTGCACTTCCGGCGACGAGGAGGAGACGGGACATTCCGCAGGAGATCGGGACGATGACGAGAAGACCGGAGGACTTGGATCGTCGGTATATCTCTATTCCCTTTCTTGTAGATGGTTTAGACTAGTTAATGGTTCGATCCGGAGTTTAGTGCGCGGTGGTGCCGGTTTACAAAGTCCGCAAAAATTTAAGTTTTTCACCGTTTCCGCATTCCGGCGTCGGTTTGACGGTCGGGGCGCCGCCGTGCACTTACAGTGGTATCAGAGCCTCACCATTAACTTAGTCTAGCTTTGTGTAATGTGTTTGCATTTCCGATCGATCAAAAAGTTCCAAAACTGCATTTTACCCACGACAGTTTCTGTTGAAATTTTTCAGTCTCGAAATTTTTTTCAGGTTGTAAAATATTGATGTACTGGAAAATCTAAGAGTTCTGTAAAAATTTGACGAAGTAACTCCACAGTTGGAGCGCGGAACAGCCGCGAAAACCACCTTTGTGCGGCCCTTCCGCCGCGCACTATTCACATCACTTCACCATTTTTTTACAGAGGCCTTCTGGGCTTAAAATATGGGCTTTGGAATATTAAAGTTGGGCCAATTGTTTCTGTGAGTGCTACAGTTTTCTTTGGGGCCCACTTGTTAATTGTTTGATCAATCGGAAATTTTTTAAACACATTTTTCACAGTATTTACATTATATCTGCGACCGTGAATGTCACTCGATCGGTAAATCCGGTCTAACTGCTATAGCCCGGTTAGACGGATTTGCGAACGTGATTTTCACGTTGATGTTCTATGTTTATGCTGTGATGTTGCGGATCGGTCGTGGGGGATAGCCTGGATGCAATGCTAGTACTGTGTTGTTGTATTATGTACATTTGATATTGCGGGGCGAGCGTCCGACATGTGGACTGCCGTCACTGCCTGTTTGTATTATTATTTTGGGGCACGACCTGGTTGCGGTCGATGTACCCGGTGTATGTATATTTTACTTTCTGTACTAGGATTACCCCGCGGTGGGGTGCACGGATGGCCGGGTTCTAGAAGGCAACAAGCCCGCATCTCATGGCATTGGGACGGAAGGGGCTTCATTCCAGGATTGACGGGCTATTCGCCGCACTCGTAGGGGGTACAGGTTGACCCAGGAGGGGTGCCCAAGTTGCCGGATTCCGTGAAGTGCTGGGTGGTCCATTCACGGCGCTGAAAGGGGCTGCCTTGCTTCAGGTTTTGGCGGGTAACTTGCCGCGCCCGTAGGGGTCTAGGATTTCATTGCACAGGCTATCCACACGACCAGGGGAACGTCGGGTTTCAGCGGCTCTGTGAAACCCGGGGATCCCAGATATCTGTATTGTTTCTGTGATGCTGTTCATTCTCTGTGATGTTGCATTTTCTATCACGCCTTGAGCGAATATAATATATTGGAATATATATTAGTAGATGTTGTATATGTTTTACATCCGCGCTAGTCCAGTCCCCGCTCTGTCGTTAGTTAGCTAACCTAACGGGTAATGACGGGACCCAGTGGCGAATGCGGATGGCATATACGTACATCAGTATATTTTCGTTCTTTTTGGTGTGATCAATTGATGGGACTGCATTGATTCGGATCAATGCAAGTTTAAAAACAAACCTAATCTGATGTTGTTGGAACACTTTTCAAAAAGCTGTTATTGCAAGGACGTTCATTTCTGTTTTGCATCGTGGTATTCATTTGGAATATCCTGCTCCTCAGTCGACGAGGCAAGGGCCGAGATCCCTTCACCGGGAGTGACCCCTTGGACAGAATTTTGCGTTAGGGCATTAACTTCACTATAGCCGATTACTTTTGCTTTGCATCGTGGTATTCAGTTGGAATATCCTGCACCTCATTCTACGGGGAAAGAGCCGAGATCCCTTCACCGGGAGTGACCTCTTTAGTAAAGGTTTTCGTCACTATATTTTCTAAAAAGCTATCCGTTCCTTCAACGATATCAAGTTCATTACGTTAAAGGTTTTCGCCAGAAACCATTCGTAGCCCTCCGTCGTTTCATATGGGTAGTCAATAGTATTCAAGCTGTGTTTGTTGGCCAAAGTCAAGGCACAGTGTTTGGTAGCTGTTGGTTATTCATATGCAGCATAGATAGATGCGTTGGTTTGGAACAGTCGTACTGCCTTGTTGGCCAAAGTCAAGGGTATGTACGGGTGGATTCAAATTAACCTGGAGAATGACGGGCAGAACTTGACATGTGACTTATGATTTGTTGGCCAAAGTCAAGGTCATAAGAGCATGGGGCAGAAATCACATCGGGGGTTTCAAAAGTACTGAAACTTGCCAGATATGCGCATACCTTCTGGAGTGTGATACCGTGAGCGGATTCCGTCACGTTGTCATGCGATGAGAGTTGGATCCCGATTCCCACTGATGAGTTGGTTTACTCCTCGGGTGACCCCGACTAATTCTTCTTTCAGGTTTGGAGGAGAATTTGAGGTACAGTGGGAGGTTTCCAGATTAGATAAATTGGTAACCATTCTGATCTAGGATAGAGTGCACGCTGAGTGTTTCTTCTCTCTCTCTCTCTGGCAGCGACCATTTGACCCGACCCTAAGACTTTGACTCAGTGACCAAGTTGACCGAACCTTCTTTAACACAGGCTTTTGGATTGTCAGAGTTGCAGACCTCATTGCCACTCCTACTTTTACCCTTTTCTCCAGGACACCCCGTATTACTGCGAACGTCCACTTCCATTGGACAAAACCATCGTATGGTTAGATACGAACTCGAAGGGATTCGAGGATGGTTTCCGGTTCTGGAGAAAACGGATATGATTATTCAGTTGTCTTTTCTTTTTCACCTTCTCTCAGGTTGCGAGTACTCCTTGGTTTAGGAGTAGTACACCTATTACGCAAATTGGATAGTCTTCTTTCAAACCATAGGCTGGTGCCGACCGGTAGGGAATGAAGAAAACCAGTTAGCCTAAACGGTGTACAGAAGGTATTAAGTTCAGACAAAACAAGGGATTAGTAAGAGGGCAAAGTAAATTGTGACTGCTATTCACAACCGAACCAAGTATTTCTTCGCCAATCCTAAATCACCTTTGTATTTCTCCAGGACACTCCGTATCACTACGAAGATCCCATTTTATTGGATAATCCATCGTATGGTTATATACGAACTCGAAAGGAACTTGTTCCAGTTCGGGGATGGATCCTGGTCCAGGAGAAATGGGAATAAAGTACATTCAGGTGTCTTTTATCTTCACCTTCTCTCGTGTTGCGAGTGTTCCTAGGATAGGGACAGTACACCCATTATGCTTATTGGATAGTCTTCTTCCAAACCATAGGCTGGTGCCGAACGGTAGGGAAGGAAGAAAACCATTTGGCCTAAAGGGGTGTACAGAAGGTAAAGACTAAAGACAGATGAAGGGATTTGGAGAGGTGGCAAAGAATTACAAGGTTACAGACGTGATGATGGAAGAGGCATTACTAGGAATACCAGGATACCCCATCGAAACATTTCAATGTTTCAGTTTCACTGTGTAATGTTAAAAGAGAACTGATTTCCCGATTAGACGCTTACTCCAGGGTATGTATTTACCAGGTATGATTCTCACATCTGTATGGTTTTACAGATGATGAGTGGGAGTAAGTTATTGGGAATTGGGTGATCATCCTCATTATATCGGGATTCGTTGTAATCGGTGATATTTGAGGAAATCACCTGGGTTGTTTGCCGGTCGGCAAATATTTGGTTTTGAATATCCGCTGTTATGCACCAGTTTCAAATTGATATATCTGTACGTCTATTTTCATAGAGTGAGATATACCTTTATGAAATTATGTCTACGACATTTACCTATATCAGTGGATGGTTAGGTAAGGAGCATTAAACAGCGGTGTAATTCTTCTTAACCATAAGTACAGTTTTCAACCTACGACACACAGTGAAAGAGTTGTTAGACTCAGCGGACTTATACAGAGTATTGTATGTTGTCCAGTGTCCATTAGGACAGAGGGGTTGGTCCTCATACTATATTCTGTTTACTTTTAACTTCTCTAGTTCTTAGACATGTGTTTCGTAGAAACACAGGGTCTAAGTTTTGAGGAGTTATAGGTATTTGAATAGAGTAGAGAACCAGGTGTAGCAAGTATCGGGATTCTTCAAGGTGATCGAAGATGTAGATACTTGTGTATGGTATTCAGTTGATAGTAATGATAAAGAGAAATTACTTCTCTTTCAGATTACTCATAATTGGAAGCATTCCTAAGTTGAGTAACGCTGATCGGCCTCCTTCCATTTAGTTGACATGCACTGGAGACAGCTGCATGATTTGAATCTGGTTCAATTAAATCAGTGCCTCTGTTTCTATATTGGATATAGAACAGTTCATATCTTAACGATGTTAAGGTACGGGGAGTTGTCCGGTTCATGATTAAAACCAGACACTGGACAACTCAAGGCACGTTTCTGTAATGGCTGTTTGTGGGTTGACCCAGGCTATGACGAGGGTTGATTTTCTACCATCTGGATGAACAATAGCGATATTGTTCTAGACTCGCCACAGTTTTATTAAAAATGGATTTTTTCAGAAAACAGTAGTGGGAGTATGGTAGAACTGGAAGTGATTCCAGAACCACAAACAATTACTGAAGATTTGATAAGGAACCTAAAGATTCAATCTGGATTGACATTCCATTGGCCACTCCGCAGATAAGGTGGGTAACTTCAGGCACCCGAGAGGTACTCCGGTAGCCTCAAGGACGGTGACAGGGAAGTTCTTGTTTACCCACAATTGCCATTGCTGTTGTTCCAGGTTACGAGACCCGGCGGGAGGATGAGTATAGCATCGTTCTAAACCAGTTTTAGAAGTGTACGTCTATATGACTCTGCCAGAGGGTTGTCGTAGTCAGTGGGAGCAGCGGAAGCATTGGTGGACAGGTAGCTTATGTCTATTTATAGACTAAAGCAGAAGTAGCGGAGATAGATCATCTATTTCTAACGTGACAGTCATGGGTTTGACTTCATCAGAATAGGGGATGGATCTGTTGAGAAGGTAGTAGGGTGTGATATCCTGGTATTTGGATGATATACACAGAGTAGGAAAAGAAACTCCTACACTACGATCGGTCATACTTTGGTCGTCACACAGTTGTTTCTCCACAAAGGAAATGGATTTTATATCAGGCATACTGGTTACTAGATCTATGGTTTTAGATCTAGATTTGGGTGATTTCCCAATCAGGGTACTTGACAGCATTCTAAGAGTATTTAGGATGGACGACTCCTGGCACGGTAGTGTACCTGCAGGTAATGGAGTCACCCTTTCCAAAGGTGTCTTACAGACTAAAGGGGAGAGGGACGTGCATGATTGGCAGATCACTTGCTTAGGCAATTGAGTCAATCATGAGATGTCAAGTACCACACTAGATGTTGTTCTTGCACTAGATGCAATAAGTTGACATTAATCCAATCCTGGAGAAACAGTCGGAAGCAGTTTTAGAACATAAGTGGATGTTCTAGGGATATGATAACGACAGCCTCATTCGAGAGACAGTTATCATTCCAGGCTTCCAAGGTGACATGGACGACAAGGAGGTTGTCAGAGTTATAGTTTTCCTTCTGACGAGGGGCAGTATTTTGGACAGGTGATCCAAGGCAATACTGAGGGTGGCATGGCGCAGGATACTGATTAAGTTCAGTTGACGATACAGTCTAAGAAGTTTGGATTTGGAGTTCATTTATGAGCTATGTCCCATCAGACATCCAGACACATTCTAAGACAGGTATTGCTCATTTCGGGAGATGGGTTTCTCCGCGAACATGAGATATAGAGAGACATGGAAAGAAACAACAAAGCGGATCCACTCACTGAGGCTATTCCTCGAACGCAATAGTTCCGCAAACGAGCTTTGTGAGACTGACTAGTAGAGGAGTTGGATGTTCGGTATCACACGGGCTGTGAGTATGCGACATCGCAATAATTAGCCTTGAGTGCAAGTGGGAGATTGTTGGAGATAGTGCCCTCAGAATCAATTATTAGGTCACAGGTACGTGATTGTAATGATTGAGGGAGGACCTATCCCGGTAGGACAGTCTTACTCGAGATGATAGTATGCTATCTGGTTTACCTTTATCATCGTGTACTGTTTTAGGTGACCTGACACGTCGCTATTACACGTTGATAGAGCCCCTAGGATTCTTGCTTGACCACCAGCAGTATGAGGGCGATCATATAAGTGGGAGCTGGGGGTCTACAAGCATATCCTTAAAAGGTCCCTAGTCGAGGGAGTTTCGAGACCAGGCATCGATACTCCATTAGTAGACTAGTGTATACAGTCGAGACCCCGACGAGGGGCGGTGGCCGGTCTCACAAGCCACTGGTGTCAGTTGGATCACCTAAGATGTATACAGGTGCTCATTGGGTTATGAGTACACCGGACAGGACTCGCCGGGAACATGCTAGTTGGTCATATACCAGACGTCAGATGGCAGTTCCCTGGTGACATGTGTGCAGGTTAGTTCATCGACCTGGGGATCGTCATTTGTCTCGTGTGAGTTCCCACTGTACTTTGATTACTATCCTACCACGGCTCAAAGGAGTCGTGCAAACAGGTTTTAGTTGGGTACAGTCCCGAGCCACATGGAGGCAGTGAGCGTATCTTCAGGGGTTCGTCTCTCCCGGTATTGGGGGTGAGGTCGTGCTGTGTCTAGGAGAGCCATTACACAAAGTCCTTGGCCAAGGCAAGGAGATTTACTGGTAGGTATTCCAGTAGTATCTCAGGGTGTTCTGGGCTACACTCCGACACGACTTGTACCGCTTTTGGGGGTCTGACTTTTACCAACCCCCTAGGCCCGCCATGCGATACTCATAGACGAACGGACCGGACTGCACGGATATTGTCACTGACAGGCTCAGTAGGGTGTCAGGATGAGTTCGCTCATCGACGTCCCTTTTAGTCAATAGCTGGTGGCCCGTTACGTATTGGCTTATACCTCTGACGTGCTAGTGGTTAAATCCACAGCCATAGTATTGACGAGTCTTTAGAGTCCACCACACTTTCAGTTACTCAAGTTTCGGGCGAAACGCTGTAGAGGCCGTATGGAGATATGGCAGGGTTCGATCAGATACGTGCGGTACTGCACGGATCAGGATCGAACGGTTTTTTACTAGCCGGCTTTGGTTTAAGCCGGTACTAGTTTAGTACAGTGTAGATTTTGTCTCTTTGCATTTGTATCCGGACGGAATACAGATGCGGGTGTGTATGCACAGTATCGGGGTTTTCCTGTAATTTATTATGGGACCAGTTTTCTGGGGTTGCCAGTTTGCATTCCGTTCCGGCCGGTTTTCTCTTTTTCCTTCCCGGCCGGACTTTTCCGATGGAGGGGGTAATTTGCAGTTTTGCAAATTACATTTGTGGAGGGGTTTTCTTGCATAAAGATCTATTATGATAGCTTTCTTATCTTACCTCCATGCTTGCTTTTATGAGATTTGATATGAGTATGGGTTGAATAGTGTGTAAGCATGGTGTATGTTTTGGATATGGTCACTCTCCTCCTTTTCCTACACTCACTCTCCTTCATTGTTTTTAGTATGGTTGATTTCCTTTTTTTACACCATCATTCTCATCTCCTTTTAGTGTGGCCGGCCTCATCTTGGAGTGTGAGAGAGAGGAGTTCATTTTTGGATGAGAGATTAATTCACATATCATTTCAATGCTTGCAAAATTCTTCACTTCATTCAAAAGTCCATTCATGTTTCCTCCATCCAAAGGCAACCAACCCCAAAGAGACATACTCTACACTACACTTCCTACAGCATATCTTGGGCACGTCGAGTAGCCGGCTTCGTGCCCGAGTTGCCTCGGCATTGAGGTGGGAGCCCGTAAAAGAAGTAGGCGATGTGGTGCACTTCCGGCGACGAGGAGGAGACGGGACATTCCGCAGGAGATCGGGACGATGACGAGAAGACCGGAGGACTTGGATCGTCGGTATATCTCTATTCCCTTTCTTGTAGATGGTTTAGACTAGTTAATGGTTCGATCCGGAGTTTAGTGCGCGGTGGTGCCGGTTTGCAAAGTCCGCAAAAATTTAAGTTTTTCACCGTTTCCGCATTCCGGCGTCGGTTTGACGGTCGGGGCGCCGCCGTGCACTTACACAGTATCGACACGCAAATCCTCGTATATCGGGCTCCGTCAGTCCGGATCAGCCCACGGGCTCCGTCTGCGGTATCGGCCCTCGGCCCCGGCAGTACGGATCATCCCGCATCCATCTCTCGACTATGGTCAGTATCCTCCGGATAACTGCCAGGTCCAACCAATCACCGGTAGGTACTCGCCACCCAGCCAGGCTCATCGTCTACTCCACGAAAAACATTTCTCGCCCCGGGGAACCATACCGGGTCCACCACGAACCCGCAAACGGATCATCCAACTCCTCGAATTGGGTTTCAAGCACACGTCTCAGCACCGAAAAAACGCGTGGTGGACGCACCAAAATATCATATCACGAGGAACCGGGTTTTCAAATAGTGCATCTTTTCTTTAATTAATTCCACGGTCCTCAAAACCAGAAATCACATGAAAATCCAACACCAATGAGTAAATCAAATGCGATATGCTATGCACATCAAGTCATAATGTAGGTACAAGGGAGAACCGCTTTTTAAAATAGTTTCAGTTTTCAAAAGACATCTTGCGGCTCCCAATTTCTATGAAAATCATAACGAATCATATATGAAATGAACTATAGCAATATAATCATGGCAATTCTACAGTAAGTGTGTCATGGCAATTACTAACGGTGTGTGTGTAACATGCAAATTAGTGCTCGTGCAACATGAACCGTTAGTAATAGTGCGGTGTTCTATCAATTCTAAGTCTACATACATATGGCAGGGAATGCAGTATGCAACAATAGTATACATGACAGTCAATGTAGGTAAATGCAGTAAATAACTATAAGGTCCTATTAGCCCTGACGCATAACGCCATGCGGGCGATATCCCCGTAGATGTTAAATCTACTCACCGAAGTCTCGCGCTAAGTGTAGCCGACGACTTGCTTTCCTTTCTTCGCAGCGTCCGTCTCACTCTCCTGCGAACCTAGAATCACACAGTATATATATCACACATAAGCTCAAATCCATAAAAACGTGATATTACGGTCAAACTAGAAACCCGTGTCGCAAACCAATCACGCCTGTGCGCGATACGCTAAAACGTGTGATCACGCGCCTGAAACTACCCTGACGTGTCGCGATACGCAGAAACCCCAAACCCACACACGTATCACGCGTGTCGCGAAGGTTTAGAAATACGGAAAAACAGGTATTTAGCCCCAGATTTTCCTACAGCAAGAATCACCCAAAATTGCACATGCCATGAGTCTAAGGGTTGCAGCAGACACCTATAGGACCAAACCCCAACCCAAACCCTCCCCATCTGGCCGCAATTTGCGGCCAGATAGAATTTTCCGGCGGCCTGAACATGAATCATGGGGGTCGGGTTCTACCTGGGGGATCAGCACCTAACAACTATACTGCAGTCTTATCAAAATATTCTGAACTCACCGGGTCGATAGCAGTTTACAGAAACTCAAATTTTGCTTAAAAACGATGAATTTGCATCAATTAGGAATCTGGTGGTATTTTAGTGCAATGGGGGCTAAGCTGGGTTAATATGGCCCTAACAACACTCCATCAACTTACTAAAAGCAGTTCAAATATCACTTGGTCAAGGTTCCCACCAATCACCACAAAAAGCACTAAATACACAAAACTATCGCTAATCGAAGCTAATCTACTCAATTAAGCGAAAGTAGGATTAAGTTTAGAGGTTATACCTTCGAGAAATCTCACAAGCAAGTAGAAAGAGAAGAAGAAGAGGGAATGGAGCTGCTGGGGTGCTGTTGCTGCTGCCTGGAGCTGTTGCTGCTGCCTGTAGCTGCTGCTGTTGTTGCCTGAGCTGCTGTTGCTGAGGCTGAAGTTGCTGCTGCTGCTGCTGTTGTGTTTGCTGCTGCTGCTGCTGTTGTAGAGGTAAGTGTGTGTGTGAGAGTGAGGTTGAGAGAAAATATTACAAGAATGAGAAGGAATCATAACCCCAATGTCAACCCCTCCATTCTCTCTCTTCATTAAATGCAAGCATGGCTTTTGCCATGATGCATTCTCTCTCTCTCATTCTCACCAAGTCAACACTCAAAAAGGGAAATTCAAATTAAAGCAACCATTAAATAACTAATTAAACTTAATTAAAACCCAAAAGACTTAATCCCATGATTAACCCACCATGGTTACTAATCATGGTATTACCTCATTTAAAAACCCTAGTTTACATGCTCATGTGTGTGCAAGCCTAGGAAAATTCTAGAAAAATATTTATTAAATTAGGAAAAATATTTGAAACACAATTTGGTAAACTTTTTATTAAAAACCCTTTATTTAAATATAATTTGCCACTAATCGCATCCTAAGGTGTTACAGGCTCCTCCTCGTCGTCTCCTCTTTGCCGTAGATGGATCCATCCGAGGGCCTCGAACTTGAGCTCCTATCTCAACCTAGAGATAACTAAGGTGCTTGGTTTGCTAAACCTAGAACCTTAGATTGAGTAGAGAAGAGTTATGGTGGTTTTGTCTCAAAAGTTTATGATTTCCAACTCATGGAACACTTGAACTTTGAAAGAGGAAGAGGGAGAGCTTTCTTTCAAGAGAGAGAAAGAATATGATAGAATGAGCTCTCATAATGCAACCATGCTCACATATTTTGGAATAATGATAATAATAATAATCATTAAGAATTGTGATGGTTAGTTTATGAATGACCACTATCATTACCTTCATTTAATGCATTTTGCAAAGAACAAGAAGCATCATTGAAATGAAATGATGTGGTCAACAAGACCACAATGGTCAACCGGTCAACTAGGTCAACAAGTCAACAAAAGTCAAATTGTCAACAACCCTAACCATAGCACAATTATCCTTAATCAATATTATTAACCATATTCCTCATTCTCATTAGGGTTTGGAAAAAGTCAACGGTCAACAAGTCAACTAAAGTCAAATGGTCAACAACCCTAATGAGAATCCTCTGTCTCTGTCAACTGTGCATACACACCCGCATCCGTGTTCCGAGGAACACGAATACACTGAGACAAAACCAATCCCAAAACAAATACTAAGATTTGGCTTAAACCAAAGCCCGCTAGTAATAACAGCCCGGACACCAAACGTGCACAAGTGCGCGGATGTGAACGAACCCCGTCGCAAAACCATGCGACCTCTACTCTGTTTTGCCCAAAGGCGAGTAACCCTCTGTGTGGGACTCTAAAGGCTCGACACTACGCTGACAGTGGGTTTAACTACAGGCCGCAAGCGGTACTAGCTGTACGTAACGGTCCCCAGGTAGATGCCGACAAGAAGACTGATGAGGTGAACCCATCCGAACTCCTACTGAGCCTGAATGTGACAATCTCCGTACAGTCCGGTCTATTCGTCTAAGAGTATCGCATGTCGGGCCTAGGGGGGCGGTAAACGTCAGACCCCTAATAGCGGTACAAGTCGTGTCGGTGTGTAACCCAGAACACCCTGAGAAATTACTGGTAACACTACTAGCAAATCTCGCTTTGCCCTGGCCAGGAACGACTATGTGTAATGGCTCTCCTAGACACATCGCGATATCAACTCCCAATACCGGGAGAGACGAATCCTGTCTAACCGTCACTGTCTCCAAATGCTTCGGGACTGCACCCAACTACTACCTGTTTGCACGACTCAATAGAGCCGTGGTAGGGTAGTAATCTAAGAACAGTGGGAACACACTTGAGGCGAAGTAACAGTGTCAAGTCAACGGACTAAGCTGTACTCATGTCACCTAGGAACTGTTAACTGACGATAGGTATAACACCGACCAACAGTTCCCGACGAATCCTGTCCAGTGTACTCGTAACCTAACGAGCACCTGCATACTATCTCCAGTACGACGTACTGATGGCTGTGGGACAGACCATCTCCCCTGCTGGAACGAGAAGCGTATGCACCAGTCTACTCTGGAGTATCGATGCCATGTCTCGATAATCCTACGACTAGGGACCAAAATAAGAATGTGCTTATAGACCACCCAGCCCCCACTAGTGTGATCGCCATCACAACGCCGGCAGTCAAGCAAAGATCCTAAGGGCTCTATCAATATGTTTTTAGCGATATGTTAAAAGAAACATATACATATATTAAGATAGATACAAACCAAGTAGCATACTACTATATCGAGCAAGACTGTCGTAAACCCGTATATATATCCCAAGCTTCCAAAATGTATTTACATACTAGTACTATACAATAATGGCCTCTAGGGCATACATATCCAACAATCTCCCACTTGCACTAAAGGCCAGTAATTGGTGTACCGCATACCCAACGTCTGCTCTATGGCCAGCTGCCGGCGTACCGCATACCCAATAGCTCAAAAAGTCGCTCGAACTGTGTTTGAGGGAGGGCCTTTGTGAATGGATCCGCCGTGTTGTCTTTTGTGTCCACTCTCCGTACCTCGATCTCCTAGCGATCAATAATCTCCCTGATCAGGTGATACCGCCTTAAGATGTGTCTGGATTTCTGATGGGACCTTGGTTCCTTCGCTAAAGGTATAGCCCCATTGTTATCGCAATACAAAGGTATTGGGTCAACAATGGACGGAACCACCTGAAGTTCACTAATGAACTTCTTCATCCAGACCGCCTCTTTTGCGGCATTGCTTGCAACAATGTATTCAGCCTCCATCGTCAAGTCTACGACGGTATCCTGTTTGGAACTCTTCCAACACACCGCCCCTCCGTTGAGGGTAAACACAAAACCCGAGACAGACTTGCTGTCATCTTTGTCACTCTGGAAGCTTGAATCGGTAAAGGACTCGACCCTGAGGTCTCCATTACCGTAAACCAGGAACATCTCCTTAGTCCTTCTCAGGTACTTGAGAATGTTCTTCACTGTCGTCCAGTGGTTCTCACCTGGGTCAGACTGATATCGGCTCACCACGCTCAGCGCGTAAGCTACATCTGGTCTTGTACATAGCATCGCATACATTATAGATCCTACCGCCGAAGCGTAGGGTATAGTGCTCATGCGAACCTTCTCCTCGTCAGTCTTAGGAGACATCTTCTTGGAGAGGGTGATTCCGTGCAATGCGGGTATATTACCGCGCTTGGAATCTTCCATACTAAATCTCTTTAGTACGGTCTTTATGTACCTGGACTGCGAAAGTCCCAGCAATCTCTTGGATCTATCTCTGTAGATCTTGATCCCCAGAATGTACGAGGCATCACCTAGGTCCTTCATGGAGAACCGTTGTGACAAGAATAGCTTAACCGATTGTAGCATAGGAATGCCATTTCCTATCAAAAGAATGTCGTCCACGTACAAGACTAGGAACACGACAGTTCGTCCTACAATCTTCTTATAGACACAAGGTTCATCTTCGTTCTTGATGAAATCAAATTCCTTGATTGCCTCATCAAAACAGATGTTCCAGCTCCGCGATGTCTGCTTTAATCCATAAATGGATTTAAGCAACTTGCACACCTTCCCGCTACTCCCACTGTCTACGAAACCTTCTGGCTGATCCATGTAAACGCACTCTTCCAAACAGCAGTTTAGAAAAGCCGTTTTTACGTCCATCTGCCAGATTTCATAGTTATGGAAGGCAGCAATGGCAAGTAAGATCCGAATGGATTTGAGCATAGCCACTGGAGAAAAAGTTTCGTCATAGTCCACACCAGGTCTTTGACGAAAACCTTTTGCAACGAGTCTAGCTTTATTGGTTTCCACCTGCCCATCTACACCAAGTTTCCTTTTGTAGATCCATTTGCATCCAACGGGTTTTACCCCAGGTGGAGCAATATTCAAGGTCCACACTTTATTAGTGTACATGGACTCCAATTCGGATTGCATAGCTTCCAGCCACTTATCAGAGTCCCTACTGATAATGGCCTGCTTGAAACTGGTAGGGTCATCTTCTTCCAAGATGCAATCGTCTCGATCCCCGTCTATGAGACAACCGTAGTATCTCTCGGGCGGATGAGAAATCCTACCAGACATGCGGAGTGGCTGAGGATGTTCTGGGGTTATTGAATACTGAGGTTATGTCAAATCTTCAGTTTCATTTTGTGGTCGCTGAATTTCTTCCAGTTCTACCGAACTCCCACCAGTTTCTTTTGCAAGAAATTGCCACTCTAAAAAGGTGGCGTGGCGAGATACAAACACCTTCTGTTCCTCGGTGTGGTAGAACATATATCCTGTAGAGTTTTTAGGATATCCCACAAATTTACATAGAACTGAACGTGCCTGAAGTTTGTCCGGATTTTGTACTTTTACATAGGCCGGACAACCCCATATCTTAATACGTTTAAGATACGGCCTTTTACCATTCCACATCTCAAATGGTGTCTTAGGCACTGATTTAGACGGAACATCATTCAATAGATATGCCGCTGTCAAAAGCGCATGTCCCCAAAATGAAAGAGGCAACTCGGCACTACTCATCATGGAGCGAACCATATCCAATAGGGTACGATTCCTCCGCTCCGATACACCGTTGTGCTGTGGTGTATAAGGATGAGTAAGCTGAGAGAGAATACCATTCTCTTTTAAGTAATCTAGGAATTCCGTGCTTAAGTACTCCCCTCCCCTATCAGACCGGAGGATCTTGATACTTTTGCCTATTTGGTTCTCCACTTCGTTTCTGAATTCTCTGAATTTCTCAAAAGCTTCAGATTTATGTTTCATCAGATACACATATCCGAACCTAGAGAGATTGTCAGTGAATGTGATGAAGTATGAGAACCCACCCCTTGCATGTATAGACATTGGACCACATACATCACTGTGTATGAGTCCCAAGAGCTCTGTTGCTCTTTCTCCATGTCCGGTGAACGGAGATTTGGTCATCTTTCCTTTGAGACAAGACTGACAAGTTTCATAAAATGAAAACTCGAATGTATTCAAGAGTCCATCTTTATGCAACTTACTTAGTTTTTTCTCTCCGATATGACCAAGTCTACAATGCCACAAGTAGGATTCATTCGTATCTGAATTCTTTCTCTTGCGTGTGTTTTGTACATTGAGAACTGTATTCTGATTTAGAACGTAGATACCATTACACAGTGTACTTTCTGCAACCAGTAACCTTATGAAGGTAGATGTTCATGATATTTCTATCAAGAACAAAGTTATATCCATTTTTATCGAGTAAAGAAACTGATATGATGTCGCAAACCATAGAAGGTACATAGTAGCAATCGTTCAAAATCATAGTATTGCTATTTGGCAACACTAGGTGATATTCACCGACGACTGCAGTATTAACTTGTGCTCCGTTCGCTACCTTGAGCGACATATCTCCTGGTGCAGCTCTCCTACTTTTTCTCAGTCCCTGCAATATATTACAGATATGAGACCCTGATCCGGTATCAAGTACTCAGGAGGTAGGGCTGACCGTAAAGCAGTTCTCAATTATAAGAACACCTGAAGTAGATGCAAAACTATGCTTCTTCTTCAACTGGGTATCCTTAGAATCCATACAATCCTCTTTCCCTTGCTCATACTTATGACTGTTGTCGTAAGTTAGAGCTGAACTGACGTTCCCCAGCCCCGAATAAGAATTCGGATCGGTCAAGCGATACATTTTATTATCTTGATTAGGGCGTGAAATGGTTGCTACCTGGAGAGAAAGAAAATAAACACTCAGCGTGCGCTCTTGCAAGATTAGATTGGTTTATTAATTTATCTAATCAGGATGGCTCCCACTGTTTCCTCAAATTCTTCTTCAAACCTTTAAAAGAAGAACTAGTCGGGATTAATTGCACGTCACAATACTTGCTTTAACCTTTCAGCCAGGCTGGTGTTGGTACTTCGAGAGAGGTTTTCCAACGCTTTCGCGAAGTTCCTTAATTAAATAACCTCTTTTCCTTGGAGGCGTAGCCCCGCTAACACCGTTCTAGATACCTACTTGGTTTATAGCATTGATTATTAAGTGAAATAATCTCCCGAGAGTAATCCAACTCATCAGTGGGATCGGGATCCAACTATCATTGTGTAATGACCTAGATGGAATCCATTCTAGTCACTACACTCCAGAAGGTATGCTAAAACTGCAAGTCTCAGTTTCTTTAGAAACTCCCGATGTGGTTTTTACCCCTAGGACCCAAGTGATCTTGACTGAGCCAACATATCAAAAGACCCTAGTCAAGTTCAACCCGTCATTATCTTGATTGCATTAGACCCACCCGTACGAGTCCTTGACTGAGCCAAAATGACCGCACGACTGTCCTAACCAATCACATTATATGCTACAGAAAAATATTACATAGCTACCGTTCACTACGCCTCGGCTGAGCACGAAATACGTAGCACGAATACTAAGTAATACCAATCCGAAATGACGGAGGGCTACGGCTGGGTTTTGGCGAAAACCCGTTAACGTAATGAACTTGATATAGTTGAAGGAACATGATTGCCTTTTTGAAAATATAGTGGTGAAAACTTTTGCTAAAGAGATTATTCCCTGTGAAGGGATCTGGGCTCTTTCCTCATTGAATGAGGTGCAGGATATTCCAAACTGAATACCTCGATGCAAAGCAAGAATAATCGACTATAGTGAAGTTATTACCCTGACGCAAATTTTTGTCCAAGGGGTCACTCCCGATGAAGGGATCTCGGCCCTTGCCTCGTCGATTGAGGTGCTGGGCATTCATAACCGAATACCTCTGTGCAAAACAAAAGAGAACGTCCTTACAATAACAACCTTTTTGAAAATTGTTCCAACAACATGTTTTTGGTTTATTTTCTTTGTATTAATATAATGCGTCCCATCAATTAATCCTACCATTGCAGAAAACAACGAAAATATGACGTACGCTTATGCCATCCGCATTCTCCACGGGGCCCCGTCATTACCCGTTAGGCTACTTAACTAACAACAGAGCGGCGGCTGGACTAGCGCGGATGCAAAACATAAGCAACGCCTACTAGATATCATATATAGATATATACATTCGTCAGATGCAATGATAGCCATTCCAGTTCACAGATGAACACATTGGATATGCTAGGAATCCGCGTTTCGTTCGAGCCTGCAACGAAAGACGGATTACACGGTCGTAATGAATAGCCAAACCCTACCTTAGACCCCTACGGGTGCGGCAAACTACCCGCCAAATACCCGAAGTGAAGCAGCCTCCCTCAACAACGTGAGTAGGCCACTCAGCACTTCAACATACCCGGTAGTTTGTGCACCCCACCTTTGGTCTATCTTAGGAGCAAAAATACTAAAAGAAATAATATACAATGGCGGCTACAACCTCATCCCGGATGTGCGGCCATAAAAATAATATTACATCAATTTACATATTACATCAAATGAAAGGTAAAGAAACTCTCATCTCACAAAACCCCGGCTATTCATCCGCGACAATCCAACAAGTTCATATACACAATCCATCAACATTACAGATCACAGATATGCACAACCCCCACTAATCGACATATAGCGATTAGCCGACGTTCAGTGCATATATCACGTTACAGATATAACCAGAACTTCGTACAAAATACCAATTTGTAACTACCCCCAAACACAACATTGTACTCTGGAAAAACTGGGCAGAAACAAAACATTTTAAAAATCCCAAAACAGCAAACTGAGTAAACTGCAGGAAATCGGAGTCGCGGCCGAGTCAACTCGGCCGCGGATCCGCGGCGAAACGCATGGTTTCGCCGCGGTTCCGCGGTTAGATGGCCGAGTCGTGGGCTCAAATTTCTTGACAATTCCTAGAAAACTCTGCACCGATTTTTAAGGCATGTGGAATAATTTTTGGAGCAGTTTTAAAAATCGGCAGAAAGTATGGTTTTTGATACGTTTTTCGGGATTTTTTCCGGATCGAAATTCTAAACACTTTGCTAACAGTTAGTTGTTGTTTAGCTAGGCTCTGATACCACTGTTAGGTCCACGTTACCCACCCCGGTTCTTTCGGGGAGGCGGAATAGGTAAAAATCAAAATTTTCCTCACTTGGTAACATGGATCATCCACGAAGGATCTTTGCTAAACAAAAACTAACATGTAAACTACAAGTTTTAGCTACTGTGTAGAATGGTTATACCTAGGTCTTGAACTCCTTCTCTTCCTTTTGTGGTTCTCCTCCTTGCTTGCTCCTTGTAGTGGTTTGAACGGCTCCTCCTTGTTATCTCCTCTTTGCCGTAGATGGATCCATCCGAGGGCCTCGAACTTGAGCTCCTATCTCAACCTAGAGATAACTAAGGTGCTTGGTTTGCTAAACCTAGAACCTTAGATTGAGTAGAGAAGAGTTATGGTGGTTTTGTCTCAAAATTTTATGATTTCCAACTCATGGAACACTTGAACTTTGAGAGAGGAAGAGGGAGAGCTTTCTTTCAAGAGAGAGAGAGAATATGATAGAATGAGCTCTCATAATGCAACCATGCTCACATATTTTGGAATAATGATAATAATAATAATCATTAAGAATTGTGATGGTTAGTTTATGAATGACCACTCTCATTACCTTTATTTAATGCATTTTGCAAAGAACAAGAAGTATCATTGAAATGAAATGATGATGGTCAACAAGACCACAATGGTCAACCGGTCAACAAGGTCAACAAGTCAACAAAAGTCAAATTGTCAACAACCCTAACCATAGCACAATTATCCTTAATCAATATTATTAACCATATTCCTCATTCTCATTAGGGTTTGAAAAAAGTCAACGGTCAACAAGTCAACCAAAGTCAAATGGTCAACAACCCTAATGAGAATCCTCTGCCTCTGCCTCTGTCAACTGTGCATACACACCCGCATCCGTGTTTCGAGGAACACGAATAGACTGAGACAAAACCAATCCCAAAACAAATACTAGGATCTGTCTTAAACCAAAGCCCGCTAGTAATAACTGCCCGGACACCAAACGTGCACAAGTGCGCGGATGTGAACGAACCCCGTCGCAAAACCATGCGACCTCTACTCTGTTTTGCCCAAAGGCGAGTAACCCTCTGTGTGGGACTCTAAAGGCTCGACACTACGCTGGCAGTGGGTTTAACCACTGGCCGCAAGCGGTACTAGCTGTACGTAACGGTCCCCAGGTAGATGCCGACAAGAAGACTGATGAGGTGAACCCATCCGAACTCCTACTGAGCCTGAATGTGACAATCTCCGTACAGTCCGGTCTGTTCGTCTAAGAGTATCACATGTCGGGCCTAGGGGGCGATAAACGTCAGACCCCTAATAGCGGTACAAGTCGTGTCGGAGTGTAGCCCAGAACACCCTGAGAAACTACTGGTAACACTACTAGCAAATCTCGCTTGCCCTGGCCAGGGACGACTATGTGTAATGGCTCTCCTAGACACAGCGCAATATCAACTCCCAATACCGGGAGAGACGAATCCTGTCTAACCGTCACTGCCTCCAAGTGTTTCGGGACTGCACCCAACTACTACCTGTTTGCACGACTCAATAGAGCCGTGGTAGGGTAGTAATCTAAGAACAGTGGGAA
The DNA here is from genome assembly GCA_030015575.1 of Agapanthus africanus. Classification (NCBI taxonomy): domain Eukaryota; kingdom Viridiplantae; phylum Streptophyta; class Magnoliopsida; order Asparagales; family Amaryllidaceae; genus Agapanthus; species Agapanthus africanus. The sequence goes on from CM057344.1 coordinate 230,377,029, forward strand.
CACACTTGAGGCGAAGTGACAGTGTCAAGTCAACAGACTAAGCTGTACTCATATCACCTGGGAACTGTTAACTGACGATAGGTATAATACCAACCAACAGTTTCCGATGAGTCCTGTCCAATGTACTCGTAACCTAACGAGCACCTGCATACTATCTCCAGTACGACGTACTGATGGCTGTGGGACAGACCATCTCCCCTGCTGGGACGAGAAGCGTATGCACCAGTTTACTCTGGAGTATCGATGCCCTGTCTCGATAATCCTACGACTAGGGACCAAAATAAGGATGTGCTTATAGACCACCCAGCCTCCACTAGTGTGATCGCCATCACAACGCCGGTAGTCAAGCAAAGATCCTAAGGGCTCTATCAATATGTTTTTAGCGATATGTTAAAAGAAACATATACACATATTAAGATAGATACAAACCAAGTAGCATAGTACTATATCGAGCAAGACTGTCGTAAACCCGTGTATATATCCCAAGCTTCCAAAATGTATTATACATACTAGTACTATACAATAATGGCCTGTAGGGCATACATATCCAACAGACTGTGGGGACGCTCTTCCCTGCAGGCGCAAATCCCTGCAGTTAATTACGTTACCGCATTGCGATAAGCACTTTCTTCTGCTCCGGAAGTTCACTTCGTGTCGTGTGTATTTTCGTTTGTTTTAGTTGCCCGTGGATTGTATACAGAGACTAGTTTATGTCGTCGCCAGTAGGGCGCGAATCAGTCCAAATCCGTATATTTTAGATTTGCATTTGGTTTATTTGAGGACTGTTAATCTGGTTTGAGATTAAGATCGACTTAAACATATGAGCCTTTGGGGTTCAGTTATTTTAGTTTAAGGACATTGCGGTCCATTACCACCATGTTTGGGGCAGATATTAGTTTAAGGACATTTCGGTCCAACATTCCCGTTTTCGAGACGAATGTTTAAGGACATTTCGGTCCATTATTGCCGTTTTTGAGGCGACTGTTAGTTTAGGGACATTTCGGTCCTTTATCGCCGTTTTTGAGGCGACTGTTAGTTTAGGGACATTTCGGTCCTTTATTGTCGTTTTTGAAGCGACTATTAGTTTAGGAACAGTTCTGTCCCCTACCCATCTTGCGCGCACGTGGATTGTACACATTAATTTGGAAGTGCATAAATGTAAAAGAAGTTGTTGGTCGTCGGGACCCGTCACCTCTTTGAAGACGTTGAAGAATTTCAACGACATGTATCAGATGTGTGAAGAGATATACTCTTAAACCAAATCCCGTATTTGAGAGAAAAAGGGGTGATGGTCCTATGAATCGTTAGTCGTATTGAGACTAAGATTACCTTAGGAGATGTGGGATGAATATCGTTTTGGATATCATCAATGACAGATCTTTAGTCATATATGAGACTAAAATCAGTTTGGGAGATCATGAGCAATATAGGCTCGGTTGATTTTAAAATCAAAGAAGTTTTAATCTCAGGAAATTTAGCCAATTTGGGCTGAGATTAGGTTTCTATGCTACCCGGTAGTGTTAAACACTGATATATGCAGTGCCTACGTGTATTTCACGTGGGGCACTGGAATAGTTTTGAGCACTAATTTTTTCTGGCGCTCACATGTTTTTCACGTGAGACGCTCATATATGGGTGCTGCCCAAACAGGGCTAAGAACTTAGTCATTTTGACTGATCATGGAGTGCTAAATACTTTGCATGGCACTCACGTAGAAAGCACGTAAGTGCTGAGCATTGATTTCAGGTTTTATTTGCTCACCTTCTTTTTTTCCATAAGTGCTAAGCATTTGGCTGGGGCTCACGTGTGAAACACGTGAGATGCCAGATTTTTTGTTTCCAAGAGTGTTTCACATGTATTTCACGTGATTGCTTTGTGTTGGGTTTGCTTTATTTGGTGGCTGCCTAACCAACACAGAGGGGTTTTCCTCTGCTCTTTGGATGCTCACGTGGGAAGCACGCGACGTGTTTTTAGTTTTTCTTCTGTTTGTTTTAAGCATTCACGTGTGAAACACATGAGGCAAAATAACAGTGCTAAGCACTAATTTTACTCATGCGTGTTTCACGTGAGACGCCAAGTTCTTCTTGTTTTCAGAGATATTAATATCTGTTAACGAATTTTTAGTCATTGATGATCATCAAGATTTCTGTTTTGAAGATCTTGAATCATCATCATTGTTATTATTGGAGAACTAAGTTTTCTTTTATTTTTATAAGAACTAAGTTTTTTATGTAGGGTTAAACTCTAATTTTGGGGGAATTGAATGCCAGAACATATGTTCTTTTTTTTTCTTTTTCTTTTTAACCTAGTTCTTTTTCCCTAAGTTTTGAATCTGAAGAACAGAATCTCCCCGATGAGAATTAAATTCTCAACTTAGGGTTAAACCCTTATATCCGTTATACTAGGCAAGAGTGATACTTTTAATTTCTCCTTTTTTATTTATCTAGTGTTTTGAAAGATGACATTCTTCTTCCTTTGAGAATTAAATTCTCTGTTCTCTCAAGAGCTCACTGTATTTTGCAGAAGCTTATCGGGGCTTCTCTTTATCTCCTTCTCTCTCTTGTTCTCCTTTTTGATTAATCTCTTTACTCCTATTTATAGGAGAAGAGAAAAATCAATTTGTTGAAAAAATCTCTCATTAAGAAATCATGATTGATTTCATGATAAATCAAAATGATCTCGTAGATCAATCGGTGAATTTTATTCACCGTTGGATTTTTAATCCAAATGCTCTCTGTTTAATAGAGAAGATTTCTTGTTTGTTTAATAAGATTAGGAAATATTTTCCTAAGATATAATTTTATTCTATCATATGAATATCTTATTAGTTTAACAAGATTAGAATTTTATTCTATCATATGGATATCATGTTAGTTTAACAAGATTAGGAATATATTTTCCTAATATAGAATTTAATTATGTTATATGAATATCTTATTAATTTAATAAGATTGGAATTTTATTCCAACATAGAATTTAATTCTATCATATGAATATCTTGTTAGTTTAACAAGATTAAAATTTTATTCTATCATATGAATATCTTGTTAGCTTAACAAGTTTAGGAATATATTTCCCCAATATAGAATTTAATTCTGTTATATGAATATCTTGTTAGTTTAACAAGATTAGGAACATATTTTCCTAAAATAAAATTTTATTCTATCAGATAATCACCGTTGGATCTTTGATCCAAGGGTCCTCTGTTTAACAGAAAAGATCTTTCTAGTTTGAGAAAGATCAGGAAAATATTTCCCGCATAGAATTTAATTCTATCAGATGGTTTAATTGGCGATATTTTATCACCATTGGATTTTAAATCCAAAATTCTCTGTTGGAAAAAGATATTTCCATATTAGAAAGATCAGGGAAAATATTTCCCAAATAAAATTTAATCCTATCACATAGAATTTAATTCTATCAGATGAGATCATTTTAAATTGGGGCGCTCACATGCTTTGTATGTGTGCGCTGCCAAAGAATGCGGCAAGACAACTCACGCGTTTAACACGTGACCCCCTAGTATGGGTTTTAGCCTGTTTATTTTCAGTCCTCATATACTTTGCATATGAGCGCTCACGTGTTTAACACGTGAGGCATGTTTGGCCATTGGTTATTTATATGAGCGCTCACGTGTTGGCCAGTTTGGCCTTTAGGTTTATTTTATTCAGCGCTCATATGCTTTGCATATGAGCGCCCACGTGTTTAACACGCGAGGCCAGTTTGGCCCTTAGTTATTTATTTTCAGCGCTTATATGCTTTCCATATGAGCGCTCACGTGTTTAACACGTGAGGCCAGTTTGGTCTTTGGTTATTTATGTTCAGCGCTCACGATCTAAAATTAGGCACGTGACCGGCACTTAAACCACATGACGTCAACGGGCGTAACGTAATTTAAGTAAACCGAAAACACAGAAATCTAAACCATCAAAGAAGTAAGTGATAACGACATTGTTAAAAACATTTGGAAATCTCAAGTAAAAATCTTTAAACTAAAGTTTATTTTCTTAAAAATTTCGGCAGCACCTCCTTTGTAAAAACCAACCCTTAAACGGATACAAACATATGATATAAGCAGAACATCCCCAAACGGGAGAAAATCAAGCCCTAAGGCGGAAACAACCACCACAAGCATAAATATACGACATCGTATCGAAGAAATAGACAATATAAATGAAAAACAACATAAAGAGGTAAAACTACATAATAAAGGCCGGGTCACATGAACACGACACCTAGAGTCACAAAATATACAATATCGTCCTCACAACTTGTCTCTAAGTCAATACATGAAAGTGGTAGATGGAGAGTACTAGATACAATAAGAGATACAATGGATATAATCGGATAACCGCAACCCACCTACAGCAAAAAGGCTCACAGCCAACCGTAGCGGTATCCGCTGAAAAAGATGCAATAAAAAGTCCTGCCGCGACTACTCTGAGGGTCAAGCCTGCAAAACACTGTGGCACAACCGGGGTGAGTTGCCAACTCGTGAATAGTAAGTAACATCATACAGATAATCGCAGGTATGCACGTACAGCGATAATCTATCACATGCAATCTGATAGCATAAGTATGGCAATATGGATATGCAACAATCATGAAAGGTACTCTATCAGGTACTACAAATACATGAAGCAATGCATATCAAATAACTACTGAGTATGTGATAAAACATATCATCATCAATGAATCATCATTATGGAAAAACCAGTGTCCATCAACGACACCCAAATCCCAATACCTCATGCGTCGTCACTCTGATCGGCCCTCATATCTGTAAATCTCATGGAACCTGAGTGCCTAACATCGGCACTCGAAACATCATGAAAACCCGTGTCCAACATCGACACGTGTTTCCCCCAATCAGAGCAAAGTTCTGTTCAAATTCAAATCATAAAAGCGCCTGCGCTAAATGCGCCAGCGCTAAGAGTCAAAAACTCTGATGCAGCGCTCACGTGCAAAGCATGAGAGCGCCAGCGCTAGCAGCGCCATCGCTCACAGTGCCAGCGCTAAGAGTCAAAGACTCTGATGCAGCGCTCACGTGCAAAGCACGAGAGCGCTAGCGCTAAGTGCGCTAGCACCAAGAGTCAAAGACTCTGATACAGCGCTCACTTGCAAAGCACGAGAGCGCTAGCGTTGGAACTAAATGTTCCTCACCCTTGGATCAAAGATCCAACAAAGATGGCTAAAAATCATCAAATTACCTCTGAAAATTAGAGCACCGTTGGATAAAAAATCCAATGGTGATTAAAAATCACCAAGATACAGAATAAGTTCTGTATGGGAAAAGATTTTTCCAATCTTGTTAAAAATAAGAAGACTGCCTTCTGTAAAACAGAAACCATTGGATCAAAGATCCAACGGTGGGAAACATTCCCAAATCAATTAGAGAAAAGATCTCTTCAACTGATTCAACAAATCAGCCTCCCCTATATAAAGGACCCAAGACTTCAAGTCCGGCAGAGAGGAACCCCCCACAAACTTTGAGAAATTTAAAAGAGAAGAGAAAGCTCTCGGAAGAAGAATTTCTTCAAGGTAAATAAAAACAGAGAGATAAAATCATCTCATAAAAAGAAGAAGAACCTAGTTCTTTTTCTAGATCATAGATCTAAAAGACAAGTCTTTCACAAAAGAGATCATAATATCTCATCATAAAAAGGAAGGGAGAAGAACTTAGTTTTCGTTAGATCATAAATCTATAAGATAAAGACAAAGTCTTTCACAAAAACAGAAGAGATTGTAACATCTCCTATTAAAAGAAGAACATAGTTCTCAGATTCATGAGACAAACTCTTTTATAAATGAGAGTTTAATTCCCAGAGCGCAGAATTAATCAAAGCTGCCTAAGAAGAGCCTTAGCGCTCCAATTAAAAAGAAGCGTCTTAGCGCTCCAATACTGGCGCACAGCGCCGTGGCGCACAGCGCCGCAGCGCTCCTGGTGCTCCAATTTAAAGAAGCGCCTCAGCGCTCCAAGTCTGTCGCTCACCGCCCAGCGCTCCAAGCACTATTTTAAAAGAAGCGCCCATCGCTTCAAGGTTGTCGCTCAGCGCCTAGCGCACCACGTGCTCTTGACGTGTGCGCTATTTCATAAAGAGCGCTCTGTACTCATTAACTGGCGCTCAGCGCCAAGCGCGCCACGTGCTCCTCACGTGTGCGCTATCTCACAGGAAGCGCTTTAGCGCTCTAAATCTGGCGCTCAGCGCCAAGCGTACCATGTGCTCCTCACGTGTGCGCTGAGAGAACATAAACTGTTCTTTAAATAAAATCTCAGAGCCATAATGAGGGCTTAACACTCAATAAAGACAAAAGGTTGTCAGAACCCAAACCAATGCTCAGCATTGTTAAATGAAAAACGACCGAGCCTAATTAAATGTCCAACATTTTAATTGAGTGGGCCGAGCCCAAGTTGGCCACAGACCCCTCATTTGGATTAATTGAGCCCATATGCTCATAAATCTTTCTAACCGATCTTAGTCCCAAACTTGACTATAGATCTTTTAATCAACATTGGTTCAAGGGTACATCTCTTCATATCTCTGATATATGTCGTTGTAATTCTTCAACGTCTTCATAGAGATGGAGGGTCTCAACAACCAATAACTTTTGGTGCAACCAAAACCATGCAGACTATGACGTCTTTAAACTGGACTATGGTATCCTTAAACTTTACGGACTGTGGGGTCCTTAAACTCATGGACTATGATGTCCTTAAACTTTTTGGACTGTGAGGTCCTTAAACTCATAGACTATGATGTCTTTAAATTTATAGACTATGACGTTTTTAAACTGTTACGGACTATGATGTCCTTAAACTTATGAACCGTAATGTCCCTAAACTAAAACAATATAGCTTAAATGCTCTTTTGTTGGATCTAAATGTCCTGTTAAGTAGATCTTAGTCTAAAATTAGACTAACGTATCCTTAACAAACGTTTAAGTTGATCTTAGTCTCAAATGAGATTAACGATCCTTAAACCAACCCAAATCCAAATCTAAGAAAATACGGATTTGGACTAATCCACGCCCTATGGGCGACAACATAAATTAGTCTCCGTATACAATCCACGGGTAACCAAAAACAAAACAAACACATACGACACGGAGTGACCATCTGGAGAAGGAGAAAGTGGTTACCGCGATGCGGTAGCATAATTAACTGCAGGGGTTTGCGCCTGCAGGGAAGAGCGTCCCCACAATAAAAAACCCCGCACAATGAGGGGGAATCTGACGAAATCTGCTACATCGGCCGCATACGTCTAAACCTCCGATACACGGTGCCATAAATCAACTTGGCATCTTCGGAGAGGTGGACAGATAAAACCAAATAACTTCTGCCCCCAAATTCAGGCAAGACGTTTGTCTTCCCGATTTTCGGCGGTAAACAGATTCTGGCACGCCCGGTGGGACCTTTTCCTCTTTCCACTCCACACTCCGTGTGTCGTGTTTCGCAAACGAATCGCGGTTTGCTATGGTTGCCCCTGGATTCGAGATACTAAGATTTGGTGTCTTGCTCCGTGCAGAAAACAGAAGATCAATGGCTTTCAACTGCATAAACTGCAACAACTGCAACAACTCCCACCCCGTCCTTGCTGGAGGAGTGACCTATGGGCCTCAAGTGGCCTCCGTTTTCAAGATGCCAGTGGAACAGGTGACGCAAGCCACCACTGGGCTGTTCTTTGGGACTATGCTCCCACCAATGAGCTTTAACTCCCCAATGCCATCGCATGAAACTCTGAAGAAGTCGGTCTTTCATCGGCTTACAACTACCGCGGCCCCTCTCAACGGGTCGCCCAAATTCAACGCCTCAGTCTTTAACAGACTGGGCCAAAGCTCAGGTGGACCGATAAAGAAGCCTGCAATACCTGAAGGGGTTATCCCGAAACGGATAGCCATCCCTGTTCCGACAAATGAAGTCGTCAAAGCGGCTTCTCCTGCTAAAGAATCAGTCTTTGCAAGACTGATCGATCCAACTCCCGTTCCAGGCGAAGTCACCAAGGCTGCTGCCCCTGTTCGAAAGTCCGCCTTCTACAGATTGGCCTTCCCCTCTCAACGGACGTCGGTCTTCGATAGGCTAACAACGACAATAGCTCCTCATCAGAGCGGGGGGCATGAGGGAGCCACCCCATAGCTGAATCAATACCGTCTGCAAGGCATGCTTGACGTCGTCACTGGCGCCGAGTGAGGAAAGCTGGGGGCAGTTCCCCTTCTGTACTGACTCCGCCAGCTCCAACGGTGGAAGTTGATGCTGCTGTTCCAATTGGGAACAGCTTTGAACCACTTAACAGGGTGCGCAAGAATTCGCCAACTGCTGTGCTGAAAAAGTCTCCTCCATCCGTGGAGAGTGCTACAAAGGCAAAGCTGGAGCAGCCCCCTCAACGGCTGTCCTCTAAAATTCACAAGGTCTGGCGACAGGTCCAAGACTCAGTGATCAACCAAGACTACGCCCGCCTGTAGGGTTACTAGGCACTCTAATAAAGATCTACAAGGTATCAATCATGCCGGATTAAAATTTTAGCCGTGCCGAATAACTCTAAACAAGATCGTTAACTAGAAATTAGGCGATCACATGCAAGTAAATCACATTTACACTAAGTGAATACGAAATACAACCTTTGTAGATCGGTCCTTCACTTCTAGAGCTCCTTGTTGTAGTCCCTTCGCTGCGATCACGTGCTCCCGGACTCTCGGACGGCTCCATGAGAAAGTTGCAACGGTATTGCTTGAAGTCTTCGAGGCCGAAGATGATCTACGTCGAGGGAATACGGACTCAAGCTTCTACTTCACTAACCAAAGAATTAGTGAAGCAAACACCCTAAACTAAAGTGCTAGTCTAGTAGAGGATGGTGAGATAGGAAATGGGTACACTTTAGAATTTCATTTCTCACTTTATATCTCTCTCTTTTTCAAACCCTAGAGTGAAAGTGAAGGAGGAAGAAGATGAGCTCAAAAATGAGAAAGGATAATGATCAAGAGAGAGTAAACTAACCATGGTGAGTGAGTATCATATACTAACTCATGTAGAGACATTACCATAGGTAATCATAGTGGTTAGGTTAACTAATATCTTAAGTAAAACAAAACTAGTGGACTAAGTCAAATGCAAAGATAAGCTTCATGAAGCTTCATGCATGTGTGCTTTATCCACTAATTTTGTATTTACTTTATATATATTAAAACCCTACCAATATAATTAGTATGATGTATGTCTCATACACCCATGTCAAGTGTATCAACAACCATGATACAAATAGTAAACACAAATAAATATATATCACATATATATCAAGTTGTGCACAAGTGAGAAAAAAAGAATGCTTAAGTGAACCAATGCTAGTTAATGTAAATTAGTATATCACATATACAATTATACACTAAATTATTAAATCAATACTTGACTTAATAATCCGGTTATATCACATATAACCGACTAACATCCAATGTATCGACTTATCGAATCAACACTTGATTCGATATCCCGGTTATATCGCATATAACCGATCGATACAAACATCGCGAGAATAGAATACGGTATCACATACACGCATTATTCTCGGTCCCGCACATATCACATATGCGCTCCTATTTCGTTTTGCCTGAGCCAGTACAACCTCTATGTAGGACTCTAAAGACTCGTCAATACGCCGGCAGTAGGTGATGATCATATCAAGCATCCACAAGCCGTGAGCGGTACTAGTTGGACGTAACGGCTATCCGGGTATTGAGCGATTAGAAGATCAGCAAGCAGGCCCGTTCCGACTCCTGTAAAAGCCTGACAGTGACACTACCGTACAGTCCGGTCTTCTCGTCTGATATGTCGCATATCAAGTCTAGGGGTGCTAAACGTCAGACCCCAATAACCGATAAGTCATGCCGATATGAGGCTCATAACGGGCCGAAAAACTACTGGTAACACTTACCAGTAAATCTCTAAACCAGCCCTGGCCAGGGACTTCCCTGTTATGGACAATCGAGCATAGCGCAACATCAACCCCTAATACCGGGAGAGACGAAACCCCTCCTATCGCTCATTGCCTCCATATGACTCAGGACTGTACCCAAAAACCACCGTTTTGCACACCCTCTTGGACGTGGTAAGGTGTAAATCAAAGCACAGTGGGAATCACACAAGACTCTATGACGATCTCGGGTCTACAGACTACCCTGTACCAGTGTCACCAGAGAACTGCCATCTGACGTAAGGTATAATACCATCTGGGAGTTCTCGGCGAGTCCGTCCAGTGTACCCAGTCTCCACTGAGCACCCGTAGATCATCTTTGATGTCAAACACCAATGGATATGGGATCATCCATCGCCCATCTGTATGGGTCGAGAAGGTATACGCTAGTCTACTCTGGTATATCGATGCCCCGTCTCGATACACCCACGACTAGGGACCTTGAAGGATGTACTTATGGACTACCATGTCCCCACTAGTATGATCCGCATCATAGTCCAGATAGTCAAGTACACATCCTAAGGGTTTTACCAACATGTAACAGAGAGACAATCAGTGTACACGTTAAGGTAAAGAGTAACCAGATAGCATACTATCATGTCGAGCAAGAAAGTCCTCCCTATATATGTCCAAGCATCCACTACAATATACATCACATGTATAGTAATGGCCTCTAAAGCATACATATAACTAACAATCTCCCACTTACACTAGGGCCATCTGATAACAGTGGTTGTAGTATCTTATACTCAACCATCCCACAAAAGTCTCTCTCTGGGAAATGGCCTTTGTGAGTGGATCCGCCGTGTTGTCCTCTGAGTCTAATCTCCTGACCTCGATCCCCTGGAGATCAACCATCTCCATGATTAGGTGACACTGCCTTAGAATATGTCTGGATTACTGATGGGACGGGCGTTCCTTGGCATAGGCCATAACTCCATTGTCACACAATGGTAGGAACGAAGTTCATCTCATGAACTAATATACACCCAGACTTTCTCTTTGGTAGCATCTTTGGTAGCGATGTATCTAGCCTTTATCGTCTGGTATGCCACAGTATATAGCTTGGAACTCTTCCAACATACCGTCCCTTTACTGAGGGTAAAGACAATGCCTGTGACTGACTTTCAGTCGTCCTTATCACCCTGGAACACTTCCAGTGATTCTCCCCAGGATTTAGTAGGTATCACTTTGATCCTATGTGGAGAATCATTGTGATAAGCGGAGATTGACCGAGCGTAGCATAGGAAACTCCTTCTCCATCTAGAGTATGTCATCCACGTACTCTACGAGGATCACCACCATACTCCCTACTACCTTTTCGTTTATACAAGGTTCATCTACCATTTTGATGATGCCAAACTCTTTGACTAATACATCAAAAACAGACGTTCCAACTCCGCGATGCCTATTTTATCTCATAAAACATCTTGCACACGTTTTCGCTGCTCCCACTGTCTATGAGGCCCTCTGGCTGTGTACTTATAGACTCACTCTTCTAAAACATCATTTAGAAAAGCAGTCATGGCACCCAACTGCCAGATATCGTAGTCATGGTATGTAGCCGTGGCATGTAGGATCTGGATAGACTTAAGCATAGCTGCTTAGAAAAGGTTTCATCATAATCCATACCTGGTCAATGATGCAAATTTTAACAAGTCTAGCTTTGAAAGTCTCAACTTTTCCATGTACACCAAGCAATCTTCTTAAGTACTTGCTCCTGATGGGGATTTAACCCTTCAGATAAAGCAACCAAAGTCCATACTTTGTTGGTGTATAAGGATTCTATCTCAGATCGCTAAGCATCCAGCCATTCTTATAGAGTCCCACTCCTGATGGCCAGCTCGAAACTAGTTGGGTCATCATCTCATGATGCAATCCTCGCTCCCACTGTCATAGAGAAACCGAAGTATCTCTCAGGAGGGTGAGGAACCCTATTAGATTGGCGGAGAGGCTGAGGTTCGTTGGAAACTATTGAATCCTCTGGTTCTACCAAATCATCAGCTGCAGTTTGTATAGCTGGAACTCCTTCCAGTTCTATCTCATGTCCACTAATTTCTTCACAAGAAATTCCTTTCACAAAGGTGGCATGCTGAGAAACAAAATATCTTTTGTTCCTCGGTTTGGTAGAAGATATTCCCTTGCGAATGCTTGGGATATCCAACAAACTTCTACAGAACTGATTTTGCCTCGAGCTTGTCCGGATTATGCTTTCAGACATAGGCTGGACAACCCCAAATCTTAACAAACTTAAGATATGGGCTCTTCCCTTTCCATATCTCATATGAAGTGGTAGGCAACTGATTTGATCGGAACCGTATTCAATAGGTATGAAACTTCATAAGTGCATAACTCTCTAAAGGAAATAGGTAACTCAGTAGTACTCATCATAGAGCACACCTTATCACATAGGGGGCTGATTGCTCCGTCCCGATACACCGACGTGCTGTGGTGTATACGGAGGAGTAATGCTGAGAGAGAATCTCATTCTCCTTTAGAATAATCCAGGAATTCCGTGCTCAAGTATTCTCCTCCTTGATTGCATCAAAGGACATAATACTTATACCCATTTTGGTTCTTTACTTCTAACTTATATTCTGTGAATATCTCAAAAGGTTCGGACTTGTGTTTCAACAGGAACATATGTCTGAATCTTGAGAGATCATCAGAGAATGTAAGGAAGTACAAAGAGCCGGTCTTGGCATGTGTAGATAGGGGACCTTCGTACATCAACATGTATCATCCCAAGAGTTCACTAACTATTTCTCCGTTTCCAGTAAACAGAGCTATGGTCATCTTATCTCTGTGACATGACTGGCAAGTTTCACAAGATGTAAATTCAAACTTATTTAAATATGCATCTATATGTAACCTCAGCTAGTCGGGTCGCATTGATATGACCTAGTCTACAATACCTCAAGAAGGATTCGTTCATTTCTGAACTCTTCCTCTTGTGTGTGTTCTATATACTAAGAACTGTAGTTTGATTTAGTACATCAATGCTTTTAGATAACGTGCCAGAACCGATCAACTTTTGATATAGGAAATGTTCAAAACATTATCAACAATACAAAATTATATCCTTTCTTTACTAATAAAGAGACTGATATGATATTGTATATCAGGTTCGGTATCTAACAACATTCGTTCAGAATCAATGTATTCTGGTAATACAGGGTGATAGTGACCAACAGACTTGGCTGCAACACTTGCACCGTTTTCTATCTCATGAAACTTATCACCCGTTCTCAGTTCTCTACCTATCTGTAGCCTATGTAACAGATTACATATGCGGGATCCTGATCCGGTATCACATACCCAGGACGTAAAGGATACTGAGAAACAGTTCTCTGTAATGAACACACCCGAAGATGATGCATCAGCATGCACTTTCTTCGTTTGGGCGGCACGGGAATTCTGGTAATCCCCAATTTCCTGCTCTGTCTTATAACAATTATAAGTTGGAGCGGGACCAACGTTCCCCAGCGCAGTATAACAAGCGGGTTCGGTCAATACTTCCGTATTATTATCTTGATTAAGGCGTGACATGGTCGCTACCTGGAGAGAGAGAGAAGAAAAACACTCTGCGTGCCCTCTTGCAAGATCAGATTGGTTATTATTTTATCTAATCAGGATGGCTCCCACTGTTTTTATCAAATCTTCCTTCAAACCCTAAAAGGAAAGACTAGCCGGGATTAATTACACCCTACAACTTCGCCAATCTTTCAGCCAGGCCAGTGTCGGTATTTTGAGGGAGGTTCCCCATGCTTTCGCACGGACCTAATTAGAGTAAACCTCGTTTTCCCAGAGGCATAACCCCGTTGACACCTTTCTAGACACCTACTTGATCGGCTAATTGTAATATGTAAAATTCTCCCAGGAGTAACAATTACTCGCAGTGGGTATCGGGATCCAACTATCTCATAGAAGATATGCAATCTCATTGCAAATTTCAACACTTGAAATTCTCGATAATTTTGCCCCTAGCGTCCTATGACCTTGACGCAGGTCAACAAACCACAGTGCGCTAGTCAAGTTCAACCCGTTATTTCTTGATTGAATTAAACCCACCCGCATGACCTTGACGCAGGCCAATAAAGTCGCACGACTACCCTAATCCAATCTGCATCATATGCATAAGCAGATAAATACTAGTTAGCTACCGCACACTACGCCTTGACGCAGGCCAACAAACGTAGCACGAATACTAAGTAGGACTTATCTGAAATGATGGAGGGCTACAACAGGTTTTTCTGAAAATCTATTGCGTAATGAACTTGATATCGTTGTAGAATCAAATGATTTTAAAATGGAGTGTTTTTGAGGCTTTTGCAAGTTTCGCTAAAGAGGTCACTCCCGGTGAAGGGATCTCGGCTCTTTCCTCATCGAATGAGGTGCAGGACATATCATATATATCACTGTACAAAGCAAGAACTAGAAAAGCAATCAAAAGACAAAACCGAGGGATGTAGCATCTGCCAGTTATTACTAAAGGGGTCACTCCCGTTGAAGGGATCTCGGCCCTTTCCTTATCGAATAAGGTGCAGGATGCTCTACAAGGAACACCGCGATGCAAAGCAAGAACTGTAGCTATCTGTTTTTGAAAATTCGATTCCACAACATCTTTTAGGTTTCATTTCTTTCATTAATCATATTAATGAAGTCCCATCATTTAAATCACCTAAACATCACAGATAAATACGACGTACACTTATGCCATTCACATTCGCCTCGATGTCCCCTCGTGCACCGTTTGGTTAGGTAACTAACGGCAGAGCGGGACAGGGCTAGCGCGGGTGTAAAACATAAGTAACGTCTATATAATATATCATATATACTATATACAGTATTTATCACAGAACATCAAATGCTCACATCACAGATATCGCAGCAGAAGAAACATATGAAATATTGGATATACTAGGACGTCCGTGTTTTATTTTGAGCCTCTATAAAACACGGATTTCACGGTCGCGATGAATAGCCAAACCCACACCCCTAGACCCCTACAAGAGCGGCAAGCAACCCTACCAATTCTAGATTTAGGAGACCCGGACTCGACTCCTCGAGTTGGTCTCCCACTAGACTTCAGAACCCGGTTACTTGTGCTCTCCTCCTTGGGTCTATCCTAGTGCGGAAAAGTAAATAATATACAAATGGTGACAGCAACCTCATCCTGAAAGTGCCCCAATAAAAGAATATTACATACAGTTAATTTTACATGAATGAAAATAAAAACTCTCATTTCACATAAAACCCCCCGGCTATTCAGAACGCGATGATCCAATATAATATATCCAGCAACACATAACATTACATGTCATCAACGTAAGTAAATATGCGCATCCCAATTGTCGTTGACATATAGCAACGAAACCGGCGATATCACATATTACACTTACGGTTGCAGAAAAGAAAGTGTAAAACTACAACAGTTGGAATCCGCAACCTCCTTAGACATCTCATGCCTAACAATTATAAACCCCGCATTTTAGTCTCTATATCGAAAACACTTTTCAGTATCTATTCGGGTAATTCAACAAGATTCCCGATATTTTGATCGAATGCTCGTCGCAAACTTTAGTAGACGGCCGCACCCCGGATGCCGTCGACGAAGTGCACTAAGGCGGAACACCGCTGCCGCGAGCACCGGAGTGGATGCTTTGGCTACGGGGTTCTCCTACAGTCACTTGGTCAGGGCTATGGGGCGTGGCTATCTATTAAGTTTCCCCGGCGAGTATCCACGTACGTTACGTGATTGCGACGGACTTTTGATCGCATCAAAATTCCGTGGCAACCGATCATTTGAGACTAAACTGCTATGTTTATAACATCCAAATCAGTTATCTCATAACTACTTGTGGATTCCAAATATTGTATCACATTCCAGATAAATAGACAATGTTAAACTTTTCGATCGAATGATCAAACACCCAAGTTTTCCAAATAGTTCTCAACACTTGAGGGGAGTTTAAAAACATCCATCACATACCACAGTACCAATGGTCCAGCCGTAGAAGGGTCAAGCCAACGCCTCACATGTGGCACGCCGTACTGCCCCAAACCCTAAGGTTCAAAAGACAGTTCAAGACGGTCACATAATCGAATTAAGGTTTGTTGTCTTCCAGAGGGTCCATTACGTAACTTGCACGATTTAGACGTTCTTAAACAACGGAAAAATCCAACACTTGGAAATTTTCCGGGTCGGGAAAAAATGAGTTATTGATATCCGTTCGAACTTTCTAGCACGTTCTAAATATCCGGAAAACACAACAAAATTAAATCTTCCGATCGAAACGACGATTTCAAAATAAACCCCAAAATACTCAACACTTGAGTCAGAATAAAAAATACCCAGAAAGATTAGCAATTTTTCCTACGGTCGTTACTGTGTAAAAACGAAGCAGTAAGCTATCTGTACGGCCGCGGATCCGTGGCATGAGTAGGGTATTGCCGCGATTCCGCGGCCAATTGTACGGATCACTGTTTCGTTTTTCACAGTCTTACTTAGAAAACCCTGCTGAATTTTTTAGGAATTTTTAATACAGAAAAATCCCAGATTTCAAAAATTTTCCAGAGAGGGGGTTTACTATGTCATGTCGGGGTTCGATCGGAGTTTTAACATCGTAAACACATCGCCTAATGCTCTAGCTAAGCTCTGATACCACTGTAGGGTTACTAGGCACTCTAATAAGGATCTACAAGGCATCAACCATGCCGGATTAAAATTTTAGCCGTGCCGAATAACTCTAAACAAGATCGTTAACTAGAAATTAGGCGATCACATGCAAGTAAATCACATTTACACTAAGTGAATACGAAATACAACCTTTGTAGATCGGTCATTCACTTCTAGAGCTCCTTGTTGTAGTCCCTTCGCTGCGATCACGTGCTCCCGGACCCTCGGACGGCTCCATGAGAAAGTTGCAACGGTATTGCTTGAAGTCTTCGAGGCCGAAAATGATCTACGTCGAGAGAATACGAACTCAAGCTTCTACTTTACTAACCAAAGAATTAGTGAAGCAAACACCCTAAATTAAAGTGCTAGTCTAGTAGAGGATGGTGAGATAGGAAATGGGTACACTTTAGAATTTCATTTCTCACTTTGTATCTCTATCTTTTTCAAACCCTAGAGTGAAAGTGGAGGAGGAAGAAGATGAGCTCAAAAATGAGAAAGGATAATGATCAAGAGAGAGAGTAAACTAACCATGGTGAGTGAGTATCATATACTAACTCATGTAGAGACATTACCGTAGGTAATCATAGTGGTTAGGTTAACTAATATCTTAAGTAAAACAAAACTAGTGGACTAAGTCAAATGCAAAGATAAGCTTCATGAAGCTTCATGCATGTATGCTTTATCCACTAATTTTGTATTTACTTTATATATATTAAAACCCTACCAATATAATTAGTATGGTGCATGTCTCATACACCCATGTCAAGTGTATCAACAACCATGATACAAATAGTAAACACAAATAAATATATATCACATATATATCATATTGTGCACAAGTGAGAAAAAAAGAATGCTTAAGTGAACCAATGCTAGTTAATGTAAATTAGTATATCACATATACAATTATACACTAAATTATTAAATCAATACTTGACTTAATAATCCGGTTATATCACATATAACCGACTAACATCCAATGTATCGACTTATCGAATCAACACTTGATTCGATATCCCGGTTATATCGCATATAACCGATCGATACAAACATCGCGAGAATAGAATACGGTATCACATACACGCATTATTCTCGGTCCCGCACATATCACATATGCGCTCCTATTTCGTTTTGCCTGAGCCAGTACAACCTCTATGTAGGACTCTAAAGACTCGTCAATACGCCGGCAGTAGGTGATGATCATATCAAGCACCCACAAGCCGTGAGCGGTACTAGCTGGACGTAACGGCTACCCGGGTATTGAGCGATCAGAAGATCAGCTAGCAGGCCCGCTCCAACTCCTGTAAAATCCTGACAGTGACACTACCGTACAGTCCGGTCTCGTCTGATATGTCGCATATCAAGTCTAGGTGTGGTAAACGTCAGACCCCAATAACCGATAAGTCATGTCGATATGAGGCTCATAACGGGTCGAGAAACTACTGGTAACACTTACCAGTAAATCTCTAAAGCAGCCCTGGCCAGGGACTTCCTTGTTATGGCCAATCGAGCATAGCGCAACATCAACCCCCAATACCGGGAGAGACGAAACCCCTCCTATCGCTCATTGCCTCCATGTGAATCGGGACTGTACCCAAAAACCACCGTTTTGCATGCCCTCTTGGACGTGGTAAGGTGGAAATCAAAGCACAGTGGGAATCACACAAGACTCTTGTTAGTTGTATGTATGCCCTAGAGGCCAGTATTGTACAGATGATGTATATTATATTGGATGCTTGGACATATATAGAGATGACTTTCTTGCTCGATATGATAGTATGCTATCTGGTTACTCTTTATCTTAACATGTACACTTGTCTCTTTAAACTGTCTTATAGTTACATGTTGATAAAGCCCTTAGGATGTGTACTTGACTACCTGGACTATGATGCAGATCATACTAGTGGGGACATGGTAGTCCATAAGTACATCCTTCAAGGTCCCTAGTCGTGGGTGTATCGAGACAGGGCATCGATATACCAGTGTAGACTAGCGTATACGCTTCTCGACCCATGAGATGGGCGATGGATGATCCCATATCCATTGGTGTTTGACATTAGAGATGATGTACGGGTGCTCAGTGGAGACTGGGTACACTGGACGGACTCGCCGAGAACTCCCAGATGGTATTATACCTCACGTCAGATGGCAGTTCTCAGGTGACACTTGTGCAGGTTAGTCTGTAGACCCGAGATCGTCATAGAGTCTTGTGTCATTCCCACTGTGCTTTGATCTCCACCTTACCACGTCCATGAGGGCGTGCAAAACGGTGGTCTTTGGGTACAGTCCCGAGTCACATGGAGGCAATGAGCGATAGGAGGGGTTTCGTCTCTCCCGGTATTGGGGGTTGATGTTGCGCTGTGCTCGATTGGCCGTAACAGGGAAGTCCCTGGCCAGGGCTGATCAGAGATTTGATGGTAAGTGTTACCAGTAGTTTCTCAACCCGTTATGAGCCTCACATCGGCACGACTTATCGGTTATTGGGGTCTGACGTTTACCACCCCTAGACTTGATATGCGACATATCAGACGAACAGACCGGACTGTACGGTAAGTGTTACTGGTTGGATTCACATGAGTGTGAGCGGGCTAGCTCGTCGATCTTCTGATCGCTCAATACCTGGATGGCCGTTACGTTTAGCAGACCGCTTGCGGCTTGTGGGTGCTTGATATGATCATCATCTGCTACCGGCGTATTGACGAGTCTTTAGAGTCCTACACAGAGGTTTCCTGGCTCAAGCGAAACGAAATAGGAGTGCATATGAGATATGTGCGGGACCGAGAATAATGCGTGTATGTGATACCACATTTCATTCTCGCGATGAATGTTTCGATTGGTTGTATGCGATATGACCTAGTTATCGAATCATTGATTCGATAAAACGATACATTGGATACTGGTCGGTTATATGCGATATGACCGGATCGTTAAATCAAGTGTTAATTTAATGATTTAATGTATAATTATATATTTGATATATTACTTTGCATTAACTGGTATTGGTTCACTTTAAATGGATTTTCTCACTTGATGTACATGTTGTATATGTGATATACTTTTGTACATCTTTGTATCATGTTTGATGATACTTGCTCATTTGGTTAAGTGTGAAGAATTAAACCATGGTTAAGAGATGATTAGGGTTTTGCCTTTTTATTTATTTATTTGTTTATTTATTTAGAAAAGGTTTAGATAAGAATGGTGGCTTTCTTTGTCTCTTATTGAAGCTTCATGTAGCTTTGACTTATGCAACCATTCTTGTCTTCATGCTTAACCCTAACTCATCCAAGTAACCATGGTATATTCTCTACACTTAACCTTAGTTAGGATATGATAAGTATTGTTTTCATTTTCATTTTAAATACTCATCATATTCTTTCTTCTTCTTGATCATCTTCTTCTTCAAGAAAAACTTAAGGTCCATCAATGGCAACTTGAGCTAAAGTGAGAGAAATCCAATTCTAAAGTGAACCTACCTCCTATTTCTTCACCCTCTACCTCTTGCCAAGTTGTTTTGGGTGTTTTCTTCACAAGTTTCACAAATTTGTGAAGTCGGAGCTTGAACTTGCGATGCCTCGACGTAGATCATCTTCGGCACGAAGCCGACGACCTAGTCCGCCCATTTTCCCGATGAAGCCGACGATTGAGTTCGGGATTCAAGATGGACAGCGAGAGGACGCCTACGTGGAGCTAAGGAAGTGGATATCCGGATCTACAAAGGTTGTAGTTTCTGATCTTTAGTTAAATTGTTAACTAGATTCGTATTTCGCCTAAATTTCTAGTCGACGATCCGTATTAGGGTTTCTCGGCACCCATAAAATTTAATATTGGCATGGTTGATGCCTTGTGAGACTTCATTAGCATGCCTAGGAACCCTACAGTGGTATCAGAGCCTAGCTAGAGCCTTAGGCGAAGTCCAGACGACGTTTGAAGTCCGATCGAACCAAAACCCTAACCCGAAAACGGCTCTCTGTACATTTTTTAAAAAATGGGTTTTTTCCAAATTAAAAATATGCAGAAAACTCAGCAAGAAATTCTAAGAATTACGGCACAAAATTTAAGTCATGAACAGTACAACCTGCGGCGGAACCGCGGCATAAGCCTCCTTAGGCGGCGGTTCCGCGGCAGGATGATGACGTCAGCACTCCTACTTTGCGCAGTAATTAATTATTTCAGAAGCTGAGTTTTATGGGTATTTTTAATATTTATTCCAGAGTTTAATTTTCTGGGGTGTTTTGGAGTTTTGATGTTTCGACCGGATTATCAAATTTCGTCTCTGTGTATTTCCGGATGACTTTAGAATATGTTAAAAAGTTCGACCGGATATAAATACCCAACTTTTCCCCTGTCGGGAAATTTTCAAGTGTTGGATTTTTCCGTAGTTTAACGACGTTCTAAGTAGTGCAAGTAACGCGATGGACCCTCTAGAAGACAACAAACCTTAACTCGATTATGTGACCGTCTTGAACTGCCCTTTGAAACTTCGGGTTTGGGGCAGTACGGCGTGCCACATGTGAGGCGTTGGCTTAACCCTTCTACGGCTGGACCGTTGGTACTGAGGCACGAACTGAATGTTGTTAGACTTATTTCATGTGTTGAGCTGTATCGGGAAAACTTGGGTATTCGACTGTTCGATCGGAAAGTTTAACATTTTCTGTTTATCTGGAATGTGATACAATAATTGGAATTCACAAACAGTTATGAGATAACTGAATGAATGTTATAAATCTAGCAGTTTAGTCCCACATGATATTGAAAAGAGTTTTCGATAATGAGACTAAAATGCGGGATTTATATCTGTTAGGCATGTGATGTCTAAGTATTTCATTTGATTAGGCATGCGATGTCTAAAGAGGTTGCGGATTCCAACTGTTGTAGTTTTACACTTTCTTTTCTGTGACCGTAAGTGTAGTATGTTCATATCGCCGGTTTCGTTGCTATACGTCAACGACAATTGGGGTATACATACTTACTTACGTTGATGACATGTGATGTTATGTGTTGCTGGATATGTTATATTGGATCGTCGTGTTTGAATAGCCGGGGTTTTTTATGTGAGATGAGTGTTTTTCATTTTCATTCATGTAAAAACTTGTATGTAATATTCTTTTTATTTGGGGCACTTCCAGGTTGCGGAAGTTGTCACCTTTTGTATATTATTTACTTTTCCGCATTAGGATAGACCCAAGGAGGGGAGCACAAGTAACCGGGTTCTGGGGTCCAGTGGGAGACCAACTCGAGGAGTCGAGTCCGGGTCTCCTAACCCTAGAATTGGCAGGGTTGCTTGCCGCTCTCGTAGGGGTCTAGGGGTATGGGATTGGCTATTCATCACGACCGTGGAATCCGTGTTTTATACTGGCTCGTATTGAAAACACGGACGTCCTAGTATATCCAATATTTCATATGTTTCTTATGCTGCGATATCTGTGATGTGATCATGTGATGTTCTGTGATGGATACAGTATATAGTATATATGATATATTATATAGACGTTACTTATGTTTTACACCCGCACTAGCCCTGCCCTGCTCTGTCGTTAGTTACCTAACCTAACGGTGCACGAGGGGACATCGAGGCGAATGCGGATGGCATAAGTGTACGTCGTATTTATCTGTGATGTTTAGGTATTTAAATGATGGGACTTTATTAATGTGATTAATGAAAGAAAAGAAACCTAAGATGTTGTAGAATCAAGTTTTAAACAAAACAGGTAGCTACAGTTTTTGCTTTGCATAGCGGT
This sequence comes from Agapanthus africanus, assembly GCA_030015575.1. Taxonomy (NCBI): domain Eukaryota; kingdom Viridiplantae; phylum Streptophyta; class Magnoliopsida; order Asparagales; family Amaryllidaceae; genus Agapanthus; species Agapanthus africanus. Next base: position 230,399,411 of record CM057344.1, read on the forward strand.
ATATATGATATACCCTGCACCTTATTCGATGAGGAAAGGACCGAGATCCCTTCACCGGGAGTGACTCCTTTAGCAATAACTGGCAGATGCTACACACTCGGTTTGACTTTTGATTGCTTCTATAGTTTCTGCTTTGCACAGTGATATATATGATATATCCCGCACCTCATTCGACAAGGAAAGGACCGACGATCCCTTCACCGGGAGTGACTCCTTTAGCAAAACTGGAAAAGCCTCAAAATCACTCCATTTCAAAACTTCATTTGATTCTACAACGATATCAAGTTCATTACGCAATAGGTTTTCAGAAAAACCTGTCGTAGCCCTCCGTCATTTCAGATAAGTCCTGTTTAGTATTCGTGCTGCGTTTGTTGACCTTGTCAAGGCGCAGTGTGCGGTAGCTAACCAGTATTTATCTGCTTATGCATATGATGCAGATTGAGTTAGGGTAGTCGTACGGCCTTGTTGACCTTGTCAAGGGTCGTGCGGGTGGGTTTAATTCAATCAAGAAATGACGGGTTGAACTTGACTTACGGTCTATGGTTTGTTGACCTTGTTAAGGTCATAGATCGTTTGGGGCAAAATATTATCGGGAATTTCAAGTGTTGAAATTTGCAATGAGATTGCATACCTTCTATGAGATAGTTGGATCCCGATACCCACTGCGAGTAAGAGTTACTCCTGGGAGAGTTTTACATATTACAATTAGCCGATCAAGTAGGTGTCTAGAAAGGTGTTAACGAGGTTACGCCTCTGGGAAAACGAGGTTTACATTAATTAGGTTCGTGCGAAAGCACGGGGGACCTCCCTCAAAGTACCGACACTGGCCTGGCTGAAAGATTGGCGAACTTGTAGTGTGTAATTAATCCCGGCTAGTCTTTCCTTTTAGGGTTTGAAGGAAGATTTGATAAAAAGCAGTAGGAGCCATCCTGATTAGATAAGATAATAACCAATCTGATCTTGCACGAGCATACGCTAAAGTGTTTTCTTCTCTCTCTCTCCAGGTAGCGACCATTTCATGCCCTAATAAAGATAATAATATGGATGTATTGACCGAACCCGCATGTTATACTGTGCTGGGGAACGTTGGTTCCGTTCTTTCTTATAAGAGTTATAGGAATGAACAGGATATAGGGGAATACCAGGATTCCCATGCCACCCGGATGAAGAAAGTACATATTGATGCATTTTCTTCGGGTGTGTTCGTTACAGAGAACTGTTTCTCCATTTTCTCCACGTCCTGGGTATTAGATACCGGGTCAGGATCCCATATATGTAATCAGTTACATGGGCTTAAGAAAGGTAGAGAACTTGGAGAAGGTGATAAAGACATTAGAGTTGGAAATGGTGCAATTGTTGCAGCTAAGACTGTCGGGGAATATCACCTTGTATTACCAACTGGTAATACATTGGTTCTGAACGAATGCTATTACATGCCGAACCTGATATGCAACATTATATCGGTTTCTTTGTTAAGCAAAGAGGGATATAATTTTGTATTACAGGACAATGTTATGAATATTTTCCGTAACCAAAAGTTGGTTGGATCAGGCACGTTGTGCAATGGCATTTATGTTCTAAACCAATCAACAGTTCTGAGCATAACAAACACACACAAGAGGAAGAGTTCAGAACTGAACGAATCCTTCTTGTGGCATTGTAGACTGGGTCACATCAATGCGACACGACTAGCTAAGTTGCATAAAGATGGATATTTAAATCCATTTGAATTTTCATCTTATGACACTTGCCAGTCATGTCTCAAAGGCAAGATGACCAAAACTCCGTTTACGGGACACGGAGAAAGAGTTACCGAACTCTTGGGACTAATACATAGTGATGTATGCGGTCCCATGTCTACACATACCAGGGATGGTTCTTCATACTTCATTACATTCACTGACGATCTCTCTAGGTTCGGGTATGTGTTCCTGATGAAACACAAATCAGAAGCTTTTGAGAAATTTAGAGAATATAAACAAGAAGTTGAGAACCAAACCGGAAAAAGTATTAAAATCCTACCATCTGATCGAGGAGGTGAATACTTAAGCAATGAATTCCTGGACTTCCTAAAAGAGAATGGGATTCTCTCTCAGCTGACTCCTCCATATACACCACAGCACAACGGTGTATCAGAACGGAGGAATCGCACCCTATTAGATATGGTGCGCTCTATGATGAGCACAGCTGAGTTACCTATTTCCTTCTGGGGATATGCACTGGAGACAGCAGCATACCTATTGAATCAAGTTCCATCTAAATCTGTACCTACCACACCATATGAGATATGGAGTGTGAAGAGGCCATATCTTAAACGAGTTAAGATATGGGGTTGTCCAGCCTATGTCAAAAGACAAAATCCGGACAAGCTCGAGGCACGGTCAGTTCTTTGCAAGTTTGTGGGATATCCAAAGAACTCCTATGGGTATTTTTTCTACCACAGTGAGGAACAAAAAGTGTTTGTTGCTCAACATGCCACCTTCTTAGAAAAGGAATTCCTTGAAAAAGAAATTAGTGGCAAAGTGGTAGAGCTGGAAGAAGTTCCAGATACACAAACCGAAACTGAAGATTTGGTGGAACCAGAAGATTCAGTAGCTCCCAATGAACCTCAGCCTCTCCGCCGATCTAGTAGGGTTCCTCGCCAACCTGAGAGATACTACGGTTTTCTCATGGATGGAGGGAGCGAGGATTGCATCATGGAGGATGATGACCCAACTAGCTTCGAGCAGGCCATCACGAGTAGGGACTCAGTGAAATGGCTGGATGCTATGCGGTCCGAGATGGAATCCATGTACACCAACAAAGTATGGACTTTGGATGTTGCTCCTGAAGGGGTAAAACCCATCGGGAGCAAGTGGATTTTCAAGAAAAAACTTGGTGTAGATGGGAAAGTGGAGACTTTCAAAGCTAGACTTGTTGCAAAAGGTTTTCGTCAAAGACTAGGTGTGGACTATGACGAAACCTTTTCTCCAGTGGCTATGCTTAAATCCATCCGAATCATGCTTGCTATTGCTGCCTTTCATGACTACGAAATCTGGCAAATGGATGTTAAGACCGCCTTTCTAAATGGTGATTTAGAAGAGTGCATGTACATGACTCAGCCAGAGGGCTTCGTAGACAGTGGGAGCAGCGGGAAGGTGTGCAAGCTGCTTAAATCCATTTATGGATTAAAGCAAGCATCGCGGAGTTGGAACATCTGCTTTGACGTCGTTATCAAAGAGTTTGATTTCGTCAAAAACCCAGATGAACCTTGTATTTACAAGAAGGTGGCAGAGAGTAAGGTTGTCTTCCTCGTATTGTACGTGGACGACATACTCTTGATAGGAAATGATATTCCTATGCTGCAAGCGGTCAAGCTCTTCTTATCACAAAGATTCTCAATGAAAGATCTTGGTGATGCCTCCTGCATATTGGGAATTAGCTTCTATAGAGATAGATCCAAACGGATATTGGGATTGTCCCAATCCAGGTACATTGACACCATACTAAAAAGGTTTAGTATGGAAGATTCCAAGCGTGGGAACTTGCCCACGATCTCTGGAGTCACTCTCTCCAAAGAGATGTCTCCCAAGACTGATTTGGAGAGAGCTCGCATGCAAGGGATACCCTATGCTTCGGCTGTAGGCTCTATCATGTATGCGATGCTATGTACCAGACCCGATGTAGCATACTCACTAAGTGTAGTGAGCAGGTATCAAGCTGATCCTGAAGAGAATCACTGGACAGCTGTGAAGAGCATTCTCAAGTACTTGCGAAGGACTAAAGAGATGCTCTTGGTGTATGGTAACGGAGAACTCCAAGTGGAGTCCTTTACCGATTCGAGCTTCCAGAGTGATAAGGACGACTCTAAGTTGCAGTCGGGATTTGTCTTTACCCTTTACGGAGGGGCGGTTAGCTGGAAGAGTTCCAAGCAGGAAACCGTGGCAGACTCGACGATGGAGGCTGAATACATCGCTGCCAACGATGCTGCTAAAGAAGCTGTCTGGATCAAGAAGTTCATTACTGAACTTGGAGTGGTTCCATCCATTGAGCGTCCAATACCTCTGTATTGCGATAACAATGGAGCGGTGGCTTTGGCCAAGGAACCCAGGTCCCATCAGCGATCCAGGCATATTCTGAGGCGGTATCACCTGATCCGGGAGATAGTTGATCGCCGGGAGATCGAGGTCAGGAGGGTTGACACGAAGAACAACACGGCGGATCCACTCACGAAGGCCATTCCCCAGATACAGTTTGAGAGACTCTTCGGGATGCTTGGTATGCGATACTACAGCAGCTGGCCCTAGTGTAAGTGGGAGATTGTTAGTTGTATGTATGCCCTAGAGGCCAGTATTGTACAGATGATGTATATTATATTGGATGCTTGGACATATATAGAGATGACTTTCTTGCTCGATATGATAGTATGCTATCTGGTTACTCTTTATCTTAACATGTACACTTGCCTCTTTAAACTGTCTTATAGTTACATGTTGAGAAAGCCCTTAGGATGTGTACTTGACTACCTGGACTATGATGCTAGTGGGGACATGGTAGTCCATAAGTACATCCTTCAAGGTCCCTAGTCGTGGGTGTATCGAGACAGGGCATCGATATACCAGTGTAGACTAGCGTATACGCTTCTCGACCCATGAGATGGGCGATGGATGATCCCATATCCATTGGTGTTTGACATCAGAGATGATGTACGGGTGCTCAGTGGAGACTGGGTACACTGGACGGACTCGCCGAGAACTCCCAGATGGTATTATACCTCACGTCAGATGGCAGTTCTCAGGTGACACTTGTGCAGGTTAGTCTGTAGACCCGAGATCGTCATAGAGTCTTGTGTGTTCCCACTGTGCTTTGATCTCCACCTTACCACGTCCATGAGGGCGTGCAAAACGGTGGTCTTTGGATACAGTCCCGAGTCACATGGAGGCAATGAGCGATAGGAGGGGTTTCGTCTCTCCCGGTATTGGGGGTTGATGTTGCGCTGTGCTCGATTGGCCGTAACAGGGAAGTCCCTGGCCAGGGCTGATCAAAGATTTGCTGGTAAGTGTTACCAGTAGTTTCTCGACCCGTTATGAGCCTCACATCGGCACGACTTATCGGTTATTGGGGTCTGACGTTTACCACCCCTAGACTTGATATGCGACATATCAGACGAACAGACCGGACTGTACGGTAAGTGTTACTGGTTGGATTCACAAGTGTGTGAGCGGGCTAGCTCGTCGATCTTCTGATCGCTCAATACCTGGATGGCCGTTACGTTTAGCAGACCGCTTGCGGCTTGTGGGTGCTTGATATGATCATCATCTGCTACCGGCGTATTGACGAGTCTTTAGAGTCCTACACAGAGGTTTCCTGGCTCAAGCGAAACGAAATAGGAGCGCATATGAGATATGTGCGGGACCGAGAATAATGCGTGTATGTGATACCGCATTTCATTCTCGCAATGAATGTTTCGATTGGTTGTATGCGATATGACCTAGTTATCGAATCATTGATTCGATAAAACGATACATTGGATACTGGTCGGTTATATGCGATATGACCGGATCGTTAAATCAAGTGTTGATTTAATGATTTAATGTATAATTATATATTTGATATATTACTTTGCATTAACTGGTATTGGTTCACTTTAAATGGATTTTCTCACTTGATGTACATGTTGTATATGTGATATACTTTTGTGCACATCTTTGTATCATGTTTGATGATACTTGCTCATTTGGTTAAGTGTGAAGAATTAAACCATGGTTAAGAGATGATTAGGGTTTTGCCTTTTTATTTATTTATTTGTTTATTTATTTAGAAAAGGTTTAGATAAGAATGGTGGCTTTCTTTGTCTCTTATTGAAGCTTCATGAAGCTTTGACTTATGCAACCATTCTTGTCTTCATGCTTAACCCTAACTCATCCAAGTAACCATGGTATATTCTCTACACTTAACCTTAGTTAGGATATGATAAGTATTGTTTTCATTTTCATTTTAAATACTCATCATATTCTTTCTTCTTCTTGATCATCTTCTTCTTCAAGAAAAACTTAAGGTCCATCAATGGCAACTTGAGCTAAAGTGAGAGAAATCCAATTCTAAAGTGAACCCACCTCCTATTTCTTCACCTTCTACCTCTTGCCAAGTTGTTTTGGGTGTTTTCTTCACAAGTTTCACAAATTTGTGAAGTCGGAGCTTGAACTTGCGATGCCTCGACGTAGATCATCTTCGGCACGAAGCCGACGACCTAGTCCGCCCATTTTCCCGATGAAGCCGACGATTGAGTTCGGGATTCAAGATGGACAGCGAGAGGACGCCTACGTGGAGCTAAGGAAGTGGATATCCGGATCTACAAAGGTTGTAGTTTCTGATCTTTAGTTAAATTGTTAACTAGATTCGTATTTCGCCTAAATTTCTAGTCGACGATCCGTATTAGGGTTTCTCGGCACCCATAAAATTTAATATTGGCATGGTTGATGCCTTGTGAGACTTCATTAGCATGCCTAGGAACCCTACAACTCTATGACGATCTCGGGTCTACAGAATAACCTGTACCAGTGTCACCAGAGAACTTCCATCTGACGTAAGGTATAATACCATCTGGGAGTTCTCGGCGAGTCCGTCCAGTATACCCAGTCTCCACTGAGCACCCGTATATCATCTCTGATGTCAAACACCAATGGATATGGGATCATCCATCGCCCATCTTTATGGGTCGAGAAGGTATACGCTAGTCTACTCTGGTATATCGATGCTCCGTCTCGATACACTCACGACTAGGGACTTTGAAGGATGTACTTATGGACTACCATGTCCCCACTAGTATGATCCGCATCATAGTCCAGGTAGTCAAGTACACATCCTAAGGGCTTTACCAACATGTAACAGAGAGACAATCTGTGTACACGTTAAGGTAAAGAGTAACCAGATAGCATACTATCATGTCGAGCAAGAAAGTCCTCCCTATATATGTCCAAGCATCCACTACAATATACATCACATGTATAGTAATAGCCTCTAGGGCATACATATAACTAACACCGCCGACCGAAAAAGTTGAAAGTTCGGCAAGAGAAGGACTACCCTGTCGTACCTCAGAAGGTGTCGTTTATTTGGGTGCCCACTGCAACGGCCCCCTCAACTTCGACCGCCCACAAAAGGAGAAGGTCGGAAAAAATTCCCGTGTCTGCGACGAATCTTAAGGGCACTGAATCTAAACGCCCCAAGTCTGGAGGCATGGTAGTGCATTCTGTTTATATGGCTTCCGGAAAAGAGAATAGCCGTATCTCCACGGGTCATCGACCACTCACACGATCAGTAATAAAGGCTCAGGAGCAACAACAACAAAAGCTCCAAGAGATGCTAACGAAGATGGCTGCACTCACTGGGCCAAAAGAAAGCCCAGAAATATCGTCGGAACAGCGACAAGAGCAGGAAACTGATGCCGAATTCCTCCGAAGAATGCTCGAGAGGAAAGACAAAGAGGCCGCGGAACAAGCGGCCAACATAAAACAAATGACTCTTTTATTCCAAGATATGGTCGGGATGATGATACAGCCGGATCCTCCAGCTGAAGACCCCCTGATTATCCTTGAAGATGACAGAGGGGAGTCATCGAACCCTCTTTCGGCTCTATCAGCAGCCAAAGAGGAGACGATCTTCAAAGCCGCCCTGGATGACTATATTGCTCAACAGAGACGAGCCCATCAGGCGAGCGAAGCGGCCGGCTAAATCGTTAAGACTGGACGACCCTATCCGGGTTGGTATGACCAAATAAAGTACCCGCCGGGATATACGATCCCTAAATTCCATGTATATAAGGGGATGGGGAATCCACACCTGCACGTTGCTCAATTCAGGGCCTTATGCGGTAATATTGGGGGTGACGACATACTGCTGCTTCGCCAGTTTGTTGGCAGCTTGTCGGAGAGAACGTTTGAATTGTACTCTGAACTCCCGAACGACTCCGTTAAGACATTTGCAGAAATGGAGTTAATGTTTACACAATGGTTCACAAGTGCTAGCGAACGCACCCTAATTACGGCATTGATCAATGCCAGAGTGAAGCCGGGAGAGACATGGGTGCAGTATGCAATTCGGTGGCGGAAACTATGGTCGAGATGCGAACAACGCATAGAAAAAGCTCCTGCCGTGGGCATGTTCATGTGGACCCTTGATCCTCAGTCGACTATCTCCCAATTCATGACGTTCTTCAAGCCTACCACCTTCCAGGCTTTGATTGACAAGCTGGCTCAAATGGACCAGATGGGCTATAGGCCTTTCCCTTCAAAGTCAGAGCCGCGGAATGAAAAGGGGAAACGGAAAGCGGCCTTCGTCGCCAACGCTCGGCAACAGACGAGTAACCCGAGACCGGTTGTTCGTCAAAGCAACAAGCCGCGATCCCTCGATGAGAAGTTAAGACGTCCTTACTCATTTCCCCAAGATAAAACCAGGAGACTGTTCGAACTGGTAGTGCGCAACGGGTTCATCACTCTGCCAGATCCAAGACATCCATCGCAACCTGGTGACGTTAACCATCCTAACTATTGTCCCTACCATAGAGTAATGGGTCACCTACTCAAAGATTGCTACGTCTTCAAAAACTGGGTTGAAGACCAATACCAGCAAGGCAAATTCGCGTTGTCTGAAAACTGGAAGGTGAACCCGCCACAACCACATGCTTCGAAAAAGATGGACATGCCGGGGGAATCGTGCTCATTCATAGAGAAAGCTCCATGGACTGAAAAGTCCGTAAACTAAAAATTTGACTCAAATATGGCCATGGCAGACCGAGATGTCCTAAAACTAACAAAGGACCGAAATGTCCTAAAACTAACTACGGACCGTAACGTCCTTAAACTACTATGAACCGCGGCATCTTTAGGCTGACGCGGCAAAAAAAAAGACGGTATGTCTATAAGCAAGATGGGCACGGATGAAAATCCGAAAGGGCTCCGTGAGTAAAAATAGCAGGGCTACTAGCGAGTTTGTGAAAACCTGAAAGGGCGCAATCTTGTTAAAAGACACTTGCAAGGTCCTCTCGACCCTGTAAGGAGAAAATACCTGCGGAGATCCTTACGACCCACAAGGGAGCAACACACTTAGGGATCCCCACGATTCCTAAGGAGAAGTTACACTTACGAGATCCTCACGACTTGTAAGGAGAATTCCCCTATGAGACCCTCACGGCTCATAGGATTCAAAAGCCTTAAGTTACAGGGATCTAAATCTGTTCTTAAGCCGTCATACACCCCGATATTGCCCTACAAGCGTTTCAATATTGACCCTTATATACAATCCACGGGCACGAATAAACATTTCCCCAACAGAGTCTCACCGGCGACAAAGGATATCCTCACATGGTGAACGACCCTTATAAGTCCTTTCGATTTATAAGGAGAAAACACTCTTGTAAGATCCTTACGACTTATAAGGGAAAACACACTTAGGAGTCCTCACGACCCCTAAGGAGAAAACGCACCTACAAGATCCTCACGACTTGTACGGAGAAATACTTTATGAGACCCTTACGGCTCATGAAGTCAAAAGCCTTAGTCGACAGGACCTTAACCCTGTTTGCTAAGCCACCTTTGTTCGAACCGACGAAGGCAAATGATGATTCGCTCCTGGCAATGTCCCAGTTGTAGCGATGCTGATGCCTAAATCGGTATCAGATCCTAAGTCCCTTACTCGCGGCAAAAGGTCAGCGAACCATAAATGCATATGAAATAGCCGAAATGATAGGGCAACTTGCGACAAAATCAGCAAGTAAAATATATGCACACGAAAATAGCCGAAATGATTGGGCACCGCGGAAAATAGCCGAAATGATTGGGCAATCGCGACTTTCACAATATAAAAGCTGAAATGATAGAGCATCGCGGAAAGAAAACAAAAAAAATACATATGAAATGAAACTTTTGCCCTGCAGGTAATTCCATAGTGACCCCTGTATACAATCCATGGGCATAAACAAAAAGGGAACCACATTTCCCTACCAAACTCTGTCAAAGAGAGAGTCAGATCTTGACAGCAACATCTGCATACCAGAAGAGCAACAACGTTCTCCTCCAGCAGGATGCAGACGCGACATCAAAAAACGGAGCCACGACAAAGTTCCCTAGTTCCAAATCTCGACGGTTCACAAACAACATAGAGACTACCTCGGAGCCATGGCAGGGTCCCTAGTTCCAAGTCTCGACGACAACATCTACAGCCTAGAGATCAACAACAGCGTTCTTTCTTCAGCTGGATGCAGACGCGACATCAAAAAACGGAGCCACGACAAAGTCTCCTAGTTCCAAATCTCGACGGTTCACAGACAACCCAGAGACAACCTCGACATTCATCGCAATAATGCAGACACAATGTCAACAAACGAAGCCAAGGAAAATCCCTCGCTTCAGGGTCTTGATGGCAACTCAAATGAGACCTGAAAAGACTATCGGAGATCATCCCACACCAGGGCGGAGTGGTCATGACTCATCGGGGCTCCTAAACCGAGCCTAATCTCAAGTAAAAAGCGACATGGAATATCCCTAACGCTTGCTCTTTCGACGGTAAAATCACTTGGAAGATTACTTGAAGACGTCTTGTCCAGCCCCCGAAGGGATCATAGACACGACAGTCATGAGGCTACTCGAACAACAAGATTGCGTATCGAGGAATACACCAGCCAACGCGACGGTGCGATGGGTAGAAAACCCTAGTACCACAGACCCTAACGGACTTCTATTAGCAGGAATTAACTGTGACATTAGGAAATCCTTGCGAGAACTTTTCGATTCGTCTCGACCCGTGAGGAAATTAGTGTTCTTGCGAGAACTTCTCGATTCGTCTCGACTCGTAGGGAAAAGCCTTAGGCAATGGGGATAATGACCTGTTTCCTAAGTACTGGGGCCTTGCAAGTCGGTCCAAGATGGACTGTTGTATACTATTCACGGGCCACACTCTCCAAAGTCGAATCTCAACAAGGAGGGAAACAACTACTTACGAATCCTCTCGACTTGTAAGCGGGAAAATTCACTTGTGAGATCCTTACGACTCTTAAGAGAAAACGCACTTAGGAATCCTCACGATTCCTAAGGAGAAAAGATACCTACGGGATTCTCTCGACTCGTAGGGAGAAAACCCTTTATGAGACCTTCACGGCTCATAAAGTTGAAAAGTCTCAGGCGGCAGATCTGAACCTGTTTTCTAAGCCATCGCTTCCTATCTCGATTCAGGGAAATCAGCGTCCTTGACGAGAACCTCTCGATTCGCGTCAACCCGCAAGGAAATCAGTGTCTTTGCAGGAATACCTCGATTCGTCTCAACTGGCAGGGAAATCAGTGTCCTTGACAAATATCTCGATTCAGGGAAATCAACGTCCTTGACGAGAACTTCTCAATTCGCGTCGACTGATCAGTCGAAAATATTGCATTTTTAACACATCAATTTCCCTACTCTTTGCAATCATCTAAAGGTGTTTTGTATAAATATAGCACATATTAGCAATTTGTCTGCAAAAATACCAACTAACATGTGTTATACATTATAACCAGCATTATGAGGGAAATTGTGCGTTTATTATTGCATACGTGATCTTTTGTATATCAAACGCTTGTCTTGATATTGTGTGCAGGAAATTCTCCAGGTAAAAGAGCCGGAACTGCTAAAAGTGCTGATAAAATACGTCAAGTCCAAGACTTGTGATCTGGCAGTGAACAAGAAAGTATAAAAAGATTCCAGATATAAAATAAGGCCCTAAGGATCAGCACCAAATCAACCTGGGAATTCCATGCAGAGTTCACCTTAAACGGCCGTGGATCCACGGCCGAGTCAGGCCGATCCGCCGCGGATCCACGGCCGATCTGACTCGTCGGCAGTTGGAACTTTTCCTGAGGCTTCTCTTTAAACGGCCAAACTTCTTCAAGACATTTCAAAGTCTCTCTAATTCTCCAGAAGCTTCCCTTCTAACAGCCAAGCTTCTTGTGCAAGCTTAATATCTACCAAGCTTCTCATGCAAGCCTCATAACAACCAAGCTTCTCATGCAACCTAACTAACTACTTTAATCTAGAAACTTCTACATAACTACCTAGCTTTCTATGCAAGCTTCATAACAACCAAGCTTCCAAAGGAAGCTAGACCTAGCTTCTAGGGGAAGCTTGAGGGAAAACTATAAAAGGGCACTTGGGGCATCATTACAAAGGTTGTTGAATATTGAGCCAAAATTCCGCAAGTTGAGTGACACAACTTGCAACTCAAAACCCTAGCCCGAATCAAATTCAAAAGCCAAATCAAGATTCATCGAGTACCGATTCAAGCAAGCATTCAACGAGCCTTTGAAGCAACGCCGATCTTCATCCGAGCAAGAGATCCACGACGATCTACGACTCAAGAAGACGATGAGAAGGTAGTTCGACGATTTAGTTCCTCCTCAAAATCTTGTAATCTTTGAGTTTATTGTAACGAAACGTCGATTAAGAAAATGTGAAAATTCTTGATCTTGTTTTTCTTTACATTTAAGCATTATGAAGAGTTATCAATTCTTGATTGTTTTCTTTTTCATGATGTTTGAGTGAAAACTCCGCTTGTGGAGGAATCGAGAAAATAGGTAGATGATGATGATTAAATTCTTGAACGATTCTTAAGTCTTATGAGTTTTGTAAACTTTAGGAAATTGAATCAACGATGACCTAGTTTTGAGCGAGATGCTTTCTTGAATGTTTTCCCTCCAAATTAGAGATCAACAATTGATGATTGAATTTGCTAGAGGCTAAAATTTGAATGATAATCAATGAAAGAACAAGGGATGATGATGGAGAAACCCTAGTTTCTTCAATAGTTCCCTAATTCTCATTGATCGTCATCGATCTAGCAACAAATCTTCAATAGATAAGAATTTTTAATAATTAGTATTCATCATCACTATCAATTGGATCGATTCCGACAAGTCTCTTTACAAATCTTGATAATTCAAACAATTTGGGACATTTCATGATTCTTGATTCTAGATCTTTACTTTCTTTAAGTTGAAAATAAAAACTCACAAATCTTGAATCAATTTTCGTGCATTTTCTTTTATTCTTTAATTTTCAACTCAACTAAAACAATAACGAGCAAATCACACTTTCCCAATGGACGATCCGCATTCACCGACGAAACTACAATAGACACCGTCAATTGATTGCGGTATAAATTTCTTTGGTTGTGATCTTTTACACTTTTCAAAACATGACACGAAGGAAATGATTCAATCAAATGGCGCCGTTGCCGGGGATAGTGTGCTAATTTGTTCGTTTTTGTAATTTGAGTTGGAAAATTTATTATTCCATCAGAATTTTTAGATCAAAATTCGCACAAGCGCTTAACGATTTGTTGTGATTTGTTGCAAGGAGATCTGGAATCTCTGGAGCGAGAGGAAAATTTTTCAAAGCATCTCAGAGAGTTCAGTGAGGCAACAGAAACATCTATACCAATTTTTGTGCAGGGATCTCTTCTTAAGACTGCGCATCCGCGGCGGGTAGGGCAATATTGAGGTGGTTCCGCGGTGATTCAGCAGCTTCACTGCTTTCAACTTCTCAGGTATACTTCGGTCTTTCTTATCTCCTCCCTGCTCTGCTCCATTAACCAATTTCTGCAGGATTCTTTGCAAAAATTCACAGAGCCGCAAAAAGAAAAATTGTGCGTATTTGATCTTGGTTGTTTGCATTTTTAATACGGAAATTAAGGGGCACAGACCAAATTTAGATTAGGTGGGAAGTTCATTACCCTTTCTTGTAGGGTTCCTAGGCACCCTAATGAGGTCTCACAAGGCATCGATCATGCCAAATTAAAATTTTAACGGTGCCGAGAAACCCGACTACGGATCGTTTGCTAGAAAACTAGGCGAAAAGATAACTAGTTAACACTTAACTAAGGGAATACGGAAATACAACCTTTGTAGATCCGGTGCTCCACCTCCATAGCTCCGCAACGAAGTCATCTCCGCTGTCTAAATCAAATCCGGGCTCTAGCGTCGGCTTCGTCGGAGAATGGGCAAGCTAGGTCGTCGATGTCCATGCCGAAGATGATCTACGTCGAGGCATCGCTAGATCAAGCTCACAACTTCACCAAGTCATGAAACTTGTGAAGTAAACACACTCTACTACTTGGCAAGAGGTAGAGGATGAAGAAATAGGAAGTGGGTAGACTTTAGATTTGGATTTCTCACTTGTTTGCTCAATTCACCATTGATGAAGAAAGCTTTTTCTTCTTGAGTTCAAGGAAGAAGAAGAAGAAATGATGAGAATGATTAATTAGAAAAGAAAAGAATAATCATTCTTATCATCAAAGTAACCATGGTCAAGTGTAGAGAATTAACTTAGGTTAAATAAATGGTTAGGGTCAAGGTTACATGAAGCTTCCACTAAACAACAAAAAAAAAAAAAGCCACCATTCTTTTTCTCTTTTCCATTCATTTTCCAAAAAAGAATAAATAGATAAAGGAAAAGAGAAAAGGAAATAAAACCCTAATCATAAGTTTAAACATGGTTTAATTCTTTACACTTAACCAAGTAAACATGTATCATCAAACATGATACAAACAAGTGCACAAAAATATATCGCATATACAATGCGCACAACCGAGTGAGAAAATCCATTTAAAGTGAACCGATACTAGTTAATGCAAAGTAATATATCAAATATATAATTATGCATTAAATTATTAAATCAACACTTGATTCAATGATCCGGTCATGTCGCACATAACTGACTGGTATCATTAGTAACTACTTATCGAATCAACACTTGATCCGATAACCCGGCTATATCACATATAACCGATCAATGTCACATCGCGAGAATCGAATACAGTATCACATACTCGTATTATTCTCGGTCCCGCACATATCTCATATGCGCTCCTATTTCGTTTCGCTTGAGCCAGGAAACCTCTGTGTAGGACTCTAAAGACTCGTCAATACGCCGGCAGCAGGTGATGATCATATCAAACACCCACAAGCCGCAAGCGGTCTGCTAAACGTAACGGCCACCCGGGTATTGAGCGATCTGAAGATCGACGAGCAAGCCCGCTCACACTCCAGTGAATCCAACCAGTAACACAACCGTACAGTCCGGCCTGATCGTCTGATATGTCGCATATCTCGCCTAGGGGTGGTAAACGTCAGACCCCAATAGCTCGATAAGTCGTGTCGATATGAGGTCTATAACTGTTCGAGAAACTACTGGTAACACTTACCAGTAAATCTCAGCAACCCTGGCCAGGGATTTCCTGTTATAGCCAATCGAACACAGCGCAACATCAACCCCCTATACCGGGAGAGACGAATCCCCTCCTATCGCTCATTGCCTCCATGTGACTCGGGACTGTACCCAAAAACCACCGTTTTGCATGCCCTCTTGGACGTGGTAAGATGGAAATCAAAGCACAGTGGGAACCACACAAGACTCTATGACGATCTCGGGTCAACAGACTACTCTGTACCAGTGTCACCAGAGAACTGCCATCTGACGTGAGGTATAATACCATCTGGGAGTTCTCGGCGAGTCCGTCCAGTGTACCCAGTCTCTACTGAGCACCCGCATATCTCCTCTGATGTCAAACACCAATGGATATGGGATCATCCATCGCCCATTTGTATGGGTCGAGAAGGTATACGCTAGTCTACTCTGGTATATCGATGCCCCGTCTCGATACACCCACGACTAGGGACTTTGAAGGATGTACTTATGGACTACCATGTCCCCACTAGTATGATCCGCATCATAGTTCAGGTAGTCAAGCACACATCCTAAGGGCTTTACCAACATGTAACAGAGAGACAATCAGCATACACTTTAAGGTAAAGTGCAACCAGATAGCATACTATCATGTCGAGCAAGAAAGTCCTCCCTATATACGTCCTAGCATCCACTACAATATACATCATATGTACAGTAATGGCCTCTAGGGCATACATATAACTAACAATCTCCCACTTGCACTAGGGCCATCTGTAGCAGTGGTTGTAGTATCTCATACTCAACCATCCCTTAAAAGTCTCTCTCTGGGAACAAGCCTTTGTGAGTGGATCCGCTGTGTTGTCCTCTGAGTCTACTCTCCTAACCTCGATCTCCCTGGAGATCAACCATCTCCATGATCAAGTGATACTGCCTTAGAATATGTCTGGATCACTGATGGGACCGGCGTTCCTTGGCATAAGCCACAACTCCATTGTCACACAATGGGAGGAACATAGTTCATCTCATGAACCAATATACACCCAAACACCCTCTTTGGTAGCATCTTAAGTAGCGATGTATCTAGCCTTTATCGTCTAGTTTGTCACGGTATCTAGCTTGGAACTCTTCCAACATACCGTCCCTCCACTGAGGGTAAAGACAATGCCTGCGACTGACACTCAGTCGTCTTTATCACCCTGGAACCTTTCCAGTGATTCTCCCCAGGATCGGTTGATACCATCTCACTACAACTAGTGAGTATCCTAATATGCATTTAGATCTATCTCATAGATCCAAAACTCAGGATTTAGGAGGTATCATTTTGATCCTATATGGAGAATCTTTGTGATAGACGGAGATTGATCGAGCGTAGCATAAGAAACTCCTTTCTTATCAAGAGTATGTCATCCACGTACTCTACGAGGATCGTCACCATACTCCCTACTCCCTTTTTGTTTATACAAGGTTCATCTACCATTTTGATGATGTCAACTTCTTTGACCTATCCATCAAAATAGATGTTCCATCTCCGCGATGCCTGCTTCATCATATAAAGCATCTTGCACACGTTTCCGCTGCTCCCACTGTCTACGAAGCCCTCTGGCTGTGTACTTATAGACGCACTCTTCTAAAACATCATTTAGAAAAGCAGTCATGACACCCAACCACCAGATATCGTAGTCATGGTATGTAGCCGTGGCAAGTAGGATCTGGATGGACTTAAGCATAGCCACTTGAAAAGGTTTCATCATTATCCACGCCTGGTCAATGATGCAAACTTTTAACAAGTCTAGCTTTGAAAGTCTCAACTTTTCCATGTACACCAAGTAATCTTCTCAAGATATACTTGCTCCTGATGGGGATTTAACCCTTCAGATATAGCAGCTAAAGTCCATACTTTGCTGGTGTATAAGGATTCCATCTCAGATCACTAAGCATCCAGCCATTCTTACAGAGTCTTACTCCTGATGGCCAGCTCGAAACTAGTTGGGTCATCATCTCATGATGCATTCCTCGCTCCCACTGTCATAGAGAAACCGAAGTATCTCTCAGGTGGGTGAGGAACCCTACTAGATCGGCGGAGAGGCTGAGGTTCGTTGGTTTCCACTGAATCCTCTGGTTGTACCAAATCATGCTGTAGTTTGTATAGCTGGAACACTTTCAGTTCTACATAACAGACCTTGCCTCGAGCTTGTCCGGATTTTGCTTTCAGACATAGGCCGGACAACCCCAAATCTTAACTAGCTTAAGACATGGGCTCTTCCCTTTCCATATCTCATATGGAGTGGTAGGCAACTGATTTGATTTGAACCCTATTCAATAGGTATGCAGCTTCTCAAGTGCATAACTCCCAAAAAGGAAATAGGTAACTCAGTAGTACTCATCATAGAGCACACCTTATCACATAGGGTGTAATTGCTCCACCCCGATATACCATCGTGCTATGGTGTATACGAAGGAGTAATGCTGAGAGAGAATCTCATTCTCCTTTAGAATAGTCCAGGATTTCCGTGCTCAAGTATTCTCCTCCTTGATCTCATCAAAGGACATAATACTTATACCCGTATTTTGGTTCTCTACTTCTCGTTTATATTCTGTGAATATCTCAAAAGGCTCGGACTCATGTTTCAACAGGAACATATGTCTGAATCTTGAGAGATTATCAGAGAATGTAATGAAGTATAAAGAACCGGTCCTGGTATGTGTAGACAGGCGACCTACATACATCAACATGTATCAATCCCAAGAGTTCACTAACTCTTTCTCTGTTTCCAATAAACAGGGCTATGGTCATCTTATCTTTGTGACATGACTGGCGAGTTTCACAAGATGTAAATTCAAACTGATTTAAATATGCATCTACATGTAACTTCAGCTAGTCGGGTCACATTGATCTGACCTAGTCTACAATACCTTTAGAAGAATCCGTTCATTTCTGAACTCTTCCTCTTGTGTGTGTTCCGTATACCAAGAACTGTAGTTTGATTTAGAACATCAACGCTTTTAGATAACGTGCCTGAACCGATCAACTTTTGATATAGGAAATGTTCAAAACATTATCCAACAATACAAAATTATATCCTTTCTTTACTAATAAAGAGACTGATATGATTTTGTATATCAGGTTCGGTATCTAATAACATTCGTTCAGAATCAATGTATTGGTAATACAGGGTGACAGTGACCAACAGACTTGGCTGCAACAGTTGCCCCGTTTTCTGCCTCATGAAACTTATCACCCGTTCTGAGTTCTCTACCTATCTGTAGCCCTATGTAACAGATTACATATCTGGGATCCTGATCTGGTATCACATACCCAGGACGTAAAGGATACTGAGAAACAGTTCTCTGTAATGAACACACCCGAAGATGATGCATCAGCATGCACTCTCTTCGTTTGGGCGGCACGGGAATTCTGGTAATCCCCAATTTCCTGCTCTGTCTTATAACAATTATAAGTTGGAGCGGGACCAACGTTCCCCAGCTCAGTATAACAAGCGGGTTCGGTCAATAATCCGTATTATTATCTTGATTAAGGCGTGATATGGTCGCTACCTGGAGAGAGAGAGAAGAAAACACTCAGCATGCGCTCTTTCAAGAATAGATTGGTTATTATTTTATCTAATCAGGATGGCTCCCACTGCTTTTTATCAAATCTTCCTTCAAACCCTAAAAGGAAAGACTAGCCGGGATTAATTACACACTACAAGTTCGCCAATCTTTCAGCCAGGCCAGTGTCGGTATTTTGAGGGAGGTCCCCCGTGCTTTCGCACGAACCTAATTACCGTAAACCTCGTTTTCCCAGAGGCGTAACCCCGTTGACACCTTTCTAGACACCTACTTGATCGGCTAATTGTAATGTATAAAACTCTCCCAGGAGTAACTCTTACTCGCAGCGGGTATCGGGATCCAACTATCTCATAGAAGGTATGCAATCTCATTGCAAATTTCAACACTTGAAATTCCCGATAATATTTTGCCCCTAGCGTCCTATGACCTTGACAGAGGTCAACAAACCATAGGCTGCTAGTCAAGTTCAACCCGTCATTTCCTGATTGAAGTAAACCCACCCGCACGACCCTTGACAGAGGTCAACAAGGTCGCACGACTACCCTAAATCAATCACATCATATGCTTATGCAGATAAGCACTAATCAGCTACCGCACACTACGTCTTGACAGAGGTCAACAAACGTAGCACGAATACTAACTAGTACTTATCTGAAATGACGGAGGGCTACGACAGGTTTTTCTGAAAACCTATTGCGTAATGAACTTGATATCGTTGTAGAATCAAATGATTTTAAAAATGGAGTGTTTTTTAGGCTTTTCTAGTTTTGCTAAAGGAGTCACTCCCGATGAAGGGATCGTCGGTCCTTTCCTCGTCGAATGAGGTGCGGGATATATCATATATATCACCGTGCAAAGCAAAAACACTTAAAAGCAATCAAAAGACAAACCGAGTGTGTAGCATCTGCCAGTTATTGCTAAAGGAGTCACTCCCGGTGAAGGGATCTCGGTCCTTTCCTCATCGAATAAGGTGCAGGATATATCACATATACCGCTATGCAAAGCAAGAACTGTAGCTACCTGTTTTATTTTGAAATTCGATTCTACAACATCTTAGGTTTCTTTTATTTCATTAATCACATTAATGAAGTCCCATCATATAAGTACCTAATCATCACAGATAAATACGACGTACACTTATGCCATCCGCATTCGCCTCGATGTCCCTTCGTGCACCGTTAGGTTAGGTAACTAACGGCAGAGCGGGGCAGGGCTAGCGCGGGTGTAAAACATAAGTAACGCCTATATAATATATCATATATACTATATACTGTATCTATCACAGAACATCACATGATCACTTCACAGATATCGCAGCAGAAGAAACATATGAAATATTGGATATACTAGGACGTCCGTGTTTTCAATACGAGCCAGTATAAAACGCGGATTCCACGGTCGCGATGAATAGCCAAACCCACACCCCTAGACCCCTACGAGAGCGGCAAGCAACCCTACCAATTCTGGAGTTAGGAGACCCGGACTCGACTCCTCGAGTTGGTCTCCCACTGGACTCCAGAACCCGGTTACTTGTGCCCTCCTCCTTGGGTCTATCCTAGTGCGGAAAAGTAAATAATATACAAACGGTGACAACTTCCGCAACCTGGAAGCGCCCCAATAAAAGAATATTACATACAAGTTTTTACATGAATGAAAATGAAAAACACTCATCTCACATAAAAACCCCCGGCTATTCAAACACGACGATCCAATATAACATATCCAGCAACACATAACATCACATGTCATCAACGTAAGTAAACATGCGCATCCCAATTGTCGTTGACATATAGCAACGAAACCGGCGATATCACATATTACACTTACGGTCACAGAAAAGAAAGTGTAAAACTACAACAGTTGGAATCCGCAATCTCTTCAGACATCGCATGCCTGACCAAATGAATTCTTTAGACATCGCATGCCTAACAATTATAAACCCCGCATTTTAGTCTCAAAATCGAAAACTCTTTTCAATATCAAGTCGGGCAATTCAACAAGATTCCCGACATCCTGATCGAATGCTCGTCGCAAACTTCAGTAGGCGGCCGCACCCCCCGATACCGTCGACGAAGTGCACCAAGGCGGAACACCGCCACCGCGAGCACCCGGACGGATGCTTTCGGCGACGGGGTTCTCCTACAGTCACTTGGTCGGGGCAATGGCGTGAGGCTGTCTATTAAGTTTACCCGGCGAGTATCCGCGTACGCTACGTGATTGCGACGGACTTTTGATCACATCAAAATTCCGTGGCAACCGATCAAGTGAGACTAAACTGCTATGTTTATATCATTCATTTAGTTATCACATAACTACTAGTGAATTCCAATTATTGTATCCCATTCCGGATAAATAGAAAATGTCAAACTTTCCGATCGAACAATCGAACACCCAACTTTTCCCGAAACTGATCAACACATGAAACAAGTATAACAACATTCCGTTCGTGCCTCAGTACCAACGGTCCAGCTGTAGAAGGGTCAAGCCAACGCCTCATATGTGGCACGCCGTACTGCCCCAAACCCGAAGGTTCAAAGGGCAGTTCAAGACGGTCACATAATCGAGTTAAGGTTTGTTGTCTTCTAGAGGGACCATCGCGTTACTTGCACTACTTAGAACGTCGTTAAACTACGGAAAAATCCAACACTTGGAAATTTCCCGACAGGGGAAAAATTGGGTATTTATATCCGGTCGAACTTTTTAACATATTCTAAAAATATCCGGAAAGTCAAATAGACAAAATTTGATACCCCGATCGAAACACCGAATCCCCAAAACAATCCCAGAAAATACAACTCTGGAAACAGTATTAAAAATTCCCAGAAAATCCAGAATAAAATAATAAGAGTTACTGTGCAAATAGTGGAGGATGACGTCATCAAGGTGCGGCGGAACCGCCGCAGAATGCAGGCATCTGCCGCGCTTCCGCCGCGAGATTTACTGTTCATCCAAAAATATTTACATGGTAATTCTTATTTTTCCCTGCTGAATTTTTTAGCAATTTTTAATATGGAAAAATCCACGTTTTACGAAATCGTCCAGAGAGCATATTGCCGGGTGGGTTTCGGGTTCGTTCGGGCTTCAAATTCCGTCTAGACTTCGCCTAAGGCTCTAGCTAGGCTCTGATACCACTGTAGGGTTCCTAGGCACCCTAATGAGGTCTCACAAGGCATCGATCATGCCAAATTAAAATTTTAATGGTGCCGAGAAACCCGACTACGGATCGTTTGCTAGAAAACTAGGCGAAAAGATAACTAGTTAACACTTAACTAAGGGAATACGGAAATACAACCTTTGTAGATCCGGTGCTCCACCTCCATAGCTCCGCAACGAAGTCATCTCCGTTGTCCAAATCAAATCTGGGCTCTAGCGTCGGCTTCGTCGGAGAATGGGCAAGCTAGGTCGTCGATGTCCATGCCGAAGATGATCTACGTCGAGGCATCGCTAGATCAAGCTCACAACTTCACAAAGTCATGAAACTTGTGACGTAAACACACTCTACTACTTGGCAAGAGGTAGAGGATGAAGAAATAGGAAGTGGGTAGACTTTAGATTTGGATTTCTCACTTGTTTGCGCAATTCACCATTGATGAAGAAAGCTTTTTCTTCTTGAGTTCAAGGAAGAAGAAGAAGAAATGATGAGAATGATTAATTAGAAAAGAAAAGAATAATCATTCTTATCATCAAAGTAACCATGGTCAAGTGTAGAGAATTAACTTAGGTTAAATAAATGGTTAGGGTCAAGGTTACATGAAGCTTCCACTAAACAACAACAAAAAAAAAAGCCACCATTCTTTTTCTCTTTTCCATTCATTTTCCAAAAAAGAATAAATAGATAAAGGAAAAGAGAAAAGGAAATAAAACCCTAATCATAAGTTTAAACATGGTTTAATTCTTTACACTTAACCAAGTAAACATGTATCATCAAACATGATACAAACAAGTGCACAAAAATATATCGCATATACAATGCGCACAACCGAGTGAGAAAATCCATTTAAAGTGAACCGATACTAGTTAATGCAAAGTAATATATCAAATATATAATTATGCATTAAATCATTAAATCAACACTTGATTCAATGATCCGGTCATGTTGCACATAACTGACTGGTATCATTAGTAACTACTTATCGAATCAACACTTGATCCGATAACCCGGCTATATCACATATAACCGATCAATGTCACATCGCGAGAATCGAATACAGTATCACATACTCGTATTATTCTCGGTCCCGCACATATCTCATATGCGCTCCTATTTCGTTTCGCTTGAGCCAGGAAACCTCTGTGTAGGACTCTAAAGACTCGTCAATACGCCGGCAGCAGGTGATGATCATATCAAACACCCACAAGCCGCAAGCGGTCTGCTAAACGTAACGGCCACCCGGGTATTGAGCGATCTGAAGATCGACGAGCAAGCCCGCTCACACTCCAGTGAATCCAACCAGTAACACTACCGTACAGTCCGGTCTGATCGTCTGATATGTCGCATATCTCGCCTAGGGGTGGTAAACGTCAGACCCCAATAGCTCGATAAGTCGTGTCGATATGAGGTCTATAACTGTTCGAGAAACTACTGGTAACACTTACCAGTAAATCTCAGCAACCCTGGCCAGGGATTTCCTGTTATAGCCAATCGAACACAGCGCAACATCAACCCCCTATACCGGGAGAGACGAATCCCCTCCTATCGCTCATTGCCTCCATGTGACTCGGGACTGTACCCAAAAACCACCGTTTTGCACGCCCTCTTGGACGTGGTAAGATGGAAATCAAAGCACAGTAGGAACCACACAAGACTCTATGACGATCTCGGGTCAACAGACTACTCTGTACCAGTGTCACCAGAGAACTGCCATCTGACGTGAGGTATAATACCATCTGGGAGTTCTCGGCGAGTCCGTCCAGTGTACCCAGTCTCTACTGAGCACCCGCATATCTCCTCTGATGTCAAACACCAATGGATATGGGATCATCCATCGCCCATCTGTATGGGTCGAGAAGGTATACGCTAGTCTACTCTGGTATATCGATGCCCCGTCTCGATACACCCACGACTAGGGACTTTGAAGGATGTACTTATGGACTACCATGTCCCCACTAGTATGATCCGCATCATAGTCCAGGTAGTCAAGCACACATCCTAAGGGCTTTACCAACATGTAACAGAGAGACAATCAGCATACACGTTAAGGTAAAGTGCAACCAGATAGCATACTATCATGTCGAGCAAGAAAGTCCTCCCTATATACGTCCTAGCATCCACTACAATATACATCATATGTACAGTAATGGCCTCTAGGGCATACATATAACTAACATTTCTAAGCCCTAAAAATCACAAACTTGCATCCACATCATCCTCATTAACTAAAAAATATCTAGACATGACTCTAAGGACCGTCGCGCTCACTTAGGACAGAAGGAGGTCGTGGGGAATCTATTGCTTATCCGCGTTTCTTTTGTGGTGTCTAAGGCAAGTGTGTCTAAGGCAAGTGGTTACTTAATTAGGCCCACTACTTAAGTAGTGGAGAACCTCCCAATTACCCGGCACTTATCTGGCCACAGAAGAGGCAAAGAGGCAGTAGAGGATCTATCTTGCGACTTGTCTTCTGGAAGTCTAGGAGCGGTCTAGAGACTTGACCTAGGTGACCACTAGATTTAGGGTTGCTTGTGCATTGTTTGTGTGAATTTTTCAAAAATCCGTCTTTTTCAAAACAAACACCAACTCACCTTTTCTCTAATTATCACAATGCTGCCACTTGTGCTAAACCATTTAGTGCATGCTCGGCTGGACACAGGATTCTAGTGCCCGTCTTGTCCGCGTTCCCCCTATCGACTCTGAAGTCGGTATTTCTACGTCTACTTGTTCTACACCCCCTACCACACCCACTTCGATGGACAATTCTCCATCGAACTTCTTTAACACTACTCTGCCACCGTCCGCAGGTGCGCAGAATCCGCCCCGCATCTCTCTCGAAAAGAGATGTTACCCTATGCGAGGTCCTCTTTTGACCTGTCTCACCATTCCACCAGCCAACGGGGACAATTTTGAAATCAAACCACAATACATCAATCTTCTACCTAAATATCACGTTCTCGAGTCTGAAGACGCATATGTCTTTATTACCAAATTTGAAAATGTATGCGCTATGATGGGTACTTCACAGCTTTCTGTGGATGCTATGAGATTACGTCTTCTTCCATTTACTTTGTGCGATATAGCCGAGAAGTGGATTTATAACATAGCCTCACATTCTATTTCGAACTGGGATTAATTCGTCGCAGCTTTCCTAAAGAAATTCTACCCTAATCATAAAACAGCTCGAGTTCATAGCGAAATAAATCAATTTACCCATCTTTCAAATGAACCATTCTCGAAGTGTTTTGAACGCTTCAAGAATCTGTTAGTTCAATGTCCTCATCACGGAATTCCTAGATGGGATCTGTGCAGAATCATATGTTAGTGTATATGCCCTAGAGGCCATTACTGTATCATACTAGTTTGTATATTACTTGATGGAAGCTTGGGATATTCACAGTTGTATAGACAATCTTTCTCGAAATGGTAGTATGCTACTTGGTTTGTTTCTACTTTAATGTGTACATGTGTTTCTTTTAGCATATCGCCTATACACATTAGTGGAGCCCTTAGGATCTTTGCTTGATTACCAGCATTGTGATGGCAGTCACACTTGTGGTGGCTGGGTAATCTATAAGCACATCCTTATACAGGTCCCTAGTCATAGGACTATCGAGACAGGGCATCGATACTCCGGAGTAGACTAGCGTATACGCTTCTCATCCCAGCAGGGGAGATGGTCTGTCCTACAGCCGTCAGTACGTCGTACTTGAGATAGTATGCGGGTGCTCGTTAGGTTACGAGTACACTGGACAGGACTCGTCGGGAACTGTTGGTTGGTACTATACATATCGTCAGTTATCAGTTCCCAGGTGACATGAGTACAGCTTAGTCCGCTGACTTGACACTGTCACTTCGCCTCGAGTGTGTTCCCACTGTACTTTGATTACTACCCTACCACGGCTCAAAGGAGTCGTGCAAATAGGTAGTAGTTGGGTGCAGTCCCGAAGCACTTGGAGGCAGTGACGGTTAGATAGGATTCGTCTCTCCCGGTATTGGGGGTTGATATCGCGCTGTGTCTAGGAGAGCCATTACGCAAAGTCCCTGGCCAGGGCAAGCGAGATATACTGGTAGTGTTTCCAGTGTTATCTCAGGGTGTTCTGGGCTACACTTCGACACGACTTGTACCGCTATTAGGGGACTGACGTTTACTGCCCCCTAGGCCCGCCATGTGATATTCTCAGACGAACAGACCGGACTGTACGGAGATTGTCACATACAGGCTCAGTAGGAGTTCGGATGGGTTCACCTCATCAGTCTTCTTATCGGCATCTACCCGGGGACCGTTACGTACAGCTAGTGTCGCTTGCGGTCTGTGGTTAAACCCACTGCCAGCGTAGTGTCGAGTCTTTAGAGTCCTACACAGAGGGTTATTCGCCTTTGGGCAAAACAGAGTAGAGGTCGCATGGTTTTGCGACGGGGTTCGTTCACATCCGCGCACTTGTGCACATTTGGTGTCCGGACAGTTATTACTAGTGGGCTTTGGTTTAAGCCAGATCCTAGTATATGTTTTGGGGTTAGTTTTATCTCATTGTATTCGTGTTCCTCGGATCACGGATGCGGGTGTGTATGCACAGTTGACAGAGGCAGAGGCAGAGGATTCTCATTAGGGTTATGGTACGGGTGTGTATGCACAGTTGACTGTTGTCTTTTTCCAAACCCTAATGAGAATAGGAAATATGATTAATAATATTAGTTAACAATTATTGTGCTATGGTTGAGTTGAATCCTTGACTTTTGTTGACTTGTTGACATAGTTGACCGGTTGACCAAAGTGGACTTGTTGACCATCATCATTTATTTTCAAAGATGCTTCTTATTTTTTGCACAAGCATTTAATGAATGAAAAGATAATGGTCATTCATCAACTTGTTAGTGTATATGCCCTAGAGGCCATTACTGTATCATACTAGTTTGTATATTACTTAATGGATGCTTGGGATATTCACCTTGTATATACAATCTTGCTCAAAATAGTAGTATGCTACTTGGTTTGTTTCTACTTCAATATGTACATGTGTTTATTTTAGTATATCGCCTATACACATTAGTGGAGCCCTTAGGATCTTTGCTTGATTACCAGCGATGTGATGGCCGTCACACTAGTGGGGCTGGGTAATCTATAAGCACATCCTTATGCAGGTCCCTGGTCGCAGGACTATCGAGACAGGGCATCGATACTCCGGAGTAGACCAGCGCATGCGCTTCTCATCCCAGTGTGGGAGACGGTCTGTCCCACAGCCGTCAGTACGTCATACTTGAGATAGTATGCGGGTGCTCGTTAGGTTACGGGTACACTGGACAGGACTCGTCGGGAACTGACTAGTTGGTATTATACCTATCGTCAGTTATCAGTTCCCAGGTGACATGAGTACAGCTTAGTCCGCTGACTTGACACTGTCACTTCGCCTCGGGTGTGTTCCCACTGTACTTTGATCACTACCCTACCACGGCTCAAAGGAGTCGTGCAAACAGGTGGTGGTTGGGTGCAGTCCCGAAGCACTTGGAGGCAGTGACGGTTAGACAGGATTTGTCTCTCCCGGTATTGGGGGTTGACATCGCGCTGTGTCTAGGAGAGCCATTACACGAGTAGTCCCTGGCCAGGGCAAACGAGATATACTGGTAGGTTTCCAGTGTTATCTCAGGGTGTTTTGGGCTTCGCTCCGGCACGACTTGTACCGCTATTGGGGGACTGACGTTTACCGCCCCCTAGGCCCGCCATGCGATGTATCAGACGAACAGACCGGACTGTACGGAGAATGTCACACTCAGGCTCAGTAGGAGTTCAGATGGGTTTCGCCTCGTCGGTCTTCTTGTCGGCACTACCTGGGGACCGTTACGCACAGCTAGTGCCGCTTGCGGTCTGTGGTTAAACCCATTGCCAGCGTAGTGTCGAGTCTTTAGAGTCCCACACAGAAAGCTTTTCGCCTTTAGGCAAAAGAGTAGAGGTCGCATGGTATTGCGACAGGTCGCATGGTTTTGCGACAGGGTTCGGTCACATCCGTGCACTTGTGCACGTACAGTGTCCGGACAGTTTACACTAGCGGGCTTTGGTTTAAGCCAGATCCTAGTGTACCTTATGGGATTGGATTTATCCAGTTTGCATTCGTGTTCCTCGGAACGCGGATGCGGGTGTGTATGCACAGTTGACAGGGAGGCAGAGGCAGCGGATTCTCATTAGGGTTGTTGACAGTTGACCGTTGACTTTTTGACTTTATGCTCAACCCTAATGAGAATATGATATGTGATTAACTATTATATTAATTAAGTATTATGGTGATATGGTTGTTGACTTGTTGACTTTTGTTGACTTGTTGACTTTGGTGACTTGTTGACTTTTGTTGACTTGTTGACCGGTTGACTAGGCTTGACTAGTTGACCATCATGATAACCATGGTTATCATTTCATGCCAAAGACTTTTTCTTGCTTGCTCATTTGAGTAAAATGAGTGCATGACATGATAAGGTTATGGTTGCTTCTAACCATCACATAAGACTTTTTTGATATGATGAGTTATGATCACTTTGGATTATGAGAGGGTGAGAGACAAATTACTTGCTGATTCTTTCTTGCTCATTCTCTCTCTTGTTCTTGAGCTCTCCTCTTGCTCTCACCCTCAACCTCTTGCTCCCTCTCTTGATCTATGGTTCTCTTGTCTCATGAGTTGAGAATCAAGAACCATAGATAAAATCCCATTCTATTTCCTCTCTACTCATTCTAGTTCACTAGGTTTAGCAAACCAAGTGAACTAGTTTCTTCAAAGAACGAAGAAGGAGCTAAAGGTTGGAGCTTTCAAGTGGATCTATCTTCGGCGTACGGAGACAACGAGAAGGAGCCATCGAACCACCATCGGAGCTTGAAGAGAAGGAGTTCAAGTTTAGGTATAACCATCTTCATCCGAGTAGCTAAATATCTTTAGCTTAGTTTGCTAGTTTTAGTTTAGGTAAAGATCCCGACCTAGCTTAGTCCATGTTGCCTCTTGCGTTAAAATTTTGATTTTATACCGTTTCCGCCTCCCCGTAAGAACCGGGGGTCGCAACGTGGACTTACACAACTCACCATCATAAATTGTTAATTAATATTATTGTTATCATTTTCTAAAATACGAGAGCATGGTTGTAAAACTCTTTCATTCTCACTTGCATCTTCTCTCTCATCCTTAGCTCTCCCTCTTCCTCTAGCTCAAGGCAAAAATCTCTCATGAGTTGAGAACCATTTGCCTTGGAGATAAAAGTACCAAAACTCATCTCTACTCATCCTAAGGTTGAAGGTTTAGCAAACCTAATACTTTAGTTACCTCAAGATCGAGGAAGGAGCTCAAGGTAGAGGCCCTCGGGTGGATCTTTCTTCGGCAAGAGAAGGCGACGAGGAGAACCATTCAACCCACTCCAAGGAGAAGAAGAGAAGGAGTTCAAGACTAGGTATAACCCCCTAACCGAGTAGGTAAAGCTCGTAGTTGTTGCTTGTGTGTTGTTTAGCAAAGATCCGGGTTTTCTAGTCCATGTTACCATAAACCCTAAAAATCGTTTTCACCGTTTCCGCAACCCCGAAAGTACCGGGAGAGGTAACGTGGACTTACAGTGGTATCAGAGCCTGACTAAACACACACTAGCATGTTAGCAAAGTATATAGAATTTTGATCGGACAAAAACACCGCAAAACACGTCAAAAATATCAACTTTCTGCCGATTTTTATTTCTGTTCAAAAAATAATAAATCATGTACTAAAAATCGGCTCAGGGTTTTTAAATCACTTGGGAGGCCGAGAGTGAGATGCGGAAGAAATTCCCTCATTTCTTTGAAGGTACGCTCAGTATGAAATTTTAATTCGGGGACCGAATTTCTATAAAGGGGGGGGGGGAGATTGTAACGTTTTAGAAATTCGTTATGCGAATTTTTTCGTTTTAGGGTTAAATTGTCGGTATTTTCGGTTTTAACCCGACTGTGTTAAAACGACCATATAGACTTGCCAGCACCTAGTTTAGTTAAAATAAAGCTAGTGCGCAAGCTTTGGGGGTATATGGGATGTTTTGGTTCAATTAGAATTTTTCCCAATTTTAATATTATTTTAATACGGTATTCGCTTTTTGGGAAATTTCTTTTATGTAATCTTTTCCATAAATCAACTTGAGTTAATTCAAACCTTCCCACAATATCTAGATCTTTGTGTTGACTAGGATTTAAAGTTAAAGAAAAGAAAAGAAATGAATGAATGAGGTGGCTTGTGCATGCATTTGCATTAAATTGCATTTATTGCAAGGAATTTCCTAGAAAACCCTATACAATTTCCTCACCTCCTCCCCTTGGCCGAATCCCTCCTCCTTCATTCTGCCCTTGATCATTTCCTTACCATTTACAACAAATTACAAGCTTTTAAATCCCCAAAATTCCTAAATAAATCACAAAATTACCTCAAGTCTTGATTCTTGCTCTTTGATCACTTGGAAACTAGGAAAGCTTGGATCTTATGAGCTAAAGTTGATAGGTATAATCCCCACACTGATAAATAGGAGTTTTTATGCTGTATAGCTCATTGAATATGGTTTAGAACACTTTCAATATCGATTAGTGCAATATCGGGTTTTTAGTGTCTTTTTAGAGCCTCTGTACCTGCTGTGATCTGGAAATTTTAGTGAGTGACCAAACAAAATTGTAGTGATGTATTAGTGACTCTGGAGCACCACCTGAGACACGAGGACCACCCCACCGGCCGGGGCCGGTGACCCTATTGACGATTTCAGGCGACACCGGCTTTGTAAGGAGGTGTTGGGGTTTGGTTTTTGTGGGTAGTTGTTTGCTGTTAGTTAGGGGTGTTTGGTACTGTTTACTTTTTTAGTAATTGTAGTATGAAAAATCTGGAATCGTTTACCTATAATCTAGCGTTTTGAATCCGCGCGTTACGTAATCCGACACGAATCGTGATCTGATGCAGCTGTACTCAGTTTTGTTTAATAGTGTAGCAACGCACGTTAGCCACTAGACAGAGACTTGTGAGTTAGTTTAGTGTTGGTGCGTCGTTTAAAGTGTAGTTTTATGTTATATTAGTGATTCTGAGATATTTGCACTATTTGTGTGTTTGTGAATTTATAGCTTCGTAAGCGGGGACTTCGGACGTTGCGAACAAGGGGAAGCAGGTGGTCGGATTTTCATAGCTGGAGGCCATTGGTGAGTAGATTTAACATCTACGGAGAAATCGCCCGTATGGCGTTATGCGTCGGGGCTGATATGATAGGATAGCTGCATGTTATTGCATATTGGTTAATTTCATATGAATGTCATTGCATAGTAGTATCTGTTGTACTTTTAGATATAAAACATTACTGACGGTTCATGTTGCACGAGCACTAAAATGTATGCTACACCCACATCGTCAGTAATTGCCATGACACGCACAAACCACATACATACGTGATATGGTAGTGGATAGGGATAGTGGAGGTAGTAATTCTTATTCCTTTGTGCATAGGAGATATTGTTGACACCTACATACGTGTTATTGTGTTTTACATTGATAGTTAAGATAGTAACTCTTAATCCATTTCACGTATACCTTACTATAGCTACATGTACATCATGCACACATATTGACATGTACACCCACATAGTCTATTACAGCTACATGTATATCATGCACACATATTGACATGTACACCCACATAGTCTATTACAGCTACATGTACATCATGCACACATATTGACATGTACACCCACATAGTCTATTACAGCTACATGTACATCATGCACACATATTGACATGTACACCCGCATAATTTCGCTATAGTTGTATGTACCCTAAGTGATATTGTTTTGATATGTGATATCGAGTTTTTGATCATTGCGTTTATGAAATGCATCATACATACTTGCTTACATGTAGATACTTAAACCTTGCTACACTTACATGTACACCACATATGATGCTGCACTTGTTTTTCGGAGGATTTTGGGAACCGCAAGATATATTTTATAGACGGATTCATTTAAAAGAGCGAAATTCCCTTGATATGCTCATATTGTTGTTTTTTGTTGCATATATCATTTTTTCATGGATTTACGCATTGAGATATGGATTTCATATGATTTATGGATTTGAGAACCGTGGGGGTATTTCAAGAAAACTATGTATTGTTTGAAAACCCGGTTTCTCTTGATATGTTATTTCAATGCGTCCACCATGTGATTTCTCGGTTCTGAGATTTGGCTTGTGATACCCGATTCGAGGAGCGGGAGGCACCGTCTGCGGGTACATGTTGGACCCGGTATGGTACCCCGGGGCGAGTGGTGATTTCGTGGTGTAGACGATAAGCCTGGCGGTGGGACCACTACCTACCGGTGATAGTATTTGGACTCGGCGGTTATCATGGGGATACCGACCGGAGTGAGATATGACATATCGTCAGGGCCAGTCGTGATGACAACGCCTGAGTTATGAGGATTTACGTGTTGATGCTAGACACGGGTTTCATGACATTTCGAGTGTCGGTGTTAGACACTCAGGTTTCCATGATTTTTACGTATCGTCGGTGGACATATGTGGTTGATATCCTTATATATATATATATTTATACATACTTATAGGTATATGTTTTCATGATGTTTCGGGTGTCGAGGTTGGACGCTCAGGTTCCATGAGACTTACAGGATGTGAGGGCCGATCTGAGGATGCGGTGCCTGTGGATTTGGGATTTGATGTGTCAGTGAGGGACACTGGTGTTTTTCCATGCTGATGATTTTGCATGAGATTTTATATTATATCATCCCACACTCAGGATTTTGTTGTTATGCATTGCTTCATGTAGTTGTAGTACCCTGATGATGTACCTTTACATGATTGTTGCATATTCACTTATCATACTTATGCTATCGGATTACATGTGATAGATAAATCGTTGTTCGTGCATACCTGCGATTACAGTATTATATTATTTACTATTCACGAGTTGGCAACTCACCCCCGTTGTGCCATAGGGTTTTGCAGGACTTTCTCTCTGAGTAGTCGCAGCAGGGCGTCTTATCATCTCTACTTTTGCGGATACCACTACGTTAGGCAGTGAGGCCTTTGCTTTTAGGTGGGTTTGCGGTTATCTGCTTGTACATTGTATATCTTTCTTGTTGGATCTAGTATTCTCCATCTACCACTGTTTGTATATGACTTAGAGACGACTTCTGTGGATTCGGTGTTGTATTATTTTGGTGACTTTGGGTGCCGTACTCGTGGGAGCCGGTTTTGTTTTGGGAGAGTTTACTTCTTATTGCAGTCGTTTCTTTGATATTTCTTCCCTTCGGCGTCGTATAGTTGTTGTGGTGATTGTTTCCGCCGTTGGGCATGATTTTGCTCCCGTTTGGGATGCTTTATATATTATCTGTGTTGTACCCGTTTTCGGGGCTAGTTTTTACAAAGGAGGTGCTGCCAAAATTTTCAAGAAAGAAAACTAGAGTTAGAGATTTTACTTATGATTTTCCAAGTGTTAAAACTATGTTTTTCTCCGTTGATCCAAATTTGGGTGGTTTAGATTTCTGGGTTTCAGCTTACTTGAGTTGCGTATGCCTGTAGACGTTACGTAGTTTAAGTGCCGGTTACGGGCTAAATTTTGGGTCGTGACAACATGCCTCTTGTAAGTCCATGTCACGCACCCCACGAACTTGTGGGGAGGCGGAATATATGAAAAACGATTATCAAAGCTTCGTAACACGGACTTGAGCGCATGAATCGTATCTAAACCGTTACTAGCAAACTACGAAAAGTTTAACTACTCGGATTCGAAGTTATACCTCACGTTACTTGTCCTTCGGGTCTTCATCGCTGTCCTCCACTCCTCGTAGACTCCTTGGAATATCGGCACCTCAACGGACTCCTCGAGTCAAAGACGATCCACCCGAGAGCTCCTACACCAAGCTTGATCTCTAACTTGAGATAACTAGGTTGCTCAAAGTGCTAATCTAAGCTACCTAGGGGATATAGAGTGAGGTTATGGATGTATTAGTCTAGCTAACCCTTGATCTCAACACATGAGCGGTTAGGGTTAGGGTTTGAAGAGGGAGAGCTTGAGGAGAGAGAATGTGAGATTGAGAATCCTTTTTGATGAATGAAGTCATTTGTGTATATATGAAACATATGATGATATCAAGTAAATAAATAACAATGAATTATCACCATGTTTCATTAATACACTAAGTGATTCATCACATGAGTCATATAAAACATTAAATGAATTATTAACTCAATGTATGAATCACTACATGTCTCATTAATCCAATTAATGCATATGCCACCTTAACCCCCAAGTCACCATGCTTCTAGAAGCTTCCCGGAAAATTACGAGAACGCCCCTCCAATCCGTGAAAACACGGAAAAACTTTTGACTGTATAAATCCAATAACCTGATACTAGAATCTGGCTTAAACCAAAGCCGGCTAGTAAAAACTGTCCGAACGCCGTACGTGCGTCTAAACACGTATGCGTCCGAACCCTTGTCGTAAAACCATACGACCTCTATATCGTTTCGCCTGGAGCAAGGAAACCCTCTGTATGGGACTCTAAAGACTCGACACTACGCTGGCAGTAGGTTTAACCACAGACCGCAAGCAACACTAGCTGTACGTAACGGTCCCCAGGCAGATGTCGATAAGAAGGCCGATGAGGAAACCCATCCGAACTCCTACTGAGCCTGATGTGACAATCTCCGTACAGTCCGGTCTGTTCGTCTAAGACTATCGAATATCGAGCCTAGGGGGCGGCAAGCGTCAGTCCCCTAATAGCGGTATAAGTCATGTCGGAGCGTAGCCCATCACACCCTGAGAAACTACAGGAAGCTACCAGTAAATCTCGCTTGCCCTGGCCAGGGACTTTGCGTAATGGCTCTCTGACACAGCGCGATATCAACTCCCAATACTGGGAGAGACGAATCCTTTCTAACCGCCACTGCCTCCAAGTGCTCGGGACTGCACCCAACTGCTACCTGTTTGCACGACTCCTTTGAGCCGTGGTAGGGTAGCAATCTAAGAACGGTAGGACACACTCGAGGCGAAGTCGCAGTGTCAATTCTGCGGACTATGCTGTACTCATATCACCTGGGAACTGTTAACTGATGACGGGTATGTAAGTCCACGTTGCGACCCCCGGTTCTTACGGGGAGGCGGAAACGGTATAAAATCAAAATTTTAACGCAAGAGGCAACATGGACTAAGCTAGGTCGGGATCTTTACCTAAACTAAAACTAGCATACAAGCTAAAGAGAGTTAGCTACTCGGATAGAGATGGTTATACCTAGCTTGTCTTGAACTCCTTCGTCTTCAAAGCTCCGATGGTGGTCCGATGGCTTCTTCTCGTCGTCTCCGTACGCCGAAGACAGATCCACCTGAAAGCTCCAACCTTTAGCTCCTTCTTCGTTCTTTGAAGAAACTAGTTCACTTGGTTTGCTAAACCTAGTGAACTAGAATGAGTAGAGAGGAAATAGAATGGGATTTTATCTATGGTTCTTAATTCTCAACTCATGAGACAAGAGAACCATAGATCAAGAGAGGGAGCAAGAGGTTGAGGGTGAGAGCAAGAGGAGAGCTCAAGAACAAGAGAGAGAATGAGCAAGAAAGAATGAGCAACTCTTTTGTCTTTCACCCTCTCATAATCCAAAGTGATCATAACTCATCATATCAAAAAAGTCTTATGTGATGGTTAGAAGCAACCATAACCTTATCATGTCATGCACTCATTTTACTCAAATGAGCAAGCAAGAAAAAGTCTTTGGAATGAAATGATAACCATGGTTATCATGATGGTCAACTAGTCAAGCCTAGTCAACCGGTCAACAAGTCAACAAAAGTCAACAAGTCAACAAAGTCAACAAGTCAACAAAAGTCAACAAGTCAACAACCATATCACCATAATACTTAATTAATATAATAGTTAATCACATATCATATTCTCATTAGGGTTGAGCATAAAGTCAAATAGTCAACGGTCAACTGTCAACAACCCTAATGAGAATCCGCAGCCTCTGCCTCCCTGTCAACTGTGCATACACACCCGCATCCGCGTTCCGAGGAACACGAATGCAAACTGGATAAATCCAATCCCATAAGGTACACTAGGATCTGGCTTAAACCAAAGCCCGCTAGTGTAAACTGTCCGGACACTGTACGTGCACAAGTGCACGGATGTGACCGAACCCTGTCGCAAAACCATGCGACCTGTCGCAATACCATGCGACCTCTACTCTTTTGCCTAAAGGCGAAAAGCTTTCTGTGTGGGACTCTAAAGACTCGATACTACGCTGGCAGTGGGTTTAACCACAGACCGCAAGCGGCACTAGCTGTGCGTAACGGTCCCCAGGTAATGCCGACAAGAAGACCGACGAGGCGAAACCCATCTGAACTCCTACTGAGCCTGAGTGTGACATTCTCCGTACAGTCCGGTCTGTTCGTCTGATACATCGCATGGCGGGCCTAGGGGGCGGTAAACGTCAGTCCCCCAATAGCGGTACAAGTCGTGCCGGAGTGAAGCCCAATACACCCTGAGATAACACTGGAAACCTACCAGTATATCTCGTTTGCCCTGGCCAGGGACTACTCGTGTAATGGCTCTCCTAGACACAGCGCGATGTCAACCCCCAATACCGGGAGAGACGAATCCTGTCTAACCGTCACTGCCTCCAAGTGCTTCGGGACTGCACCCAACCACCACCTGTTTGCACGACTCCTTTGAGCCGTGGTAGGGTAGTGATCAAAGTACAGTGGGAACACACCCGAGGCGAAGTGACAGTGTCAAGTCAGCGGACTAAGCTGTACTCATGTCACCTGGGAACTGATAACTGACGATAGGTATAATACCAACTAGTCAGTTCCCGACGAGTCCTGTCCAGTGTACCCGTAACCTAACGAGCACCCGCATACTATCTCAAGTACGACGTACTGACGGCTGTGGGACAGACCGTCTCCCACACTGGGATGAGAAGCGCATGCGCTGGTCTACTCCGGAGTATCGATGCCCTGTCTCGATAGTCCTGCGACCAGGGACCTGCATAAGGATGTGCTTATAGATTACCCAGCCCCACTAGTGTGACGGCCATCACATCGCTGGTAATCAAGCAAAGATCCTAAGGGCTCTACTAATGTGTATAGGCGATATACAAAAATAAACACATGTACACATTGAAGTAGAAACAAACCAAGTAGCATACTACTATTTTGAGCAAGATTGTATATACAAGGTGAATATCCCAAGCATCCATTAAGTAATATACAAACCAGTATGATACAGTAATGGCTTCTAGGGCATATACACTAACAGGGTATAATACCAACCAATCAGTTCCCCTGCGAGTCCTGTCCGGTGTACCCGTAACCTAACGAGCACCTGTATACTATCTCCAGTATGACGTACTGATGGCTGTAGGACAGACCATCTCCCCAACTGGGATGAGAAGCATACACACATAGTCTACTCCGGAATATCGATGCCCTGTCTCGATAATCCTACGACTAGGGACAAGTATAGGATGTTGCTTATAGACTACCCAGCCCCCACTAGTGTGACTGCCATCACAACGCTGGTAATCAAGCAAAGATCCTATGGGCTCTACTAATATGTATAAGTGATACGTTAAAAAACATATGCACATATTAAAGTAGACACAAACCAAGTAGTATACTACCATTTTTAGCAAGACTGTATATACAACTGTGAATATCCCAAGCTTCCATTAAGTAATATACATACAAGTATGATACAATAATTGCCCCTAGGGCATATACACTAACAATCTCCCACTTGCACTAGGGCCATGAGCTGGCATATCATAGACCTATCATCTCGAATAGCCTCTCGAACTGCGTCTGAGAAAGGACCTTTGTGAATGGATCAGCAATGTTATTCTCTGTCTCTACTCTTACCTCGATCTCCTGGCGATCTACGATCTCCCTGATCAGGTGGTACCGCCTTAAGATGTGTCTGGACTTCTGATGGGACCTGGGTTCCTTCGCTAAAGCTATAACGCCGTTGTTGTCACAATACAAAGGTATTGGATCAACACTGGTAGGAACCATCTGAAGTTCTGTGAGGAACTTCTTCATCCAGACAGCTTCTTTTGCGGCATCGCAATCAGCTATGTATTCCGCTTCCATTGTTGAGTCAGCAACGGTCTCCTTCTTGGAACTCTTCCAACAGACCGCCCCTCCATTGAGGGTAAAGACATAACCCGACATGGACTTGGAGTCATCCTTGTCACTCTGGAAGCCGGAGTCGGCAAAGGCCTCCATCTGGAGGTCTTTTCCGCCATACACCAAGAATATCTCCTTAGTCCTCCTCAGGTACTTGAGAATGTTCTTTACTGCTATCCAGTGCTTCTCCCCTGGGTTTGCCTGATACCGGCTTACAACGCTCAATGCGTATGCTACATCTGGTCTAGTACATAACATCGCATACATTATAGAGCCTACCGCAGAAGCGTAGGGTATAATCGACATGCGATCCGTTTCCAAATCAGTCTTGGGAGACATCTCTTTGGAGAGGGTGATTCCGTGACAAGCCGGTAGGGTACCGCGCTTAGAATCATCCATACTGAATCTCTTCACTATGGTGTCTATGTACCTGGACTGCGAAAGTCCCAACATCCTTTTTGATCTATCACGATACATCCGGATCCCCAGAATGTAGGTGGCATCTCCCAGGTCTTTCATGGAGAATTTATGTGACAAGAATCTTTTGACTGACTGTAACATAGGAATATCATTTCCTATTAGGAGAATGTCATCCACGTACAAGACGAGGAATACTACAGCTCTCCCTACAATCTTACTGTATATGCTGTAAGTCCGCGGCGGCGCCCCGGCCGTTGATCCGACGCCGGAAACGCGGAAACGAAAAACTTTGCGAAACTTGCAAACCGGCACCACCGCGCACTTTTAACCCGGATCGGGGCATTAACCTAGCTACTAGAAAAATACAAGATGGGTAGAGAAGTATACCAAGCGATCCGTGTCCTTCGGTCTTCGTCTCCACTCCGATCTCCCGCGGAATCTCCGTCCGTCACCTCCTCGTCGGAAAGGGCACCACGTAGCCGATTTCTTTTACGGGCTCCCACCTCTGGACCGAGGCAACTCGGGCGCGAAGTTGGCTAACCGACGCGTCCAAGGTTTGTTGTAGATATAGTGTAGAAACCATTGTTTCTTTGGGTAGAGAAGTTGCCATAATGTTGTGGAGGTGAAGAAAAGCAACTAAGGAAAAATGTGCTTAGGAATTTAGGTAGCATGAAAAAGAGATGAATCAATTTTTCCTCACATAATGAACTTTCCTCTCTCCTCTCTTCTTGTGGCCGGCCCCTCTTGTGGTGGGTGGGAAAAAAGGATGATTGAATAATCAAAGGAGAAAAGAAAAGATAATACTAGATAAAAGGTCACACCCACTCCTCATCTCAATCTTTTCATTTCCATTCTCATAAATGCAATGGAATGACCCAAAAGGAATCTCATGATGAGATAACAATCATGAAGCCACAAATATGCAAGAAAACCCTCCACAATAAGTTATTTATACTCTTGCAAATAACCCCCTCCATCGAAAAGTCCGGCCGCGAAAGAACAAAGGAAAATCGGCCGGAACGGAATGCAAACTGGCAACTTCAGAAAACTGATCCCGTAATAAATTACAGGAAAACCCCGCTACTGCAAATATATGCCCGCATTTGTATTCCCACTGAACACAGATGCAAAGAGACAAAATCTACACTGTCTAATACTAGGATCCGGCTTAAACCAAAGCCCGCTAGTAAAAACCATCCGATCACGATCCGTGCAATACTGCACGTATCTGATTGAACCCTGCCATATCTCCATACGGCCTCTACAGCGTTTCGCCCGAAACCTGAGTAGCTATGTGTGGTGGACTCTAAAGACTCGTCAATACTATGGCTGTGGATTTAACCACTAGCACGTCAGAGGTATTAGCCATACGTGACGGGCCACCAGCTATTGACCAAAAGGGACGTCTGTGAGCGAACTCATCCTGACACCCTACTGAGCCTGTCAGTGACAATATCCGTACAGTCCGGTCCGTTCGTCTATGAGCATCGCATGGCGGGCCTAGGGGGTTGGTAAAAGTCAGACCCAATAGCGGTACAAGTCGTGTCGGAGAGTAGCCCAGAACACCCTGAGATACTAGTGGAATACCTACCAGTAAATCTTCTGCCTTGGCCAAGGACTTCGTGTAATGGCTCTCCTAGACACAGCACGACCTCACCCCCAATACCGGGAGAGACGAACCCCTGAAGATCCGCTCACTGCCTCCATGTGGCTCGGGACTGTACCCAACTAAAACCTGTTTGCACGTCTCCTTTGAGCGTGGTAGGGTAGTAATCAAAACACAGTGGGAACTCACACGAGACAAATGACGATCTCAGGTCGATAAACTAACCTGTACACATGTCACCTGGGAACTGCTATCTGACGTCTGGTATAATCCCAACTAGCAGGTTCCCGGCGAGTCCTGTCCGGTGTACTCATAACCCAATGAGCACCTGTATACATCTTAGGTGAACCAACTGACACCAGTGGCTTGTGAGACCGGCCATCGCCCCTCTTCGGGGTCTCGACTGTATACACTAGTCTACTCTGGAGAATCGATGCCCTGTCTCGAAACTCCCACGACTAGGGACCATTTAAGGATGTGCTTATAGACTCCAGCTCTCACGTATATGATCGCCCTCATACTGCTGGTAGTCAAGCAAGAATCCTAGGGGCTCTATTAACGTGCAATAGCGACTCGTAAGGTCACCTAAAGCAGTACACGATGATAAAGATAAACCAGATAACATACTATCATCTCGAGTAAGACTGTCCTATCGGCATAGGTCCTCCCTCAATCATTGCAATCACGTGCCTGTGATCCAATAATTGACTCTGAGGGCACTATATCCAACAATCTCCCACTTGCACTCAAGGCTAATTATTGCGATGTCGCATACTCACAGCCCGTGTGATACTGAACACCCAACTCCTCTACTAGTCAGTCTCACAAAGCTCGTTTGCGAAACTATTGCGTTCGAGGAATAGCCTCAGCGAGTGGATCTGCTTTGATGTTTCTTTCTATGTCTCTCTATATCTTAAGTTCGCGGAGAAAGACATCTCCCGAAATGAGCAATACCTGTCTTAGAATGTCTGGATGTCTGATGGGACCTAGCTCATAAATGAACTCCAAATCCAAACTTCTTAGACTGTATCGTCAACTGAACTTAATCAGTATCCTGCGCCATCCTTCCCTCAGTATCCGCCTGGACCACCGGTCCAATATACCGCCCCTCGTCAGAGGGGAAACTATAACTCTTACAGCCACTCTGTCATCCAGGTCACCTTGGAAGCCTGGAATGATTACCGTCTCCTAAAGGAGGCTGTTGTTATCATATCCCTAGAACATCCGCTTATGTTCTAAAACTGCTTCCGACGGTTTCTCCAGGATTGGATCAATATCAACTTATTGCATCTACTGCAAAAACAACATCTGGTGTGGTACTTGACATCTCATGATTGACTCAATTGCCTAAGCAAGTGATCTGCCAATCATGCACATCCCTCTCTACTTTAGTCTGTAAGACACCTTTAGACAGGGTGACTCCATCACCTGCAGGTACACTACCGCGCCAGTAGTGGTCTATTCTAAATACTCATAGAATGCTGTCTAAGTACCCAGATTGGGAAACCACCTAAATCTAGATCTAAAACCATAGATACAGTAACCAGAATGTCTGATATAATATCCAAGTCCCATGTGGAGAAACTACTGTGTGACAACCAATGTATAACCGA
Organism: Agapanthus africanus; assembly: GCA_030015575.1. Classification (NCBI taxonomy): domain Eukaryota; kingdom Viridiplantae; phylum Streptophyta; class Magnoliopsida; order Asparagales; family Amaryllidaceae; genus Agapanthus; species Agapanthus africanus. Next base: position 230,441,114 of record CM057344.1, read on the forward strand.
TCGTAGTATAGGAATATCACTTCCTACTCTGTGTATGTCATCCATATACCAGGACGTCACACCCTACTACCTTCTTAACAGATCCATCCCCTATTCTGATGAAGTCAAACCTATGATTGTCACATCAGAAATAGATGATCTATCTCCGCTATATCTGCTTTAGTCTATAAATAGACATAAGCCACCTGTCTACCAATGCTTCCGCTGCTCCCACTGACCATGACAACCCTCTGGCAGAGTCATATAGACGTACACTTCTAAAGCTAGTTTAGAACGACGCTATACTCATCCTCCTGCCGGGTCTCACAGCCTGGAACAACAGCAATGGCAAGTCTGGGTAAACAAGAACCTCCCCGCTACCGTCCTTGAGGCTACCGGAGTACCTCTCGGGTGCCTAAGGTTACCTACCATATCTGCGGAGTGGCCAATGGAATGTCAAACCAGATTGAATCTTTAAGTTCTTATCAAATCTTCAGTAATCGTTTGCGGTTCTGGAATCACTTCCAGTTCTACCATACTCCCACTCTTGTTTTCTGAAAAAATCCATTTTTGTTAAAACTGTGGCGAGTCTAGAACAATATTACTATTGATCTTCCATATGGTAGAAAGTCAACCCTTGTCATAGCCTGGGTCAACCCACAAACAGCTATTACAGAAACGTGCCTTGAGTTATTCAGAATCTGGTTTTAAGCATAAGCCGGACAACTCCCCGTACCTTAACAATGTCAAGATATGAACTGTTCTATATCCAATATAGAAACAGAGGCACTGATTTAATTGAACCAGATTCAAATCATGCAGCTGTCTCCAGTGCATGTCAACTAAATGGAAGGAGGCCGATCAGCGCTACTCAACTTAGGAATGCTTCCAATTATGAGTAACCTGAAAGAGAAGCAAGTTCTCATTACTATCAACTGAATACCATACACAAGTATCTACATCTTCTATCACCTTGAAGAATCCTGATACTTGCAATACCTGGTTCTCTACTTTACTCTTATACCTATAACTTCTCAAAACTCAGACCTTGCATTTCTATGAAACATATGTCTAAGAACTAGAGAAGTCATAAGTAAACAGAATATAGTACGAGGACCAATCCCTCTGTCCTAATGGACACTGGACAATATACAATACTCTGTATAAGTCCCCTGAGTCAAATAACTCATTCACTGTGTGTCGTAGGTTGAAAACTGTACTTATGGTTAAGAAGAATTACACCGCTGTTTAATGCTCCTTACCTAACCATCCACTGATATAGGTAAATGTCATAGACATAATTTCAAACAGGTATATCTCACTCTATAAAAATAGACGTACAGATATATCAATTTGAAATTGGTGCATAACAACGGATATTCAAAACCAAAGATTTGCCGTCCGGCAAACAATCCAGGCGATTTCCTCAAATATCACCAATTACAACGAATTCCGATAAAATGAGGATGATCACCCAATTCCCAATAACTTACTCCTACTCATCATCTGTAAAACCATACAGATGAGAGAATCTTACCTGGTAAATACATACCCTGGAGCAAGTGTCTAATTGGGAAATCAGTTTTCTTTTAACAGTACACAGTGAAACTGAAACATTGAAATGTTTCGATAGGGTATCTCGGTATTCTTAGTAATGCCTCTTCCATTATCTAGATTCACAACTGTAACCGTATATTTCTTTGCCATCTCTCCAAATCCCTTTATATGTCTTTAGTCATCACCTTCTGCACACCCCTTTAGGCCAAATGTTTTTCTTTCTTCCCTACCGTTCGGCACCAGCCTATGGTTTGGAAGAAGACTATCCAATAAGCATAATGGGTGTACTGTCCTAATCCCAGGAGCACTCGCAATGCGAGAGAAGGTGAAGATAAAAGACAACCGAATAAACCTTATTCCTATTTCTCCTGAACCAGAATCCATCCCCGAACTGGAACAAGTTCCTTTCGAGTTCGTATATAACCATACGATGGAGTATCCAAATAAACTGTGGATTTTCGTAGTGATACGGAGTGTCCTGGAGAAATACAAAGGTGAAGTGGGAGTGGTAACGAAATACTTGGTTTAGTCGTGAATATCAGTCGCAATTTACTTTGCCCTCCTTCTAATCCCATTCTTTGTCTTAACTTAATACCTTCTGTACACCGTTTAGGCTAATTGGGTTTCTTCATTCCCCACCGTTCGGCACCAGCCTAAGGTTTGGAAGAAGACTATCCAATTTGCGTAACAGGTGTACTATCTCCTAAACCAAGGAGTACTTGCAACTTGAGAGAAGGTAAAAGGAAAAGACAACTGAATAGTCCTATTTGTTTTCTCCAGAACCGGAAACCATCCTCGAATAAAAATCCTTCGAGTTCGTATATAACCATACGATGGTTTTGTCCAATGGAAGTGGACGTTCGTAGTAATACGGGGTGTCCTGGAGAAAAGGGTAAAAGTAGGAGTGGCAATGAGGTCTGCAACTCTGACAATCCAAAAGCCAGTGTTAAGAAGGTTTGGTCATCTTGGTCACTGAGTCATAGTCTAGGGTCGGGTCAATGGTCGCTGCCAAAGAGAGAGAGAAAAGAAACACTCAGCGTGCACTCTAACCTAGATCAGAATGGTTATCAATTTATCTAATCTGGAAACCTCCCACTGTAACGTCAAATTCTTCTCCAAACCTGAAAGAAGAATTAGCCGGGATCACCCGAGGAGTAAACCAACTCATCAGTGGGAATCGGGATCCAACTATCATCGCATGATAACGTGACGGAATCCGCTCACGTTATCACACTCCAGAAGGTATGCGCATAACTGGCAAGTTTCAGTTTCTTTAGAAACTCCCGATGTGATTTTTGCCCCATACTCTTATGACCTTGACTTTGGCCAACATATCATAAGTCACCTGTCAAGTTCTACCCGTCATTCTCCAGGTTAATTTGAACCTACCCGTACATAACCTTGACTTTGGCCAAAATAGTAGTACGACTGTCCCAAACCAACGCATCTATCTATGCTGCATATGAATACCCAATAGCTACCAATCACTGTGCCTTGACTTTGGCCAACATACACAGCTTGAATACTTATTGACTATTCATATGAAACGACGGAGGGCTACGAATGGTTTCTGGCGAAAACCTTTAACGTAATGAACTTTATATCGTTGAAGGAACGGATAGCTTTTATAAAAATATAGTAACGAAAACCTTTGCTAAAGAGGTCACTCCCGGTGAAGGGATCTCGGCTCTTTCCCCGTAGGATGGGGTGCAGGATATTCCAACTGAATACCACGATGCAAAGCAAAAGTAATCGGCTATAGTGAAGTTATTGTCCTGACGTAAACTTTTGTTCAAGGGGTCACTCCCGGTGAAGGGATCTCGGCCCTTGCCTCGTCGACTGAGGAGCAGGATATTCCAACTGAATACCACGATGCAAAACAAAAGTGAACGCCCTTGCAATAACAGCTTTTTGAAAAATGTTCCAACAACATCAGAATAGGTTTGTTTAGCTTGCATTGATCCGAATCAACGCAATCCCATCAATTGATCACACCAATAAAGAACGAAAATAATGACGTACGTATATGCCATCCGCATTCACCACTAGGTCCCGTCATCACCCGTTAGGTTAACTAACTAACGACAGAGCGGGGACTGGACTAGCGCGGATGCAAAACATATACAACATCTACTAGTATATATATCAATATATAATATTTCGCTCAAGGCGTGATAAAAAATGCAGCATCACAGAAATGTAACTAGCATCACAGAGCAATACAGATATCTGGGATCCCCGGGTTTCATAGAGCCGCTATTGAAACCCGATGTTCCCCTGGTCATGTGGATAGCCTGTGCAATGAAATCCTAGACCCCTACGGGCGCGACAAGTTACCCGCCAAAACCTGAAGCGAGGCAGCCCCCTTCAGCAACGTGAATGGACCACCCAGCACTTCACGGAATCCGGTAACTTAGGCACCCCTCCTGGGTCAACCTATACCCCCTACGAGTGCGGCGAATAGCCCGCCAATTCTAGAGTGAAGCCCCCTCCATCTCAATGCCATGAGATGCGGGCTTGTTGCCCTCTAGAACCCGGCTATCTGTGCACCCCTCCACGGGGTAATCCTAGTACAGGAAGTAAAATATACATACAACGGGTACATCGACCTCGACCCGGTCGTGCCCCAAAAGAATAATACAAACAGGCAGTGATGGCAGTCCACATGTCGGACGCTCGCCCCGCAATATCAAATGTACATATAAAAAAACTGTACTAACATTGCATCCAGGCTATCCTCCACGACCAATCCGCAACATCACAGCACAACACAGAACATCAACGTGAATGTCACGTTCGCAAATCCGTCTAAAAGGGCTATAGCAGCTAGACAGGATTTACCGATCAAATGACATTCACGGTCGCAGATATAATGTAAATACTGTGAACTAGCATGTTTAAAATATCCGATCGAATAAATTTATCAAAGTGGGCCCCAAGCACTACTGTAGCTCTCACAGAAAATCTGGGCCCAAAAAGAATATCCCAAAACCTCTATTTCCAACCCAGAAGCCCTCTGTAGAATTTTGATGCACTGAAAAGTAAATACTGCGGCGGAACCGCGGCCCAAGCATGGGTTTGGCCGCGGTTCCGTGGTCGTATAGTGCGTTCACGTGATCAAATTTCTACAGAGGTCTTAGAATTCTCTGCACATCATTCTGAAACAACCTGAAAAATTTTTGGAGCCAAAAAAATTTCGACAGAAACCCAATGCATAAGAAAATACGGTTTTTAGGGTTTTATTGTTCGATCGAGTTCTAAACATGTTAGAGCAAGCTAGGCTAAGTTAATGGCGTGGCTCTGATACCAATGTAAGTCCGCGGCGGCGCCCCGGCCGTCGATCCGACGCCGGAAACGCGGAAACGAAAAACTTTGCGAAACTTGCAAACCGGCACCACCGCGCACTTTTAACCCGGATCGGGCCATTAACTTAGCTACTAGAAAAATACAAGATGGGTAGAGAAGTATACCAAGCGATCCGTGTCCTTCGGTCTTCGTCTCCACTCCGATCTCCCGCGGAATCTCCGTCCGTCACCTCCTCGTCGGAAAGGGCACCACGTAGCCGATTTCTTTTACGGGTTCCCACCTCTGGACCGAGGCAACTCGGGCGCGAAGTTGGCTAGCCGACGCGTCCAAGGTTTGCTGTAGATATAGTGTAGAAACCATTGTCTCTTTGCGTAGAGAAGTTGCCATAATGTTGTGGAGGTGAAGAAAAGCAACTAAAGAAAAATGTGCTTAGGAATTTAGGTAGCATGAAAAAGAGATGAATCAATTTTTCCTCACATAATGAACTTTCCTCTCTCCTCTATTCTTGTGGCCGGCCCCTCTTGTGGTGGGTGGGAAAAAAGGATGATTGAATAATCAAAGGAGAAAAGAAAAGATAATGCTAGATAAAAGGTCACACCCACTCCTCATCTCAATCTTTTCATTTCCATTCTCATAAATGCAATGGAATGACCCAAAAGGAATCTCATGATGAGATAACAATCATGAAGGCACAAATATGCAAGAAAACCCTCCACAATAAGTTATTTGCACTCTTGCAAATAACCCCCTACATCGGAAAGTCCGGCCGCTAAAGAACAAAGGAAAATCGGCCGGAACGGAATGCGAACTGGCACCTTCAGAAAACTGATCCCGTAATAAATTACAGGAAAGCCCCGCTACTGCAAATACATGCCCGCATTTGTATTCCCACTGAACACAAATGCAAAGAGACAAAATCTACACTGTCTAATACTAGGATCCGGCTTAAACCAAAGCCCGCTAGTAAAAACCGTCCGATCACGATCCATGCAATACCGCATGTATCTGATCGAACCCTGCCATATCTCCATACGGCCTCTACAGCGTTTCGCCCGAAACCTGAGTAGCTATGTGTGGTGGACTCTAAAGACTCGTCAATACTATGGCTGTGGATTTAACCACTAGCACGTCAGAGGTATTAGCCATACGTGACGGGCCACCAGCTATTGACCAAAAGGGACGTCTGTGAGCGAACTCATCCTGACACCCTACTGAGCCTGTCAGTGACAATATCCGTACAGTACGGTCCGTTCGTCTATGAGCATCGCATGGCGGGCCTAGGGGGTTGGTAAAAGTCAGACCCCCAATAGCGATACAAGTCGTGTCGGAGAGTAGCCCAGAACACCCTGAGATACTACTGGAATACCTACCAGTAAATCTCCCGCCTTGGCCAAGGACTTCATGTAATGGCTCTCCTAGACACAGCGCGACCTCACCCCCAATACCGGGAGAGACGAACCACTGAAGATCCGCTCACTGCCTCCATATGGCTCGGGACTGTACCCAACTAAAACCTGTTTGCACGTCTCCTTTGAGCGTGGTAGGGTAGTAATCAAAGCACAGTGGGAACTCACACGAGACAAATGACGATCTCAGGTCGATGAACTAACCTGTACACATGTCACCTGGGAACTGCTATCTGACGTCTGGTATAATCCCAACTAGCAGGTTCCCGGCGAGTCCTGTCCGGTGTACTCATAACCCAATGAGCACCTGTATACATCTTAGGTGAACCTGTAAGTGCACGGCGGCGCCCCGGCCGTCAATCCGACGGCCAAATGCGGAAGGGGTGAATAACTTAAATTTTCTTGAACTGGCAAACCGCCGCGCACTAATACCCGGATCGAACCATTAATTAGTCCTAGCTATCTACAAGAAAGGGAATAGAGATATACCGACGATCCAAGTCCTCCGGTCTTCTCGTCATCGTCCCGATCTCCTGCGGAATGTCCCGTCTCCTCCTCGTCGCCGGAAGTGCACCACATCGCCTACTTCTTTTACGAGCTCCCACCTCAATGCCGAGGCAACTCGGGCACGAAGCCAGCTACTCGACGTGCCCAAGATTTGCTGTAGAATGTAGTGTGGATCTATATGTCTCATTTGGGGTTTGTGGAGTTGCCTTTTTGGTGGAGGAATGATACAAGAACAATATGGAGGGACTTGGGGATTTTTGGAGTATGAAATGAACCAAAAACCCCCTTCTCAAAATTGGGACAGCCCCACCCCTCAAGAGGCCGGCCATGACATGGTGGTGGAGAGAATGAGAGAGTGGAAGAAGTAAATCAAATGGGAGCCATTCTCATCTAATACCCAAGAGAGAGAGAGGAAAGCTATCATGCAAAAGAAATGATAGTAAGGAAAACTCAACACTCAACACCACCATCATCACCTCACAAAGTCCAACCATCATGAACCATGATGACTCAAAAAGTCATGCCATCATGAAGAAATCAAGTCAAAGGATGGTGCACATCATGAAAGCCATCATGATGCAACAAGATGCAAAGAACCCCCTCCACTAATGCCTATTTGCAATAATGCAAATAAACCCTCCTCCACCAATCTTCGGCCAATGAACGGAACAATGGAAATTGGCCGAAACGGAAAGCAAACTGGCAATTCCAGAAAACTGGTCCCGTAATAAATTACAGGAAAACCCCGATACTATGCATACACACCCGCATTTGTATTCCGACCGAAATACAAATGCAATGAGACAAAATCTACATTGTACTATACTAGAATCCGGCTTATACCAAAACCGGCTAGTAATATCCGTTCGATCCTGATTCGTGCAATGCCGCACGTATCTGATCGAACCCTGCCATATATCCATACGGCCTATAGTACAAACTGTCCGATCCTGATCCGTGCAATACCGCACGTATCTGAACGGACCTTGCCATATCTCCATACGGCCTCTACAACCTTTCGCCCGAAAGCCGAGTAACTGAATGTGGGGGACTCTAAAGACTCATCAACACCTTGGTTGTGGATTTAACCACTAGCACGTCAGAGGTATAAGCCAATACGTAACGGGCTACCAGGTACTGACTAAAAGGGATGTCTGTGAGCGAACTCAGCCTGACAACCCTACTGAGCCTGTCAGTGACAATATCCGTACAGTCCGGTCCGTTCGTCTATGAGTATCGCATGGCGGGCCTAGGGGGTTGGTAAAAGTCAGACCCCCAAAAGCGGTACAAGTCGTGTCGGAGTGTAGCCCAGAACACCCTGAGATACTACTGGAATACCTACCAGTAAATCTCCTTGCCTCGGCCGAGGGCTTCGTGTAATGGCTCTCCTAGACACAGCACGACCTCACCCCCAATACCGGGAGAGACGAACTCCTGAAGATACGCTCACTGCCTCCATGTGGCTCGGGACTGTACCCAACTAAAACCTGTTTGCACGACTCCTTTGAGCCGTGGTAGGGTAGTAATCAAAGTACAGTGGGAACTCACACAAGACAAATGACGATCCCCAGGTCGATGAACTAACCTGTACACATGTCACCAGGGAACTGCCATCTGACGTCTGGTATATGACCAACTAGCATGTTCCCGGCGAGTCCTGTCCGGTGTACTCATAACCCAATGAGCACCTGTATACATCTTAGGTGATCCAACTGACACCAGTGGCTTGTGAGACCGGCCACCGCCCCTCGTCGGGGTCTCGACTGTATACACTAGTCTACTATGGAGAATCGATGCCCTGTCTCGAAACTCTCACGACTAGGGACCTTTTAAGGATATGCTTATAGACCCCCAGCTCCCACTTATATGATCGCCCTCATACTGCTGGTGGTCAAGCAAGAATCCTAGGGGCTCTATCAACGTGTAATAGCGACTTGTCAGGTCACTTAAAGCAGTACACGATGATAAAGGTAAACCAGATAGCATACTATCATCTCGAGTAAGACTGTCCTACCAGGATAGGTCCTCCATCAATCATTACAATCACGTACCTGTGACCTAATAATTGTCTCTGAGGGCACTATCTCCAACAATCTCCCACTTGCACTCAAGGCTAATTATTGCGACGTCGCATACTCACAGCCCGTGTGATACCGAACACCCAACTCCTCTACTAGTCAGTCTCACAAAGCTCGTTTGCGAAACTATTGCGTTCGAGGAATAGCCTCAGTGAGTGGATCCGCTTTGTTGTATCTTTCTATGTCTCTCTATATCTCAAGTTCGCGGAGAAAGCCATCTCCCGAAATGAGCAATACCTGTCTTAGAATGTGTCTGGATGTCTGATGGGACATAGCTCATGAATGAACTCCAAATCCAAACTTCTTAGACTGTATTGTCAACTGAACTTAATCAGTATCCTGCCCCATGCCACCCTCAGTATTGCCTTGGACCATCTGTCCAAAATACTGCCCTTCGTCAGAAGGAAAACTATAACTCTGACAACCTCCTTGTCGTCCATGTCACCTTGGAAGCCTGGAATGATAACTGTCTCCCGAATGAGGCTGTCGTTATCATATCCCTAGAACATCTACTTATGTTCTAAAACTGCTTCCGACTGTTTCTCCAGGATTGGATTAATGTCAACTTATTGCATCCAGTGCAAGAACAATATCTGGTGTGGTACTTGACATCTCATGATTGACTCAATTGCCTGAGCAAGTGATCTGCCAATCATGCACATCCCTCTCCCCTTTAGTCTGTAAGACACCTTTAGAGAGGGTGACTCCATTACCTGCAGGTACACTACCGTGCCAGGAGTCGTCCATTCTAAATACCCTTAGAATGCTGTCTAAGTAACCAGATTGGGAGACTACCCAAATCTAGATCTAGAACTATAGATCTAGTAACCAGTATGTCTGATATAAAATCCATTTCCTTTGTGGAGAAACCACTGTGTGACGACCAAAGTATAACCGATTGTAGTATAGGAGTTTCTTTCCTACTCTGTGTATGTCATCCAAATACCATGACATCACACCCTACTACCTTCTCAACAGATCCATCCCCTATTCTGATGAAGTCAAACTCATGACTGTCACGTCAGAAGTAGATGATCTATCTCCGCTACATCTACTTTAGTCTATAAATAGACATAAGCTACTTGTCCACCAATGCTTCCGCTGCTCCTACTGACTACGACAACCCTCTGGCAGAGTCATATAGACGTACACTTCTAAAACTAGTTTAGAACGACGCTATACTCATCCTCCCACCGGGTCTCGCAGCCTGGAACAACAGCAATGGTAATTGTGGGTAAACAAGAACTTCCCTGTCACCGTCCTTGAGGCTACCGTAGTACCTCTCGGGTGCCTGAAGTTACCCATCTTATCTGCGGAGTGGCCAATGGAATGTCAATCCAGATTGAATCTTTAGGTTCCTTATCAAATCTTCAGTAATCATTTGTGGTTCTGGAATCACTTCCAGTTCTACCATACTCCCACTACTGTTTTCTGAAAAAATCCATTTTTAATAAAACTGTGGCGAGTCTAGAACAATATTGCTATTGTTCATCCAGATGGTAGAAAATCAACCCTCGTCATAGCCTGGGTCAACCCACAAACAGCCATTACAGAAACGTGCCTTGAGTTGTCTAGTGTCTGGTTTTAATCATAAACCAGACAACTCCCCGTACCTTAACATCGTTAAGATATGAACTGTTCTATATCCAATATAGAAACAGAGGCACTGATTTAATTGAACCAGATCCAAATCATGCAGCTGTCTCCAGTGCATGTCAACTAAATGGAAGGAGGCCGATCAGCGTTACTCAACTTAGGAATGCTTCCAATTATGAGTAACCTGAAAAAGAAGCAAGTTCTCTTAGTCATTACTATCAACTTAATACCATACACAAGTATCTACATCTTCGATCTCTTTGAAGAATCCCGATACTTGCTACACCTGGTTCTCTACTCTATTCAAATACCTATAACTTCTCCAAATTCGGACTCTGTGTTTCCACGAAACACCTGTCTAAAAACTAGAGAAGTCGTAAGTAAACCGAATATAGTACGAGGACCAACCCCTCTGTCCTGATGGACCCTGGACATCATACAACACTCTGTACAAGTCCCTTGAGTCTGATAACTCACTCACTGTGTGTCGTAGGTTGAAAACTGTACTTATGGTTAAGAAGAATTACACCGCTGTTTAATGCTCCTTACCTAACCATCCACTGATATAGGTAAATATCGTAGACATAATTTCAGAAAGGTATATCTCACTCTATGAAAATAGACGTACAGATATATCAATTTGAAATTGGTGCATAACAGCGGATATTCAAAACCAAATATTTGCCGACCGGCAAACAGCCCAGGTGATTTCCTCAAATATCACCGATTACAACGAATCGCGATATAATGCGGATGATCACTTAATTCCCAATAACTTACTCCCACTCATCATCTGTAAAACCATACAGATGTGAGAATCATACCTGGTAAATACATACCCTGGAGCAAGTGCCTAATCTGGAAATCAGTTTTCCTTTAACATTACACAGTGAAACTGAAACATTGAAATGTTTCGTTGGGGTATCCTGGTATTCCTAGTAATGCCTCTTCCAGGTTCACGACTGTAACCGTATAATTCTTTGCCACCTCTCCAAATCCCTTCTTATGTCTTTAGTCTTTACCTTCTGTACACCCCTTTAGGCCAAATGGTTTTCTTCCTTCCCTACCGTTCGGCACCAGCCTATGGTTTGGAAGAAGACTATCCAATAAGCATAATGGATGTACTGTCCCAATCCTAGGAACACTCGCAATGAGAGAGGGTGAAGATAAAAGACAACCGAATAAACCTTATTCCTATTTCTCCTGGACCAGAATCCATCCCCGAACTGGAACAAGTTCCTTTCGAGTTCGTATATAACCATACGATGGAGTATCCAAATAAACTGTGGATCTTCGTAGTGATACGGAGTGTCCTGGAGAAATACAAAGGTGATTTAGGATTGACGAAGGAATACTTGGCTTGTTCGTGAATATCTGTTGCAATTTACTTTGCCCTCTTACTAATCCCTTGCTTTGTCTTAACCTAATACCTTCTGCACACCATCGTTATGCTAATTGGTTTTCTTCATTCCCTACCGGTCGGCACCTGCCTATGGTTTGGAAGAAGACTATCCAATTTGCGTAATAGGTGTACTATCTCCTAAACCAAGGAGTGCTCGCAACTTGAGAGAAGGTAAAAAGGAAAAGACAACTGAATAGTCCTATCCGTTTCCTCCAGAACCTGAAACCATCCTCGAATAAATTCTTTCGAGTTCGTATCTAACCATACGATGGTTTTGTCCAATGGAAGTGGACGTTCGTAGCAACACGGGGTGTCCTGGAGAAAAGGGTAAAAGTAGGAGTGGCAATGAGGTTTGCAACTCTGACAATCCAAAAGCCAGTGTTAAGAAGGTTCGGTCAACTTGGTCACTGAGTCATAGTCTTAGGGTCTGGTCAATGGTCGCTGCCAAAGAGAGAGAGAAAAGAAACACTCAGCGTGCACTCTAACCTAGATCAGAATGGTTACCAATTTATCTAATCTGGAATCCTCCCACTGTACCTCAAATTCTCCTCTAAACCTGAAAGAAGAATTAGTCGGGGTCACCCGAGGAGTAAACTAACTCATCAGTGGGAATCGGGATCCAACTATCATCGCATGATAACGTGACGGAATCCGCTCACATCATCATACTCCAGATGGTATGCGCATATCTGGCAAGTTTCAGTTCTTTTGAAACTCCCGATGTGATTTCTGCCCCATGCTCTTATGACCTTGGCGTGAGGTCAAAATATCATAAGTCACATGTCAAGTTCTACCCGTCATTATCCAGGTTAATTTGAACCCACCCGTACATACCCTTGACGTAGGCCAAAATAGTAGTACGACTGTCCCAAACCAACGCATCTATCTATGCAACAGATAAATACCCGGCAGCTACCAAACACTATGCCTTGGCGTGAGGTCAAAATACATAGTTTGAATACTACCGAATATTTAACTGAAATGACGGAGGGCTACGAATGGTTTCTGGCGAAAACCTTTAACGTAAAGAACTTGATATCGTCGAAGGAACGGATAGCTTTTAAAAATATAGTGACGAAAACCGTTGCTAAAGAGGTCACTCCCGGTGAAGGGATCTCGGCTCTTTCCCCGTAGAATGAGGTGCAGGATATTCCAACTGAATACCACGGTGCAAAGCAAAAGTAATCGGCTATAGTGAAGTTATTGCCCTGACGCAAACTTTTTGTCCAAGGGGTCACTCCCGGTGAAGGGATCTCGGCCCTTGCCTCGTCGACTGAGGTGCTGGATATTCATAACCGAATATCACGATGCAAAACAAAAGAGAACGTCCTTGCAATAACAGCTTTTTGAAAAATGTTCCAACAACATCAGATTAGGTTTGTTTTTAACTTGCATTGATCCGAATCAACGCAGTACCATCAATTGATCACACCATAAAGAACGAAAATATACTGATGTACGTATATGCCATCCGCATTCGCCACTGGGTCCCGTCATTACCCGTTAGGTTAGCTAACTAACGACAGAGCGGGGACTGGACTAGCGCGGATGCAAAACATATACAACGTCTACTAATATATATACCAATATATTATATTTCGCTCAAGGCGTGAATAAAATGCAACATCACAGAGAATGAACAGCATCACAGAAACAATACAGATATCTGGGATCCCCGGGTTTCACAGAGCCACTACTGAAACCCGACGTTCCCCTGGTCGTGTGGATAGCCTGTGCAATGAGATCCTAGACCCCTACGGGCGCGGCAAGTCACCCGCCAAAACCTGAAGCGAGGCAGCCCCCTTCAGCGACGTGAATGGACCACCCGGCACTTCACGGAATCCGGTAACTTGGGCACCCCTCCTGGGTCAACCTGTACCCCCTACGAGTGCGGCGAATAGCCCGCCAATTCTAGAGTGAAGCCCCCTCCGTCCCAATGCCATGAGATGCGGGCTTGTTGCCCTCCAGAACCCGGCTATCCGTGCACCCCTCCGCGGGGTAAACCTAGTACAGAATGTAAAATATACATACAACGGGTACATCGACCGCAACCAGGTCGTGCCCCAAAAGAATAATACAAACAGGCAGTGACGGCAGTCCATATGTCGGACCCTCGCCCCGCAAAATCAAATGTACATAATACAACAAAAAACTGTACTAGCATTGCATCCAGGCTATCCCCCACGACCGATCCGCAACATCACAGCAAAAACAAAACATCAACGTGAAAGTCACGTTCGCAAATCCGTCTAACCGGGCTATAGCAGTTAGACCGGATTTACCGATCAAGTGACATTCATGGTCGCAGATATAATGTAAATACTGTGAAAAATGTGTTTAAAATATCCGACCGATCAAATTTTAACAAGTGGGCCCCAAAACAATACTGTAGCAGTTAAAGAAATTATGGGCCCAATATTAATATTCCAAAAACCCCAATTTAACCCCAGAGGCCCACTGGAGAACTTTGGCCCATCGATCTCTCTGAACTGCCGCGGAACCGCGGCCTAAGGTAGGGTTTGGCCGCGGTTCCGCGCTCCACTTAAGAGATCACTTTGCCGAACTTTTCCAGTGGCCTTATATCTTCCTGTACAGTACTTTTATACAACCTGAAAAATTTTTGGGGACCAAAAAATTTCAACAGAAAACTGTCATGACAAAATACGGGTTTTTGGACATTTCGATCGATCGGAACTGAAAAACACATTAGACAAAGCTAGACTAAGTTAATGGGGAGTCTCTGATACCAGTGTAAGTGCACGGCGGCGCCCCGGCCGTCAATCCGACGGCCAAATGCGGAAGCGGTGAATAACTTAAATTTTCTTGAACTGGCAAACCGCCGCGCACTAATACCCGGATCGAACCATTAATTAGTCCTAGCTATCTACAAGAAAGGGAATAGAGATATACCGACGATCCAAGTCCTCCGGTCTTCTCGTCATCGTCCCGATCTCCTGCGGAATGTCCCGTCTCCTCCTCGTCGCCGGAAGTGCACCACATCGCCTACTTCTTTTACGGGCTCCCACCTCAATGCCGAGGCAACTCGGGCACGAAGCCGGCTACTCGACGTGCCCAAGATTTGCTGTAGAATGTAGTGTGGATCTATATGTCTCATTTGGGGTTTGTGGAGTTGCCTTTTTGGTGGAGGAATGATACAAGAACTATATGGAGGGACTTGGGGATTTTTGGAGTATGAAATGAACCAAAAACCCCCTTCTCAAAATTGGGACAGCCCCACCCCTCAAGAGGCCGGCCATGACATGGTGGTGGAGAGAATGAGAGAGTGGAAGAAGTAAATCAAATGGGAGCCATTCTCATCTAATACCCAAGAGAGAGAGAGGAAAGCTATCATGCAAAAGAAATGATAGTAAGGAAAACTCAACACTCAACACCACCATCATCACCTCACAAAGTCCAAACATCATGAACCATGATGACTCAAAAAGTCATGCCATCATGAAGAAATCAAGTCAAAGGATGGTGCACATCATGAAAGCCATCATGATGCAACAAGATGCAAAGAACCCCCTCCACTAATGCCTATTTGCAACAATGCAAATAAACCCTCCTCCACCAATCTTCGGCCAATGAACGGAACAATGGAAATTGGCCGAAACGGAAAGCAAACTGGCAATTCCAGAAAACTGGTCCCGTAATAAATTACAGGAAAACCCCGATACTGTGCATACACACCCGCATTTGTATTCCGACCGAAATACAAATGCAATGAGACAAAATCTACACTGTACTATACTAGAATCCGGCTTATACCAAAACCGGCTAGTAATATCCGTTCGATCCTGATTCGTGCAATGCCGCACGTATCTGATCGAACCCTGCCATATATCCATACGGCCTATACTACAAACTGTCCGATCCTGATCCGTGCAATACCGCACGTATCTGAACGGACCTTGCCATATCTCCATACGGCCTCTACAACCTTTCGCCCGAAAGCCGAGTAACTGAATGTGGGGGACTCTAAAGACTCATCAACACCTTGGTTGTGGATTTAACCACTAGCACGTCAGAGGTATAAGCCAATACGTAACGGGCTACCAGGTACTGACTAAAAGGGATGTCTGTGAGCGAACTCAGCCTGACAACCCTACTGAGCCTGTCAGTGACAATATCCGTACAGTCCGGTCCGTTCGTCTATGAGTATCGCATGGCGGGCCTAGGGGGTTGGTAAAAGTCAGACCCCCAAAAGCGGTACAAGTCGTGTCGGAGTGTAGCCCAGAACACCCTGAGATACTACTGGAATACCTACCAGTAAATCTCCTTGCCTCGGCCGAGGGCTTCGTGTAATGGCTCTCCTAGACACAGCACGACCTCACCCCCAATACCGGGAGAGACGAACTCCTGAAGATACGCTCACTGCCTCCATGTGGCTCGGGACTGTACCCAACTAAAACCTGTTTGCACGACTCCTTTGAGCCGTGGTAGGGTAGTAATCAAAGTACAGTGGGAACTCACACAAGACAAATGATGATCCCCAGGTCGATGAACTAACCTGTACACATGTCACCAGGGAACTGCCATCTGACGTCTGGTATATGACCAACTAGCATGTTCCCGGCGAGTCCTGTCCGGTGTACTCATAACCCAATGAGCACCTGTATACATCTTAGGTGATCCAACTGACACCAGTGGCTTGTGAGACCGGCCACCGCCCCTCGTCGGGGTCTCGACTGTATACACTAGTCTACTATGGAGAATCGATGCCCTGTCTCGAAACTCTCACGACTAGGGACCTTTTAAGGATATGCTTATAGACCCCCAGCTCCCACTTATATGATTGCCCTCATACTGCTGGTGGTCAAGCAAGAATCCTAGGGGCTCTATCAACGTGTAATAGCGACTTGTCAGGTCACTTAAAGAAGTACACGATGATAAAGGTAAACCAGATAGCATACTATCATCTCGAGTAAGACTGTCCTACCGGGATAGGTCCTCCATCAATCATTACAATCACGTACCTGTGACCTAATAATTGTCTCTGAGGGCACTATCTCCAACAGAACCAACTGACACCAGTGGCTTGTGAGACCGGCCACCGCCCCTCGTCGGGGTCTCGACTGTATACACTAGTCTACTCTGGAGAATCGATGCCCTGTCTCGAAACTCCCACGACTAGGGACCATTTAAGGATGTGCTTATAGACTCCAGCTCTTACGTATATGATCGCCCTCATACTGCTGGTAGTCAAGCAAGAATCCTATGGGCTCTATCAACGTGCAATAGCGACTCGTAAGGTCACCTAAAGCAGTACACGATGATAAAGATAAACTAGATAGCATACTATCATCTCGAGTAAGACTGTCCTATCGGCATAGGTCCTCCCTCAATCATTGCAATCACGTGCCTGTGATCCAATAATTGACTCTGAGGGCACTATATCCAACATATGCAAGGTTCATCTGGATTTTTGATAAATTCGAATTCTTTGACAGCATCATCAAAACAGATGTTCCAACTCCGCGATTCCTACTTTAGTTCGTAAATGGACTTAAGCAGCTTGCACACTTTACCGCTGCTCCCATTCTGAATGAATCCCTCTGGCTGATCCATATAGACGCTCTCTTCCAAATTACCATTTAGAAAGGCCGTCTATACATCCATCTGCCAGATTTCATAATCGTGGAAGGCAGCAATAGCAAGAAGGACCCGAATAGATTTAAGCATAGCCACTGGAGAAAAGGTTTCGTCATAGTCCAAACCAGGTCTTTGACGGAAACCCTTTGCAACAAGTCTAGCCTTATAGGTTTCAACCTGTCTATCTACACCAATCTTCTTTTTGAAGATCCATTTGCATCCTACGGGTTTTACCCCATCTGGAGCAATGTCCAAAGTCCATACTTTGTTAGTGTACATAGACTCCATTTCGGTCCGCATTGCATCCAGCCATTTTACTGAGTCACCACTCTGAATGGCTTGCTGGAAGCTAGTAGGCTCATCATAGTCAATAGTGCAATCCTCTCTATCCCCGTCTATGAGAAAACCGTAGTATCTCTCGGGCGAATGAGATTGCCTACTACTCCTGCGGAGTGGCGTTGGGATTTCTTGTTCTCCCGAACCTTCTTGTTCTACCAAGGTTTCAGTAATAGCTTGTGGTTCTGGAATTTCTTCCAGTTCTACTGCGCTCCCACTCTTCTGATTTTCTAAAAATTCAGTTTCTAAGAAGTGGGCATGACGAGAAACAAAAACCTTTTGTTCCTCTGCGTAATAGAAGTAATACCCCTTGGAGTTCTTTGGATATCCCACAAACTTACACTGTACTGAGCGTGCCTCGAGCTTGTCCGCATGCTGCCTTTTTACAAAAGCTGGACATCCCCATGTCTTCAGGTACTGAAGATAGGGTTTCTTTCCACTCCACATCTGATATGGTGTGGTAGGCACAGTCTTGGTTGGAAGTTTGTTCAAAAGATATGCAGCTGATTCTAGCGCATAACCCCAGAAAGATCGCGGTAACTCAGCCTTACTCATCATGGAACGAACCATATCCAATAGGGTTCGATTCCTCCTTTCTGATACACCATTGTGTTGTGCTGTGTATGGAGGAGTAAGCTGAGAGAGAATTCCATTCTCTTTTAAGTAACTCAGGAACTCGGCACTTAAGTATTCACCATCTCGATCAGATCTCAGTGTTTTGATACTTTTGCCTTTTTGGTTTTCCACTTCATTCTTGTATTCCTGGAATTTCTCAAAGGCCTCGGATTTATGTTTCATCAAGAAGACATGTCCATGCCTAGAGAAATCATCCGTAAAAGTAATAAAGTAGGAATAACCACCTTGTGCATGTGTAGACATTGGACCGCACACGTCACTGTATACGAGTCCCAAGAGCTCGCTTGCTCTTACTCCGTGTCCAGTAAACGGAGTTTTGGTCATCTTTCCTATGAGACAAGATTCACAAGTAGCATAAGATTGATATTCGAACGGATTCAAATATCCTTCTCTATGTAACTTAGTCAACCTTCTCTCATTGATGTGACCTAGTCTACAATGCCATAAGAACGCCTGATTTAATTCCGGAGACTTTCTTTTAAGTGTGTTCTGGACATTGAAAACCTGAGCTTGACTCAATACGTATATACCGTTATCTAATGTACCGGACCCAATCAGAACTTGATTTAGGTGGATGTTAACTACATCGCTTATGAATGTAAAATCATATCCCTCTCTCGAAAGTGAGGACACTGATATGATATTACAAGTCATACTAGGTACATACAGACAGTTACGTAGAATCAATATCTGCCCACTTGTCAAACCTAGGCGATATTCTCCCACGGATTCAGCATCCACGCTCATTCCGTTTGCAACTCAGAGAGACAAATCACCTACCTTCATAACTCTACGGTTTCTCAAAGCATATAATGAATTACAGATATGAGATCCTGCTCCAGTATCTAGTACCCAGGAGGTAGAGTTAATTGACAAACAGTTCTCAATAAAAAATACACTTGAGGTTGAAGCCACAACATGCTTCGTATCCTGGCTACTGGCTTCTAAAGCCCTGCAATCTTTCTGTCTATGCCCAATCCCATAACAATAGGAACGCCCCTCTTTTACTATATCCAGTCCCGAAACTTTTTTCCTTCTCTTTCCTTCTATTTCCCTGGTTTCCTTCAGGGTAGGAGGCAGAGATTGTAGAATCAAGTCAGTATTTGACTCGTTTCCCAACGTGGTCTCTAGGTCCTTGAGCTTATCAATACAGCTAGTCATTGTAAGGACGTTGTCCCCTACATATGACCCGACAGCCAACCTCGCTTGAATTAATTCGTTCGAGATTTCATATCTTGTGATATAAGATTGCTCTCCATATAAATTTTTGTTATGGAGAAAGATGGAAAATAAGTCCATCTTCTCGTGCTGCTTCTGGTATACACCATCAACTGAAGCTAACACGAGGCACTTATCTTTCGCTTTATCTTTTTCCCTTGTCTGACGGATATCCATATCCGTGACAGTGGAAACTGGACCTGGGACGGCGGATCTTGAGTAGTAATAGGGTGGTCCAGCTTGTCATAGGCAATGGACATTTGGACAGATCTTTGCCAGTCATATAAGTCAGATTCAGTCAATTTGTTATCTAGATGTAACCTATGTGTGGTCACAAGGTCGCTGCAATTTTAGGAGAGAGAGAGAAGAATTAGCATGATGCTCTTGCAAGTTTAGAGTGGTTTTTAATTTATCTAAACAGGATGGCTCCCACTGTTTCTCGAATCCCTCCTCAAACCATAAAAGAAGAATTAGCCAGGATTATTCTCACCGTACAATTCTTGCTTAACCGTTCAGCCAGGTTAGTGTCGATACTTCGAGGGAGGTTTTCCAACGCTTTCGCGAAGTTCCTTAATTAAATAACCTCTTTTCTCTGGGGGCGTAGCCCCGCTGACACCTTTCTCGACACCTACTTGATTTATAGCAATGATCGTTAAGTGACGAATCTCCTGATAAGTAGCATGTACTCATAGTAGGATCGGGATCCAAAATATCATCGTATGATAATGTTGAAGGAATCCTACCAACATTCATCAAACTCCAAATGGTATGCAACACTAGCAAGTTTCAGTTTCTTTAGAAACTCCCGATGTGGATTTTTGCCCCATGCTCTTATGACCTTGACGAAGGCCAACAAATCATAAGTCACATGTCAAGTTCTGCCCATCATTATCTTGTTAATTTGAACCCACCCGTACATACCCTTGACGAAGGCCAACAAGGTAATACGACTGTCCCAAACCAACACATCTATCTATGCACCAAATAAATACCCCAGCAGCTACCAAACACTATGCCTTGACGAAGGCCAACAAACATAGCTTGAATACTACTGACCATTCATGAGAAATGACAGAGGGCTACGAATGGTTTTGGCAAAACCGTGAACGTAGTGAACTTGATATAATCGAAGGAACCTGATAGCTTTTTAAAAGGAGTGGTTAAAGCTCCGTAATTAAAAAATCTGCTCTTTTAAAATAACCGAGTGGTTTCTTTTAAATTTGTTCCAACGATTGAACTTTGGTTTATTTTCTTTGCATTATAATAATGCGTCCCATCATTAAACCTATCATTGCAGAAAACAACGAAAATACCACGTCCTCTTATGCCATCCGCATTCGCCACGGGGTCCCTTCATCACCCGTTAGGTTACTTAACTAACGACAGAGCGGGGGCTGGGCTAGCGCGAGTGTAAAACATAAGTGATGTCTAATAGCTATCATATATAGATATTGTACATTCGTCAGACGCAATAATAAGCATTCCAGATCACTGATGAACTTTATTGGATATACTAGCAATCCGCATTTGCTTTGAGCCTGCAATAAAAGACGGATTACACAGTTGTGATGAATAGCCATTACCCCACCCTAGACCCCTACGGGTACGACAAACTACCCGCTAAGTACCCGAAGTGAAGCGGTCTCCCTCAACAAAGTGAGTAGGCCACTAAACACTTCAAAGTACCTGGTAGTTTGTGCACCCCGCCTTGGGTCTATCCTAGGAGCAAAAAACAGTAAAAAGAAATAATACAACGGTGGCTACAACCACAACCTGGATGTGCCCCGCAAAAGAATATTACATCATATTACATTTACATCGAATGAATGAATATTAAACCCATCTCAAACCCTGGCTAATCATCACAACACTCCAATCAAGTCCATATACACAAACAGTAAACATTACAGAAATGTGCAACCCCCTGCCAACCGACATACTAGCAGTTAGGGGAGGTTTACGAACACATTAAACAATACAGATAAAAACCCAATTAGCAAATATCTTAGAACATCGATCGACAACCATTTTCCATGTCTACCCCAATAGCAAGCCAGCACTGAAGTAACCTGGGTAGAAACAGAACATACAGGAAACCAAAACACCAATAAATATGAATAACAGAGCAAATCCGAGTCAACTCGACGCTGACTCGGCGGCGGATCCGCGGCTAAAAGCACCTTCTTGCCGCGGATCCGCGGCCGTCTTGCCGAGTTAGGGGCTCGTATTTTCCCAGTATTCTTATATTTCCGTGCTGTGAATTTTAAGGCATATCAAATAATTTTTTAGACATGTTTAAAATTAACAGAAACTGTTAGGGGGTTAGGGTTTTGTTTTCGTGTTTTCTGTCGATCGAACTTCTAATTAGTTGCTAACAAGCTAGTAATGGTTTAGTTGGCTCTGATACCACTGTAAGTCCATGTCACGCACCCCATGAACTTGTGGGGAGGCGGAATATATGAAAAACGATTATCAAAACTTCGTAACACGGACTTGAGCGCATGAATCGTATCTAAACCGTTACTAGCAAACTACGAGAGGTTTAACTACTCGGATTCGAAGTTATACCTCACGTTAGTTGTCCTTCGGGTCTTCATCGCTGTCCTCCACTCCTCGTAGACTCCTTGGAACATCCGCACCTCAACGGCCTCCTCGAGTCAAAGACGATCCACCCGAGAGCTCCTACGCCAAACTTGATCTCTAACTTGAGATAACTATGTTGCTCAAAGTGCTAATCTAAGCTACCTAGGGGATATAGAGTGAGATTATGGATGTATTAGTCTAGCTAACTCTTGATCTCAACACATGAGAGGTTAGGGTTAGGGTTTGAAGAGGGAGAGCATGAGGAGAGAGAAGGTGAGAATGAGAATCCTTTTGGATGAATGAAGTCATTTGTGTATATATGAAACATATGATAATATCAAGTAAATAAATAACAATGAATTATCACCATGTTTCATTAATACACTAAGTGATTCATCACATGAGTCATATAAAACATTAAATGAATCATTAACTCAATGTATGAATCACTACATGACTCATTAATCCAATTAATGCATATGCCACCTTAACCCCCAAGTCACCATGCTTCTAGAAGCTTCCCGGAAAATTACGAGAACGCCCCTCCAATCCGTAAAAACACGGAAAAACTTTAGACTGTATAAATCCAATAACCTGATACTAGAATCTGATACTAGAATCTGGCTTAAACCAAAGCTGGCTAGTAAAAACTGTCCGAACGCCGTACGTGCGTTTAAATACGTATGCGTCCGAACCCTTGTCGTAAAACCATACGGCCTCTATATCGTTTCGCCTGGAGCAGGGAAACCCTCTGTGTGGGACTCTAAAGACTCGACACTACGCTGGCAGTGGGTTTAATCACAGACCGCAAGCGGCACTAGCTGTACGTAACGGGTCCCAGGTAGATGTCGATAAGAAGGCCGATGAGGAAACCCATCCGAACTCCTACCGAGCCTGATGTGACAATCTCCGTACAGTCCGGTCTGTTCATCTAAGACTATCGCATATCGAGCCTAGGGGGAGGCAAGCGTCAGTCCCCTAATAGCGGTATAAGTCGTGTCGGAGCATAGCCCATCACACCCTGAGAAACTACTGGAACCTACCAGTAAATCTCGCTTTCCCTGGCCAGGGACTTTGCGTAATGGCTCTCTGACACAACGCGATATCAACTCCCAATACCGGGAGAGACGAATCCTTTCTAACCGCCACTGCCTCCAAGTGCTCGGGACTGCACCCAACTACTACCTGTTTGCATGACTCCTTTGAGCCGTAGTAGGGTAGCAATCTAAGAATAGTGGGACACACTCGAGGCAAAGTAGCAGTGTCAAGTCTGCGGACTATGCTGTACTCATGTCACCTGGGAACTGTTAACTGATGACGGGTATAATACCAACCAATCGGTTCCCCTGCGAGTCCTGTCTGGTGTACCCGTAACCTAACGAGCACCTGTATACTATCTCCAGTACGACGTACTGATGGCTGTGGGACAGACCATCTCCCCAACTGGGATGAGAAGCGTACACACATAGTCTACTCCGGAATATCGATGCCCTGTCTCGATACTCCTACGACTAGGGACAAGTATAGGATGTTGCTTATAGACTACCCAGCCCCCACTAGTGTGACTGCCATCACAACGCTGGTAATCAAGCAAAGATCCTATGGGCTCTACTAATATGTATAAGTGATACGTTAAAAAACATATGCACATATTAAAGTAGACACAAACTAAGTAGCATACTACCATTTTTAGTAAGACTGTATATACAACTGTGAATATCCCAAGCTTCCATTAAGTAATATACATACGAGTATGATACAATAATGGTCCTTAGGGCATATACACTAACACCTCTCACGTGGGCGCTAATAAAATAAAGAGTGCTTAGCACTCAGTGGTTGGGGCCCAGCGTCAAGCGCTCCACGTGCCCCTCACGTGGGCGCTAATAAAATAAAGAGTGCTCTGCACTCAGTGATTGGCGCCTAGTACCAAGCGCCAAGCGCCCTACGTGCCCTTCATGTGGGCGCTTATGAATTAAAGAGCGCTCTGTAAATAGAACCTAGCACCACAAAGAGTGTTTAACACTCAATAAAAAAACAAAAAAATGGTGAGCATCAAAGCTCATGTCAATGCTCAACATTGTTGAACAAAAGGGACCGAGCCCAAACAAGTGTTTAACACTTTATTCAAAAAGTGAGTGGGCTGAGTCCAAGCTGAACAAAAGTCCCTAATTCAGATCAACCGAGCCCATGGGCTCACAATTTTTCTAAATTTGATCTTAGTCCTAAACCCAACTACAGATCCCTCAACTGACATTGGTTCAAGGGTACATCTCCCCACACCTCTGATAAATGTCGTTGTAATTCTTCAACGTCTTCGGAGAGGTGGCGGGTCCTGACAATCAACAAACCCAATGGACCACAACGTCCCTAAACTAAACTATACGTACTATGATGTCCTGAAACCCAACAGACCACAACGTCCCTAAACTGAACTCTATGGACTATGACGTCCTTAAACCCAACGGACCACAACGTCCCTAAACTAAACTTTATGGACTATGATGTCCTTAAACCCAATGGACCGCAACGTCCCTAAACTAAAACGATAGAGCCCAAATGCTCTTTCGTTTGATCTAAATGATCCCAAAATCCTGTTGAGTGGATCTTAGTCTAAAATTAGACTAACGTATTCTCAACAACCATTTAAGTTGATCTTAATCTCAAACGAGATTAACGATCCTTAAGTCAAAACAAACCCAAATCTAAGAAAATACGGATTTGGACTAATCCCCGCACTACGGGCGACAACACAAATTAGTCTCTGTATACAATCTACGGGCAACCTAAAACAAAACAAACACACATGACACGAAGTGAACAACTGGAGCAGGAGAAAGTGGTTATCACTATGCGGTAACGTAATTAACTGCAGGTGCTTGCGCCTGCAGGGAAGAGCGTCCCCCAATCAAAAACCCCTCGCAAACGAGGGGGAATCTGACGAAGTCTGCTACAACGGCCGCATCCGTTCAAACCTCCGAACCACGGTGCCATAAATCAACTTGGTATCTTCGGAGAGGTGTATAGATAAAACCAAATAACATCTTCCCCCCAAAATTCAGGCTAGACGTCCTAACGCCCTTGTCGCGTCTTTTGGCGGTAAACAGATTCTGGCATGCCCGGTGGGACCTTTTCCTCTTTCCACTCCATACTTCGTGTGTCTTATTTCACGAACAAATCGTTGTCTGCTATGGTTGCCTGTGGATTCGAGGTACTAAGATTTGGTGTCTTGCTCCCGTGCAGAGAAAAGAAGAACAATGGCTTCCAGCTGCACCAACTGCAACAACAACTCCCGCTCCATCCCGTCTGGAGGAGTAACTTACGGGCCCCAAGCGGCCTCCATCTTCGCAATGCCGGTGGAACAGGTGACACAGGCCAGCATTGGGTTGTTCTTTGGGACCATGATCCCGCCAACAAGCTTCAGCGTCCCGATGCCGTCATAGGAAGCTCCGAAGAAGTCGGTCTTCAATCGTCTTGCAACTACCGCGGCCCCTTTCAGCGTGTCGTCCAAGTCAAGTCTTCGACAGGCTGAGCCTAAGCTCAAATGGGCCCGCGAAGAGGCTCGCAACCGGAGAAGGCTATCTAAACTCCTGCCGCAGATGAAGTCATCCAAACTACTTCCCCTACTCGAAAGTCGGCCTTCGACAAGTTGACCATTCCTTCCCAGCGGATGTCAGTCTTTGACAGGATGGCGCCAATGAGTGCCTCTCCTCAAAGCAGGGAGCAGGACGAAGCTGCTCCAACGATAAAGATGATCCCGGCTACACGACATGCTCGACGTCTTCACTGGCGCCAAGTGAGGAAAGCTGGGGCAATTCCCCTTCTGGACATACCCTACCAGCTCCAATGGTGGAAGTCGATGCTGCTGTTTCAACTGGGAACAGCTTTGAGCCGCTCAAGAGGGTGCCCAAGAACTCTCCAACTGCCGTGTTGAAAAGGTCTCCTCCACCTGTGGAAAACATTACAAAGGCAAACCTGGAACATCCCTCTCAGTGGCTGTCCTCCAAAATCCACAAGGTCTGGCGAAGAGTCTAAGACTTTGTAATCGACAAAGACTACTCCCACAGATTGAAGGAAATGAAGGCCCGGCAAGAGGAGGGTCATCCCGCCGTCGTTCCACGGAAAGTATCGTCTGCAACAGCCCCCTCAATTTCGACCGCCCATAAAAATAGAAGGCCGGAGAAGATCCCCATGTCTACGACAAATCTCAAAGGCACTGAATCTAAATGCCCCAAGTCTGGGGGCATGGTAGTGCACACCGTCTACATGGCTTCCGGAAAAGAGGAATGCCGTACTTCTACGGGTCATCGACTGCTCACACGGTCTGTGACGAAAACTCAGGAGCAGCAACAAAAGCTCCAGGAGATGCTGACAAAGATGGACGCACTCACTGTGCAGAAGGAAGGTCCGGAAGCATCGTCGGATCAACGCCAGGAGCAGGAAACCGACGCCGAGTTCCCCCGAAGAATTCTCAAAAAGAAAGATAAAGAGGCCGTGGAACAAGCGGCTAACATAAAACAAATGGCGCTACTATTCCAAGATATGGTCGGGATGATGATTCAGTGTAACGTTTAGAAATCGTTATGCGAATTTTTCCGTTTTAGGGTAAAACAGTCGGTATTTTCCGTTTTAACCCGATTGTGATCAAACGTCCGTATAAACTTGCCGGCACCTAATTTAGCTAAAATAAAACTAGTGCGCGAGGTTTGGGGGTATATGGGAAGTTTTGGTTCAAATAGGATTTTTCTCTAATAAAATATTATTTTAAGTGGTAAATTATACACGTAAATTGTGGTAATTACTTCTAATGAGAATCATTGCTAATCTAATCAATAGAATTAGTTTAGAGCCTTATTTTTTAATACCTATATATTTATGATGACTAATGGTTTAAATTTTAAAAAGAAAAGAATGAAAAGGTGGTTTAAAGCATTTATTAGCATTTAATGCTAGTTTTTAGCTAGAAAATTCTACATTTTATTCACAACCCCCCTCCTTTGTGTTGGCCGAGCCTCATCATGGTGCTGCCCTTTCATTTTCCTTGCCCAATTTCATCAATTCCAAGCTTATAAAATCACCAAAAATCCTCAAATAATCCTACAAAATTCCTAAATAAATCATTACCCATTATTCTTCATCTCTAATCTAGCATGGATCTTCAAGAAAAGCATCATTTTGGAGGGTTAATTTTGGTGATGTTGCAAAAATTGAGATCTTGTTTGTGAGGTATAAATCATAAGCCTAATCTTTTAAATTGTTGCTTAATTCTTAAGCTTGCTTAATTAAGTTCTAATTATAGCTTTAAAGTTCATGTGTAATTAATTCATGT
Source organism: Agapanthus africanus (assembly GCA_030015575.1). Classification (NCBI taxonomy): domain Eukaryota; kingdom Viridiplantae; phylum Streptophyta; class Magnoliopsida; order Asparagales; family Amaryllidaceae; genus Agapanthus; species Agapanthus africanus. Next base: position 230,468,642 of record CM057344.1, read on the forward strand.
TAATTATTATGAAATCAAGTTTGGGTTTTGATGTGTTTATGTTGTTAAGTAAGATGTGTAGACTTGGAAAAGTTAAGTATATTGTAAAAATGATAATTGTTATTTTTCCTAATCGCCTTTTTAAGCTTAATCGCAAACTAGGTTTTTCTAACTCCTTTTTGGGAAATATTAAAAATTATGGATATGGTTTGGATAACTTAGTTATGCTTATTGGCGGTGTTTGCGATTGCTAGAATTGTTAAATTTCTAGACTTGTGCTAAATTGAGATAAAATGATATAACTGCTTACTAGCTTTTCGGTAAAATTTGATGTGGGTTTTAAATGAAAATGGAGATGACATAAATATTAATACCTATGATATTTATTGTGTTTGTAAATGCGTATTGGTATTATTGGGTTTTTAATGTGGCAGTTTTCATGTATAGAGACTGTATTTAGGGTTTTGGCTATGTTTACGGTATTTAGATTCTTGGATTTGAGTTTTGGATGTTGTACTTGGTCGTTGGATGTTTGTACGTCAACGACAAGTGTAGTTGATTGTTTTGCATGTGTAGGCTATAGGTTCTAACCTATGAGCGCACCGCGTGCCGTTTTGGATTTCGGAATTTGATGTTAATAGCGTTGTGAATTCCTATTGATTGTAGGTACCTTCGCGTGGATTCCGAGACGACGAAGCGCATCGACTACGGCTAAGCGAGGAGTTTAGCAGATGGGTAGATTTATATCTACCGGGGAAGTCGGGTGGATGGCGTCTAGCGCCCCCGCAAATATTGGATTGAAAGATCGTTTGATTATTATATCCTGATAAATGATATGCGACTGACATGATTGTAGGATTTACAAACGATAATATGATAGAAGTTAACACTAGTGAACACATTGGCTTAGAGAAATACGAAATGATAAGTGAATCATGATAAGTAAGATTTGGAAGAGAATAAGTGTGACGTTTATTTAATGTGATGCAAAAGATTAATGTGATGAACGGGTATACGATGTGATATGATGACTTAGTGTGATAGGTCATTATATGGATTCGAGTCGATATGAGATTGTTGATACCTTTGTAGGTCCCCTGATATGAGATTGACATGGATGTGACCTGAGGGATAGGTATATTTATATATTTATGGATAATGATTTCATAATGAGTGATATGCCGTAAAGACTTAGATCCGTACCCCCGATGTTGTATAGGTTGATATAATCCCTATTTGTTAATGCCGCTGTACGTTAGATTACCGTACGCGATGAATTTTAGCTGTGATTTATCCATACCCTTTATTAGAGGATGACGCACGATGGATTGTACCGTACGTGATATTGTGAGGCTGGATGCCGATTGATAGATTCACCGACTCGGTCTTGTTGATATGTATACCTCAAAGCATTTGATTCATTATATGCATTATGCTGCACTCATACTATTCTCATTGCATTTCTTATTGTAAGTGCACGGCGGCGCCCCGGCCGTCTTTCCGAGGCCAAAATGCGGAAGCGATAATTTTCTTTAACTTTTGAACCGGCACCACTGCGCACAAAAATCCCGGATCGGGCCATTAAACTAATTCTAGCTAACTAAAGAACGGGGTAGAGAGATATACCGAGCGATCCGTGTCCTTCGGTCTTCTCGTCGTCGTTCTGATCTCCCGCGGAATCTCCGGTCTTCACCTCCTCCCCGGAAGGGCACCACGTCGCCGGCTTCTTTTACGGGCTCCCATCTCTGGACCGAGGCAACTCGGGCATGAAGTTGGTGTAGGGTTCCTAGGCACACTATAGAGGTCTCACAAGGCATCAACCATGCCAATTTCAAATTTTATTGGTGCCGAGAAACCCTAATACGGATCGTCGGCTAGAATTCTAGGCGAAATACGAATCTAGTTAACACTTTAACTAAAGGAGAGAGGCTACAACCTTTGTAGATCCGGTTATCCACTTCCTTAGCTCCACGTAGACGTCCTCTCGCTGTCCTAGTCGGATCTCGGACTCTCGCATCGGCTTCATCAAAAGGAATGAGCGAAATAGGTCCGGCTTCGTGCCGAAGATGATCTACGTCGAGGTTGCACAAGTTCAAGCTCCAACTTCACCAAGTTGTGAAACTTATGAAGAAAACACCCAAAACAACTTGGCAAGAGGTAGAGGGTGAAGAAATAGGAGGTGGGTTCACTTTAGAATTGGATTTCACTCACTTTTGCTCAAGTTGCCATTGATGGCATCAAGCTTTTCTTGAAGAAGAAGATGATAAAGGAGAAAGAATATGATGAGTTTCTTATTTGAAAAAGAAACTAATATGAATACTTATCATATCTTGACCATGGTCAAGTGTAGAGATTAAACTAAGGTTAGTAGGAATGGTTAGGGTTAAGGATGAGATAAGGATGGTGGACTTTGTCAAAGCTTCAAGAAACTTCAACAAGAGACAAAGAAAGCCACCATTCTCATCTAAACCTTTAATAAATAAATAAACAAACAAATAAATAAAAAGGCAAAACCCTAATCATCTCTTAACCATGGTTTAATTCTTCACACTTAACCTAATGAGCAAGTATCATCAAACATGATACAAAGATGTGCACAAAAGTATATCACATATACAACATGTACATCAAGTGAGAAAATCCATTTAAAGTGAACCAATACCAGTTAATGCAAAGTAATATATCAAATATATAATTATACATTAAATCATTAAATCAATACTTGATTTAACGATCCGGTCATATCGCATATAACCGACCAGTATCCAATGTATCGTTTTATCGAATCAATGATTCGATAACTAGGTCATATCGCATACAACCAATCGAAACATTCATCGTGAGAATAAAATGCGGTATCACATACATGCATTATTCTCGGTCCCGCACATATCTCATATGCGCTCCTATTTCGTTTCGCTTGAGCCAGGAAACCTCTGTGTAGGACTCTAAAGACTCGTCAATACGCCGGTAGCAGATGATGATCATATCAAGCACCCACAAGCCGCAAGCGGTCTGCTAAACGTAACGGCCATCCGGGTATTGAGCGATCAGAAGATCGACGAGCTAGCCCGCTCACACTCCTGTGAATCCAACCAGTAACACTTACCGTACAGTCCGGTCTGTTCGTCTGATACGTCGCATATCAAGTCTAGGGGTGGTAAACGTCAGACCCCAATAACCGATAAGTCGTGCCGATGTGAGGCTCATAACGGGTCGAGAAACTACCGGTAACACTAACCTGTACAAGTGTCACCTTAGAACTGCCATCTGACGTGAGGTATAATACCATCTGGGAGTTCTCGGCGAGTCCGTCCAGTGTACCCAGTCTCCACTGAGCACCCGTATATCATCTCTGATGTCAAACACCAATGGATATGGGATCATCCATCGCCCATCTCATGGGTCGAGAGGCGTATATGCTAGTCTACTCTGGTATATCGATGCCCCGTCTTGATACACCCACGACTAGGGACCTTGAAGGATGTACTTATGGACTACCATGTCCCCACTAGTATGATCTGCATCATAGTCCAGGTAGTCAAGTACACATCCTAAGGGCTTTACCAACATGTAACCATAAGACAGTTTAAAGAGACAAGTGTACATGTTAAGATAAAGAGCAACCAGATAGCATACTATCATATCGAGCAAGAAAGTCATCTCTATATATGTCCAAGCATCCAATATAATATACATCATCTGTACAATACTGGACTCTAGGGCATACATACAACTAACAATCTCCCACTTGCACTAAGGCCAGCTGCTGTAGTATCGCATACCGAGCATCCCGAAGAGTCTCTCAAACTGTATCTGGGGAATGGCCTTCGTGAGTGGATCCGCCGTGTTGTTCTTCGTGTCAACCCTCCTGACCTCGATCTCCCGGCGATCAACTATCTCCCGGATCAGGTGATACCGCCTCAGAATATGCCTGGATCGCTGATGGGACCTGGGTTCCTTGGCCAAAGCCACCGCTCCATTGTTATCGCAATACAAAGGTATTGGATGTTCAATGGATGGAACCACTCCAAGTTCAGTAATGAACTTCTTGATCCAGACAGCCTCTTTGGCAGCATCGTTGGCAGCGATGTATTCAGCCTCCATCGTCGAGTCTGCCACGGTTTCCTGCTTGGAACTCTTCCAGCTAACTGCCCCTCCGTAAAGGGTAAAGACAAATCCCGACTGCGACTTAGAGTCGTCCTTATCACTCTGGAAGCTCGAATCGGTAAAGGACTCCACTTGGAGTTCTCCGTTACCATACACCAAGAGCATCTCTTTAGTCCTTCGCAAGTACTTGAGAATGCTCTTCACAGCTGTCCAGTGACTCTCTCTAGGATCAGCTTGATACCTGCTCACTACACTTAGTGAGTATGCTACATCGGGTCTGGTACATAGCATCGCATACATGATAGAGCCTACAGCCGAAGCATAGGGTATCCCTTGCATGCGAGCTCTCTCCAAATCAGTCTTGGGAGACATCTCTTTGGAGAGAGTGACTCCAGAGATCGTGGGCAAGTTCCCACGCTTGGATTCATCCATACTAAACCTCTTTAGTATGGTGTCAATGTACCTGGATTGGGACAATCCCTATGTCCGTTTGGATCTATCTCTATAGATCCTAATCCCCAATATGCAGGAGGCATCACCAAGATCTTTCATTGAGAATCTTTGTGATAAGAAGAGCTTGACCAATTGCAGCATAGGAATATCATTTCCTATCAAGAGTATGTCGTCCACGTACAATACGAGGAAGACAACCTTACTCTCTGCCACCTTCTTGTAGATACAAGGTTCATCTGGATTTTTGACGAAATCAAACTCTTTGATAACGACGTCAAAGCAGATGTTCCAACTCCGCGATGCTTGCTTTAATCCATAAATGGATTTAAGCAGCTTACACACCTTCCCGCTGCTCCCACTATCTACGAAGCCCTCTGGTTGAGTCATGTACACGCACTCTTCTAAATCACCATTTAGAAAGGCGGTCTTAACATCCATTCGCCAGATTTCGTAATCATGATATGCAGCGATGGCAAGCATGATCCGGATGGATTTAAGCATAGCCACTGGAGAAAAGGTTTCGTCATAGTCCACACCTGGTCTTTGACGAAAACCCTTTGCAACAAGTCTAGCTTTGAAAGTCTCCACTTTCCCATCTACACCAAGTTTTTTCTTGAAGATCCACTTGCTCCCAATGGGTTTTACCCCTTCAGGAGCAACTTCCAAAGTCCATACTTTGTTGGTGTACATGGATTCCATCTCGGACCGCATAGCATCCAGCCATTTCACTGAGTCCCTACTCGTGATGGCCTGCTCGAAGCTAGTTGGGTCATCATCCTCCATGATGCAATCCTCGCTCCCTCCATCCATGAGAAAACCGTAGTATCTCTCAGGTTGGCGAGGAACCCTACTAGATCGGCGGAGAGGCTGAGGTTCATTGGGAGCTACTGAATCTTCTGGTTCCACTAAATCTTCAGTTACGATTTGTGTATCTGGAACTTCTTCCAGCTCTACCATTTCGCCACTAATTTCTTTTTCAAGAAATTCCTTTTCTAAAAAGGTGGCATATTGAGAAACAAACACCTTTTGTTCTTCAGCATGGTAGAAAAAATATCCTTGTGAATTCTTAGGATATCCCACAAACTTGCAGAGAACTGACCGTGCCTCGAGTTTGTCTGGATTTTGCCTTTTGACATAGGCCGGACAACCCCATATCTTAACTCGTTTAAAATATGATCTCTTCCCACTCCATATCTCATATGGTGTGGTAGGTACAGATTTAGATGGAACTTGATTCAATAGGTATGCAGCCATCTCCAGCCTATATCCCCAGAAGGAAACAGGTAACTCAGCTGTGCTCATCATAGAGCGCACCATATCTAATAGGGTGCGGTTCCTCCGTTCTGATACACCGTTGTGCTATGGTGTATATGGAGGAGTTAGCTGAGAGAGAATCCCATTCTCTTTTAGGAAGTCCAGGAATTCATTGCTTAAGTATTCACCTCCTCGATCAGATCGAAGGATTTTAATACTTTTTCCGGTTTGGTTTTCGACTTCTTGTTTATATTCTCTAAATTTCTCAAAAGCTTCTGATTTGTGTTTCATCAGGAACACATATCCGAATCTAGAGAGATCGTCGGTGAATGTAATGAAGTACGAAGAACCATCCCTGGCATGTGTAGACATAGGACCGCATACATCACTATGTATCAGTCCCAAGAGTTCGGTAACTCTTTCTCCGTGTCCCGTAAACGGAGTTTTGGTCATCTTGCCTTTGAGACATGACTGGGAAGTGTCATAAGATGAAAATTCGAATGGTTTCAAATATCCATCCTTATGCAACTTAGCCAGTCGTGTCGCATTGATGTGACCCAGTCTACAATGCCACAAGAAGGATTTGTTCAGTTCTGAACTCTTCCTCTTGTGTGTGTTTGTTATGCTCAGAACTGTTGATTGATTTAGAACATAAATGCCATTGCACAACATGCCTGATCCAACCAACTTTTGGTTACGGAAAATGTTCATAACATTGTCCTGTAATACAAAATTATATCCCTCTTTACTCAATAAAGAAACGATATAATGTTGCATATCAGGTTCGGCATCTAATAACATTCGTTCAGAACCAATGTATTACCAGTTGGTAATACAAGGCGATATTCCCCGACAGTCTTAGCTGCAACAATTGCACCATTTCCAACTCTAATGTTTTTATCACCTTCTCCAAGTTCTCTACCTTTCCTAAGCCCATGTAACTGATTACATATATGGGATCCTGACCCGGTATCTATGTAGGCTTCCTAGGCACACTAATGAGGTCTCACAAGGTATCAACCATGCCAATTTCTAATTTTACAAGTGCCGAGAAACCCTAATACGGATCGTTAACTAGATTTTAGGCGAAACAAGCAACTAGTTAACAACTTAACTAAGTGAACGGAAATACAACCTTTGTAGATCCGGTTCTCCACCTCCATAGCTCCGCAATGAAGTCTCCTCGCTGTCCAAATCGAATCCCGGGCTCTAGCATCGGCTTCATCGGAAAAATGGGCGGGCTAGGTCGTCGACTTCGATGCCGAAGATGATCTACGTCGAGGCATCACAAGATCAAGCTCCCACTTCACCAAGTCATGAAACTTGTGAAGAGAACACCCTATACTACATGGCAAGAGGTAGAGGATGAAGAAATAGGAGGTGGGTTCACTTTAGAATTGGATTTCTCACTCATTTTCACAAGTTGCCATTGTTGATAGCAAGCTTTTTCTTGAAGTGAAGAAGAAGAAGCAAGAATATGATAAGTGTTAATCCAAAAAGAAAAGAAAATCAATACTTATCATATTCAAACCATGATTAGGTGTAGAGAATAAACTAGGGTTAAGTGGAATGGTTAGGTTAAAGGAAAGAAACAAAATGGTCAACATTTCAAACCTTCATGAACTTTCAATATAAAACAAAACTAGCAACCATTTTATTTCTTGCCAAAATGAAATAAATAAATGAATAAATAAATAAAAACCTTAACCATTTACATAACCAAGGTTTAAACCAAAACTACACCCAAATGAGCATGTATCATCAAACATGATACAAACAAGTGCACAAAAGTATATCACATATACAAGTTGTGTACTCCAAGTGAGAAAATCCTTTTAAAGTGAACCAATACTAGTTAATGCAAAGTAATATATCAAATATATAATTATGCATTAAATCATCAAATCAACACTTGATTTAACGATCCGGTCATATCTCATATGACCGACTAATATCCAATGTATCGATTTATCGAATCAATCCTTGATTCGATAACTAGGTTATATCGCATACAACCAGATCGATACATTCATCGCGAGAATAGAATACGGTATCACATACACGCATTATTCTCGGTCCCGCACATATCTCATATGCGCTCCTATTTCGTTTTGCTTGAGCCAGGAAACCTCTGTGTAGGACTTTAAAGACTCGTCAATACGCCGGCAGCAGGTGATGATCATATCAAACACCCACAAGCCGCAAGCGGTCTTCTAAACGTAACGGCCACCCGGGTATTGAGCGATCAGAAGATCGACGAGCAAGCCCGCTCAGACTTCTGTGAATCCAACCAGTAACACTTACCGTACAGTCCGGTCTCGTCGTCTGATATGTCGCATATCTCGCCTAGGGGTGGTAAACGTCAGACCCCAATAGCTCGATAAGTCGTGTCGATATTGTAAGTGCACGGCGGCGCCCCGGCCGTCAAATCGACGGCGGAAAGCGGAAGCGGTGATAAACTTACAGTTTTTGCGGACTTGGCAAAACGGCACCACCGCGCACTAAAACCGGATCGGGCCATTAAACTAAATCTAGCTAACTACAAAGAGAAGAGATGTATACCAACGATCCAAGTCCTCCGGTCTTCATCTCCACTCCGATCTCCTCGCGGGATCTCCGTCCGTCTCCTCCTCGTCGGAAAGGGCACCACGAAGCCGGGTACTTTTACGGGCTCCCGCCTCTATACCGAGGCAACTCGGGCGCGAAGTAGGCTACCCGACGCGTCCAAGATATGTTGTAGGAAGTGTAGTGTAGAGGCTACTTGTCTCTTTGGGGTTTGTTGCCTTTGGATGGAGGAATGAAGATTGAACTTTGGAGGGAAATGAAGCTACCAAATTTTGCAAAGAAAATGAGATGAACAAATGAAGCATCAAAAATGAACTCTCATTTTCTCTCCTCACCAAATTGTGGCCGGCCAAGTCAAAATGAGAATGGTGGAGCAATTAAACAAAAAGCATGAAGGGAGGTTATTGTAGGAGATTCAAAAGGGGTGACCATAAACAAACACCATCATCACAAAACCATCCATTCATATCAAATCCTTTCCCTTCACCATAAATACATGAAAAGCAAAGATGCTTATCATGTCAACCTATATGCAAATAAGTCCTCCACAAAGTGTAATTTGCAAAACTGCAAATTACCCCCTCCATCGGAAAAGTCCGGCCGGGAAAGAACAAAGAAAAACCGGCCGGAACGGAATGCAAACTGGCAACTCCAGAAAACTGGTCCCGTAATAAATTACAGGAAAACCCAATACTGTGCATACACACCCGCATCTGTATTCCGTCCGGATACAAATGCAATGAGACAAAATCTACACTGTACTAAACTAGGATCCGGCTTAAACCAAAGCCGGCTAGTAATATCCGTCCGATCCTGATCCGTGCAATACCGCACGTATCTGATCGAACGCTACCATATAACTATACGGCCACTAGTACAAAACCGTCCGATCCTGATCCGTGCAATACCGCACGTATCTGATCGGACCCTGCCATATCTCCATACGGCCTCTACAGCGTTTCGCCCGAAACTTGAGTAACTGAAAGTGTGGTGGACTCTAAAGACTCGTCAATACTATGGCTGTGGATTTAACCACTAGCACGTCAGAGGTATAAGCCAATACGTGACGGGCCACCAGCTATTGACTAAAAGGGACGTCGATGAGTGAACTCATCCTGACACCCTACTGAGCCTGTCAGTGACAATATCCGTGCAGTCCGGTCCGTTCGTCTATGAGTATCGCATGGCGGGCCTAGGGGGTTGGTAAAAGTCAGACCCCCAAAAGCGGTACAAGTCGTGTCGGAGTGTAGCCCAGAACACCCTGAGATACTACTGGAATACCTACCAGTAAATCTCCTTGCCTTGGCCAAGGACTTTGTGTAATGGCTCTCCTAGACACAGCACGACCTCACCCCCAATACCGGGAGAGACGAACCCCTGAAGATACGCTCACTGCCTCCATGTGGCTCGGGACTGTACCCAACTAAAACCTGTTTGCACGACTCCTTTGAGCCGTGGTAGGGTAGTAATCAAAGTACAGTGGGAACTCACACGAGACAAATGACGATCCCCAGGTCGATGAACTAACCTGCACACATGTCACCAGGGAACTGCTATCTGACGTCTGGTATATGACCAACTAGCATGTTCCCGGCGAGTCCTGTCCGGTGTACTCATAACCCAATGAGCACCTGTATACATCTTAGGTGATCCAACTGACACCAGTGGCTTGTGAGACCGGCCACCGCCCCTCGTCGGGGTCTCGACTGTATACACTAGTCTACTAATGGAGTATCGATGCCCTGTCTCGAAACTCCTACGACTAGGGACCTTTTAAGGATATGCTTGTAGACCCCCAGCTCCCACTTATATGATCGCCCTCATACTGCTGGTGGTCAAGCAAGAATCCTAGGGGCTCTATCAACGTGTAATAGCGACGTGTCATGTCACCTAAAGCAGTACACGATGATAAAGGTAAACCAGATAGCATACTATCATCTCGAGTAAGACTGTCCTACCGGGATAGGTCCTCCCTCAATCATTACAATCACGTACCTGTGACCTAATAATTGACTCTGAGGGCACTATCTCCAACAATCTCCCACTTGCACTCAAGGCTAATTATTGCGATGTCGCATACTCACAGCCCGTGTGATACCGAACATCCAACTCCTCTACTAGTCAGTCTTACAAAGCTCGTTTGCGGAACTATTGCGTTCGAGGAATAGCCTCAGTGAGTGGATCCGCTTAGTTGTTTCTTTCTATGTCTCTCTAAATCTCAAGTTCGCGGAGAAAGCCATCTCCCGAAAAGAGCAATACCTGTCTCAGAATATGTCTGGATGTCTGATGGGACCTAGCTCATAAATGAACTCCAAATCCAAACTTCTTAGACTGTATCGTCAACTGAACTTAATCAGTATCCTGCGCGCCATGCCTCCCTCAGTATTGCCTTGGACCACCTGTCCAAAATACTGCCCCTCATCAGAAGGAAAACTATAACTCTGACAACCTCCTTGTCGTCCATGTCACCTTGGAAGCCTGGAATGATAACTGTCTCCCGAATGAAGCTGTCGTTATCATATCCCTAGAACATCCACTTATGTTCTAAAACTGCTTCCGACTGTTTCTCCAGGATTGGATAAATATCAACTTATCGCATCTAGTGCAAGAACAACATTTGGTGTGGTACTTGACATCTCATGATTGACTCAATTGCCTAAGCAAGTGATCTGCCAATCATGCACATCCCTCTCCCCTTTAGTCTATAAGACACCTTTAGAGAGGGTGACTCCATCTTCTGCAGGTACACTACCGTGCATGGAGTCGTCCATTCTAAATACTCTTAGAATGCTGTCTAAGTACCCAGATTGGGAGACTACCCAAATCTAGATCTAAAGCCATAGATCTAGTAACCAGAATGTCTGATATAATGTCCATTTCCTTTGTGGAGAAACCACTGTGTGACGACCAAAGTATAACCGATCGTAGTATAGGAGTTTCTTTTTCTACTTTGTGTATGTCATCCAAATACCAGGATATCACACCCTACTACCTTCTCAACAGATCCATCCCTTATTCTGATGAAGTCAAACCCATGACTGTCACGTCAGAAATAGATGATCTATCTCCGCTACATCTGCTCTAGTCTATAAATAGACATAAGCTACCTGTCCACCAATGCTTCCGCTGCTCCCACTGACTACGACAACCCTCTGGCAGAGTCATATACACGTACACTTCTGAAGCGAGTTCAGAACGACGCTATACTCATCCTCCCGCCGGGTCTCGCAGCCTGGAACAACAGCAATGGTAATTGTGGGTAAACAAGAACTTCCCTGTCACCGTCCTTGAGGCTACCGAAGTACCTCTCGGGTTCCTGAAGTTACCCACCTTATCTGCGGAGCGGCCAATGGAATGTCAATCCAGATTGAATCTTTAGGTTCCTTATCAAATCTTTAGTAATCGTTTGCGGTTCTGGAATCACTTCCAGTTCTACCATACTCCCACTACTGTTTTTCTGAAAAAATCCATTTTTTATAAAACTGTGGCGAGTCTAGAACAATATCGCTATTGTTCATCCAGATGGTAGAAAGTCAACCCTCGTCATAGCCTGGGTCAACCCACAAACAGCCATTACAGAAACGTGCCTTGAGTTGTCCAGTGTCTGGTTTTAATCATAAACCGGACAACTCCCCGTACCTTAACATCGTTAAGATATGAACTGTTCTATATCCAATATAGAAACAGAGGCACTGATTTAATTGAACCAGATTCAAATCATGCAGCTGTCCCCAGCGCATGTCAACTAAATGGAAGAAGGCCGATCAGCGTTACTCAACTTAGGAATACTTCCAATTATGAGTAACCTGAAAGAGAAGCAAGATCTCTTTATCATTACTATCAACTGAATACCACAAGTATCTACATCTTCGATCTCTTTGAAGAATCCCGATACTTGCTACACCTGGTTCTCTACTCTATTCAAATACCTGTAACCTCTCAAAATTCGGACCCTGTGTTTCCACGAAACACCGGTCTAAAAACTAGAGAAGTCATAAGTAAACCGAATATAGTACGAGGACCTACCCCTCTGTCCTGATGGACTCTGGACAACATACAATACTCTGTATAAGTCCCTTGAGTCTGATAACTCATTCACTGTGTGTCGTAGGTTGAAAACTGTACTTATGGTTAAGAAGAATTACACCGCTGTTTAATGCTCCTTACCTAACCATCCACTGATATAGGTAAATGTCGTAGACATAATTTCAGAAAGGTATATCTCACTCTATGAAAATAGACGTACAGATATATCAATTTGAAATTGGTGCATAACAGCGGATATTCAAAACCAAATATTTGCCGACCGGCAAACAGCCCAGGTGATTTCCTCAAATATCACCGATTACAACGAATCCCGATATAATGAGGATAATCACCCAATTCCCAATAACTTACTCCCACTCATCATCTGTAAAACCATACAAATGTGAGAATCGTACCTGGTAAATACATACCCTGGAGTAAGTATCTAATCGGAAAATCAGTTTTCCTTTAACATTACACAGTGAAACTGAAACATTGAAATGTTTCGTGGGGTATCCCGGTATTCATAGTAATGCCTCTTCCATTATCCAGATTCACAACTACAACCGTATAGTTCATTGCCATCTCTCCACATCCCTTCATATGTCTTTAGTCATTACCTTCTGCACACCCCTTTATGCCAAATGGTTTTCTTCCTTCCCTACCGTTCGGCACCAGCCTATGGTTTGGAAGAAGACTATCCAATAAGCATAATGGGTGTACTGTCCCAATCCTAGGAACACTCGCAATGAGAGAGGGTGAAGATAAAAGACAACCGAATAAACCTTATTCCTATTTCTCCTGAACCAGAATCCATCCTCGAACTGGAACAAGTTCCATTCGAGTTCGTATATAACCATACGATGGAGTATCCAAATAAACTGTGGATCTTCGTAGTGATACGGAGTGTCCTGGAGAAATACAAAGGTGATGTGGGAGTGGTAACGAAATATTTGGTTTGGTCGTGAATATCTGTTGCAATTTACTTTGCCCTCTTACTAATCCCTTGCTTTGTCTGAACTTAATACCTTCTGCACACCATCGTTATGCTAATTGGTTTTCTTCATTCCCTACCGGTCGGCACTAGCCTAAGGTTTGGAAGAAGACAATCCAATTTGCGTAATAGGTGTACTACCCCTAAACCAAGGAGTACTCGTAACCTGAGAGAGGGTAAAAAGAAAAGACAACTGAATAATCCTATCCGTTTTCTCCAGAACCGGAAACCATCCTCGAATCCCTTCGAGTTCGTATCTAACCATACGATGGTTTTGTCCAATGGAAGTGGACGTTCGCAGTAATACGGGGTGTCCTGGAGAAAAGGGTAAAAGTAGGAGTGGCAATGAGTTCTGCAACTCTGACAATCCAAAAGCCAGTGTTAAGTAGGTTCGGTCAACTTGGTCACTGAGTCATAGTCATAGGGTCGGGTCAATAGTCGCTGCCAGAGAGAGAGAGAAAAGAAACACTCAGCGTGCACTCTATCCTAGATCAGAATGGTTACCAATTTATCTAATCTAGAAACCTCCCACTGTACCTCAAATTCTCCTCCAAACCTGAAAGAAGAATTAGTCGGGGTCACCCGAGGAGTAAACTAACTCATCAGTGGGAATCGGGATCCAACTATCATTGCATGATAACGTGACGGAATCTGCTCACGTCAACACACTCCAGAAGGTATGCGCATATCTGGCAAGTTTCAGTTCTTTTGAAACTCCCGATGTGATTTTCTGCCCCATGCTCTTATGACCTTGGCGTGAGGTCAAAATATCATAAGTCACATGTCAAGTTCTGCCCGTCATTATCCAGGTTAATCTGAACCCACCCGTACATACCCTTGACGTAGGCCAAAATAGTAGTACGACTGTCCCAAACCAACGCATCTATCTATGCAACAGATAAATACCCGGCAGCTACCAAACACTATGCCTTGGCGTGAGGTCAAAATACATAGCTTGAATACTACCGAATATTTAACTGAAATGACGGAGGGCTACGAATGGTTTCTGGCGAAAACCTTTAACGTAATGAACTTGATATCGTCGAAGGAACGGATAGCTTTTTTAAAAAATATAGTGACGAAAACCGTTGCTAAAGAGGTCACTCCCTGTGAAGGGATCTCGGCTCTTTCCCCGTAGAATGGGGTGCAGGATATTCCAAATGAATACCGCGATGCAAAGCAAAAGTAATCGGCTATAGTGAAGTTAATGCCCTGACGCAAACTTCTGTCCAAGGGGTCACTCCCGGTGAAGGGATCTCGGCCCTTGCCTCGTCGACTGAGGAGCAGGATATTCTAAATGAATACCGCGATGCAAAACAAAAGTGAAAGTCCTTGCAATAACAGCTTTTTGAAAAAGTGTTCCAACAACATCAGATTAGGTTTGTTTTTAACTTGCATTGATCCGAATCAATGCAGTCCCATCAATTGATCACACCAAAAAGAACGAAAATATACTGATGTACGTATATGCCATCCGCATTCGCCACTGGGTCCCGTCATTACCCGTTAGGTTAGCTTACTAACGACAGAGCGGGGACTGGACTAGCGCGGATGCAAAACATATACAACATCTACTAATATATATACCAATATATTATATTTCGCTCAAGGCGTGAATAAAATGCAACATCACAGAAAATGAACAGCATCACAGAAACAATACAGATATCTGGGATCCCCGGGTTTCACAGAGCCGCTGAAACCCGACGTTCCCCTGGTCGTGTGGATAGCCTGTGCAATGAAATCCTAGACCCCTACGGGCGCGGCAAGTCACCCGCCAAAACCTGAAGCGAGGCAGCCCCCTTCAGCGCCGTGAATGGACCACCCAGCACTTCACGGAATCCGGCAACTTGGGCACCCCTCCTGGGTCAACCTATACCCCCTACGAGTGCGGCGAATAGCCCGCCAATCCTAGAGTGAAGCCCCCTCCGTCTCAATGCCATGAGATGCGGGCTTGCTGCCCTCTAGAACCCGGCTATCCGTGCACCCCTCCGCGGGGTAATCCTAGTACAGAAAGTAAAATATACATACAACGGGTACATCGACCGCAACCAGGTCGTGCCCCAAAATAATAATACAAACAGGCAGTGACGGCAGTCCACATGTCGGACGCTCGCCCCGCAATATCAAATGTACATAATACCACCACAACTGTACTAGCATTGCATCCAGGCTATCCCCACGACCGATCCGCAACATCACAGAATAAACATAGAACATCAACGTGAAAGTCACGTTCGCAAATCCGTCTAACCGGGCTATAGCAGTTAGACCGGATTTACCGATCGAGTGACATTCACGGTCGCAGATATAATGTAAATACTGTGAAAAATGTGTTTAAAATATCCGATCGATCAAAAATTAACAAGTGGGCCCTCAATCAAAACTGTAGCACTCACAGAAATCCTGGGCCCAATTTTAATATTCCAAAACCAATATTTTAAGCCCAGAAGGCCTCTGGAAAAATTTGGTGAAGTGATGTGAATAGTGCGCGGCGGAAGGGCCGCGCGAGGGGGGTTTCGCGGCGGTTCCGCGCTCCAACTTTGGAGTTACTTCGTCAAATTTTTACAGAACTCTTAGATTTTCCAGTACATCAATATTTTATAACCTGAAAAATTTTTCGAGACCAAAAATTTTCAACAGAAACTGATGCGAACTAAAATGCAGTTTTGGAACTTTTTGATCGATCGGAAATGCAAACACATTACACAAAGCTAGACTAAGTTAATGGCGAGGCTCTGATACCACTGTAAGTGCACGGCGGCGCCCCGGCCGTCAAATCGACGGCGGAAAGCGGAAGCGGTGATAAACTTACAGTTTTTGCGGACTTGGCAAAACGGCACCACCGCGCACTAAAACCGGATCGGGCCATTAAACTAAATCTAGCTAACTACAAAGAGAAGAGATGTATACCAACGATCCAAGTCCTCCGGTCTTCATCTCCACTCCGATCTCCTCGCGGGATCTCCGTCCGTCTCCTCCTCGTCGGAAAGGGCACCACGAAGCCGGGTACTTTTACGGGCTCCCGCCTCTATACCGAGGCAACTCGGGCGCGAAGTAGGCTACCCGACGCGTCCAAGATATGTTGTAGGAAGTGTAGTGTAGAGGCTACTTGTCTCTTTGGGGTTTGTTGCCTTTGGATGGAGGAATGAAGATTGAACTTTGGAGGGAAATGAAGCTACCAAATTTTGCAAAGAAAATGAGATGAACAAATGAAGCATCAAAAATGAACTCTCATTTTCTCTCCTCACCAAATTGTGGCCGGCCAAGTCAAAATGAGAATGGTGGAGCAATTAAACAAAAAGCATGAAGGGAGGTTATTGTAGGAGATTCAAAAGGGGTGACCATAAACAAACACCATCATCACAAAACCATCCATTCATATCAAATCCTTTCCCTTCACCATAAATACATGAAAAGCAAAGATGCTTATCATGTCAACCTATATGCAAATAAGTCCTCCACAAAGTGTAATTTGCAAAACTGCAAATTACCCCCTCCATCGGAAAAGTCCGGCCGGGAAAGAACAAAGAAAAACCGGCCGGAACGGAATGCAAACTGGCAACTCCAGAAAACTGGTCCCGTAATAAATTACAGGAAAACCCAATACTGTGCATACACACCCGCATCTGTATTCCGTCCGGATACAAATGCAATGAGACAAAATCTACACTGTACTAAACTAGGATCCGGCTTAAACCAAAGCCGGCTAGTAATATCCGTCCGATCCTGATCCGTGCAATACCGCACGTATCTGATCGAACGCTGCCATATAACTATACGGCCACTAGTACAAAACCGTCCGATCCTGATCCGTGCAATACCGCACGTATCTGATCGGA
Source organism: Agapanthus africanus (assembly GCA_030015575.1). NCBI lineage: Eukaryota > Viridiplantae > Streptophyta > Magnoliopsida > Asparagales > Amaryllidaceae > Agapanthus > Agapanthus africanus. The sequence continues at coordinate 230,485,865 of CM057344.1, forward strand.
CCCTGCCATATCTCCATACGGCCTCTACAGCGTTTCGCCCGAAACTTGAGTAACTGAAAGTGTGGTGGACTCTAAAGACTCGTCAATACTATGGCTGTGGATTTAACCACTAGCACGTCAGAGGTATAAGCCAATACGTGACGGGCCACCAGCTATTGACTAAAAGGGACGTCGATGAGTGAACTCATCCTGACACCCTACTGAGCCTGTCAGTGACAATATCCGTGCAGTCCGGTCCGTTCGTCTATGAGTATCGCATGGCGGGCCTAGGGGGTTGGTAAAAGTCAGACCCCCAAAAGCGGTACAAGTCGTGTCGGAGTGTAGCCCAGAACACCCTGAGATACTACTGGAATACCTACCAGTAAATCTCCTTGCCTTGGCCAAGGACTTTGTGTAATGGCTCTCCTAGACACAGCACGACCTCACCCCCAATACCGGGAGAGACGAACCCCTGAAGATACGCTCACTGCCTCCATGTGGCTCGGGACTGTACCCAACTAAAACCTGTTTGCACGACTCCTTTGAGCCGTGGTAGGGTAGTAATCAAAGTACAGTGGGAACTCACACGAGACAAATGACGATCCCCAGGTCGATGAACTAACCTGCACACATGTCACCAGGGAACTGCTATCTGACGTCTGGTATATGACCAACTAGCATGTTCCCGGCGAGTCCTGTCCGGTGTACTCATAACCCAATGAGCACCTGTATACATCTTAGGTGATCCAACTGACACCAGTGGCTTGTGAGACCGGCCACCGCCCCTCGTCGGGGTCTCGACTGTATACACTAGTCTACTAATGGAGTATCGATGCCCTGTCTCGAAACTCCTACGACTAGGGACCTTTTAAGGATATGCTTGTAGACCCCCAGCTCCCACTTATATGATCGCCCTCATACTGCTGGTGGTCAAGCAAGAATCCTAGGGGCTCTATCAACGTGTAATAGCGACGTGTCATGTCACCTAAAGCAGTACACGATGATAAAGGTAAACCAGATAGCATACTATCATCTCGAGTAAGACTGTCCTACCGGGATAGGTCCTCCCTCAATCATTACAATCATGTACCTGTGACCTAATAATTGACTCTGAGGGCACTATCTCCAACAGATATGAGGTCTATAACAGTTCGAGAAACTACTGATAACACTTACCAGTAAATCTCAGCAACCCTGGCCAGGGATTTCTGGTTATAGCCAATCGAACACAGCGCAACATCAACTCCCTATACCGGGAGAGACGAATCCCCTCCTATCGCTCAATGCCTCCATGTGATTCGGGACTGTACCCAAAAACCACCATTTTGCACGCCCTCTTGGACGTGGTGAGGTGAAAATCAAAGCACAGTGGGAACCACACAAGACTCTATGACGATCTCGGGTCAACAGACTACTCTGTACCAGTGTCACCAGAGAACTGCCATCTGACGTAAGGTATAATACCATCTGGGAGTTCTCGGCGAGTTCGTCCAGTGTACCCAGTCTCTACTGAGCACCCGTATATCATCTCTGATGTCAAACACCAATGGATATGGGATCATCCATCGCCCATCTGTATGGGTCGAGAAGGTATACGCTAGTCTACTCTGGTATATCGATGCCCCGTCTCGATATACCCACGACTAGGGACTTTGAAGGATGTACTTATGGACTACCATGTCCCCACTAGTATGATCCGCATCATAGTCCAGGTAGTCAAGTACACATCCTAAGGGCTTTACCAACATGTAACAGAGAGACAATCAGTGTACACGTTAAGGTAAAGATCAACCAGATAGCATACTATCATGTCGAGCAAGAAAGTCCTCCCTATATATGTCCCAGCATCCACTACAATATACATCCTATGTATAGTAATGGCCTCTAGGGCATACATATAACTAACAATCTAATACCCAGGACGTAGAGCAAATGGAGAAACAGTTCTCTGTAACGAACACACCCGAAGAAAATGCATCAACATGTACTTTCTTCAATCGGGTGGCATGGGAATCCTGGTATTCCCCTATTTCCTGTTCATTCTTATAACTCTTATAAGAAAGAACGGAACCAACGTTCCCGAGCACAGTATAACATGCGGGTTCGGTCAATACATCCATATTATTATCTTCATTAGGGCATGAAATGGTCGCTACCTGGAGAGAGAGAGAAGAAAACACTTTAGCGTATGCTCGTGCAAGATCAGATTGGTTATTATCTTATCTAATCAGGATGGCTCCCACTGCTTTTTATCAAATCTTCCTTCAAACCCTAAAAGGAAAGACTAGCCGGGATTAATTACACACTACAGGTTCGCCAATCTTTCAGCCAGGCCAGTGTCGGTACTTTGAGGGAGGTCCCCCGTGCTTTTGCACGAACCTAATTACTGTAAACCTCGTTTTCCCAGAGGCGTAACCTCGTTAACACCTTTCTAGACACCTACTTGATCGGCTAATTGTAATGTGTAAAACTCTCTCAGGAGTAACTCTTACTCGCAGTGGGTATCGGGATCCAACTATCTCATAGAAGGTATGCAATCTCATTGCAAATTTCAACACTTGAAATTCCCGATAATATTTTGCCCCTAGCAGCTATATGACCTTAACATAGTCAACAAATCATAAGTGCTAGTCAAGTTCAACCCGTCATTTCCCGATTGAATTAAACCCACCCGCACGACCCTTAACATAGTCAACAAAGTCGCACGACTACCCTAATCCAATCGCATCATATGCTTATACAGATAAGCACTAATTAGCTACCGCACACTACGCCTTAACATAGTCAACAAACGTAGCACGAATACTAACTAGTACTTATCTGAAATGACGGAGGGCTACGTCAGGTTTTTCTGAAAACCTATTGCGTAATGAACTTGATATCGTTGTAGAATCAAATGAAGTTTTAAAATGGAATGATTTTGAGGCTTTTCTAGTTTTGCTAAAGGGGTCACTCCCGGTGAAGGGATCGTCGGCCCTTTCCTCGTCGAATGAGGTGCGGGATATATCATATATATTGCTGTGCAAAGCAGAAACTATAGAAGCTATCAAAAACAAACCGAGTGTGTAGCATCTGCCAGTTATTGCTAAAGGAGTCACTCCCGGTAAAGGGATCTCGGTCCTTTCCTCATCGAATAAGGTGCAGGATATATCACATATACCGCTGTGCAAAGCAAGAACTGTAGCTACCTGTTTTATTTAAAATTTAATTCTACAACATCTTAGGTTTCTTTTCTTTCATTAATCACATTAATGAAGTCCCATCATTTAAATACCTAAACATCACAGATAAATACGACGTACACTTATGCCATCCGCATTCGCCTCGATGTCCCCTCGTGCACCGTTAGGTTAGGTAACTAATGACAGAGCAGGGCAGGGCTAGTGCGGGTGCAAAACATAAGTAACGTCTATATAATATATCATATATACTATATAAAGTATCTATCACAGAACATCACATGATCACATCACAGATAACGCAGCAGAAGGAACATATGAAACATTGGATATACTAGGACGTCCGTGTTTTCAATACGAGCCAGTATAAAACACGGATTCCACGGTCGTGATGAATAGCCAATCCCACACCCCTAGACCCCTACGAGAGCGGCAAGCAACCCTGCCAATTCTGGGGTTAGGAGACCGGGACTCGACTCCTCGAGTTGGTCTCCCACTGGACCCCAGAACCCGGTTACTTGTGCTCCCCTCCTTGGGTCTATCCTAATGCGGAAAAGTAAATAATATACAAAAGGTGACATCTTCCGCAACCTGGAAGTGCCCCAAATAAAAGAATATTACATACAAGTTTTTACATGAATGAAAATGAAAAGCACTCATCTCACATAAAAGCCCCCCGGCTATTCGAACACGACGATCCAATATAACATATCCAGCAACACATAACATCACATGTCATCAACGTAAGTAAGTATGCATACCCCAATTGTCGTTGACGTATAGCAACGAAACCGGCGATATGAACATACTACACTTACGGTCACAGAAAAGAAAGTGTAAAACTACAACAGTTGGAATCCGCAACCTCTTTAGACATCGCATGCCTAATCAAATGAAATACTTAGACATCACATGCCTAACAGATATAAATCCCGCATTTTAGTCTCATTATCGAAAACTCTTTTCAATATCATGTGGGACTAAACTGCTAGATTTATAACATTCATTCAGTTATCTCATAACTGTTTGTGAATTCCAATTATTGTATCACATTCCAGATAAACAGAAAATGTTAAACTTTCCGATCGAACAGTCGAATACCCAAGTTTTCCCGATACAGCTCAACACATGAAATAAGTCTAACAACATTCAGTTCGTGCCTCAGTAGCAACGGTCCAGCCGTAGAAGGGTCAAGCCAACGCCTCACATGTGGCACGCCGTACTGCCCCAAACCGAAGGTTCAAAGGGCAGTTCAAGACGGTTACATAATCGAGTTAAGGTTTGTTGTCTTCTAGAGGGTCCATCGCGTTACTTGCACTACTTAGAACGTCGTTAAACTACGGAAAAATCCAACACTTGGAAATTTCCCGACAGGGGAAAATTGGGTATTTATATCCGGTCGAACTTTTTAACATATTCTAAAAATTATCCGGAAAAACACAAAGACGAAATTTGATAATCCGATCGAAACATCGAAGCTCTAAAACACCCCAGAAAATTCAACTCTTGAATAAATTTTAAAAATTCCCAGAAAATCCAACACCAGAAGATATTAGTTACTGTGCAAAAATTATATAATAATTTAATAAAGTTGCCGCGGAACCGCCGCCTAAGCAGGCTTAACCCGCGGTTCCGCCGCACTGTAGACTGATCATCAAGAAATTTTTGCACCGTAATTCATATATTTCCCTGCTGAATTTTTTAGCAATTTTTAATCTGGAAAAATCCCAGATTTTAGAAAAAGTCCAGAGAGCACTTGGGTTTTAGGGTTTCGGGTTCGTTCGGGTTTCAAACGTCGTCTAGACTTCGCCTAAGGCTCTAGCTAGGCTCTGATACCACTGTAGGGTTCCTAGGCACACTATAGATGTCTCACAAGGCATCAACCATACCAATTTCAAATTTTATTGGTGCCGAGAAACCCTAATACGGATCGTCGGCTAGAATTCTAGGCGAAATACGAATCTAGTTAACACTTTAACTAAAGGAGAGAGGCTACAACCTTTGTAGATCCGGTTATCCACTTCCTTAGCTCCACGTAGACGTCCTCTCGCTGTCCTAGTCGGATCTCGGACTCTCGCATCGGCTTCATCAAAAGGAATGAGCGAAATAGGTCGTCGGCTTCGTGCCGAAGATGATCTACGTCGAGGTTGCACAAGTTCGAGCTCCAACTTCACCAAGTTGTGAAACTTGTGAAGAAAACACCCAAAACAACTTGGCAAGAGGTAGAGGGTGAAGAAATAGGAGGTGGGTTCACTTTAGAATTGGATTTCACTCACTTTTGCTCAAGTTGCCATTGATGGCATCAAGCTTTTCTTGAAGAAGAAGATGATAAAGGAGAAAGAATATGATGAGTTTCTTATTTGAAAAAGAAACTAATATGAATACTTATCATATCTTGACCATGGTCAAGTGTAGAGATTAAACTAAGGTTAGTAGGAATGGTTAGGGTTATGGATGAGATAAGGATGGTGGACTTTGTCAAAGCTTCAAGAAACTTCAACAAGAGACAAAGAAAGCCACCATTCTCATCTAAACCTTTAATAAATAAATAAACAAATAAATAAATAAAAAGGCAAAACCCTAATCATCTCTTAACCATGGTTTAATTCTTCACACTTAACCTAATGAGCAAGTATCATCAAACATGATACAAAGATGTGCACAAAAGTATATCACATATACAACATGTACATCAAGTGAGAAAATCCATTTAAAGTGAACCAATACCAGTTAATGCAAAGTAATATATCAAATATATAATTATACATTAAATCATTAAATCAATACTTGATTTAACGATCCGGTCATATCGCATATAACCGACCAGTATCCAATGTATCGTTTTATCGAATCAATGATTCGATAACTAGGTCATATCGCATACAACCAATCGAAACATTCATCACGAGAATAAAATGCGGTATCACATACACGCATTATTCTCGGTCCCGCACATATCTCATATGCGCTCCTATTTCGTTTCGCTTGAGCCAGGAAATCTCTGTGTAGGACTCTAAAGACTCGTCAATACGCCGGTAGCAGATGATGATCATATCAAGCACCCACAAGCCGCAAGCGGTCTGCTAAACGTAACGGCCATCCGGGTATTGAGCGATCAGAAGATCGACGAGCTAGCCCGCTCACACTCCTGTGAATCCAACCAGTAACACTTACCGTACAGTCCGGTCTGTTCGTCTGATACGTCGCATATCAAGTCTAGGGTTGGTAAACGTCAGACCCCAATAACCGATAAGTCGTGCCGATGTAAGGCTCATAACGGGTCGAGAAACTACCGGTAACACTTACCAGCAAATCTCTGATCAGCCCTGGCCAGGGACTTCCCTGTTACGGCCAATCGAGCACAGCGCAACATCAACTCCCAATACCGGGAGAGACGAAACCCCTCCTATCGCTCATTGCCTCCATGTGACTCGGGACTGTACCCAAAGACCACCGTTTTTCACGCCCTCATGGACATGGTAAGGTGGAGATCAAAGCACAGTGGGAATCACACAAGACTCTATGACGATCTCGGGTCTACAGACTAACCTGTACAAGTGTCACCTGAGAACTGCCATCTGACGTGAGGTACAATACCAACTGGGAGTTCTCGGCGAGTCCGTCCAGTGTACCCAGTCTCCACTGAGCACCCGTATATCATCTCTGATGTCAAACACCAATGGATATGGGATCATCCATCGCCCATCTCATGGGTCGAGAGGCGTATACGCTAGTCTACTCTGGTATATTGATGCCCCATCTCGATACACCCACGACTAGGGACCTTGAAGGATGTACTTATGGACTACCATGTCCCCACTAGTATGATCTGCATCATAGTCCAGGTAGTCAAGTACACATCCTAAGGGCTTTACCAACATGTAACCATAAGACAGTTTAAAGAGACAAGTGTACATGTTAAGATAAAGAGCAACCAGATAGCATACTATCATATCGAGCAAGAAAGTCATCTCTATATATGTCCAAGCATCCAATATAATATACATCATCTGTACAATACTGGCCTCTAGGGCATACATACAACTAACAGTTGGCGAGTCGACGTGCCCAAGAATTGCTGTAGAATATACGTAGATTACCATGTCTCTATTGGGGTTGAAGTTGCCCTTTTTAGTAGAGGTCAAGAGAGGAATTTTGGAGATGAACTAGAGAGCCATTTTTAGCAAAGTGAGAAACAAAAATGCCACCACAAAATTGTGACAACCCCCACCAAGAGTGGCCGGCCAATGCATCAAAATGAATGAGAATTGGAGTGAGAGAAAAGTCAAGGGGGGAGGAATCTATCATCTAAGAGAGAGAGAGAAAAACATGATGGTGAAAAATAATAATCACTCCAAAACCCTCACTCCAAAACCAAATCATCAACAACCATGATTACTCCAAAAGTCAAGCCATCATGAAGTGAAGAAGTCAAGGTCAAACAAGATCTATCATGAAGCAACAATATGCAAAGACCACCCTCCACAAATGCTTATTTGCACAAATGCAAATAAGCCATCCTCCACCAATCTTCAGCCGATGAAAGATACAAAGAAATATGGCCGAAACGGAAAGCAAACTGGCAACTCCAAAAAAACTGATCCCGTAATCAATTACAGGAAAACCCCGCTACCGTATATACATACCCGCATTTGTATTCCGACCGAATACAAATGCAATGAGACAAAATCTACACTGTACAATACTAGGATTCGGCTTAAACCAAAGCCCTCTAGTATTATCCGTCCGATCATGATCCGTGCAATACCGCACGTATCTGATTGAACCATGCCATATCTCCATACGGTCTCTACAGCGTTTCGCCCGAAACTTGAGCAACTGTCTGTGGGGGACTCTAAAGACTCGTCAATACTATGGCTGTGGATTTAACCACTAGCACGTCAGAGGTATTACCCATACGTAACGGGCTACCAGCTATTGACCAAAAGGGACGTCGATGAGCGAACTCATTCTGACACCCTACTGAGCCTGTCAGTGACAATATCCGTACAGTCCGGTCCGTTCGTCTATGAGCATCGCATGGCGGGCCTAGGGGGTTGGTAAAAGTCAGACCCCCAAAAGCGGTACAAGTCGTGTCAGAGTGTAGCCCAGAACACCATGAGATACTACTGGAATACCTACCAGTAAATCTCCTGCCTCGGCCGAGGGCTTTGTGTAATGGCTCTCCTAGACACAGCGCAACCTCACCCCCAATACCGGGAGAGACGAACCCCTGAAGATCCGCTCACTGCCTCCATGTGGCTCGGGACTGTACCCAACTAAAACCTGTTTGCACGTCTCCTTTGAGCGTGGTAGGGTAGTAATCAAAGTACAGTGGGAACTCACACGAGACAAATGATGATCCTCAGGTCGATGAACTAACCTGTACACATGTCACCAGGGAACTGCTATCTGACGTCTGGTATAAGACCAACTAGCATGTTCCCGGCGAGTCCTGTCCGGTGTACTCATAACCCAATGAGCACCTGTATACATCTTAGGTGAACCAATTGACACCAGTGGCTTGTGAGACCGGCCACCGCCCCTCGTCGGGGTCTCGACTGTATACACTAGTCTACTCTGGAGTATCGATGCCCTGTCTCGAAACTCCCACGACTAGGGACCTTTTAAGGATGTGCTTATAGACTACCAGCTCCCACGTATATGATCGCCCTCATACTGCTGGCAGTCAAGCAAGAATCCTAGGGGCTCTATCAACGTGTAATAGCGACCTGTAAGGTCACCTAAAGCAGTACACGATGATAAAGATAAACCAGATAGCATACTATCATCTTGAGTAAGACTGTCCTACCGGAATAGGTCCTCCCTCAATCATTGCAATCACGTGCTTGTGATCCAATAATTGACTCTGAGGGCACTATCTCCAACAATCTCCCACTTGCATTCAAGGATAATTATTGCGATGTCACATAATCACAGCCCGTGTGATACCGAACACCCAACTCCTCTACTAGTCAGTCTCACAAAACTCGTTTGCGAAACTAATGCGTTCGAGGAATAGCCTCAGTGAGTAGATCCGCTCTAATGTTTCTTTCTATGTCTCTCTTTATCTCAAGTTTGCGGAGAAACCTATCTCCCGAAATGAGCAATACCTGTCTTAGAGTATGTCTGGATATCTGATGGGATCTAGCTCATAAATGAACTCCAAATCCAAACTTCTTAGACTGTATCGCCAACTGAACTTAATCAGTATCCTGCGTCATGCCTCCCTCAGTATCCGCCTGGACCACCTGTCCAAATACTGCCCCTCATCAGAAGGAAAACTATAACTCATACAACCTCTCTGTCATCCAGGTCACCTTAGAAGCCCGGAATGATAACTGTCTCCCGAATGAGGCTGTCGTTATCATATCCCTAGAACATCCACTTATGTTCTAAAACTGCTTCCGATTGTTTCTCCAGGATTGGATTAATGTCAACTTCTTGCATCTACTGCAAAAACAACATCTGGTGTGGTACTTGACATCTCATGATTGACTCAATTGCCTAAGCAAGTGATCTGCCAATCATGCACATCCCTCTCCACTTTAGTCTGTAAGACACCTTTAGAGAGGGTGACTCCATCACCTGTAGGTACACTACCGTGCCTGGAGTCGTCCATTCTAAAAACTCTTAGAATGCTGTCTAAGTACCCTGATTGGGATACCGCCCAAATCTGGATCTATAGATCTAGTAACCAGAATTTCTTTATATTATATCCAAGTCCCATGTGGAGAAACTACTGTATGATAACCAAAGTATAACCGATCGTAGTATAGGAATATCACTTCCTACTCTGTGTATGTCATCCAAATACCAGGACATCACACCCTTCTACCTTCTTAACAGATCCATCCCCTATTCTGATAAAGTCAAACCTATGACTGTCATATCAGAAATAGATGATCTAACTCCGCTACATCTGCTTTAGTCTATAAATAGACATAAGCCACTTGTCTACCAATGCTTCTGCTGCTCCTACTGACCACGACAACCCTCTGGCAGAGTCATATACACGTACACTTCTAAAGCTAGTTTAGAACGACGCTATACTCATCCTCCTGCCGGGTCTCGCAGCCTGGAACAACAGCAATGGCAAGTCTGGGTAAACAAGAACCTCCCTGTCACCGTCCTTGAGACTACCGGAGTACCTCTCGGGTGCCTGAGGTTACCCACCGTATCTATGGAGTGGCCAATGGAATGTCAAACCAGATTGAATCTTTAGGTTCTTATCAAATCTTCAGCAATCGTTTGCGGTTCAGGAATCACTTCCAGTTCTACCATACTCCCACTACTGTTTTCTGAAAAAATCCATTTTTGTTAAAACTGTGGCGAGTTAAGAACAATATCACTATTGATCTTCCAGATGGTAGAAAGTCAACCTTCGTCATAGCCTGGGTCAACCCACAAACAGCCATTACAGAAACGTGCCTTGAGTTATCCAGAGTCTGGTTTTAAGCATAAGCCGGACACCTCCCCGTACCTTAACAATGTTAAGATATCAACTGTTCTATATCCAATACAGAAACAGAGACACTGATTTAATTGAACCAGATTCAAATCATGCAGCTGTCTCCTGCACATGTCAACTAAATGGAAGGAGGCCGATCAGCGTTACTCAACTTAGGAATACTTCCAATTATGAGTAACCTGAAAGAGAAGCAAGTTCTTTTAATCATTACTATCAACTGAATACCATACACAAGTATCTACATCTTCGATCACCTTGAAGAATCCTGATACTTGCAACACCTGGTTCTCTACTTTATTCTTATACCTATAACTTCTCAAAACTCAGACCTTGTGTTTCTACGAAACACTTATCTAAGAACTAGAGAAGTCATAAGTAAACCGAATATAGTACGAGGACCAACCCCTCTGTCCTAATGGACACTGGACAATATACAATCCTCTGTATAAGTCCCTTGAGTCTAATAACTCATTCCCTGTGTGTCGTAGGTTGAAAACTGTACTTATGGTTAAGAAGAATTACACCGCTGTTTAATGCTCCTTACCTAACCATCCACTGATATAGGTAAATGTCATAGACATAATTTCAAAAATGTATATCTCACTCTATAAAAATAGACGTACAGATATATCAATTTGAAATTGGTGCATAACAACGGATACTCAAAACCAAATATTTGCCGTCCGGCAGACAACACAGGTGACTTCCTCAAATATCACCAATTACAACGAATTCCGATATAATGAAGATGATCACCTAATTCCCAATAACTTACTCCCACTCATCATCTGTAAAACCATACAGATGTGACAATCAAACCTGGTAAATACATACCCTGGAGCAAGTGTCTAATTGGGAAATCAGTTTTTTTTAACAGTACACAGTGAAACTGAAACATTGAAATGTTTCGATGGGGTATTCTGGTATTCCTAGTAATGCCTCTTCCATTATCTAGATTCACAACTATAACCGTATATTTCTATACCATCTCTTCACATCCCTTCATATGTCTTTAGTCTTTACCTTCTGTACACCCCTTTAGGCCAAATGGTTTTCTTCCTTCCCTACCGTTCGGCACCAGCCTATGGTTTGGAAGAAGACTATCCAATAAGCATAATGGGTGTACTGTCCTAATCCTAGGAGCACTCACAATGAGAGAAGGTGAAGATAAAAGACAACCGAATAAACCTTATTCCTATTTCTCCTGAACCAGAATCCATCCCCGAACTGGAACAAGTTCCTTTCGAGTTCGTATATAACCATACGATGGAGTATCTAATAAACTATGGATCTTCGTAGTGATACGGAGTGTCCTGGAGAAATACAAAGGTGAAGTGGGAGTGGTAATGAAATACTTGGTTTGGTCGTGAATAGCAGTCACAATTTACTTTGCCCTCCTTTTAATCCCTTTCTTTGTCTTTACATAATACCTTCTGTACACCATCGTTAGGCTAATTGGTTTTCTTCATTCACTACAGGTCGGCACCAGCCTAAGGTTTGGAAGAAGACTATCCAATTTGCGTAATAGGTGTACTATCTCCTAAACCAAGGAGTACTCGCAACCTGAGAGAAGGTAAAAAGAAAAGACAACTGAATAGTCCTATTCGTTTTCTCTAGAACCGGAAACCATCCTCGAATAAATTCCTTCGAGTTCGTATATAACCATACGATGGTTTTGTCCAATGGAAGTGGAAGTTCGTAGTAATACGGGGTGTCCTGGAGAAAAAGGTAAAAGTAGGAGTGGTAATGAGGTTTGCAACTCTGACAATCCAAAGGCCAGTGTTTAAGAAGGTTCGGTCAACTTGGTCACTGAGTTATAGTCTAGGGTCGGGTCAATGGTCGCTGCCAAAGAGAGAGAGAAAAGAAACACTCAGCGTGCACTCTAACCTAGATCAGAATGGTTACCAATTTATCTAATCTGGAAACCTCCCACTGTACCGTCAAATTCTCCTCCAAACCTGAAAGAAGAATTAGTCGGGATCACCTGAGGAGTAAACCAACTCATCAGTGGGAATCGGGATCCAACTATCATCGCATGATAACGTAACGGACTTCGCTCACGTTATCACACTCCAAAAGGTATGCGCATATCTGGCAAGTTTCAGTTTCTTTAGAAACTTCCGATATGATTTTTTCCCCATGCTCTTATGACCTTGACTTTGGCCAACAAATCATAAGTCACATGTCAAGTTCTACCCGTCATTCTCCAGATTAATTTGAACCCACCCGTACATACCCTTGACTTTGGCCAACAAGGTAGTACAACTGTCCCAAACCAACGCATCTATCTATGCTGCATATGAATACCCAACAGCTACCAAACACTGTGCCTTAACTTTGGCCAACAAACACAGCTTGAATACTATTGACTACCCATATGAAACGACGGAGGGCTACGAACGGTTTCTGGCGAAAAACCTTTAACGTAATGAACTTGATATCGTTGAAGGAACCGGATAGCTTTATAAAAATATAGTGACGAAAACCTTTGTTAAAGAGGTCACTCCCGGTGAAGGGATCTCGGCTCTTTCCCCGTAGAATGAGGTGCAGGATATTCCAACTGAATACCACGATGCAAAGCAAAAGTAAACGACTATAGTGAAGTTATTGCCCTGACGCAAACTTCTGTCCAAGGGGTCACTCCCGGTGAAGGGATCTCGGCCCTTGCCTCGTCGACCGAGGAGCAGGATATTCCAACTGAATACCACTGTGCAAAACAAAAGTGAACGTCCTTGCAATAACAGCCTTTTTTAAAAAAAAAATTGTTCCAACAACATCAAATAGGTTTATTTAGTTTGCATTGATCCGAATCAATGCAGTCCCATCAATTGATCACACCAATAAAGAACGAAAATAATGACATACGTATATGCCATCCGCATTCGCCACTGGGTCCCGTCATTACCCGTTAGGTTAGTTAACTAACGACAGAGCGGGGACTGGACTAGCGCAGATGCAAAACATATACAACATCTACTAGTATATATATATCAATATATAATATTTCGCTCAAGGCGTGATAAAATGCAACATCATAGAAATGTAATAACCATCACAGAACAATACAGATATCTGGGATCCCCGAGTTTCATAGAGCCGCTACTGAAACCCGACGTTCCCCTGGTCGTGTGGATAGCTTGTGCAATGAAATCCTAGACCCCTACGGGCGCGGCAAGTTACCCGCCAAAACCTGAAGCGAGGCAGCCCCCTTCAGCAACGTGAATGGACCACCCAGCACTTCACGAAATCCGGTAACTTGGGCACCCCTCCTGGGTCAACTTGTACCCCCTACGAGTGCGGCGAACAGCCCGCCAATTCTAGAGTGAAGCCCCCTCCGTCTCAACGCCATGAGATGCGGGCCCGTTTCCCTCTAGAACCCGGCTATCCGTGTACCCCTCCTTGGGGTAATCCTAGTACAGTAAGTAAAATATATATACAACGGGTACATCGACCTCACCCCGGTCGTGCCCCAAAAGAATAATATACAGACAGGTAGTGACGGCAGTGCACATGTCGGACCCTCGCCCCGCAATAACAAATGTACATAATACAACCAAATCTGTACTAACATTGCATCCAGGCTATCCACCACGACAATCTGCAACATCACAGCACAACACGGAACATCAACGTGAATGTCACGTTCGCAAATCCGTCTAACCGGGCTATAGCAGTTAGACAGGATTTACCGATCAAGTGACATTCACGGTCGCAGATATAATGTAAATACTGTGAACTAATGTGTTTAAAATTTTCGATCGATCAAATATTACCAAGTGGGCCCCCAAGCACTACTGTAGCACTTAAAGAAATCTGGGCCCAAAAATAATATTCCAAAACCCCTATTTTCAACCCAGAAGCCCACTGAAAAGATTTGATGCATTGATCACACTTTACTGCCGCGGAACCGCGGCCCCAACAGGGGTTTGGCCGCGGTTCCGCGGTCCCCTTAAGGAATCAATGCATCGAATTTCTCCAGAATGCTTATAATTTCCTGCATCTTCTTCTGCAACACACTGAAAATTTTTTCGAGCCCAATAAAATTTGACAGAGAACTGATGCATGAGAAAAACGCGGTTTTGGAACATTTGTTCGATCGAAACTTTAAACATACTAGAGCAAGCTAGAAAAGAGTAATGGCTTGGCTCTGATACCAGTGTAAGTGCACGGCGGCGCCCCGGTCGTCTTTCCGAGGCCAAAATGCGGAAGCGATAATTTTCTTTAACTTTTGAACCGGCACCACCGCGCACAAAAATCCCGGATCGGGCCATTAAACTAATTCTAGCTAACTAAAGAACGGGGTAGAGAGATATACCGAGCGATCCGTGTCCTTCGGTCTTCTCGTCGTCGTTCCGATCTCCCGCGGAATCTCCGGTCTTCACCTCCTCGCCGGAAGGGCACCATGTCGCCGGCTTCTTTTACGGGCTCCTACCTCTGGACCGAGGCAACTCGGGCACGAAGTTGGCGAGTCAACGTGCCTAAGAATTGCTGTAGAATATATGTAGATTACCATGTCTCTATTGGGGTTGAAGTTGCCCTTTTTAGTGGAGGTCAAGAGAGGAATTTTAGAAATGAACTAGAGAACCATTTTTAACAAAGTGAGAAACAAAAATGCCACCACAAAATTGTGACAACCCCCACCAAGAGTGGCCGGCCAATGCATCAAAATGAATGAGAATTGGAGTGAGAGAAAAGTCAAGGGGGGAGGAATCTATCATCTAAGAGAGAGAGAAAAACATGATGGTGAAAAATAATAATCACAACAAAACCCTCACTCCAAAACCAAATCATCAACAACCATGATTACTCCAAAAGTCAAGCCATCATGAATTGAAGAAGTCAAGGTCAAACAAGATCTATCATGAAGCAACAATATACAAAGACCACCCTCCACAAATGCTTATTTGCACAAATGCAAATAAGCCCTCCTCCACCAATCTTCAGCCAATGAAAGATACAAAGAAATATGGCCGAAACGGAAAGCAAACTGGCAACTCCAAAAAAATGGATCCCGTAATCAATTACAGGAAAACCCCGCTACTGTATATACATACTCGCATTTGTATTCCGACCGAATACAAATGCAATGAGACAAAATCTACACTGTACAATACTAAGATTCGGCTTAAACCAAAGCCCGCTAGTATTATCCGTCCGATCATGATCCGTGCAATACCGCACGTATCTGATTGAACCCTGCCATATCTCCATACGGCCTCTACAGCGTTTCGCCCGAAACTTGAGCAACTGTCTGTGGGGGACTCTAAAGACTCGTCAATACTATGGCTGCGGATTTAACCACTAGCACGTCAGAGGTATTAGCCATACGTAACGGGCTACCAGCTATTGACCAAAAGGGACGTCGATGAGCGAACTCATCCTGACACCCTACTGAGCCTGTTTGTGACAATATCTGTATAGTCCGGTCCGTTTGTCTATGAGCATCGCATGGCGGGCCTAGGGGGTTGGTAAAAGTCAGACCCCCAAAAGCGGTACAAGTCGTGTCGGAGTGTAGCCCAGAACACCCTGAGTTACTACTGGAATACCTACCAGTAAATCTCCTGCCTCGGCCGAGGGCTTTGTGTAATGGCTCTCCTAGACACAGCGCGACCTCACCCCCAATACCGGGAGAGACGAACCCCTGAAGATCCGCTCATTGCCTCCATGTGGCTTAGGACTGTACCCAACTAAAACCTGTTTGCACGTCTCCTTTGAGCGTGGTAGGGTAGTAATCAAAGTACAGTGGGAACTCACACGAGACAAATGACGATCCTCAGGTTGATGAACTAACCTGAACACATGTCACCAGGGAACTGCTATCTGACGTCTGGTATAAGACCAACTAGCATGTTCCCGGCGAATCCTGTCCGGTGTACTCATAACCCAATGAGCACCTGTATACATCTTAGGTGAACCAACTGACACCAGTGGCTTGTGAGACTGGCCACCGCCCCTCGTCGGGGTCTCGACTGTATACACTAGTCTACTTTGGAGTATCGATGCCCTGTCTCGAAACTCCCATGATTAGGGACCTTTTAAGGATGTGCTTATAGACTACCAGCTCCCACGTATATGATCGCCCTCATACTGCTGGCAGTCAAGCAAGAATCCTAGGGGCTCTATCAACGTGTAATAGCGACCTGTATGGTCACCTAAAGCAGTACACGATGATAAAGATAAACCAGATAGCATACTATCATCTTGAGTAAGACTGTCCTACCGGAATAGGTCCTCCCTCAATCATTGCAATCACGTGCTTGTGATCCAATAATTGACTCTGAGGGCACTATCTCCAACACTTATACCTGTGCTAGTACACCTACACCATTATCGATGATGCGTATGTTACACTTACACAGATTGTCGGCTCACACACTTCATCATCGATAATTGCTATGTCACTTACATAGTAGAATTGCTATATCATGCTATGATATACTGCCATATTCACATCGCTATGCTAGGTTTCATGATATACTGACATGCACACCCACATACTCTGCTACAGCTACATGTACATCATGCCTACATACTGTCATGTACACCCACATATCTTGCTATAGTTGCATATACCCCTAAGTGGTATTGTATTGACATGTGATATTGAGACATTGATTATTGTGTTATTGCGCTTATGAATGCATCATACAGATTTGCTTACATGTATATACTTATACCTGCCTACAGTTACATGTACAATTCATATGATGCTGCACTTGTTTTTCGGAGGATTTGGGAACCGCATGATATATTTTAAAGCTGGATTCATTTAAAAGAGCGGTTTTCCCTTTCATATGCTCATATTACTGTTTTATGTTGCAAATATCAGTATTGCATGGATTTACGCATTGAGATATGGATTTCATGTGATTTATGGATTTGAGAACCGTGGGGGTATTTCAAGAAACTATGTATTGTTTGAAAACCCGATTTCTCTTGATATGATATTCAGTGCGTCCACCATGTGATTTCTCGGTTCTTAGATTTGGCTTGTGATACCCGATTCGAGAAGCGGGAGGCACCGTCTGTGGGTACATAGTGGACCCGGTATGGTACCCCGGGGCGAGAGGTGATTTCATGGTGTAGACGATAAGCCTGACAGAGGGACTACTACCTATCGGTGATAGTATTTGGACTCGGTGGTTATCGTGGGGATACCGACCAGAGTGATGTACGGACATGATATCAGGGCCAGTCATGGTGACAGCGCCTGAGTTATGAGGATTTACATGTCGATGCTAGACACGGGTATTCATGATGTTTCGGGTGTCGGTGATAGACACCCAGGTTTACATGATTTGATGTGTCATTGATGGACACACATTCTTGATATCCTCATATTTACCTGCATATGCTTTTATGATATTTACATGCAGGAGTTATTGTGTCAGTGGTTGACATGTGGACAAGATCCACTGCATACATGCATTGATTATATTGTTGGACGAGATCCACTGCATACATGCATTGATTATATTGTTGGATGATATCCACTTGCTATTAGGCATTTATCATGTGTTGGCACATATGCAGATACGGTCACCCTAGATATCATAGTATTACCTTTATGATATAGTTGACCTAGGAATCGTTGTTTATTTCGATTTCTTCCTGTTGATGTTTTCTAATCACGAGTTGGCAACTCACCTCCGTTGTGCCTCAGTTCTTGTAGGTTGTCCGCTTGGATCAGTAACGGCATTGCCGGCACACAGCTTGCTTTCGGGTGTTTACTTTGGTATGTGGTACATGTTGGATCGTGCCCCTCTCGTACTTGTTATTCATATTGTATCTAGTCACTCCATCAAATCAGAAACTAGTAATTGTATATGCTGCAGACTTAGAAGACTTTAGTTGCGAGACTTGAGCGATGGGTTTTATGTTCGCTTTTGTGTTTGATGTCTTTCTTTACTTAATTTCCTTATGTGGATCTTTGCCGTTGGGCGTTGCATACTTGTTATTTATACTTGTGGTGTTGTTTTCGCCGTTGGGCGTGTTTTGCTCCCGTTTGGGATGTTTTCTTTATATTTCTTGTTGTACCCGTTTTCGGGGCTAGTTTTTACAAAGGAGGTGCTGCCGAAATTTTTAAGAAAACAAAGAAAAAGAGTTAAGTGAAGTGTTAAGGATTTTTACCTAAGTTTCTAAATGTTGTATCAATGTTTTCTTCACTTACTTCTGTTGTAAGGTTTATGTTAGTGTATATGCCCTACCGACCATTATTGTATCATACTGGCTTGTATATCACTTAATGGAAGCTTGAGATATTCACAGTTGTATTAACAGTCTTGCTCAACATAGTTGGGTGCAGTCCCGAAGCACTTGGAGGCAGTGTCAGTTAGATATGATTCGTCTCTCCCGGTATTGGGGGTTGATATCGCGCTGTGTTTGGAGAGCAATTAAGCAAGGTCCCTGGCCAGGGCAAGCGAGATTTACTGGTAGGTTTTTCCGGTAGCTTCTCAAGGTGTAATGGGCTTCACTCCAACATGATTTATACCGCTTTTAGGGGACTGACGCTTGCCGCCCCCTAGGCCCGATATGCGATAGTCTTAGACGAACAGACTGGACTGTACGGAGATTGTCACATCAGGCTTAGTAGGAATTCGGATGGGTTTCCTCATCGGCCTTCTTATCGACATCTACCTGGGGACCGTTACGTACAGCTTGTACCACTTGCGGCCTGTGGTTAAACCCACTGCCAGCGTAGTGTTGAGTCTTTAAAGTCCCATACAGAGGGTTTCCCTGCTTCTGGCGAAACGATATAGAGGTCGTATGGTTTTACGACAGGGTTCGGACATATACGTGTACTTGTGCACGTATGATGTTCGGACAGATTATACTAGCGGGCTTTGGTTTAATCCAGATTCTAGTATTTGATTATTGGATTTATGCAGTCTCAGAATATCCGTGTTTCGGATGGGAGGGGCATTCTCGTAATTACTCGAGAAGTTTCTAGAAGAAAGGTGACTCATTATGTTTTAATTCATTTATGAATTAAGCTTAATGAGGTGGAGGAGATGATGTGTTATTTGCATTAAATGAAACCATGACTCATGTGATGATTCATCCTTTTGTATTAAATGAAACATGGTTGTAATTATGATATATTATTATTAGATAATTATCATGCTTCATGATACACACAAATGAGTGATATTTTCATTTCATAATCACAAACACATTCTCTCTCCTCAAGCTCTCATCTTCTTCATCCTAACCCTAATCCTCTCATGTGTTGAGAACCCTAGGGTTAGCAAGACTAATAGATCCTTAATCTATCACTATATTCTCTAGGTCACTTGGATTAGCAATCCTGGCCACTTAGTTACCTAAAGTTAGGGGTTAAAGCTTGGAGAAGGAACTCTCGGGTGGATCTTCTGTTACATCGAGGAGGCCAACGAAGAGGTGAACAACAAGAACAAGTAGGACTAGTATCTTGAGGTATAATCATCTATCATAGTAGTTTAGCACTTCTAGATAGTTTGTTAGTTAGGGTTTAGCAAAGATCCGTTTGATAATCAATGTTACTTTGAACAAAATTATTGTTTTACCTATTCCGCCTCCCCGCAACTTGTGGGGTGTGTAACGTTGACTTACAGTGGTATCAGAGCCTAGCTAAACCATAACTAACATGTTAGCAAAGTCTTTAGAAATTTGATCGCAATTTAATCCCGAAAAAATGACGTTTTCACCAAGTTTCTGCCGATTTTAAATTGGGGTCTAAAAATTTTTCAGGGACCCTTAAAAATACAACAAGGTTTTTTAAGAATTGTGAAGAAATTTGGGATCGTGACTCGTCCAAACCGCCGAGGAACCGGGGCCAATCCAAGCGATCCGCCGCGGATCAGCGGCCGAGTTGACACCGAGTCAACCCAAATTTGCTCAGTTATTCTTCTGTGTTGATGTTGGGTTTTCTGGGATGTTTTGTTTCTGCTTAGATTTTATGTGCACAGAGAATTATTTGGAGTAAATTCATATGTGGTGCTTGATCGAAATTCTAAGAATTTTGGCTAACTGGATTATATCTGTGTTGTGATTAATGTGTTCGTAAACCTTCCCTAATTGCTAGTATGTCGGTTAGCAGGGGGTTGCACATTTCTATAATGGTTACTTTATGTTTGTGAATATGAACTTGTTGGATTGTCGTGAATGGATAGCCGGGGATGTGAGACGAGTGTTTCTTTCATTCATTTGTAAATTGTAAATTGTTGTAATATTCTTTTGCGGGGCACATCCGGGTTGAGGTTGTAGCCACCGTTGTATTATTTCATTTATTGTTTTATGCTCCTAGAATAGACCCAAGGTGGGGTGCACAAACTACCGGGTGCTTTGAAGTGCTTAGTGGTCTACTCACGTCGTTGAGGGAGACCGCTTCACTTCGGGTACTTGATGGGTAGTTTGCTGTACCCATAGGGGTCTAGGATGGGGTTGGCTATTCATCACGACTATGTAATTCGTCTTTCATTGCAGGCTCAAAAGAAATACGGATTCCTAGAATATCCAATATGTTCATCTGTGATCTGGAATGCCTATTATTGCGTCTGACGAATATACAATATCTATATATGATATCTAGTAGGCGTTGCTTCTGTTTTGCATCCGCGCTAGTCCAGTCCCCACTCTGTCGTTAGTTAAGTAACCTAATGGGTGAATGACGGGGCCCAGTGGCGAAAGCGGATGGCATAAGCGGACGTTGTATTTTCGTTGTTTTCTACAATGATAGGTTAATTGATGGGACGCATTGTATTAATGCAAAGAAAATAAACCAAAGTTGAATTGTTGGAACAGTTTAAAAGAAACCACTCGGTTAATTTTAAAACAGCAGATTTTTAATTGCGGAGCTTAAACCACTCCTTTTAAAAGCTATCAGGTTCCTTCGATCATATCAAGTTCACTACGTTCACGGTTTCGCCAAAACCATTCGTAGCCCTCCGTCATTTCATTTGGGTATTCAGTAGTATTCAAGCTATGTACCAATGCCAAGGCATAGTGTTTGGTAGCTACTGGGTATTCATCAGTTGCATAGATAGATGGGTTGGTTTGGGACAGTCGTACTGTCATTTGGCCAACATCAGGGGTATGTACGGGTGAGTTCAAATTAACAAGATAATGATGGGTAGAACTTGGCATGTGACTTATGACATTTTGACCAACGCCAAGGTCATAAGAGCATGGGGCAAAAATCCACATCGGGAGTTTCTAAAGAAACTGAAACTTGCTAAAGTTGCATACCATTTGGAGTGTGATAATTTTGGTAGGATTCCTTCAGTTTTATCACACGATGATATTTGGATCCCGATCCTACTGTGAGTATATACTGTAGGGTTCCTAGGCACGCTAATAAGGTCTCACAAGGCATCAACCATGCCAAATTCAAAATTTTCTTGTGCCTACAAACCCTAATACGGATCGTTAACTAGAATTTAGGCGAAACTACAAGTAGTAAACAACTTTACTGCTAAAAGGGAAGTGACTACAACCTTTGTAGATCCGGTCCTCCACTTCCTTAGCTCCGCGTTGATGTCCCTCCGCTGCGATCATCGGATCCCGGACTCTAGCGATGGTATCGTCGAAGAAATGATCGGGCTAGGTCGTCGACTTCGATGCCGAAGATGATCTACGTCGAGGCAACTCAAGATTAAGCTCCAACTTCACCAAGTAATGAAACTTGTGAAGAAAACACCCTATACTACATGGCAAGTGGTAGAGGATGAAGAAATAGAAAGTGGGTTCACTTTAGAATTGGATTTCTCACTCTTTTCGTCAAGTCACCATTGAAGGTTGCAAGCTTTCTTCTTCTTGAAAAAGAAGAAGAAGAAAAAGAATATCATAAGAATTGATTAAAATAGAAAATAAAATGATACTTATCATATAGCAACCATGGTTAAGTGTAGAGACTAAACTAGGGTTAGGTGAATGGTTAGGTTAGGCATGAAACAAAAATGGTAGACTTTTTCAAAGCTTCATGAAGCTTCAATGTAAAACAAAAGTAGCAACCATTTCATTTCTTGCCAAAATGAAATAGATAAATAAATGAATAAATAAATTATAACCATAACCATTTACTTAACCAAGGTTTAAATCAAACATACACCCAAGTTTGCATGTATCATCAAACATGATACAAACTAGTGCACAAAACTATATCATATATACAATGTGCACATCAAGTGAGAAAATCTATCTTAAGTGAACCAATACTAGTTAATGTAAAGTAATATATTAAATATATAATTATACATTAAATCATTAAATCAACACTTGATTTAACGATCTGGTCATATCGCATATGACCGACTGATATCTAATGTATCAGCTTATCGAATCAATCCTTGATTCGATAACTAGGTTATATCGCATACAACCAATCGATACATTCATTGCGAGAATAGAATACGGTATCACATACACGCATTATTCTCGGTCCTACACATATCTCATATGTGCTCCTATTTCGTTTCGCTTGAGCCAGGAAACCTCTGTGTAGGACTCTAAAGACTCGTCAATACGCCGGCAGCAGGTGATGATCATATCAAACACCCACAGGCCGCAAGCGGTCTGCTAAACGTAACGGCCACCCGGGTATTGAGCGATCAGAAGATCGACGAGCAAGCCCGCTCACACTCCTGTGAATCCAACCAGTAACACTTACCGTACAGTCCGGTCTGTTCGTCTGATATGTCGCATATCTCGCCTAGGGGTGGTAAACGTCAGACCCCAATAGCTCGATAAGTCGTGTCGATATGAGGTCTATAACAGTTCAAGAAACTACAGGTAACACTTACCAGTAAATCTCAGCAACCCTGGCCAGGGATTTCCGGTTATAGCCAATCGAACAGAGCGCAACATCAACTCCCTATACCGGGAGAGACGAATCCCCTCCTATCGCTCACTGCCTCCATGTGATTCGGGACTGTACCCAAAAACCACCGTTTTGCACGCCCTCTTGGACGTGGTAAGGTGGAAATCAAAGCATAGTGAGAATCACACAAGACTCTATGACGATCTCGGGTCAACAGACTACTCTGTATCAGTGTCACCAGAGAACTGCCATCTGACGTAAGGTATATTACCATCTGGGAGTTCTCGGCGAGTCCGTCCAGTGTACCCAGTCTCCACTGAGCACCCGTATATCATCTCTGATGTCAAACACCAATGGATATGGGATCATCCATCGCCCATCTGTATGGGTCGAGAAGGTATACGCTAGTCTACACTGGTATATCGATGCCCCGTCTCGATACACCCACGACTACGGACCTTGAAGGATGTACTTATGGACTACCATGTCCCCACTAGTATGATCCGCATCATAGTCCAGGTAGTCAAGTACACATCCTAAGGGCTTTACCAACATGTAACAGAGAGACAATCAGTGTACACGTTAAGGTAAAGAGTAACCAGATAGCATACTATCATGTCGAGCAAGAAAGTCCTCCCTATATATGTCCAAGCATCCACTACAATATACATCCTATGTATAGTAATGGCCTCTAGGGCATACATATAACTAACATATACTACTCATCAGGGGATTCTTTCACTTAACGATCAATACTATAAGCCAAGTAGGTGTCGAGAAAGGTGTCAGACGCCCCCAGGGAAAAGAGGTTATTTAATTAAGGAACTTCGCGAAAGCGTCGTAAAACCTCCCTCGAAGTACCGACACCGGCTTGGCTGAACGGTTAAGCAAGTATTGTACAGTAAGAATAGTCCTGACTAGTTCTTCTTTTTTGGTTTGAGGAAGGATTCGAGAAACAGTGGGAGCCATCCTGCTTAGATAAACTAAAAACCACTCTAAACTTGCAAGAGCACCATGCTAAAGTGTTTTCTTCTCCCTCTCCTAAATTGCAGCGACCAAGAACATGACGGGTCTTAAGTTATTATTAGATAAAAATATTTTGACAGGGCCAAACTATAAAGATTGGTTCCGGAATGTCAAGATGGCAATCACCTATGACAAATTGGGGTATGTCCTTACTACTAAGGCCCCTGCCATCCCAGGTCCAGAATCTAGTGTCGCGGATAAGGAAATCCGCAAGACCTGGGAGTTAGACTGCGCGAAGGCCAAATGCATCGTGCTTGCCTCTATGGATAATGAACATCAGAGAAGGTACGAGAATATGGATCTTGAATCCATATTTCTCCACACCAAGGAACTGTATGGAGAGCAATCTCGTATTGCTAGATACGAGACCTCGAAGAACTTGTTTCGGTCGAGTCTGGCCGTCGGATCATCTGTAGGGGAACATGTCCTTAAGATGATTGGCTATATAGAGGAGCTCGCGGACCTCGGGACAACATTAGAGAACGAGCTGTATACAGACTAGATTCTCCAGTCCCTTCCTTCCACCTACGCCCAGTTTATCTTGAATTTCAACATTCAAGGTAAAGAAGTTGAACTTCCAGAACTCCTCAACATGTTAAGGAGTGCAGAGGGCACCTTGCAGAAAGCAAGGGAAACACCCGCTCTGTTTGTTCGTGGTGCTTCCTCTTCCAGGTCCAAGGCGAAAGCCAAAGGAAGGAAGAAGAAGGCCCCTACCAAACCGAGAGGAGGTGTTGGTAAGGTGGAAGCCAGGGGAAAGGTAAAGGTTGTTAGTTATATGTATTCCCTAGAGGCCATTACTGTACATGCGTTGTATATTGTAGTGGATGCTGGGACATATATAGGGAGGACTTTCTTGCTCTACATGATATTATGCTATCTGGTTACCTTTTATCTTAACATGTACTCTGACTGTCTCTATGTCACATGTTGATAAAGCCCTTAGGATGAGTACTTGATACCAGGACTATGATGCAGATCATACTAGTGGGGACAAGGTAGTCGCCAAGTACATCCTTCAAATGTTTCTAGTCGTGGAAGTACTGAGACAGGGCATCGATACTCCAGAGTAGACTAGCGTATGCGCTTCTTGACCCATATGATGGGCGATGGATGATCCCATATCCCTTGGTGTTTGACATCAGAGAAGGTATACGGGTGCTCAGTGCAGTCTGGGTATACTGGACGGACTCGCCGAGAACTCCCAGATGGTATTATACCTCATGTCAGATGGCAGTTCTCTGGTGACACTGGTACGGGTTAGTCTGTAGACCCGAGATCGTCATAGAGTCTTGTGTGATTCCCACTGTGCTTTGATTTCCATCATACCACGTCCAAGAGGGCGTGCAAAAAGGTGGATTTTGGGTACAGTCCCGAATCACATGGAGACAATGAGCGATAGGAGGGGTTTTGCCTCTCCCGGTATAGGGAGTTGATGTTGCGCTGTGTTCGATTGGCTATAACTGGAAATCCCTGGACAGGGTTGCTGAGATTTACTGGTAAGTGTTATCAGTAGTTTCTCGAACTGTTATGGACCTCATATCGACACGACTTATCAAGCTACTGGGGTCTGACGTTTACCACCCCTAGGCGAGATATGCGACATATCAGACGAAGAGACCGGACTGTACGGGAGTGTTATTGGTTGGATTCACGGGAGAATGTACAGGCTTGCTTGTTGATCTTCTGATTGCTCAATACCTGGGTGGCTGTTACATTTAGCTGACCGCTTGCAGCTTGTGGGTGTTTGATATGATCATCACCTACTGCCGGCATATTGACGATTCTTTAGAGTCTTTCACAGAGGTTTCCTGGCTCGGGAAAAACGGAGTAGGAGCACATATGTGATATGTGCGGGACCGAGAACAATACGTGTATGTGATACCGTACTAGATTCTCACGATATGTGATATCGGCCGGGTATATGTGATATAGCCGGGTCATCGGATCAAGTGTTGATTCGATGAACTGATACAGATTATATTAGTCGGTTATTTGTGAAATAGCCGGATTATCGGATCAAGTGTTGATTCTATAATTTAATGTATAATTATATATTTGATATATCAAATTATAATAACTAATATAAGCTCACTAAAAGATTCTTTTTCTCACTCGGGTAATACATTGATATATATGCGATATATGTTAATTGTATTATTTTATTTTGTTACAATAAATATTGTATATGTGATATATAATATTGTAACAAGTTAAGGTTACAAATGCAACATGTTTTGTGGAGTTTAAACATGGTTAGGGTTTGGAATAGGGTTAAACTTTCTTGAAGCTTTGCTTTTGTTTTAAGCAAAGATATTTTGTAAAGATGTTTTCATTGATATTTCTTAACCAAACCCAAACCCTTTACCATGGTTATTTCTCTATATGGGTTAAGTTGTCATTCTTAACCCATGGTTGCATTTCTAACCTCACACACAATTCATTATTCATCACAAATGGTTTTGCTTCTTCTTCTTCTTCCTCTTTGATGAAAAGCTTTCTAGCTTTTTCAAAAGTGATGAAAATGAGTGAGATAAAGAAAACAAATGAGAGCTAAATTCCTACTTCATCATCCTTATCTATTCTAGCCGCTTAGATTAGGGTGTTAGCTTTGTTAATACATGATTAGCAAAGCAAAAGCTTGGGTTTGAGTTTCTTCAAAGTAGATCATTTTTGTTATTGAAGATCGGAAGCAAGCTTGCATCTTTCTCTTCATGGAGCCTCTCTTGAGTCCAGGTACTCGATGATCGCAGCGAAGGGACCTCAACATGGAGCTTTCGAACTGAAGGAACGGAATACAAAGGTTGTAATCCCTAACTCTTAGAAGTAAAGTTGTTTACTTGCTATTGTTTTCACCTAATCTCTAGTCTAACATCTTGGTTAGGGTTGTTCAGCACGTCTAAATTTTAAATCGGGCATGGTTGATACCTTATAGACCCTTGTGAGAGTTTCTAGTAACTCTGTAGTGGTATCAGAGCCAAGCTAGAGCTTTAGGCGAAGTCTAGACGAAGTTTAAAGTCCGGTCGAACCCCGAAACGTCGCACAATACCCCCTCTCTGGAATTTTTTTTAAAATGTTGATTTTTCTGTATTAAAAATACTCAGAAAATTAAGCAGGGAATTCTAAGGGTTACTGTGAAAAACAACATCCTAATTCCTTTAAAGCGCCGCGGAACCGCGGCAATACCTTACCTTACGCGGCGGTTCCGCGGCCGTATAGGGGCATTAGGGTTAGTTCTTTGCACAGTAATAACCGTAGGTATTTCCTGATGCTTCTGGGGATTTTTTATTGTTAGGTCCACGTTACCCACCCCGGTTCTTTCGGGGAGGCGGAATAGGTAAAAATCAAAATTTTCTCACAAGGTAACAAGGACCAACCATGAAGGATCTTTGCTATACAAAAACTAACAAACTAACTACAAGTTTTAGCTACTCAGTTAGAAGGTTATACCTAGGTCTTGAACTCCTTCTCTTCTTGTTGTGGTCCTCCTTCTTGCTTACTCCTTGGAGTGGTGTAGACGGCTCCTTCCTCTTCGTCTTCTCTTTGCCGAAGAAAGATCCACCCGAAGGCCTCTACCTTAAGCTCCTACCTCAACCAAGAGGTAACTAGAGTGCTTGGCTTGCTAAACCTAGAACCCTAGAATGAGTAGAGAGAAGTCTTGATGGTTTTTATCTCACAAGCTCATGGTTCTCAACACATGAGAGATGAGAGCTTTGAGAGAGGAAGAGGAAGAGCTTTTCTCATGAGAGAGAAAGAGCAAGAGAGAATGAACTAGAAAATCTACAACCATGCTCTCAAATGAGAATAACAATAATAATAATAATAACTAAGGAAAATGTGATGGTTAGTTTTGAATGACCATTATCATTTCAACATTAAATGCATTTTGCAAGAAACAAGAAGTATCTTGCAAATGAAATGATGATGGTCAAAATGTCAACAAAAGTCAACCGGTCAACCAAAGTCAAAAGGTCAACAAAAGTCAAATGGTCAACCTAACCATGGCACAATTATCCTTAATTAATATCATTAATCATATTTCTCATTCTCATTAGGGTTAAGAAAAAGTCAACGGTCAATAACCCTAATGAGATTCCTCTGCCTCTGTCAACTGTGCATACACACCCGCATCCGTGTTCCGATGAACGCGAATACAATGAGAAAAAACTAATCCCAAAACAAATACCAGGATCTGGCTTAAACCAAAGCCCGCTAGTAATAACTTCCCGGACACCAAACATGAACAAGTGCGCGGATGTGAACGAACCCTGTCGCAAAACCATGCGACCTCTACTCTGTTTTGCCCAAAGGCGAACAACCCTCTGTGTGGGACTCTAAAGACTCGACACTACACTGGCAGTGGGTTTAACCACAGGCCGCAAGCGGTACTAGCTGTACGTAACGGTCCCCAGGTAGATGCCGATAAGAAGACCGATGAGGTGAACCCATCTGAATTCCTACTGAGCCTGAATGTGACAATCTCCGTACAGTCCGGTCTGTTCGTCTGAGAGTATCGCATGGCGGGCCTTGGGGACGGTAAATGTCATTCCCCTAATAGCGGTACAAGTCATGTCGGAGTGTAGACCAGAACACCCTGAGATAACACTGGAAACGCTACCAGTATATCTCGCTTGCCCTGGCCAGGGACTTTGTGTAATAGCTCTCCTAGACACAGCGCGATATCAACCCCCAATTCCGGGAGAAACGAATCCTTTCTAACCGTCACTGCCTCCAAGGGCTTCGTGCAGGGTTCCTAGGCACTCTCAAGAGTTCTCACATGGCATCAACCATGCCAATTTCAAATTTTAACGGTGCCGAGAAACCCTAACAAGATCGTTGGCTAGATTTTTAGGCGACAAAGCAAACTAGTTAACACTTAACTACAAGAATACGGAAATACAACCTTTGTAGATCCGGTCCTCCACCTCCACGGCTCCGTGATGAGGTCCTCTCCGTTGTCCAAATGCAATCCCGGGCTCTAGCGTCGGCTTCATCGGAGAAGAAGCGGGCTAGGTCATCGTCGGCGATGCCGAAGATGATCTACGTCGAGGCATCGCTAGATCAAGCTCCAACTTCACCAAGTCAAGAAAACTTGTGAAGGAAACACACTCTACTACTTGGCAAGAGGTAGAGGATGAAGAAATAGGAAGTGGGTAGACTTTAGAATTGGATTTCTCACTCTATTTCATCAATCACCATTGATGGTCAAGCTTTTTCTTCTTTGAAGAAGATGAAGAAGAAGAAGAAAGAATATTATGATAAGTTATTTCAAAAATGAAAAGTAAAATGAATACTTATCATAATAATAACCATGGTCAAGTGTAGAGAATAAATCATGGTTAGTGGGAATGGTTAGGGTGAAGCATGGAGACAAAATGGTCACTTGGTCAAAGCTTCATGAAGCTTCAACATCCATCCAAAGAAAGCCACCATTTTGCATTATGCTAATAATTTTCCAAAAAGAATAAATAATTAAATAAATGAATAATAAAATAAAAACCCTAACCATTACACAACCATGGTTTAATCTTTACACAAACCCAAGTAAGCAAGTATCATCAAACATGATACAAACTTGTGTACAAAAGTATATCACATATACAATGTGCACAATCCAAGTGAGAAAATCCATTTAAAGTGAACCAATACTAGTTAGTGCAAAGTAATATATCAAATATATAATTATGCATTAAATCATTAAATCAACACTTGATTTAACGATCCGGTCATATCGCATATAACCGACTAGTATCCAATGTATCGGCTTATCGAATCAACCCTCGATTCGATAACTAGGTTATATCGCATATAACCATTCGACACATTCATCGCGAGAATGAAATACGGTATCACATACACGCATTATTCTCGGTCCCGCACATATCTCATATGTGCTCCTATTTCGTTTCGCTTGAGCCAGGAAACCTCTGTGTAGGACTCTAAAGACTCGTCAATACGCCGGCAGCAGGTGATGATCATATCAAACACCCACAAGCCGCAAGCGGTCTGCTAAACGTAACGGCCACCCGGGTATTGAGCGATCAGAAGATCGACGAGCAAGCCCGCTCACACTCCAGTGAATCCAACCAGTAACACTTACCGTACAGTCCGGTCTGATCGTCTGATATGTCGCATATCTCGCCTAGGGGTGGTAAACGTCAGACCCCAATAGCTCGATAAGTCGTGTCGATATGAGGTCTATAACAATTCGAGAAACTACTGGTAACACTTACCAGTAAATCTCAGCAACCCTGGCCAGAGATTTCCGGTTATAGCCAATCGAACACAGCGCAACATCAACCCCCTATACCGGAAGAGACGAATCCCCTCCTATCGCTCATTGCCTCCATGTGATTTGGGACTGTATCCAAAAACCACCGTTTTGCATGCCCTCTTGGACGTGGTAAGATGGAAATCAAAGCACAGTGGGAACCACACAAGACTCTATGACGATCTCGGGTCAACAGACTACTCTGTACCAGTGTCACCAGAGAACTGCCATCTGACGTGAGGTATAATACCATCTGGGAGTTCTCGGCGAGTCCGTCCAGTATACCCAGTCTCTACTGAGCACCCGTACATCATCTCTGATGTCAAACACCAATGGATATGGGATCATCCATCGCCCATCTGTATGGGTCGAGAAGGTATACGCTAGTCTACTCTGGTATATCGATGCCCCGTCTCGATACACCCACGACTAGGGACTTTGAAGGATGTACTTATGGACTACCTTGTCCCCACTAGTATGATCCGCATCATAGTCCAGGTAGTCAAGTACACATCCTAAGGGCTTTACCAACATGTAACAGAGAGACAATCAGTATACACGTTAAGGTAAAGAGCAACCAGATAGCATACTATCATGTCGAGCAAGAAAGTCCTCACTATATATGTCCCAGCATCCACTACAATATACATCCTATGTACAGTAATGGCCTCTAGGGCATACATATAACTAACAATCTCCCACTTGCACTAGGGCCATCTGTAGCAGTGGTTGCAGTATCTCATACTCAACCATCCCAAAAAAATCTCTCTCTAGGAATAGGCCTTCATGAGTGGATCCGCCGTGTTGTCCTCTGAGTCTACTCTCCTAACCTCGATCACCCTGGAGATCAACCATCTCCATGATCAGGTGATACTTCCTTAGAATATGTCTGGATCACTGATGGGACGGGTGTTCCTTGGCATAAGCCACAACTCCATTGTCACACAATGGGAGGAACTAAGTTCATCTCATGAACAAATATACATCCAGACTGCCTCTTTGGTAGCATCTTTAGTAGCGATGTATCCAGCCTTTATCGTCTAGTATGTCACGGTATCTAGTTTGGAACTCTTCCAACATGCCGTCCCTTTACTGAGGGTAAAGACAATGCCTGTGACTGACATTCAGTCGTTCTCATCACCCTGGAACACTTCCAGTGATTCTCCCCAGGATCGATTGATACCATCTCACTACATCTAGTGAGAGTCCTAACATCCATTTAAATCTATCTCATAGATCCAAAATCCAGGATTTAGGAGGTATCACTTTGATCCCATATGGAGAATCATTGTGATAAGCGGAGATTGATCGAGCGTAGCATAGGAAACTCTTTCCCTATCAAGAGTATGTCATCCACGTACTCTACGAGGATCGTCACCATACTCCCTACTACCTTTTTGTTTATACAAGGTTCATCTACCATTTTGATGATGTCAAACTCTTTGACTTATCCATCAAAACAGATGTTCCAACTCCGCGATGCCTGCTTTATCACATAAAACATCTTGCACACGTTTCCGCTGCTCCCACTGTCTACGAGGCCCTCTGGCTGTGTACTTATAGACTCCCTCTTCTAAAACATCATCTAGAAAAGCTGTCATGACACCCAACCACCAGATATCGTAGTCATGGTATGTAGCCGTGACAAGTAGGATCTGGATGGACTTAAGCATAGCCACTGGAAAAAGGTTTCATCATTATCCACACCTGGTCAATGATGCAAACTTTTAACAAGTCTAGCTTTGAAAGTCTCAACTTTTCCAAGTACACCAAGTAATCTTCTCAAGATATACTTGCTCCTGATGGGGATTTAACCCTTCAGATATAGCAACCAAAGTCCATACTTTGTTGGTGTATAAGGATTCCATCTCAGATCACTAAGCATCCAGCTATTCTTACAGAGTCCCACTCCTGATGGCCAGCTCGAAACTAGTTGGGTCATCATCTCATGATGCAATCCTCGCTCCCACTGTCATAGAGGAACCGAAGTATCTCTCAGGTGGGTGAGGAACCTTACTAGATCGGCGGAGAGGCTGAGGTTCGTTGGTAATCTACTGAATTCTTTGGTTCTACCAAATCATCTGGTGTAGTTTGTATAGCTGGAACCTTTCCAGTTCTACATAACTAACTTTGCCTCGAGCTTGTCCGGATTTTGCTTTTAGACATAGGCCGGACAACCCCAAATCTTAACTAGCTTAAGACATGGGCTCTTCCCATACCATATCTCATATGGAGTGGTAGGCTGTGATCTGATTCAAACCCTATTCAATAGGTATGCAGCTTCTCAAGTGCATAACTCCTATAAGGAAATAGGAAACTCAGCAGTACTCATCATAGAGCACACCTTATCATATAGGGTGTGATTGCTCCGCCCCGATACACCATCGTGCTATGGTGTATACGGAGGAGTAATGCTGAGCGAGAATCTTATTCTCCTTTAGAATAGTCCAGGATTTCCGTGCTCAAGTATTCTCCTCCTTGATCTCATCAAAGGACATAATACTTATACCTATATTTTGGTTCTCTACTTCTAACTTATATTCTGTGAATATCTCAAAAGGTTCGGACTTGTGTTTCAACAGGAACATATGTCTGAATCAGAAGAGATCATCAGAGAATGTAATGAAGTATAAAGAACCGGTCTTGGCATGTGTAGACAGGGGACCTACATACATCAACATGTATCATCCCAAGAGTTCAGTAACTCTTTCTCTGTTTCCAGTAAACAGAGCTATGGTCATCTTATCTCTGTGACATGACTGGCAAGTTTCACAAGATGAAAATTCAAACAGATTTAAATATGCATCTATGTGGAACTTAGCTAGTCGGGTCGCATTGATATGACCTAGTCTATAATACCTCAAGAAGGATCCGTTCATTTCTGAACTCTTCCTCTTGTGTGTGTTCCATATACTAAGAACTGTAGTTTGATTTAGAACATCAATGCTTTTAGATAACGTGCCTGATCCGATCAACTTTTGATATAGGAAATGTTCAAAACATTATCCAACAATACAAAATTTTATCATTTCTTTACTATTAAAGAGAGTGATATGATTTTGTATATCAGGTTCGGTATCTAATAACATTCGTTCAGAATCAATGTATTTGGAATACAGGATGACAGTGACCAACAGACTTGGCTGCAACACTTGCCCCGTTTTCTGCCTCATGAAACTTATCACCCGTTCTCAGTTCTTTACCTATCTGTAGCCCATGTAACATATTACATATACGGGATCCTGATCCGGTATCATATACCCAGGACGTAAAGAATAGAGAAACAGTTCTGTATAAAGAACACACCCGAAGATGATGCATCAGCATGCACTTTCTTCGTTTGGGCGGCACGGGAATTCTGGTAATCCCCAATTTCCTGCTCTGTCTTATAACAATTATAAGTTGGAGCGGGACCAACGTTCCCCAGCTCAGTATAACAAGCGGGTTCGGTCAATATTCCGTATTATTATCTTGATTAAGACGTGATATGGTCGCTACCAGGAGAGAGAGAGAAGAAAACACTCAGCGTGCGCTCTTGCAAGATCAGATTGGTTATTTATTTTATCTAATCAGGATGGCTCCCACTGCTTTTTATCAAATCTTCCTTCAAACCCTAAAAGGAAAGACTAGCCGGGATTAATTACACACTACAAGTTCGCCAATCTTTCAGCCAGGCCAGTGTCGGTACTTTGAGGGAGGTCCCCCGTGCTTTCGCACGAACCTAATTAATGTAAACCTCGTTTTCCCAGAGGCGTAACCTCGTTGACACCTTTCTAGACACCTACTTGGTCGGCTAATTGTAATGTGTAAAACTCTCCCAGGAGTAACTCTTGCTCGCAGCGGGTATCGGGATTCAACTATCTCATAGAAGGTATGCAATCTCATTGCAAATTTCAACATTTGAAATTCCCGATAATATTTTGCCCTTAACGTGCTATGACCTTGACGAAAGCCAACAAACCATAGCCCGCTAGTCAAGTTCAACCCGTACATTTCTTGATTGAATTAAACCCACCCGCACGACCCTTGACGAAAGCCAACAAAGCCGCACGACTACCCTAATCCAATCGCATCGTATGCAGCAGATAAGCAGCATATAGCTACCGCACACTACACCTTGACGAAAGCCAACAAATGTAGCACGAATACTATATACAACTTATCTGAAATGACGGAGGGCTACGACAGGTTTTTCTGAAAACCTATTGCGTAATGAACTTGATATCGTTGTAGAATCAAATGATTTTAAAATAGAGTGCTTTTGAGGCTTTTCTAGTTTTGCTAAAGGAGTCACTCCCGGTGTAGGGATCGTCGGTCCTTTCCTCGTCGAATGAGGTGCGGGATATATCATATATCACTGTGCAAAGCAAAAACTCTTAAAAGCAATCAAAAGACAAACCGAGTGTGTAGCATCTGCCAGTTATTGCTAAAGGAGTCACTCCCGGTGAAGGGATCTCGGTCCTTTCCTCATCGAATAAGGTGCAGGATATATCATATATACCGCTGTGCAAAGCAAGAACTGTAGCTACCTGTTTTATTTTGAAATTCGATTCCACAACATCTTAGGTTTCTTTTATTTCATTAATCTCATTAATGAAGTCCCATCATTTAAGTACCTAAACATCACAGATAAATACGACGTACACTTATGCCATCCGCATTCGCCTCGATGTCCCCTCGTGCACCGTTAGGTTAGGTAACTAACGGCAGAGCGGGGCAGGGCTAGCGCGGGTGTAAAACATAAGTAACGTCTATATAATATATCATATATACTATATATAGTATCTATCACAGAACATCACATGATCACATCACAGATATCGCAGCAGAAGTATCATATGAAATATTGGATATACTAGGACGTCCGTGTTTTCAATACGAGCCAGTATAAAACACGGATTCCACGGTCGTGATGAATAGCCAAACCCACACCCCTAGACCCCTACGAGAGCGGCAAGCAACCCTACCAATTCTAGAGTTAGGAGACCCGGACTCGACTCCTCGAGTTGGTCTCCTACTGGACTACAGAACCCGGTTACTTGTGCCCTCCTCCTTGGGTCTATCCTAGTACAGAAAAGTAAATAATATACAAAAGGTGACAACATCCACAACCTGGAAGTGCCCCAATAAAAGAATATTACATACAAGTTTTTACATGAATGAAAATGAAAAACACTCATCTCACATAAAAACCCCCGGCTATTCAAACACGACGATCCAATATAACATATCCAGCAATACATAACATCACATGTCATCAACGTAAGTAAATATGCACATCCCAATTGTCGTTGACATATAGCAACGAAACCGGCGATATCACATATTACACTTACGGTCACAGAAAAGAAAGTGTAAAACTACAACAGTTGGAATCCGCAATCTGCATAGACATCGCATGCCTAATCAAATGAATTCCTTAGACATCGCATGCCTAACAATTATAAACCCCGCATTTTAGTCTCATTATCGAAAACTCTTTTCAATATCAAGTCGGGCAATTCAACAAGATTCCCGACATCCTGATCGAATGCTCGTCGCAAACTTTAGTAGGTGGCCGCACCCCCGATGCCGTCGACGAGGTGCACCAAGGCGGAACACCGCTACCGCGAGCACCCGAACGGATGCTTTCGGCGACGGGGTTCTCCTACAGTCACTTGGTCGGGGCTATGGAGTGAGGCTGTCTATTAAGTTTACCCGGCGAGTATCCGCGTACGCTACGTGATTGCGACGGACTTTTGATCACATCAAAATTCCGTGGCAACCGATCAAGTGAGACTAAACTGCTATGTTTATAACATTCATTCAGTTATCTCATAACTTATTGTGAATTCCAATTGTTGTATCACATTCCAGATAAACAGAAAATGTTAAACTTTCCGATCGAACAGTCGAACACCCAAGTTTTCCCGATATAGATCAACACATGAAATAAGTCTAACAACATTCAGTTCGTGCCTCAGTACCAACGGTCCAGCCGTAGAAGGGTCAAGCCAACGCCTCACATGTGGCACGCCGTACTGCCCCAAACCCTAAGGTTCAAAGGGCAGTTCAAGACGGTCACATAATCGAGTTAAGGTTTGTTGTCTTCTAGAGGGTCCATCGAGTTACTTGCACTACTTAGAACGTCTTTAAACCTCGGAAAAATCCAACACTTGGAAATTTCCCGACAGGGGAAAAGTTGGGTATTTATATCCGGTCGAACTTTTTTAACATATTCTAAAATTTATCCGGAAAGCCACTTAGACAAAATCTGATACTCCGATCGAACATACGAATCCCCAAAACAACCCAGAAAATTCAACTCTTGAATAAATATTAAAAATTCCCAGAAAATCCAACACCAGAAAATAGGAATTACTGTGCAAACAGTGGAGGATGACGTCATGATTTAGCCGCGGAACCGCCGCAGAAGCTAGGCTTCTGCCGCGGTTCCGCCACACTATGAACAGTTCATTGAAAAAATTTTGCAACGTAATTCTTAGATTTCTCTGCTGATTTTTCTGCATATTTTTAATTTGGAAAAATCCCAGATTTTAGAAAATGTCCAGAGAGCATGTTTGGTTTAGGGTTTCGGGTTCGTTCGGATTTCAAACTTCGCCTAGACTTCGCCTAAGGCTCTAGCTAGGCTCTGATACCACTGCAGGGTTCCTAGGCACTCTCAAGAGTTCTCACATGGCATCAACCATGCCAATTTCAAATTTTAACGGTGCCGAGAAACCCTAACAAGATCGTTGGCTAGATTTTTAGGCGACAAAGCAAACTAGTTAACACTTAACTACAAGAATACGGAAATACAACCTTTGTAGATCCGGTCCTCCACCTCCACGGTTCCGTGATGAGGTCCTCTCCGTTGTCCAAATGCAATCCCGGGCTCTAGCGTCGGCTTCATCGGAGAATAAGCGGGCTAGGTCATCGACGACGATGCCGAAGATGATCTACGTCGAGGCATCGCTAGATCAAGCTCCAACTTCACCAAGTCAAGAAAACTTGTGAAGGAAACACACTCTACTACTTGGCAAGAGGTAGAGGATGAAGAAATAGGAAGTGGATAGACTTTAGAATTGGATTTCTCACTCTATTTCATCAATCACCATTGATGGTCAAGCTTTTTCTTCTTTGAAGAAGATGAAGAAAAAGAAGAAAGAATATTATGATAAGTTATTTCAAAAATGAAAAGTAAAATGAATACTTATCATAATAATAACCATGGTCAAGTGTAGAGAATAAATCATGGTTAGTGGGAATGGTTAGGGTTAAGCATGGAGACAAAATGGTCACTTGGTCAAAGCTTCATGAAGCTTCAACATCCATCCAAAGAAAGCCACCATTTTGCATTATGCTAATAATTTTCCAAAAAGAATAAATAATTAAATAAATGAATAAGAAAATAAAAACCCTAACTATTACACAACCATGGTTTAATCTTTACACAAACCCAAGTAAGCAAGTATCATCAAACATGATACAAACTTGTGTACAAAAGTATATCACATATACAATGTGCACAATCCAAGTGAGAAAATCCATTTAAAGTGAACCAATACTAGTTAGTGCAAAGTAATATATCAAATATATAATTATGCATTAAATCATTAAATCAACACTTGATTTAACGATCCGGTCATATCGCATATAACCGACTAGTATCCAATGTATCGGCTTATCGAATCAACCCTCGATTCGATAACTAGGTTATATCGCATATAACCATTCGACACATTCATCGCGAGAATGAAATACGGTATCACATACACGCATTATTCTCGGTCCCGCACATATCTCATATGTGCTCCTATTTCGTTTCGCTTGAGCCAGGAAACCTCTGTGTAGGACTCTAAAGACTCGTCAATACGCCGGCAGCAGGTGATGATCATATCAAACACCCACAAGCCGCAAGCGGTCTGCTAAACGTAACGGCCACCCGGGTATTGAGCGATCAGAAGATCGACGACAAGCCCGCTCACACTCCAGTGAATCCAACCAGTAACACTTACCGTACAGTCCGGTCTGATCGTCTGATATGTCGCATATCTCGCCTAGGGGTGGTAAACGTCAGACCCCAATAGCTCGATAAGTCGTGTCGATATGAGGTCTATAACAATTCGAGAAACTACTGGTAACACTTACCAGTAAATCTCAGCAACCCTGGCCAGGGATTTCCGGTTATAGCCAATCGAACACAGCGCAACATCAACCCCCTATACCGGGAGAGACGAATCCCTTCCTATCGCTCATTGCCTCCATGTGATTCGGGACTGTACCCAAAAACCACCGTTTTGCACGCCCTCTTGGACGTGGTAAGATGGAAATCAAAGCACAGTGGGAACCACACAAGACTCTATGACGATCTCGGATCAACAGACTACTCTGTACCAGTGTCACCAGAGAACTGCCATCTGACGTGAGGTATAATACCATCTGGGAGTTCTCGGCGAGTCCGTCCAGTGTACCCAGTCTCTACTGAGCACCCGTACATCATCTCTGATGTCAAACACTAATGGATATGGGATCATCCATCGCCCATCTGTATGGGCCGAGAAGGTATACGCTAGTCTACTCTGGTATATCGATGCCCCGTCTCGATACACCCACGACTAGGGACTTTGAAGGATGTACTTATGGACTACCTTGTCCCCACTAGTATGATCCGCATCATAATCCAGGTAGTCAAGTACACATCCTAAGGGCTTTACCAACATGTAACAGAGAGACAATCAGTATACACGTTAAGGTAAAGAGCAACCAGATAGCATACTATCATGTCGAGCAAGAAAGTCCTCCCTATATATGTCCCAGCATCCACTACAATATACATCCTATGTACAGTAATGGCCTCTAGGGCATACATATAACTAACACTTCGGGACTGCACCTAACTGCTACCTGTTTGCACGACTCATTTGAGCCGTGGTAGGGTAGTAATCTAAGAACAGTGGGAACACACTCGAGGCGAAGTGACAGTGTCAAGTCAACGGACTAAGCTGTAGGGAACTGTTAACTGACGATAGGTATAATACCAACCTACTGTTCCCGACGAGTTCTGTCCAGTATACTCGTAACCTAACGAGCACCTGCATACTATCTCCAGTACGACGTACTGATGGCTATGGGACAGACCATCTCCCCTGCTGGGATAAGAAGCGTATGCACCAGTCTACTCTGGAGTGTCGATGCCCTGTCTCGATAATCCTATGACTAGGGACCAAAATAAGGATGTGCTTATAGACTATCCAGCCCCTACTAGTGTGATCGCCATCACAACGCCGGTAGTCAAGCAAGGATCCTAAGGGCTCCATCAATATGTATTAGCGATATGTTAAAAGAAACATATACACATATTAAGATAGAAACAAACCAAGTAGCATACTACTATATTGAGCAAGACTGTCGCAAACCCGTATATATATCCCAAGCTTCCAAAATGTATTATACAAGCTAGTACTATACAATAATGGCCTCTAGGGCATACATATCCAACAATCTCCCAATTGCACTAAAGGCCAGTAATTGGTGTACCGCATACCCAACGTCTGCTCTATGGCCAACTGCTGGCGTACCGCATACCCAATAGCTCAAAAAGTTGCTCGAACTGTGTTTGAGGGAAGGCCTTTGTGAATGGATCCGCCATGTTGTCTTTTGTGTCCACTCTCCGTACCTCGATCTCCTGGCGATCAATGATTTCCCTGATCAGGTGATACCGCCTTAAGATGTGTCTGGACTTCTGATGAGACCTTGGTTCCTTCGCTAAAGCTATAGCCCCATTGTTATCGCAATACAAAGGTATTGGGTCAACAATGGACGGAACCACCTGAAGTTCACTAACGAACTTCTTCATCCAGACCGCCTCTTTTGCGGCATCGCTTGCAGCAATGTATTCAGCCTCCATTGTCAAGTCTGCGACGGTATCCTGTTTGGAACTCCTCCAACAAACCGCCCCTCCGTTGAGGGTAAACACAAAACCCGAGACAGACTTGTTGTAATCCTTGTCACTCTGAAAGCTTGAATCGGTAAAGGACTCGACCCTGAGGTCTCCATTACCATAAACAAGGAACATCTCCTTAGTCTGTCTCAGGTACTTGAGAATGTTCTTCACTGCTGTCCAGTGGTTCTCACCTGGGTCTGACTGATACCGGCTCACCACGCCCAGCGCGTAAGCTACATCTGGTCTTGTACATAGCATCGCATACATTATAGATCTTACCGCCGAAGCGTAGGGTATAGTGCTCATGCGAACCCTCTCCTCGTCAGTCTTGGGAGACATCTCCTTGGAGAGGGTGATTCCGTGCAATGCGGGTATATTACCGCGCTTGGAATCTTCCATACTAAATCTCTTTAGTTCGGTCTCTATGTACCTGGACTGCGAGAGTCCCAGCAGTCTCTTGGATCTATCTCTGTAGATCTTGATCCCCAGAATGTATGAGGCATCACCCAGGTCCTTCATGGAGAACCGTTGTGATAAGAATAGCTTGACCGATTGTAGCATAGGAACATCATTTGCTATCAAAAGAATGTCGTCCACGTATAAGACTAGGAATACGACAGTTCGTCCTACAATCTTCTTATAGATACAAGGTTCATCTTCGTTCTTGATGAAATCAAATTCCTTGATTGCCTCATCAAAATAGATGTTCCAGCTCCGTGATGCCTGCTTTAATCCATAAATGTATTTAAGCAACTTGCACACCTTTCCGCTGCTCCCACTATCTACAAAACCTTCTGACTGATCCATATAAACGCATTCTTCCAAACTGCCATTTAGAAATGCCGTTTTTACGTCCATCTGCCAGATTTCATAGTCATGGAAGGCAGCAATGGCAAGTAGGATCCGGATGGATTTGAGCATAGCCACTGGAGACAAAGGTTCGTCATAGTCCACACCAGGTCTTTGACGAAAACCTTTTGCAACGAGTCAAGCCTTATAGGTTTCCACCTGCCCATCTACACCAAGTTTCCTTTTGTTGATCCATTTGCATCCAATGGGTTTTACCTTAGGTGGAGCAATATCCAAGGTCCACACTTTATTGGTATACATGGACTCCATTTCGGATCGCATAGCATCCAGCCACTTATCAGAGTCCCTACTGATAATGGCCTGCCTGAAACTGGTAGGATCATCTTCTTCCAAGATGCAATCCTCTCGATCCCCGTCTATGAGAAAATCGTAGTATCTCTCGGGCGGATGAGAAATCCTAC
Organism: Agapanthus africanus; assembly: GCA_030015575.1. NCBI lineage: Eukaryota > Viridiplantae > Streptophyta > Magnoliopsida > Asparagales > Amaryllidaceae > Agapanthus > Agapanthus africanus. Next base: position 230,527,780 of record CM057344.1, read on the forward strand.
CAGATCTGCGGAGTGGCTGAGGTTCGTCTGGGGTTATTGAATCCAGCGGTTCCTCCAAATTTTTAGTTACATTTTGTGGTTCATGGATTTCTCCCAGTTCTACCGAACTCCCACTAGTTTCTTTTGCAAGAAACTCCCTTTCTAAAAAGGTAGCATGGCGAGATACAAACACCTTCTGTTCCTCAGTGTGATAGAACTGATATCCTAGTGAATCTTTAGGATATCCCACAAATTTACATAGAACTGACCGTGCCTCTAGCTTGTCCGGTTTCTGTGTTTTCACATAGGCCGGACAACCCCATATCTTAATAAATTTATGACATGGTTTCTTACTACTCCATATTTCATACGGAGTTTTGGGCACAGATTTGGACGAAACTTGATTCAAAAGGTATGCCTCTGTCTGAAGCGAATGTCCCCAGAATGAAAGAGGCAACTCAGCACTACTCATCATGGAGCGAATCATATCCAATAGGGTACGATTCCTTCGTTCCGATACACCGTTGTACTATGGTGTATACGGAGGAGTAAGCTGAGAGAGAATTCCATTCTCTTTTAAGTAATCTAGGAATTCCGTGCTTAAGTACTCCCCTCCGCTATCTGATCGGAGGATCTTGATACTTTTGCCAATCTGGTTCTCCACTTCGTTTCCGAATTCTTTGAATTTCTCTAAAGCTTCGGATTTGTGTTTCATAAGATACACATATCCGAATCTAGAGAGATCGTCAGTGAATGTGATGAAGTACGAGAACCCATCCCTTGCATGTATATACATTGGACCACACACAACACTGTGTATGAGTCCCAAGAGCTCTGCTGCTCTTTCTCCATGTCTGCTGAACGGAGATATGGTCATCTTTCCTTTGAGACAAGACTGATAGGTTTCATAAGATGAAAATTCGAATGTATTCAAGAGTCCATCTTTATGCAACTTAGTTGGTCTTTTCTCTCCGATATGACCAAGTTTACAATGCCACAAGTAGGACTCGTTCGTATCTGAACTTTTCCTCTTGCGTTTGTTTTGTACATTGAGAACTGTATTCTGATTTAGAACATAGATACCATTACACAGTGTACCTTCTGCAACCAGTACCTTATCAAGGTAAATGTTCATGATATTTCTATTAAGAACAAAGGTATATCCATCTTTATCAAGTAAGGACACTGATATTGTAATATTTCAGAAAATATAAAATATTATTTTTGGGAATTTAATATTAAAATAATATTTTTCCCGAAAACTGTCGATTTGCGAAATTGGGGTTTTCGAAAAAGGGTATAAATATATACCAATAATTATGAAATAAATAGAAATTAAAATGATTTATTCATTAAATAATATAATTAAAGGATTTGGCATTTTTAAAATTTATTATACGCAATTTCGATAAAAACCCGATTAGTGCACTGCTAATCGCGATTAAGCCAAATCCGCGTTTTTACAGTTTCCATGGTTAGTGCACCATGACATGTTCATTTTGTTACATGTTTCATTTCATTTGGGCTTTATATTATGGTTTTTGGTGAGAAAAAGAGAGAGGAAAAGGGTCATGATGAGTGAGGAGAGAGAAAGGAGACAAAATGATGACATGTGAAGGGAGTGGGTGAGAATTATAGAGAGAGAGAGAAGGGGGCTGCTGCCTTAGCCATTTCCCACCTCATTTTCCCTTGCCTCTTCATCTCCCTCAATCCACAACCCTCCACTAAAATCCCTAGATCCATCTCCTAACAACCCCCAAAACCCTACACACCCTTTACCAAAATTAATCCCCTCTTCAACCTCTACACATGGGATCAAGAAAAATTCAGTTTTGATGATCTGGGGGGATTCATGGATGCTATGTGAGGTAATCCCTTCACTAATTGGGTAGTTTTTCATTTACTTTAGTGTTCATATGTGTTTAGATGTGATATTGTGAAGATTAGTGAGATATTGGGAAACCCTAGAAAGAGGTTGAGTGTTTGTTGAAATTGGTGATGTGTAGTGGCTGCCCACAAGCCTTAGTGGTGTTTTACTGACCTGGAACGGGGGATAAAACCCAAAATACGGATTTGGGATTTGAGTTCATGTCGATTTGTGTGCTTTTAGAGGGTATTTTGAAATCTGGAGCAACCCGGGGACACTAGAAATGATTTTGGGCTTACTGAGAGTCGTGCAGGCACCTAGGAAGCTACCACCAAGACCTGAGCCCCAAACCCCAACCCATGGCCGCAGATTTAATCATTCTAGCCGCAATTTGCGGCCAGAGCAGTGTAGAATTGTCCCAGATTTGATCCATAACTCATTTTGCACTAAATTAGACCCCTCCTATGTGCAGTTTTGGCTAATTGTCATCTGAAGAAAATCTGGAAGCATTTTGGTGTATTTTAGGCTATGTTTTCCGTATTTTAAAATGCACTTTCTTGATATTTGTATTTGTATTTGGTTGTCGGGTGTTCGTACATCGACAACAGGGATTGGTTGATTGATTTGCACGTTTAGGCCACAGGTTTCAACCTATGAGCACACTGTGCGCTGTGTCGGTTTTCTGCATCGATTTTAATACGTATTGTGATTGGTTATTATTTTAGGTACCCTCGCATGGATTCCGAGACGAAGAAGCATGGCGTCATCGATTTCGGCGAGCGAAGACCAGGTGAGTAGATCTATATCTACCGGGGAAGTCGGGTGGATGGCGTATAGCACCCCCGCAAACTTCTGATGGTAACCGATTTATAGAGTAATGGTTAAGAAACCTAGATTAGGAAACTAAGGTTAGAATATAGATATTAATGTAGTCATATTAGAAACTAGAGGATAGTTAATTGTGATATGTTACTACCACCCTAGGATGACGTTTAGCGGTATTGCCGTTTAGGGTTCTGTTGGACTAGATAGCCGATGTAGATGCATCATACGAACCATACTTTTTTCTAAACTAAAGAATCGTACGTACCTTTTAAATGTATATCTTGAAGGATGTTACAGATTTTCAAATGATATCTTTTCCTTAAAAACACCGTAACCCCTGTTTTCAAAACTACGATTCACTTCTTTAAAAATCTGATTGTATGGTTCGGGTGTGTTTGTTAGATTAGATACTTATACATAGTAGGGATAGCATGTTTATGTAAACTCGACATGATATGAGACATAAATGCGATGAAAGAATACAAGACGAATTTGATGATATGATGAGATGATGGTATACGGATGCGAGTCGATCGAGGTGATTTATACCCTGCCGGTCCCCTGATATGAGATTTTTGCAGATGCGACCTGGGACATAGGTATATAGGGTTATATATATATATATAGAATGTTGTGAATCATGGATGATAGGCCGTATGTGATATTAGGTCGTACTCTCATTTGTCGTATAGGATGATAGGATCCTTTTTAGTATAATGCCGCCGCACGATGATATTCCGTGCGTGATGAGTTTGACTTGATGGTTGATCCTTACCCTTGACTAGAGGTTTCCATACGATGGATTATACCGTACGCGATGTTATTAGGCTAGATTCCGATTGATAGATTCACCGACTCGGACATATGATAGTTATGAATACCTTATAGCTGTTAGCTGATGATTTACTTGCTGCATTCATGATATTATTATTGTATCGCATATACCTATGATAGTACACCTGCACCATTATCGATGATGCGTATGTTACACGTACACATATTTGCCGGCTCACACACTTCATCATTGATAATTTCCATGTCACTACACAGTAGGGTTGCTGCATCATGACATACACATTGTATATTCATATTGTGCACACATACATGGTATATATATACTTGCGCATATACATATTGTACCTACATAGATAGCTGGTTTTACTGGGAATTTGGGAACCGCATGCTATACTTTAGAAACTGGAATTATTTTAAAAGAGCGGTTTTCCCCTTAATATGTCATATCACTATTCCATATTGCATGATACACGGATATGCTCGCATTTCTTTTTACATGTCACATACATCATGCTCTATTATTTTACGCATTGAGATATGCTGTTTTCATGAGATTTCTGGATTTGAGAACCGTGGATATTTCAAAAGAGATTATGTGTTGTTTTAAAAACCCGGTTTCTCTTGATATGATATTTCAGTGCATCCACCATGCGTTTTCTCGGTTCTGAGACGTATGACATGTGGAACCCGATTCGAGGAGTGGACGAGGCCGATTGCGGGTACATGGTGGACCCGGTATGGTATCCCGGGGCGAGAACAGATCTGCTGTGTAGCTAGACGGTGAGCCTGGCAGAGGGACCACTACCTACCGGTGATTGGTTGGACCTGGCGGTTATCCGGAGGATACTGACCAGAGTCGATAGATGGATACGGGATGACCCGTACTGCCGGGGCCGAGGGCCGATTCCGTAGACGGAGCCGGTGGGCTGATCCGGACTGACGGAGCCCGATATATGAGGATTTACGTGCCGATGCTGGGCATGGTTTTCATGATGTTTTCGGGTGTCGATACTAGGCACCCAGGTTCCATGATTTTGATCTGTCGGGAGGGACACCGTTGATATATATATATATATATATATATATATCCTCATACTTTCATGCACGCCCTTTTATGACATTTACGTGCATACAGACATTGATATTATGGTTGGACGGGATCCACCGGCTTACATACGCTGATTGCATGGACGAGATCCACATATCCGCATGCATATAGGTAGTGACTACCTTGTTGGCACATATACGACCCGGTCACCCTAGATATCATAGTATTACCTTTTGATATAGTTGACCTAGGAGTCGTTGTTTATTCGATTTCTACTTGTAGATATATTTCTATTCACAAGTTGGCAACTCACCCTCGTTGTGCCATAGTTCTTGCAGGTTGACCGCTTGGATCAGTAGCGGCTTCACTGGTACATAGTTCTATTTGGGTGTTTTGCATTGGTAAGTGGGGCATTGTATCGTACCCACTCTTGTATTATATTTCATACTATATCTAGTTAACTCCATCAATCAATCAAAAGTTGTAATTGTATAAGTGATGAGACTTAGTGAGACTTGTAGTTGCGAGATTTGAGCGATGGGTTTTATTTTCCCTTTGGGGTTATATCTTGCTCTTTTCTTTATCTTTTTGTGGTGAACTTCGCCGTTGGGCGTCGTATACTTATTTATACTGTATTGCGTGGTTGTGATCCGCCGTTTGGCGAAGAGCTAGCTCCCGCTTGGGGATGCTTTTATTCTTGTTATGTATTGTGGTTTTGGATCAAAATATACAAAGGAGGTGCTGCCAAAATTTTTCAAAAGGCGAAACATATTTTAAACTAATAAATTTCACTTGCATCATTCATGTTCCTTTTCTATGCATTAAGAAAACTTGTTTTCATTATACCTTTATTTCAAAACCTCACCTCCTTTATTTTTCTAAAAAGGTTAAGATTTCTGGGTTTCAGCTTACTTGAATTCCGTTACGCCTTTAGACGTGGCGTGATTCAAGTGCTGGTCACGAGCTAATATTTCGGGTCGTGACAAAGTTGGTATCAGAGCGCTAGGTTAACCTTTGTTCGAGTCTATGTTTGACTATCCGGAGTCTAAGGCGGGAGTGTATTTCGGAACCTAGGCTTGACCTTACGGAACTTAGACTTGAACCGGGGGGGGTATTAGACCCGAACTTTCGTTTCATAGGCTGACCCTGATTGATGGAGTAGGTAGCTTGAGTAGAGTGACGTACCGTACGTATGTTCTGTGGCATATTTACGATACGATACTCCACTTAAGAAACCTTAGGATGTACATATTTTTGAGACTTATGATTCTCTTGTATCCATGATTATACATCCATTGGAGATCCTCGATTCTATTAGTCCCATGATCATACTTTCATTGATGCTGTTCCTTCTTATGATCATGTATCCATTCTGGATTTGTCGTTTCCTCTCATGCCGTTGATCTGCTTTCTTCGATACTCGATTAAGGTTCCTGTCACCGTTGTTTGAGCGCAGTTTGAGCTGCTGCTAGTGTTGCGGTCAGGTGAGCTCGTCTGGTACGAGGGCCGACCATTGTGTTTTCTGGTGACATGGGAACGTCTCGAGTTAGTATTGAGGATTGTGACCTCTTGTTGAGGCGAGTGCTTGGTTTTACACCGGATGATCGGGCCATTGTTAGAGTTGCCAGTTGCGAGAGGACTGTAGATGTACAGCATACTTTAGGGATTTTGATGTCGCCTACCGTGCGGACAGGTGACCCAGCTATTGCTGAGATTGATAGGATGTCGCTTCCGGAGCTTACGAGCTGAGATCGCCGGAGCTTCCAGGCGGATATGAGTCAGATGATAGCTAGTCTACCCCGATTTGAGAGACGAAGGTGATTCATCAGATTGATGTGTCGGAGCAGGCCCAGTTGAGTTGAAGATTTCCAGTGTGGAGAGTCTTACTAGGATCTAGAGCAGACCGATTTAGAGATGACCGCCAATGTATCGCCTTTACTGGAGGATTGAGGCGCTGTTCAGCGTACAGACGAATGAGCCAGTCGTTGCTGCAAATGACGAGGTATCTCCCAGAGGTTGGAGCTACTGCAGCATAAGTATATACTTGGAGATATGATGGAAGGTCGCTTGCCACCCAAGGGTGAAGGACTAGGACATGTGGATCGTTCGCTACCCGATGCGAGGTCATCAGATAGATTGATTCCAGCTAGAGACGACTTCACGCAGATTTGTTGAGAGTCGATAGAGACGATCGAATGTCAGGAAACCATATTCCAAGTTTAAAGTATTCGGAAAGACATGCAAGCAATTCTATGGACCCTCTAGAAGAATGAAACCCTAACTCGACATAATGACCGTGTGAAAGCCTTTGAACCTTAGGGTTTGTGGCAGTTCCACGGCGCCATTAGTGAGGGTTGGGTTTGCCCTTCTACGGCTGGACCACCGATGCTGTGGCATGTACTCGATACTATTAAACTGTACCCAAGATGTTGATCTCTTGAGGGATTATGAGGTTTTGACCTATCGATCGGATGGTTCGACATCATTCGGATATTTGGTGATGGGATACATTGCTTGGGAGACTCCAGATATGAGCATAGCCGATGGAGCGCAGTCCTTACAGCCACGAGAAGATGAGTCCGAATCAGTCGACATTGGAGCCGAGTGAAGTGGAGAGTTCGCACGAGAATTCGACGAGTAGTGAGTATTCCTCCGATGGACGGGACGAGCTCCCGAGGACGTGTTTGGCCAGACATCTTCTACAGAGTGATGAAGATACCGAGTTCATGACTTCGAGTCTGTGCGAGAGACTTCGGGTTGACCGTGGCCGAGAACAGTTGTAGTGCGCAGATAGCATGGCGTGACGTCATAGTGGAACCAGAAGTTCGTGTGAGACGCCGACGAGCTGTTATTACTCTCCGTCGAGATCAGCGACCTGATATGCTTATAGAGGCGTTTGGATACGGCCAATTTCCGAGGAAATGTGTGCGGCACATGCAGATGTCCAGAAAACGAGAAAAGATTATATAAGAGTACCAGCCTCCGTACAGTTCGGCATAGGCGAGATCGGAAGAGACCTTGAGCAGGATTCCTTCCAGGACACTGCTGCAATGAGATTTGTACCGAGGATCAGATGTGTCACGTATAGTCAGAGGACCAGAGGCCGACGCCAGCAACGTGCTGCTTTATGAGTGGTCATGATGATTGACCGAGAGATGACCAGAGAAGTGCTAGAGTGGAATCGTTCCCGTTAGCACACCTGACATGGACGATGAGCCGATAGATTGCGAGATTGGTAATCCGCAGAGAAGATGAGTACCCAGAGACAGAGGACGCTAGACCGTGAGCAGGAGGCGAGCAGATGTTCTTGTTCTGCCAGTTTCTAGGCGCACCGGTTTATTTTTCGACATTGTAGGAGGTGTACCTCGATGTCCTTTATTGCGATTTGCGTTGTGATCCGAGTATCACGCTTATATCGCTTGGATTTGAGTTTTGATGACGAGTTTCCTGATATTGATTTCGTGTGCCATGGTTGCACCTACTGGGTATTTACATTTTGTGCATAGTTATTGCACTTGAGATATGTTTTATACACCATTGTATTGGTTTTTTATTTGCGCATATTTATCGCACTTGATATCGGTTTTGTGTCTTGGTTGCACATGTTTATGATTTCATGGATTTCATACGGTTGATTCGATTTTTTGTGCGTATGACACGCACTCGATTTGATGTTTGCACTCGGTATAGCTTATATGTGCTTGTAGTGCATTGATATGCGTTTTGTGCACGCAGTTGCACACGTTTACGATTTTATACACCTTGGTGTACTCGGTGTTGCTGTTTATGCATTTGAGTTATTGATTGGTATTTCGTGCACTAGACGCACTGTAGTTGTATTACGTGCACTGGATTCACTGCATTGTATTTTATGCACTAAGATTGCATTCTGTATTTGTTGCACCGGATGAGTAATTATGCGTTGTCGCACTAGATTTATACCCCGTACCTAGGTTGCACCCGATTTAAATCCTTGAGCATTCGTTTTACCAGATTTGTATTTTCGTGCGCGTTGGCACTTGCCGTTCATTTTCGTGCATATTACTGCATTATATGCTTTTACTGATCCGACGCGCTTTGGTTGGATTTTCGTGCATGTTGGGCGCATGATATGAGATGCGATTCTGTGCACATCGGATGCACTGGATTGAGATTTTTGTGCACTTTAGATGCACTTGATGTTGTTGTCGTGCACACCCATTGCACTGGACAGATGTTTTGTGCACACCCGTTGTACTTAGTTTTGCTTGTGTGTATTATAGCACCTGTATTTAGATTTGATTTCCATGCGCACCAGACGCATGTGATTATTGGATGCGCCTTTGAGGCTGATTTTGCTTTTGAGCACTTTGTTTTTATGTTGGGCACTATATTGTGTAGTAGCCAAACAGGACTGATCTGAGGACAGTACCTGAGTACTTTGCACACATTAAAGGATTTCCAAAGGGTTTTTAAGAGGAGCTATAGTCTCGCTATTTTCTTAAGTGTCCGTGAGCGACACGAACGTTTATAAAGGAAAACCTTTGGGGATATTTGAAAACGACGGAACGTGTATTTAAGAAAACACATATGGACATATATTATTATTTTAAAATGAGCGTCCATCAGTTATGCCGTGAGTTACGCATTCCCGCGGCGATTTAGAAAAGATTTTGCATGTGTTTTATTCAGATTTTGGAATTTTCAAGGATGCGTGCTATACACGTATTATAGTATTTGACTAGTGTATATTGGATTTCAGTAGTGGATTTCGAGATCTGTATCACTATTGTAACTCCGAGGATATGCGGGCAAATCCGATGGTTTGCATGACGCTTGACGGAGTTTGATTTTGAGTTTTTACCCGTTTTCATGCGCAATTGACGCGATTTGTTGTGTTATTTCTGTGTTTTCCATGATTTCGGAGCCCCGTTGTTCTGTGCCGATTATTGAAATGTTTTAGATTTTGAGAATTTAAATTTAAATTCGGGGACCGAATTTATTTAAGGGGAGAAGATTGTAACATTTCAGAAAATATAAAATATTATTTTTGGGAATTTAATATTAAAATAATATTTTTCCCGAAAACTGCCGATTTGCGAAATTGGGGTTTTCGAAAAAGGGTATTAATATATACCAATAATTATGAAATAAATAGAAATTAAAATGATTTATTCATTTAATAATATAATTAAAGGATTTGGCATTTTTAAAATTTATTATACGCAGTTTCGATAAAACCCGATTAGTGCACTGCTAATCGCGATTAAGCCAAATCCGCGTTTTTACAGTTTTCATGGTTAGTGCACCATGACATGTTCATTTTGTTACATGTTTCATTTCATTTGGGCTTTATATTATGGTTTTTGGTGAGAAAAAGAGAGAGGAAAAGGGTCATGATGAGTGAAGAGAGAGAAAGGAGACAAAATGATGACATGTGAAGGGAGTGGGTGAGAATTATAGAGAGAGAGAGAGAAGGGGGCTGCTGCCTTAGCCATTTCCCACCTCATTTTCCCTTGCCTCTTCATCACCCTCAAGCCACAACCTGTAAGTCGATGTGCAACACCCCACGAGTTGCGGGGAGGCGGAAATATGAAAACAATCTTGTTCTTGAAGCATACATCGACTAACCGAAGATCTTTGCTAATCGATAATTAACACAAACCATAGAAGTTCTAAACTACTATGTAAAGAGATTATACCTAGTTATACGTTTCCTTCGTCTTTACGATCTCTTCGTTTTCCTCGGCCTCCTCCAAGTGATAGATGATCCACCCGAGAACCCTAATCCAAGCTTCACCTCAAGACTTGAGGTAACTAAGTTTCTCTAGTTGCTAACCAAAGGGACTTAGGTCATATAGAGTTAGGTTATGGGATGTTTAGTCTTTTCTAACCCTTGTACTCAACTCATGAGTGGTAGGATTAGAGCTTGAAGAAAGAGAGAGCTTGAGGAGAGAGAAGGTGAACTAGAATTATGAAATGAAAATTGCTTCTCACTTAATATATCAAGCATAATGAAATATCAATAAAATGAATAATAAAAGATTATTCATCATGCTTCATAAATGAATATGAGTGATTCACTATGTAAGTCATTAAGCATTTAATGATGCATTAATGACACAGTGAATCACACATAATGAGTCACAATTTACATTAATGACAATGCCACCTTAACCCCTCAAGTCACCATGCTTCTAGAAGCTTCCCGAAAATTACGAGAACGCCCCTCTCATCCGTGAAAACACGGAAAAACATTAGACTGTATAAATCCAATAACCTGATACTAGAATCTGGCTTAAACCAAAGCCGTCTAGTAAAAACTGTCCGAATGTCGTACGTGCGTTTAAACACGTATTGGTCCGAACCCTTGTCGTAAAACCGTACGACCTCTATATGGTTTCGCCTGGAGTTGGGAAAACTCTGTGTGGGACTTTAAAGACTCGACTACTACGCTGGCAGTGGGTTTAACCACAGACCGCAAGCGGCACTAGCTGTACGTAACGGTCCCCAGGTAGATGTCGATAAGAAGGCCGATGAGGATACCCATCTGAACTCCTACTGAGCCTGTGCGTGACAATATCCATGCAGTCCGGTCTGTTCATCTTAGAGTATCGCATGTATGGTCTAGGGAGGTGGTAAACGTCAGACCCCTAATAACCGTACAAGTCATGTCGGTATGGCTCTATCACCATCCGAGAATCCACTGATCAATCTATCAGTAATTCTCAATCAGCCATGGCCAGGGACTTAAGGTAATGACCAACCGATCACTGTGCGACATCAACTCTCTATACCGGGAGAGATGAATCCCTAACAGTCACTCACTGCCTCCACGTGGCTCGGGACTGTGCCCAACTAAAACCTGTTTGCACGACTCCTTTGAACCGTGGTAGGGTAGTAATCAAAGCACAGTGGGAACTCACACGAGACAAATGACGACCTTAAGTCAACGGACTATCTGCACACATGTCACCTGAGAACTGCTATCTGACGTTAGGTATAAATACCATCCAGTCAGTTCTTGGCGAGTCCTGTCCGGTGTACTCACACACAGTGAGCATCTGTATACAATCTTAGGTGCACTCCACCAATGGCTGCGGGACCAATCCATCGCCCCTCCTCAGGGTCTAGATATGTATACACCAGTCTACTCCGGAGTATCGATGCCCAGTCTCGATACTCCTGCGACCAGGGACATCTAAGGGTGTGCCTATTGACTATCCAGCTCCCACTAGTATGACTGCCATCACAATGCCGGTAGTCAGGCAAACATCCTATGGGCTTTATCAACATGTATATATGTATGAATACCATGCAAAATATATCATATGTTAAGATAAAGACAAACCAAATAGCGTACTATCATATTAAGCAAGACTGTCATGTACATACATATCCCCAGTATCCTATACAATGAAGGCCTCTAGGGCATATATATCCAACAATCTCCCACTTGCACTAAGGCCTATAATTGGCGCAATGAGTACCCACTGTCTTCACTATATCCAGTTGCTGGAGTACCGCATGCCCAACATCTCAAACAGCCTCTCGAACTGAACTTGAAGGATGGCCTTGGTGAATGGATCTGCCGTGTTGTCTTTTGTGTCCACTCTCCGTACTTCGATCTCCCGACGATCAACGATCTCCCTGATCAGGTGAAACCGCCTTAAGATATGCCTGGATTTCTAATGGGACCTGGGTTCCTTCGCCAATGCTACGGCCCCATTGTTATCACAATACAAAGGTATTGGATTGGCAATGGATGGAACCACCTGAAGTTCAGAGATGAACATCCTCATCCAGACAGCCTCTTTTGCGGCTTCACTAGCAGCTATATACTCAGCCTCCATAGTTGAGTCTGCGATGGTATCCTGTTTGGAACTCTTCCAACATACCGCCCCTCCATTGAGGGTAAACACAAAACCCGAAATGGATTTAGAATCATCTTTGTCACTTTGGAAGCCGGAGTTGGTAAAAGCCTCTACCTGGAGGTCCCCATTACCGTAAATCAAGAATATCTCCTTAGTCCTTCTCAGGTACTTGAGAATGTTCTTTACCGCTATCCAATGTTTCTCACCTGGGTCAGACTGATACCTGCTTACCACACCAAGTGCGTAAGCTACATCCGGTCTTATACATAACATCGCATACATTATAGATCCTGCCGCCGAAGCGTAGGGTATAATGCCCATGCAATCCCTCTCTTCATCAGTCTTTGGAGACATCTCTTTGGAAAGGGTGATCCCGTGACAAGCGGGCATATTACCGCTCTTGGAATCTTCCATACTAAATCTCTTTAGTATAGTGTCAATATACCTGGACTGTGAAAGTCCCAACATTCTATTAGATCTATCACGATAGATCTTAATGCCCAAAATGTAGGTTGCATCACCCAAGTCTTTCATGGAGAATTTCTGTGACAAGAAGAGCTTTACTGATTGTAGCATAGGGACATCATTCCCTATCAGTAGTATGTCGTCGACGTACAAAACGAGGAAGACTACTGCTCCTTCTACAATCTTCCTATAAATACATGGTTCATCTACATTTTTGATAAAGTCAAACTCTTTGACTGTCTCATCAAAGCAGATGTTCCAACTTCGCGATGCTTTCTTTAATCCATAAATGGATTTAGGCAACCTGCACACTCTTCCGCTGCTCCCACTGTCTAAGAAACCTTCTAGTTGATCCATGTAAACTCTTTCTTCTAAATGTCCATTTAGAAAAGCTGTTTTTACATCCATTTGCCAGATTTCATAGTCATGGAAGGCAGCAATGGCAAGCAGGATTTGAATGGATTTAAGCATAGCTACAGGTGAAAAGGTTTCATCATAGTCCAATCCTAGTCTTTGACGAAAACCTTTTGCAACGAGTCTAGCTTTGTAGGTTTCCACTTGTCCAAGTGCACCAATCTTCTTTTTGAAGATCCATTTGCATCCAACTGGTTTCTCCCTAGGAGGAGCAACTTCTAAAGTCCATACTTTATTGGTGTACATGGATTTCATTTCGGATCTTATAGCATCCAGCCACTTCATCGAGTCAATACTCGTGATAGCCTGCTGAAAACTAGTAGGCTCATCATCATCGATGATGCAATCCTCTCGATCCCCATCTAGAAGAAAACCATAGTATCTCTCAGGAGAATGAGAAAGCCTACTAGATCTGCGGAGTGGTGTTGGTTCGTCATGTTCTATTGAAATCTGAGGTTCTTCTAAGTCCTCGGTAGCAGTTTGAGGTTCTGGAATTTCTTCTAGTTCTACCGCGCTCCCACTAATTTTTTTTGCAAGAAATTCACTTTCTAAGAAGACAATGTGGCGAGCGACAAACACCTTTTGTTCTTCAATGTGGTAGACCATGTACCCCCTTGAATGTTTGGGGTATCCTACAAACTTGCACAAAACCGATCGTGCCTCGAGCTTGTCTGGTCTATGCCTTTTAACATATGCCGGACACCCCCATATCTTGATATACTTGAGATATGGTCTCTTCCCGCTGCACATTTCATATGGAGTGGTAGGCACTGACTTAGTTGGAACTCTATTCAATAAGTATGCTGCTGATTCTAGAGCAAATCCCCAGAAGGAAAGTGGTAACTCAGCACTACTCATCATTGAACGCACCATATCTAATAGCGTGCGATTCCTCCTTTCTGATACACCATTATGCTGAGGTGTATAAGGCGGAGTAAGCTGAGAGAGAATTCCATTCTCTTTTAAGTATTCAAGGAAACTGGTACTTAAGTATTCTCCACCTCGATCAGATCGAAGTGTCTTGATGCTTTTACCAGTTTGTTTCTCTACTTCATTTTTATACTCCTTAAACTTCTCAAAGGCCTCGGATTTATGTTTCATTAAGAACACATGTCCATACCGAGAGAAGTCATCAGTAAAAGTGATGAAGTAGGAGTGACCGCTTCGCGCATGTGTAGACATTGGACCACATACATCACTGTGTACAAGTCCCAAGAGTTCAGTAGCTCTTGCTCCGTGTCCGAAGAATGGAGATTTGGTCATTTTTCCTTTGATACATGATTGACAAGTTGCATATGATGAATATTAAAACGGATCTAGATATCCATCTTTATGTAACTTAGTCAACCTTGTTTCGTTTATATGACCAAGTCTACAATACCATAGGAAGGCTTGATTTGAATCTGGAGCCTTTCTTTTAAGTGTGTTTTGAATATTGAAAATTCGAGGTTGATTAAGTATGTTTATGCCCTTTTCCAGTGTGCCATACCCAATCAGTTCTTGATTTAAGAGAATGTTCATGACATTTCTTTCAAGCGTAAAATTATATCCTTCATTAGATAACAAAGATACTGATATAATATTACACAACATACTGGGAATACAAAAACAGCTGTACAACACCAAAATGTGCCCACTAGTCAACCCTAGGTGATACTCCCCTATTGCAATAGCATCTACATGCACTCCATTGCCCATCCGGAGAGTCATATCACCTGCCCCCAGTACTCTACTATTTCTCAGATCCTGCAATGAATTACAGATGTGAGAACCAGAACCGGTATCAAGTACCCATGATGTAGAGTTTACTGAAAGACAATTTTCGATTACGTACACACCTGAAGTAGAAGCAACAGCTTGCTTCGTGTGCTTTGCCTTGAAGGCCATACAGTCCTTCTTCCAGTGCCCTTGCTTGTGACAATAATGGCATTCGTTTATATCTGCTTTCACCCTTCCTGCCTTGTTCTTTCCCTGCACCTTCTTGACCCCACCTTTCGGTTTGATGGCTTTCATCTTCTTCTTCCCTTTAGCTTTCGCTTTAGATTTAGAAGAGAATGATTGGCCAGCATACAGAACGGGGGCCTTCTCCTTTTTCAAGGAGGTCTCTGCTACCCTCAACATGTTGAGGAGCTTTGGAAGATCAGCTTCTATTTCGTGCATGTTGAAGCTAAGCACGAACTGAGAGAAGGTGTGGGGAAGGGACTGCAAAATCAAGTCGATATACAAATTATTCTCTAGCACGCATCCCAGGTTTGCGAGTTCCTCAATGAGGCTGATCATTTTGAGGACGTGCTCTCCTACAGGCGATCCTGGAGCTAACCTCATCTGGAAGAGTTTCCTTGAGGTCTCGTACCTTGCGATACGTGAGTGCTCTCCATTTAATTCCTTAACATGGAGAAAGATGGATACAATATCCATACTCTCGTGCTGTTTCTGGAGTTCATTGTTCATGGACGCCAGCACGATAAACTTAGCTCGCTCACAATCTAAATCCCAGGTTTTGCGAACTTCCTTGTCCACAACTGAGGAATCTGGTCCAGGGATAAAGGGAGGAACAGCGGTGGTAACATATGCTACTTTGTCATAAGTCTGCAATGTTGACGTTCCTTAGCCAATCTTTATAGTTCTGCCCGGTCAGTATATTTTTTTCAAGTAATAGTTTTAGTCCTGTCATGGTAGCTGCTAGAGAGAGAGAAAAGAAAACACTCAGCATATGCTTCTTGCAAGTTTAGATTGGTTATTAATATATCTAAACAGGATGGCTCCCACTGTTCCCTCAAATCCTTCTTCAAAACCTAAAAGAAGAACTAGTCAGGATTTAATCACACGTCACAATACTTGCTTAACCTTTCAGCCAGGATGGTGTTGGTACTTTGAGGGAGGTTTTCCAATACTTTCGCGAAGTTCCTTAATTAAATAACCTCTTTTCCCTGGAGGCGTAGCCCTTCTAACACCTTTCTGGACACCTACTTGGTTTATAGCATTGATTGTTAAGTGAGAAAGTTTTCCGAGAGTAATCCTACTCATCAGTGGGATCGGGATCCAACTATCATTGCATGATGTAGTAGATGGAAGCCACTCTAGTCACCACACTTCAGAAGGTATGCTAAATCTGCAAGTTTCCTTTATGTTTGAAACTCCCGATGTGATTTTTACCCAAGCTCTTATTGACCTTGACGTAGGCCAACAAGTCATAAGACGCAAGTCAAGTTCTACCCATCGTTGTCCTGATTAATTTAGGTACATCGTACATGCCCTTGACGTAGGCCAACAAGGCTGTACGTCTGTCCTATACTAATGCATCTATCTATGCAACAAATAAGCAAGCCACACTGCTACCATCCACTATGCCTTGACGTAGGCCAACAAGCATAGCATGAATACGATGTGCTGTCTATTTGAAACGACGGAGGGTTACGGTTGGTTTTTGGCAAAAAACTGTTAACGTAGTGAACTTGATTTGATCGAAGGAACCAAGATAGCTTTTATTAAAAGTAGTGGTTTAAGCTCCGCATTTAAAATTTGCTTTTTCAAGAAAACCGAGTGGTTTATAGAAATTGTTCCAACGATTCAGTTTAGGTTTTATTTTTCTTTTCATTAAAAATAATGCGTCCCATCTTTAACCTATCATTACAGATAATAATGAAAATACAACGTCCTCTTATGCCATCCGCATTCGCCACGGGGTCCCATCATCACCCGTTAGGTTACTTAACTAACGGCAGAGTGGGGGCTGGGCTAGCGCGGGTGTAAAACATAAGTGACGTCTAAATAACTATCATATATAGATATTGTACATTCGTCAGACGCAATAATAGGCATTCCAGATCACAGATAAACTTTATTGGATATGTAAGCAATCCGCGTTTCTTTTGAGCCTGTAAGAAAAGACGGATTACACAGTTGTGATGAATAGCCATTACCCTACCCCAGACCCCTACGGGTACGGCAAACTACCCGCCAAGTACCTGAAGTGAAGCGGACTCCCTCAGCAACGTGAGTAGGCCACTAAGTACTTCGAGATACCCGGTAGTTTGTGCACCCCACCTTGGGTCTATCCTAGGAGCAAAAACAGTAAAAAGAAATAATACAACGGTGGCAACAACCGCAACCTGGATGTGCCCCGCAAAATAATATTACAACTTATTACAATTACATCGAATGAATTAATAAAATAACCCATCACAAAACCCCGGCTAATCATCACAACAGTCCAATAGAGTTCATAATCACAAACTGTTAAAAACATTACAGATATGGGCAACCCTCTGCCAACCGACATACTAGCAGTTAGGGGAGGTTTACGAACACATAAAACAGTTCACAGATATAATCAAACAAGCAAACATCGTATAATTTCGATCGATCAAACCCATTAGATTCTGCTCCAAAGCTTCTCTGTAAACCTGAGACCTGAGCAAAAAATAAACCATACCAGAAAAGAAAAAATATCACAGAAGATGCACAGAGAAAAACTGGGCTGAATCGGCCCCAACTCGGCCGCGGATCCACGGCGGATTGGTGGGATCGGCCGCGGTTCCGTGGCTCAGTAGCCGATTCAGGAGCCCATTTTTTTATGTGTTCTTATAGTTTCATGTAGGGTGTTCTGGAGGAACCTGAAAAATTTTAGGACCTCATTTTAAAATCGACAGAAACTATATGATATCGGGGTGTTGTCCGGTTCGTTTTGCGTTCGAAATTCATACGACTTTTTAAGTGAGTTAATTATTGTTTAGTGAGGCTCTGATACCACTATAAGTCGATGTGCAACACCCCACGAGTTGCGGGGAGGCGGAAATATGAAAACAATCTTGTTCTTGAAGCATACATCGACTAACCGAAGATCTTTGCTAAACGATAATTAACACAAACCATAGAAGTTCTAAACTACTATGTAAAGAGATTATACCTAGTGATACGTGTCCTTCGTCTTTACGATCTCTTCGTCCTACTCGGCTTCCTCCAAGAGATAGATGATCCACCTAAGAACCCTAATCCAAGCTTCACCTCAAGACTTGAGGTAACTATGTTTCTCTAGTTGCTAACCAAAGGGACTTAGGTCATATAGAGTTAGGTTATGGGATGTTTAGTCTTTTCTAACCCTTGTACTCAACTCATGAGTGGTAGGATTAGAGCTTGAAGAAAGAGAGAGCTTGAGGAGAGAGAAGGTGAACTAGAATTATGAAATGAAAATTGCTTCTCACTTAATATATCAAGCATAATGAAATATCAATAAAATGAATAATAAAAGATTATTCATCATGCTTCATAAATGAATATGAGTGATTCACTATGTGAGTCATTAAGCATTTAATGATGCATTAATGACACAGTGAATCACACATAATGAGTCACAATTTACATTAATGACAATGCCACCTTAACCCCTCAAGTCACCATGCTTCTAGAAGCTTCCCGGAAATTACGAGAATGCCCCTCTCATCCGTGAAAACACGGAAAAACTTTAGACTGTATAAATCCAATAACCTGATACTAGAATCTGGCTTAAACCAAAGCCGTCTAGTAAAAACTGTCCGAATGTCGTACGTGCGTTTAAACACGTATTGGTTCGAACCCTTGTCGTAAAACCGTACGACCTCTATATGGTTTCGCCTGGAGTTGGGAAAACTCTATGTGGGACTCTAAAGACTCGACTACTACGCTGGCAGTGGGTTTAACCACAGACCGCAAGCGGCACTAGCTGTACGTAACGGTCCCCAGGTAGATGTCGATAAGAAGGCCGATGAGGATACCCATCCGAACTCCTACCGAGCCTGTGCGTGACAATATCCGTGCAGTCCGGTCTGTTCATCTTAGAGTATCGCATGTATGGTCTAGGAAGGTGGTAAACGTCAGACCACTAATAACCGTACAAGTCATGTCGGTATGGCTCTATCACCATCCGAGAATCCACCGATCAATCTATCAGTAATTCTCAATCAGCCCTGGCCAGGGACTTATGGTAATGACCAACCGATCACTGTGCGACATCAACTCTCTATACCGGGAGAGACGAATCCCTAACAGTCATTCACTGCCTCCATGTAGCTCGGGACTGTGCCCAACTAAAACCTGTTTGCACGACTCCTTTGAACCGTGGTAGGGTAGTAATCAAAGCACAGTGGGAACTCACACGAGACAAATGACGACCTTAAGTCAATGGACTATCTGCACACATGTCACCTGAGAACTGCTATCTGACGTTAGGTATAAATACCATCCAGTCAGTTCTCGGCGAGTCCTGTCCGGTGTACTCACACGCAGTGAGCATCTGTATACAATCTTAGGTGCACTCCACCAATGGCTGCGGGACCAATCCATCGCCCCTCCTCAGGGTCTAGATATGTATACACCAGTCTACTCCGGAGTATCGATGCCCAGTCTCGATACTCCTGCGACCAGGGACATCTAAGGGTGTGCCTATTGACTATCCAGCTCCAACTAGTATGACTGCCATCACAACGCCGGTAGTCAGGCAAACATCCTATGGGCTTTATCAACATGTATATATGTATGAATACCATGCAAAATATATCATATGTTAAGATAAAGACAAACCAAATAGCGTAATATCATATTAAGCAAGATTGTCATGTACATACATATCCCCAGCATCCTATACACTGAAGGCCTCTAGGGCATATATATCCAACACAACTCTCCACTAAAATCCCTAGATCCATCTCCTAACAACCCCCAAAACCCTACACACCCTTTACAAAAATTAATCCCCTCTTCAACCTCTACACATGGGACCAAGAAAAATTCAGTTTTGATGATCTTGGGGGATTCATGGTTGCTATGTGTGGTAATCCCTTCACTAATTGGGTAGTTTTTCATTTACTTTAGTGTTCATATGTGTTTAGATGTGATATTGTGAAGATTAGTGAGATATTGGGAAACCCTAGAAAGAGGTTGAGTGTTTGTTGAAATTGGTGATGTGTAGTGGCTGCCCACAAGCCTTAGTGGTGTTTTACTGACCTGGAACGGGGGATAAAACCCAAAATACGGATTTGGGATTTGAGTTCATGTCGATTTGTGTGATTTTAGAGGGTATTTTGAAATCTGGAGCAACCCGGGGACACTAGAAATGATTTTGGGCTTACTGAGAGTCGTGCAAGCACCTAGGAAGCTACCACTAAGACCTGAGCCCCAAACCCCAACCCATAGCTGCAGATTTAATCATTCTGGCTGTAATTTGCGGCCAGAGCATGGTAGAATTGTCCCAGATTTGATCCATAGCTCATTTTGCACTAAATTAGACCCCTCCTATGTGCAGTTTTGGCTAATTGTCATCTGAGGAAAATCTGGAAGCATTTTGGTGTGTTTTAGGCTATGTTTTCCGTATTTTAAAATGCACTTTCTTGATATTTGGATTTGTATTTGGTTGTCGGGTGTTCGTACATCGACAACAGGGATTGGTTGATTGATTTGCACGTTTATGCCATAGGTTTCAACCTATGAGCACACTGTGCGCTGTGTCGGTTTTCTGCATCGATTTTAATACGTATTGCGATTGGTTATTATTGTAGGTACCCTCGCATGGATTCCGAGGCGAAGAAACGTGGCGTCATCGATTTCGGCGAGCGAAGACCAGGTGAGTAGATCTATATCTACCGGGGAAGTCGGGTGGATGGCGTATAGCACCCCCGCAAACTTCTGATGGTAACCGATTTATAGAGTAATGGTTAGGAAACCTAGATTAGGAAACTAAGGTTAGAATATAGATATCAATGTAGTCATATTAGAAACTAGAGGATAGTTAATTGTGATATGTTACTACCACCCTAGGATGACGTTTAGCGGTATTGCCGTTTAGGGTTCTGTTGGACTAGATAGCCGATGTAGATGCGTCATCCGAACCATACTTTTTTCTAAACTAAAGAATCGTACGTACCTTTTAAATGTATATCTTGAGGGATGTTACAGATTTTCAAATGATATCTTTTCCTTAAAAACACCGTAACCCCTGTTTTCAAAACTACGATTCACTTCTTTAAAAATCTGATTGTATGGTTCGGGTGTGTTTGTTAGATTAGATACTTATACATAGTAGGGATAGCATGTTTATGTAAACTCGACATGATATGAGACATAAATGCGATGAAAGAATACAAGACGAATTTGATGATATGATGATATGATATGATGGTATACGGATGCGAGTCGATCGAGGTGATTTATATCCTGCCGGTCCCCTGATATGAGATTTTTGCAGATGCGACCTGGGACATAGGTATATAGGGTTATATATATATAGAATGTTGTGAATCATGGATGATAGGCCGTATGTGATATTAGGTCGTACTCTCATTTGTCGTATAGGATGATAGGATCCTTTTTAGTATAATGCCGCCGCACGATGATATTCCGTGCGTGATGAGTTTGACTTGATGGTTGATCCTTACCCTTGACTAGAGGTTTCTGTACGATAGATTATACCGTACGCGATGTTATTAGGCTAGATTCCGATTGATAGATTCACCGACTCGGACATATGATAGTTATGTATACCTTATAGCTGTTAGCTGATGATTTACTTGCTGCATTCATGATATTATTATTGCATCGCATATACCTATGATAGTACACCTGCACCATTATCAATGATGCGTATGTTACACGTACACATATTTGCCGGCTCACACACTTCATCATTGATAATTGCCATGTCACTACACAGTAGGGTTGCTGCATCATGACATACACATTGTATATTCATATTGTGCACACATACATGGTACATATATACTTGCGCATATACATATTGTACCTACATAGATAGCTGGTTTTACTGGGAATTTGGGAACCGCATGCTATACTTTAGAAACTGGAATTATTTTAAAAGAGCGGTTTTCCCCTTAATATGTCATATCACTATTCCATATTGCATGATACACGGATATGCTCGCATTTCTTTTTACATGTCGCATACACCATGCTCTATTATTTTACGCATTGAGATATGCTGTTTTCATGAGATTTCTGGATTTGAGAACCGTGGATATTTCAAAAGAGATTATGTGTTGTTTTAAAAACCCGGTTTCTCTTGATATGATATTTCAGTGCGTCCACCATGCGTTTTCTCGGTTTTGAGACGTGTGACATGTGGACCCGATTTGAGGAGTGGTCGAGGCCGATTGCGGGTACATGGTGGACCCGGTATGGTACCCCGGGGCGAGAACGGATCTGCTGTGTAGCTAGACGGTGAGCCTGGCAGAGGGACCACTATCTACCGGTGATTGGTTGGACCTGGCGGTTATCCGGAGGATACTGACCAGAGTCGATAGATGGATACGGGATGACCTGTACTGCCGGGGCCGGGGGCCGATTCTGCAGACGGAGCCCGTGGGCCGATCCGGACTGACGGAGCCCGATATCTGAGGATTTACGTGCCGATGCTGGGCATGGTTTTCATGATGTTTTCGGGTGTCGATGCTAGGCACCCAGGTTCCATGATTTTGATGTGTCGGGAGGGACACCGTTGATATATATATATATATATATATATATATATATATATATATGCTCATACTTTCATGCACGCCCTTTTATGACATTTACATGCATACAGACATTGATATTATGGTTGGACGGGATCCACCGGCTTACATACACTATTGCATGGGTGGACGAGATCCGCATATCCGCATGCATATAGGTAGTGACTACCTTGTTGGCACATATACGACCCGGTCACACTAGATATCATAGTATTACCTTTTGATATAGTTGACCTAGGAGTCGTTGTTTATTCGATTTCTACTTGTAGATAAATTTCTATTCACGAGTTGGCAACTCACCCCTATTGTGCCACAGTTCTTGCAGGTTGACCGCTTGGATCAGTAGCGGCTTCGCTGGCACACAGTTTTATTTGGGTGTTTTGCATTGGTAAGTGGGACATTGTAACGTACCCACTCTTGTATTATATTTCATATTGTATCTAGTTAACTCCATCAATCAATCAAAAGTTGTAATTGTATAAGTGATGAGACTTAGTGAGACTTGTAGTTGCGAGATTTGAGCGATGGGTTTTATTTTCCCTTTGGGGTTATATCTTGCTCTTTTCTTTATCTATTTGTGGTGAACTTCGCCGTTGGGCGTCGTATACTTATTTATACTGTATTATGTGGTTGTGATCCGCCGTTTGGCAAAGAGCTAGCTCCCGCTTGGGGATGCCTTTATTCTTATTATGTATTGTGGTTTTGGATCAAAATATACAAAGGAGGTGCTGCCAAAATTTTTCAAAAGGTGAAACATGTTTTAAACTAATAAATATCACTTGCATCATTCATGTTCCTTTTCTATGCATTAAGAAAACTTGTTTTCATTATACCTTTATTTCGAAACCTCACCTCCTTTATTTTTCTAAAAAGGTTTAGATTTCTGGGTTTCAGCTTACTTGAATTCCGTTACGCCTTTAGACGTGGCGTGATTCAAGTGCTGGTCACGAGCTAATATTTCGGGTCATGACAGATATAATGTTGCAAACCATGGAAGATTCATAGTAACAATTGTTCAAAATCATAGTATTGCCATTTGGCAACACTAGGTGATATTCACCGACGGCTGCAGCATTAACTTGTGCTCCATTCCCTAACCTGAGGGACATATCACCAGGTGAAACTTTCCTACTTTTTCTCAGTCCCTGCAATAAATTAAAGATATGAGATCCTGATCCGGTATCAATTACCCAGGAGGTAGGGCTGACCGAAAAGCAGTTCTCAATTACAAGAACACCTGAAGTAGACGCAATACTATGCTTCTTCTTCAACTGGGTATCCTTGGAATCCATACAATTCTCTTTCCCTTGCTCATACTTATGACTGTTGTCGTAAGTTAGAGCCGAACCGATGTTCCCCAGCCCCGAATAAGAATTCGGATCGGTCAAGCGATACATTATATTATCTTGATTAGGGCGTGAAATGACTGCTACCTGGAGAGAGAGAAAAGAAACACTCGGTGTGCGCTCTTGCAAGATTAGATTGGTTTATTAATTTATCTAACCAGGATGGCTCCCACTATTTCCTCAAATTCTTCTTCAACCCCTAAAAGAAGAACTAGTCAGGATTAATCGCACATCACAATACTTGCTTAACCTTCCAGCCAGGCTAGTGTTGGTACTTCGAGGGAGGTTTTCCAACGCTTTCGCGAAGTTCCTTATTTACATAACCTCTTTTCCCTGGAGCCGTAGCCCCACTAACGCCGTTCTAGACACCTACTTGGTTTATCGCATTGCTTGTTTAAGTGAGATAATCTCCCGAGAGTAATCCAACTCATCAGTGGGATCGGGATCCAACTATCATTGTATGATGACCTTGATGGAATCCACTCTAGTCACCACACTCTAGAAGGTATGCGAAATCTGCAAGTTTCCTGTATATTTAAAACTCCCGATGTGGTTTTTGCCCCTAGGACCCAAGTGACCTTGACGAATAATCAACAAATCAAAAGGTCCTAGTCAAGTTCAACCCGTCGTTATCCAGGATTGCATTAGACCCACCCGCATGATCCTTGACGAATAATCAACAAAATCATGCGACTGTCCTAACCAATCGCATCTATCAGTGCAACAGAGAATTATTACTTAGCTACCGTTCACTGTGCCTTGACGAATAATCAACAAACGCAGCACGAATACTAAGTATTAATTATCTGAAACGACGGAGGGCTACGGCTGGGTTTTTGGCGCAAACCCGTTAACGTAATGAACTTGATTTCGCTGAAGGAACCTGATAGCTTTGTAAATATATAGTGGCGAAAACTTTTGCTAAAGAGGTCACTCTCTGTGAAGGGATCTCGGCTCTTTTCTCGTCGAATGAGGTGCAGGGTATTCCAAACTGAATACCACGATGCAAAGCAAAAATAATCGACTATAGTGAAGTTATTACCCTGACGCAAACCTCTGTCCAAGGGGTCACTCCCGATGAAGGGATCTCGGCCCTTGCCTCGTCGAATGAGGTGCTGGATATTCATAATCGAATACCTCTGTGCAAAACAAAAGAGAACGTCCTTGCAATAACAGCTTTTTGAAAATTATTCCAACAACATCTTTTAGGTTTGTTTTTCTTTGCATTAATATAATGCATGCCATCAGTTAACCCTACCATTGCAGAAAACAACGAAAATATAACGTACGCTTATGCCATCCGCATCTGCCACTGGGCCCCGTCGTCACCCGTTAGGTTACTTAACTAACGACAGAGCGGGGGCTGGACTAGCGCGGATGCAAAATATAAGCAATGCCTACTAGATATCATATATGGATATATACATTCGTCAGATGCAATGATAGCCATTCCAGATCACAGATGAACACATTGGATATGCTAGGAATCCGCATTTCGTTCGAGCCTGCAACGAAAAACGGATTACACGGTCGCGATGAATAGCCACACCCTACCCTAGACCCCTACGGGTGCGGCAAACTACCCGCCAAGTACCCAAAGTGAAGCAACCTCCCTCAACAACGTGAGTAGGCCACTCGGCACTTCAAAGTACCCGGTAGTTTGTGCACCCCTCCTTGGGTCTATCCTAGGAGTATAAACAGTAAAAGAAATAATATACAATGGCGGCTACAACCTCATCCCGGATGTGCGGCCATAAAAATAATATTACATCAATTTACATATTACATCAAATGAAAGATAAAGAAACCCTCATCTCACAAACCCCGGCTATTCATCCGCGACAATCCAACAAGTTCATATACACAATCCAACAATACAGATCACAGATATGTACGACCTCCACTAATCGACGTATAGCGATTAGTCGACGTTCAGTACATATATCACGTTACAGATATAACCAATTTGCTAAAGTTTATAGAATTTCGATCAATATATCATTTTGAAACTACCCCAAAAACAATACTGTTCTCTGAAGAATCTGGGCAGAAACAAATCATCTTAAAAATCACAAAACAACAAACCGAGAACACTGCAGGAAAACCGAGTCGCGACCGAGTTGACTCGGCCGCGGATCCGCGGCGAAACGCGTGGTTTCGCCGCGCTTCCGCGGCGGTCTGATCGAGTCGTGGGTTCGGTTTTCTTGGGTGTTCTTAGAAAACCCTGCTCGTATTTTTAAGGTGTGCGGAAATATTTTTAGGGCTGTTTTAAAAAACGGCAGAAAGTTTGAGATTTTGACGTGTTTTGCGATTTTTTTCGGATCGAAGTTCTAAACACTTTGCTAACATGCTAGTTGTTGTTTAACCTGGCTCTGATACCACTGTTAGGTCCACGTTACTGTTAGTTATGTATATGCCCTAGAGGCCATTGTTGTACATATGATGTATATTATAATGGATGCTTGGTTATATATAGAGAAGACTTTCTTGCTCGTCATGATAGTATGCTATTTGGTTTCACTTTATCTTAACATGTTGACTTGTATTGGTTTACTGTTTTACTCTCACATGTTGATAAAGCCCTTAGGGTTTGTACTCGACTACTGGGACTATGATGAGATCATACTAGTGGGGCCGCGGTAGTCGATGAGTACATCCTATAACTGTTCCTAGTCGAGGGTATATCGAGACAGGGCATCGATACGCCAGAGTAGACTAGCGTATACGCATCTTGACCCATATGATGGGCGATGGATGATCCCATATCCATCGGTGTTAGACATTAGAGATGGTGTACGGGTGCTCAGTGGAGACTGAGTACACTGGACGGACTCGCTGAGAACTCCCAGATGGTGTTATACCACACGTCAGATGGCAGTTCTCCGGTGACACTGGTACAGGGTAGTATGTAGACCCGAGATCGTCATGGAGTCTTGTGTGATTCCCACTGTGCTTTGATTTCCACCTTACCACGTCCAAAAGGGCGTGCAAAAAGGTGGCTTTTGGGCACAGTCCCGAATCACATGGAGGCAATGAGCGATAGGAGGGGATTCGTCTCTCCCGGTATAGGGAGTTGATGTTGTGCTGTGTTCGATTGGCTATAACTGGAAGTCCCTGGCCAGGGCTGATATAGAGATTTACTGGTAAGTGTTACTAGTAGTTTCTTGACCCGTTATGAGCCATACATCGACACGACTTATCGGTTACTGGGGTCTGACGTATACCACCCCTAGACTTGATATGCGACATATCAGACGAACAGACCGGACTGTACGGGAGTGTTACTGGTTGGATTCACAGGAGAACGCACAGGCTAACTTGTTGATCTTCTGATCACTCAATACCTGGGTGGCTGTTACGTTTAGCTGACCGCTTGCAGCTTGTGGGTGTTTGATATGATCATCACCTGCTACCGGCGTATTGACGATTCTTTAGAGTCCTACACAGAGGTTTCTTGGCTCAGGCGAAACAGAGTAGTGGCGCATATGTGATATGCGCAGGAGCGTGAATAATACGATATGGGATACCGTATTATATTCTCGCGATATATGGATATGAACCGGGTCATCGGATCAAGTGTTGATTCGATGAATCGGTACATGATATATTAGTCGGTAATATTCGATATAGCCGGATCGTCGAATCAAGTGTTGATTCGATGATTTAATGTATAATAATATATATGATATATTGTATTACATTATCTAATATTGGCTCGCTTTATTATTTCATTTTCTCAGTGGATGATACATTGATATATATGCGATATATGTTAATTGTATTATTTTCTTTTGTTGCAAATATATAATATATATGTGATATATATTATTCTGACATGATATGATTAATTGTTAAACATGTTTAAGGATGATTAATTGAGGTTAAGGTTTGATTAGGGTTGGATGCTTCAAGTTCCTTCTAGAAGCTTTCTTCTTTTGTCATTCTTAAGATATTTAGAATGACACATTCTTTTAACCTAACCAAACCCTAACCCTAGTTGTTTCTCTACACATTCTTATCCATTCATCCTTGACCATGGTTTACATATCAATCATATACTTTATTTTCTATTCATCACAAAAGGATTTAATTCATATTATCATTATCCATTATCTTCTTCTTCTTCTCTCTTGAAGAAGCTCTCTTGAAAATCCTAAAGTGATGATAAAATATGAGAAAATGATATAAAAGGAAAGCAAAATTACTACTCTCTCATCCTCATCTCATCTAGCCCTTGAGATTAGTGTGTTCATCTCATAAGAGTGAGAAAGCTTGAGTCGTAGCAACTTCAAGGTAGATCATCGGAGATTTGGAATACGACAAGCTAGAATGGATCGTTCGAGTCGAGGAGCCTCTCATGAGTCCGGGAGATCGTGGATCGCGGCAAAGGGACTTCTACTCGGAGCTTGTGAAGTGAAGGAGCGGACTACAAAGGTTGTAATCCGTCACACTTAGATAAAAGTTATCTTAATGCATGTTTAACCCTAATAATCTAGCAAAGATCCTGGCTTTGGGTTGTTCGGCACGTCTAAATTTTAATCCGGGCATGTTTGATGCCTTTTGAACCTTCACAAGAGTGCCTAGGAACCCTACAGTGGTATCAGAGCCTAGCTAGAGCATTAGGCGATGTTTTTACGAAGTTAAAACTCCGATCGAACCCGAAACGACGAAACTTGACCCCTCTCTGGAAATTTTTTATATTTTGGGATTTTTCTGAATTAAAAATATGTAAAAAAATCAGCAGGGAATTCTAAGAATTACCATAAAACCCGAGCCCCTAATTCGATTAAACGGCGGCGGAACCGCGGCGAAAGCAAGACTTTCGCGGCGGTTCCGCGGCGGATTGATGAGATCATGATACGTGGATTTTATGGTAATGATCGTAGGTACTTGCTGACTATTCTGGGTATTTTTAATCTGTTCCAGGTGTTTAAAATTCTGGGGTTTGTTTTGTAATAGTGGACTCGATCGGAAATTTTAAATTCGTATTTCTTTCCGGATATTTAGAAACTGTTAAACTATTTGAACGGATATCATTAACTTACTGTTTCCCGGTTCGGCAAATTTTCAAGTGTTGAAATTTATTCGGGTTTAAATCTTTCGGAAAAATTGTACAAGTTAAGCGGTGGACCCTCTAGAAGACAACAAACCTTAACTCGATTATGTGACCGTCTTGAACTGCCTTTTGAACCTTCGGGTTTGGGGCAGTACGGCGTGCCACATGTGAGGCGTTGGCTTGACCCTTCTACGGCTGGATCACCGGTACTGTGACATATTCTGGGATTATTTGAACCCCGCTCAAGTGTTGAGCAGTTTAGGAAATTTTGGGTATTTGATTATCTGTTCGAAAAGTTTAATACTGTCTATTTATCTGGAATGTGATACAATATGTGGAATTCATATAGTTAGGCATGAAATCCGAAGTATGTGATATTTCGGATTTACGATGTCTAAAGTGATTGTGGATTCCAAATATTATAGTTTTACACTTTCTTTTCTGTGACCGTAAGTGTAATATGTGATATCGCCGGTTTCGTTGCTATATGTCAACGACAATTGGGATGCGCATATTTACTTACGTTGATGATATGAGATATTATGTGTTGCTGTGATATGTTATATTGGATCGTCGCGTTCTGAATAGCCGGGGGTTTTATGTGAGATGAGGGTTTTTATTTTCATTCATGTAAAATTCATTTGTAATGTAATATTCTTTTATTTGGGGCACTTCCAGGTT
Source organism: Agapanthus africanus (assembly GCA_030015575.1). Lineage (NCBI taxonomy): Eukaryota > Viridiplantae > Streptophyta > Magnoliopsida > Asparagales > Amaryllidaceae > Agapanthus > Agapanthus africanus. The sequence goes on from CM057344.1 coordinate 230,557,612, forward strand.
GCGGTTGATGTCACCAGTGTATATTATTTACTTTTCCGCATTAGGTAGACCCAAGGAGGGGAGCACAAGTAACCGGGTTCTAGGGTCCAGTGGGAGGCCATCTCGAGGAGTCGAGACCGGGTCTTCTAACCCTAGAATTGGCAGTGTTACTTGCCGCTCTCGTAGGGGTTTTGGGATGTGGGTTTGGCTATTCGTCGCGACCGTGGAATCCGTGTTTTATACAGGCTCGTATTGAAAATACGGACGTCCTAGTATATCCAATATTTCATATATGTTCTTCTGCTGCAATGTTCTGTGATGAGATCATATTACTGCCTGAGACGAATGCTTATACTATATATATATGCTGATATATAAATATTACTGCTTTCGTTTCTTCTGTGATGCTTAGGAAGCATAAGCTGATGGGATTTTTATTAATGAGATTAATAAAAGAAAAGAAACCTAAAGATGTTGTAGAATCAAAAAACTTAATAAAAAGGGTAGCTACAGTTTTGCTTTGCACAGTGATATATACGATATATCCTGCACCTTATTCGATGAGGAAAGGACCGAGATCCCTTCACCGGGAGTGACTCCTTTAGCAAAACCGGCAGATGCTACAAAACGCGGTTTGTCTTTTGATTGCTTTTAGTGTTTTGCTTTGCACAGCGGTATATGTGATATATCCTGCACCTTATTCGATGAGGAAAGGGCCGACGATCCCTTCACCGGGAGTGACCCCTTTAGCGAAACTAAGAAAAGCCTCAAAAACACGCCTTTTCAAAAACTACTCGATTCTACGACGATATCAAGTTCATTACGCTCAAGGTTTTATGAAAAACCTGCGTAGCCCTCCGTCATTTCAGATATAGACTAGTTAGTATTCGTGCTACGTTTGTTGACCTCCGTCAAGGCGTAGTGTGCGGTAGCTGATTAGTATTTACCTGCTTATGCATATGATGCAGATTGGATCAGGGTAGTCGTACGGCCTTGTTGACCTCCGTCAAGGGTCGTGCGGGTGGGTTTAATTTAATCAAGAAATGACGGGATGAACTTGACTAGTAGCCTATGGTTTGTTGACCTCCATCAAGGTCATAGGACACTAGGGGCAAAACATTATCAGGAATTTCAAGTGTTGAAATTTGCAATGAGATTGCATACCTCCTATGAGATAGTTGGATCCTGATACCCGCTGCGAGTAAGAGTTACTCCTGGGAGAGTTTTACACAAAACAATTAGCCGATCAAGTAGGTGTCTAGAAAAGTGTTAACGAGGTTACGCCTCTGGGAAAACGAGGTTTACATTAATTAGGTCCGTGCGAGAGCACGGGGAACCTCCCTCAAAGTACCGACACTGATCTGGCTGAAAGATTGACGAAATTGTAAGGTGTAATTAATCCCGGCTAATCTTACCTTTTAGGGTTTTAAGGTAGATTTGATAAAACCAGTGGGAGACATCCTGATTAGATAAGATAATAACCAATCTAATCTTGCAAGAGCATACGCTAAAGTGTTTTCTTCTCTCTCTCTCCAGGTAGCGACCATGTCATGCCATAATCAAGATAATAATATGGATGTATTGACTGAACCCAATTATTGTACTGAGTTAGGGAATGTTGGACCCGTTCTTTCTTATAAGAGTTATAAGACTGAACAGGAAAAAGGAGAATATCTAGATTCTCACGCCGCCCAAAAGAACATGCATGTTGATGCATCTTCTTCAGGTGTGTTAGTTATTGAGAACTGTTTCTCAGTTCACCCTATGTCCTGGGTATTAGATACCGGATCAGGATCCCACATATGTAAACAGTTACATGGGCTACGTAAAGGTAGAGAGCTGGGAAAAGGTGATCATTCCGTTCAAGTAGGGAACGGTGCAAGTATTGTAGCCAAAGCAGTTGGCGAATATCACCTTGTATTACCAAGTCGTAATACACTGATTCTGAATGAGTGTTATTATATACCGAACATGATGTGCAACATTATATCAGTTTCTTTATTGAGTAAAGAGGGATATAATTTTGTAGTACAGGATAATGTTATGAACATATTCCTAGATCAAAAGTTGATTGCATCAGGCTCGTTACATAATAGCATATTCATTCTAAATCAGAATACAGTCCTGAATATACAAAACACGCACAAGAGGAAAAGTTCGGATATGAACGAATCCTACTTGTGGCATTGTAGACTTGGTCATATCAATGCAACACGACTGGCTAAGTTACATAAGGATGGTTATTTGAATCCGTTCGAATTATCATCTTATGATACTTGCCATTCATGTCTCAAAGGAAAAATGACCAAAGCTCCGTTTAGTGGACACGGAGAAAGAGTTACCGAACTCTTAGGACTGGTACATAGTGATGTATGCGGTCCCATGTCTACGCATGCCAGGAACGGTTCTTCCTACTTCATTATATTCACTGACGATCTCTCAAGATTCGGATATGTGTTCCTGATGAAACACAAGTCTGAAGCTTTTGAGAAATTCAGGGAATATAAACACGAAGTAGAGAACCAAACGGGCAAAAGTATTAAGATTCTTCGATCTGATCGAGGAGGTGAATACTTAAGCAGTGAGTTCCTAGATTATCTAAAAGAGAATGGGATTCTCTCTCAGCTTACTCCCCCTTATACACCACAGCACAACGGTGTATCGGAGCGGAGGAATCGCACCCTATTAGATATGGTGCGCTCTATGATGAGCGAGGCTGAGTTGCCTATTTCCTTCTGGGGGTATGCACTTGAGACAGCGGCATACATACTGAATAAAGTTCCTACCAAATCAGTGCCTACCACCCCATATGAGATATGGGAAGGGAAGAGACCATATCTTAATTTTGTTAAGATATGGGGTTGCCCGGCTTATGTCAAAAGAAGAAACCCGGACAAACTCGAGGCAAGATCTGTTTTATGTAAGTTTATTGGATATCCCAAGCATTCGCGAGGGTATATCTTCTACCACTCCGAGGAACAAAAAGTGTTTGTTGCTCAACACGCCACCTTTTTAGAAAAGGAATTTCTTGCAAAAGAGATTAGTGGCTCTGAGGTAGAACTGGAGGATGTTCCAGCAGAACAAACTACAACAGATGATTTAGTGGAACCAGAGGATTCAGTAATACCCGACGAACCCAGCCTCTCCGCCGATCTAGTAGGGTTTCTCGTCCACCTGAGAGATACTACGGTTTTCTCATTGATGGTGGAAGCGAGGATTGCATCATGGATGATGATGAACCGACTAGTTTCGAGCAGGCCATCACGAGTGGTGACTCTGTGAAATGGCTGGATGCAATGCGATCTGAGATGGAATCCATGTACACCAATAAAGTATGGATTTTGGAAAATGCTCCTGAAGGGGTAAAACCCATTGGGAGCAAGTGGATTTTTAAAAGGAAATTTGGTGTAGATGGAAAAGTTGAGACTTTCAAAGCTAGACTGGTAACAAAGGGATTTCGTCAACGACCAGGTGTGGATTATGACGAAACCTTTTCTCCAGTGGCTATGCTTAAGTCCATCCGGATCTTACTTGCTATTGCTGCATACCATGACTACGAAATCTGGCAAATGGATGTTAAGACCGCCTTTCTAAACGGTGATTTAGAAGAGAGCGTGTACATGACTCAGCCAGAGGGCTTCGTAGATAGTGGGAGCAGCGGAAAGGTGTGCAAGCTGCTTAAATCCATTTATGGGTTAAAGCAAGCATCGCGGAGTTGGAACATCTGTTTTGATGTTGTAGTCAAAGAGTTTGACTTCATCAAGAATATAGATGAACCTTGTATCTATAAGAAGGTAGCAGAGGGTAAGGTAGTCTTCCTCGTATTGTACGTGGATGACATACTCTTGATAGGAAATGATATTCCTATGCTGCAATCAGTCAAGTTCTTCTTATCACAGAGATTCTCGATGAAAGATCTAGGTGATGCCTCCTGCATATTGGGAATCATGATCTATAGAGATAGATCTAAACGGATATTGGGATTGTCCCAATCCAGGTACATTGACACCATACTAAAGAGGTTTAGTATGGAAGAATCCAAGCGTGGAAACCAACCCACGATCTCTGGACTCACTGTCTCCAAAGAGATGTCTCCCAAGACTGATTTGGAGAGAGCTCGCATGCAAGGGATACCCTATGCTTCGGCAGTAGGCTCTATCATGTATGCGATGCTATGTACCAGACCCGATGTAGCATACTCACTAAGTGTAGTGAGTCGGTATCAAGCAGATCCTGGAGAGAGTCATTGGACAGCTGTGAAGAACATTCTCAAGTACTTGCGAAGGACTAAGGAGATGTTCTTGGTGTATGGTAACGGAGAACTCCAGGTGGAGTCCTTTGCCGATTCCAGCTTCCAAAGTGATAAGGACGACTCTAAGTCGCATTCGGGTTTTGTCTTTACCCTCAATGGAGGGGCGGTATGTTGGAAGAGTTCCAAGCAGGATACCGTTGCAGACTCAACGATGGAGGCTGAATACATCGCTGCCAACGATGCTGCCAAAGAAGCTGTCTGGATCAAGAAGTTCATTAGTGAACTTGGTGTGGTTCCATCCATTGAGCATCCAATACCTCTGTATTGCGATAACAATGGAGCTGTGGCTTTGGCCAAGGAACCCAGGTCCCATCAGAAGTCCAGACATATTCTGAGGCGGTATCACCTGATCAGGGAGATAGTTGATCGCCGGGAGATCGAGGTCAGGAGAGTAGATACGAAGGACAACACTGCGGATCCATTCACGAAGGCTATTCCCTAGATACAGTTTGAGAGGTTATTCGGGATGCTAGGTATGAGATACTACAGCAGCTGGCCTTAGTGCAAGTGGGAGATTGTTAGTTATGTATATGCCCTAGAGGCCATTGTTGTACATATGATGTATATTATAATGGATGCTTGGTTATATATAGAGAAGACTTTCTTGCTCGTCATGATAGTATGCTATTTGGTTTCACTTTATCTTAAAATGTTGACTTGTATTGGTTTACTGTTTTACTCTCACATGTTGATAAAGCCCTTAGGGTTTGTACTCGACTACTGGGACTATGATGAGATCATACTAGTGGGGCCGCGGTAGTCGATGAGTACATCCTATAACTGTTCCTAGTCGAGGGTATATCGAGACAGGGCATCGATACGCCAGAGTAGACTAGCGTATACGCATCTTGACCCATATGATGGGCGATGGATGATCCCATATCCATCGGTGTTAGACATTAGAGATGGTGTACGGGTGCTCAGTGGAGACTGAGTACACTGGACGGACTCGCTGAGAACTCCCAGATGGTGTTATACCACACGTCAGATGGCAGTTCTCCGATGACACTGGTACAGGGTAGTATGTAGACCCGAGATCGTCATGGAGTCTTGTGTGATTCCCACTGTGCTTTGATTTCCACCTTACCACGTCCAAGAGGGCGTGCAAAACGGTGGCTTTTGGGCACAGTCCCGAATCACATGGAGGCAATGAGCGATAGGAGGGGATTCGTCTCTCCCGGTATAGGGAGTTGATGTTGTGCTATGTTCGATTGGCTATAACTGGAAGTCCCTGGCCAGGGCTGATATAGAGATTTACTGGTAAGTGTTACTAGTAGTTTCTCGACCCGTTATGAGCCATACATCGACACGACTTATCGGTTACTGGGGTCTGACGTATACCACCCCTAGACTTGATATGCGACATATCAGACGAACAGACCGGACTGTACGGGAGTGTTACTGGTTGGATTCACAGGAGAACGCACAGGCTAGCTTGTTGATCTTCTGATCGCTCAATACCTGGGTGGCTGTTACGTTTAGCTGACCGCTTGCAGCTTGTGGGTGTTTGATATGATCATCACCTGCTACCGGCGTATTGACGATTCTTTAGAGTCCTACACAGAGGTTTCTTGGCTCAGGCGAAACGGAGTAGTGGCGCATATGTGATATGCGCAGGAGCGTGAATAATGCGATATGGGATACCGTATTATATTCTCGCGATATATGGATATGAACCGGGTCATCGGATCAAGTGTTGATTCGATGAATCGGTACATGATATATTAGTCGGTAATATTCGATATAGCCGGATCGTCGAATCAAGTGTTGATTCGATGATTTAATGTATAATAATATATATGATATATTGTATTACATTATCTAATATTGGCTCGCTTTATTATTTCATTTTCTCAGTGGATGATACATTGATATATATGCGATATATGTTAATTGTATTATTTTCTTTTGTTGCAAATATATAATATATATGTGATATATATTATTGTGACATGATATGATTAATTGTTAAACATGTTTAAGGATGATTAATTGAGGTTAAGGTTTGATTAGGGTTGGATGCTTCAAGTTCCTTCTAGAAGCTTTCTTCTTTTGTCATTCTTAAGATATTTAGAATGACACATTCTTTTAACCTAACCAAACCCTAACCCTAGTTGTTTCTCTACACATTCTTATCCATTCATCCTTGACCATGGTTTACATATCAATCATATACTTTATTTTCTATTCATCACAAAAGGATTTAATTCATATTATCATTATCCATTATCTTCTTCTTCTTCTCTCTTGAAGAAGCTCTCTTGAAAATCCTAAAGTGATGATAAAATATGAGAAAATGATATAAAAGGAAAGCAAAATTACTACTCTCTCATCCTCATCTCATCTAGCCCTTGAGATTAGTGTGTTCATCTCATAAGAGTGAGAAAGCTTGAGTCGTAGCAACTTCAAGGTAGATCATCGGAGATTTGGAATACGACAAGCTAGAATGGATCGTTCGAGTCGAGGAGCCTCTCATGAGTCCGGGAGATCGTGGATCGCGGTAAAGGGACTTCTACTCGGAGCTTGTGAAGTGAAGGAGCGGACTACAAAGGTTGTAATCCCTCACACTTAGATAAAAGTTATCTTAATGCATGTTTAACCCTAATAATCTAGCAAAGATCCTGGCTTTGGGTTGTTCGGCACGTCTAAATTTTAATCCGGGCATGTTTGATGCCTTTTGAACCTTCACAAGAGTGCCTAGGAACCCTACAGTTACCCACCCCGGTTCTTTTGGGGAGGCGGAATAGGTAAAAATCGAATTTTTCTCATAAGGTAACATGGACCAACCATGAAGGATCTTTGCTAAACAAAAACTAACAAACTAACTACAAGTTTTAGCTATAAGTCTACGGTAGCGTCCCGGCCGTCATTCTGACGCCAAACGCGGAAAAAAAACTTTTATAACTGGCGCTATCGCATACAATAACCCGGATCTTGCCATTAATGCTAAACTAACAAACTGTAAAGAGATAAAAATGTTATACCGATCGATCCGAGTCCTTCGGTCTTTAGCCATCATCCCACGCTCCTCGCGGCAACTCTGATCTCTCGTCTCGTCATCGAGGTAGCACCATGTCAACGGATCTTTAAACGGGCTTCCGCCTCTATACCGAGGCAACTCGGTCATCAAGTCTGCTAAAAGAGATGACCAAGATGAAGTAGAGAATGAGTAGAATACTTTATCTCAAACACCCTAGGGTTCTCATCACATGAGAGAGTTAGGGTGGAGGTTGAAGAAGATGCTTAGGATTGGAAATGGCGAACTGAAGAAAATCAAGAGAGCAAAAGAAAACCAAGCATATAAACTTCTCTCTTATTTTCTTCTCATGTGAATAGATATATGAGGTTCTCATCTTTTATCAAAAATCAAAGAGAAATATCTAATGAAAATATCTCCTCAAATATCTCTTCACAAAACAAAACTCATTAATACTTAATGACTCACTAGATAACTCATTACATGAGTCATTAGTGATCATTCTAGAACTAATGAGTCACCAAGAATGAGTCACCCTTTCCAAAACCAATTAATCATTTAAACCAAAATGATTAATCCAAAAAGAAAAGCATCTTCTAAAATATTCTCGTAACGGATTACGAAAATACCCCTCACCTGTATATACATACATGTATCCGTATTCCGACTGAATACGAATACGAGAGACTAAAATATTCCGACTCAATATAATACATGGATCCGGCTTAAACCAAAGCCCGCCTGTATTATCTGTCCGAAATATGACACGTACATAAGTGCACGTGCATTTTCGAACCCTGCCATAAAACCATACGGCCTCTACAACGTTTCGCCCGAACTTGGGAAACTATCTGTGGGGAACTCTAATGACTCATCAGTACCCTGGCAGTGGGTTTAACCACAAGCACGTCAGTGGCAATAGCAATGCGTAACGGCTGCCCATGTACTGACCGAAAGGGAAGCTGATGAGCGAACTCATCCTGGAACCCTACTGAGCCTATCAGTGACAATATACATACAGTCCGGTCCGTTCGTCTATGAGTATCGCATATCGGGCCTAGGGGGCTGGTAACGTCAGACCCCCAATAGCGGTATAAGTCATGTCGGAGTGTAGCCCTGAACACCCTGAGAAACTACTGGAATACTTACCAGTAATTCTCACCTGCCTTGGCCAAGGACTTGGTGTAATGGCTCTCCTAGACACAGCACGATCTCACCCCCAATACCGGGAGAGACGAATCCCCTGACGATCCGCTCATTTGCCTCCATGTGGCTCGGGACTGTACCTAAAAAAACCCTATTTGCACGACTCCTTTGAGCCGTGGTAGGGTAGAAATCAAAGCACAGTGGGAACTCACACGAGACAAATGATGACCTCAGATCGATGAACTAACCTATACACATGTCACCAGGGAACTGCTATCTGATGCTAGGTATCATACCAACTAGCAGGTTCCTGGCGAGTCCTGTCCGGTGTACTCATAACCCAATGAGCACCTGTATACATCTTAGGTGATCCAACTGACACCAGTGGCTTGTGAGACTGGCCACCTCCCCTCGTCGGGGTCTCGACTGTATACACTAGTCTACTCCTGAGTATCGATGCCCTGTCTCGAAACTCCCACGACTAGGGACCACTTTTAAGGATGTGCTTATGGACTACCCAACTCTCACGTATATGATCGCCATCATACTGTTGGTAGTCAAGCAGGATCCTAAGGGCTCTATCAACGTGTAATAGTGATCATGTCACCTAAAGCTGTACACGACTGATAAAGGCAAACCAGATAGCATACTATCATCTCGAGTAAGACTGTCCTACCGGTATAGGTCCTCCTTCAATCATTGCAATCACGTACCTGGGATCCAATAATTGACTTTGAGGGCACTACATCCAACAATCTCCCACTTGCACTTAAGGCTAATAATTGCGTTGTCGCATACTCACAGCCCGTGTGATACCGAACACCCAACTCCTCTACTAAACAGTTTCACAAAGCTCGTTTGTAAAAACTCTTGTGTTCGAGAAATAGCCTCAGTGAGTGGATCCGCCCTGATGTTTCTTTTTATGTCTCTCTTAATCTCAAGTTCGCGGAGAAAACCATCTCCCGAATTGAGTAATACCTGTCTTAGAATATGTCTGGATATCTGATGGGACCTAGTTCATAAATGAACTCCAAATCCAAAATTCTTAGACTGTACCGACAACTGAAACTAATCAGTATCCTGCACCATGCCTCCCACAGTATCCTATTGGACCACCTGTCCATAATACTGCCCCTCGTTAAGAGGGAAAACTATAACTCTGACAATCACTCTGTCATCCATGTCACCTTTGAAGCCTGGAATGATAACCGTCTCCCGAAAAAGGCTGCCGTCATCAAATCCCTAGAACATCCACTTATGTTCTAAAACTGCTTCCGAATGTTTCTCTAGGATTGGATTAATATAAACTTATTGCATCTAGTGCAAAAACAACATCTGGTGTGGTACTTGACATCTCATGATCGACTCAATTGCCTAAGCAAGTGATCTGCTAATCATGCACATCCCTCTCCTCTTTAGTCTGTAAGACACCTTTAGAGAGGGTGACTCCATCACCTGCAGGTACACCACCATGCCAGGAGTCAACCATTCTAAAATACTATTAGAATACTGTCAAAGTACCCAGATTGGGAAACTACCCAAATCTAGATCTAAAACCATAGATCTAGTAACGAGAATGTCTGATATTATATCCATATCCTGTAAAGAGAAACAACTGTGTGACAACCACAGTACAACCGATCGTAGTATAGGAATTTTACTTCCTACTCTGTGTATGTTATCCAAATACCAGGACATCACACCCTACTACCTTCTTTAACAGATCCATCCCCTATTCCGATGAAGTCAATGCCATGACTGTCACATCAAAATTATATGATCTATCTCCGCTATATCTACTCTAGTCTATAAATAGACATAAGCTACTTGTCCACTATGCTTTCGCTGCTCCCACTGACCACAACAACCCTCTGGCAGAATAATATATACGTGCACTTCTAAAGCTACTTTAGAACGACGCTAAACTTAACCTCCTGCCGAGTCTCATAGCCTGGAACAATAGTAGTGTCAAGTCTGGGTAAACAAGAACCTCCCTGTCACCGTCCTTGAGGCTACCGGAGTACCTCTCGGGTGTCTAGGTTACCTACCATATCTGCGGAGTGGCTATTGAAATGTCAAAACCTGATTGAATCTATAGGTCCTATTAAATTTTCCGTAATCGTTTGCGGTTCTGGAATCACTTCCAGTTCTACCATACTCCCACTACTGTTTTATGAAAAAAATCCATTTTACTAAAACTATGGCGAGTCAAGAACAATATCACCATTGATCTTCCAGATAGTAGAAAGTCAACCCTTGTCATAGCCTGGGCCAACCCACAAACTGCCATTACAGAAACGTGCCCTGAGTTATCCAGAGTCTGGTTTTAAGCATAAGCCGGACAACTCCCAATACCTTAACATCGTTAAGATATGAACCATTCTATATCCAATATAGAAACTTTGGCACTTATTTAATTGGAACCGGATTCTAATCATGCAGCTGTCTCCAGTGCATATCAACTTAATGGAAGAGAGGCTAATCAGCATGACTCAACTTAGGAATGCATCCAATTATAAGTAACCTGAAAGAGAAACAAGATTCTCAAAACCATTACTATCAACTGAATACCAATCACAAGTATCTACATCTTCGATCTCTTTGAAGAATCCCGATACTTGCGACACCTGGTTCTCTACTTTATTCCTATACCTATAACTTCTCAAAACATAGACATTGTATTTCTATGAAACACTTGTCTAAAAACTAGAGAAGTCACAAGTAAATAGAACATAGTACGAGGACCAACCCCTTTGTCCTGATGGACACTGGACAACATACAATACTCTGTATAAGTCCGCTGAGTTGAATAACTCAAAACCTGTGCATCGTAGGTTGAAAACTTTACTTATGGTTAAGAACTACTCCGCTGTTCAATGCTCCTTACCCAATAGTCAACTTATATAGGTAAATGTCACGGACATAATTTCAAAAAGTTATATCTCACTTTATAAAAATAAACGTACAGTTATATCAGTTTAAAATTTGTGCACAACAACAGATACTCAAAACCAAATACTTGCCGTCTGGCAAAAACCCAGGCGACTTCCTCAAATATCACCAATTACAACGAATTCCGATATAATGAGGATGATCACCTTATTCCTAATAACTTACTCCAACTCATCATCTGTAAAACCATACAGATGTGAGAATCATACCTGGTAAATACATACCCTGGAGTAAGTATCTAATCGGGAAATCTGTTTTCCTTTAACAATGCACAGTGAAACAGAAACATGAAAATGTTTCGAAGAGGTATCCTGGTATTCCTAGTAATGCCTCTTCCATAATCTAATTCATGACTGTAACCATATATTTCTTTGCAATCTCTCCAAATCCCTTTATTTGTCTTTATTCATTACCTTCTGCACACCCCTTTAGGCTAAGTGGTTTTCTTCCTTCCCTACCGTTCGGCACCAGCCTATGGTTTAGAAGAAGACTATCCAATAAGCATAATAGGTGTACTCTCCTAATCCTAGGAGTACTCGCAACCTGAGAGAAGGTGATGATAAAAGACAACTGAATAATACCTTATTCTATTTCTCCCGAACTGGGGAAAAAAGCAAAGGTGAAATAGGAGGGCGATGAAGTACGCGGTTTGGTCGTAAATGATAGCAGTCGCAATTTACTTTGCCCTCTTTCTAATCCCTTTATTTTTTCTTTACTTATTAACTTCTGTACACCCTTCTTAGGCTAATTGGTTTTCTTCATTCCCTACCGTTCGGCACCTGCCTATGGTTTGGAAGAAGACTATCCAATAAGCGTAATAGGTGTACTCTCCTAAACCAAGGAGCCCTCGCAACCTGAGAGAAGGTGATGATAAAAGACAACTGAATAAACCAATTCAATTTTTCTTGAACCTAGATCTATCCTCGAAGAAGTCCCTTCGAGTTCGTATATAACTATACGATGGATCTATCCAATGGAAGTGGATGTTCATAGTAATACGAGGTGTTCTGAGAAATGCAAAGGGTAAAAGAAGGAGCGACAATGACTTATGCAACTCAGACAATCCAAAAGCCAGTATTTTAAGAAGGTTCGGTCAACTTGGTCACTGAGTCATAGTCTAGGGTCGGTCAAAAGTCGCTGCCAAAGAGAGAGAGAAAAGAAGCACTCTGCGTGCACTCTAACCTAGATCAGAATGGTTATCACTTTATCTAATCAGGAAACCTCCCACTGTACTGTCAAATTCTCTTCCAAACCTGAAAGAAGAATCAATCGGGATCACCCGAAGAGTAAACCAACTCATCAGTGGGAATCGGGATCCAACTCTCAACGCATGATAACGTGAAGGTATCCACTCACGTTATCACACTCCAGAAGGTATGCGCATGCCTGGCAAGTTTCAGTTTCTTTAGAAACTCCCGATATGATTTTTGCCCCATGTTCTTATGACCTTGACGAAGGCCAACAAATAATAAGTCACATGTCAAGTTCTACCCGTCATTATCTTGTTAATTCGAACCCACCCGTACCTACCCTTGACGAAGGCCAACAAGGTAATACGACTGTCCCAAACCAACTCATCTATCTATGCAACAGAAAAGTAACAAGCAGCTACTATCCACTATGCCTTGACGAAGGCCAACAAACATAGCATGAATACTACGTGCTACCGTCTGAAACGATGGAGGGCTACCACTGGTTTTTGGCGAAAAACCTTTAACGTAATGAACTTGATCTCGTTGAAGGAACCTGATAGCTTTTTATAAAAATATAGTGGCGAAAACCTTTACTAAAGAGGTCACTCCCGGTGAAGGGATCTCGGCTCTTTCCTCGTGGAATGAGGTGCAGGATATTCCAACTGAATACCGCGATGCAAAGCAACATGTAATCGACTATAGTGAAGTTATAACCCTGACGCAAACTTCTGCCCAAGGGGTCACTCCCGGTGAAGGGATCTCGGCCCTTGCCTCATCGAATGAGGTGCAGGATATTCCAACTGAATACCACTATGCAAAACAAAAGAAAACTTCTTTATAATAACACTTTTTAAAACTGTTCCAACAACGTCCAAACAGGTTTGTTTTCCTTTGCACTGATCAAAATCAACGCAGTCCCATCAATTAATCACACCAGAAAAGAATGAAAATAAAATGTACGTATATGCCATCCGCATTCACCACTAGGTCCCGTCATCACTTGTTAGGTTACTTAACTAACGACAGAGCAGGGACTAGACTAGCGCGGGTGTAAAACACATACAATATCTACTAGTCTATATACCAATATATAATAATCGCTCCAGGCGTGATAAATGCAACATTACAGAAAAGTAATAAGCATCAAAGAACAATATAGATAATCTGGGATCCCCGGGTTTCACAGAACCGCTGCTGAAACCCGACGTTCCCCTGGTCGTGTGGATAGCCTGTGCAATGAAACCTAGACCCCTACGGGTGCGGCAAGTCACCCGCCAAAACCTGAAGCGAGGTAGCCCCCTACAGCAAAGTGAATGGACCACCCTTCACTTCACGGAATCCGGTAACTTGAGCACCCCATCTTGGGTCAACCTGTACCCCTATGAGTGCGGCGAATAGTCTGCCAATTCTAGAGTGAGTCCCTTTTGCCTCTCAAAGCCATGAGATACGGACCCGTTGCCTTCCAGAACCCGGCTATCCGTGCACTCCGTCGCGGGGTAAACCTAGTACAAAAATGAAAAATATGTACAACGGGTACATCGACCTCAGCCAGGTCGTGCCCCAAAAGAATATTATACAAATAGGCAGTGACAGAAGTACACATGTTGGACGCTCGCCCCGCAATATCAAATGTACAAATAAATCCAAATTGCACTACCATTGCACACTGCTATCCACCACGACAAATCCGCAACATCACAGCACAACACAAAACATCAACGCGAATTTCACGTTCGCAAACCCGTCTAAAAGGGCTATAGCAATTAGACGCAATTTACCTCTCGAATGACATTCAGGTCGGAGATATAATGTAAGTACTGTAAACTAACAAGTTTAAAATTCCGATCGACAAAACTTCCCGAAATGGGCCCCGCGTACAACTGAAGTACACAAACAAAATCTGGGCCCAAACAAAATATTCCAGAAACCACAATTTTACATGAAAGACCCTACTGTAGAAAAATGGTTCACTGTTGCTCCAAAATGGCGGCGGAACCCGCTCCAAACCATGGTTTGTGCGGCGGTTCCACGGCGCTTTGGAAGCTTCAGTCTACCAAATTTTTACAGTATTCTTAAAAAAGCCTGCTCGATTTTCTGAGATGCTTAAAAAGATTTTTAGACCTGTTAGAAAATTCGACAGAAACTTTAGCCTGAAAAGTGTGGTTTTGGAAATTTCGTTCGATCGTTGTTTTAAACACGTTAGAACAAGTTAGTAAAGGTTAATGGCGAGGCTTTGATACCATGTAAGTCTACGGTAGCACCCCGGCCGTCATTCTGACGCCAAACGCGGAACAAAAACTTTTATAACTGGCGCTATCGCATACAATAACCCGGATCTTGCCATTAACGCTAAACTAACAAACTGTAAAGAGGTAGAAAGTCTATACCGATCGATCCGAGTCCTTCGGTCTTTATCCATCATCCCATGCTCCCCGCGGAAACTCCGATCTCTCGTCTCCTCATCGAGGTGGCACCACGTCAACGGATCTTTAAACGGGCTCCCGCCTCTATACCGAGGCAACTCGGTCATCAAGTTTGCTAAAAGAGATGACCGAGATGAAGTAGAGAATGAGTAGAATACTTTGTCTCAAACACCCTAAGGTTCTCATCACATGAGAGGGTTAGGGTGGAGGTTGAAGAAGATGCTTAGGATTGGAAATGGGGAACTTAAGAAAATCAAGAGAGCAAAAGAAAACCAAGCTTACAAACTTCTCTCTTATTTTCTTCTCATGTGAATAGATATATGAGGTTCTCATCTTTTATCAAAAACCAAAGAGAAATATCTAATGAAAATATCTCCTTAAATATCTCTTCATAAAACAAAACTCATTAATACTTAATGACTCACTAGATGACTCATTACATGAGTCATTAGTGATCATTCTAGAAGTAATGAGTCACCAAGAATGAGTCACCCTTTCCAAAACCAATTAATTATTTAAACCAAAATGATTAATACAAAAAGAAATGCATATTCTAAAATATTCTCATAACGGATTACGAAAATACCCCTCACCTGTATATACATACCTGTATCCGTATTCCGACTGAATACGGAAACGAGAGACTAAAATATTCCAACACAATATAATACAAGGATCCGGCTTAAACCAAAGCCCACCAGTATTATCTGTCCGAAATATCACACGTGCACAAGTGCACGTGCATTTTCGAACCCTGCCATAAAACCATATGGCCTCGACAACGTTTCGCCCGAACTTGGGAAACTATCTGTGGGGAACTCTAAAGACTCGTCAGTACCCTGGCAGTGGGTTTAACCACAAGCACGTCAGCGGCACTAGCAATGCGCAACGGCTGCCCAGGTACTGATCGAAAGGGAAGCTGATGAGCGAACTCATCCTGGAACCCTACTGAGCCTATCAGTGACAATGTACATACAGTCCGGTCCGTTCGTCTATGAGTATCGCATATCGGTCCTAGGGGGCTGGTAACGTCAGACCCCCAATAGCGGTATAAGTCGTGTCGGAGAGTAACCCTGAACACCCTGAGAAACTACTGGAATACTTACCAGTAATTCACACCTGCTTTGGCCAAGCACTTGGTGTAATGGCTCTCCTAGACACAGCACGATCTCACCCCCAATACCGGGAGAGACAAATCCCCTGCCGATCCACTCACTTGCCTCCATATGGCTCGGGACTGTACCCAAAAAAACCCTATTTGCACGACTCCTTTGAGCCGTGGTAGGGTAGAAATCAAAGCACAGTGGGAACTCACACGAGACAAATGACGACCTCAGGTCGATGAACTAACCAGTACACATGTCACCAGGGAACTGCTATCTGACGCTAGGTATCATACCAACTAGCAGGTTCCCGGCGAGTCCTGTCCGGTGTACTCATAACCCAATGAGCACCTGTATACATCTTAGGTGATCCAACTGACACCAGTGGCTTATGAGACCGGCCACCGCCCCTCGTCGGGGTCTCGACTGTATACACTAGTCTACTCCGGAGTATCGATGCCCTGTCTCGAAACTCCCACGACTAGGGACCACTTTTAAGGATGTGCTTATGGACTACCCAACTCTCACGTATATGATCTGTAGGGTTACTAGGCACTCTAATAAGGTTCTACAATGCATCAACCATGCCCGTTTAAAATTTTAGCTGTGCCGAATAACTCTAAGCAAGATCGTTGCTAGAAAATTAGGGTTTCATATGCTAGTAAACTACGTTTACGACTAAGTGAATACGAAATACAACCTTTGTAGATCGGTCCTTCACTTCTATAGCTCTTTGTTGAAGTCCCTTCACTGCGATCGTGGTTCTCCCGGACCCTTGCATGGCTTCACGAGGCGAAAGACGCGTCCTTACTTGAAGTCTTTGAGGCCAAAGATGATCTACGTCGAGGGGATGCCAACTCAAGCTTCTACTTCACTAACTTGAGAATTAGTGAAGCAAACACCCTAAACTAAAGTGCTAGTCTAGTAGAGGATGGAGAAATTGGAAGTGGGTTCTCTTTAGAATTTTATTTCTCACAATCTTTCTCACTTTGGATCAAACCCTAGCAAGCTTTTTCTTTTTTTTAACAATGAAGAAGAAGAACAAAAGAAAGAGATGAGGATAATGATCAAGTGAGAAGGCTAACCATGGTGAGTGAGTATCATATACTAACTCTTGTAGAGCCATAACCATAGCTAATTCAAAATGGTTAGGTTAATAAAAATCTAAAGTAAAACAAATTTAGTGGACTTTGTCAAAGCATCCACAAGCTTCTACAAGCTTCATGCTTATGACCTAAGCTTCACTAATTTGTAATTACCTTAAATAAATATTAACCACCATCTAAAATAGTATGGTGTATGTCTTGCACACCCATGTATGATGTATCATCAACCATGATACAAAAAGAAAACACATTTTAATATATATCACATATATATTAAAGTTGTGTACATGTAAGAAAATACCTAAAGTGAACAAGTGTTAGTTAATGTAAACTAGTATATCAAATATACAATTATACAATAAATTATTAAATCAACACTTGACTTAATAATCCGGTCATATCACATATAACCGACTAACATCCAATGTATCGACTTATCGAATCAACACTTGATTCGATAACCCGGCTATATCATATATAACCGACTGATACATAAAGTCGTGAGAATAGAATACGGTATCACATACACGCATCATTCTTGGTCTCGCACATATCACATATGCGCTCCTATTTCGTTTTGCCTGAGCCAGTAAAACCTCTGTGTAGGACTCTAAAGACTCGTCAATACGCCGGCAATAGGTGATGATCACATCAAGCACCCACAAGCCGTCAGCGGTACTAGATGGACGTAACGGCCACCCGGGTATTGAGCGATTAGAAGATCAGCAAGCAAGCCCACTCCAACTCCTGTAAAAGCCTGCAGGTAACGCTTATCGTATAGTCCGGTCTCCTCGTCTGATATGTCGCATATCAAGTCTAGGGGTGGTAAACGTCAGACCCCAATAACCGATAAGTCGTGCCGATGTGAGGCTCATAACGGGTCGAGAAACTACTGGTAACACTTACCAGTAAATCTCTAATCAGCCCTGACCAGGGACTTCCCTGTTACGGCCAATCGAGCACAGCGCAACATCAACCCCCAATACCGGGAGAGACGAAACCCCTCCTATCGCTCATTGCCTCCATGTGACTCGGGAATGTACCCAAACACCACCGTTTTGCACGCCCTCATGAACGTGGTAAGGTGGAAATCAAAGCACAGTAGGAATCACATAAGACTCTATGACGATCTCGGGTCTACAGACTAACCTGCACAAGTGTCACCAGAGAACTGCCATCTGACGTGAGGTATAATACCATCTGGGAGTTCTCGGCGAGTCCGTCCAGTGTACCCAGTCTCCACCGAGCACCCGTATACCATCTCTGATGTCAAACACCAATGGATATGGGATCATCCATCGCCCATCTCATGGGTCGAGAAGCGTATACGCTAGTCTACACTAGTATATCGATGCCCCGTCTCGATACATCCACGACTAGGGACCTTAAAGGATGTACTTATGGACTACCATGTCCCAACTAGTATGATCCGCATCATAGTCCAGGTAGTCAAGTACACATCCTAAGGGCTTTACCAACATGTAACTATAAGACAGTATAAAGAGACAAGTATACATGTTAAGATAAAGAGCAACCAGATAGCATAATATCATGTCGAGCAAGAAAGTCTTCTCTATATATGTCCAAGCATCCAATATAATATACATCATTTGTACAATACTGGCCTCTAGGGCATATGTTCAGTTGATAAAACTGCACATTTGTATTACATTTTTCCTACCATTTTCATATTAAAAAAGGACTTTATTATAATATATTATACATATGAGGGTTTATGTGTAAAAAAACTATTTTCCATGTGTTAATATATTTTAATTAGCATTTGGTAGGAAAATGTATGCAAATAAATTCATTGACCAAATCCTAGTAGAACTAGGTCTACAAAATCTTATTTGAGTTGTTGTGCAGAATATTTCCAAGTTGTGCAGAATTTTCCAAGGCTAGAATCAAGCAAATCAAGTTGTTGAAGAAAACTTGCCAAATTAAGAAGCAAAACTTGGAGACCAAGTCTGGAAGCAACCGAGAGAAGATTTCTGAATTATGAAGGTGCCTAGGATTGCCACATGTCACAATCACAAAGCCCAAGAAAACTCATCAAGAGATCTCCACCTTTGGCCACGGAACCGCGGCCAAACCCCCCTGTTGGCCGCGGATCCGCGGCAATCTAGAAGGATCATTTGCCAAAAATTTTTGGCATGAATCTCTGATGAATTTTACCAAGTTTTCAACCTAAAGATTCTGGCACCGAGAGCCTCTTGGAAAAGTTATCACGCCGACGAGATCACGAAGTCCAAGATGGCTCACGCATCCAGGCTGGTCATCAACGGTTCATCTACCTCCTTGGAAGAGATCGAGAAGCAAACTAGGTTTTTGTAATCATTTTCTAAGGAATCAAAGTGTATTTGATATTGTTGATTAATAAAGGTAGCTTTCTTCTTCTTATTGTATTTCTTCGTAGTTTAATTATGCAATTTCTTTCCATCTATTTTTCTCCCAACATGCGCGAGTAATTCTCCGCTTGTTAGGGTTCGTAGGATTAGGGTAGGCTAATGGATGATGAAAATAACTAAACCCTTTTTAAGTCTTATAAAGTTTAGGAACTTTATCAAAAGAATCGTTAACATCCTAATCGGGCACGCTAGCAATTCTTTGCTAGTTCCGACCGCGATTAGCGATTAGATTAATGATTGTTTTGGTAAAGGCTAGATATGAACGGAGTTCCGTGTCGAGATAAAGGTTAAGAGTAGGATTCCTTTTCCCTCCAGAAACCCTAATCTACACGCATCACCGTCGTTCTAGTTTTAAATCTATTAATGGATAAAAAGGGTAACTTTTAATTAATCGTCCATAACTACTAAATCCTAACTAACCCTACAAGCCCTCTTATTATATTATCTACATCTCTAAAATAATCTTGATCTATATTTTACATTCTTGTTTAACGTAGATCTAGAAACCATTCTATAAAAATTCTTTATCCCTCCTCTCTTTCTCAACACATCTAAAGTAAAAGTAAAAGGTTCCACGTTTCCCAAAGGACGACCCGTACTCATCTCGGTCTAGCTACACGCGACACCGTTATTGATTGCGGATAACTACAAAACAAACACACTCTTCACAGATCAATCAAATGGCGCCGTTGCCGAGGATACGTGCGTAATTTTTTATTTTTACTATTTGTGTTGAATTCTTAGACGATTCATATCATTATTAACACAAAACTGCAAATTGCATATTTAACGATTTGTGCGTGAATTTTGCGAGGAAATCTGGAGTCACAGAATTAAGGAAAACAGGAAACAGAGACATTTTTAGAGATCCAGAGGAGCAAAGGAGGCCACTGAAAAATTTTCATCAACCGTTCTCTCCACATTGCGGCGGAACCGCGGCACAAAGGTGTATTTTGCGGCGGAATCGCGACAGTTTAGAAGGGTTAGGGCTACAAAACTCTCTAGTATCTTTCTTAACTCCTTCTCTCTCCTCTCAAATCCAATAAAATCTATCTTCTGCAGGATTCTTTGCAAAATAGCGCCGCTCAAAAATCTTTTTGCAAAGTTTTGTTTTGCGGTTTGTTTTTGCATATTTTAATACGAATTTTTAAGGGGCAAAGACCAAATCAAGATTAGGTGGGGATTTCTGTTGGAGATAGTGCCCTCAGAGTCAATTATTAGGTCACAGGTACGTGATTGTAATGATTGATAGAGGACCTATCCCGGTAGGACAGTCTTACTCGAGATGATAGTATGCTATCTGGTTTACCTTTATCATCGTGTACTGTTTTAAGTGACCTGACACGTCGCTATTACACGTTGATAGAGCCCCTAGGATTCTTGCTTGACCACCAGCAGTATGAGGGCGATCATATAAGTGGGAGCTGGGGTCTATAAGCATATCCTTAAAAGGTCCCTAGTCGTGAGAGTTTCGAGACAGGGCATCGATTCTCCATAGTAGACTAGTGTATACAGTCGAGACCCCGACGAGGGGCGGTGGCCGGTTTCACAAGCCACTGGTGTCAGTTGGATCACCTAAGATGTATACAGGTGCTCATTGGGTTATGAGTACACCGGACAGGACTCGCCGGGAACATGCTAGTTGGTCATATACCTGACGTCAGATGGCAGTTCCCTGGTGACATGTGTGCAGGTTAGTTCATCAACCTGGGGATCGTCATTTGTCTCGTGTGAGTTCCCACTGTACTTTGATTACTACCCTACCACGGCTCAAAGGAGTCATGCAAACAGGTTTTAGTTGGGTACAGTCCCGAGCCACATGGAGGTAGTGAGCGTATCTTCAGGGGTTCGTCTCTCCCGGTATTGGGGGTGAGGTCGCGCTGTGTCTAGGAGAGCCATTACACAAAGCCCTCGGCCGAGGCAAGGAGATTTACTGGTAGGTATTCCAGTAGTATCTCAGGGTGTTCTGGGCTACACTCCGACACGACTTGTACCACTTTTGGGGGTCTGACTTTTACCAACCCCCTAGGCCCGCCATGCGATGCTCATAGACGAACGGACCGGACTGTACGGATATTGTCACTGACAGCCTCAGTAGGGAGTCAGGCTGAGTTCGCTCACAGACGTCCCTTTTGATCAATACCTGGTAGCCCGTTATGTATTGGCTTATACCTCTAACGTGCTAGTGGTTAAATCCACAACCAAGGTGTTGACGAGTCTTTAGAGTCCCCCACATTCAGTTACTCAGCTTTCGGGCGAAAGGTTGTAGAGGCCGTATGGAGATATGGCAGGGTCCGATCAGATACGTGCGGTATTGCACGGATCAGGATCGGACAGTCTGTACTATAGGCCGTATGGTTATATGGCAGGGTTCGATCAGATACGTGCGGTATTGCACAGATCAGGATCGAACGGATAATACTAGCCGGCTTTGGTATAAGCCGGATCCTAGTATAGTACAGTGTAGATTTTGTCTCATTGCATTTGTATTTCGGTCGAAATACAGATGCGGGTGTGTATGCACAGTATCGGGGTTTTCCTGTAATTTATTACGGGACCAGTTTTCTGGAGTTGCCAGTTTGCTTTCCGTTTCGGCCAATTTCCTTCGTATCGTTCATTGGCCGAAGATTGGTGGAGGAGGGCTTATTTGCATTGTTGCAAATAAGTATTTTTGGAGGGGGTCTTTGCTTATTGGTTGGATCATGATGGTTGCTCCATTGACCTTGACTTCTTGACTTCTTCATGATGGCTTGACCATTTGGAGTCATCATGGTTGCTTTGGAGTGTTTGTTTTTGTTTGTGATGATATTGTTTTGATCATCACTCATTATTCTTCCTTCCATGATAGCTCACCCACTCCCTTGTCTTTCATTTGACTTCACTCCATTCCCACCTACCACCATCATGCTTGGCCGGCCACTAGTGAGGGTGGGGGCTTTTCTTTTGGTAGTGAGAAAATTGTCACATTCATTCTTTGCATGATACATTTTTCCTCACCTCTCTTCAAGTTCTTCTTCCTCCACCACAATGGCAATCTCCATGAACCCCAAAGTGAGACTTGAGTACTACGCATTCTACAGCAAATCTTGGGCACGTCGAGTAGCCGGCTTCGTGCCCGAGTTGCCTCGGCATTGAGGTGGGAGCCCGTAAAAGAAGTAGGCGATGTGGTGCACTTCCGGCGACGAGGAGGAGACGGGACATTCCGCAGGAGATCGGGACGATGACGAGAAGACCGGAGGACTTGGATCGTCGGCATATCTCTATTCCCTTTCTTGTAGTTAGCTAGGACTAATTAATGGTTCGATCCGGGTATTAGTGTGCGGCGGTTTGCCAGTTCAAGAAAATTAAAGTTTATCACCGCTTCCGCATTTGGCCGTCGGATTGACGGCCGGGGCGCCGCCGTGCACTTACAGTGGTATCAGAGCCACGCCATTAACTTAGTCTAGCTTGGTTTAATGTGTTTGCATTTCCGATCGATCAAAAAGTTCCAAAACCGTGTTTTTCCTATCGACAGTTTTCTGTTGAAAATTTTTGGTCTCGAAAAATTTTTCAGGTTGTAAAATATTGATGTACTGGAAAATATAAGAGCACTGTAAAAATTTGATGAAATGACTCTACTATGGGAGCGCGGAACCGCCGCGAAAACCCCCTTCCCGCCGCTGTTCCGCCGCACACTGTGGAGATCACTGCACCAAATTTCTACAGTGTCTTTGTGGGCTTAAAATTGGGGTTTTGGAATATTAACATTGGGCCCAGAATTTCTTTAACTGCTACAGTATTGCTTGGGGGCCCACTTGTTAAAATTTGATTGATCGGATATTTTAAACACATTATTTCACAGTATTTACATTATATCTGCGACCGTGAATGTCACTTGATCGGTAAATCCGGTCTAACTGCTATAGCCCGGTTAGACGGATTTGCGAACGTGACTTTCACGTTGATGTTTTGTTTTTGCTGTGATGTTGCGGATCGGTCGTGGGGATAGCCTGGATGCAATGCTAGTACAGTTGTGGTTGTATTATGTACATTTGATATTGCGGGGCGAGCGTCCGACTTGTGGACTGCCGTCACTGCCAGTTTGTATTATTCTTTTGGGGCACGACCTGGTTGCGGTCGATGTACCCGTTGCATGTATATTTTACTTTCTGTACTAGGATTACCCCACGGAGGGGTGCACGGATAGCCGGGTTCTAGAGGGCAACAAGCCCGCATCTCATGGCATTGAGACGGAGGGGGCTTCACTCTAGGATTGGCGGGCTATTCGCCGCACTCGTAGGGGGTACAGGTTGACCCAGGAGGAGTGCCCAGGTTACCGGATTCCGTAAAGTGCTGGGTGGTCCATTCACGGAGCTGAAGGGGGCTGCCTCGCTTCAGGTTTTGGCGGGTGACTTGCCGCGCCCGTAGGGGTCTAGGATTTTATTGCACAGGCTATCCACACGACCAGGGGAACGTCGGGTTTCAGCGGCTCTGTGAAACCCGGGGATCCCAGATATCTGTATTGTTTCTGTGATGCTGTACATTTTCTGTGATGTTGCATTTCTTTTCACGCCTTGAGCGAAATATAATATATTGGTATATATATTAGTAGATGTTGTATATTTTTTACATCCGCGCTAGTCCAGTCCCCGCTCTGTCGTTAGTTAGCTAACCTAACGGGTAATGACGGGACCCAGTGGCGAATGCGGATGGCATATACGTACATCAGTATATTTTCGTTCTTTTTGGTGTGATCAATTGATGGGACTGCGTTGATTCGGATCAATGCAAGTTAAAAACAAACCTAATTCTGATGTTGTTGGAACACTTTTCAAAAAGCTGTTATTGCAAGGACGTTTACTTTTGTTTTGCATCGTGGTATTCATTGGAATATCCTGCTCCTCAGTCGACGAGGCAAGGGCCGAGATCCCTTCACCGGGAGTGACCCCTTGGACAGAAAGTTTGCGTCAGGGCATTAACTTCACTATAGCCGATTACTTTTGCTTTGCACCGTGGTATTCAGTTGGAATATCCTGCACCTCATTCTACGGGGAAAGAGCCGAGATCCCTTCACCGGGAGTGACCTCTTTAGCAACGGTTTTCGTCACTATATTTTTTAAAAGCTATCCGTTCCTTCAACGATATCAAGTTCATTACGTTAAAGGTTTTCGCCAGAAACCATTCGTAGCCCTCCGTCATTTCAGTTAAATATTCGGTAGTATTCAAGCTATGTATTTTGACCTCACGCCAAGGCATGGTGATTGGTAGCTGCCGGGTATTTATCTGTTGCATAGATATATGCGTTGGTTTGGGACAGTCGTACTGCTATTTTGGCCTACGTCAAGGGTATGTACGGGTGGGTTCAAATTAACCTGGATAATGACGGGCAGAACTTGACATGTGACTTATGATATTTTGACCTCACGCCAAGGTCATAAGAGCATGGGGCAGAAATCACATCGGGAGTTTCAAAAGAACTGAAACTTGTCAGATATGCGCATACCTTCTGGAGTATGGTAGCGTGAGCGGATTCCGTCACGTTATCATGTGATGATAGTTGGATCCCGATTCCCACTGATGAGTTAGTTTACTCCTCGGGTGACCCCGACTAATTCTTCTTTCAGGTTTGGAGGAGAATTTGAGGTACAGTGGGAGGTTTCCAGATTAGATAAATTGGTAACCATTCTGATCTAGGTTAGAGTGCACGCTGAGTGTTTCTTTTCTCTCTCTCTTTGGCAGCGACCATTGACCCGACCCTAAAACTATGACTCAGTGACCAAGTTGACCGAACCTTCTTAACACTGGCTTTTGGATTGTCAGAGTTGCAAACCTCATTGCCACTCCTACTTTTACCCTTTTCTCCAGGACACCCCGTATTACTACGAACGTCCACTTCCATTGGACAAAACCATCGTATGGTTAGATACGAACTCGAAAGAATTTATTCGAGGATGGTTTCAGGTTCTGGAGAAAACGGATAGGATTATTCAGTTGTCTTTTCCTTTTGCCTCCTCTCCAGTTGCAAGTGCTCCTTGGTTTAGGAGTAGTACACCTGTTACGCAAATTGGATAGTCTTCTTCCAAACCTTAGGCTGGTGCCGACCGGTAGGGAATGAAGAAAACCAATTAGCATAACGATGGTGTGCAGAAGGTATTAAGTTCAGACAAAGTAAGGGATTAGTAAGAGGGCAAAGTAAATTGCAACAGATATTCACGACCAAACCAAATATTTCGTTACCACTCCCACATCACCTTTGTATTTCTCCAGGACACTCCGTATCACTACGAAGATCCACAGTTTATTTGGATACTCCATCGTATGGTTATATACGAACTCGAATGGAACTTGTTCCAGTTCGGGGATGGATTCTGGTCCAGGAGAAATAGGAATAAGGTTTATTCGGTTGTCTTTTATCTTCACCCTCTCTCATTGCGAGTGTTCCTAGGATTGGGACAGTACACCCATTATGCTTATTGGATAGTCTTCTTCCAAACCATAGGCTGGTGCCGAACGGTAGGGAAGGAAGAAAACCATTTGGCCTAAAGGGGTGTACAGAAGGTAAAGACTAAAGACATATGAAGGGATTTGGAGAGGTGGCAAAGAATTATACGGTTACAATCGTGAATCTGGAAGAGGCATTACTAGGAATACCAGGATACCCCATCGAAACATTTCAATGTTTCAGTTTCACTGTGTACTGTTAAAAGAAAACTGATTTCCCGATTAGATACTTACTCCAAGGTATGTATTTACCAGGTACGATTCTCACATCTGTATGGTTTTACAGATGATGAGTGGGAGTAAGTTATTGGGAATTGGGTGATTATCCTCATTATATCGGGATTCGTTGTAATCGGTGATATTTGAAGAAATCACCTGGGCTGTTTGCCGGTTGGCAAATATTTGGTTTTGAATATCCGCAGTTATGCACCAATTTCAAATTGATATATCTGTACGTCTATTTTCATAGAGTGAGATATACCTTTTTGAAATTATGTCTACGACATTTATCTATATCAGTGGATGGTTAGGTAAGGAGCATTAAACAGCGGTGTAATTCTTCTTAACCATAAGTACAGTTTTCAACCTGCGACACACAGTGAATGAGTTATCAGACTCAAGGGACTTATACAGAGTATTGTATGTTGTCCAGGGTCCATTAGGACAGAGGGGTAGGTCCTCTTACTATATTCGGTTTACTTATGACTTCTCTAGTTTTTGGACAGGTGTTTCGTAGGAAACACAGGGTCCGAATTTTGAGAAGTTATAGGTATTTGAATAGAGTAGAGAACCAGATGTAGCAAGTATCGGGATTCTTCAAAGAGATCGAAGATGTAGATACTTGTGTATGGTATTAAGTTAATAGTAATGACTAAGAGAACTTGCTTCTTTTTCAGGTTACTCATAATTGGAAGCATTCCTAAGTTGAGTAACGCTGATCGGCCTCCTTCCATTCAGTTGACATGCACTGGAGACAGTTGCATGATTTGAATCTGGTTCAATTAAATCAGTGCCTCTGGTCCTATATGGGATATAGAACAGTTCATATCTTAACGATGTTAAGATACGGGGAGTTGTCCGGTTTATGATTAAAACCAGACACTGGACAACTCATGGCACGTTTCTGTAATGGCTGTTCGTGGGTTGACCCAGGCTATGACGAGGGTTGACTTTCTACCATCTGGATGAACAATAGCGATATTGTTCTAGACTCGCCACAGTTTTATTAAAAATGGATTTTTTTTCTTCAGAAAACAGTAGTGGGAGTATGGTAGAACTGGAAGTGATTCCAGAACCACAAACGATTACTGAAGATTTGATAAGGAACCTAAAGATTCAATCTGGTTTGACATTCCATTGGCCACTCCGCAGATGCGGTGGGTAACTTCAGGCACCCGAGGGGTACTCCGGTAGCCTCAAGGACGGTGACAGGGAAGTTCTTGTTTACCCACACTTACCATTGCTGTTGTTCCAGGTTGCGAGACCCGGCGGGAGGATGAGTATAGCGTCGTTCTAAACTAGCTTTAGAAGTGTACATGTATATGACTCTGCCAGAGGGTTGTCGTAGTCAGTGGGAGCAGCGGAAGCATTGGTGGACAGGTAGCTTATGTCTATTTATAGACTAAAGCAGATGTAGCGGAGATAGATCATCTATTTCTGACGTGACAGTCATAGGTTTGACTTCATCAGAATAGGGGATGGATCTGTTGAGAAGGTAGTAGGGTGTGATATCCTGGTATTTGGATGACATACACAGAGTAGGAAAGGAAACTCCTATACTACAATCGGTTATACTTTGGTCGTCACACAGTGGTTTCTCCACAAAGGAAATGGATTTTATATCAGACATACTGGTTACTAGATCTATGGTTTTAGATCTAGATTTGGGTGGTTTCCCAATCAGGGTACTTGACAGCATTCTAAGAGTATTTAGGATGGACGACTCCTGGCACGGTAGTGTACCTGCAGGTAATGGAGTCACCCTCTCTAAAGGTGTCTTACAGACTAAAGGGGAGAGGGATGTGCATGATTGGCAGATCACTTGCTCAGGCAATTGAGTCAATCATGAGATATCAAGTACCACACCAGATGTTGTTCTTGCACTAGATGCAATAAGTTGACATTAATCCAATCCTGGAAAACAGTCGGAAGCAGTTTTAGAACATAAGTGGATGTTCTAGGGATATGATAACGACAGCCTCATTCGGGAAACAGTTATCATTCCAGGCTTCCAAGGTGACGTGGACGACAAGGAGGTTGTCAGAGTTATAATTTTCCTTCTGATGAGGGGCAGTATTTTGGACTGGTGGTCCAAGGCAATACTGAGGGTGGCATGGCGCAGGATACTGATTAAGTTCAGTTGACGATACAGTCTAAGGAGTTTGGATTTGGAGTTCATTCATGAGCTATGTCCCATCAGACATCCAGACACATCCTAAGACAGGTATTGCTCATTTCGGGAGATGGCTTTCTCCGCGAACTTGAGATATAGAGAGACATAGAAAGAAACAACAAAGCGGATCCACTCACTGAGGCTATTCCTCGAACGCAATAGTTTCGCAAACGAGCTTTGTGAGACTGACTAGTAGAGGAGTTGGGTGTTCGGTATCACACGGGCTGTGAGTATGCGACATCGCAATAATTAGCCTTGAGTGCAAGTGGGAGATTGTTGGAGATAGTGCCCTCAGAGTCAATTATTAGGTCACAGGTACGTGATTGTAATGATTGATAGAGGACCTATCCCGGTAGGACAGTCTTACTCGAGATGATAGTATGCTATCTGGTTTACCTTTATCATCGTGTACTGTTTTAAGTGACCTGACACGTCGCTATTACACGTTGATAGAGCCCCTAGGATTCTTGCTTGACCACCAGCAGTATGAGGACGATCATATAAGTGGGAGCTGGGGTCTATAAGCATATCCTTAAAAGGTCCCTAGTCGTGAGAGTTTCGAGACAGGGCATCGATTCTCCATAGTAGACTAGTGTATACAGTCGAGACCCCGACAAGGGGCGGTGGCCGGTCTCACAAGCCACTGGTGTCAGTTGGATCACCTAAGATGTATACAGGTGCTCATTGGGTTA
The DNA here is from genome assembly GCA_030015575.1 of Agapanthus africanus. NCBI lineage: Eukaryota > Viridiplantae > Streptophyta > Magnoliopsida > Asparagales > Amaryllidaceae > Agapanthus > Agapanthus africanus. The sequence goes on from CM057344.1 coordinate 230,586,778, forward strand.
TGAGTACACCGGACAGGACTCGCCGGGAACATGCTAGTTGGTCATATACCTGACGTCAGATGGCAGTTCCCTGGTGACATGTGTGCAGGTTAGTTCATCGACCTGGGGATCGTCATTTGTCTCGTGTGAGTTCCCACTGTACTTTGATTACTACCCTACCACGGCTCAAAGGAGTCGTGCAAACAGGTTTTAGTTGGGTACAGTCCCGAGCCACATGGAGGCAGTGAGCGTATCTTCAGGGGTTCGTCTCTCCCGGTATTGGGGGTGAGGTCGCGCTGTGTCTAGGAGAGCCATTACACAAAGCCCTCGGCCGAGGCAAGGAGATTTACTGGTAGGTATTCCAGTAGTATCTCAGGGTGTTCTGGGCTACACTCCGACACGACTTGTACCGCTTTTGGGGGTCTGACTTTTACCAACCCCCTAGGCCCGCCATGCGATGCTCATAGACGAACGGACCGGACTGTACGGATATTGTCACTGACAGGCTCAGTAGGGAGTCAGGCTGAGTTCGCTCACAGACGTCCCTTTTGATCAATACCTGGTAGCCCGTTATGTATTGGCTTATACCTCTAACGTGCTAGTGGTTAAATCCACAACCAAGGTGTTGACGAGTCTTTAGAGTCCCCCACATTCAGTTACTCAGCTTTCGGGCGAAAGGTTGTAGAGGCCGTATGGAGATATGGCAGGGTCCGATCAGATACGTGCGGTATTGCACGGATCAGGATCGGACAGTCTGTACTATAGGCCGTATGGTTATATGGCAGGGTTCGATCAGATACGTGCGGTATTGCACAGATCAGGATCGAACGGATAATACTAGCCGGCTTTGGTATAAGCCGGATCCTAGTATAGTACAGTGTAGATTTTGTCTCATTGCATTTGTATTTCGGTCGAAATACAGATGCGGGTGTGTATGCACAGTATCGGGGTTTTCCTGTAATTTATTACGGGACCAGTTTTCTGGAGTTGCCAGTTTGCTTTCCGTTTTGGCCAATTTCCTTCGTATCGTTCATTGGCCGAAGATTGGTGGAGGAGGGCTTATTTGCATTGTTGCAAATAAGTATTTTTGGAGGGGGTCTTTGCTTATTGGTTGGATCATGATGGTTGCTCCATTGACCTTGACTTCTTGACTTCTTCATGATGGCTTGACCATTTGGAGTCATCATGGTTGCTTTGGAGTGTTTGTTTTTGTTTGTGATGATATTGTTTTGATCATCACTCATTATTCTTCCTTCCATGATAGCTCACCCACTCCCTTGTCTTTCATTTGACTTCACTCCATTCCCACCTACCACCATCATGCTTGGCCGGCCACTAGTGAGGGTGGGGGCTTTTCTTTTGGTAGTGAGAAAATTGTCACATTCATTCTTTGCATGATACATTTTTCCTCACCTCTCTTCAAGTTCTTCTTCCTCCACCACAATGGCAATCTCCATGAACCCCAAAGTGAGACTTGAGTACTACGCATTCTACAGCAAATCTTGGGCACGTCGAGTAGCCGGCTTCGTGCCCGAGTTGCCTCGGCATTGAGGTGGGAGCCCGTAAAAGAAGTAGGCGATGTGGTGCACTTCCGGCGACGAGGAGGAGACGGGACATTCCGCAGGAGATCGGGACGATGACGAGAAGACCGGAGGACTTGGATCGTCGGTATATCTCTATTCCCTTTCTTGTAGTTAGCTAGGACTAATTAATGGTTCGATCCGGGTATTAGTGTGCGGCGGTTTGCCAGTTCAAGAAAATTAAAGTTTATCACCGCTTCCGCATTTGGCCGTCGGATTGACGGCCGGGGCGCCGCCGTGCACTTACAATTTCATCACCCTTCCTAAGCCCCACAAATCACAAACTGAGCATATAGATCAACCCTTGATTAATTTAAAAAAATATCTAGACCAGACTCTAAGGACTGTCGCGCTCAATAAGGACAGAGGAAGGTCGTGGGTAATCTATCGTTTATCCGCATTACTTTTGTAGTGCCTAGGCAAGTGTGTTAAAGGCTAGTGGTTTTTAATTAGGCCCACTACTGTGGTTCCTTCCCACTTACCTGGCACTTACCTGGCTACAAGGGTAGTACGGAGGCGGTAGAGGATTGATCCTGCGCGCTTGTCCTTTGGAAGTCTAGGAGCGGTCTAGAGACTGGACCTAGGTAACCTTAGTTCTAGGATTGTTTGTGCATTTTTGTGTGATTTGTCTAAATCCGTCATTTTTCAAAACAAACCAATTATTTTCTCCCATTTTTACCCCTTCCCCCTTCTTCTCTTCTTATAATGGGTGACCCAAACAGACGATCTCTTGCCGATCTTTGCTGTCCACAACCAGATATCTCTTGTTTTCGTAATCCCTTCGGTATACCGTCCAGATCTTCCATGTCCTTAAGAGATTATATAGAACAAACAGGAAGAAACAGTTGGCCACCTCAGTCTAGGTCTTATCAACCGTATCCTAATCCTACACCTGTTTCAGTTGATACCCAGAGTGAGGAAGCTCCTAACCGAATGTCCATTGCTGAGCACATAGCTAGGTCTAGAGGCCAAAGTTTCAACCCGGACCAATATCAACCATCACCTCCACTTTCCAAAGAAGAGTTTGATAGCCAACCGACCAACCCATATCAATATTCTTCTTATCATAATATTGATCCTACTCCTACCCAATTTTCGCAACCATTCTATTCCTATCAATCCAATCCGACTTTTCCACCTTCTCTAGACAGTTCTTCTAATCAGTCATTTGGAAATTCTAATTATCCACAGGAATTTCAATCTTATACTGAAACCCCTTATCAACCAAAGTCTAGTCTTGAGCGGAAATTAGAAGAAGGTATAGTGATGATGAACCGCATTAGAGAGGAATGGAAGGAAAGCATGGCTAAATATGAAAGGGCAACGAGTTCCGAACCAGCCCAAGATTTTTCAGTATATAATACGGGCATCGGACAAAATGAGAATTTGGGTAGAGAGACAGAATTATACACCCTTCCTAATCAAACCTTCCATTTCCAAACTGAAATCCACAACTCCAGTTTCATAGATTCATCAAGTACACCAAATAGAATGACTGATAAGTTGTGTGACTTTGTAGTGTTTGATTTACCCGACTGTGAAGGGTCCATTTCAAGTGAAACCATACCCAACCCTTGTGATCTCTACACCTCCACTCTTGAACCAAAACTGATTGAAAACCATACTTTTGATGAGGAGTTTGAGAATTTTAACCTTCACTTGAATGAGGTGATTGCCGTTGGGGATATTTTGATTGATGAACCCGAAATTTTGGATGAATTTGTCCCACCAATTCATCAAATCCTTTCACTTCCTTGTGGTCATCATCTTGAGCCTTTAATTCTTCCCGAATCCCACATATGTCTTGAAGTTGATGATAATGGTATACCCGAAGATCAGACCGAAATACAGCCTCCATCTTCCACATCTGGTTCAGCAACACTCGACATACCAATTTGTTTACCCATTTCACCTTCTACTTTCTCCGGTTCTTCTTCTGTTCCTATAGTTTCAGTGGGTTTTGATAAATCACAATCGGATAATTCAAGTTCAATAATACCATAAATTCAACTTGATTTGGATATTTTTGAAAATGAGGTAGATAAGTTTTTCGAGTCCTCTACCTCAATAATTTTTGAATCAAGTAGGATAAATTCTGGCACAAAACTCTTTGACAGCAAAATGTTCAATCACACCATTGATAAAAGTTTTGAAGAACTTTTTGCTGACGAACTTGAATTTTTAAACAATACGGATTTTGTGATTAATCAATCTCCACCTATAGAGGTTGGACCGTCACCATTCCTTCTTCCTAATCATTCACATTCATCCTCATTCTTTCTTTTCTCTAATTTCAAACCCTTTCCAGACCACCTCTTATCCCTTCCCCACTTTTTCTTGACTCGATACAATACATTCTTCCACCAACCTATACGATATACTGATAAAATCTTTGAATGGTTGGTGTTAACTTTTGGTCTTTATAAAGCTTTATTTTGATCAAAAGACTCACCCCCTCTTAAAATGCTTCGTATTGTCTAACTCATGTTTGAGGGGGGGGGGTATATTTTTGTCTCTTGAACATAACTTTTGTCCTCAAATTTGTGAGCCAAAAATAAGTTTGGGGGAGCATTTTCACTTTCATATATTCTTGCCCCCATTAATAATGTCCTTCCAAGCTTACAGGTTTTTGTAATCCAGCAGACAGCAACAGTGAGGACACTGTTGAAAACAAGTTTGGGGGGAGGTTTGTGCTTATTTACGCATACTTTGCATTATACTATATAAGCACAATTTTTTTTTTGATAACAAAAGAGTAGAAAGTGAAAAATTACATCCAAAAGATAGGAATAGTTTAAGAAAACCAAGAAAATTAGAAGTTTTCTTAAACGAACTAGTAATAAGTAGTTATGAGCTGTTGTCCCAAGGGTTAGTAAGATGAAGGAAGTCACTAATCTGAGGATAAAAATAAGTCTAAAAAATAGTTTCTATTCTGGAAGCCAAACATTTGAATGTTGATACCCTACTATATGCACTTACACACGTCTTGAAATTCGGGATAGTAGAGGATACCTTGAAATGCTCTTGTCTAAAAGCCAAAGTATGAAGGAAATGGAAAAAAAAATTTTGAAGAAAATATAAAAATGGTGAAAAGAAAAAAATGAATACTGGTTTTGTATCGCCAAGGCAGCAATAAAAAAATATAGCGAGGGTGCCTCTTCACCTAGTGTCCTAAGGAAAACTGGTCTGGGAGTCACTGCTAAGCCTTAGGTGGTGCAAGACGAGGAAAATATTATCACCGAATCAGCAAACACATGAGTAATCGGTCGGTTAGTACCTCAAGAAGTATTAACGGTCGCATGAAAATGTGTGAGCAAATCTTAATATTCATCAAATTAAAAAGTACTAAGGTAGATGGACAAGAGTATGATAGCTTGAATTGAATTCTCCGAGTGTAGGGATGTTCTTTACACACACGTGGGGTTATATGATCAATGTTTGGATGAAAGGTAGGAATGAAGAATAAAGGCGATGTTTTATTGAGGGATGATGTGATTTCTAACATTTTTTCATGACTATTAAGATAGAGCTCATGACAACTGAAAAGCTAGTGTAGTTGGAAACTCTTCTTTTCAAAGTCTTTCTTTTATGGTTCTTATCTTTATATGTAAATTTCAACATCTCTCTTTTATTATAGGATTTTGTGGGTGTAATCCGCTGAAAACCCTCAGGAGACAACACTCCTCCTACTAGGGACACCTACAGGTTTAACGGCTTGTTGCACGTGCTCAGTGCAATCGTGTTTGCCTACGAAAGTGTGCTTAGTTTTCTCCTTTCTTTTTCTCCTCTTGAATAAACTAGTTTGCTCGGGACGATCAAAGATAAGTTTGGGGGTATTTGTTCAGTTGATAAAACTGCACATTTGTATTACATTTTTCCTACCATTTTCATATTAAAAAAGGACTTTATTATAATATATTATACATATGAGGGTTTATGTGTAAAAACACTATTTTCCATGTGTTAATATATTTTAATTAGCATTTGGTAGGAAAATGTATGCAAATAAATTCATTGACCAAATCCTAGTAGAACTAGGTCTACTAAATCTTATTTGAGTTGTTGTGCAGAATATTTCCAAGTTGTGCAGAATTTTCCAAGGCTAGAATCAAGCAAATCAAGTTGTTGAAGAAAACTTGCCAAATTAAGAAGCAAAACTTGGAGACCAAGTCTGGAAGCAACCGAGAGAAGATTTCTGAATTATGAAGGTGCCTAGGATTGCCACATGTCACAATCACAAAGCCCAAGAAAACTCATCAAGAGATCTCCACCTTTGGCCGCGGAACCGCGGCCAAACCCCCCTGTTGGCCGCGGATCCGCGGCAATCTAGAAGGATCATTTGCCAAAAATTTTTGGCATGAATCTCTGATGAATTTTACCAAGTTTTCAACCTAAAGATTATGGCTTTGCACTATAAAAGGGCACCGAGAGCCTCTTAGAAAAGTTATCACGCCGACGAGATCACGAAGTCCAAGACGGCTCACGCATCCAGGCTGGTCATCAACGGTTCATCTACCTCCTTGGAAGAGATCGAGAAGCAAACTAGGTTTTTGTAATCATTTTCTAAGGAATCAAAGTGTATTTGATTAATAAAGGTAGCTTTCTTCTTCTTATTGTATTTCTTCGTAGTTTAATTATGCAATTTCTTTCCATCTCTTTTTCTCCCAACATGCGCGAGTAATTCTCCACTTGTTAGGGTTCGTAGGATTAGGGTAGGCTAATGGATGATGAAAATAACTAAACCCTTTTTAAGTCCTATAAAGTTTAGGAACTTTATCAAAAGAATCATTAACATCCTAATCGGGCACGCTAGCAATTCTTTGCTAGTTCCGACCGCGATTAGCGATTAGATTAATGATTGTTTTGGTAAAGGCTAGATATGAACGGAGTTCCGTGTCGAGATAAGGGTTAAGAGTGGGATTCCTTTTCCCTCCAGAAACCCTAATCTACACGCATCACCGTCGTTCTAGTTTTAAATCTATTAATGGATAAAAAGGGTAACTTTTAATTAATCATCCATAACTACTAAATCCTAACGAACCCTACAAGCCCTCTTATTATATTATCTACATTTCTAAAATAATCTAGATCTATATTTTACATTCTTGTTTAACGTAGATCTAGAAACCATTCTATAAAAATTCTTTATCCCTCCTCTCTTTCTCAACACATCTAAAGTAAAAGTAAAAGGTTCCACGTTTCCCAGAGGACGACCCGTACTCATCTCGGTCTAGCTACACGCGACACCGTTATTGATTGCGGTTAACTACAAAACAAACACACTCTTCACAGATCAATCAGCATACATACAACTAACAATCTCCCACTTGCACTAGGGCCAGCTGCTGTAGTATCGCATACCAAGCATCCCAAAGAGCCTCTCAAACTGTATCTGGGGAATGACCTTCGTCAGTGGATCCGCAGGTTCCCAGAGAGCCTCTCAAAAGTAAAAGGTTCCACGTTTCCCAGAGGACGACCCGTACTCATCTCGGTCTAGCTACACGCGACACCGTTATTGATTGAGGTTAACTACAAAACAAACACACTCTTCACAGATCAATCAGCATACATACAACTAACAATCTCCCACTTGCACTAGGGCCAGCTGCTGTAGTATCGCATACCAAGCATCCCAAAGAGCCTCTCGAACTGTATTTGGGGAATGACCTTCGTCAGTGGATCCGCAGTGTTGTTCTTCGTGTCAACCCTCCTGAGCCTCTCAAACTGTATCTGGGGAATGACCTTCGTCAGTGGATCCGTAGTGTTGTTCTTCGTGTCAACCCTCCTGACCTTGATCTCCCGGCGATCAACTATCTCCCGGATCAGGTGATACCGTCCCAAAATATGCCTGGATCGCTGATGGGACCTAGGTTCCTTGGCCAAAACCACTGCTCCATTGTTATCGCAATACAAAGGTATTGGATGCTCAATGAATGGAACCACTCCAAGTTCAGTAATGAACTTCTTGATCCAGACAACCTCTTTGGCAGCATCGTTGGCAGCGATGTATTCAGGCACCATCGTCGAGTCTGCCACGGTTTCCTGCTTGGAACTCTTCCAGCTAACCGCCCCTCCGTAAAGGGTAAAAACAAATCCCAACTGCGACTTAGAGTCGTCCTTATCACTCTGGAAGCTCGAATCGGTAAAGGACTCCACTTGGAGTTCTCCTTTACCATACACCAAGAGCATCTCCTTAGTCCTTCGTAAGTACTTGAGAATGCTCTTCACAGCTGTCCAGTGATTCTCTCCAGGATCAGCTTGATACCTACTCACTACACTTAGTGAGTATGCTACATCGGGTCTGGTACATAGCATCGCGTACATGGTAGAGCCTACAGCCGAAGCATAGGGTATCCCTTGCATGCGAGCTCTCTCCATATCAGTCTTGGGAGACATCTCTTTGGAGAGAGTGAGCCCTGAGATCGTGGGTAAAAACCCACTTTTGGACTCATCCATACTAAACCTCTTTAGTATGGTGTCAATGTACCTGGATTGGGACAATCCCAATATCCTTTTAGATCTATCTCTATAGATCATAATTCCCAGTATGCAGGAGGCATCACCTAGATCTTTCATTGAGAATCTTTATGATGAGAAGAGCTTGACCGATTGCAGCATAGGAATGTCATTTCCTATCAAGAGTATGTCGTCCACGTACAATACGAGGAAGACAACCTTACTCTCTGCCACCTTCTTGTAGATACAAGGTTCATCTACGTTTTTGACGAAATCAAACTCTTTGATAACGACGTCAAAGCAGATGTTCCAACTCCGCGATGCTTGCTTTAATCCATAAATGGATTTAAGCGGCTTGCACACCTTCCCGCTGCTCCCACTATCTATGAAGCCCTCTGGCTGAGTCATGTACATGCACTCTTCTAAATCACCGTTTAGCAAGGCGGTCTTAACATCCATTTGCCAGATTTCGTAGTCATGATATGCAGCGATGGCAAGTATGATCCGGATGGATTTAAGCATAGCCACTGGAGAAAAGGTTTCGTCATAGTCTACACCTGGTCTTTGACGAAAACCCTTTGCAACAAGTCTAGCTTTGAAAGTCTCTACTTTCCCATCTACACCAAGTTTTTTCTTGAAGATCCACTTGCTCCCAATGGGTTTTACCCCTTCAGGAGCATCTTCCAAAGTCCATACTTTGTTGGTGTACATGGATTCCATCTCGGACCGCATTGCATCCAGCCATTTCACTGAGTCCCCACTCGTGATGGCCTGCTCGAAGCTAGTTGGGTCATCATCAACCATGATGCAATCCTCACTCCCACCATCCATGAGAAAACCGTAGTATCTCTCAGGTGGGTGAGGAACCCTACTAGATTGGCGGAGAGGCTGAGGTTCGTTGGGAACTACCGAATCCTCTGGTTCCACTAAATCTTCAGTTTGAGTTTGTGTAACCGGAATTTCTTCCAGTTCTACCTTGTCGCCACTAATTTCTTTTGCAAGAAATTCCTTTTCTAAAAAGGTGGCATGTCGAGAAACAAACACTTTTTGTTCCTCAGTATGATAGAAAAGATATCCATGTGAATATTTGGGATATCCCACAAACTTGCATAAAATTGACTGTGCCTCGAGTTTGTCCGGATTTTGCGTTTTGACATAGGCCGGACAACCCCATATCTTAACTCGTTTAAGACATGGTCTCTTCTCACTCCATATCTCATATGGTGTGGTAGGTACAGATTTAGATGGAACTTGATTTAATAGGTATGCTGCTGTCTCCAGCACATACCCCTAGAAGGAAATAGGTAACTCAGCTGTGCTCATCATAGATCACACCATATCTAATAGGGTGCGGTTCCTCCGTTCAGATACACCGTTGTGCTGTGGTGTATATGGAGGAGTCAGCTGAGAGAGAATCCCATTCTCTTTTAGGAAGTCCAGGAATTCATTGCTCAGGAATTCATTGCTCAGGTATTCACCTCCTCGATTAGATCGAAGGATTTTAATACTTTTCCCGGTTTGGTTCTCGACTTCTTGTTTATATTCTCTAAATTTCTCAAAAGCTTCCGATTTGTGTTTCATCAGGAACACATATCCGAATCTAGAGAGATCGTCAGTGAATGTAATGAAGTACGCAGAACCATTCCTGGCATGTGTAAACATGGGGCCGCATACATCACTATGTACCAGTCCCAAGAGTTCCGTAACTCTCTCTCCGTGTCCCGTAAACGGAGTTTTGGTTATCTTGCCTTTGAGACATGACTGGCAAGTGTCATAAGATGAAAATTCAAACGGATCCAAATATCCATCCTTATGCAACTTAGCTAGTCGTGTCGCATTGATGTGACCCAGTCTACAATGCCACAAGAAGGATTCGTTCATTTCTGAACTCTTCCTCTTGTGTGTTTGTTATGCTCAGAACTGTTGATTGATTTAGAACATAAATGCCATTGCACAACGTGCCTGATCCAACCAACTTTTGGTTAAGGAAAATGTTCATAACATTATCCTGTAATACAAAATTATATCCCTCTTTACTCAACAAAGAAACCGATATAATGTTGCATATCAGGTTCGGCATGAAATAGCATTCGTTCAGAATCAATGTATTACCAGTTGGCAATACAAGGTGATATTCCCCGACGGTTTTAGCTGCAACAATTGCACCATTTCCAACCCTTATGTCTTATCACCTTCTCCAAGTTCTCTACCTTTCCTAAGCCCATGTAACTGATTACATATATGGGATCCTAACCCGGTATCTAATACCCAGGACGTAGAGCAAATAGAGAAACAGTTCTCTGTAACGAACACACCCGAAGAAAATGCATCAACATGTACTTTCTTCATTCGGGTGGCATGGGAATCATGGTATTCCCCTATATCCTGTTCAGTCCTATAACTCTTATAAGAAAGAACGGAACCAACATTCCCCAGCATAGTATAACATGCGGGTTCGGTCAATACATCCATATTATTATCTTTATTAAGGCATGATATGGTCGCTACCTGGAGAGAGAGAGAAGAAAACACTTTAGCGTATGCTCTTGCAAGATCAGATTGGTTATTATTTTATCTAATCAGGATGGCTCCTACTGTTTTTATCAAATCTTCCTTCAAACCCTAAAAGGAAAGACTAGCCGGGATTAATTACACCCTACAACTTCGCCAATCATTCAGCCAGGCCAGTGTCGGTACTTTGAGGGAGGTTCCCCGTGCTTTCGCATGGACCTAATTAAAGTAAATCTCGTTTTCCCAGAGGCGTAACCCCGTTGACACCTTTCTAGACACCTACTTGATCGGCTAATTGTCCTGTGTAAAACTCTCCCGGGAGTAACAATTACTCGCAGTGGGTATCGGGATCCAACTATCTCATAGAAGGTATGCAATCTCATTGCAAATTTCAACTCTTGAAATTCCAGATAATATTTTGCCCCAAACGATCTATGACCTTGACAAGGTCAACAAACCATAGACCGTAAGTCAAGTTCAACCTGTCATTTCTTGATTGAATTAAACCCACTCGCACGACCCTTGACAAGGTCAACAAGGCCGTACGACTACCCTAATCCAATCTGCATCATATGCATTAGCAGATAAATACTGGTCAGCTACCGCACACTGCGCCTTGACAAGGTCAACAAACGCAGCACGAATACTAAGCGGGACTTATCTGAAATGACGGAGGGCTACGACAGGTTTTTCTGAAAACCTATTGCGTAATGAACTTGATATCGTTGTAGAATCGAGTGAATTTCGAAATGGAGTGATTTTGAGGCTTTCATTAGTTTTGCTAAAGAGGTCACTCCTAGTGAAGGGATCTCGGCTCTTTCCATATGGAATAAGGTATAGGATATATCATATATATCACTATGCAAAGCAAAACTCTAAAAGCAATCAAAAGACAAACCGAGTTTTGTAGCATCTGCTAGTTTTGCTAAAGAGGTCACTCCCGGTGAAGGGATCTCGGCTCTTTCCTCATCGAATAAGGTGCAGGATATATCATATATATCGCTATGCAAAGCAAAACTGTAGCTACCCTTTTTTGAAAAATTTGATTCTACAACATCTTTTTAGGTTTCTTTTCTTTCATTAATCACATTAATGAAGTCCCATCATTTAAGTCACCTAAACATCACAGATAAATACGACGTACACTTATGCTATCCGCATTCGTCTCGATGTCCCATCGTGCACCGTTAGGTTAGGTAAATAACGGCAGAGCGGGGCAGGGCTAGCGCTGGTGTAAAACATAAGTAACGTCTATATAATATATCATATATACTATATACAGTATTTATCACATCACATCACAGATATCGCAGCAGAAGAAACATATGAAACATTGGATATACTAGGACGTCCGTGTTTTATTTTGAGCCTCTATAAAACACGGATTCCACGGTCGCGATGAATAGCCAAACCCACACCCCTAGACCCCTACGAGAGCGGCAAGCAACCCTTCCAATTCTAGAGTTAGGAGACCCGGACTCGACTCCTCGAGTTGGTCTCCCACTGGACTCCAGAACCCGGTTACTTGTGCTCTCCTCCTTGGGTCTATCCTAGTGCGAAAAAGTAAATAATATACAAATGGTGACATCGATCTCTGAAAGGTTTGTTTAGCACCCTATGAAGAGTTTTGAAGCATCACATGACCCAAAGTTTTAATTTTTATGGTGCTAAACTAACATGCAAAGGGATCGATCCTAGAAAATTAGGGTTATAAAACATTAAGCTAGTAAAGATTAGGGTTTGAAGGCTACAACCTTTGTAGCTCCCCTTTGCTAGACTCCTTGGTGTCTTGGGTGTTGAATCGAGGTCCTCTTGAAGTTCCCTTGCGTCCACGACGATCCACCACGGAGTACTCCTTCCAAGCTCGCTACTTTGGAAAACCGAAGGAAACACTCTAATCAAGTTGGCTAGACTTGAGTAGAATGATGTTGTGGTTTGGAATCTCACTTCAAAAACCTTTCTTTAGTTGTATTTAACTCACTAGAAAAGACTAGAGAGGAAAAAAATGAAGGAGGATGAAGATGGTGGCTAGGTTAAACAAGAGGTGTAAAAAGATAACCTTGAGTTAAGAAGAAAATGAAATATATATCACTATATATATTTATTTCCTTCTTAACTTCAACCATGATTAAATGATGGATAGTTAGTTTAACTTGGGTTTTAAATGATAAAGAGAAGGATAACCATAGGTTAGTGGTAGTTGAGATAGGTTAGGTTAGAAGAAGAGTGTAGAATCAAGAATGATTATCCTTTTCTTTTTCATTTTACTTTAAAACCAAAATTAAATAATAATCCATTATTTAATCTATGGTGTGAGTCTTATATTGCCACCATTTCCATATGCAATCAACCATGATGGATGGGTGTATGTATGTATACATGTATGCACATCTACATGTGCATGAAACTAGAAAGGAAGAAAGAAACACATGTATGCATGCATACATCCATCAAACCCTAGAAAGGTTTCAAGTGAGAAAACTAATGGTTAGATGATAAATCAACACTTAATTTATCAATCCGGTCATATCTCATATGACCCCACCAAAAGCAGGCCACCCGATCAATGTTCGGTATCATATACGCACATTTCAATCGGGTGCAAGCGCATATCGCATACGCGCACCACAACGTTTCGCCTGGACTGGGTAACTCCTTTGTGGGACTCTAAGACTCGTCAATACGCCGGCAGAGGGTAATGATCATATCAAGTACCCTCAAGCCGCAAGCGGTCAGCTAAACGTAATGGCCACCCGGGTATTGATCGATCAGAAGACAACAAGCGAACCTGCTACAACTCCCGTCGAGCCATCCGGCAACACTACCGTACAGTCCGGTCTCTTCGTCAGATATGCTGCATATCAAGCCTATGGATGGTCACGTCAACCCCAATAACTTAATAAGTCGTGCCGGTGAATGGTCTATAACAGATCGAGAAACTACTGATAACACTTATCAGCAAATCTCAGCAGCCCTGGCCAGGGACTTGCTGTTATAACCAGTCGGGCACAGCACAGCATCAACTCCCAATACCGGGAGAGACGAAACCCCTCCTATCGCTCATCGTCTTCGTGTGTCTCGGGACTGTACCCAACGGCCACCTATTTGCACGACTCAGTAGAGCCGTGGTAGGGTGGCAATCAAAGTACAGTGGGAGAACACACAAGACTCCATGACGATCTCGGGTCTACAGACTAACCAGTACCAGTGTCACCTGAGAACTGCTATCCGACGATAGATATAATTCCATATAGGAGTTCTCGGTGAGTCCGTCCAGTGTACCCAGTCACCACTGAGCACCCGTATATGATCTTGATGTCAAACATCGATGAATGTGGGAACATTCATTGCCCATCGTATGGGTCTAGTATCATATACGCTAGTCTACTCTGGTATATCGATGCCCCGTCTCGATATACCTACGACTAGGGACGTTCCAGGATATGCTTATAGACTACAGATGTCCCACTAGTATGATCTCCATCATAATCAGAGTAGTCAAGCCGATATCCTCAGGGCTTTATCAGCATGTATGAATGAATAAAAGCATGATCAAATCAACATGTCAGATAAAGAAGAACCAGATAGAATACTATCATGTCGAGCAAGAATGCAAACTGAATATATATACATGTATAGATACATCGACTATCACATAATGGCCTCTAGGGCATACATATATCCAACAATCTCCCACTTGCACTAAGGCCGGTTATTGGCGTATCTCATACCCAACATCTCAAAAAGTCGCTCATGCTGTGGCTGAGGGAAGGCCTTGGTGAGTGGATCCACGGCGTTGTTCATTGTATCTACTCTCTTAATCTCGATCTCGCGGCGATCTACAATCTCCCGTATCAAATGAAAGCGCCTCAGGATATGTCTGGACCGCTGATGGGATCTGGGCTCCTTGGCTAACGCCATCGCCCCATTATTGTCACAATACAAAGGTATTGGATCAATAATGGTTGGAACTACTCCTAGTTCCGAGACGAACTTCTTCATCCAGACGGCTTCCTTGGCGGCATCATTTGCAGCAATGTACTCAGCTTCCATCGTAGAGTCTGCAACGGTATCTTGTTTGGAACTCTTCCAACTTACCGCCCCTCCAATGAGGGTAAATACAAACCCTGAGATAGATTTGCTGTCATCCTTATCGCTCTGGAAGCTCGAATCGGTAAAGGCCTCCATTTGGAGATCTGTATTACCATACACCAAGAACAATTCTTTAGTCCTTCGCAAGTACTTAAGAATGTTCTTCACAGCTGTCCAGTGGTTCTCCCCTGGGTTGGATTGATACCTGCTTACAACACTAAGTGCATAAGCTACATCTGGGCGTGTACATAACATCGCATACATTATAGATCCTACTGCCGAGGCATAAGGTGTAATGCTCATGCGAGCTCTCTCTTCATCGGTCTTTGGACAAGAATCCTTGGAGAGAGTGACTCCATGGCAAGCGGGTAAGGCACCCCGCTTGGAGTCTTCCATACTAAACCTCTTTAGGATGGTGTTGATGTACCTGGTTTGGGACAATCCCAATAACTTTTTGGATTTAGCCCTATAGATCCTTATGCCCAGGATGTATGTGGCATCACCCAGGTCCTTCATGGAGAACCTTAGTGATAAGAATGATTTGACCGACTGTAGCATAGGAATATCATTTCCTATCAGAAGAATATCATCCACGTACAATACGAGGAATGTGACAGCTCTTCCTACAGCCTTCTTATAAACACAAGGTTCATCTGGATTTTTGATGAAATCAAACTCTTTGATAACATCATCGAAACAGATGTTCCAACTCCGAGATGCCTGCTTTAACCCATATATGGATTTAAGCAATCTACATGCTTTCTCGCTGCTCCCACTGTCAATGAAGCCCTCTGGCTGATCCATATAAACGCATTCTTCTAAATCTCCATTTAGAAATGCTGTTTTAGCGTCCATCTGCCAGATTTCATAGTCGTAGTGAGCAGCAATAGCAAGTAGGATCCGAATGGATTTAAGCATGGCTACGGGCGAAAAAGTTTCGTCATAGTCCAAACCTGGTCTTTGACGAAAACCTTTCGCCACAAGTCTTGCCTTATAGGTCTCTACCTGCCCATCCACACCAATCTTTCTTTTAAAGATCCATTTGCACCCTACAGGTTTTACCCCAGGGGGTACAACGTCCAAAGTCCATACTTTGTTGGTGTACATAGACTCCATTTCGGATCTCATGGCATCCAGCCACTTCACAGAGTCACCACTCGTGATAGCTTGCTGAAAACTGGTAGGATCATCATCATCCATGATGCAATCTTCTCCGTTACCATCAATGAGGAAACCGTAGTACCTCTCCGGTGGGCGAGAAGTCCTACCAGATCTACGGAGTGGCCGAGGTTCTTCAGTTTCTGTTGCAACAGCCGGTTCAACCAAATCGTCATTTGTACTTTGTGTCTCCAGAACCTCTTCCAGATCTACTACCTTGCCATCATCTTTATCTGTGAAAAACTCTTTTTCCAGGAATGTGGCATACTGAGAAACAAACACCTTTTGTTCCTCTTTGTGGTAGAACAGATATCCATAAGAATTCTTTGGATATCCTACAAAGTTACACATGACTGACCGTGTCTCGAGTTTGTCCGGATTCTGCTTTTTAACATAGGCCGGGCAACCCCAAATCATAATTCTTTTAAGAGATGGTCTCTTCCCATTCCATATCTCATATGGCGTGGTAGGCACGGCTTTGGTTGGAACCCTGTTTAGCAGAAACACTGCAGTCTCCAATGCATGTCCCCAAAACGAGACTGGTAACTCAGCGTCACTCATCATGGACCGGACCATATCTAATAGGGTCCTATTCCGTCGTTCTGACACACCGTTGTGCTGTGGTGTGTAAGGAGGAGTGAGCTGAGAGAGAATCCCATTCTCTTTTAGGAAGTTTGCAAATTCTGTACTGAGATACTCTCCACCTCGATCTGATCGAAGCATCTTAATACTCAAACCGGTTTGTTTTTCTACTTCTTGTTTATATTCAATGAATTTCTCGAAAGCGTCGGACTTGTGCTTTAATAAAAATACATGACCGAATCTTGAGAAATCGTCAGTGAATGTAATGAAGTATGAAAAACCGCCTCTAGCCTGTGTAGACATAGGCCCACATACATCACTATGTATGAGGCCCAGGAGCTGAGTAGCTCTTTCTCCGTGTCCGGTAAACGGAGTTTTGGTCATTTTACCCTTGATACAAGACTGGCAAGTCGCATAAGATTTATATTCAAAAGAGTTTAAATATCCATCTTTGTGCAACCTGTTTAGTCTTGTTTCGTTAATATGACCAAGTCTACAATGCCAAAGAAAAGCTTCATTTAATTCTGAAAGTTTTCTTTTATTAGTGTTTTGTATACTGAAAACTGTGTGTTGATTTAGGACATATATTCCGTTATTAAGTGTACCATACCCAACCAACATTTGATTTAGGTGAATGTTCATAACATTGTTCTGCAACACAAAATTATACCCTTCATTGTCCAACAAAGAAACGGATATTATATTACATAGCATACTAGGTACAAAATAACATGGATTCAAAATCAAAATATATCCAGATGGCAACCCCAAGTGATACTCTCCCACTGCGACTGTATGTACATTGGAACCATTTCCAACGCGGAGAGTATGGTCACCTGTCTTCAAAACCTTGCTATTTCTCAGCCCCTGCATAGAATTGCAAATGTGAGAACCTGAACCGGTATCCAATACCCAGGAAGCAGAGTTTATAGAAAAACAGTTTTCAGTCACAAACGCACCTGAAGCAGAAGCATCACCATGCTTCTTCTTGAGACTTAGGTACTCCGTGCAATTGTGCTTCCAATGTCCTGTCTTATGGCAATGAAAACACTCGCCTTTCCCCGGGTCTCCAGCTGTGGACTTTCCCTTTCCCTTCACCTTTTTGACTCCGCCCTTAGGATTAGTGGGTTTCTTCTTTTTCTTTCCCTTGGCCTTAGCTTTTGGGCGAGAAGAAGAAGATTGTCCAATGGTCATAACGGGAGTCTTTGCTGACTTCATAGTGCTCTCTGCACTCCTTAACATATTAAGGAGTTCAGGGAGTTCCTTCTCTATGCCATGTATGTTAAAGTTCACTATGAACTGAGCAAAGGTGGAGGGGAGGGACTGCAGAATAATATCTATATATTGTTCATTGTCCATTGTCCATCCAAGGTCCTCAAGCTCTTCTATAAGAGCTATCATCTTCAAAACATGGTCTCCTACTGGTGTGCCAGGGGCCATTCGCATCTGAAACAGTTTCTTTGATGCTTCGTATCGTAATACGCGGGATTGCTCCCCATACAACTCCTTTGTATGCAGCAGTATTCCGTGAATGTCCATGTCCTCGTGCTGCTTTTGATGTGTGTTGTCCATCGATGCAAGCGCGAGGTATTTTGCCGTGGCACAGTCAGCGTCCCATGTCTTGCGGACTTCAATGTCCGCAACTGAGGATTTTGGACCTGGGACGGGCGGGGCTGAAGCCATGAGGACATATGATACTTTATCATAAGTCAAGGCGATCTTCAGATTCCTTAGCCAGTCTTTATAGTTGGTCCCATTCAGTTTGTTTTTATCTAGTAGAAGCTTAAGTCCAGTCATTGGTATCTGCCATTAAGAGAGAGAAAAGAATACACTCAGCGAAAGCTCTTGCACAGATTAGATTGGTTTATTATCTTGTCTAATCGATGTTTCCCACTGCTTTTTATCAAGTTTTCTTTCAAACCTTAAAAAGAAAAACTAGCCAGGATTAATTACAGTCTACAACTTCGCTAACCGTTCAGCCAGGCCAGTGTCGGTACTTTGAGGGAGGTTCCCCGTGCTTTCGCACGGACCTAATTAGAGTAAACCTCGTTTTCCCAGAGGCGGAGCCCTGTTAACACCTTTCTAGACACCTAATGAGTTAGCTAATTGTAAACTGTAAAACTCTGCTAGGAGCAACCATTGCCCACAGTGGGATCGGGATCCAACCATCACATGGAAGGTATGCAATCTCATTGCAAATTTCAACACTTGAAATTCCCGATGTAATTTTTACCCCTAGTACTTATGACCTTAACTATGGTCAACAAATCATAAGTACCAGTCAAGTTCTACCCGTCATTTCTTGATCAATTAGACCCACCCATATGACCCTTAACTATGGTCAACAAAGTCGCATGAATGTCCTAATTAATCTGCATCATATGCAGTGTAGGAAGACATCACTTAGCTACCGTACACTACGCCTTAACTAAAGTCAACAAACGTAGCACGAATACTAAGTACTCTACTTCCTAAAATGACGGAGGGTTGCGAATGATTTTTAAGAAAATCTTTAACGCTTTGAACTTGATATCGTTGTAGAATCAAACAGTTTTCAAAAGGAGTGGCTTAAGCTCCGCAGTTTTGAAATGTAGCTTTTTCATAAATAGCCGAGTAGTTTATAAATCCGATTCTACAACATCTTTTTAGGTTTATTTTCTTTACATTAATCACATTAATGTAATCCCATCATTTAAGTCCTTAAGCCAATCACAGAAAAGAAACGAAAATAACACGTACGCTTATGCCATCTGCATTCGCCGCAATGTTCCGTTATGCACCGTTAGGTTACTTAACTAACATCATACCGGGACGGGACTAGCGCGGGTGTAAAACATAAGCAACGTCTACTATATATCATATATATAATATGTCATTTGTCTCAGATATCACAGAACACAGGCAGCAGAAACATAGATATAACGTGGGATATCCTAGGACGTCCGTATTTAGTATTTAGCCAGAATAGAAAATACGGATTCCACAGTCGCGATGAATAGCCAAGCCCATACCCTGGACCCCTATGAGAGCGGCAAGTGACCCTACCAATCCTGGAGTTTAGGAGACCCAGTCTCGACTCCTCGAGATGGCCTCCCACTGAACCCCAGAACCCGGTCACCTGTGCTCCCCTCCTTGGGTCCATCCTAATGCGGAAAAGTAAATAATATACAACACTGGTGACACAACCGCAACCTGGAAGTGCCCCAAATAAAAGAATATTACATTACATTTGAATTTACATGAATGAAAATATAAAACTCTCATCTCACAAAACCCCCCGGCTATTCGATCGCGACAATCCTACACATCATATCTCAGCATCACATAATATCTCATATCATCAACGTAAGTAAGTATGCATACCCCAATTGTCGTTGATGTATAGCAACGAAACCGGCGATATCTAACATACTACACTTACGGTCACAGAAAAGAAAGTGTAAAACTACAATATTTGGAATCCAGATTCTCTTTAGACATCATAAATGCGAAATATCACATATTTCGTATTTCATGCCTAAACTATATGAATTCCACATATTGTATCACATTCCAGACAAACAGACAGTATTAAAGTTTTCGAACGAACGATCAAGCACCCAAGATTCACTAAAGCTCAACACTTGAGCAGGGTTCAAAAATTCGGAGTGTGACACAGTAGTAGCGGTCCAGCCGTAGAAGGGTCAAGCCAACGCCTCACATGTGGCACGCCGTACTGCCCCAAACCCTAAGGTTCAAAGGGCAGTTCGAGACGGTCACATAATCGAGTTAAGGTTTGTTGTCTTCTAGAGAGACCACCGCAAAAAGACTTGCACGTATCTCCAAAGTATTTAAACCCCGTGAATAGTGAGTAAATGATACTCGTTCAAACACTTCAATACTTTCTAATTTACCCGGAAAAGCTACGAAATGAAAGTCCCGATCGAATTGACGAGTCCAACACCATCTCCAGAATTTTTCAAAACCAAATACAGATTACAAATATCCAAAATTTTATACAAGCAGATTCATGAATTACTATACAAAACGTATCCATCAATTCATATATACGGCCGCGGAAGCGCGGCCTAAGCAAGCTTAGGCCGCGTTTCCGCGGCGAGAATCACTGTTCACTGGAAAATTTTTGTACCGTAATCCTTATTTTTTCCTGCTGTATTTTTTTACATATTTTTAATTCTGCAAATTATCAAATTTTAGAAAATTTCCAGAGAGCATCCAAAAATACCGTATTTTTGTCCGATCGGGGTTTTCACTTCGTAAAAACGTCGCCTAATATTCTAGGTCGGCTCTGATACCAATGAAAGGTTTGTTTAGCACCCTATGAAGAGTTTTGAAGCATCACATGACCCAAAGTTTTAATTTTTATGGTGCTAAACTAACATGCAAAGGGATCGATCCTAGAAAATTAGGGTTATAAAACATTAAGCTAGTAAAGATTAGGGTTTGAAGGCTACAACCTTTGTAGCTCCCCTTTGCTAGACTCCTTGGTGTCTTGGGTGTTGAATCGAGGTCCTCTTGAAGTTCCCTTGCATCCACGACGATCCACCACGGAGTACTCCTTCCAAGCTCTCTACTTTGGAAAACCGAAGGAAACACTCTAATCAAGTTGGCTAGACTTGAGTAGAATGATGTTGTGGTTTGGAATCTCACTTCAAAAACCTTTCTTTAGTTGTATTTAACTCACTAGAAAAGACTAGAGAGGAAAAAAATGGAGGATGAAGATGGTGGCTAGGTTAAACAAGAGGTGTAAAAAGATAACCTTGAGTTAAGAAGAAAATGAAATATATATCACTATATATATTTATTTCCTTCTTAACTTCAACCATGATTAAATGATGGATAGTTAGTTTAACTTGGGTTTTAAATGATAAAGAGAAGGATAACCATAGGTTAGTGGTAGTTGAGATAGGTTAGGTTAGAAGAAGAGTGTAGAATCAAGAATGATTATCCTTTTCTTTTTCATTTTACTTTAAAACCAAAATTAAATAATAATCCATTATTTAATCCGTGGTGTGAGTCTTATATTGCCACCATTTCCATATGCAATCAACCATGATGGATGGGTGTATGTATGTATACATGTATGCACATCTACATGTGCATGAAACTAGAAAGGAAGATAGAAACACATGTATGCATGCATACATCCATCAAACCCTAGAAAGGTTTCAAGTGAGAAAACTAATGGTTAGATGATAAATCAACACTTAATTTATCAATCCGGTCATATCTCATATGACCCCACCAAAAGCAGGCCACCCGATCAATGTTCGGTATCATATACGCACATTTTAATCTGGTGCAAGCGCATATCGCATACGCGCACCACAACGTTTCGCCTGGACTGGGTAACTCCTTTGTGGGACTCTAAGACTCGTCAATACGCCGGCAGAGGGTAATGATCATATCAAGTACCCTCAAGCCGCAAGCGGTCAGCTAAACGTAACGGCCACCCGGGTATTGATCGATCAGAAGACAACAAGTGAACCTACTACAACTCCCGTCGAGCCATCGGGCAACACTACCGTACAGTCCGGTCTCTTCATCAGATATGCTGCATATCAAGCCTAGGGATGGTCACGTCGACCCCAATAACTCAATAAGTCGTGCCGGTGAATGGTCTATAACAGATCGAGAAACTACTGATAACACTTATCAGCAAATCTCAGCAGCCCTGGCCAGGGACTTGCTGTTATAACCAGTCGGGCACAGCACAGCATCAACTCCCAATACCGGGAGAGACGAAACCCCTCCTATCGCTCATCGTCTTCGTGTGTCTCGGGACTGTACCCAACGGCCACCTGTTTGCACGACTCAGTAGAGCCGTGGTAGGGTGGCAATCAAAGTACAGTGGGAGAACACACAAGACTCCATGACGAACTCGGGTCTACAGACTAACCTGTACCAGTGTCACCTGAGAACTGCTATCCGACGATAGATATAATTCCATATAGGAGTTCTCGGTGAGTCCGTCCAGTGTACCCAGTCACCACTGAGCACCCGTATATGATCTTGATGTCAAACATCGATGAATGTGGGAACATTCATTGCCCATCGTATGGGTCTAGTATCATATACGCTAGTCTACTCTGGTATATCGATGCCCCGTCTCGATATACCTACGACTAGGGACGTTCCAGGATATGCTTATAGACTACAGATGTCCCACTAGTATGATCTCCATCATAATCAGAGTAGTCAAGCCGATATCCTCAGGGCTTTATCAGCATGTATGAATGAATAAAAGCTTGATCAAATCAACATGTCAGATGAAGAAGAACCAGATAGCATACTATCATGTCGAGCAAGAATGCAAACTAAATATATATACATGTATAGATACATCGACTATCACATAATGGCCTCTAGGGCATACATATATCCAACAACCTCATCCGGGAAGTGCCCCAATAAAAGAATATTACATACATTTAATTTTACATGAATGAAAATAAAAACTCTCATCTCACATAAAAAAAACCCCGGCTATTCAGAACGCGACGATCCAATATAACATATCCAGCAACACATAACATCACATGTCATCAACGTAAGTAAATATGCGCAACCCAATTGTCGTTGACATATAGCAACGAAACCGGCGACAACACATATTACACTTACGGTCGCAGAAAAGAATGTGTAAAACTACAACATTTGGAATTTACAGTCTCTTTAGACATCGTAAATCCGAAATATCACATATTTCGCATTCCATGCCTAACTGTCTGAATTCCACATATTGTATCACATTCCAGATAAATAGATAGTATTAAACTTTCCGATCGAATAATCAAATACCCAAGATTTCCTTAATAGCTCAACACTTGAGCGGAGTTCAAAAATTCCAGAATACGTCACAGCAGCAACGGTCCAGCCGTAGAAGGGTCAAGCCAACGCCTCACATGTGGCACGCCGTACTACCCCAAACGCTAAGGTTCAAAAGGCAGTTCAAGACGGTCACATAATCGAGTTAAGGTTTGTTGTCTTCTAGAGGGTCCATTGCGTTACATGCACGTTTTTCCGAAATATTTAAACTCAAGAAAAAAAATTCAACACTTGAAAGTTTTTCGTGCCGAGAAATAATGAGTTAATGATATCCGTTCGAACATTTTAATAGTTTCTAAATATCCGGAAAACAAAACAAAATTAAATTCTCCGATCGAATCGGTGATTACAAAATAAACCCAACCCCAGAATTCTCAACACTTGAGTCAGTTTAAAAATACCCAGAAATTTATAGGAATAGCTATGGAGGTTACTGCATAAAACACTGTTCACAATTCACTTTAACCGCCGCGGAACCGCCGCTAAAAGTGGGTTGGGGCTGCGGTTCCGCGGCGCCTGTACGGAATTATGAGCTCGAATTTTATGGTAACCCTTAGAATTCCCTTCTGATTTTTTAAGGTATTTTTAATTCAGAAAAATCCCAGTTTTGAAAAAAAATTCCAGAGAGGGGTTTACTTTGTCGTTTCCGGGTTCGATCGGGGTTTTAACTTCGTTAACACATCACCTAATGCTCTAGCTAGGCTCTGATACTACTGTAGGGTTACTAGACACTCTAACAAGGTTCAAGAAACCATCAACCATGCCCGATTAAAATTTTAGCCGTGCCTAACAACCCTAAACTAGATCTTTGCTAGAAAATTAGGGTTTTACATGTATGTAAAAAGCATCTATGTCTAAGTGAATACGAAATACAACCTTTGTAGATCAGTCCTTCACTTCTATAGCTCCTTGTTGAAGTCCCTTCGCTGTGATCGTGGTTCTCCCGGACCCTTGCATGGCTTCACGAGGCGAAAGACGCGTCCTTGCTTGAAGTCTTCGAGGCCGAAGATGATCTACGTCGAGGGGATGCCAACTCAAGCTTCTACTTCACTAACTTGAGAATTAGTGAAGCAAACACCCTAAACTAAAGTGCTAGTCTAGTAGAGGATGGAGAAATAGGAAGTGGGTACTCTTTAGAATTTTATTTCTCACAATCTTTCTCACTTTTAATCAAACCCTAGCAAGCTTTTTCTTTTTAACAATGAAGAAGAAGATGAACAAAAGAAAGAGATGAGGCTAATGATCAAGTGAGAAAGCTAACCATGGTGAGTGAGTATCATATACTAACTCTTATAGAGACATAACCATGGCTAATGCTTATGGTTGGGTTAACAAATATCCATGGTAAAAACAAACTTAGTGGACTTAGTCAATGCATCCACAAGCTTCCACAAGCTTCATGCATTGTGCTAATCCTCCAATAATTTTGTAATTACTTAAAATATAGAAACCCAACATAATAAATAGCATGGTGTAAGTCTCATACACCCAATTCATGTGTATCATCAACTATGATACAAAAAGAAAACACAATTTTAATATATATCACATATATATTAAAGTTGTGTACATGTGAGAAAAAACCTAAAGTGAACAAGTGTTAGTTAATGTAAACAAGTATATCAAATATACAATTATACAATAAATTATTAAATCAACACTTGACTTAATAATCCTGTCATATCACATATAACCGACTAACATCCAATGTATCGACTTATCGAATCAACACTTGATTCGATAACCCGGCTATATCATATATAACTGACCGATACAAAAAGTCGCGAGAATAGAATACGGTATCACATATATGCATTATTCTCAGTCCCGCACATATCACATACGTGCTCCTATTTCATTTTGCCTGAGCCAGTAAAACCTCTATGTAGGACTCTAAAGACTCGTCAATACGCCGGCAGTAGGTGATGATCACATCAAGCACCCACAAGCCGTCAGCGGTACTAGCTGGACGTAACGGCTACCCGGGTATTGAGCGATCAGAAGATCAGCAAGCAAGCCCGCTCCAACTCCTATAAAAGCCTGCCGGTAACACTTCCCGTACAGTCCAGTCTCCTCGTCTGATATGTCGCATATCAAGTCTCGGGGTGGTAATCGTCAGACCCCAATAACCGATAAGTCGTGCCGATGTGAGGCTCATAACGGGTCGAGAAACTACTGGTAACACTTACCAGTAAATCTCTAAATCAGCCCTGGCCAGGGACTTCCCTGTTACGGCCAATCGAGCACAGCGCAACATCAACCCCCAATACCGGGAGAGACGAAACCCCTCCTATCGCTCATTGCCTCCATGTGACTCGGGACTGTACCCAAAAACCACCGTTTTGCACGCCCTCATGGACGTGGTAAGGTGGAAATCAAAGCACAGTGGGAATCACACAAGACTCTATGACGATCTCGGGTCTACAGACTAACCTGCACAAGTGTCACCAGAGAACTGCCATCTGACGTGAGGTATAATACCATCGGGGAGTTCTCGGCGAGTCCGTCCAGTGTACCCAGTCTCCACTGAGCACCCGCATACCATCTCTGATGTCAAACACCAATGGATATGGGATCATCCATCGCCCATCTCATGGGTCGAGAAGCGTATACGCTAGTCTACTCTGGTATATCGATGCCCTGTCTCGATACACCCACGACTAGGGACCTTGAAGGATGTACTTATGGACTACCATGTCCCCACTAATATGATCTGCATCATAGTCCAGGTAGTCAAGTACACATCCTAAGGGCTTTACCAACATGTAACCATAAGACAGTATCAAGAGACAAGTAAACATGTTAAGATAAAGAGCAACCAGATAGCATACTATCATATCGAGCAAGAAAGTCCTCTCTATATATGTCCAAGCATCCAATATAATATACATCATCTGTACAATGCTGGCCTCTAGGGCATACATACAACTAACAGCAACAAGCTGGTATTACTAGAAATTCTAAATTATCGGGCGCCTCGCGCCATCCAAACGATTTTCCCCGTAGATGTATACATCTACTCACCGTAAATCCCCAGCTAGCTCGATCCAATCACTGCTTTCCCTTTTCGTGCCGCGTCCGAAGTCTCCGCGAATGATCCTGGAATTTGCACAATACAAAACATAAGGATATAGATCATGAAACGACGCATGTCACAAAACGAAAGGGTCAATGTCAACGAGTTAGGCACATTGTGCACAAGGTGCGCGGAACACACACGAAAAACACTACAACCTTAACTAAAATTGTCGTTTCGGACCAACCGCCAAAACAAAACCCGATCAAACCAAGTCTCGCATTCTCACATCCTAAATGTCTTAGGAGATGCCAAAAATATAATCAAGATATCACAATTAATTTATCACATAATTTTATAAAAAACCTAGTAAGTTAACCCATTAGATAGCCACTACACTAAATTTCAACACATTAACCATGCTTCAAAACCAATTTTCCATACACAAACCCTTTCTTGATTTTATAAACTAGCACTTCCAATCAAAATCCATACTAGAAAAACCTAGATTAACACTAATTTAAAGCCCAATTAGCAAGTTAACCTCTTAGAATAGGTTAGTATAACAACTAGATAGCAAAATTGAATTAATTAACTTAGTAATGGTTTCTAAAACCCTAGTTTAAACTCAAACCATTTACTTTAAAAAAACTAGATTAGAAATTAGCTATAATTTTAACACTAAAACAATTTCAAAGTTCTAATTTAGCACACTTAAGCTACAAATCAACCAAAGATTGAAATTATACCTCACAAGCCCAAACCTTAGGTTGCTCTAGCCTCCCAAGATGCCATCTTTCTCCAAGATTTGAACCAAATTAGGTTTGAGAAGAGATGGAATAAGGGTTTGCTTTGAATTTGTGAAGGAAATTGTTGATTTTTGTTGAATTTTTTTTTTGATGAAAATGAAGAAAAGTGAGAAGGGAATTTTTGGACAGCAGCAGCGAATGGGTTTCGGTCAGAGGAAGATGGGAAAAAGTGAGGGTGTGTGTGTGCAAAATTTTCCAAGTCAACCCCTCACCAATCAAGTACACCATACCTCTCAAATTAATATATAAAACCTACACCTTTAATTTCCATTTCCACACATACAAATGAGATGAAGAAAAATTTTGAGGGGGAGAAGTGGGCTGCTGATGGTGGGCTCGGCCATGGAGGGGTGAGGGTGTGTGTAAGTGATTACAAAAAGAATTCCATGCAAAAAGACCACCCCCCCAAGCTAAAAATTGCAAGTTTTAGTTTAAAATAATTATATTTTAACTTCCATTAATTATAACCAAATAGAACTTAAAAATAAATGCTAAAAATTTATATTACCCATTAGATTTTAGTTGTCATGGTTCTAAAGTATGTAATTAGCCCATTCAAATTTGTATTTATCGCTAATTTAATGTATTTTTAACAGCTTAAAATAATATTAAAAATAGTAAAATAGGGAAAAAAATTTAAACGGCCAGAAATTTATAAGTAACTCATTAGCTACTAAAAACTAGCAATTACCTATCCAAATTAGGTATAAGTAGGCCTATATTGAAAAATAACAACAATGACGATTTACGGAAAAATACCAAATATTTACCGATTTTCGGGAAAATACCAAAACGACTTTTCAAGGCGTTATAATCTTCCCCTCTTAAAGAAATTCGGTCCCCGAATTTAAAAATCTAGCTACGCGTACCTTCAAAGAGATGGGGATATTTCTTCCTCATCTCGTCCTCGGTCTCCCAGGCGCCCTCCTCGCTGCTCAGGCCACGCCAAAGGACCTTGACGGTCGGTATAACCTTCGATCTCAATTTCTTTACCTGCAGATCCAGGATGACCACCGGCTGCTCTGCAAAAGAAAGGTCGCGCTCCAGCTGGATCGTCGGGTGCTGAATCGCATTAGAAGGGTCGTGAAGGTACTTGCGGAGCATCGAAACGTGGAAGACGGGGTGAACATCAGGAAAGCTGGGTGGAAGAGCCAAACGATACGCAACTGCGCCGACATGCTCGAGGATATCGAAAGGACCCACAAATCTGGGACTAAGCTTTCCTTTTTGCCCAAACCTCATCACGCCCTTCATTGGAGAGACCCTAAGAAAAACATGGTCGCCAACTGCGAACTCTAATCTGCGATGGCGTCTGTCTGCATACGAATACTGCCTGCTCTGGGCTGCTCTCATCCGGTCTCGAATCAACTGTATCTTCGCGGTCGTTTCCTCAACAATCTACGGCCCCAAAATACTGCTCTCGCTGAGCTCTGTCCAACAGACGGGCGATCTGCATCTCCTCCCATACAAGGCCTCGAAAGGTGCCATCTGAATAGTATCCTGGAAGCTTTTGTTGTAGGAGTACTCTGTTGGCTATAGTGCCCTCAAGGCAATTATCATATTCGCGGACTTGTGATTATGATGATTGAGGTAGGACCTATACCGATAAAACAGTCTTACTCAAGATGATGGTATGCTATCTGCTTTGTCTTTATCATCATGTACATGTTGATAGAGCCCTTAGGATTCTTGCTTGACTGCCAGCATTATGATGGCGATCATATATGTGGGAACTGGGGTCTACAACCACAACCTTAAATGTCCCTAGTCATAGGAGTATCGAGACCGGGCATCGATACTCCAGTATAGACTAGTGTATACTGATCGAGACCCCGACGAGGGGTGGTGGCCAGGTCTTACAAGCCATTGGTGTTAGTTTGTTCACCTAAGATAGTATACAGGTGCTCATTGGGTTATGAGTACACTGGACGGACTCGCCGGGAACCTGCTAGTTGGTATTATACCTATTGCCAGATAGCAGTTCCCAGGTGACATGTGTACAGGTTAGTCTGTCGACCTGAGATCGTCACTTGACTCATGTGAGTTTCCACTGTGCTTTGATTACTACCCTACCACGGCTCAAAGGAGTCATGCAAACAGGTTTTAGTTGGGTACAGTCCCGAGCCACATGGAAGTAGTGATCGGATCGTCGGGGATTCGTCTCTCCCGGTATTGGGGGTTGATGTCGTGTTGTGTACGGGTGGCCATGACCATAAATCCATGGCCATGGTAGACGAGGATTACCGATCCAGGATCGATAGTTTCTCAGGAGGTGATGGGTTACATGCCGATAATGAATATCGCGTTGTTGGGGGTCTGACTTTATCCACCCCCTAGACTCGATATGAGATACTCTTAGACGAACAGACCGGACTGTACAGATATTGTCACTGTCAGGCTCAGTAGGGGTTCAGGATGAGTTTGCTCGTCGGCCTCCCTTTCGCTCAATACCTGGGTAGCCGTTACGTACAGCTAGTGCCACTGGCGTGCTTGTGGTTAAACCCACTGCCAGCGTATTGATGAGTCTTTAGAGTCCCACACAGAGGGTTTTCACGGTTCAGGCGATATGGTGTACATGAGGTATGTTGATACATACAGGTGTCCGATTAAATATGTGCACATGCTGCGCAGACTTTAATCGGGCGGTTGATAATACTAGAGGCTTAGGATTAAGCCGGATTATTAAATCGGGTTTTGATTTAATAATTATTATATGTATTTGTATATACGTATTCTAGTATTATTGTTCACTATTCATTTTTTCTCTTGGCTATTCGTATTTTTGTATGAATACGCGTATATGTATTTCAATACATGTACCGGGAAGTATTCTGTATTTTATACGGAATAGCTTCTAGAAGATGGCCACCTCATTTGTATGATTTTCCATTTTTGGAAAATTCATTTTGACTCACAAATGAGGTGGAGGTGTGAGGTAGGATGTGCATAGTATTGAGCATGGTTTTGAGCATGGTTCAAAGTATAGTTTGCATTGTTTATTGCAATAATTGGAATTGGAAATGATATCTTTTTGGGTGGGAATGAGAGGGGGCCGGCCACTTCCAAGAAAAAAGATGACCATTTCATTTTTAATAACACACTCATTCTCATTCACACAAAAAGGAGTTAGTCATTTTTCTTGCTCATGCCAAGATTTCCTCATCTCCTCATTCATCTTCTATGCTTGCTCATTAAGCAAAAAGAAAAGAGAGAAAATTATAGCGACACTTCCATACACCTCGACTCTCCATCGCTAGCGACTTTGGAGTGCCGGTTACCTCGTTCGACAAGGTTGGAGCTTGCGCCGTTTCCCTCGAGTGGATCATCGGAGATGGAGGAAGACCGGCAACCAAACTTCGTCAATGTACCGCTAGGAGCTTGGAATGAAGACCGAAGGACTCGGATCAACTCGGTATAACAATTCTAACTCTTAGTTAGCATGCTAGTTTAGGATTTAAGGTCGATCCGGGATTCGGGTAGTGGTAGCGCCGATTAAATAAATTTTTGTTCCGCATTTTGGCCGCGTTTCGACGGCCGGGGCGCTGCCGCGCCCTTCATGGTATCAGAGCCGCCCTTTAAACCCCTTACTAGCTTGTTTAGACGTTCTTAAAAGATCGATCAACGGATTTTACCGAAATCACGATTTCATTTTTCAGTTTGCTGTCGTTTTTTAAAAGTGTTCAAAAAATTATTTGCGGTAGCTTAAAAATCAGTGCATGCAATTTTAAGGGTATAGAAAAAATTTGAGCCCCTGAAGCCTCTAAAGCGCCGCGGAACCGCCGCACTTACCCCCCATTAGCGGCGGATCCGCAGCCATTTAGTGGCGACGGGCTTCAAAAATTTTCCTGTAGCCCCCTGATGTGAAATTGTGATTTTTGTGATATTCTGTTTTGGCCCAGTTTTCTGTGCAGTGCTGTTATTGCTATTGGGGACAATTTGGAATTTTGTCGATCGATAATTTAAGTGGGCGTTTAACAGTACATACATTTCTATCTGCGACCGTGAATGTCATTTGATCGGTAAACCCGTCTAACTGCTATATGTTCTTTTAGACGGTTTGCGAACGTGACATTCACGTTGATGTTCTGTATTGTGCTGTGATGTTGGTTGGATCGTTGTGGTGGATAGCCAGTGGTGCAATGATAGTACAGTTTTAGATTTCATTTGTACATTTGATATTGCGGGGCGAGCGTCCGACATGTGGATTGCCGTCACTGCCAGTTTGTATATTATTCTTTTGGGGCACGACCGGGCTGAGGTCGATGTCACCCTTGTATATTATTTTATTTTCTGTACTAGGATTACCCCGAGGTGGAGTGCACGAATAGTCGGGTTCTAGAGGGCAACTGATCCGCATCATATGGCGTTGAGACGGAGGGGACCTTACTCTAGAATTGGCGGGCTATTCGCCGCACTCGTAGGGGGTATAGGTTGACCTAGGAGGGGTGCTCAAGTTACCAGATTCCGAGAAGTGTCGGGTGGCCCATTCACATTGTTGAAGGGGGCTGCCTCACTTCTGGTTTTGGTGGGTAACTTGCTGCGCTCGTAGGGATCTAGGTTTCATTGTACATGCTATCCACACGACAGGGAACGTCGGGTCTCACTTGCGGCTCAAGTGAAACCCGGAGCTCCAGATTATCCACCATTCTGCGTTGCTTCTGTGATGTTTTCTGTGATGTTGCTTTATATCATGCCTGGGAAGAATGTTATATATATATATATATTTATATATACTAGTAGATGTTGTATATGTTTTGATCCCGCGCTAGCCCATTCCCCGCTCTGTCATTAGTTAAGTAACCTAATGGGTGATGACGGGACCCAGTGGCGAATGCGGATGGCATATACGTACATTTTATTTTCGTTCTTTTCTGGTGTGATTAATTGATGGGACTGGATAGATTCTTATCAATGCAAGGATAAAACAAACTTATATATATATGATATTGTTGGAACCAAGTTTTTAAAAACTGACATTACAGGCGTTCTCTTTTTCTTTGCACAGTGGTATTCAGTTTGAATATCCTGCACCTCATTCGACGAGGCAAGGGCCGAGATCCCTTCATCGGGAGTGACCCCTTGAGTAAAAGATTGCGTCAACGTAATAACTTCACTATAGTCGATTACTTTTGCTTTGCATCGTGGTATTCAGTTTGGGATATCCTACACCCCATTCGACGGGGAAAGAGCCGAGATCCCTTCACCAAGAGTGGCCTTTTTAGCAAAAGTTTTCGCCACTATATATATTTGTAAAACCACTCGGTTCTTTCAACGATATCAAGTTCATTATGTTAAAGGTTTTTCGCCAAAAACCAGTCGTAGCCCTCCGTCATTTCAGATCAGTATTGCTTAGTATTCGTGCTACGTTTGTCGTTGCTATTCGCCGAGACATAGTGTGCGGTAGCTCTGTAATGCTTTTCTGTCTCATGGATATGTGGATTGGTTAAGACAGTCATACGACTTTGTTGATTATTCGTCAAGGGTCGTGCGGGTGGGTTTAATGCAATTAAGATAATGACGGGTTGAACTTGACTAGGACCTTTTGATTTGTTGATTATTCGTCGAGGTCACTTGGGTCCTAGGGGTAAAAACACATATCGGGAGTTTCAAACATACAGGAAACTTGCCAGTCTTGCACATACCTTCTGGAGTGTGGTGACTTGAGTGTCTTCCATCAAGTTATCATGCAATGATAGTTGGATTCCGATTCCCACTGATGAGTAGGATTACTCCTCGGGTGATTCCGATTAATTCTCCTTTTAGGTTTGGAGGAGAATTCGAGGAAACGGTGGGAACCATCCAGATTAGATAAAGTGATTGACTATTCTTATCTAGGTTAGAGTGCACGCTGAGTGTTTCTTCTCTCTCTCTCTCTGGCTGCGACTATGACCCGATTTTTGATTAAAACTCATGAACCAAGTTAACCGAACCTTCTTTAAACACTTTGGCTTTTGGAATGTTACGGTGTCACATACATCATTGCCACTTCTATATCACCTTTGCGTTTCTCCAGAACACCTCGTATCACTACGAACGTCCACTTCCATTGGATAAATCCATCGTATGGTTATATACGAACTCGAAGGAACTTTT
Organism: Agapanthus africanus; assembly: GCA_030015575.1. NCBI lineage: Eukaryota > Viridiplantae > Streptophyta > Magnoliopsida > Asparagales > Amaryllidaceae > Agapanthus > Agapanthus africanus. The sequence goes on from CM057344.1 coordinate 230,619,882, forward strand.
TCGAGGATGGATTCTGGTTCTGGAGAGATTGAATAGGATTATTCGGTTGTCTTTTCCCTTTACCTTATCTCAGGTTGTGAGAGCTCCTAGGATTAGGAGAGGGTACACCAATTGAGCTTATTGGATAGTCTTCCTCCAAACCATAGGCAGGTGTTGAATGGTAGGGAAGGAAGAAAACCAATTAAGCTTAAGTGTGGTGCACAGAAGGTAATAAGTAAAGACATATAAAGGAATTAGAATAATGGCAAAGGAAATGCAATCACCATCATTCACGACGAAAGCAGGTATACCCCTGCCACTCCAACATCCACTTTGCATTTCTCCATGACACTCCGTATCACTACGAACATCCACTTCCGTTGGATAAATCCATCGTATAGTTACATACGAACTCGAAGGAACTTTTTCGAGGATGGATTCTGGTTCAGGAGAAAAATAATAGGATTATTCAGATGTCTTTTCTCTTTATCTTCTCTCAGGTTGCGAGGGCTCCTAGGATTAGGAGAGTACACCTATTACGCTTATTGGATAGTCTTCTTCCAAACCTTAGGCTGGTGCCGAAGGGTAGGGAAAGAAGAAAACCAAATAGCCTAAAGAAGGTGTACATAAGGTAATAAGTAAAGGCATAATAAAGTGATTGGAGTGAAGGCAGGTAAAGTATATGGTTACTGTCGTGAATCTGGATAGTAGAAGAGGCGTTACTAGGAATACCCGGTTACCCCTTCGAAACATTTTCATATTTCAGTTTCACTGTGCAATATTAATTGAAAACTGTTTTCCCAATAAGAATCTAACTCCAGGGTATGTATTTACCAGATCAGTTGCTCACATCTGTATGTTATTACAGATGGTGAGTGGGAGTAAGATATTGGGAATTGGGTGATTAGATCCTCATTATATCGGAATTCGTTGTAATTGGTGATATTTGAGGAAATCATCTGGTTTTTGCCGGACGGCATATATTTAGTTTTGAATATCCGTTGTTATGCACCAATTTCAAACTAATATATCTGTACATTTATTTTATAAAGTGAGATATAACTTTTTGATATTATGTCTATGACATTTACCTATATCAGTTAGTGATTAGGTAAGGTGCATTCAACAGCGTTGTAATTCTTCTTAACCATACTACAGTTTTTCAACCTACGATGCACAGGGTTTGAGTTATTGAACTCAGGGGACTTATACAAAGTATTGTATGTTGTCCAGTGTCCATCAGGACAATGGGGTTGGTACTCGCACTGCATTATATTTACTCATAACTTCCCTGATTCTAGATATGTACTTCGTTGAAGTGCAAGGTTCAGATTTTGAGAAGTTATAGGTATAAGAATAAAGTAGAGAACCATTTGTTGGAAGTATCAGGATTCTTCGAGAAAGTCGAAGATGTAGATACTTGTATTTGGTATTCCATTGATAGTAATGGTTTTGAAAACTTGCTTCTCTTTCGGGTTACTGTCACGTCCCGAAAGTACGGAACGCGACTGGCACTTAGATTACGAGACGTCTAAAGGCGTACCGTAACCTAAGTCAGCCAAAGCCCAGAAATCTAACCCAAAATCAAAAGAGAGTGAAGGAAAACCTTAAATGAAAACGGTTTTTAAATCAATTAAGTTGCATAGAATCCAAAAAGAACATCAAAAATTTCTGAAAATTTCGGCAGAGTCTCCCCTGTATTTTCTATCCCCCAAAATGGGTACAACAAGATAATAAACCTGTAAACATAAAATGGCATCCCCAAGCGGGAGCTAGCTCTTCGCCCAAGGCGGATCACAACCACATGCAATATAATAGTAATATCAAGAAAAAGAGTATAAAAGAAATGCAAAATACCAGAAAACACACGTCGGCTCAAGTGAGCTCGACCCAAAAGAAACCACAAATATACATATCTCTCAGTCTCATCACTAGGTCGCATATACAATACAAGTGGTAGATGGAGAATACTAGATACAAGGATAAAGCAAAAAGAAGTAAAGTATACTCGCAACCCACCTACGGGCGATGTCGCGATTCTGGGCAAAAGGGACTGATGACAAGATAGCCCGCCGCTACAAGACTGACGGGTCCGACCTGCAATACACTGTGGCACAACGGGGGTGAGTTGCCAGCTCGTGAGTAAATATATCCTCCTTCCGAAGACCGCCTTCCGTACTCGTTATGGTCATTACGAGTTCTTGGTGATGTCGTTCGGGCTCACCAATGCCCCGGCGGCGTTTATGGATTTGATGAACCGCGTATTCAGGCCGTATCTCGATCAGTTCATCATTGTGTTCATTGACGACATCTTGGTTTATTCTCGGAGCCGGGAGGAGCATGAGCAGCACTTACGTATCACATTGCAGACTTTGAGGGAGCATCAGCTGTTCGCCAAATTCTCCAAGTGCGCATTCTGGTTAGACAGTGTAGACTTCTTGGGTCATGTGGTGACGAGAGATGGTATTTGCGTAGACCCGAAGAAGATCGAGGCAGTTCAGCGTTGGCCTAGACCGGTATCAGTCACAGAGGTTCGCAGTTTTCTAGGTCTGGCCGGCTATTATCGACGTTTTGTCCAGGATTTCTCCCGCATTGCTGCACCTTTGACCGGGTTGACCCGGAAGGGGGTTCCTTTTGATTGGACCCAGGCATGTGAGGATAGCTTCCAGCAGTTGAAGACTCGTCTGACTACTGCACCAGTGTTAGCATTGCCTTCAGGATCAGGCGGGTTCGTGGTATATTGTGATGCTTCTAGAGTGGGGCTGGGCTGTGTATTGATGCAGCATGACAGAGTTATCGCGTATGCTTCTCGGCAGCTGAGGAAACACGAGCAGAACTACCCCACCCATGATTTAGAGATGGCTGCAGTGGTATTTGCACTTAAGATCTGGAGACATTACCTATACGGTGAGTCGTGCCAGATATTCACTGACCACAAGAGTTTGAAGTATATCTTCCAGCAGCGAAACCTGAACCTGAGACAGCGCCGTTGGATGGAGTTGGTGAAGGATTATGACTGCGAGATTTTATACCATCCGGGCAAGGCGAATGTGGTGGCAGATGCTTTGAGTAGGAGGCCCGGAGGTAGCTTATCTTGTTTGAGCGCAGTGCAGATGCAGTCGACGGCGGATTGGCAGGTTTTATGTGATAGCAGAGTGCAGTTCGAGTTCACTCCTACAGGGGGACAGCTAGCCCATTTCAGAGCACGCCCACAGTTACTTGACCGTATTCGCGAGGCACAGTCCGGCGATGCCCGTATCTTAGAGATTATTGAGCTGATTCGGCGGGGCAGAGTTTCTGAGTTCGTGATTGATGATCAGGGGATACTTCGATTTGGGACTCGACTGTGTGTGCCAGATTCAGAGGGACTGAGGCGTGATATTCTCGAGAAGGCACATAGATCCGTATACAGTGTGCATCCAGGTTCCACCAAGATGTACCGTGATTTGAGAGAGGTTTACTGGTGGGACGGGATGAAGAAGGATATTACAGACTTTGTGTCGAGATGCCTGACTTGTCAGCAAGTCAAGGCTGAGCACCAGAGGCCAGCCGGCGAGTTACAGCCTTTGCCCATCCCTGAGTGGAAGTGGGAGCAGGTCTCCATGGACTTCGTTGTGGGTCTACCCAGGACCAGTCGAGGGTATGACTCTATTTGGGTGATTGTGGATCGACTGACGAAAGCGGCTCACTTTCTGCCAGTGAAGACCACTTTTGGATTTTCTCAGTACGCCCAGGTTTATATTGATGAGATAGTGCGACTGCATGGTGTTCCGACTTGCATCGTGTCCGACCGTGGCACCCAGTTCACCAGCCGATTGTGGCAGAAACTCCAGGAAGCTTTGGGCACCCGATTGAGTTTTAGCACAGCCTTTCATCCGCAGACTGACGGTCAGTCGGAGCGTACGATTCAGACTCTTGAGGACATGCTCAGAGCTTGTGTTTTAGATTTCGGTGGTAGCTGGGATTGTCATTTGCCTTTGATCGAGTTTTCCTACAATAATAGCTTCCAGGAGACGATTCAGATGGCACCTTTCGAGGCTTTATATGGGCGGAGATGTCGATCGCCTGTATGTTGGACAGAGCTCAGGGAGAGCAGTATTTTGGGGCCGCAGATTGTGCAGGAGACGACCGAGAAAATACAGCTGATTCGGGACAGGATGAGAGCGGCACAGAGCAGGCAGAAATCTTATGCTGACAGGCGCCGTCGCCGACTCGAGTTCGCTATTGGCGATCATGTTTTCCTGAAGGTCTCTCCGATGAAGGGTGTGATGAGATTTGGGCGGAAAGGGAAGCTGAGTCCTAGATATGTTGGTCCTTTTGAGATCCTAGAGCGTGTTGGTCCAGTCGCTTATCGGTTAGCTCTCCCGCCCAGCTTCCCCGATGTTCACCCCGTATTCCATGTCTCGATGCTCCGCAAGTACCTTCATGATCCTTCCCAGGCGATTCAGCACCAGACGATCCAGTTAGAGCGTGATCTTTCTTTCACCGAGCAGCCGGTTGTCATCTTGGATCGGCAGGTGAAGAAATTGAGGTCGAAGGTCATACCGTCTGTCAAGGTTTTTTGGCGTGGCCCGAACAGCGAGGAGGTCACCTGGGAGACCGAGGTCGAGATGAGGAAGAGATATCCCCATCTTTTTGAAGGTACGCGTAGTTAAATTCTAAATTCGGGGACCGAATTTCTTTAAGGGGGGAAGATTGTAACCCTTCGAAAATCGTTTAGGCAGTTTTTCGGTAATCGGCTAATTTTTCGGCTTTTTCCGTAAAAAGTCAAAATTCATATTTTTCATTGTAGATCTAATTATACAAAATTTAGATAAGATATTACTATAATTTTGTCACTAAAATGTCACTTATAATTATCTAGTTAAATAAAATGTTTTTTCGTAATTAATTATTTTTTTATTATTTTAAGCCTTTTTAAAATACATTTAATTAAGGATAATTACAAATTTAATTAGGTAAATTTCTTAATTAGGAGTCTTTATAAGCTAAAATATGGTGTTAATAAAATTGTATCATGTCTTGCAAACTTTTGGTTTAAAGGGGGGAAAATTATGAAAAAAATGATGAAAAAAGGGTTTTTTTGTAAAAAGGTTGATATGAAAGCATGAAATGATATCATATGATGTTGTAATGACCTAGAAACTTCCCCAAAATTTCCCCACTTCCTCCTCTACCTGCTGGACGACCCTCACCTGCAGTTTTTCCCCATTTTCCCACTTCATTTTGCTTCATTTTCTTGCAAAAAATTCATAAAAATTCACAAATTTCTTTCTCCATTCAAACCAAAACCCTAATCCTTTCTCTCTCAACCCAAATTGGTTCAAAAACATGATGAAAGGAGGCTTCTTGGTGACTTGATCATGCTAGGATTCAATTGGTGAGGTAAAAATTCTAAACTAGTTTGCTAACTTGTAGTTTATTTGTGCTAAAATCTAATTTTTAAGTATTAATTTAGTGTAAATCTTTGTTCATGAAAAATCAAGAGAAGGTTTTGATTTTTAAAAATTAGGGTTTGTAGCATAATGGTTGGATTATGTTAGGGATGGTTATCTAATTGATTAGAATGGTTAATGGTGTAATGATATGATTGCTAAATCGACAAATTACGATGTTTGTATCGAATCGGCTAGAAAATCGCTTACTAGATTTTTGTAGAAATTAGAATGCGACCGAAATGCGTTATGTTAGCGATATAATTAGCTTCGTATAGGATTATTAGAATGCGCGAACGCGGGGTTTCGTCTAGTCGGGTTGTAGTTTTGTCGATTTCCCCGAAATGACGATTTTAGTGAAAGGATTGCGATTTTCGTGCGTTTTTCCGCGCACTGAGTGCATGCTACGATTAATTTAAGAGCGTGGATAATTGTATGTTGTGACTTGCATTGTGTTAGGTTTTGTAATCTTATGCTTGATATTGTGCAAATATAGGATCGGTCGGGGAAACTTCGGATACGGCGCGAAAAGGCAAAGCGGTGGCCGGATCAGATTAGCGGGGATGCCAGCTCGTGAGTAAATATAACATCTAATAAGGCAATCGTAAGAATGCACGCAATGCACCACAACATGCATGTCCATATGTGCTATAATATCTCTAGTATGCATGCACAGGTATGCAATGTCATTATTAAGTCTTTAAGGTATAGGGAGTTGTCCGGCTGATGCTTAAAACCAGAATCCGGATAAACTCAAGGCACGTTTCAGTAATGGATGTTTGTGGGTTATCCCGGGCTTTGACGAGGGTTAACTTTATACCATCAGGAAGATCAATATTTATATTGTTCTTGACTCACCACAGTTTTAATAAAATGGATTTTTTCAGAAAACACAAGTGGGAGTATGGTAGAACTGGAAGTTATTCCAGACCCACAAACGATTACTGAAAATTTAATAGAACCTAAGAATTCAATTGGATTTGATGTTCCATTAGCCACTCCGCAGATTTGGTGGGTAACCTCAGGCACCCGAGAGGTACTTCGGTCCTCTCAGAGACGGTGACAGTAAGGTTCTTGTTTACCCAGACTTGCCATTTGCTGTTGTTCTAGACTATAAGACCCGGCAGGAGGATGAATATAGCGCCGTTCTAAACTAGCTTTAGAAGTGCACGTTTATATGACTCTGCCAGAGGGTTGTTATAGTCAGTGGGAGCAGCGGAAGCATAGTGAGCAAGTAGCTTATGTCTATTTATAGACCAAAGTAGGTATAGCGGAAATAGATCATCTAATTTTTGATGTGACAGTCATAGGCTTTGACCTCATCAGAATAGGAGATGGATCTGGGAAGAAGGTAGTAGAGAGTGATGTCCAGGTGTTTGGGATGACATGCACTTAATAGGAAGAGATATTCCTATACTACGATCGGTTGTACTATAGTTGTCACAAAGTTGTTTCTCCACACAGGATATGGATGTAATATCAGGGTTTCTGGTTACTAGATCTATGGTTTTAGATCTAGATTTAGGAAGTATCTTAATCTGGGTATTTTGACATTAAATGGACGACTCCTGGCATGGTGGTCTACCTGCAGGTGATGGGGTCAACCTCTCTAAAGGTGTCTTACAGACTAAAGGGGAGAGGGATCTTCATGATTAGCATATCACTTGCTTAGGCAATTGAGTTAATCATGAAATGTCAAGTACAACACCAGATATTGTTTTTTGCACTAGCTGCAATAAATATATATTAATCCAATTCTGGAGAAACATTGGGAAGCAGTATATGAACATAAGTAAATGTTCTTGGCATATGGTAACGGCGGCCTCCTTCAGGAGACGGTTATCATTTCAGGCTTCCAAGGTGACCTAGATGACAGAGTAACTGTCAGAGTTACAGTTTTTCCCTCCTTTGAGGAACAGTATGTTGGACAGGTGGTCCAAGAGAATACTGAGGAAAGGCATAGCGCAGGATACTGATTAAATTCAGTGGAAGATACAGTCTGAGTGGTTTGCTGGATTTGGAGTTCATTTGTGAACTGGGTCCCATCAGATATCCAGACAAATTCTAAGACAGGTATTGCTCATTTCGGGAGATAACTTTCTCCGCGAAGTTAAGATATAGAGAGATACAGAAAGAAACATTGGAGCGGATCCACTCACTGAGGCTATTTCTCGAACGCAATCATTTTCGCAAACGGGCTTTGCGAAACTGAATAGCACAGAAGTTGGGTGTTCGGTATCACACGGGCTGTGAGTATGCGACATCGCAATAATTAGCCTTAAGTGCAAGTGGGAGATTCTTGGCTATAGTGCCCTTAAGGAAATTATCATATTCGCGGACTTGTGATTATGATGATTGAGGTAGGACCTATACCGATAAAACAGTCTTACTCAAGATGATGGTATGCTATCTGCTTTGTCTTTATCATCATGTACATGTTGATAGAGCCCTTAGGATTCTTGCTTGACTGCCAGCATTATGATGGCGATCATATATGTGGGAACTGGGGTCTACAACCACAACCTTAAATGTCCCTAGTCATAGGAGTATCGAGACCGGGCATCGATACTGTAAGTCGATGTACAACACCCCACGACTTGCGGGGAGGCGAAATAATGAAAAACAATCTTGTTTAAAGCGTAAACATCGACTAACCGAGAATCTTTGCATAAACAATAACTAACATCAAACATAGGAGTTAACAACTACTATGAAAAGTGATTATACCTAAAGATCCGAGTCCTTCGTCTTGTCGTTCTTCACGTCCTCTCCGGCCTTCTCTAAGTAGTAGAAGATCCACCCGAGAGCTTTACTACAAGCTTCACCTCAAACTAGAGGTAACTAGGTTTCTGTAAGTGCTAATCAAAGTACCTAGATGATATAGAGTGAGGGTTATGGTTTAATTAGTCTAACTAATCCTTGTACTCAACACATGAGAGGGGAGGATTAGGGTTTGAAGAGAGAGAGCATGAGGAGAGAGAAGATGAACATAATAATGAAATGAGAAAATGAGCTATCATAATATATATCAAGCATTATTGTTTTTCAAGAAAAGAAAATAAAATGATTTACAACTATGCTTGATAAATATCTAATGGTGATTCATCTCCATGAGTCATTAAGCATTTATGATGCATTAATGACATGGATGAATCATCCATATGACTCACTAATCTCATTCAATGTATATGCCACCTAAACCTCCTTAGTCACCATCTTCTAGAAGCTTCTCGCGCAATTACGAGAACGCCCCTCCTATCCGTGAAAACATGGAAAAACTTTAGACTGTATAAATCCAATAACCGGATACTAGTAACTGGCTTAAACCAAAGCCGACTAGTAAAAACTGTTCGGATGTCGTACGTGCGTAAACACACGTATGCATCCGAACCCTTGTCGTAAAACCATACGACCTCTATATCATTTCGCCTGGAGTAGGGAAACTCTCTGTGTGGGACTCTAGAGACTCGACTACTACGCTGGCAGTGGGTTTAACCACAGACCGCAAACGGCACTAGCTGTACGTAACGGTCCCCAGGTAGATGTCGATAAGAAGGCCGATGAGGAAACCTATCCGAACTCCTACTGAGTCTGATGTGACAATCTCCATACAGTCCGGTCCGTTCGTCTAAGACTATCGCATATCGGGCCTAGGGGGCGGCAAGCGTCAGTCCCCTAATAGCGGTATAAGTCGTGTCGGAGCGAAGCCCATTACACCCTGAGAAACTACTGGAACCTACCAGCAAATCTCGCTTGCCTTGGCCACGGACTTTGCGTAATGGCTCTCTGACACAGCGCGATATCAACCCCCAATACCGGGAGAGATGAATCCTGTCTAACCGCTACTGCCTCTAAGTGCTCGGGACTGCACCCAACTGCTACCTGTTTGCACGACTCCTTTGAGCTGTGGTAGGGTAGCAATCTAAGAACAGTGGGACACACTCGAGGCGAAGTAGCAGTGTCAAGTCTGCGGACTATGCTGTACTCATGTCACCTGGGAACTGTTAACTGACGACTGGTATAAAACCAACCAACAGTTCCCTGTGAGTCCTGTCCGGTGTACCCGTAACCCAACGAGCACCTGCATACTATCTCCAGTACGATGTACTGACGGCTGTGGGACAGACCATCTCCCCAACTAGGATGAGAAACGTACACACTAGTCTACTCCGGAGTATGGATGCCCTGTCTCGATAATCCAACGACTAGGGACCTGAATAAGGATGTGCTTGTAGACTACCCAGCCCCCACTAGTGTGACTGCCATCACAACGCTGGTAGTCAAGCAAGATCCTAAGAGCTCTATCATTACGTATACTCATATATTAAGATAGAAAAAACCAAGTAGCATACTACCATGTTTAGCAAGACTGTTATATACATGTGAATATCCCAAGCTTCCATTAAGTAATATACAAACTAGTATGATACAATAATGGCCCCTAGGGTATATACACTAACAATCTCCCACTTGCACTAGGGCCATGTACTAGCATATCGAAGACCGATGATCTCGAGTAGCCTCTCGAACTGAATCTGAGGTAGGGCCTTTGTGAATGGATCAGCAATGTTCTCTTCAGTAGCAACTCTCCGAACCTCGATCTCTTGACGATCAATGATCTCCCTGATCAGGTGATACCGCCTTAAGATGTGTCTGGACTTCTGATGGGACCTTGGTTCCTTCGCTAAAGCTATAGCTCCGTTGTTGTCGTAATACAATGGTAGGAACCACCTGAAGTTATGTTAGGAACTTCTTCATCCAGACTGCTTCTTTTGCGGCATCGCAAGCAGCTATACACTCCGCTTCCATCGTCGAGTCAGCAACGGTGTCCTGCTTGGAGCTCTTCTAGCACACCGCCCCTCCATTGAGGGTGAAGACATAACCTGACATGGACTTGGAATCGTCCTTATCACTCTGGAAGCCGGAATCAGCATAGGCCTCCAACCTGAGGTCTTTTGCGCCGTAAACCAAGAACATCTCCTTAGTCCTCCTCAGGTACTTGAGAATGTTCTTTACTGCTATCCAGTGCTTCTTCCTTGGGCTTGACTGATACCGGCTTACCACGCTCAGTGTGTAAGCTACATCTGGTCTGGTGCACAACATCGCATACATTATAGAGCCTACCGCAGAAGCGTAGGGTATAATAGACATGCGTTCCCTTTCCAAATCAGTCTTAGGAGACATCACTTTAGATAGGGTGATTCCGTGACAAGCCGGTAGATTACCGCGCTTGGAATCTTCCATACTGAATCTTTTCAGTACAGTGTCGATATACCTGGACTGTGAAAGTCCCAACATCCTCTTGGATCTATCACGATAGATCCGGATCCCCAGAATGTAAGAGGCATCACCCAGGTCTTTCATGGAGAACCTATGTGACAAGAATCCTTTGACAGATTGTAGCATAGGAATGTCATTTCCTATCAATAGAATGTCATCCACGTACAAAACGAGGAATACGACACTTCTGGCTACAACTTTACTATATATACATGGTTCATCTGGATTTTTGATAAAGTCATATTCTTTGACTGTCTCATCAAAACAGATATTCCAACTCCGCGATGCCTGCTTTAGTCCATAAATGGACTTAAGCAACTTGCATACTTTCCCGCTGCTCCCACTCTGATTGAAACCCTCTGGCTGATCCATATAGACGCACTCTTCTAAATTACCATTCAGAAAAGCCGTCTTTACGTCCATCTGCCAGATTTCATAATCATGGAAGGCAGCAATAGCAAGAAGGACCCGAATGGATTTGAGCATAGCCACTGGAGAAAAAGTTTCGTCATAGTCCAAACCAGGTCTTTGACGAAAACCCTTTGCAACAAGTCTAGCCTTATAGGTTTCCACCTGTCCATCTACACCAATCTTTTTCTTGAAGATCCATTTGCATCCTATGGGTTTTACCCCATCTGGAGCAAAGTCCAAAGTCCATACTTTGTTGGTGTACATGGACTCCATTTCGGTCCGCATTGCATCTAGCCATCGTACCGAGTCGCCGCTCTGGATGGCCTGCTGGAAGCCAGTAGGTTCATCATCATCTATGATGCCATCCTCTCTATTCCCATCTATGAGAAAACCGTAGTATCTCTCAGGCAGATGAGACGGCCTACTACTCCTGCGGAGGGGTGCGGGAATGTCCTGTTCTTCTTGAACTACCGGTTCTACCAAACTTTCAGTATTAGTTTGTGGTTCTGGAATTTCTTCCAGTTCTATTTCGCTCCCATTTATTTCCTTTTCTAAAAACTGATATTCTAGAAAATGGGCATTACGAGAAACAAACACCTTTTGTTCCTCTGCGTAATAGAATAGATACCCCTTGGAGTTCTTTGGATATCCCACAAACTTACACTTTACTGATCGTTCCTCGAGCTTGTCCACATGCTGCTTTTTAACAAAAGCTGGACATCCCCATATTTTTAGATACTGAAGATAGGGTTTCTTCCCACTCCACATCTGATATGGCGTGGTAGGCACAGTCTTGGTAGGAACCATGTTCAAAAGAGATGCCGCTGACTCTAGCGCATAATCCCAGAAAGATCGCGGCAACTCAGTATTACTCATCATGGATCGTACCATATCCAATAGGGTTCGATTCCGTCTCTCCGATACACCGTTATGCTGTGGAGTGTATGGAGGAGTAAGCTGAGAGAGAATTCCTTTCTCTTTTAGGTAACCTAGGAACTCAGTACTCAAGTATTCACCACCTCGATCAGATCTTAGTGTCTTGATACTTTTGCCGGTTTGGTTTTCTACTTCATTCTTATACTCTTGGAATTTCTCAAAAGCCTCGGATTTATTTTTCATCAGATAAATGAATCCGTACCTTGAGTAATCATCCGTGAAAGTAATAAAATAGGAAAAACCACCTCTTGCATGTGCAGACATTGGACCACATACATCGCTGTGTATGAGTCCTAAGAGCTCGCTCGCTCTTACTTCATGTCCAGTAAATGGAGTCTTTGTCATCTTTCCTTTGAGACATGATTGACAAGTGTCATAAGATTGATATTCGAACGAGTCCAAATATCCTTCTCTATGCAACTTAGTCAACCTTCTCTCATTGATGTGACCCAGTCTACAATGCCATAAGAAAGCTTTATTTAAATCTGGAGACTTTCTTTTTAGTGTGTTCTGGATATTGAAAATTTGGAGTTGGTTTAACACATATATACCGTTTTCCAGTGTACCGGACCCAATCAAACTATGATTAAGGTGGATATTAACAACACCACTTCCAAACGTGAAATCATAACCTTTATTTGATAACAAGGAAACAGATATGATATTACACGTTAAGCTGGGTACACAAAAACAGTTATGTAAAACCAAAATGTGTCCACTCGTCAATCCCAGGTGATAATCCCCTACGGACACAGCTCCTACACTAGCTCCATTAGCAACCATCAGGGTCATATCACCTTCCTTCAGCACTCTATGGTTTCTCAGTGCCTGCAATGAATTGCAAATATGAGATCCTGATCCGGTATCCAATACCCAGGAAGTAGAGTTGATTGACAGACAATTCTCAATTATAAACACACCTGAAGTCGAAGCCACAGCTTGTTTTGGTTCCTGGTTCTTGGCGTTCCACGCCTTGCAATCTTTCTTCCAGTGCCCTTTCCTGTGACAATGGAAGCACTCATCCTGGCCCACTACCGGTACCGCAAACTTTTTCTTTCCCTTCCCTCCCACCTTACTATCATCTCCTCTAGGTTTGGTGGCGGCCTTCTTCTTCCTTCCTTTGGCCCTAGCCTTGGACCTGGAAGAAGATGCACCGCTAACAAACATAGCGGGTATTTTCCTTGCTTTCTGCAAGGTGCCCTCTGTACTCCTTAACATGTTCAGGAGTTCCGGAAGTTCAACTTCTTTTTTTTGAATGTTGTAGTTCAGGATAAACTGGGCGTAGGTGGAAGGAAGGGACTGGAGAATAAGGTCTGTATAGAGCTCATTATCTAAAGTCATCCCAAGGTCTGCAAGCTCTTCTATATAGCCGATCATCTTTAGGACATGTTCTCCTACCGATGACCCGACAGCCAACCTCGCTCGAAACAAGTTCTTAGAGGTCTCGTATCTTGCTATACGAGATTGCTCTCCATAAAGTTCCTTTGTATGGAGAAATATGGCATCTAGTTCCATATCCTCGTGCCTCCTCTGATGTTCATTGTTCCTTGAGGCAAGCACAATGCACTTGGCTTTCGCTCAATCGAAATCCCAGGTTTTGCGGATTTCCTTATCCGCATTACTGGATTTGGGACCAGGGACAGCAGGTGCCGTAGGGGTGAGGACGTACCCCAATTTGTCATAGGTCAAAGCCATTTTGACATTCCGCAGCCAATCTTTATAGTTTGGCCCTGTCGGTATATTTTTCTCTAAAAGTAACTTAAGTCCAGTCATTTTCAGGGTCGCTGCAATTAGGAGAGAGAGAAGAAAACTCTTTAGCATGATGCTCTTGCAAGTTTAGAGTGGTTTTTAGTTTATCTAAACTAGATGGCTCCCACTGTTTCTCAAATCCTTCCCCAAACCATAAAAGAAGAATTAGCCAGGACTATTCTCACCGTACAATACTTGCTTAACCGTTCAGCCAGGCTAGTGTCGATACTTCGAGGGAGGTTTTCCAACGCTTTCGCGAAGTTCCTTAATTAAATAACCTCTTTTCTCTGGGGTCGTAACCCCGCTGACACCTTTCTTGACACCTACTTGGTTTATAGCATTGATCGTTAAGTGACGAATATCCTAATGAGTAGCATATACTCACAGTAGGATCGGGATCCAAATATCATTGTATGATAATGTTGAAGGAATCCTACCAACATTCATCAAACTCCAAATGGTATGCAACTCTTTGCAAATTTCAGTTTCTTTAGAAATTCCCGATATATATTTTTGCCCCATGCTCTTATGACTTGGCGTTGGTCAAAATGTCATAAGTCACATGTCAAGTTCTACCCATCATTATCTTGTTAATTTGAACCCATCCGTACATATCCTTGACGTTGGCCAAAATGATCATACGACTGTCCCAAACTAACTCATCTATTTATGCAACAAATGAATACCCAGCAGCTACCAAACACTATGCCTTGACGTTGGTCAAAATACATAGCTTGAATACTACTAAATACCCAAATGAAATCACGGAGGGCTACGAATGGTTTTGGCGAAACCGTGAACGTAGTGAACTCGATATAACCGAAGGAACCTGATAGCTTTTAAAAGGAGTGGTTAAAGCTCCGCTTTTAAAAATATCTGTTTTTTAAAATTAACCGAGTGGTTTCTTTTAAATTGTTCCAACGATTAAACTTTTAGTTTATTTTCTTTGCATTATAAATAATGCGTCCCATCATTAACCTATCATTACAGAAAACAACGAAAATACAACGTCCTCTTATGCCATCCGCATTCGCCACTGGGTCCCGTCATCACCCGTTAGGTTACTTAACTAACGACAGAGCGGGGGCTGGGCTAGCGTGGGTGTAAAACATAAGTGACGTCTAAATAGCTATCATATATAGATATTGTACATTCGTCAGACGCAATAATAGGCATTCCAGATCTCATATGAACTTTATTGGATTTGCAAGCAATCCGCGTTTGTTTTGAGCCTGCAACGAAAGATGGATTACACAGTTGTGATGAATAGCCATTACCCCACCCTAGACCCCTACGGGTATGGAAAACTACCCGCCCGGCAGTTTGTGCACCCCACCTTGGGTCTGTCCTAGGAGCAAAAACAGTAAAATGAAATAGTACAACGGTGGCTACAACCGCAACCTGGATGTGCCCCGCAAAATACTATTACAACAAATTACATTTATATCAAATGAATTAAATAATAACCCATCACAAAACCCCGGCTATACATCACAACAGTCCAACACAGTTCATATACACAAACAGATAAAATCCATTACAGAAATGTGCAACCCCCTGCCAACCAACATACTAGCAGTTAGGGGAGGTTTACGAACACATTATACAAACACAGATATAATCAAATTAGCAAACATCGTAAAATTTCGATCGTGCAAACATATTAGATTCTACTCCAATACTTCTCTGTGCACCTGAGACTTGAGCAGAAAAATAAACATCCTAGAAAACACAAAAATATCACTGAAGAATTACTGGTGGAAAATGGGTTGAATCGGCCCCAACTCGGCCGCGGTTCCGCTGCGGATCGGTGGGATCCGCGGTCGTTTGGCCGATTCAGGAACCCATTTTTCACCAGTTTTCTTAAATTTCTCTGTAGGTTATTCTGAAGCACCCTGAAAAATTTTTAGAGCCTGTTTAAAATTCGACAGAAAGTAGTGATATCGATGTTGTTTTTTGGTTCGTTTTGCATTCGAATATCTTACTGTAGGGTTCCTAGGCACTCTAATGGAGTCTCACAAGGCATCAAACATGGCCAATTAAAATTTTACAAGTGCCTACAAACCCTAATACGGATCGTTAACTAGATAGTGAGGCGATGCAAGCATGTAAACGAATTAAATGCTAATGGAAAGTGGCTACAACCTTTGTAGATCCAGTCCTCCACCTCCATGGCTCCGCGATGAAGTCCTCTCCGCTGTCCAAATCGAACCATGACTCTCACGGTGGTTTCATCGGAGAAATAGGCGGGCTAGGTCGTCGACAACGTGCCGAAGATGATATACGTCGAGGCATCACTAGATCAAGCTCCACCTTCACCAAGCCATGAAAACTTGTGAAGGAAACACCCTATACTACTTGGCAAGAGGTAGAGGATGAAGAAATAGGAAGTGGGTTCACTTTAGAATTGGATTTCTCACACTTTTTCATCACTTGCCATTGATGTAGCAAGCTTTCTTCATGGAAGAAGAAGATGAAGAAGAAGAAGAAGATATGATAAGTGTTAAAGAAAAATGAAAAAGAATTAATTCTTATCATCTTCTAACCTTAGTTAAGTGTAGAGAATGAATTAGGGTTAGCTTAAATGGTTAGGGTTAAGTAAAAGACAAGAATGGAGACTAAGTCAAAACTTCATGAATGTTCAACTAAAAACAAAACAAGTAACCATTCATTTATCCTTTTCATTTTCCAAAATGAATAAATAAATAAGATAAATGAATAAGTAATTAAGTAGACAAAACCCTAATCATTAACTTAACCATAGTTTAATTCTTTACACTTAACCAAATAAGCATGTATCATCAAACATGATACAATCATGTGCACAAAAGTATATCACATATACAACTTGCACAATTCAAGTGAGAAAATCCTTTTAAAGTGAACCAATACTAGTTAATGCAAAGTAATATATCAAATATATATAATTATGCATTAAATCATTAAATCAACACTTGATTCAATGATCCGGTCATGTCGCATATAACCGACTAGTATTCAATGTATCGGCTTCTCGAATCAATCCTTGATTCGATAACCAGGTTATATCGCCTATAACCAATCGATACATTCGTCGCGAGAATGGAATACGGTATCACATACATGAATTATTCTCGGTCCCGCACATATCTCATATGCGCTCCTATTTCGTTTCGCTTGAACCAGGAAACCTCTGTGTAGGACTCTAAAGACTCGTCAATCCGCCGGCAGCAGATGATGATCATATCAAGCACCCACAAGCCGCAAGCGGTCTGCTAAACGTAACGGCCACCCGGGTATTGAGCGATCAGAAGATCGACGAGCAAGCCCACTCACACTCCTGTGAATCCAACCAGTAACACTTACCGTACAGTCCGGTCTGTTCGTCTGATATGCCGCATATCTCGCCTAGGGGTGGTAAATGTCAGACCCCAATAGCTTGATAAGTCATGCCGACGTAGGGTCCATAACATTCGTGAAACTACTGATAACTCTTACCAGTATATCACTGCAACCCTGGCCAGGGATTTCCTGTTATGGCCAGTCGAGCATAGCGCAACATCAACCCCCAATACCGGGAGAGACGAATCCCCTCCTATCACTCATTGCCTCCATGTGAATCGGGACTGTACCCAAAAACCACCTGTTTGCATGACTCAGTAGAGCCGTGGTAGGGTGGAAATCAAAGCACAGTGGGAGACACACAAGACTCTATGACGATCTCGGGTCAACAGACTAAGCTGTACCAGTGTCACCAGAGAACTGCCATCTGACGTGAGGTATAATACCATCTGGGAGTTCTCGGCGAGTCCGTTCAGTGTACCCAGTCTCCACTGAGCACCCGTATACCATCTCTGATGTCAAACACCAATGGATATGGGATCATCCATCGCCCATCGCATGGGTCGAGAAGATATACGCTAGTCTACTCTGGAATATCGATGCCCCGTCTCGATATTCCCTCGACTAGGAACATTGAAGGATGTACTCATGGACTATCCAGGCCCCACTAGTATGATCTGCATCACAGTCCTGGAAGTCGAGTACACATCCTAAGGGCTTTATCAACATGTAACAGGGAGACAGAAAGTATACACGTTAAGATAAAGAGCAACCAGATAGCGTACTATCATGTCGAGCAAGAAAGTCCTACCTATATATGTCCCAGCATCCACTACAATATACATCCAATGTACGGTAATGGCCTCTAGGGTATACATATAACTAACAATCTCCCACTTGCACTAGGGCCATCTGTAGCAGTAGTTGTAGTATCTAATACTCAACCATCCCCTAAAAGTCTCTCTTTGGAAAAGGCCTTCGTGAGTGGATCCGCCGTGTTGTCCTCTGAGTCTACTCTCCTAACCTCGATCACCCTGGAGATCATCTATCTCCATGATCAGGTGATGCTGCCTCAGATTATGTTTGGGTCACTGATGGGACCAGGGTTCCTAGCCCAAAGCCACAGTTCCATTGTCACACAATGGTAGGAACCTAGTTCATCCTATGAACCAATATACACCCAAACTGCCTCTTTGGTAGTATCTTTAATAGCGATGTTACCAGCCTTTATCGTCTAGTTTGTCACAGTATCTAGCTTGGAAATCTTCCAACATACCGTCCCTTTACTGAGGGTAAAGACAATGCCTGTGACGGACATTCAGTCGTCTTTATCACTCTGGAACCCTTCCAGTGATTCTCCCCAGGATCGATTGATACCATCTCACTACAACTAGTGAGTATCCTAACATCCAATTAGATCTATCTCATAGATCCAAAGCTTAGGATTTAGTATGTATCACTTTGATCCTATATGGAAAATCATTGTGATAAGCGGAGATTGATCGAGCGCAGCATAGGAAACTCCTTCCCTAACAAGAGTATGTCATCCACGTACTCTACGAGGATCGTCACCATACTCCCTACTATCCTTATGTTTATACAAGGTTCATCTACCATTTTGATGATGTCAACTTCTTTGACTAATCCATCAAAACAGATGTTCCAACTCCGCGATGCCTGCTTTATCCTATAAAGCATCTTGCACACGTTTCCGCTGCTCCCACTGTCTACGAGGCCCTCTGGCTGTGTACTTATAGACGCACTCTTCTAAAACATCGTTTAGAAAAGTAGTCATGGCACCCAACCACCAGATATCGTAGTCATGGTATGTAGCCGTGGCAAGTAGGATCTGGATGGACTCAAGCATAGTCCCAAGAAAAGGTTTCATCATTATCCACACCTGGTTGATGACTAAAACCTTTAACAAGTCTAGCTTTGAAAGTCTCAACTTTTCCATCTACACCAAGTAATCTTCTCAAGATATACTTGCTCCTGATGGGGATTTAACCCTTCAGATATAGCAACCAAAGTCCATACTTTGTTGGTGTATATGGATTCCATCTCAGACCGCCAAGCATCCAGCCATTCTTACAGAGTCCCTACTCTTGATGGCCTGCTCGAATCTAGTTGGGTCATCATCTCATGATGCATTCCATGCTCCCACTGTCATCGAGAAACCAAGGTATCTCTCAGGTGGATGAGGAACCCTACTAGATCGGCGGAGAGGCTGAGGTTCGTTGGAATCTACTGAATCCTTTGGTTCTACCAAATTATCTGCTGTAGTTTGTATAGCTGGAACTTTTCCAGTTCTACATTACAGACCTTGCCTCGAGCCTGTCCGGATTTTGCTTTTAGACATAGGCCGGACAATCCCAAATCTTAACTAACTTAAGATATGGGCTCTTCCCTTTCCATATCACATATGAAGTGGTAGGCAGTGATTTGATTCGAACCTAATTCAATAGGTATGCAGCTTCTCAAGCGCATAACATCCAAAAGGAAATAGGTAACTCAGTAATACTCATCATAGAGCACACGATATCTAATATTGTGTGATTGCTCCGCCCCGATACACCGTTGTGCTGTGGTGTATTCAGAGGAGTAATGCTGAGAGAGAATCTCATTCTCCTTTAGAATAGACTAGGATTTCCGTGCTCAAGTATTCTCCTCCTTGATCACATCAAAGGCCATAATACTTATACCCGTATTTTGGTTCTCTACTTCTTGCTTATATTCTGTGAATATCTCAAAAGGTTCGGACTCATGTTTCAACAGGAACATATGACTGAATCTTGAGAGATTATCAGAGAATATAATGAAGTATAAAGAACCAGTCCTGGCATGTGTAGACAGGAGACCTTACATACATCATCATGTATCAGTCCCAAGAGTTCATTAACTCTTTCTCTGTTTCCAGTAAACGGAGCTATGGTCATCTTATCTTTGTGACATGACTGGCAAGTTTCACAAGATGTAAATTCAAACTGATTTAAATATACATCTAAATGTAAGTTCAGCCAGTCGGGTTGCATTGATATGACCTAGTCTACAATGCCTCAAGAAGAATTCGTTCATTTCTGAACTCTTCTTCTTGTGTGTGTTCAGTATACAAGGAACTGTAGTTTGATTTAGAACGTCAATGCTTTTAGATAATGTGCCTGAACCGATCAACTTTTGATATAGGAAATGTTCAAAACATTATCCATCAATACAAAATTTTAACATTTCTTTACTAAATAAAGAGAGTGATATGATTTTGTATATCAGGTTCGGTATCTAATAGCATTTGTTCAGAATCAATGTATTAGTAATACAGGGTGACAGTGACCAACAGATTTGGCTGCAATACTTGCCCCGTTTTCTGCCTCATGAAACTTATCACCCGTTCTCAGTTTTTCTACCCTTTTGTAGCCCTATGTAACAGATTACATATCTGGGATCCTGATCCGGTATCATATACCCAGGATGCAGAGGATACTGAGAAATAGTTCTTTGTAATGAACACACCCGAAGGAGATGCATCATATGCACTTTCTTCGTTTGGGCGGTATAGGAATTCTGGTATTCCCTATTTCCTGCTCTGTCTTATAACAATTATAAGTTGGAGCGGGACCAACGTTCCCCAGCTCAGTATAACAAGTGGGTTCGGTCAATACATCCATTTTATTATCTTGATTAAGGCGTGATATGGTCGCTACCAGGAGAGAGAGAGAAGAAAACACTCTGCGTGCGCTCTTGCAAGATCAGATTGGTTATATATTTTATCTAATCAGGATGGCTCCCACTGTTTTTATCAAATCTTCCTTCAAACCTTAAAAGGAAAGACTAGCCGGGATTAATTACACTCTACAAGTTCGCCAATCTTTCAGCCAGGCCAGTGTCGGTACTTTGAGGGAGGTTCCCCGTGCTTTCGCACGGACCTAATTATAGTAAACCTCGTTTTCCCAGAGGCGTAACCCCATTGACACCTTTCTAGACACCTACTTGATCGGCTAATTGCAAAGTGCAAAACTCTCCCAGGAGTAACAATTACTCGCAGTGGGTATCGGGATCCAACTATCATATAGAAGGTATGCAATCTCATTGCAAATTTCAACACTTGAAATTCCCGATAAAGGTGTTTACCCCTAGCACCCATGACCTTAACTATGGTCAACAAATCATAAGTACTAGTCAAGTTCTACCCGTCATTTCGTGATTAATTAGACCCACCCACATGACCCTTAACTAAGGTCAACAAAGTCACGCGACTGTCCTAACTAATCGCATCATATGCGGTGTAGGAAGACATCACTTAGCTACCGTACACTGTGCCTTGACTATGGTCAACAAACACAGCACGAATACTAAGTACTCTACTTCCTAAAATGACGGAGGGTTGCGAATGGTTTTTGTGAAAACCTTTAACGCTTTGAACTTGATCTCGTTGCGGAATCAAATGGTTTTTAAATGGAATGTTTTCGAGGCTTTTCTAGTTTTGCTAAAGGGGTCACTCCCGGTGAAGGGATCGTCGGCCCTTTCCTCGTCGAATGAGGTGCGGGATATATCATATATATCACTGTGCAAAGCGGAAACTATAGAAGCGATCAAATGGCAAACCGAGGGTTGTAGCATCTGCCAGTTATTGCTAAAGGAGTCACTCCCGGTGAAGGGATCTCGGTCCTTTCCTCATCGAATAAGGTGCAGGATGTTCTACAATGAACACCGCGATGCAAAGCAAGAACTGTAACTACCTGTTTTTATTTTGAAATTCGATTCCACAACATCAATTAGGTTTATTTTCTTTCATTAATCTCATTAATGAATATCCCATCATTTAAGTCCACCTAAACATCACAGATAAATATAACGTACGCTTATGCCATCCGCATTCGCCTCGATGTCCCGTCTGCACCGTTAGGTTAGGTAACTAACGCCAGAGTGAGGCAGGGCTAGCGCGGGTGTAAAACATAAGCAACGTCTATATAATATATCATATATACTATATATAATATCTTTCACAGAACATCACATGATCACATCACAGATAAATCACAGCAGAAGAAACATATGAAATATTGGATATACTAGGACGTCCGTGTTTTCAATACGAGCCAGTATAAAACACGGATTCCACGGTCGTGATGAATAGCCTATCCCACACCCCTAGACCCCTACGAGAGCGGCAAGGAACCCTACCAATTCTAGGGTTAGGAGACCCGGACTCGACTCCTCGAGTTGGTCTCCCACTGGACCCTAGAACCCGGTTACTTGTGCTCCCCTCCTTGGGTCTATCCTAATGCGGAAAAGTAAATAATATACATCAACGGTGACATCTTCCGCAACCTGGAAGTGCCCCAATAAAAGAATATTACATACAAGTTTTTTACATGAATGAAAATGAAAAACACTCATCTCACATAATAACCCCTGGCTATTCAAACACGACGATCCAATATAACATATCCAGCAATACATAACATCATATGTCATCAACGTAAGTAAATATGTGCATCCCAATTGTCGTTGACATATAGCAACGAAACCGGCGATATCACATATTACACTTACGGTCACAGAAAAGAAAGTGTAAAACTACAACAGTTGGAATCCGCAACCACCTCAGACATCGCATGCCTGACCAAATGAATTCTTTAGACATCGCATGCCTAACAATTATAAACCACGCATTTTAGTCTCAAAATCGAAAACACTTTTCAATATCAAGTCGGGCAATTCAACAGGATTCCCGACATTCTGATCGAATGCTCGTTGCAAACTTTTAGTAGGCGGCCGCACCCCCGACGCCGTCGACAAAGTGCACCAAGGCGGAACACCGCTGCCGCGAGCACCCGAACGGATGCTTTCGGTGACGGGGTTCTCCTACAGTCACTTTGTCGGGGCTATGGAGTGAGGCTGTCTATTAAGTTTACCCGGCGAGTATCCGCGTACGCTACGTGATTGCGACGGACTTTTGATCACATCAAAACTCCGTGGCAACCGATCAAGTGAGACTAAACTGCTATGTTTATAATATTCATTCCGTTATCTCATAACTACTTGTGAATTCCAATTATTGTATCACATTCCGGATAAATAGAAAACGCTAAACTTTTCGATCGAACAATAGAACACCCAAGTTTTCCCGATACAGCTCAACACATGAAATAAGTCTAACAACATTCAGTTCGTGCCTCAGTACCAACGGTCTAGCCGTAGAAGGGTCAAGCCAATGCCTCACATGTGGCACACCGTACTGCCCCAAACCCGAAGGTTCAAAGGGCAGTTCAAGACGGTCACATAATCGAGTTAAGGTTTGTTGTCTTCTAGAGGGTCCATCGCGTTACTTGCACTATTAGAACGTCGTTAAACTACGGAAAAATCCAACAATTGGAAATTTCCCGGCAGGCGAAAAAGTGGGTATTTATATCCGGTCGAACTTTTTAACATATTCTAAAATACCCGGAAAAACACACTGACAAAATTAGACAATCCGATCGATACACTGAGTTCCCAATACAACCCAAAAAATAAAACTCCGGAATAAATATTAAAATATTCCCAGGAAAACCAGCAGTTCTTACTAAGAATTACGGTGCAAACTTCGATGCATAACAAGACAAAACTGCCGCGGAACCGCCGCATGAGCATGCTCATGCCGCGGATCCGCGGCGCCTTTAAGGAATTAGGCCATCGAATTTTGCAGTAACCCTTACAATCACCTGCTGAATTTTCTGCATATTTTTAATCTACAAATATCCACATTTTACAGAATTGTCCAGAGAGCATTTTAAAGTCGGGGTTTTGGGTCGATCGGACTTCTAACTCCGTCTACGCATCGCCTAAGGCTCTAGCTAGGCTCTGATACCACTGTAGGGTTCCTAGGCACTCTAATGGAGTCTCACAAGGCATCAAACATGGCCAATTAAAATTTTACAAGTGCCTACAAACCCTAATACGGATCGTTAACTAGATAATGAGGCGATGCAAGCATGTAAACGAATTAAATGCTAAAGGAAAGTGGCTACAACCTTTGTAGATCCAGTCCTCCACCTCCATGGCTCCGCGATGAAGTCCTCTCCGCTGTCCAAATCGAACCATGACTCTCACGGTGGTTTCATCGGAGAAATAGACGGGCTAGGTCGTCGACAACGTGCCGAAGATGATCTATGTCGAGGCATCACTAGATCAAGCTCCACCTTCACCAAGCCATGAAAACTTGTGAAGGAAACACCCTATACTACTTGGCAAGAGGTAGAGGATGAAGAAATAGGAAGTGGGTTCACTTTAGAATTGGATTTCTCACACTTTATCATCACTTGCCATTGATGTAGCAAGCTTTCTTCATGGAAGAAGAAGATGAAGAAGAAGAAGAAGATATGATAAGTGTTAAAGAAAAATGAAAAAGAATTAATTCTTATCATCTTCTAACCTTAGTTAAGTGTAGAGAATGAATTAGGGTTAGTTTAAATGGTTAGGGTTAAGTAAAAGACAAGAATGGAGACTAAGTCAAAACTTCATGAATGTTCAACTAAAAACAAAACAAGTAACCATTCATTTATCCTTTTCATTTTCCAAAATGAATAAATAAATAAGATAAATGAATAAGTAATTAAGTAGACAAAACCCTAATCATTAACTTAACCATAGTTTAATTCTTTACACTTAACCAAATAAGCATGTATCATCAAACATGATACAATCATGTGCACAAAAGTATATCACATATACAACTTGCACAATTCAAGTGAGAAAATCCTTTTAAAGTGAACCAATACTAGTTAATGCAAAGTAATATATCAAATATATATAATTATGCATTAAATCATTAAATCAACACTTGATTCAATGATCCGGTCATGTCGCATATAACCGACTAGTATTCAATGTATCGGCTTCTCGAATCAATCCTTGATTCGATAACCAGGTTATATCGCATATAACCAATCGATACATTCATCGCAAGAATGGAATACGGTATCACATACATGAATTATTCTCGGTCCCGCACATATCTCATATGCGCTCCTATTTCGTTTCGCTTGAACTAGGAAACCTCTGTGTAGGACTCTAAAGACTCGTCAATACGCCGGCAGCAGATGATGATCATATCAAGCACCCACAAGCCGCAAGCGGTCTGCTAAACGTAACGGCCACCCGGGTATTGAGCGATCAGAAGATCGACGAGCAAGCCCGCTCACACTCCTGTGAATCCAACCAGTAACACTTACCGTACAGTCCGGTCTGTTCGTCTGATATGCCGCATATCTCTCCTAGGGGTGGTAAACGTCAGACCCCAATAGCTTGATAAGTCATGCCGACGTAGGGTCCATAACATTCGTGAAACTACTGATAACTCTTACCAGCATATCACTGCAAGCCTGGCCAGGGATTTCCTGTTATGGCCAGTCGAGCATAGCGCAGCATCAACCCCCAATACCGGGAGAGACGAATCCCCTCCTATCGCTCATTGCCTCCATGTGAATCGGGACTGTACCCAAAAACCACCTGTTTGCACGACTCAGTAGAGCCGTGGTAGGGTGGAAATCAAAGCACAGTGGGAGACACACAAGACTCTATGACGATCTCGGGTCAACAGACTAAGCTGTACCAGTGTCACCAGAGAACTGCCATCTGACGTGAGGTATAATACCATCTGGGAGTTCTCGGCGAGTCCGTTCAGTGTACCCAGTCTCCACTGAGCACCCGTATACCATCTCTGATGTGAAACACCAATGGATATGGGATCATCCATCGCCCATCGCATGGGTCGAGAAGATATACGCTAGTCTACTCTGGAATATCGATGCCCCGTCTCGATATTCCCTCGACTAGGAATATTGAAGGATGTACTCATGGACTATCCAGGCCCCACTAGTATGATCTGCATCACAGTCCTGGAAGTCGAGTACACATCCTAAGGGCTTTATCAACATGTAACAGGGAGGCAGAAAGTATACACGTTAAGATAAAGAGCAACCAGATAGCGTACTATCATGTCAAGCAAGAAAGTCCTACCTATATATGTCCCAGCATCCACTACAATATACATCCAATGTACAGTAATGGCCTCTAGGGCATACATATAACTAACACTTACGACTTTGCTAATGAGTTATTTATTGTTTAGCGAGCCTCTGATACCACTGTAAGTCGATGTACAACACCCCACGACTTGCGGGGAGGCGGAATAATGAAAAACAATCTTGTTTAAAGCATAAACATCGACTAACTGAGAATCTTTGCATAAACAATAACTAACATCAAACATAGGAGTTAACAACTACTATGAAAAGTGATTATACCTAAAGATCCGAGTCCTTCGTCTTGTCATTCTTCACGTCCTCTCTGGCCTTCTCTAAGTAGTAGAAGATCCACCCGAGAGCTTTACTACAAGCTTCACCTCAAACTAGAGGTAACTAGGTTTCTTTAAGTGCTAATCAAAGTACCTAGATGATATAGAGTGAGGGTTATGGTTTAATTAGTCTAACTAATCCTTGTACTCAACACATGAAAGGGGAGGATTAGGGTTTGAAGAGAGAGAGCTTGAGGAGAGAGAAGATGAACATAATAATGAAATGAGAAAATGAGCTATCATAATATATATCAAGCATTATTGTTTTTCAAGAAAAGAAAATAAAATGATTTACAACCATGCTTGATAAATATCTAATGGTGATTCATCTCCATGGGTCATTAAGCATTTATGATGCATTAATGACATGGATGAATCATCCATATGACTCACTAATCTCATTCAATGTATATGCCACCTAAACCTCCTTAGTCACCATCTTCTAAAAGCATCTCGCGCAATTACGAGAATGCCCCTCCTATCCATGAAAACACGGAAAAACTTTAGACTGTATAAATCCAATAACCGGATACTAGTAACTGGCTTAAACCAAAGCCGACTAGTAAAAACTATCCGGTTGTCGTACGTGCGTAAACACACGTATGCGTCCGAACCATTGTCGTAAAACCATACGACCTCTATATCGTTTCGCATGGAGTAGGGAAACTCTCTGTGTGGGACTCTAGAGACTCGACTACTACGCTGGCAATGGGTTTAACCACAGACCGCAAGCGGCACTAGCTGTACGTAACGGTCCCCAGGTAGATGTCGATAAGAAGGACGATGAGGAAACCCATCCGAACTCCTACTGAGTCTGATGTGACAATCTCCATACAGTCCGGTCCGTTCGTCTAAGACTATCGCATATCGGGCCTAGGGGGCGGCAAGCGTCAGTCCCCTAATAGCGGTATAAGTCGTGTCAGAGCGAAGCCCATTACACCCTGAGAAACTACTGGAACCTACCAGCAAATCTCGCTTGCCCTGGCCAGGGACTTTGCGTAATGGCTCTCTGACACAGCGCGATATCAACCCCCAATACCGGGAGAGACGAATCCTGTCTAACCGCCACTGCCTCCAAGTGCTCGGGACTGCACCCAACTGCTACTTGTTTGCACGACTCCTTTGAGTTGTGGTAGGGTAGCAATCTAAGAACAGTGGGACACACTCGAGGTGAAGTAGCAGTGTCAAGTCTGCGGACTATGCTGTACTCATGTCACCTGGGAACTGTTAACTGACGACTGGTATAAAACCAACCAATAGTTCCCTGTGAGTCCTGTCCGGTGTACCCGTAACCCAACGAGCACCTGCATACTATCTCCAGTACGACGTACTGACGGCTGTGGGATAGACCATCTCCCCAACTGGGATGAGATGCGTACACACTAGTCTACTCCGGAGTATCGATGCCCTGTCTCGATAATCCAATGACTAGGGGCCTAAATAAGGATGTGCTTGTAGACTACCCAGCCTCCACTAGTGTGACTGCCATCACAACGCTGGTAGTCAAGCAAGATCCTAATAGCTCTATCAATACGTATACTCACATATTAAGATAGAAAAAACCAAGTAGCATACTACCAAGTTTAGCAAGACTGTTATATACATGTGAATATCCCAAGCTTCCATTAAGTAATATACAAACTAGTATGATACAATAATGGCCCCTAGGGTATATACACTAACAGATACTCCAGTGTAGACTGGTGTATACTGATCGAGACCCCGACGAGGGGCGGTGGCCAGGTCTCACAAGCCATTGGTGTTAGTTTTTTCACCTAAGATAGTATACAGGTGCTCATTGGGTTATAAGTATACTAGACGGACTCGCCGGGAACCTGCTATTTGGTATTATACCTATTGTCAGATAGCAGTTCCCAGGTGACATGTGTACAAGTTAGTCTGTCGACCTGAGATCGTCATTTGTCTCGTGTGAGTTCCCACTGTGCTTTGATTACTACCCTACCACGGCTCAAAGGAGTCGTGCAAACAGGTTTTAGTTGGGTACAGTCCCGAGCCACATGGAGGCAGTGATCGGATCGTTGGGGATTCGTCTCTCCCAGTATTGGGGGTTGATGTCGCGTTGTGTACGAGTGGCCATCACCACAAATCCATGGCCATGGTAGACGAGGATTACCGTTCAAGGATCGATAGTTTCTCAGGAGGTGATGGGTTACATGCCGGCACTGAATATCGCGTTGTTGGGGGTCTGACTTTATCCACCCCCTAGACTCGATATGCGATACTCTTAGACGAACAGACCGGACTATACAGATATTGTCACTGTCTGGCTCAGTAAGGGTTCAGGATGAGTTTGCTCGTCGGCCTCCCTTTCGCTCAATACCTGGGTAGCCGTTACGTACAGCTAGTGCCACTAACGTACTTGTGGTTAAACCCACTGCTAGCGTATTGACGAGTTTTTAGAGTCCCACACAGAGGGTTTTCACGGTTCAGGCGATATGGTGTACATGAGGTATGTTGATACATACAGGTGTCCGATTAAATATGTGCACATGCTGCGCAGACTTTAATCGGACGGTTGATAATACTAGCGGCTTAGGATTAAGCCGGATTATTAAATCGGGTTTTGATTTAATAATTAATATATGTATTTGTATATACGTATTCTAGTATTATTGTTCACTATTCATTTTCTCTCTTGGCTATTCGTATTTTTGTACGAATACGCGTATATGTATTTCGATACATGTAACGGGAAATATTCCGTATTTTATACGGAATAGCTTCTAGAAGGTGGCCACCTCATTTGTATGATTTTCCATTTTTGGAATATTCATTTTGACTCACAAATGAGGTCGAGGTGTGAGGTGGCATGTGCATAGTATTGAGCATGGTTATGAGCATGGTTCAAAGTATGGTTTGCATTGTTTATTGCAATAATTGGAATTGGAAATGATATCTTTTTGGGTGGGAATGAGAGGGGACTGGCCACTTCCAAGAAAAAAGAGGACCATTCATTTTTGATAACACGCTCACTCTCATTCACACAAAAGGAGTTAGTCATTTTTCTTGCTCATGCCAAGATTTCCTCATCTCCTCATTCATCTTCTATGCTTGCTCATTAAGCAAAAAGAAAAGAGAGAAAATTATAGCGACACTTCCATACACTTCGACTCTCCATCGCTAATGACTTTGGAGCGTCGGTTACCTCATTCGACGAGGTTGGAGCTTGCTCCGTTTCCCTCGGGTGGATCATCGAAGATGGAGGAAGACCGGCAACCAAACTTCATCAATGTACCGCTGGGAGCTTGGAATGAAGACCGAAGGACTCGGATCAACTCGGTATAACATTTCTAACTCTTAGTTAGCATGCTAGTTTAGGGTTTAAGGTCGATCCGGGATTCGGGTAGCGGTAGCGCCGGTTTAATAAATTTTTGTTCCGCATTTTGGCCGCGTTTCGACGGACGGGGCGCTGCCGCGACCCAACATACTCCACTAAGGGTAAATGATGATCCCTGCTACCTCCGAACTCTAAAATGCACGCTCGGAGCATGTCCTCAAGAGTCTGAATAGTCCGCTCTGACTGGCCGTCGGTCTGCGGATGAAATGCTGTGCTGAAACTCAAACGGGTGCCCAACGCCTCCTGAAGTCTCTGCCATAGTCGGCTGGTAAACTGGGTGCCTCGGTCTGATACAATACACGTCGGGACGCCATGCAACCGTACGATCTCGTCAATGTAAATCTGGGCATACTGAGCAAAATCTAAAGTGGTCTTCACTGGCAGGAAGTGAGCCGCTTTCGTCAATCGATCCACGATCATCCAAATGGAGTCATACCCTCGACTTGTCTTGGGTAGACCCACGATGAAGTCCATAGAAATCTACTCCCATTTCCACTCCGGAATGGGCAAAGGCTGCAACTCTCCCTCGGGCCTCTGGTGCTCGGCCTTGACTTGCTGACAAGTCAGGCATCTCGACACGAAATCTGTGACGTCCCTCTTCATTCCGTCCTACCAGTAAACGTCTCGCAAATCGTGGTACATCTTGGTGGAACCGGGATGAACGCTATACATCGATCTATGTGCCTCCTCAAAAATCTCATGCCGCAGTCCCTCAGAATCTAGTACGCACAATCGAGTCCCAAATCGCAGTACCCCCTGATCATCGATCACGAACTCGGAAGCTCTGCCCTGCCGAACCTGCTCTATGATCTCTGAAAGACGTTCATCACTGGGCTGTGCCTCTCGAATACGGCCAAACAACTGCGGACGTGCACGAACATGCGCAAGCTGTCCCTCTGTCGGAGTGAACTCGAACTCAACTCGGCTGTCGCATAAAATCTGCCAATCTGCTGTCGACTGCCTCTGTACAGCGCTCAAACAAGATAAACTTCCTCCGGGCCTCCTACTCAAAGTATCAGCCACTACGTTCGTCTTGCCCGGATGGTAAAGGATCTCGCAATCATAGTCTTTCACCAGCTCCATCCAACGGCGCTGTCTCAGATTCAGATCTCGCTACTGAAATATGTACTTCAAGCTCTTGTGGTCCGTAAATATCTGGCACGACTCGCCGTATAGGTAATGTCTCCAGATCTTGAGTGCAAACACCACTACAGCCATCTCTAAATCGTGCGTAGGATAGTTCTGTTCATGTGTCTTTAGCTGCCGAGAAGCATACGCAATAACCCTGTCGTGCTGCATCAACACGCAACCTAGTCCTACTCGAGAAGCGTCGCAATGAACCACGAATCCGCCCGATCCCGAAGGCAATGACAACACTGGTGCAGTAGTCAGACGAGTCTTCAACTGCTGGAAGCTATGCTCGCACGCCTCGGTCCAATCAAAAGGAACTCCCTTCCGGGTCAACTCGGTCAACGGTGCAGCAATACGGGAGAAGTCCTGAACAAATCGTCGGTAGTAACCAGCCAGGCCTAGGAAATTGCGGATCTCCGTAACTGATGCCGGTCTGGGCCAATGCTGAACGGCCTCGATCTTCTTCGGGTCCACACATATGCCATCTCTCGTAATCACGTGACCCAAGAAATTAACGCTGTCAAGCCAAAACGCACACTTGGAAAATTTCGCGAACAGCTGGTGCTCCCTCAAAGTCTGCAATGTGATCCGCAAGTGCTGCTCGTGCTCCTCTCGGCTCCGGGAATACACCAAAATGTCGTCGATAAACACGATGATGAACAGATCTAGATACGGCCTGAAAATGGGGTTCATCAAGTCCATAAACACGGCTGGTGCATTGGTGAGTCCGAACGACATCACCAAAAACTCGTAGTGCCCGTAACTGTGTACGAAAAGCCGTCCTCGGAATATCCTCCTGCCGCACCCGCAACTGATGGTAACCCGATCGCAAGTCAATCCTCGAAAAGTATTCCACACCCTGAAGCTGGTCAAACAAATCATCGATACATGGTAAGGGATATCTATTTCGTACGGTAACCCTGTTCAGCTGGCGGTAATCAATGCACAAGAGCAAACTGTCGTCTTTCTTCTTGACGAACAGAACAGGAGCACCCCACGGAGACACACTAGGTCGAATAAGACCTTTTATCTAACAAATCCTGCAACAGATCCTTCAGCTCTCTAAGCTCCGCCGGGGCCATCCGATAAGGCGGTATAGAAATAGGCCCCGAGCCGGGAATCAAGTCAATGCAGAACTCAACGTCGCGCTCAGGCGGTAACCCAGGCAGCTCGTCAGGAAAAAAATCAGGGAACTCACTAACAATCGGGACTTGGTCCAAAGGAACCTCTGCGGCTCGAGTATCACAAACATACGCTAAGAATCCCTGACATCCCTTCCGCAAGAGCTGACCAGCGCGAAGAGACGAAATCAAGCTGGGAAGAGTGACGCTGCGGTCTCCCTGAATAACAAGGACTGGCTCTCCCGGAAAGCTAAATCTGACCACCTTCTCACGGCAGTCCACAGATGCATAACAAGTGGCCAGCCAGTCCATGCCCATAAGCACATCAAAGTCCAACATATCGAGGAGAATCAAATCAACCGACGAATCCCTCTCCCCGATACGAACGGAACACAATCGAAACACAAAACGAGCGACAAACAACTCGCCTACCGGAGTGATAACAACAAGCGGCTGATCTAAAGACGATGACTCATGGCCCAACATCGGTGCAAAGTGTGTAGATACATACGAATGTGTGGAACCTGGGTTGAATAATACTCACGCGTCGAAAGAACATACTAACAAGGTACCTGTCACAACAGCATTGGATGCTTGTGCATCCTGCTGAGTCAAAGCGAACACTCGGGCCTGTCCCCCACCAATAACTGGCTGGCCTTGGCCTTGGCCTCGGCCTCTGCCTCCTCATCCTCTCTGAACAGGACCACCGTGCCCACGGCCTCTGGGGGAGGCTAACTGACGTGGAGCACCACCGGGGGCAGGAAGTAGAGCTCTCTGAGGAGGTGGTAAGGTCACGTGTGGAATTGTCGCCGCTCCGTGTCGTCTCACCGGACAGTCTCTGATACGATGGTGCGGACTCCCGCACCCAAAACATCCTGGCGACGCCTGCTGTCCCTGCGAATAAGAACCAAATAGCTGACCCCGTCCAACTCCTCTACCGGCACCATCTCTCGGAAAGAATCTGGCAAGATGCTTCTGAGCTGGCATATCGGTACGAATCCTCTTCGGCCCAGAAATGGCCAAAGTCTTTGAAATGCGCACCTCCATCCATAATGCCGTGTCCATAACAGCCGCATAAGTGTCAAAGTGCTGGGCGCCGATGGTAAGAAATAACTGTGTGTCGAGTCCCTGCACAAACCTCTTTACCCTCTTCTCTTCAGTATCAATCAAGTACGGAGCATATCGGGACAACTGAGTAAACTGGATATCGTACTCGGACACTGTCATCCCTGAAGTCTTGATCAAAGCCTCAAAACTACGAGATCGAGCATCACGGATGCTCTCTGGAAGGAAACGGGCTAGAAATACTGCAATGAACTCGGCCCAAGTCATAGGAGGTAGAACTGCAGCTCAACCTCTCTCGACCGGCTCCCACCATGTTTGCGCAAGGCCCTCCAGATGGAAACTCGTAAGCTCTACCCATCTATCGTCGGAACATCTGAGCGAACGGCGAATCCTGGATAAATTGTCAAGGAATGTCTGCGGATCCTCCGCTGCATCGGTGCCGGTGAAGATTGGGGGTCTCAGCCTCATGAAATCCTATAGTGATACTGGAATAGTCACTGTAGTAGTAGGAGCGACTGTCTGGGCAGCAGGTACTATCATAGTCTGTGCTGTGGTAGGTATGTTCTCCGATCTCGGTGCATGACTGGCCTCTACTAAGGATCCCACCATCTGTCGTAACTCCTGCATACCTCCCATCATCTGTCGTAACTCCTCCATACCAGACTCTAGCCTATCCATGCGGCCTAAGGAATGCGGATCAATCTGTCCCAGAGGCGTAGGTACGCCACCCTGCTCGGTCCTCGTCTTGGACGAGCCTGCTCGGATCTCATCTCGGGCGGCAGCCCTCTGCACTCTCGTAGCCTTCGGCGGCATAGTGTCTGGTATAAGAAACAGGATAATAAGAACAGTTCAATAGAATCATAGGATACACGGAATTGAAGAAGGAATTTTCAAGCAAGTATATCCTAAAGTCACCTAGGCGGAGTACCGTATCGCAAGTATGCCGCGGACATACACACGCTACGTTACCCCGCTTAAGTCACTTACTCCATCTACTAAAGGGTCATCCTACACTCAGAAAGGTAAAACCTATCGCTCTGATACCAACTTTGTCACGACCCGAAAGGTACGGAATGTGACTGGCACTTAAATTATGAACGTCTCAAGGCGGACGTAATCTAAGTAAGCCATAGCCCATAAATCAAAACCAAATAAGTAGTAGAGTGAAAGAAAACCAATTTATTGAAAGAAAACCAATTTATTGAAAGCGATTTTAATCAAATAAGTTATATCAAGCTTTTTAAAAGCAACATCCATTTTTCTGAAAATTTCGAAAGAGTCTCCTTTGTAAATACTGGCCCCCAAACGGGTACAAACTAGGAATATAACAATAACATGAAATAAGGCATCCCCAAGCGGGAGCTAGCTCTTCGCCCCAAGGCGGTCACAAATCCCATGCAATATAAATCAGCAATATGCAAAAGAAGCATAAAAAGTCATAAGTAATAAACAACATGTCGGCTCAAGTGAGCACGACCCAAAGAAACAATATACATGGCCACAAATCCCACTGTCTCGCCTCTAAGTCAATATACAACAGTACTGGTAGATGATACAGTAGATGGAGTACACTAGATACAATGAATATACAAGGTGGAAAACAAAATAAACACATAACCCACCTACGAGCAAAAATCCTCAAATCCACGCAAAAGGAGGAAGTGTGTCCGCCGCAACAGTACTGATGGATCGGACCTGCAAAAAGTCTGTGGCACAACGGGGTGAGTTGCCAACTCGTGAGTAAAATGTATCATCTATAAAGACTATCGTAAGCATGTACGCAAAGTGTCACAATTCTACAATATTGATATGGTATGAAGTACTAGCATGTATGCGACATGAATGCAATGTAACACGTGATCTGAATATGCTGATATGAGGAAATCATTATTTTCATCTTAGGAAAATTTCTGTGAAATATCTGAGGAAATATCATATGAAATCAACAGAAATCCATGCCCAGCATCGGCACCTCAAATAAATATCTCAGTGTTCCAAAGTATCTGTATCCAATATCCCGGCCCCAGCCGTCCGGCTGGTCCATCTCAAAATATCAATATCTCAACATCTCACGGCCACGGTCGGTATTCTCTGGATATCCGCCGCACCAACAATCACCGGTAGGTAATCCGCCCCTGCCAGGCTCATCGTATACTACTCAAACTTCTTGCCCCGGGGTACCTTACAGAGCCCACCATGTACCCGAGACGGTTCATCCAACTCCTCGAAACGGGTCTCGAAAACCAACAGAAAACTCATGGTGGACGACACAAATATCATGTCACGAGAAAACCGCAACTTGCCACATTTAAAATGATATCAGTTTTATTAAATCCTTGCGGTGTCTCCAAAATCTCATAAATCTCACATACTGAAATCATCTAGAAGAAAGTACCATAAGTATGCATGTCAATTATGATGAATGCCTATGGTATCAACAGTGCGAACTGCAATATATGACATAAAGACTATGTATAATCGAATGATGTAATGAGGTACATGCATATGACTAGCAATTCTACATGTTCTGGTTACGGAATTTAATATATTAGTACTGGTTTATACATCTTATATGGTGAAATTATTCTAAATTCCATTTTAAACAAGTTATCTAGTGTCTGTGACATAGCAATTACCAAGGCGTGTGTGTTCGCATGAATAGTGCTCGTGCAGCGTAAAACCTTGGTAATGGTGCAAGTGTCATATGCGATGAAGTTGCACAATTATAAATATAATGAATTAAGCAAGCCAATTATTTCCAGTGTCGCATATTTCATTTAATGATTTCAATGGTTTTTATACGATGAAATTAGCACAATATGGATATACAGGTCATGCAGTGCCGTAAAATAGGTAACTAGAACTACATCCAACAAGCTGGTATTACTAGAAATTCTAAATAATCGGGCGCCTCGCGCCATCCAAATGATTCTCCCCGTAGATGTATACATCTACTCACCATAAATCCCTGTTGGATATAGTGCCCTCTAAGTCAATTATTGGATCGCAGGTACGTGATTGCAATGATTGAGGGAGGACCTATACCGATAAAACAGTCTTACTCGAGATGATAGTATTGTTAGTGTTTATGCCCTAGAAGGCCATTACTGTATCATACTAGTTTGTATATTACTTAATGGAAGCTTGGGATATTCACATGTATATAACAGTCTTGCTAAACATGGTAGTATGCTACTTGGTTTTTCTATCTTAATATGTGAGTATACGTATTGATAGAGCTCTTAGGATCTTGCTTGACTACCAGTGTTGTGATGGCAGTCACACTAGTGGGGGCTGGGTAGTCTACAAGCACATCCTTATTCAGGTCCCTGGTCGTTGGATTATCGAGACAGAGCATCGATACTCCGGAGTAGACTAGTGTGTACGCTTCTCATCCCAGTTGGGGAGATGGTCTGTCCCACAGCCGTCAGTACGTCATACTGGAGATAGTATGCAGGTGCTCGTTAGGTTACGGGTACACCGGACAGGACTCACAGGGGACTGTTGGTTGGTTTTATACCAGTCGTCAGTGAACAGTTCCCAGGTGACATGAGTACAGCATAGTCCGCAGACTTGACACTGCTACTTCGCCTCGAGTGTGTCCCACTGTTCTTAGATTGCTACCCTACCACGGCTCAAAGGAGTCGTGCAAACAGGTAGCAGTTGGGTGCAGTCCCGAGCACTTGGAGGCAGTGGCGGTTAGAAAGGATTCGTCCCTCCCGGTATTGGGAGTTGATATCGCGCTGTGTCAGAGAGCCATTACGCAAAGTCCCTGGCCAGGGCAAGCGAGATTTGCTGGTAGGTTCCAGTAGTTTCTCAGGGTGTAATGGGCTTCCCTCCGACACGACTTATACCGCTATTAGGGGACTGACGCTTTCCGCCCCCTAGGCCCGATATGCGATAGTCTTGGACGAACGGACCGGACTGTATGGAGATTGTCACATCAGACTCAGTAGGAGTTCGGATGGGTTCCCTCATCGGCCTTCTTATCGACATCTACCTGGGGACCGTTACGTACAGCCAGTGCCGCTTGCGGTCTGTGGTTAAACCCACTGCCAGCGTAGTCGTCGAGTCTCTAGAGTCCCACACAGAGAGTTTCCCTACTCCTGGCGAAACGATATAGAGGTCGTATGGTTTTACGACAAGTGTTCGGACGCATACGTGCGTTTACGCGCGTACGACTTTCGGACAGTTTTTACCAGTCGGCTTTGGTTTAAGCCAGTTACTGGTATCCGGTTATTGGATTTATACAGTCTAAAGTTTTTCCGTATTTTTGCAGATTGGAGGGGCCTTCTCGTAATTGTGCGAGAAGCTTCTAGAAGATGGTGACTAAGGAGGTTTAGGTGTCATATGCATTGAATGAGTTTAGTGAGTCATGAGAGTGATTCATCCATATCATTAATGCACAATAAATGCTTAATGAGTCATGGTTATGAATCACCATTAGATATTTATGAAACTTGATTATTCATCATTTGTTTTTCTTTTATTGATGAATTTTAATGTTTCATATATATTATGATAACTCATTATTCTCATATGATAATTATCCTCACCTTCTCTCTCCTCAAGCTCTCCCTCTTCAAACCCTAATCCTCCCCTCTCATGTGTTGAGTACAAGGATTAGTTAGACTACTTAATCCATAACCCTCTCTATATTACACCTAGCTTCTTTGATTAGCACTTAAAGAAGTTTAGTTGCCTCAAGTTTAGAGGCTAAGCTTGGAGTAAAGCTCTCGGGTGGATCGTCTACTACTTCGAGAAGGCCGAGGAGGAGGTGGAGTTCGCAAAGACGAAGGACACGATTCGTTAGGTATAATCCCTAAACATAGTAGCATAGAAACTCTATGTTTTAAGTTAGTTATCGTTTAGCTTCGATTCAAGCGGTTAGTCGATGTTTGTTCACTAAACAAGTTCGTTTTTGAAAATTCCGCCTCCCCACAAGTATTGGGGTGTTGTACATCGACTTACAAGTATGCTATCTGGTTTGTCTTTATCATCATGATAAAGCCCATAGGATTCTTGTTTGACTACCAGCAGTATGATGGCGATCATGTACGTGAGAGCTGGGGTCTATAAGCACATCCTTAAAAGAGTCCCTAGTTGTGGGAGTTTCGAGATAGGGCATCGATACTCCAGAGTAGACTAGTGTATACAGTCGAGACCCCGACGAGGGGCGGTGGCCGGTCTCACAAGCCACTAGTGTTAGTTGGATCACCTATGATGTATACAGGTGCTCAGTGGGTTATGAGTACACCGGACAGGACTCGCCGGGAACATGCTAGTTGGTATTATACATATCGTCAGATAGCAGTTCCCTGGTGACATGTGTACAGGTTAGTTCATCGACCTGAGGTCGTCATTTGTCTCGTGTGAGTTCCCACTGTGCTTTGATTTATACCCTACCACGGGTCAAAGGAGTCGTGCAAACAGGTATATTTTAGGTACAGTCCCGAGCCACATTGGAGGCAAGCGAGCGGATCTTCGGGGATTCGTCTCTCCCGGTATTGGGGGTGAGATCGCGCAGTGTTTAGGAGAGCCATTACACGAAATCCCTGGCCAGGGTAATCGAGATATACTGGTGGGTATACCAGCAGAATCTCAGGGTGTTCTGGGCTGCTCTCTGACACGACTTATATCGCTGTTGGGGGTCTGACGTTTACTGGCCCCTTAGGCCGTATATGCGATACTCATAGACGAATGTTCCGGACTGTACGGTTATTGTCACTGTCAGGCTCAGTAGGTTTTATAGATGAGTTTGCTCGTCAGCTTCCCTTCCAATCAATACATAGGCAAAACGTTACGTACAGCTTGTACCTCTGACGTGCTAGTGGTTATACCCAGTGCCAGTGTACTGATGAGTCATTAGAGTCCCCCACAGACACTTTCCCAAGTTCGGGCAAAACGTTGTAGATGCCGTATGGGTTTATGGCAAGGTTCGGAAAATGCACGTGCGTTTTCGCACGTGTCAGTTTTCGGGCAGATAATACTGGTAGGCTTTGGTTTAAGCCGGAACCCAGTATTATACTGTGTAGATATAATATCTTTATCTCAGTTGCATTTGTATTCGGTCGTAATACAAATGCGGGTATGTTTATACCGATACGGGGTTATCCTGAATTTCGTTTCGGGATGATTTTTGGAAGTTGCCAGTTTCTAGTTTTCTATCAGCCGTATTTTGACATTCGGTTAAATGCGGATTTATCTTTTCTTGGGATTTGTGTGGAAACTTCTAGAAGAGGTGACTAGGATGGTGACTAGGATAGTGAGGTGGCTTTGTCATTAATGGTTCATTAATGATAAAGAATGACTAGGTTAATTGTGATAGGTTAGCATTTAATGTCTTTTGATGATTCATTCTTTGTGATAAGCATGAAGGGATATGGTCACCCTCCTCCTTGCTCCTACACTCACCCTCCTCCCCTCTTCATATAATGGCCGGCCACTTCATTGTAGAGAGAGGATTTTTTTTGATTCATTTCATTTTGAGTGAGAAAAGATTATGATAACTAGTCTATGGAAATTTCATTTTTAGTTCAATTTCCATTCACCCGATTCCAAATGGCAACTTCTTTTAACCGTTCGTCCATAACCTTGGACGTAACGAGACAAAGTATTCTACCCATTCTCTACTTCATCTTGGTCGTCTCTTTTAGCAAACTTGACGAGCGAGTTGCCTCGGTTCAGAGGCGGGAGCCCGTTTAAAGATCCGTCGACGTGGTGCCATCTGGACGACGAGACCGGAGATCGAGCAAGTTCGGATCAGTTGCAACATAGCGTGGGATGATGGTTGAAGACCGAAGGACTCGGATCATTCGGTATAACAATTCTACCCTCTTTACAATTTGTTAGTTTAGCTTTAATGGACGATCCGGGATAAAGTACGCGATAGCGCCAGTCGTAAAAGTTTTGTTCCGCATATTGGCGTCTGTTAGACGGCCGGGGCGCTGCCGCGGACTTACAGTGGTATCAGAGCCTCACCATTAAGCTATACTAACTTGTGCTAACGCGTTTAAAAGATCGATCGAACGGATTTCGCGAAATCACAATTTTCTGTGCATGATGTTTCTGTCGATTTTTAAAATGTTCTAAAATTCATTTTGAGCATTTCAGAAAATCATGCAGGGTTTTTGAAGAATACTGGTGAAATTTGGACACGTGATCCCACAAAACGACCGCGGATCCGCGGCCCAAACCATGGTTTGGCCGCTGATCCGCCGCGCTTTTGTGGGACAGTGCGCCAAATTTTTTCAGTGGGTTTCTCATGGGAAATGGTGGTTTTTGGTATATGTCTTTTGGGCCAAAATTTTGTTACTGTACACCAGATGTATGTGGGGCCCACTTCGGGAAATTTAGTCGATCGAAATTTTAAACTTGTTAGTTTTTCAGTACTTTTATTATATCTCCGACCGGGAATGTCATTTGATCGGTAAACCGCGTCTGATTGCTATAGTTCTTTTAGACGGGTTTGCGAACGTGACATTCGCGTTGATGTTCTGTGTTGTGTTGTAATGTTGCGGATTTGTCGTGGTGGATAGCAGGGTGCAATGATAGTGTTGTTTAAATTTATTTGAACATTTGATATTGCGGGGCGAGCGTCCGACTTGTGGACTGCCGTCACTGCCTGTTTGTATAATATTCTTTTAGGGCACGACCAGGTTGCGGTCGATGTACCTATTGTACT
Source organism: Agapanthus africanus (assembly GCA_030015575.1). Classification (NCBI taxonomy): domain Eukaryota; kingdom Viridiplantae; phylum Streptophyta; class Magnoliopsida; order Asparagales; family Amaryllidaceae; genus Agapanthus; species Agapanthus africanus. The sequence goes on from CM057344.1 coordinate 230,660,686, forward strand.
ATTTTTATTTTTGTACTAAGTTTACCCCGTGGTGGGGTGCACGAATAACCAGGTTCTGGAGGGCAACGGGTTCGTATCTCATGGCATTGAGAGGCAAAGGGACCACACTCTAGAATTGGCAGACTATTCGCCGCACTCGTAGGGGGTACAGGTTGACCCAAGGAGGGGTGCTCAATTTACCGGATTCCGTGAAGTGCCGGGTATTCCATTCACTATGTTGTGGGGACTACCTCGCTTCATGTTTTGGTGGGTAGCTTGCCGCACCCGTAGGGGTCCAGGTTTCATTGCACAGGCTATCCACACGACCAGGGGAACGTCGAGTTTCAGCAGCGGCTCTATGAAACCCGGGGATCCCAGATTATCTGTATTGTTCTATGATGCTTATTACTTTTCTGTAATGTTGCATTTATCATGCCTGGAGTGATTATTGTATATTAGTATATATACTATTAGATGTTGTATATGTTTTACACCCGCGCTAGTCCAGTCCCCGCTCTGTCGTTAGTTAAGTAACCTAACGGATGATGACGGGACCCAGTGACGAATGCGGATGGCATATACGTACATTTTATTTTCGTTCTTTTCTGGTGTGATTGATTGATGGGACTGCGTTGATTCTTATTAATGCAAAGATAAAACAAACCTATATTTGATGTTGTTGGAACAAATTTTAAAAGGAAATTATTACAAAGACGCTTCCTTTTGTTTTGCATAGCGGTATTCAGTTGGAATATCCTGCACCTCATTCCACGAGGAAAGAGTCGAGATCCCTTCACCGTGAGTGACTTCTTTAGCAAAAGGTTTTCGCTACTATATATTTTTATAAAGCTATCAGGTTCCTTCAACGAGATCAAGTTCATTACGTTAAAGGTTTTTCGCCAAAAACCAGCCGTAATCCTCCGTCGTTTCTTATGGATGGTCAGTAGTATTCAAGCTATGTTTGTTGGCCTACGTCAAGACATAGTGTTTGGTAGCTGCTAGGTATTCATTTGTTGCATAGATTGATGCATTAGTTTAAGTCAGACGTACACCTTGTTGGCCTACGTCAAGGGCTTGTACGATGACTTAAGTTGATCAGGACAACGACGGGTAGAACTTGACATGTTGCTTATGATTTGTTGGCCTACGTCAAGGTTATAAGAGCATGGGATAAAAATTATATCGAGAGTTTCAAACATACAAGAAACTTGCCAGACTTGCGCATACCTTCTGGAGTGTGTTAACTTGAGTGGCTTCCATCAAGTTATCATGCGATGATAGTTGGATCCTGATTCTCACTGATGAGTTGGTTTACTCTTCGGGTGACCCCGACTAATTCTTCTATCAGGTTTGGAGGAGAATTTGAGAAAACAGTGGGAGGTTTCCTAATTAGATAAAATGATAACCATTCTGATTTAGGCTAGAGTGCACGCAGAGTGTTTCTTCTCTCTCTCTCTCTTTGGCAGCGACTTTTGACCGACCCCAGACTATAACTCAGTGACCAAAGTTGACCGAACCTTCTTAACATACTGGCTTTTGGATTGTCTAGAGTTGCATAAGTCATTGCTGCTCTTTCTTTTACCCTTTGTATTTCTCAGAACACCCCCTATTACTACGGACATCCACTTCCATTGGATAGATCCATCGTATGGTTATATACGAACTCGAAGGGACTTCTTCGAGGATGGATCCAGGTTCAGGAGAAATAGAATTGGTTTATTCTGTTGTCTTTTATTATCACCTTCTCTCAGGTTGCGAGGGCTCCTTGGTTTAGGAAAGTACACCTATTACGCTTATTGGATATTCTTCTTCCAAACCATAGGCTGGTGCCGAACGGTAGGGAATGAAGAAAACCAATTAGCCTAAGTAGGGTGTGCAAAAGGTAATATGTAAAGACAAGATAAAGGAATTAGAAAGATAGCAAAGTAAATTTCGACTATTTACATTCATGACCAAATCACGTATTTCATCGCCACTCCTACTTCACCTTTGATTTCTCCAGAACAACCCGTATCACTACGAACATCTAATTCCATTGGATAAATCCATCGTATGGTTATATACGAACTCGAAGGACATTTTTTCGAGGATGGATTCTGGTTCAGGAGAAATAAGAATAAGGTATTATTCAGTTGTTTTTATCATCACCTTCTCTCAAGTTGCGAGTACTCCTAGGATTAGGAGGGTACACCTATTATGCTTACTGGATATTCTTCCTCCAAACCATAGGCTGGTGCCGAACGGTAGGGAAAGAAGAAAACAACTTATCCTAATGATGGTGTACAGAAGGTAACGACTAAAGACAAATAAAGGGAAATGGAAAGATGGCAGGGAAATATACGGCTAAAGTCATGATTTGGATTATGGAAGAGGCATTACTAGGAATACCAGGAAACCCCTACAAAACATATTTATGTTTCATATCCACTGTGCATTGTTAATAGAAAACTGATTTCCCGATTGAATACTTACTCCAGGGTATGTATTTACCAGGAACGATTCTCACATCTGCATGGTTTTACAGATGTTGAGTGGGAGCGAGTTATTGGGAATTAGGTGATCATCCTCATTATATCGGAATTCGTTGTAATTGGTGATATTTGAGGAAATCGCCTGGGAACAGTTTTCAACCTACGACGTACAGGTTATGAGTTATTCAACTCAGCGGACTTATACAGAGTATTGTATGTTGTCCAGTGTCCATCAGGATAAAGGGGTTGGTCCTCATACTATATTCTGTTTACTTGTAACTTCTCTAGTTTATAGACAAGTGTTTCATAGAAATACAATGTCTAAGTATTGAGAAGTTGTGGGTATAGGAATAAAGTAGAGAACCATGTATCACAAGTATCGGGATTCTTCAAAGAAATCGAAGATGTAGATTCTTGTGAATGGTATTCAATTGATAGTAATGGTTTTTGAGAAACTTGTTTCTCTTTCAGGTCACTCATAATTGGATAGATTCCTAAGTTGAGTAATACTGATCAGCCTCTCTCTATTAAGTTATTATGCACTGGAGACAGCTGCATAATTTGAATCCGGTTCCAAATTAAAATAAGTGCCTATGTTTCTATATTGGATATAGATTGCTTCATATCTTAACGATGTTAAGGTAAAGGGGAGTTGTCCAGCTTATGCTATAAAACAGACACTGGAAAACTCAAGGCACGTTTCTGTAATGACAGTTTGTGGGTTGACCCTAGCTTTGACGAGGGTTGATTTTCTACCATCTGGAAGATCAATAGTGATATTGTTCTTGACTCGCCACAGTTTTATTAAAATGGATTTTTTCAGAAAAACTGTAGTGGGAGCATGGTAGAACTGGAAGTGATTCCACAACAGCAAACGATTACGGAATGTTTTAATAGGACCTATATATTCAATCAGGTTTGACATTCCAATAGCCACTCCGCAGATATGGTGGGTAACCTCAGACACCGAGAGGTACTCCGGTAGCCTCAAGGAAGGTGACAGGGAAGTTCTTGCTTACCCAGACTTGACATTACTGTTGTTCCAGACTATGAGACCGGGCAGGAGGAAATGTATAGCGTCGTTCAAAACTAGTTTTAGAAGTGTACGTATATATATTATTCTGCCAGAGAGTTGTGTTAGTTATATGTATGCCCTAAAGGCCATTACTGTACATTGGATGTATATTGTAGTGGATGCTGGGACATATATAGGGAGGACTTTCTTGCTCGACATAATAGTATGCTATCTGGTTACTCTTTACCTTAACGTGTACATTGATTGTCTCCCTGTTACATGTTGGTAAAGCCCTTAGGATGCGTACTTGACTACCTGGACTATGATGCGGATCATACTAGTGGGGACATGGTAGTCCATAAGTACATCCTTCAAGGTCCCTAGTCGTGGGTGTATCGAGACGGGGCATCGATATACCAGAGTAGACTAGCGTATACCTTCTCGACCCATACAGATGGGCGATGGATGATCCCATATCCATTGGTGTTTGACATCAGAGATGATATACGGGTGCTCAGTGAAGACTGGGTACACTGGACGGACTCGCCGAGAACTCCCAGATGGTATTATACCTTACGTCAGATGGCAGTTCTCTGGTGACACTGGTACAGAGTAGTCTGTTGACCCGAGATCCTCATAGAGTCTTATGTGGTTCCCACTGTGCTTTGATTTCCACCTTACCACGTCCAAGAGGGCGTGCAAAATGGTGGTTTTTGGGTACAGTCCCGAATCACATGGAGGCAATGAGCGATAGGAGGGGATTCGTCTCTCCCGGTATAGGGAGTTGATGTTGCGCTGTGTTCGATTGGCTATAACCGGAAATCCCTGGCCAGGGTTGCGGAGATTTACTGGTAAGTGTTACCAGTAGTTTCTCGAACTGTTATAGACCTCATATCGACACGACTTATCAAGCTATTGGGGTCTGACGTTTACCACCCCTAGGCGAGATATGCGACATATCAGACGACGAGACCGGACTGTACGGTAAGTGTTACTGGTTGGATTCACAGGAGTGTGAGCGGGCTTGCTCGTCGATCTTCTGATCGCTCAATACCCGGGTGGCCGTTACGTTTAGCAGACCGCTTGCGGCTTGTGGGTGATTGATATGATCATCATCTGCTGCCGGCGTATTGACGAGTCTTTAGAGTCCTACACAGAGGTTTCCTGGCTCAAGCGAAACGAAATAGGAGCGCATATGAGATATGTGCGGGACCGAGAATAATGCGTGTATGTGATACCGTATTCTATTCTCGTGATGAATGTATTGATCTGGTTGTATGCGATATAACCTAGTTATCGAATCAAGGATTGATTCGATAAATCGATACATTGGATATTAGTCGGTCATATGAGATATGACCGGATCGTTAAATCAAGTGTTGATTTGATGATTTAATGCATATTTATATATTTGATATATTACTTTGCATTAACTAGTATTGGTTCACTTTAAAAGGATTTTCTCACTTGAAGTACACAACTTGTATATGTGATATACTTTTGTGCACTTGTTTGTATCATGTTTGATGATACATGCTCACTTGGGTGTAGTTTTGGTTTAAACCTTGGTTATGTAAATGGTTAAGGTTTTTATTTATTTATTCATTTATTTATTTCCTTTTGGCAAGAAATAAAATGGTTGCTAGTTTTGTTTTATATTGAAAGTTCATGAAGGTTTGAAAAGTTGACCATTTTGTTTCTTTCCTTTAACCTAACCATTCCACTTAACCCTAGTTTATTCTCTACACCTAATCATGGTTTGAATATGATAAGTATTGATTTTCTTTTCCTTTTTTAATTAACACTTATCATATTCTTGCTTCTTCTTCTTCTTCTTCTTCACTTCAAGAAAAAGCTTGCTATCAACAATGGCAACTTGTGAAAATGAGTGAGAAATCCAATTCTAAAGTGATCCCACCTCCTATTTCTTCATCCTCTACCTCTTGCCAAGTAGTATAGGGTGTTCTCTTCACAAGTTTCATGACTTGGTGAAGTGGGAGCTTGAACTTGTGATGCCTCGACGTAGATCATCTTCGGCATCGAAGTCGACGACCTAGCCCGCCTATTTTTCCGATGAAGCCGACGCTAGAGCCCGGGATTCGATTTGGACAGCGAGGACACTTCATTGCGGAGCTATGGAGGTGGAAAACTGGATCTACAAAGGTTGTATTTACGTTCTTGTAGTTAAGTTGTTAACTAGTTTCATTTTTCGCCTAAAATTCTAGTTAACGATCCGTATTAGGGTTTCTCGGCACTTGTAAAATTTGAAATTGGCATGGTTGATGCCTTGTGAGACCTCATTAGTGTGCCTAGGAACTCTACAGTGGTACCAGAGCCTAGCTAGAGCCTTAGGCGATGCGTTGACGGAGTTAGAAGTCCGATCAAACCGAAACCCTAACACAAAAAATGCTCTCTGGACTTTTTCTAAAAACTGGGTTTTTTCCAGATTAAAAATGCTTAAAAAATTCGGCAGGGAATTCTAAGAATTACGGTGCAAATTTTTCCAAGAGAAGAGTCCAATGTGCGGCGGAACCGCGGCAGAAGCCTGGCTTCTGCGGCGGTTCCGCGGCAATATGATGACGTCAGCCCTTAAAATTTGCACAGTAATTCATGTTTTCAGGAGCTGAGTTTTCTGGGAATTTTTAATATTTATTCAAGAGTTGAATTTTCTGGGGTTGTTTTGGGAATTCGATGATTCGATCGGATTATCTGATTTTGTCTTTGTGGATTCCGGATAATTTTTGAATATGTTAAAAAGTTCGACCGGATATAAGTACCCAATTTTTCCCCTGTCGGGAAATTTCCAAGTGTTGGATCTTTCCGTAGTTTAACGACGTTCTAAGTAGTGCAAGTAACGCGATGGTCCCTCTAGAAGACAACAAACCTTAACTCGATTATGTGACCGTCTAGAACTGCCCTTTGAACCTTCGGGTTTGGGCCAGTACGGCGTGCCACATGTGAGGCGTTGGCTTGACCCTTCTACGGCTGGACCGTTGGTACTGAGGCATGAACTGAATGTTTTTAGACTTATTTCATGTGTTGAGCTGTATCGGGAAAACTTGGGTGTTTGATTGTTCGATCGGAAAGTTTAACATTTTCTATTTATCCGGAATGTGATACAACATTTGGAATTCATAAGTAGTTATGAGATAACTGAATGAATGTTATAAATCTAGCGGTTTAGTCTCACTTGATCGGTTGCCACGGAATTTTGATGTGATCAAAAATCCGTCGCAATCACGTAGCGTACGCGGATACTCGCCGGGTAAACTTAATAGACAGCCTCGCTCCATAGCCCCGACCAAGTGACTGTAGGAGAACCCCGTCGCCGAAAGCATCCGTTCGGGTGCTCACGGTAGCGGTGTTCCGCCTTGGTGCACTTCGTCGACGGTATCGGGGGTGCAGCCGTCTACTGAAGTTTGCGACGAGCATTCGATCAGGATGTCGGGAATCTTGTTGAATTGCCCGACTTGATATTGAAAAGAGTTTTCGATAATGAGACTAAAATGCGGGGTTTATAATTGTTAGGCATGCGATGTCTAAGTAATTCTTTTGATTAGGCATGCGATGTCTATGGAGGTTGCGGATTCCAACTGTTGTAGTTTTACACTTTCTTTTCTGTGACCGTAAGTGTAATATGTGATATCGCCGGTTTCGTTGCTATATGCCAACGACAATTGGAATACGCATGTTTACTTACGTTGATGACATGTGATGTTATGTGTTGCTGGATATGTTATATTGGATCGTCGTGTTTGAATAGCCGGGGGTTCTTTATGTGAGATGAGTGTTTTTCATTTTCATTTATGTAAAAACTTGTATGTAATATTCTTTTATTGGGGCACTTCCAGGTTACGGAAGATGTCACCATTTGTATATTATTTACTTTTCTGCACTAGGATAGACCCAAGGAGGGGAGCACAAGTAACCGGGTTCTGGGGTCCAGTGGGAGACCAACTCGAGGAGTCGAGTCCGGGTCTCCTAACTCTAGAATTGGTAGGGTTGCTTGCCGCTCTCGTAGGGGTCTAGGGGTGTGGGTTTGGCTATTCATCACGACCGTGGAATCCGTGTTTTATACTGGCTCGTATTGAAAACACGGACGTCCTAGTATATCCAATATTTCATATGATTCTTCTGCTGCGATATCTGTGATGTGATCATGTGATATGTTCTGTGATGGATACTTTATATAGTATATATGATATATTATATAGGCGTTACTTATGTTTTACACCCGCGCTAGCCCTGCCCCACTCTGCCGTTAGTTACCTAACCTAACGGTGCACGAGGGGACATCGAGGCGAATGCGGATGGCATAAGTGTACGTCGTATTTATCTGTGATGATTAGGTATTTAAATGATGGGACTTCATTAATGTGATTAATGAAAGAAAAGAAACCTAAAAATGTTGTAGAATCGAATTTCAAAAAAAAAATAAAAAAAAAGGGTAGCTACAGTTCTTGCATTGCACAGCGGTATATATGATATATCCTTCACCTTATTCGATAAGGAAAGGACCGAGATCCCTTCACCGGGAGTGACTCCTTTAGCAATAACTGGCAGATGCTACACACTCGGTTTGTCTTTTGATTGCTTTTAAGAGTTTTTGCTTTGCACAGTGATATATGTGATATATCCCGCACCCCATTCGACGAGGAAAGGACCGACGATCCCTTCACCGGGAGTGACTCCTTTAGCAAAACTAGAAAAGCCTCAAAAACACTCCATTTTAAAATCATTTGATTCTACAACGATATCAAGTTCATTACGCAATAGGTTTTCAGAAAAACCTGTCGTAGCCTTCCGTCATTTCAGATAAGTAGTAGTTAGTATTCGTGCTGCGTTTGTTGGCCTTTGTCAAGGCGCAGTGTGCGGTAGCTAACTGATGCTTATCTGCTTATGCATATGATGCAGATTGGGTTAGGGTAGTCGTGCGACCTTGTTTGCCTTTGTCAAGGGTCGTGCGGGTGGGTTTAATTCAATCAGGAAATGACGGGTTGAACTTGACTAGCATCCTCTGGTTTGTTGGCCTTTGTCAAGGTCATAGGAGGTTAGGGGCAAAATATTATCGGGAATTTCAAGTGTTGAAATTTGCAATGAGATTGCATACCTTCTATGAGATAGTTGGATCCCGATACCCACTGCGAGTAATTGTTACTCCTAGGAGAGTTTTACACATTACAATTAGCCGATCAAGTAGGTGTCTAGAAAGGTGTCAACGGGGTTACGCCTCTGGGAAAATGAGGTTTACATTAATTAGGTTCGTGCGAAAGCACGGGGGACCTCCCTCTAAGTACCGACACTGGCCTGGCTGAAAGATTGGCGAACTTGTAGTGTGTAATTAATCCCGGCTAGTCTTTCCTTTTAGGGTTTGAAGGAAGATTTGATAAAAAGCAGTGGGAGCCATCCTGATTAGATAAAATAAAAACCAATCTATTCTTGCGAGAGCGCACGCTGAGTGTTTTCTTCTCTCTCTCCAGGTAGCGACCATATCACGCCTTAATCAAGATAATAATATGGATGTATTGACCGAACCCGCTTGTTATACTGAGCTGGGGAACGTTGGTCCCGCTCTAACTTATAATTGATATAAGACAGAGCAGGAAATTGGGGATTACCAGAATTTCCATGCCGCCCAAACGAAGAGAGTGCATGCTGATGCATCATCTTCGGGTGTGTTCATTATATAGAACTGTTTCTCAGTGTCCTTTACGTCCTGGGTATATGATACCGGATCAGGATCCCGCATATGTAATATGTTACATGGGCTACAGATAGGTAAAGAACTGAGAACGGGTGAAAAGTTTCATGAGGCAGAAAACGGGGCAAGTGTTGCAGCCAAGTCTGTTGGTCACTGTCACCATGTATTCCAAATACATTGATTCTGAACGAATGTTATTAGATACCGAACCTGATATACAAAATCATATCACTCTCTTTAATAGTAAAGAAATGATAAAATTTTGTATTGTTGGATAATGTTTTGAACATTTCCTATATCAAAAGTTGATCGGATCAGGCACGTTATCTAAACGCATTGATGTTCTAAATCAAACTACAGTTCTTTAGTATACAGAACATACACAAGAGGAAGAGTTCAGAACTGAACGAATCCTTCTTGAGGTATTGTAGACTAGGTCATATCAATGTGACCCGACTAGCTAAGTTGCACATAGATGCATATTTAAAACTGTTTGAATTTACATCTTGTGAAACTTGCCAGTCATGTCACAAAGATAAGATGACCATAGCTCCGTTTACTGGAAACAGAGAAAGAGTTAATGAACTCTTGGGATGATACATGTTGATGTATGATAGGTCCCCTGTCTACATATGCCAGGACTGGTTCTTTGTACTTCGTTACATTCTCTGATAATCTCTCAAGATTCAGACATATGTTCCTGTTGAAACACAAGTCCGAACCTTTTGAGATATTCACAGAATATGATTTAGAAGTAGAAAACCAAAACACGGGTATAAGTATTATGTCCTTTGATGTGATCAGGGAGGAGAATACTGGTGCATGGAATTCCTGGACTATTCTGAAGGAGAATGAGATTCTCTCTCAGCATTACTCCTCCGTATACACCATAGCACGATGGTATATCGGGGCGGAGCAGCTCACACCTTATGTGATATGGTGTGCTCTATGATGAGTACTACTGAGTTTCCTATTTCCTTTTGGGAGTTATGCACTTATGAAGTTGCATACCTATTGAATAGGGTTCTAATCAAATCAGTTGCCTACCACTTCATATGTGATATGGAAAGGGAAGAGCCCATATCTTAAGTTAGTTAAGATTTGGGGTTGTCCGGCCTATGTCTAAAAGCAAAATCCGGACAAGCTCGAGGCAAGATCTGTTATGTAGAACTGGAAATGTTCCAGCTATACAAACTGCAGCTGATGATTTGATAGAACCAAAGGATTCAGTAGAGACCAACGAACCTCAGCCTCTCCGCCGGTCTAGTAGGGTTCCTCACCCACCTGAGAAATACTACGGTTGCTCTATGACAGTGGGAGCGAGGATTGCATCATAAGATGATGACCCAACTAGTTACGAGCTGGCCATCAGGAGTGGGACTCTGTAAGAATGGCTGGATGCTTAGCGATTTGAGATGGAATCCTTATACACCAACAAAGTATGGACTTTGGTTGCTATATCTGAAGGGTTAAATCCCCATCAGGAGCAAGTAAATCTTGAGAAGATTACTTGGTGTAGATGGAAAAGTTGAGACTTTCAAAGCTAGACTTGTTAAAGCTTTTTCGTCATCGACCAGGCGTGGATAATGATGAAACCTTTTCAAGTGGCTATGCTTAAGTCCATCCAGATCCTACTTGCCACGGCTACATACCATGACTACGATATCTGGCAGTTGGGTGCCATGACTGCTTTCCTAAATGATGTTTTAGAAGAGAACGTCTATAAGTACACAGCCAGAGGGCTTCGTGTTAGTTATATGTATGCCCTAGAGGCCATTACTGTACACAGGATGTATATTGTAGTGGATGCTGGGACATATACAGGGAGGACTTTCTTGCTCGACATGATAGTATGCTATCTGGTTGAACTTTACCTTGACGTGTATACTAATTGTCTCTCTGTTACATGTTGGTAAAGCCCTTAGGATGTGTGCTTGACTACCTGGACTATGATGCGGATCATACTAGTGGGGACATGGTAGTCCATAAATACATCCTTCAAAGTCCCTAGTCGTGGGTGTATCGAGACGGGGCATCGATATACCAGAGTAGACTAGCGTATACCTTCTCGACCCATACAGATGGGCGATGGATGATCCCATATCCATCGGTGTTTGACATCGGAGATGATATACGGGTGCTCAGTAGAGACTGGGTACACTGGACGGACTCGCCGAGAACTCCCAGATGGTATTATACCTCACGTCAGATGGCAGTTCTCTGGTGACACTGGTACAGAATAGTCTGTTGACCCGAGATCGTCATAGAGTCTTGTGTGGTTCCCACTGTGCTTTGATTTCCATCTTACCACGTCCAAGAGGGCATGCAAAACGGTGGTTTTTGGGTACAGTCCCGAGTCACATGGAGGCAATGAGCGATAGGAGGGGATTCGTCTCTCCCGGTATAGGGGGTTGATGTTGCGCTGTGTTCGATTGGCTATAACAGGAAGTCCCTGGCCAAGGCTGATCAGAGAATTGCTGGTAAGTGTTACCAGTAGTTTCTCGACCCGTTATGAGCCTCATATCGACACGACTTATCGAACTATTGGGGTCTGACGTTTACCACCCCTAGGCGAGATATGCAACATATCAGACGATCAGACCGGACTGTACGGTAGTGTTACTGGTCGGATTCACTGGAGTGTGAGCGGGCTTGCTCGTCGATCTTCAGATCGCTCAATACCCGGGTGGCCGTTACGTTTAGCAGACCGCTTGCGGCTTGTGGGTGTTTGATATGATCATCACCTGCTGCCGGCGTATTGACGAGTCTTTAGAGTCCTACACAGAGGTTTCCTGGCTCAAGCGAAACGAAATAGGAGCGCATATGAGATATGTGCGGGACCGAGAATAATGCGAGTATGTGATACCGTATTCCATTCTCGCGATGAATGTATCGAATGGTTGTATGCGATATAACCTAGTTATCGATACATTCATCGCGAGAATGGAATAAGTAGCAAAACCATAACTGGTACTGATGAGGCTAGATCGGAATGAATACAGTACTGAGCAAAGAAATGTACATCCTAAAGCTCCTTAAGTGGAGTGGCGTGTCGTAAGTATGCCGCGGAACATACCCACGGTACGTCACTCTACTTTAGTCACATATTCCATCATCCAAGGGTCATCCTACGCTCCGAAGGTAGAACCTAACGCTCTGATACCAACTTTGTCACGTCCCGAAAGTACGGAACATGACCGGCACTTAAACTACGAAACGTCTCGAGGCGTACGTAATCTAAGTAAGCCGAAAACCCAGAAATCCAAACCAAGAAAAGTAGTAGAGTGAAGGAAAACCAATTTAAAATCAAGTAGTTTTAATAGCATAAGCCGAATTATGCGGTTTTAAAAACATCAAATATTTTCTGAAAATTTCGGCAGAGTCTCCCTTGTAAATACTGGCTCCCAAACGGGATACAACATGAATAGTATACGAAATCAATAAAAGGCATCCCAAGCGGGAGCTAGCTCTTCGTCAATCGACGGTCACAACTACACAAGCAATATAATATACAACGCCAAGGGCGAGGATCAAAACTCAAAAGGAAACTCAAAACCACCAAAAATCCACAGAAATATAACGCGCGACTCTAAGCTCGAAAGAATAACATCATCGGTCTCTATCTCAGAAATAAATACATGTTTGGTTGATGGGACTTCTAGATACAACAGAATAATAATATACAAGGTATAAGGATGGGTACGATACAATAAACCCACCTACTAGCAAGTCACCCGAAAAGAAGCAGTGCAAGCAAGCCGTAATGAAACCTGTATGGCAAACCTGCAAGAAACTGTGGCACAACGGGGGTGAGTTGCCAACTCGTGAATAGAATATATCTACGAACAGGAATCGCATGTATGACGCAATCCTAGGTCATACGATCATAATATATCCTCAATATATATAACATGCAGCCTATAACAATGATTAGGGTAAATATCTAACCCGAGTGAAATCCCATGTGCCCGTGTCAGTGCCTCAGGTAGCAATATATCATATGGATGATGTATGAATGCATGAAACAGAATGCATGTACTGAATAAAACTTCTTTCATAAATCAACGAGATTTCTGTATTTTAAAAATGAGGTACCATAAATGAAATCAGCATAAAACAGTGCCCAGCATCGACACAAAACAAGTTTCCAAATATCTCGATATCTCTGTACCTCAATACCTTAAAATCTCAATGTCTCAATCACAATATCTAGGGCGCCGTCATTCCAGACCGGCCCCTACCATCCATCTCAAGACCACGACGGTATCCTCCGGATATCCGACGCGTCGGGTAAAATCACCGGTCGGTAGTGCTCCCGTACCAGGCTCAACGTCAACAACACGATACTCTTGCCCCGGGGTACCGCACCGGGCCCACCATGTACCCGAAACGGTTCCTCCACTCCTCGAATCGGGTCTCGAAATCCATCAGCAAACTCATGGTGGACGACTCATGCATCATGGGAAAAACCGCAGTTTTTTTATTTAAAAAAAAGAGAGGAAGCAGTTTATATAAGTTTTGCGGTTCCCCCATAAATCCAGAAAATCTCATGAAAATCCGAATCCAAATCCTCAATAGCATGTAAACAGTGAATATAGACATAAAAATCCATGAATGCAGCATATCAATGAATAATAACATGCATGAAGTAGCAAGTAATATCATGTCTAAACTATTAGCTAACAACCTATGTCAAATGAAATAGTATTTTCTAAAGTGTACGTGACATGGCAATTACCGATGAAGATGTGTGTGAGCCGGCAAGTAAGTGTACGTGGTACAAACGCATCATCGGTAATGGTGATGGTGTCCTATCAGCATGATGTCAATAATGAAATATGAATTACAATAAGTATGCGATGCGGGGCAACAACAATAATATGCGGGAGCTGAATACTAGACACAACGATAACTAAACTGCATTCCCTAATATAAGTCCTACAATAGTGCCTTTTGAAATAACACGAATCGCGGTGTTTGGAAAATAAAGGCTACGGTGTTTTTAAGAAAAGATACGTGTTTTGAAATATCCGTAGAATCCCTCGACCTGTCTTTTAAAATACCCACGATTCGTTAGTTTTGAAATAGGTAGGAGTCTAATCTAGTCTAACAACTACACTAAACTATACGGCTGAACTAACAAGCTAAACTACAGGTAAGGAAACCGCCTAACATCTGAGTCGATACATATACATACCTGTATATGTATATTCGGTGATCCCGCCTCAATAATATCATATCTGATACCATATCTATAATCAGACATCCCAAGTCAAGAGTGCGGATAATCATCAATATATAGCTCGTACGTAAATTCGTCGCACGGCATCGCCAAATCTGGGTACGGGTCAATATCACATTCATCATACTATTCATCTGGTATCCTTTTTATCAAATATCATGATCGGGGTACTGATCTATGTCTAGTACAATACTGATACCATCTATGTAATGCATGCACGTGTGTGAAACACTACGTCAAAGGACCCGCTACAACGTCATGTCGTATCTCAAATACGAACCCTGCCAAATCACCGATCTCACGGCCTCAAATCAAATCCCATCGACTCATCTCAAATCTCAAGTACTATCCTCAAATCCAGTATATGAACACATAGTCTCATACCCATATGAACACATAAATATATAATCCCCTATACGCACATGTAAAAAAAAGATGTATGCAAGTATGCGCGTGCGTGTGTGTATAGGTGCAACCCCTACTCTAGGGTTTCGCAACTACACTAAACCAATTCAAGAACACCAAAAATCCATCTTTATCATCAATCAACTCAAACTACATATAATAAATATATGTGTGTATACGTATTCGTATACATCACCATGAACTGCGGGGGTGCTATACGCCATCCACCCGACTTCTCTCCGTAGATATAAATCTACTCACCTGATCTTCCATCGCCGGTGTCGACGTCGCCACGCGCTTGCTTGTCGTCTCGAAGTCCACATGGGGTACCTACATATCATAACGCACCATGTCGCATTAAAACCAAATTCGAAATCGAAACGGCATACGAAAATCAAATCGGCACGCGTATCACGCATAGGTCAAAACCTATCGCCTACGCATGCAAGAATAGCCAAACCAACCCTCGATGTCGATGTGCAAACGTCAAACCATCGAGAAAAACCCAAACACTCTCATTTGCGTATTCACGAACACTAAATATAATATAAAATAGGTTAAAATTCACAAAAACCCCAAATTCGCCTTAAAAGCCATTTTTCCGAAAATCTAGCAAGCAAAAATTACCCGTTTTAGTACAAAACTCGACGTTTAAACAAATCTAGTGGCCATAATACTTATTAAATATCTTAAATAAGTCATAAAAACAATTTCCATAATTTAATCCCAATAAATTTCATTAACCCCAAAATTCTAGTTTACAATATACCCAAATTTTAACAATTTTATAGCAAAAATGCACAAACAACAATTTAGCTTGGATTTTCATGAACTAAAAGCATTAAACCACTCAATATAATATTTATAATGACATGTAACCTTAATTAGAATTTTATCTCACCAAAATATAATTATTTCAAAAACCTAGTTTACAATATTATGCAATTTGGACAATTTTTAATGTAGCAATTAGCAAGATGCAACAAGATCAAGTTTTACATAACATTAACATGTTAATCTACTCCATAAGACCACAATCTAATGATAACAAGCCTAATTTGATCACAACCTATTCTCTTGAAATTCTCATTTTGAAATTAAGGTTATAAGAATATCTAATTGAAACTAAATTCAAACCTACAGTTAACAAGTAACAATTTTGGATGAAGCTTATACCTCATGATCCATGGAACAAACTTGCAATCTAGCCTCTCAAAATGCTCTCCTTTCACCACAATCCATGCTATAGTAGCAAAGAAATAAAGGGTAAGGCTTGGATTTTGAATTTGCTTTGATTTTTAAGGATTTTGAGGCAAAATTGTGGATTTTTGAGGCAAAATTGTGTGGGATTTTGGGGTAAGTGCTGCTGCTGCAGTAGGAGGGAGGCTCGGCCAAATTGGGGGAGAGGGAGAGAGAGAGAGAGTGAGGGTTGAATGAGTGACACAATTCCAAAGTCAACAAGGTACATACTTCATTCTATAATGTTTTCTTTCTTTTTTTCTTTTGTGAATGAGGTGAACAAGTCTTGGGCTGCCAAGGGGGCTCGGCCACAAAAATTGGGGATGGGTGTGGGTTTTTATGGTGAGGAAAAATGATAAATACCATATCCCAAGTCAACCTAGAACCATACCACAATTTCTATTTAGCTATTTTTCACAAAATAAGCCTTTTTCTTCAATATTTTCTAAAACCGTTTGGCAACTTCATTTCATTTCAAAAATAATATGTTAAATTTTTTTTTAATGTGTTATGATGCACAAAATTTGTTTCAACTCAATCCAATTTGTAATTTTCCCTAATTAAATGTATTAGTGACGGCTTAAAATAATATTAAAATAATTAATTTCGGAAAAATTTTCAGAAAATTAGAAATTTTACCAGTGGCTCAATAAACACCAAATACTAGTAATTACATAGCTAGAATATTTATATTTAATTTTATATTAAAGATATTTACATTTTGACTTTTTATGGAAAACCCCCTTATTTTACCGATTTTCTGAAATTTCACCGAACCGATTTTCAAAACGTTACAATCTCGATCTGCATTGCATCCAGCCATTTTACCGAGTCACCGCTCTGAATGGCTTGCTGGAAGCTAGTAGGCTCACCATAATCCATAGTGCAATCCTCTCTATCCCCGTTTATGAGAAAACCGTAGTATCTCTCGGGCGGATGAGACCGCCTACTACTCCTGCGGAGTGGCGTAGGAATGTCCTGTTCTTTCGAACCCTCTAGTTCTACTAAGCTTTCAGTAATAGCTCGTGGTTTTGGAATTTCTTCCAGTTCTATTGTGCTCCCACTTATCTGGTTTTCCAAAAACTCAGTTTCCAAGAAGCGGGCATGACGAGAAACAAAAACCTTTTGTTCCACTGCGTAATAGAAAAGATACCCCTTGGAGTTCTTTAGGTATCCCACAAACTTACACTGTACTGAACGTCCCTCGAGCTTGTCCGCATGCTGCTTTTTGACAAAAGCTGGACATCCCCATGTCTTAATATGATTAAGATAGGGTTTCTTCCCACACCACATCTGATATGGTATAGTAGGCACAGTCTTAGTTGGAACTCGGTTCAAAAGGTATGCAGCTGATTCTAGTGCATAACCCCAGAAGGATCGCGGTAACTCAGCCTTACTCATCATGGATCGAACCATATCCAATAGGGTTCGATTCCTCCTTTCCGATACACCGTTGTGTTGTGGTGTGTATGGAGGAGTAAGCTGAGAGAGAATTCCATTCTCTTTTAAGAAGCCCAGAAACTCGGCACTCAAGTATTCACCACCTCGATCAGATCTCAGTGTCTTGATACTTTTGCCTGTTTGTTTTTCAACTTCATTCTTGTATTCCTGAAATTTCTCAAAGGCCTCGGATTTGTGCTTCATCAAGAAGACATGCCCATACCTAGAGAAATCATCTGTGAAAGTAATGAAGTATGAATAACCACTTCGTGCATGTGTAGACATTGGACCACACACATCACTGTGTATGAGTCCTAAGAGCTCGCTCGCCCTTTCTCCGTGTCCAGTGAACGGAGTCTTTGTCATCTTTCCCATGAGACAAGATTCACAAGTGGCATAAGACTGGTACTCGAACGGATCCAAGTATCCTTCTTTATGTAACTTAGTCAACGTTGTCTCATTAATGTGACCCAGTCTACAATGCAATAAGAAAGCCTGATTTAATTCCGGAGACTTTCTTTTAAGTGTATTCTGGACACTGAAGACCTGAGCTTGATTCAAAACGTATATACCGTTTTTCAATGTACCTGACCCAATCAGTACTTGATTTAGGTGGATGTTTACTACATCGCTTAAATAAGTAAAATCATATCCTTTCTTAGAAAGTAAGGATACAGATATGATATTACAAGTCGCACCTGGTACATAAAAACAGTTACGCAGAATCAATATCTGCCCAGTTGTCAGTCCTAGATGATATTCCCCTATGGATTCAGCATACATGCTCATTCCGTTAGCAACCCTGAGAGTCATATCACCTTTCCTAATAACCCTACGGTTTCTCAGAGCCTGTAACGAATTACATATATGAGATCCTGATCTGGTATCCAATACCCAGGAAGTAGGGTTAACTGACATACAGTTCTCAATTACAAACACACCCGAAGCCGAAGCCACAACATGCTTCGAATTCTGGCTACTGGCTATACTAGCCCTGTAATCCTTCTGCCCATGTTCATTCCCGTAACAATAGGAACATCCCTCTTTTACTATATCCATTCCCGAAACTTCTGCCCTTCCCTTTCTTTCTACATCCCTGGTTTCCTTCAAGGTAGTAGGTAGAGACTGTTGAACTAAGTCAGCATCTGACCCGTTCTTCAACGTGGTCTTCAGGTCCGAGAGCTCAAAAGAGCTGGTCTCTGTAAGGACGTTGCCCCTTATAGATGACCCGATAGCCAACCTCGCTGGAAGCAATTCGTTCGAGGTCTCATATCTTGCGATACGAGATTGCTCTCCATATAAATCTTTGTTATGGAGGAAGATAGAAACTAAGTCCATCTTCTCGTGCTGCCCCTGGTATGCACCATCAACTGAGGCTAACACGAGGCACTTGTCTTTCGCACATTCCTTTTCCGATGTCCTATGGATATGAATATCCTTGACAGGGGAAGCTGGACCTGAGACGGCAGGGGTTGGATTAGTTAAGGGGTATCCCAGCTTGTCATGGGCAATGGACATCTGGACAGACCTTTGCCAGTCATAACAGTCAGATTCAGTCATTTTATTATCTAGATGTAACCTAGGTGCGGTCACTGGGTCACTGCAATTAAGAGAGAGAGAAGAAAACACTTTAGCATGATGCTCTTGCAAGTTTAGATTGGTTTTTAATTTATCTAAACAGGATGGCTCCCACTGTCTCTCGAATCCCTCCTCAAACCATAAAGGAAGAATTAGTCAGGATCAATCTCACCGTACAATACTTGCTTAACCGTTCAGCCAGGCCAGTGTCGGTACTTCGAGGGAGGTTTTCCAACGCTTTCGCGAAGTTCCTTAATTAAATAACCTCTTTTCCCTAGGGGCGTAGCCCCGCTAACACCTTTCTAGACATCTACTTGGTTTATAGCATTGATCGTTAAGTGAGAAAGTTCCCGAGGAGTAGCATATACTCACAGTAGGATCGGGATCCAAATATCATCGCGTGACAAAACTGAAGGAATCCTACCAGAATCATCACACTCCAAATGGTATGCAGCGCTAGCAAGTTTCAGTTCTTTTGAAACTCCCGATGTGGATTTTTGCCCCATGCTCTTATGACCTTGACTTTGGCCAACAAATCATAAGTCACATGTCAAGTTCTACCCGTCATTGTCCAGATTAATTTGAACCCACCCGCACATACCCTTGACTTTGGCCAACAAGACAGTACGACTGTCCCAAACCAATGCATCTATCTATGCTACATATGAATACCCAATAGCTACCAAACACTGTGCCTTGACTTTGGCCAACAAACACAGCTTGAATTCTATTGACCATCCATATGAAATGACGGAGGGCTACGAATGGTTTTGGCGAAACCGTGAACGTAGTGAACTTGATATAATCGATGGAACGAGATAGCTTTTAAAAGGAGTGGTTCAAGCTCTGCGTTTAATAGTTGGTTTTTGAAAAGAACCGAGTGGTTTTGAAAGTGTTCCAACGACTGTTACTTGGTTTATTTTCTTGCATTAATTCCAATGCTTCCCATCATTTAATCCTACCATTGCAGAAAACAACCAAAATATGGCGTACGCTTATGCCATCCGCATTCGTCACGGGGTCCCGTCATCACCCGTTAGGATACTTAACTAACGACAGAGCGGGGGCTGGACTAGCGCGGATGCAAAACATAAGCAACACCTAAATAGATATCATATATAGATATATAGCAATGATAGCCATTACAGATCACAGATGAACACTTTGGATATACTAGGAACCCGCGATTCGTTCGAGCCTGCAACGAAAATTGGATTACACGGTCGCGATGAATAGCCAAACCCCACCTTAGACCCCTACGGGTGCGGCAAACTACCCGCCAAGTACCCGAAGCGAAGCAACCTCCCTCAACCTGTGAGTAGGACACTCGACACTTCGAGATACCCGGTAGTTTGTGCACCCCTCCTTAGGTCTATCCTAGGAGCAAAAACAGTAAAAAGAAATTATACAATGACGGCTACAATCTCATCCCGGTTGTGCGGCCAAATAAATAATATTACATCAATTTACAAATTTTACATGAATGAAAGAAAAAGAAACTCTCATCTCACATCCACCCCGGCTATTCATCCGCGACAATCCACCGAGTTCATATCCACAAACCATCAACATTACAGATCACAGATATGTATAACCCCCACTAATCGACGTATAGCGATTAGTAGACGTTCAATACATATATCACATTACAGAAAATATCCATTAGCCAAAGTGTACGGAATACCGATCAAAATACGGATTTGTAACCACCCGAAAATTCAATTTGTGCTCTGGAAAATCCAGGCAGAAACAACATGTACTAAAAATCCCAAAACAGCCAAATAAAAACACTGCAAGAAACCCGGTCCACGACCGAGTCAAATCGGCCGCGGAACCGCGGCAAGAAGCATGTTCTTGCCGCGGAACCGCGGCGGTTTGGTCGGTTCAGTGGACCGGTTTTCTGCTGTGGTTTTAAAAAACCCTGAGTCGAATTTTCATGTATGTTAAAAAAATTTTAGAGCAGTATAAAAATTCGATAGAAACTTGGTTTTTCCGGGCGTGTTTTGCGAATTTTTTCCGATCGATATTCTAAACACATTGCTAACTTACTAGTTTATGTTTAGCTAGGCTCTGATACTATTGTAAGTCCACATTGCTCACCCCGGTTCTTACGGGGAGGCGGAAACGGCAAAAACAATAAATTGGCGCAAGGGCAACATGGACTTAAAAGTCGGATCTTGGCTAAACTAGAAACTAGCAAACAAGTAGAGGCTTTAACTACTATGCTGTAGAAAATATACCTCACGAAACCGGTCCTTCGGGTCTTCTCTCCGCATTCCGGCTCGTCCATCCACGCTTCGAGGGTCGATCCGGATCTAGGTCACCTCCGCGGCCTTCTTGAGTCGAAGACGATCCACCCGAGAGTTGTATACCGAGCTCCACCTCAAGCCGAGGCAACGAGATCGCTAGTCTAGATACCCTAGGTTGTGTAGAAGAGAAAGATGGAAGTGTTTGTCTATGTGGATTCTTTTTCTCTCAACACATGAGATGAGGAAGATGAAGGAGAAACTCTAGCAACCATGGAGCTTCTTTTTTTTCTCACTTCAAGAGAGAGAATGAGAAGAGAATAATGAAAAGATTAACTCAAGAAAATGAACCATGGTTGCAATAATACACCAAAACCATCATTACTACTCCTATGATGATAAAGTTGATGCTACATTGAATTGACCATTATCATAATCAAAAATTAAAAAGAAAATCAAAGAAGAGTGTAGACCTCTCTGGAAGGTCAAGGGTCAACACGGTCAACGGGTCCACAAAATCAAGAGAGGTCAAGGTGGTCAAATGGTCAATGCAATTAGCCATCACTAAACTATCACTAAAAGGATTAGTAAACAATGTCTCCGGCTCATAATGGTTTTGACCAAACGAATTGTCAAAACCCTAATGATCCTGCCACATTACGGTTTTGGCCGAACCAATTGCCAAAACCCCAATGGGGCACCTCCTCCTTCATCGCTCCTCAAAATTGTGCATACACACCCGCATCCGCATTCCGTAGAATGTGAATGCACAGAAGATAAAACAAATCCATCTGTGCAATACTAGGATCTGGCTTAAACCAAAGCCCACTAGTATTGCCTGCCCGAACAGCATACGCACACAAGTGCACGTAAGTGATCGTAGCCCTACCGTAAAACCATACGACCTCTACACGTTTCGCTCAGTGCAGGGAAACTCTCTGTGTGGGACTCTAAAGACTCGACACTACGCTGGCAGTGGGTTTAACCACAGACCGCAAGCGGCACTAGCTGTACGTAACGGTCCCCAGGTAGATGTCGATAAGAAGGTCGATGAGGTAAACCCATCCGAACTCCTACTGAGCCTATATGTGACAATCTCCGTACAGTCCGGTCTGTTCGTCTGATACATCGCATGGCGGGCCTAGGGGCGGTGAACGTCAGTCCCCTAATAGCGGTACAAGTCATGTCGGAGTGTAGCCCAGAACACCCTGAGATAACACTAGAAACCTACCAGTATATCTCGCTTGCCCTGGCCAGGGACTACTCGTGTAATGGCTCTCCTAGACACAGTGCGATGTCAACCCCCAATACCGGAAGAGACGGATCCTGTCTAACCGTCACTGCCTCCAAGTGCTTCGGGACTGCACCCAACTACTACCTGTTTGCACGACTCCTTTGAGCCGTGGTAGGGTAGTAATCTAAGTACAGTGGGAACACACTCGAGGCGAACTGACAGTGTCAAGTCTGCGGACTAAGCTGTACTCATGTCACCTGGGAACTGATAACTGACGATAGGTATAATACCAACCAACAGTTCCCGACGAGTCCTGTCCAGTGTACTCGTAACCTAACGAGCACTCGCATACTATCTCCAGTACGACGTACTGATGGCTGTGGGACAGACCATCTCCCCTGCTGGGATGAGAAGCGCATGCGCTAGTCATCCCCGGAGTATCGATGCCCTGTCTCGATAGTCCAACGACTAGGGACCTGTATAAGGATGTGCTTATAGATTACCCAGCCCCCACAAGTGTGACTGCCATCACAACGCTGGTAATCAAGCAAAGATCCTAAGGGCTCCACTAATATGTATAAGCGATATGCTAAAAGAAATACATGCACATATTGAAGTAGAGACAAACCAAGTAGCATACTACCATTTTGAGCAAGATTGTCTATACAACTGTGAATATCCCAAGCTTCCATTAAGTAATATACAAGCTAGTATGATACAGTAATGGCCTCTAGGGCATATACACTAACGGTCATATCGCATATAACCGACTAATAACTAGTGTATCAATGTATCGAATCAACACTTGATTCGGTAACCCGGCTATATCTCATATAACCGTCCGATGATACAAATCGCGAGAATAGAATACAGTATCACATACTGGTATTATTCTCGGTCCCGCACATATCTCATATGCGCTCCTATTTCGTTTCGCTTGAGCCTGGAAACCTCTGTGTAGGACTCTAAAGACTCGTCAATACGCCGGCAGTAGGTGGTGATCATATCAATCACCCACAAGCCGCAAGCGGTCTGCTAAACGTAACGACCACCCGGGTATTGAGTGATCAGAAGATCAACGAGCAAGCCTTCTCACACTTCTGTGAATCCAATCAGTAACACTTACCGCACAGTCCGGTCTGTTCGTCTGATATGTCGCATATCTCGCCTAGGGGTGGTAAACGTCAGACCCCGGCAGCTTGATAAGTCATGCTGATGTAAGGTCCATAACAAGCATGAAACTACTGATAACACTTACCAGTAAATCAGTGCAACCCTGGCCAGGGATTTCCAGTTATGGCCAGTCGAGCATAGCGCAACATCAACCCCCAATACCGGGAGAGACGAATCCCCTCCTATCGCTCATTGCCTCCATGTGAATCGGGACTGTTGTTAGGTCCACGTTACCTCTCCCGGTACTTACGGGGTTGCGGAAACGGTAAATCAAAATTTTTTCTAAACTTTGTAACATGGACCGTAAAAGCCGGATCTTTGCTAAACTAAAACTAGTATTCTAGCTAAAGAGAGTTAGCTACTATGGAAGATGGTTATACCTAAACTTGAACTCCTTCTCTTCTTGTTGTTGTTCTTCTTTCTTGTTCTTTGTAGAAGCTTGAATGGTTCTCTTCTCGTCGCCTTCTTCTTGCCGAAGATAGATCCACCTCGAAGGTTCGACCTTTGGGCTCTTCCTCGATCTTTGAGTGAACTAGGGTTTCCGGCTTGCTAAACCTTCATCCTAGAATGAGTAGAGAGTGATTAGGGTTTGCTTTTCTTTCTAAAGAGAATGATTCTCAACACATGAGAAGGTTTCTCTTTTCAAGAGGAAGAAGAAGATGAAATGAGGAGAGAGAGAGGTTATGATCGAATGAGCTCAATTATTTCTTTCTTGCAACCATATTGCAAAAGAAAAGAATTATCTAAATGATAATAATTAAAATAAGAATAGTTGATGGTAATTTTGGAATGACCACTATCATGTTTCTTTAAATGAAGTGTAAGCATGAATCAAGGAGGATCTTTCAAAGCATGATGGTGGTCAATGGTCAACAAGTCAACCAAGGTCAACAAGTCAACAAAAAATCAACCATAACATAATTCTCATTTAATTACTATTATTAATAGATAATATATAAATCCATTAGGGTTTGGAAAATGATAACTGTCAACTGTGCATACGCACCCGATCCGAAACCCTAATGAAAAACCTCATTCTCCGCCTCAAGCAACTGTGCATACACACCTGCATTCTCGTTCCGAGGAACAAGAATACCAAGAGATAAAAGCAACCCCCAAAACATATACCAGTATCTGGCTCAAACCAGAGCCTGCCAGTATAATCCGTCCGGACTCCAAACGTGCACAAGTGCGCGGATGAGAACGAACCCTGTCGCAAAACCATGCGACCTCTACTCTGTTTTGCCCAGAGGCGAATACCCTCTGTGTGGGACTCTAAAGACTCGACACTACGCTGGCAGTGGGTTTAACCACAGACCGCAAGCGGCACTAGCTGTGCGTAACGATCCCCAGGTAGATGCCGACAAGAAGGCTGACGAGGTGAAACCCCATCTGAACTCCTACTGAGTCTGAATGTGACATTCTCCGTACAGTCCGGTCTGTTCGTCTGATACATCGCATGGCGGGCCTAGGGGGCGGTAAAACGTCAGTCCCCCAATAGCGGTACAAGTCGTGTCGGAGTGAAGCCCAAAACACCCTGAGATAACACTGGAAACCTACCAGTATATCTCGCTTGCCCTGGCCAGGGACTACTCGTGTAATGGCTCTCCTAGACACAGCGCGATGTCAACCCCCAATACCGGGAGAGACGAATCCTGTCTAACCGTCACTGCCTCCAAGTGCTTCGGGACTGCTCCCAACTACTACCTGTTTGCACGACTCAGTAGAGCCGTGGTAGGGTAGTAATCAAAGAACAGTGGGAACACACTCGAGGCGAAGTGACAGTGTCAAGTCAGCGGACTAAGCTGTACTCATGTCACCTGGGAACTGATAACTGACGATAGGTATAATACCAACCATCAGTTCCCGACGAGTCCTGTCCAGTGTACTCGTAACCCAACGAGCACCCGCATACTATCTCAAGTACGACGTACTGACGGCTGTGGGACAGACCGTCTCCCGTGCTGGGATGAGAAGCGCATACGCTAGTCTACTCCGGAGCATCGATGCCCTATCTCGATACTCCTACGACCAGGGACGTGTATAAGGATGTGCTTGTAGATTACCCAGCCCCCACGAGTGTGATCACCATCACAACGCCGGTAATCAAGCAAAGATCCTAAGGGCTCTACTAATGCGTATAGGTGATATAATAAATAAACACACATGTACACATTAAAGCAGAGGCAAACCAAGTAGCATACTACTATATTGAGCAAGATTGTCTGTACAACTGTGAATATCCCAAGCTTCCATCAAGTAATATACATACTAGTATGATACAGTAATGGCCTCTAGGGCATATACACTAACAATCTCCCACTTGCACTAAGGCCATGTACTGGCGTATCGAAGACCTATCATCTCGATCAGCCGCTCGAACTGAGTCTGGGGTAAAGCCTTTGTGAATGGGTCCGCAGTGTTGTCCTTTGTATCCACTCTCCGCACCTCGATCTCCTGTCGATCAATGATCTCCCTGATCAGGTGATACCGCCTTAAGATGTGCCTGGATTTCTGATGGGACCTTGGTTCCTTCGCTAAAGCTATAGCCCCATTGTTATCGCAATACAAAGGTATTGGGTCAACAATGGACGGAACCACCTGAAGTTCACTAATGAACTTCTTAATCCAGACCGCCTCTTTTGCGGCATCTCTTGCAGCAATGTATTCAGCCTCCATCGTCGAGTCTGCGACGGTATCCTGCTTGGAACTCCTCCAACATACCGCCCCTCCGTTGAGGGTAAACACAAAACCCGAGACAGACTTGCTGTCATCTTTGTCACTCTGGAAGCTTGAATCGGTAAAGGACTCGACCCTGAGGTCTCCATTACTGTAAACCAGGAACATCTCCTTAGTCCTTCTCAGGTACTTGAGAATGTTCTTCACTGCTATCCAGTGGTCCTCCCCTGGGTCTGACTGATACCGGCTTACCGTGCTCAACGCGTAAGCTACATCTGGTCTTGTACATAGCATTGCATACATTATAGATCCTACCGCCGAAGCGTAGGGTATAGTGCTCATGCGAACCCTCTCCTCGTCAGTCTTAGGAGACATCTTCTTGGAGAGAGTAATTCCGTGCAATGCGGGTATGTTACCGCGCTTGGAATCCTCCATACTAAATCTCTTTAGTACGGTCTCTATGTACCTGGACTGCGAAAGTCCCAATAGTCTCTTGGATCTATCTCTATAGATCTTGATCCCCAGAATGTACGAGGCATCACCCAGGTCCTTCATGGAGAACCTTTGTGACAAAAATAGCTTGACCGATTGTAGCATAGGAATATCATTTCCTATCAAAAGAATGTCGTCCACGTACAAGACTAGGAATACGACAGTTCGTCCTACAATCTTCTTATACACACAGGGTTCATCTTCGTTCTTGATGAAATCAAATTCCTTGATTGCCTCATCAAAACAGATGTTCCAGCTCCGCGATGCCTGCTTTAATCCATAAATGGATTTAAGCAACTTGCACACCCTTCCGCTGCTCCCACTGTCTACGAAACCTTCTGGTTGATCCATGTAAACGCACTCTTCCAAACAACCGTTTAGGAAAGCCGTCTTAACATCCATCTGCCAGATCTCATAGTCATGGAAGGCAGCAATGGCAAGTAGGATCCGAATGGATTTGAGCATAGCCACCGGAGAAAAAGTTTCATCATAGTCCAAACCAGGTCTTTGACGGAAACCTTTTGCAACGAGTCTAGCTTTATAGGTTTCCACCTGCCCATCTATACCAAGTTTCCTTTTGTAGATCCATTTGCATCCAACGGGTTTTACCCCAGGTGGAGCAATATCCATGGTCCACACTTTATTGGCGTACATGGACTCCATTTCGGATTGCATTGCTTCCTGCCACTTATCAGAGTCCCTACTGATAATGGCCTGCCTGAAACTGGTAGGGTCATCTTCTTCCAAGATGCAATCCTCTCGATCCCCGTCTATGAGAAAACCGTAGTATCTCTCGGGCGGATGAGAAATCCTACCAGATCTGCGGAGTGGCTGAGGTTCGTTTGGGGTTATTGAATCTAGCGGTTCCTCCAAATTTTCAGTTACATTTTGTGGTCGCTGAATTTCTTCCAGTTCTACCGAACTCCCACTAGTTTCTTTTGCAAGAAACTCCCTTTCCAAAAAGGTAGCGTGGCGAGATACAAACACCTTCTGTTCCTCAGTGTGGTAGAACAGATATCCTAGTGAGTCTTTAGGATATCCCACAAATTTACAGAGAACTGACCGTGCCTCTAACTTGTCCGGTTTCTGTGTTTTCACATAGGCTGGACAACCCCATATCTTAAATCTCTTAAGATACGGATTCCTTCCACTCCATATTTCATATGGAGTCTTAGGCACTGATTTGGATGGAACATAGTTCAATAGGTACGCCGCTGTTTGAAGCGCATGTCCCCAAAATGAAAGAGGCAACTCAGCACTACTCATCATGGAGCGAACCATATCCAATAGGGTACGATTCCTCCGCTCCGAAACACCGTTGTGCTGTGGTGTATAAGGAGGAGTAAGCTGAGAGAGAATACCATTCTCTTTTAAGTAATCTAGGAATTCCGTGCTTAAGTACTCCCCTCCCCTGTCAGACCGGAGGATCTTGATACTTTTGCCAATCTGGTTCTCTACTTCCTTTCTGAATTCCTTGAATTTCTCAAAAGCTTCAGATTTGTGTTTCATCAGATACACATATCCGAACCTAGAGAGATCGTCAGTGAATGTGATGAAGTACGAGAACCCACCCCTTGCATGTATAGACATCGGACCACACACATCACTGTGTATGAGTCCCAAGAGCTCTCTTGCTCTTTCTCCATGTCCGGTGAACGGAGATTTGGTCATCTTCCCTTTGAGACAAGACTGACAAGTTTCATAAGATGAAAACTCGAACGCATTCAAGAGTCCATCTCTATGCAACTTACTCAGTCTTTTCTCTCCGATATGACCGAGTCTACAATGCCACAAGTTGGATTCATTCGTATCTGAATTCTTCCTCTTGCGTGTGTTTTGTATATTGAGAACTGTATTCTGATTTAGAACGTAGATACCATTAAACAGTGTACCCTCTGCAACCAGTACCTTATCAAGGTAAATGTTCATGATATTCTTTTCAAGAACAAACTTATATCTATCTTTATCGAGTAAAGAAACTGATATGATGTTGCAAACCATAGAGGGTACATAGTAGCAATCGTTCAAAATCATAGTCTTGCCATTTGGCAATACTAGGTGATATTCACCGACGGCTGCCGCATAAACTTGTGCTCCGTTCGCTACTCTGAGCGACATATCACCCGGTGCAACTTTCCTACTTTTTCTCAGTCCTTGCAATAAATTACAAATATGAGATCCTGATCCGGTATCAAGTACCCAGGAGGTAGGGCTGACCGTAAAACAGTTCTCAATTACAAGAACACCTGAAGTAGATGCAAAACCATGCTTCTTCTTCAACTGGGTATCCTGGAAATCCATACTTTCCTCTTTCCCATTCTCATACTCATGACGGTTGTCACAAGTTAGAGCTGAACCAACTTTCCCCAGTCCCGAATAAGAATTCGGTTCGGTCAAGCGATACATTTTATTATCTTGATTAGGGCGTGAAAAGGTTGCTGCCTGGAGAGAGAGAAAAGAAACACTCAGCGTATGCTCGTGCAAGATTAGATTGGTTTATTAATTTATCTAACCAGGGTGTCTCCCACTGTTTCCTCAAATCCTTCTTAAAACCTTTTTTTAAAAGACGAACTAGCCGGGTTTTAATTCACGTTACAATACTTGCTTAACCTTTCAGCCAGGCTGGTGTCGGTACTTCGAGGGAGGTTTTCCAACGCTTTCGCGAAGTTCCTTAATTAAAGAACCTCTTTTCCCTGTGGGCGTAACCCCGCTAACACCTTTCTAGACACCTACTAGGTTTATAGCATTGATCGTTAAGTGAAATAATCTCCCGAGAGTAAACCAACTCATCAGTGGGATCGGGATCCAACTGTCATTGTGTGATAACCTAGATGGAATCCACTCTAGTCACCACACTCCAGAAGGTATGCTAAATCTGCAAGTTTCAGTTCTTTTGAAACTCCCGATGTGGTTTTTGCCCCTAGGACCCAAGTGACCTTGACGGAGTCAACAAATCAAAAAGTCCTAGTCAAGTTCAACCTGTCATTATCTGGATTGCATTAAACCCACCCGCATAACCCTTGACGGAGTCAACAAGGTTATACGACTGTCCTAATCAATCCCATATACCGATACAAACAAGCAGCACTTAGCTACCGTACACTACGCCTTGACGGAGTCAACAAACGCAGCACGAATACTAAGTGTTACTTGTAAGAAATGACGGAGGGCTACGGCTGGGTTTTTGGCGAAAAACCCGTTAACGTAATGAACTTGATATAGTTGAAGGAACCTGGTATTCTTTTTGAAAAAAATAGTGGCGAAAAACTTTTTGCTAAAGAGGTCACTCCCTGTGAAGGGATCTCGGCTCTTTCCTCGTCGAGTGAGGTGCTGGGCATTCGTAAGATGAATACCTCGATGCAAAGCAAGAATAATCGACTATAGTGAAGTTATTACCCTGACGCAAACTTTTGTCCAAGGGGTCACTCCCGGTGAAGGGATCTCGGCCCTTGCCTCGTCGACTGAGGTGCTGGGTATTCATAACCGAATACCGCGATGCAAAACAAAAATGAACGTCCTTGCAATAACAGCTTTTTGAAAAAATTTGTTCCAACAACGTCTTTTAGGTTTATTTTCTTGCATTAGTTCTTTTAATGCGTGATATTCTTACATTAGTTCTTTTAATGCGTCCCATCAGTTAATCCTACCATTGCAGAAAACAACCAAAATATGACGTACGCTTATGCCATTCGCATTCGCCACGGGGTCCCGTCATCACTCGTTAGGTTACTTAACTAACGACAGAGCGGGGGCTGGGCTAGCGCGGCTGTAAAACATAAGCAACGCCTAAATAGTAAAGCAATGATAGACATTACAGATCACAGATGAATACATTGGATATACTAGCAATCCGCAATCCTTTCGAGCCTGGAACGAAAAGCGGATAACACGGTCGCGGTGAATAGCCAAATACCCCACCCAAGACCCCTACGGGTGCGGCAAACTACCCGCCAAGTACTCGGTAGTTTGTGCACCCCCTCCATGGGTCTATCCTAGGAGCAAAAACAGTAAAAAGAATTATACAATGACGGCTACAACCCCGACCCGGTTGTGCGGCCAAACAAATAATATTATTACATCAATTTACATTTACAATGAATGAAAGAAAAACAAAAGCTCATCTCACATCCACCCCGGCTATTCACCCGCGACAGTCCAACACATTCATATACACATTCCAATATCAAACACAGATCATGTATAACCCCGACTAATCGTCTTATAGCGATTAGCCGACGTTCAATACATGCAAACATCACAGATATAACCAACATAGCCAAAGTGTAGCGAAGTTCGAAAAAAAATACGGAATTATAGGACCCCAAAAGTGAATTTCAGTTCTGGAAAATCTGGGCACATATAATATATCTGAAAAATCCCAAAATCCCACCAGAAGAACACTGCACGAAAAACGATGCAGCAAGGAAACCAACCTGCGGCGCTTCCGCGGCACATGCCTACCTAGTGCCGCGGAAGCGCGGCGACTTAAATGAATGACGTCATCGTTTTTCTTCTGTGTTCAAACAAAACCCTGAGACGATTTTACAAGTATAAAGTTTTTCATTTTGAGCCAAAAAAATTTCAACAGAAACTCAGGTTTTTAGTTTTCCGGTTTTGCGATTTTTCGGTTCCGAACTTCGTTACACTTCACTACCAAGCTAGTTTAAGTTTAACCTGGCTCTGATACCACTGTTAGGTCCACGTTACCTCTCCCGGTACTTACGGGGTTGCGGAAACGGTAAATCAAAATTTTTTCTAAACTTTGTAACATGGACCGTAAAAGCCGGATCTTTGCTAAACTAAAACTAGTATTCTAGCTAAAGAGAGTTAGCTACTATGGAAGATGGTTATACCTAAACTTGAACTCCTTCTCTTCTTGTTGTTGTTCTTCTTTCTTGTTCTTTGTAGAAGCTTGAATGGTTCTCTTCTCGTCGCCTTCTTCTTGCCGAAGATAGATCCACCTCGAAGGTTCGACCTTTGGGCTCTTCCTCGATCTTTGAGTGAACTAGGGTTTCCGGCTTGCTAAACCTTCATCCTAGAATGAGTAGAGAGTGATTAGGGTTTGCTTTTCTTTCTAAAGAGAATGATTCTCAACACATGAGAAGGTTTCTCTTTTCAAGAGGAAGAAGAAGATGAAATGAGGAGAGAGAGAGGTTATGATCGAATGAGCTCAATTATTTCTTTCTTGCAACCATATTGCAAAAGAAAAGAATTATCTAAATGATAATAATTAAAATAAGAATAGTTGATGGTAATTTTGGAATGACCACTATCATGTTTCTTTAAATGAAGTGTAAGCATGAATCAAGGAGGATCTTTCAAAGCATGATGGTGGTCAATGGTCAACAAGTCAACCAAGGTCAACAAGTCAACAAAAAATCAACCATAACATAATTCTCATTTAATTACTATTATTAATAGATAATATATAAATCCATTAGGGTTTGGAAAATGATAACTGTCAACTGTGCATACGCACCCGATCCGAAACCCTAATGAAAAACCTCATTCTCCGCCTCAAGCAACTGTGCATACACACCTGCATTCTCGTTCCGAGGAACAAGAATACCAAGAGATAAAAGCAACCCCCAAAACATATACCAGTATCTGGCTCAAACCATAGCCTGCCAGTATAATCCGTCCGGACTCCAAACGTGCACAAGTGCACGGATGAGAACGAACCCTGTCGCAAAACCATGCGACCTCTACTCTGTTTTGCCCAGAGGCGAATACCCTCTGTGTGGGACTCTAAAGACTCGACACTACGCTGGCAGTGGGTTTAACCACAGACCGCAAGCGGCACTAGCTGTGCGTAACGATCCCCAGGTAGATGCCGACAAGAAGGCTGACGAGGTGAAACCCCATCTGAACTCCTACTGAGTCTGAATGTGACATTCTCCGTACAGTCCGGTCTGTTCGTCTGATACATCGCATGGCGGGCCTAGGGGGCGGTAAAACGTCAGTCCCCCAATAGCGGTACAAGTCGTGTCGGAGTGAAGCCCAAAACACCCTGAGATAACACTGGAAACCTACCAGTATATCTCGCTTGCCCTGGCCAGGGACTACTCGTGTAATGGCTCTCCTAGACACAGCGCGATGTCAACCCCCAATACCGGGAGAGACGAATCCTGTCTAACCGTCACTGCCTCCAAGTGCTTCGGGACTGCTCCCAACTACTACCTGTTTGCACGACTCAGTAGAGCCGTGGTAGGGTAGTAATCAAAGAACAGTGGGAACACACTCGAGGCGAAGTGACAGTGTCAAGTCAGCGGACTAAGCTGTACTCATGTCACCTGGGAACTGATAACTGACGATAGGTATAATACCAACCATCAGTTCCCGACGAGTCCTGTCCAGTGTACTCGTAACCCAACGAGCACCCGCATACTATCTCAAGTACGACGTACTGACGGCTGTGGGACAGACCGTCTCCCGTGCTGGGATGAGAAGCGCATACGCTAGTCTACTCCGGAGCATCGATGCCCTATCTCGATACTCCCACGACCAGGGACGTGTATAAGGATGTGCTTGTAGATTACCCAGCCCCCACGAGTGTGATCACCATCACAACGCCGGTAATCAAGCAAAGATCCTAAGGGCTCTACTAATGCGTATAGGTGATATAATAAATAAACACACATGTACACATTAAAGCAGAGGCAAACCAAGTAGCATACTACTATATTGAGCAAGATTGTCTGTACAACTGTGAATATCCCAAGCTTCCATCAAGTAATATACATACTAGTATGATACAGTAATGGCCTCTAGGGCATATACACTAACAACTGTACCCAAAAAACACCTGTTTGCACAACTCAGTAGAGCCATGGTAGGGTGGAAATCAAAGCACAGTGGGAGACACACAAGACTCTATGACGATCTCGGGTCAACAGACTAAGCTGTACCAGTGTCACCAGAGAACTGCCATCTGACGTGAGGTATAATACCATCTGGGAGTTCTCGGCGAGTCCGTCCAGTGTACCCAGTCTCCACTAAGCACCCACATACCGTCTCTGATGTCAAACACCAATGGATATGGGATCATCCATCGCCCATCACATGGGTCGAGAAGATATACGCTAGTCTACTCTGGAATATCGATGCCCCGTCTCGATATTCCTATGACTAGGAACATTGAAGGATGTACTCATGGACTACCCAGGCCCCACTAGTATGATCTACATCATAGTCCTGGAAGTCGAGTATACATCCTAAGGGCTTTATCA
Source organism: Agapanthus africanus (assembly GCA_030015575.1). Classification (NCBI taxonomy): domain Eukaryota; kingdom Viridiplantae; phylum Streptophyta; class Magnoliopsida; order Asparagales; family Amaryllidaceae; genus Agapanthus; species Agapanthus africanus. Next base: position 230,694,809 of record CM057344.1, read on the forward strand.
ACATGTAATAGAGAGACAGCAAGTATACATGTTAAGATAAAGAGCAACCAGATAGCGTACTATCATGTCGAGCAAGAAAGTCCTCCCTATATATGTCCCAGCATCCACTACATTATACATCTCATGTACAGTAATGGCCTCTAGGGCATACATATAACTAACAATCTCCCACTTGCACTAGGGCCATCTGTAGCAGTGGTTGCAGTATCTCATACTCAACCATCCCATATAAGTCTCTCTCTGGGAAAAGGCCTTTGTGAGTGGATCCGCCGTGTTGTCCTCTGAGTCTACTCTCCTAACTTCGATCACCCTAGAGATCAACTATCTCCTTGATCAGGTGATGCTGCCTCAGAATATGTCTGGGTCACTGATGGGACCGGGGTTCCTGGGCCAAAGCCACACTTCCATTGTCACACAATGGTAGGAACCTAGTTCATCTCATGAACTAATATACACCCAAACTTCCTCTTTGGTAGTATCTTTGATAGCGATGTCACCAGCCTTTATCGTCTAGTTTGCCACGGTATCTCAGCTTGGAACTCTTCCAACATACCGTCCGTCCACTGAGGGTAAAGACAATGCCTGCGACTGACATTCAGTCGTCCTTATCACCTTGGAACTTTCCCAGTGATTCTCCCCAGGATCGATTGATACCATCTCACTACACCTAGTGAGAATCCTAATATCCATTTAGATCTATCGCATAGATCCATAACCTAGGATTTAGGAGGTATCACTTTGATCCGATTTGGAGAATCCTTGTGATAAGCGGAGATTGACCGAGCATAGCATAGGAAACTCTTTTCCTATTAAGAGTATGTTGTCCACGTACAATACGAGGATGACCACCTTACTCTCTACTACCTTTTTGTATGTACAAGGTTCATCTACTATTTTGATGAAGTCAAACTCTTTGACTACCACATCAAAACAGATGTTCCAACTCCGTGATGCCTGCTTTATCACACAAAGCATCTTGCACACGCTTCCGCTGCTCCTACTGTCTACAAAGCCCTCTGGCTGTGTACTTATAAACGCTCTCTTCTAAATCAATATATAAAAAAGCAGTCATGACACCCAACCACCAGATATCGCGGTCATGGTATGCAGCAATGGCAAGTAGGATCCGGATGGACTTAAGCACAGCCACTGGAAAAGGTTTCATCATTATCCACGCCTGGTCGATGACGAAAACCTTTAACAAGTCTAGCTTTGAAAGTCTCAACTTTTCCATCTACATTAAGTAATCTTCTCAAGATATACTTTCTCCTGATGGGAATTTAACCCTTCAGATATAGCAACCAAAGTCCATACTTTGTTGGTATACGTGGATTCCATCTCAGATCGCTAAGCTTCCAGCCATTCTTACAGAGTCACCACTCTTGATGGCCTGCTCGAAACTAGTTGGGTCATCATCTCATGATGCAATCCTCGCTCCCACTGTCATCGAGAAACCGAAGTATCTCTCAGGCGGATGAGGAACCTTGCTAGATCGGCGGAGAGGCTGAGGTTCGTCGGAATCCATTGAATCCTTTGGTTCTACCAAATCATCTGCTGTAGTTTGTATAGCTGGAACTCTTTCCAGTTCTACCTCATGACCACTAATTTCTTCATAAGAAATTCCCTTTCACAAAGGTGCTATATTGAGAAACAAAACATATTTTGTTCCTCTGTTAGGTAGAAGATATTCCTTTGCGAATGCTTGGGATATCTAACAAACTTCTACAGAACCGACTTTGCCTCGAGCTTGTCCGGATTTTGCTTTTAGACATAGGCCAGACAACCCCAAATCTTAACAAACTTAAGATATGGGCTCTTCCCATTCCATATCACATATGAAGTGGTAGGCAATGGATTTGATTGGAACCCTATTCAATAGGTATGCATCTTCTCAAGTGCATAACTCCCAAAAGGAAATAGGAAACTCAGTAGTACTCATCATAGAGCGCACCATATCACATAGGGTGTGATTGCTCCGCCCCGATACACCGACGTGTTGTGTGTAGGGTTCCTAGGCACTCTCAAGAGGTCTCACAAGGCATCAACCATGCCAATTTCAAATTTTACGGGTGCCGAGAAACCCTAATACGGATCGTTAACTAGAAATTTAGGCGATAAACGAAACTAGTTAACATCTTAACTAAAGGAGAGAGGCTACAACATTTGTAGATCCGGTTCTCCACTTCCTTAGCTCCACGTAGGTGTCCTCTCGCTGTCCATCTCGAATCCCAAACTCAAACATCGGCTTTATCGGAGAATTGGGCGGACTAGGTCGTCGGCTTCGTGCCGAAGATGATCTACGTCGAGGCATCACAAGTTCAAGCTCCGACTTCACAAATTTGTGAAACTTGTGAAGAAAACACCCAAAACAACTTGGCAAGAGGTAGAGGGTGAAGAAATAGGAGGTGGGTTCACTTTAGAATTGGATTTCTCACTTTAGATCTCAAGTTGCCATTGATGGCATCAAGCTTTCTATCTTGAAGAAGAAGATCAAGAAGAAGAAAGAATATGATAAGTGTTGTTAAAAAAATAACAAAAATCAATACTTATCATCTTCTAACCTTGGTTAAGTGTAGAGAATAGACCATGGTCAAATGAGAATGGTTAGGGTCAAGCATGAAGACAAAAGGGTCACATTAGTCAAAGCTTCATCAAGCTTCATGAAAGAAACAAACCATTTTGTTTTCTTTTATTTATTTATCAAGAAAGAATAGATAAATAAATAAGTAAATAAATCAAAACCCTAACTATTATCATAACCATGGTTTAAGTCTTAACACAAAACCAAGTAAATATGTATCATCAAACATGATACAAAGATGTGCACAAAAGTATATCACATATACAACATGTACATCAAGTGAGAAAATCCATTTAAAGTGAACCAATACCAGTTAATGCAAAGTAATATATCAAATATATAATTATACATTAAATCATTAAATCAATACTTGATTTAACGATCCGGTCATATCGCATATAACCGACCAGTATCCAATGTATCGTTTTATCGAATCAATGATTCGATAACTAGGTCATATCGCATACAACCAATCGAAACATTCATCGCGAGAATGAAATACGGTATCACATACACGCATTATTCTCGGTCCCGCACATATCTCATATGCGCTCCTATTTCGTTTCGCTTGAGCCAGGAAACCTCTGTGTAGGACTCTAAAGACTCGTCAATACGCCGGTAGCAGATGATGATCATATCAAGCACCCACAAGCCGCAAGCGGTCTGCTAAACGTAACGGCCATCCGGGTATTGAGCGATCAGAAGATCGACGAGCTAGCCCGCTCACACTCCTGTGAATCCAACCAGTAACACTTACCGTACAGTCCGGTCTGTTCGTCTGATACATCGCATATCAAGTCTAGGGGTGGTAAACGTCAGACCCCAATAACCGATAAGTCGTGCCGATGTGAGGCTCATAACGGGTCGAGAAACTACTGGTAACACTTACCAGCAAATCTCTGATCAGCCCTGGCCAGGGACTTCCCTGTTACGGCCAATCGAGCACAGCGCAACATCAACTCCCAATACCGGGAGAGACGAAACCCCTCCTATCGCTCATTGCCTCCATGTGACTCAGGACTGTACCCAAAGACCACCGTTTTGCACGCCCTCATGGACGTGGTAAGGTGGAGATCAAAGCACAGTGGGAATCACACAAGACTCTATGACGATCTCGGGTCTACAGACTAACCTGTACAAGTGTCACCTGAGAACTGCCATCTGACGTGAGGTATAATACCATCTGGGAGTTCTCGACGAGTCCGTCCAGTGTACCCAGTCTCCACTGAGCACCCGTATACCATCTCTGATGTCAAACACCAATGGATATGGGATCATCCATCGCCCATCTCATGGGTCGAGAAGCGTATACGCTAGTCTACTCTGGTATATCGATGCCCCGTCTCGATACACCTACGACTAGGGACCTTGAAGGATGTACCTATGGACTACCATGTCCCCACTAGTATGATCTGTATCATAGTTCAGGTAGTCAAGTACACATCCTAAGGGCTTTACCAACATGTAACTATAAGACAGTATAAAGAGACAAGTGTACATGTTAAGATAAAGAGTAACCAGATAGCATACTATCATGTCGAGCAAGAAAGTCATCTCTATATATGTCCAAGCATCCAGTATAATATACATCATCTGTACAATTCTGGCCTCTAGGGCATACATAGAACTAACAATCTCCCATTTGCACTAGGGCCAACTGCTGTAGTATCGCATACCGAGCATCCCGAAGAGTCTCTCAAACTGTATCTGGGGAATGGCCTTCGTGAGTGGATCCACCGTGTTGTTCTTCGTGTCAACCCTCCTGACCTCGATCTCCCGGTGATCAACTATCTCCCGGATCAGGTGATACCGCCTCAGAATATGCCTGGATCGCTGATGGGACCTGGGTTCCTTGGCCAAAGCCACCGCTCCATTGTTATCGCAATACAAAGGTATTGGATGCTCAATGGATGGAACCACTCCAAGTTCAGTAATGAACTTCTTGATCCAGACAGCCTCTTTGGCAGCATCGTTGGCAGCGATGTATTCAGCCTCCATCGTCGAGTCTGCCACGGTTTCCTGCTTGGAACTCTTCCAGCTAACCGCCCCTCCGTAAAGGGTAAAGACAAATCCCGACCGCGACTTAGAGTCGTCCTTATCACTCTGGAAGCTCGAATCGGTAAAGGACTCCACTTGGAGTTCTCCGTTACCATACACCAAGAGCATCTCTTTAGTCCTTCGCAAGTACTTGAGAATGCTCTTCACAGCTGTCCAGTGATTCTCTCCAGGATCAGCTTGATACCTGCTCACTACACTTAGTGAGTATGCTACATCGGGTCTGGTACATAGCATCGCATACATGATAGAGCCTACAGCCGAAGTATAGAGTATCCCTTGCATGCGAGCTCTCTCCAAATCAGTCTTGGGAGACATCTCTTTGGAGAGAGTGACTCCAGAGATCGTGGGCAAGTTCCCACGCTTGGAATCTTCCATACTAAACCTTTTTAGTATGGTGTCAATGTACCTGGATTGGGACAATCCCAATATCCGTTTGGATCTATCTCTATAGATCCTAATTCCTAATATGCAGGAGGCATCACCAAGATCTTTCATTGAGAATCTTTGTGATAAGAAGATCTTGACCGCTTGCAGCATAGGAATATCATTTCCTATCAAGAGTATGTCATCCACGTACAATACGAGGAAGACAACCTTACTCTTTGCCACCTTCTTGTAGATACAAGGTTCATCTGGATTTTTGACGAAATCAAACTCTTTGATAACGACGTCAAAGCAGATGTTCCAACTCCGCGATGCTTGCTTTAATCCATAAATGGATTTAAGCAGCTTGCACACCTTCCCGCTGCTCCCACTGTCTACGAAGCCCTCTGGCTGAGTCATGTACACGCACTCTTCTAAATCACCATTTAGAAAGGCGGTCTTAACATCCATTTGCCAGATTTCGTAGTCATGAAAGGCAGCAATGGCAAGCATGATTCGGATGGATTTAAGCATAGCCACTGGAGAAAAGGTTTCGTCATAGTCCACACCTGGTCTTTGACGAAAACCTTTTGCAACAAGTCTAGCTTTGAAAGTCTCCACTTTCCCATCTACACCAAGTTTTTTCTTGAAAATCCACTTGCTTCCGATGGGTTTTACCCCTTCAGGAGAAACATCCAAAGTCCATACTTTGGTGGTGTACATGGATTCCATCTCGGACCGCATAGCATCCAGCCATTTCACTGAGTCCCTACTCGTGATGGCCTGCTCGAAGCTAGTTGGGTCATCATCCTCCATGATGCAATCCTCGCTCCCTCCATCCATGAGAAAACCGTAGTATCTCTCAGGTTGGCGAGGAACCCTACTAGATCGGTGGAGTGGCTGGGGTTCATCGGGAACTACGGAATCCTCTAGTTCCACCAGATCTTCTGTTGTAGCTTCTGCAGCTGGAACCTCTTCCAGTTCTACCTCATGACCACTAATCTCTTTTTCAAGAAATTCCTTTTCTAAAAAGGTGGCATGCCGAGAAACAAACACTCTTTGTTCCTCAGGGTGGTAGAAGATATACCCTTGAGAATTCTTGGGATATCCTACAAATTTGCATAGAACAGACCGTGCCTCGAGTTTGTCCGGATTTTGTCGTTTGACATAGGCTGGACAACCCCATATCTTAACATAGTTAAGACTTGGTCTCTTTCCTTTCCATATCTCATATGGAGTGGTAGGCACAGATTTGGTTGGGACCATATTCAATAGATGTATGGCTATCTCAAGCGCATACCCCCAGAAGGAAATAGGTAACTCAGCTGTGCTCATCATAGAGCGCACCATATCTAATAGGGTGCGGTTCCTCCGTTCTGATACACCATTGTGCTGTGGTGTATATGGAGGAGTCAGCTGAGAGAGAATCCCATTCTCTTTTAGGAAGTCCAGGAATTCATTGCTCAAGTATTCACCTCCTCGATCAGATCGAAGGATTTTAATACTTTTTCCGGTTTGGTTCTCGACTTCTTGTTTATATTCTCTAAATTTCTCAAAAGCTTCAGACTTGTGTCTTATTAAGTACACATGTCCGTATCTTGAGAGATCGTCAGTGAATGTAATGAAGTACGAAGAACCATCCCTGGCATGTGTAGACATTGGACCGCATACATCACTATGTACTAGTCCCAAGAGTTCCGTAACTCTTTCCCCGTGTCCCGTAAACGGAGTTTTGGTCATCTTGCCTTTGAGACATGACTGGAAAGTGTCGTAAGATGAAAATTCGAAAGGTTTCAAATATCCATCCTTATGCAACTTAGCCAGTCATGTCGCATTGATGTGACCCAGTCTACAATGCCATAAGAAGGATTCGTTCAGTTCAGAACTCTTCCTCTTGTGTGTGTTTGTTATACTTAGAACTGTGGATTGATTTAGAACATAAATGCCATTGCACAACATGCCTGATCCAACCAACTTTTGGTTACGAAAAATGTTCATAACATTATCCTGTAATACAAAATTATATCCCTCTTTACTTAATAAAGAAACTGATATAATGTTGCATATCAGGTTCGGCATGTAATATCATTCGTTCAGAACCAATGTATTACCTGTTGGTAATGCAAGGTGATATTCCCCGACAGTCTTACTGCAACTATTGCACCATTTCCAACTCTAATGTCTTTATCACCTTCTCCAAGTTCTCTACCTTTCCTAAGCCCATGTAACTGATTACATATATGGGATCCCGACCCGGTATCTAATACCCAGGACGTAGAGCAAATGGAGAAACAGTTCTCTGTAACGAACTCACCCGAAGAAAATGCATCATCATGTACTTTCTTCATTCGGGTGGAATGGGAATCCTGGTATTCCCCTATGTCCTGTTCATTCCTATAACTCTTATAAGAAAGAACGGAACCAACGTTCCCCAGCACAGTATAACTTGCGGGTTCGGTCAATACATCCATATTATTATCTTTATTAGAGCATGAAATGGTCGCTACCTGGAGAGAGAGAGAAGAAAACACTTTAGCGTATGCTTGTGCAAGATCAGATTGGTTATTATCTTATCTAATCAGGATGGCTCCCACTGGTTTTTATCAAATATTCCTTCAAACCCTAAAAGGAAAGACTAGCCGGGATTAATTACACCCTACAACTTCGTCGATCTTTCAGCCAGGCCAGTGTCGGTACTTTGAGGGAGGTTCCCCGTGCTTTCGCACGGACCTAATTAATGTAAACCTCGTTTTCCCAGAGGCGTAACCCCGTTGACACCTTTCTAGACACCTACTTGATCGGCTAATTGTAGTGTGTAAAACTCTCCCAGGAGTAACTCTTACTCGCAGTGGGTATCGGGATCCAACTATCTCATAGAAGGTATGCAATCTCATTGCAAATTTCAACACTTGAAATTCCCGATAATGCTTTTGCCCCTAGCGTGCTATGACCTTGACGAAAGCCAACAAACCACAGCCCGCTAGTCAAGTTCAACCCGTACATTTCTTGACTGAATTAAACCCACCCGCATAACCCTTAATGAAAGCCAACAAAGCCGTACGACTACCCTAATCCAGTCGCATCATATGCAGCAGATAAACAGCACATAGCTACCGCACACTACACCTTGACGAAAGCCAACAAATGTAGCACGAATACTATATGTAATTTATCTGAAATGACGGAGGGCTACGACAGGTTTTTCTGAAAACCTATTCTGTAATGAACTTGATATCGTTGTAGAATCAAATGATGTTTTGAAATGGAGTGATTTCGAGGCTTTTCTAGTTTTGCTAAAGGGGTCACTCCCGGTGAAGGGATCGTCGGCCCTTTCCTCGTTGAATGAGGTGCGGGATATATCATATATATCACTGTGCAAAGCAGAAACTATAGAAGCAATCAAAAACAAACCGAGTGTGTAGCATCTGCCAGTTATTGCTAAAGGAGTCACTCCCGGTGAAGGGATCTCGGTCCTTTCCTCATCGAATAAGGTGCAGGGCATATCATATATACCGCTATGCAAAGCAAGAACTGTAGCTACCTGTTTTATTTAAAATTTGATTCTACAACATCATTTGGTTTCTTTTCTTTCATTAATCACATTAATGAAGTCCCATCATTTAAATACCTAAACATCACAGATAAATACGAAGTACACTTATGCCATCCGCATTCGCTTCGATGTCCCCTCGTGCACCGTTAGGTTAGGTAACTAACGACAGAGCAGGGCAGGGCTAGTGCGGGTGCAAAACATAAGTAACGTCTATATAATATATCATATATACTATATACTGTATCTATCACAGAACATCACATGATCACATCACAGATATCGCAGCAGAAAAACCATATGAAACATTGGATATACTAGGACGTTCGTGTTTTCAATACGAGCCAGTATAAAACACGGATTCCACGGTCATGATGAATAGCCAATCCCACACCCCTAGACCCCTACGAGAGCGGCAAGCAACCCTACCAATTCTAGGGTTAGGAGACCCGGACTCGACTCCTCGAGATGGTCTCCCACTGGACCCTAGAACCCGGTTACTTGTGCTCCCCTCCTTGGGTCTATCCTAGTGCAGAATAGTAAATAATATACAAAGGGTGACAGCTTCCGCAATCTGGAAGTGCCCCAATAAAAGAATATTACATACAAGTTTTTACATGAATGAAAATGAAAAACACTCATCTCACATAAAAAACCCCGGCTATTCAAACACGACAATCCAATATAACATATCCAGCAACACATAACATCACATGTCATCAACGTAAGTAAATATGTCCATCCCAATTGTCGTTGACATATAGCAACGAAACCGGCGATATCACATATTACACTTACGGTCACAGAAAAGAAAGTGTAAAACTACAACAGTTGGAATCCGCAACCTCTTTAGACATCGCATGCCTAATAAAATGAAACACTTAGACATCACATGCGTAACAGTTATAAACCCTGTATTTTAGTCTCATTATCGAAAACTCTTTTCAATATCAAGTGAAACTAAACCGCTAGATTTATAACATTCATTCAGTTATCTCATAACTGTTTGTGAATTCCAATTATTATATCACATTCCAGATAAACTGAAAATGTTAAACTTTCCGATCGAACAGTCGAACACCCAAGTTTTCCCGATACAGCTCAACACATGAAATAAGTCTAACAACATTCAGTTCGTGCCTCAGTACCAACGGTCCAGCCGTAGAAGGGTCAAGCCAACGCCTCACATGTGGCACGCCGTACTGCCCCAAACCCGAAGGTTCAAAGGGCAGTTCAAGACGGTCACATAATCGAGTTAAGGTTTGTTGTCTTCTAGAGGGTCCATTGCGCTACTTGCACTACTTAGAACGTCGTTAAACCATGGAAAAATCCAACTCTTGGAAATTTCCCGACAGGGAAAAAATTGGGTATTTATATCCGGTCGAACTTTTTAACATATTCTAAAAATTATCCGGAAAGCGACAAAGACAAAATCTGATACTCCGATCGAAACACCGAATCCCCAAAACAACCCCAGAAAATTCAACTCTTGAATAAAATTTAAAATTACCCAGAGAACTCATCACTGTTAAATAGGAATTACTGTGCAAATTGGTAGGGCTGACGTCATACTTTAGCCGCGGAACCGCCGCATAAGCTAGGCTTATGCCGCGGTTCCGCCGCTCATGTGAGGGATCATGAAATAAATTTTGCGCCGTAATTCTTAGAATTCCCTGCTGAGTTTTCTGCATATTTTTAATTTGGAAAAAACCCATTTTTTAAAAAATGTACAGAGAGCCGTTTTCGGGTTAGGGTTTTGGTTCGATCGGACTTCAAACGTCGTCTAGACTTTGCCTAAGGCTCTAGCTAGGCTCTGATACCACTGTAGGGTTCCTAGGCACTCTCAAGAGGTCTCACAAGGCATCAACCATGCCAATTTCAAATTTTACGGGTGCCGAGAAACCCTAATACGGATCGTTAACTAGAAATTTAGGCGATAAACGAAACTAGTTAACATCTTAACTAAAGGAGAGAGGCTACAACCTTTGTAGATCCGGTTCTCCACTTCCTTAGCTCCACGTAGGCGTCCTCTCACTGTCCATCTCGAATCCTGAACTCAAACGTCGGCTTCATCGGAGAATTGGGCGGACTAGGTCGTCGGCTTCGTGCCGAAGATGATCTACGTCGAGGCATCACAAGTTCAAGCTCCGACTTCACAAATTTGTGAAACTTGTGAAGAAAACACCCAAAACAACTTGGCAAGAGGTAGAGGGTGAAGAAATAGGAGGTGGGTTCACTTTAGAATTGGATTTCTCACTTTAGATCTCAAGTTGCCATTGATGGCATCAAGCTTTCTATCTTGAAGAAGAAGATCAAGAAGAAGAAAGAATATGATAAGTGTTGTTAAAAAAATAACAAAAATCAATACTTATCATCTTCTAACCTTGGTTAAGTGTAGAGAATAGACCATGGTCAAATGAGAATGGTTAGGGTCAAGCATGAAGACAAAAGGGTCACATTAGTCAAAGCTTCATCAAGCTTCATGAAAGAAACAAACCATTTTGTTTTCTTTTATTTATTTATCAAGAAAGAATAGATAAATAAATAAGTAAATAAAACAAAACCCTAACTATTATCATAACCATGGTTTAAGTCTTAACACAAAACCAAGTAAATATGTATCATCAAACATGATACAAAGATGTGCACAAAAGTATATCACATATACAACATGTACATCAAGTGAGAAAATCCATTTAAAGTGAACCAATACCAGTTAATGCAAAGTAATATATCAAATATATAATTATACATTAAATCATTAAATCAATACTTGATTTAACGATCCGGTCATATCGCATATAACCGACCAGTATCCAATGTATCGTTTTATCGAATCAATGATTCGATAACTAGGTCATATCGCATACAACCAATCGAAACATTCATCGCGAGAATGAAATGCGGTATCATATACACGCATTATTCTCGGTCCCGCACATATCTCATATGCGCTCCTATTTCGTTTCGCTTGAGCCAGGAAACCTCTGTGTAGGACTCTAAAGACTCGTCAATACGCCGGTAGCAGATGATGATCATATCAAGCACCCACAAGCCGCAAGCGGTCTGCTAAACGTAACGGCCATCCGAGTATTGAGCGATCAGAAGATCGACGAGCTAGCCCGCTCACACTCCTGTGAATCCAACCAGTAACACTTACCGTACAGTCCGGTCTGTTCGTCTGATACATCGCATATCAAGTCTAGGGGTGGTAAACGTCAGACCCCAATAACCGATAAGTCGTGCCGATGTGAGGCTCATAACGGGTCGAGAAACTACTGGTAACACTTACCAGCAAATCTCTGATCAGCCCTGGCCAGGGACTTCCCTGTTACGGCCAATCGAGCACAGCGCAACATCAACTCCCAATACCGGGAGAGACGAAACCCCTCCTATCGCTCATTGCCTCCATATGACTCGGGATTGTACCCAAAGACCACCGTTTTGCACGCCCTCATGGACGTGGTAAGGTGGAGATCAAAGCACAGTAGGAATCACACAAGACTCTATGACGATCTTGGGTCTACAGACTAACCTGTACAAGTGTCACCTGAGAACTGCCATCTGACGTGAGGTATAATACCATCTGGGAGTTCTCGGCGAGTCCGTCCAGTGTACCCAGTCTCCACTGAGCACCCGTATACCATCTCTGATGTCAAACACCAATGGATATGGGATCATCCATCGCCCATCTCATGGGTCGAGAAGCGTATACGCTAGTCTACTCTGGTATATCGATGCCCCGTCTCGATACACCTACGACTAGGGACCTTGAAGGATGTACCTATGGACTACCATGTCCCCACTAGTATGATCTGTATCATAGTTCAGGTAGTCAAGTACACATCCTAAGGGCTTTACCAACATGTAACTATAAGACAGTATAAAGAGACAAGTGTACATGTTAAGATAAAGAGTAACCAGATAGCATACTATCATGTCGAGCAAGAAAGTCATCTCTATATATGTCCAAGCATCCAGTATAATATACATCATCTGTATAATTCTGGCCTCTAGGGCATACATACAACTAACATTGTGGTGTATACGGAGGAGTAATGCTGAGAGAGAATCTCATTTTCCTTTAGAATAGTCCAGTAATCCCGTGCTCAAGTATTCTCCTCCCTGATCACATCAAAGGACATAATACTTATACCCGGTTTTGGTTCTCTACTTCTAACTTATATTCGGTGATTATCTCAAAAGTTTCGGACTTGTGTTTCAACAGGAACATATGTCTGAATCTAGAGAGATCATCAGTGAATGTAATGAAGTACAAAGAACCGGTCCTGGCATATGTAGACTGGGGACCTTTATACATCACTATATATCAGTCCCAAGAGTTCACTAACTCTTTCTCTGTTTCCAGTAAACGGAGCTATGGTCATCTTATCTTTGTGACATGACTGGCAAGTTTCACAAGATGTAAATTCAAACTGATTTAAATATGCATCTAAATGTAACTTAGCTAGTCGGGTCGCATAGATATGACCTAGTCTACAATGCCTCAAGAAGGATTCGTTCATTTCTGAATTCTTCCTCTTGTGTGTGTTCTGTACATTAAGAACTGTGGCTTGATTTAGATCGTCTATACTTTTAGATAACGTGCCTGAACCGATCAACTCTTGATATAGGAAATGTGCAAAACACTATCCAACAATACAAAATTATATCCTTCTTTAATAAATAAAGAGACTGATATGATGTTGTATATCAGGTTCGGTATCTAATAACATTCGTTCAGAATCAATGTATTTGGAAATACAGGGTGATAGTGACCAACAGACTTGGCTGCAACACTTGCACCGTTTTCTGTCTCATGAAACTTATCACCCGTTCTCAGTTCTCTACCTTTCTGTAGCCCATGTAATATATTACATATGCGGAATCCTGATCCGGTATCTAATACCCAGGACATAGAGGATACAAAGAAACAGTTCTTTATAATGAACACACCCGAAGAAGATGCATCATCATGCACTTTCTTCGTTTGGGCGGCATGGGAATCCTGGTATTCCCCTATTTCCTGCTCGGTCTTATAACAATTATAAGTTGGAGAGGGACCAACGTTCCCCAGCTCAGTATAACAAGCGGGTTCGGTCAATACATCCATATTATTATCTTGATTAAGGCATGATATGGTTGCTACCTGGAGAGAGAGAGAAGAAAACACTCTGCGTGCGCTCTTGCAAGATTAGATTGGTTATATATTTTATCTAATCAGGATGGCTCCCACTATTTCTATCAAATCTTCCTTCAAACCCTAAAAGGAAAGACTAGCCGGGATTAATTACACTCTACAAGTTCGCCAATCTTTCAGCCAGGCCAGTGCCGGTACTTTAAGGGAAGTTCCCCGTACTTTCGCACGGACCTAATTAAAATACACCTCGTTTTCCCAGGGGCGTAACCCCGTTGACACCTTTCTAGACACCTACTTGATCGGCTAATTGTAAAGTGCAAAACTCTCCCAGGAGTAACAATTACTCGCAGTGGGTATCGGGATCCAACTATCATATAGAAGGTATGCAATCTCATTGCAAATTTCAACACTTGAAACTCCCGATAGTGGTTTTTACCCCTAGCACCTATGACCTTGGCTATGGTCAACAAATCATAAGCACTAGTCAAGTTCTACCCGTCATTTCGTGATTAATTAGACCCACCCACATGACCCTTGGCTAAGGTTAACAAAGTCGCATGACTGTCCTAACTAATCGCATCATATGCTGTGTAGGAAGACATCACTTAGCTACCGTACACTGTGCCTTGACTATGGTCAACAAACACAGCACGAATACTAAGTACTCTACTTCCTAAAATGACGGAGTGCTGCAGAGGGTTTTTAAGAAAACCTTTAACGCTTTGAACTTGATCTCGTTGCAGAATCAAATGGTTTTAAATAGAGTGTTTATGAGGCTTCTGCTAGTTTCGCTAAAGAGGTCACTCCCGGTGAAGGGATCTCGACTCTTTCCTTGTCGAATGAGGTGCAGGATATTCACAATACCACTATGCACAGCAAGAACTAGAAAAGCAATCAAAAGACAAACCGAAGGTTGTAGCATCTGCTAGTTATTGCTAAAGAGGTCACTCCCGGTGAAGGGATCTCGGCTCTTTCCTTATCGAATAAGGTGCTGGATGTTCTACAAGGAACACCGCTATGCAAAGCAACAACTAGAGCTACCTAATTTTTGAAATTCGATTCCACAACATCATTTATGTTTATTTTCTTTCATTAATCTCATTAATGAATGTCCCATCATTTAAGTCCACCTAAACATCACAGATAAATACAACGTACGCTTATGCCATCCGCATTCGCCTCGATGTCCCGTCTGCACCGTTAGGTTAGGTAACTAACGGCAGAGCGAGGCAGGGCTAGCACGGGTGTAAAACATAAGCAACGTTTATATAATATATCATATATACTATATACAACATCTATCTGAACATATCACATGATCACATCACATATAACGCAGCAGAAAACATAATATGAAATATTGGATATACTAGGATGTCCGTGTTTTATTTTGAGCCTGTATAAAACACGGATTCAATGGTCGTGATGAATAGCCAATCCCACGCCCCTAGACCCCTACGAGAGCGGCAAGAAACCCTACCAATTCTAGAGTAAGGAGACCCGGACTCGACTCCTCGAGATGCTCTCCTACTGGACCCTAGAACTCGGTTACTTGTGCTCCCCGCCTTGGGTCTATCCTAATGCGGAAAAGTAAATAATATACAATGGTGACATCATCCTCAGCCCGGAAGTGCCCCAATAAAAGAATATTACATACAAGTTCTTACATGAATGAAAATGAAAAACACTCATCTCACATAAAAAAAACCCGGCTATTCAAACACAACGATCTAATATAACATATCCAGCAACACATAACATCACATGTCATCAACGAAAGTAAATATGCCCATCCCAATTGTCGTTGATATATAGCAACGAAACCGGCGATATCACATATTACACTTACGGTCGCAGAAAAGAAAGTGTAAAATTACAACAGTTGGAATCCGCAACCTCCTCAAACATCGCATGCCTAACCAAATGAATTCTTTAGACATCGCATGCCTAACAGTTATAAACCCCGCATTTTAGTCTCATTATCGAAAACTCTTTTCAATATCAAGTCGGGCAATTCAACAAGATTCCCAACATTTTGATCGAATGCTCGTCGTAAACTTTAGTAGACGGCCGCACCCCCGGATGCCGTCGACAAAGTGCACTAAGGCGGAACACCGTTGCCGCGAGCACCCGAATGGATGCTTTTGGAGACGAGGTTCTCCTACAGTCACTTGGTCGGGGCTATGGGACGTGGCTATCTATTAAGTTTACCGACGAGTATCCGCGTATGCTACGTGATTGCGACGGACTTTTGATCGCATCAAAATCCCGTGGCAACCAATCATTTGAGACTGAAGTGCTAGATTTATAACATTCAAATCAGTTATCTCATAATAATTTGTGGATTCCAAATATTGTATCACATTCCAGATAAATAGACAATGTTAAACTTTCCGATCGAATAATCAAACACCCAAGTTTTCCCAATAGCTCAACACTTGAGGGGAGTTTAAAAACATCCATTTCATGCCACAGTACCAACGGTCCAGCCGTAGAAGGGTCAAGCCAACGCCTCACATGTGGCACGCCGTACTGCCCCAAACCCTAAGGTTCAAAAGGCAGTTCAAGACGGTCACATATTCGAGTTAAGGTTTGTTATCTTCTAGAGGGTCCATCGCGTTACTTGCACGATTTAGACGTTCTTAAATAACGGAAAAATCCAACACTTGGAAATTTTCTGGCAGGGGAAAAAGTGAGTTATTGATATCCGGTCGAACTTTTTAACACTTTCTAAAATTACCCGGACAAACTAAACAAAGTTAAATTATCCGATCGAATCAACGAGTCCCCAATACAACCCTAAGAAAACTCAACACTTGAGTGGAATTAAAAAATTCCCAGAAAAAATTGACAAGAAAAGACCTAAGAATAAATATATGAAGTATGAGGGACTAAGTCATAATTTTAGCCGCGGAACCGCCGCCAAACCCTTGGTTTGGCCACGGTTCCACGGTCATATAGAAGAATCAGTGGGCCGTACTTCACAGTAATTCTTAGTTTTTCCTGCTTAATTTTCTGAGCATTTTTAATTCATAAAAAATCACAGTTTTGAAAATTGTCTAGAGAAGGGTATTCGTCGGGGTTTACGGGTTCGATCGGACTTTAAACTTCGCCTAGACTTCGCGTAAAGCTCTAGCTTGGCTCTGATACCACTGTAGGGTTTCTAGGCACTCTAACAAGGTTCTACAAGGCATCAACCATGCCCGATTCAAACACATTAGCCGTGCCGAACAACCCTAACCAAGATCGTATACTAGAGATTATGCGAAAACTAGCAAGTTAAACTCTTTAACTACAAGTGAAAGAGATTACAACCTTTGTAGATCCGGTCCTTCACTTCTAAAGCTCCGTGTTGATGTCCCTTCGCTGCGATCATCGGGATCCCGGACTCTAGCGATGGTTTCTTCGGAGAAATGAGCGGGCTAGGTCGTTGATTTCGAGGCCAAAGATGATCTACGTCGAGGAGACTCAAACTCAAGCTCCATCTTCACTAGGTCAAGAACTTTGTGAAGAGAACACCCTAAACTAAATGGCAAGTAGTAGAGGATGATGAAATAGGAAGTGGGTTCACTTTAGATTTGGATTTCTCACTCTAAATCTTCACTTGAAAATTTTTCTAGCAAGCTTTCTTCTTCTTGAAGAAGAAAAAGAAGAAGAAAAGAATAAGAAAATGAATAATGAATTATGACAAAAGAATAATCAAGTGAAGTCTATCATATTGCAACCATAGGTGAGTTTACCTTTGTAGAGACTAAACCATAGTTTGAGGTAATGGTTAGGTTAATGAAAATCTTATGCAAAACAAAATTAGTGGACTTTGTCAAAGATGCTTGAAAGCTTCATGAAACTTCAAGCAAAGACAAGGAAAGCCACCATTTTGTTTTACCAAAATAAATAAAAATCCAAAACCATTATCTTAAATATGGTGTAAGTCATACACACACCTAAGTTTGCATGTATCATCAAACATGATACAATCTAGTGCACAAAAATATATACAACTTGTGCACATCAAGTGAGAAAATCAATCTTAAGTGAACCAATACTAGTTAATGTAAAGTAATATATCAAATATATAATTATACATTAAATCATTAAATCAACACTTTATTTAATGATCCGGTCATATCGCATATAACCGACTAATATCTAGTGTATCAATGTATCGAATCAACACTTGATTCGGTATCCCGGCTATATCTCATATAACCGTCCGATGATACAAATCGCGAGAATAGAATACAGTATCACATACTGGTATTATTCTCGGTCCCGCACATATCTCATATGTGCTCCTATTTCGTTTCGTTTGAGCCAGGAAATCTCTGTGTAGGACTCTAAAGACTCGTCAATACGCCGGCAGTAGGTGGTGATCATATCAATCACCCACAAGCCGCAAGCGGTCTGCTAAACGTAACGGCCACCCGGGTATTGAGCGATCAGAAGATCAACGAGCAAGCCTGCTCACACTCCTGCGAATCCAATCAGTAACACTTACCGCACAGTCCGGTCTGTTCGTCTGATATGTCGCATATCTCGCCTAGGGGTGGTAAACGTTAGACCCCAGCAGCTTGATAAGTCATGCCGATGTAAGGTCCATAACAAGCATGAAACTACTGATAACACTTACCAGTAAATCAGTGCAACCCTGGCCAGGGATTTCCAGTTATGGCCAGTCAAGCATAGCGCAACATCAACCCCCAATACCGGGAGAGACAAATCCCCTCCTATCGCTCATTGCCTCTATGTGAATCGGGACTGTACCCAAAAAACACCTGTTTGCACGACTCAGTAGAGCCGTGGTAGGGTGGAAATCAAAGCACAGTGGGAGACACACAAGACTCTATGACGATCTCGGGTCAACAGACTAAGCTGTACCAGTGTCACCAGAGAACTGCCATCTGACGTAAGGTATAATACCATCTGGGAGTTCTCGGCGAGTCCGTCCAGTGTACCCAGTCTCCACTGAGCACCCGCATACCATCTCTGATGTCAAACACCAATGGATATGGGATCATCCATCGCCCATCACATGGGTCGAGAAGATATACGCTAGTCTACTCTGGAATATCGATGCCCCGTCTCGATATTCCCACGACTAGGAACATTGAAGGATGTACTCATGGACTACCCAGGCCCCACTAGTATGATCTACATCATAGTCCTGGAAGTCGAGTATACATCTTAAGGGCTTTATCAACATGTAATAGAGAGACAGCAAGTATATATGTTAAGATAAAGAGCAACCAGATAGCGTACTATCATGTCGAGCAAGAAAGTCCACCCTATATATTTCCAAGCATCCACTACATTATACATCTCATGTACAGTAATGGCCTCTAGGGCATACATATAACTAACATAAACTAGCACTTCCAATCAAAATCCATATTAGAAAAACCTAGATTAACACTAATTTAAAGCCCAATTAGCAAGTTAACCTTATAGATTTGGTTAGTATAACAACTAGATAGCAAAATAGAATTAAATAACTTAGTAATGGTTTCTAAAACCCTAGTTTAAACTCAAACCATTCACTTTAAAAAACTAGATTAGAAATTAGCTATAATTTTAACACTAAAACAATTTCAAAGTTCTAATTTAGCTCACTTAAGCTACAAATTAACCAAAGATTGAAATTATACCTCACAAGCCCAAGCCCTAGGTTGCTCTAGCCTCCCAAGATGCCATCTTTCTCCAAGATTTGAACCAAATTAGGTTTGAGAAGAGATGGAATAAGGGTTTGCTTTGAATTTGTGAAGGAAATTGTTGATTTTCGTTGAATTTTTTTGATGAAATTGAAGCAAAGTGAGAAGGGAATTTTGGGACAGCGGCAGGGAATGGGTTTCGGCCAGAGGAAGATGGGAAAAAGTGAGGGTGTGTGTGTGTGCAAAATTTTTCGAGTCAACCCCTCACTAATGAAGTACACCATACCTCTCAAATTAATATATAAAACCTACACCTTTAATTTCCATTTCCACACATACAAATGAGATGAAGAAAATTTTTGAGGGGGAGAAGTGGGCTGCTGATGGTGGGCTCGGCCATGGAGGGGTGAGGGTGTGTGTGAGTGATTACAAAAAGAATTCCATGCAAAAAGACCCCTCCCCCCCAAGCTAAAAATTGCAAGTTTTAGTTTAAATTAATTATATTTTAATTTCCATTGATTATAACCAAATAGAACTTGAAAATAAATGCTAAAAATTTATATTACCCACTAGATTTTAGTTGTCATGGTTCTAAAGTATGTAATTAGCCCATTCAAATTTGTATTTATCGCTAATTTAATGTATTTTTAACAGCTTAAAATAATATTAAAAATAGTAAAATAGGGAAAAATTTAAACGACCAGAAATTTATAACTCATTAGCTACTAAAAACTAGCAATTACCTATCTAAATTAGGTATAAATAGGCCTATATTGAAAAATAACAACCATGACGATTTACGGAAAAATACCAAATATTTACCGATTTTCAGGAAAATACCAAAACGACTTTTCAAGGCGTTACATATCATCGCATGATAACTTGATGGAAGCCACTCAAGTCACCACACTCCAGATGGTATGCGCATGCCTGGAAAGTTTCATATATGTTTGAAACTCCCGATGTGTGTTTTTACGCCTAGGACCCAAGTGACCTTGACACAGTCAACATATCAAAGGGTCCTAGCCAAGTTCAACCCGTCATTTTCTTGATTGCATTAAACCCACACGTACGAGTCCTTGACACAGTCAACATGACCGTACGACTGTCCTAACCAATCCACATATCCATGCGACAGAAAAGCATTACAGAGCTACCGCACACCACGCCTCGGCATTGCACGACATACGTAGCACGAATACTAAGCAATACTAATCTGAAATGATGGAGGGCTACGGCTGGTTTTTGGCGAAAAACCTTTAACGTAATGAACTTGATATCTTTGAAGGAATCCAAGTGGTTTTATAAATATATAGTGGCAAAAACTTTTGCTAAAGAGTTCACTCCCGGTGAAGGGATCTCGGCTCTTTCCTCGTCGAATGAGGTGCAGGATATTCCAAACTGAATACCACGATGCAAAGCAAAAGAATCAACTATAGTAAAGTTATTACGTTGATGCAAACTTTTACTCAAGGGGTCACTCCCGATGAAGGGATCTCGGCTCTTTCCTCGTCGAATGAGGTGCAGGATATTCCAAACTGAATACCACGATGCAAAGAAAAAGAATCAACTATAGTAAAGTTATTACGTTGATGCAAACTTTTACTCAAGGGGTCACTCCCGATGAAGGGATCTCGGCCCTTGCCTCGTCGAATGAGGTGCTGGATATTCATAACCGAATACCACTGTGCAAAGCAAAAGAGAACGTCTGTAATGTCAGTTTTGAAAACTTGGTTCTAACAACATCATATATAGGTTTGTTTTATCCTTGCATTGATAAGAATCAATGCAGTCCCATCAATTAATCACACCAGAAAATAAAGAAAATAAAAATGTGCGTATATGCCATCCGCATTCGTCACTGGATCCCGTCATCACACGTTAGGTTACTTAACTAACGACAGAGCGGGGACTGGACTAGCGCGGGTACAAAACATATAAAACATCTACTAGTGTATATATAAATATATATAACAATCGCCCCAGGCATGATATAAAGCAGCATCACAGAAACATCACAGAATGGTGGATAATCTGGAGCCCCGGGTTTTACTTGAGCCGCAAGTGAGACCCGACGTTCCCTGTCGTGTGGATAGCCTGTTCAATGAAAACCTAGACCCCTATGAGCCCGGCAAGTTACGCGCAAAGCAAGAAGCGAGACAGCCTCCTTCAGCAACGTGAATGGGCCACCCAGCACTTCACGGAATCCGGTAACTTAAGCACCCCTCCTGGGCCATCCTATGCACCCTATGAGTGCAGCGAATAGCCCGCCAATTCTAGAGTAAGGTCCCCTCCGTTCCAACGCCATGAGATGCGAACCAGTTGCCCTCTAGAACCCGTCTATTCGTGCACTCCACCGCGGGGTAATCCTAGTACAGAAAAGAAAATAATATACAAGGGTGACATCGACCTCAACCCGGTCGTGCCCCAAAAGAATAATACAAACTAGCAGTGACGGCAGTCCACATGTCGGACGCTCGCCCTGCAATATCAAATATACAAATGAAATTAAACAGTACTAATATTGCACCATAGCTATCCACCATGACGATCCAACCAATATCACAGCACAACACAGAACATCAACGTGAATGTCACGTTCGCACACCCGTCTAAAAGACATATAGAAATTATACGAGTTGTACTTATCAAATGACATTCACGGTCGCAGATAATAATGTATGTACCGATATAAACATTTAAACAGTGTTAAAACATCGACTCTGAAACACCCCGAATAGCCCCCGAACATTAGATAACATAATATCAAAAATGGGCTAAACAAACAATACCACTGCACCAAGTTTCCAGAGACCAAACCACACCCAAAAAATAAACTCCAAATTCGCTCGTAGGGCCGGCCTCCCCGGTTTTCTTGGCAATGTGCTCGGCCGAAAACATGTGAAATGGGTTCGTTTTTTGGGTATGGTCTATTGATCACTCAAGAAGTCTTCTGCACTTGTTTGAAAATTTTTTTGAAGACTTTTAAAAACGACAGAGAACAGAAATTGCAGTGCAATGTATTGAGACTGTTTCGATTTCGATGCATTAACATTGTCTAAACTAGCTAGCTAAGGGTTTAAAGGGTGGCTCTGATTGTTAGTTATATATATGCCCTAGAGGCCATTGTTGTACATATGATGTATATTATAGTGGATGCTTGGATATATATAGAGAGGACTTTCTTGCTCGACATGATAGTATGCTATTTGGTTTCACTTTGTCTTAACTTGTTGACTTGTATTAGTTTACTGTCTTTCTCTCACATGTTGATAAAGCACTTAGGATATGTACTCGGCTACTGGGACTATGATGAGATCATACTAGTGGGGCTATGGTAGTCGATGAGTACATCCTATAACTGTTCCTAGTCGAGGGTGTGTCGAGACAGGGCATCGATACACCAGAGTAGACTAGCGTATACGCATCTTGACCCATATGATGGGCGATGGATGATCCCATATCCATTGGTGTTTGACATCAAAGATGGTATACGGGTGCTCAGTGGAGACTGGGTATACTGAACGGACTCGCCGAGAACTCCTAGATGGTATTATACCTATCGTCAGATATTAGTTCTCCGGTGACACTGGTACGGTTAGTCTGTAGACCCGAGATCGTCATAGAGTCTTGTGTGATTCCTACTGTGCTTTGATTTCCACCTTACCACGTCCAAGAGGGCGTGCAAAACGGTGGCTTTTGGGTACAGTCCCGAATCACATGGAGGCAATGAGCGATAGGAGGGGTTTCGTCTCTCCTGGTATAGGGAGTTGATGTTGTGCTGTATTCGATTGGCTATAACTGTAAGTCCCTGACCAGGGCTGATATGGAGTGCTGCTGGTAAGAGTTATCAGTAGTTTCTCGACCCGTTATGAGCCTTATATCGACACGACTTATCGGTTACTGGGGTCTGACGTATACCACCCCTAGACTAGATATGCAACATATCAGACGAAGAGACCGGACTGTACGGGAGTGTTACTGATTGGATTCACAGGAGAATGTACAGGCTTGCTTGTTGATCTTCTGATCGCTCAATACCTGGGTGGCTGTTACGTTTAGTTGACCGCTTGCAGCTTGTGGGTGTTTGATATGGTCATCACCTACTGCCGGCGTATTGACGATTCTTTAGAGTCCTACACAGAGGTTTCCTGGCTCAGGCAAAACGGAGTAGGAGCACATATGTGATATGTGCGGGACCGAGAATAATATGATATGAGATACCGTATTCTATTCTCGCGATATGAGATATCGGCCGGGTATATGTGATATAACCGGGTCATCAGATCAAGTGTTGATTCGATGAAATGGTACAAGTTATATTAGTCGGTTATATGTAATATAGCCGGGTTATCGGATCAACTGTTGATTCGATAATTTAATGTATAATTATATATGTGATATATTACGTCACGTTAACTAATATAAGCTCGCTTTATTGATTCATTTTCTCACGGGATAATACATTGATATATATGCGATATATGTTAATTGTATTATTTTCTATTGTTACAAAATATATTGTATATGTGATATATAATATTGTAACATGTTAGGGTTACAAATTTAACAATGGTTTAGGGTTTAAACTTGGTTAGGGTTTGGATTAGGTTTAGCTTTTGCATGAAGCTTCCATGAAGCTTCATGAAGCTTTGACTTTGTCTTTAGCTTGATATTTTGTGAAGATATTATGTTAACCCAATCCAAACCATTAACTCTAGTTAATTCTCTACAAGGGTTAACTCCTTCATGCTTAACCCTTGGTTAGATTTGTAACCACTACAATAATTCATTATTCATCACAAAAGGATTAGCTCATATTATTATTATTATTATTATTCAACCTTGAGCTTTGAGAAAGCTTTCTAGGTTTTTATTTTGTGATGATTAAGAGTGATAATTTGATAAGAAAAGAGAGCACAAATACTACTCCATCATCCTCATCTAATCTAGCCAATTAGATTAGGGCGTTCACCTCATTAGAGAGAGAGAGCTTGAGTTATAGAAACTTCGAGGTAGATCATCGGAGAAAAGGAAGACTACAAGCTAGCATGGATCATTCGGATTTTGAAGCTTCTATTGAGTACGGGAGATCATGGATCGCGGCGAAGGGACTTCTACTCAGAGCTTATGAAGCGAAGGAGCGGGCTACAAAGGTTGTAATCACTCACATTTAGTTGTAAAGATATTTACTTGCATGTTAAACCCTAATAATCTATCAAAGATCCTGGCTTTGGGTTGTTCGGCACGCCTAAAATTTTATTCAGGCATGGTTGATGCCTTCTTGAACCTTGTATGAGTGCCTAGGAACCCTACACTGATACCATGAAGGGTTACGGCAGCGCCCCGGCCATCAAAATGCGGCCAAAATACGGAACAAAAATTTCTAAACTGGCGCTACTATTACCTGAATCCCGGATCGACATTAAACCCTAAACTAACAATAAACCAATAGTTAGAATCGTTATATCGAGTTGATCCGTGTCCTTCGGTCTTCATTCCAAGCTCCTAGTGGTTCGTTGATGTGGTTTGGTTGCCGATCTTCCTTCATCTCCGATGATCCACCCGAGAGATGTAATTCCGGCTCTAGCTCCATATGAAGAGGCGAGTGGAGCAACTATGGTCTCTAGGATGCTACCCTAGAGAGCCTAGGATGTAGTGTGTATGATCTTTGTGTTAGCTATATCAATTCACGAAGGTGGAAGCAAGACATGAAAGCTAGAGGAGGTGAAGCTCATGGTGAGAGAGGAGCTCAAGAACAAGTGAAGAAAAAACCAACCATGCTTGCAAAATGAACATTTGCATGAAAGAGAAAATAGCATGCTTGGTTTTGTAAAAAGCATTTTTCAATTTTAAATTCTCACCATGCTTGAATAGTGAATACAAATGAATTAATAATTCATTTGTGTGCACTATTGCAAGCATGGTTGTCACCATACCTCCTTAAGCTAATATCCACCTCATTTATCTATTTAATAAAATGGTCAAATCAAGAAATGAGGTGGCACCTTCTAGAATGCTATCCGGTAAAAATACATATTACATTCTACTATTTATACATACCTGCATTCGTACCGAAATACGAATACCCAAAGAGATAGAATAACACAAAGAATATAATACTAGAATATACATACCGAAATACATATACGTAAATTATTAAATCAATACCTGATTTAATAATCCGGCTCAAACCCGAGCTGGCTAGTATTATCAACTGTCCAATCGAAAGTCCGAGTACAATGTAAATCAATCGATCGGAACCCTGCACGTATCCAATACGGCTACTGCATCATTTTGCCAGAACCAGGGAAACCCTCTGTGTGGGACTCTAAAGACTCGTCAATACACTGGCAGGGGGTTTAACCACAATCACGTCAGCGACACTAGCTGTACGTATCGGCTACCCAGGTATTGAGCGAAAGGGAGGCCGACGAGCAAACTCATACAGAACCCCTACTGAGCCTGACAGTGATAATATTCGTACAGTCCGGTCTGTTCGTCTAAGAGTATCGCATATCGAGTCTAAGGGGGTGGATAAAGTCAGACCCCTAACAACGCAACATTTAGTGTCGGCATGAAACCCATCACCACCTGAAAAACTATCGATCCTGGATGGATAGTTCTCGTCTACCGTGGCCATAGATTTAGGGTGATGGTCATCCGTACACAACGCGACATCAACCCCCAATATCGGGGGAGACGAATCCCCGACGATCCGATCGCTGCTTCTATGTGGCTCGGGACTGTATCCAACTAAAACCTGTTTGCACGACTCCTTTGAGCCGTGGTAGGGTAGTAATCAAAGCACAGTAGGAACTCACACGAGACAAATGACGATCTCAGGTCAACAGACTAACCTGTACACATGTCACCTGGGAACTGCTATCTGACAATAGGTATAATACCAACTAGCAGGTTCCCGACGAGTCCGTCCAGTGTACTCATAACCCAATGAGCACATGTATACTATCTTAGGCGAACAAACTAACACCAATGGCTTGTGAGATCTGGCCACCGCCCCTCGTCGGGGTCTCGATCAGTATACACTAGTCTACACTGGAGTATCGATGCCCAGTCTCGATACTCCCACGACTAGGGACATTTAAGGATGTGCTGATAGACCCCCAGCTCCCACGTATATGATCGCCATCATAATGCTGGTAGTCAAGCAAGAATCATATGGGCTCTATCAACATGTATATGATGATAAAGACAAACCAGATAGCATACTATCATCTTGAGTAAGACTGTTTTATCAGTATATGTCCTCCCTCAATCACAATAAGCATCTGCCTGCGATTACGATAATTGCCTTGAGGGCACTACAGCCAACAGGTATCATATCTCAAGTCCATACTCGCAACAAAATCAGCGAGCCAAAAATATATGCATACAAAAATAGCCGAAATGATTAGGCAACTCGCAATAAAAAGCAGCGAGTAAAAAAAATAGCCGAAATGATTGGGCACCGCGAAAAATAGCCAAAATGATTGGGCAATTACGACTTTCGCGATATAAAAGGATGAAATGATAGAGCATCGCAGAAAGAAAATAAAAAAATGTGTAAATGAAACTTTTTCCCTACAGGTGAGTCCATACTGACCCCTGTATACAATTCATGGGCATAAACGAAAAGGGAACTACATTTCCCCACCGGGCTCTTTCAAACAGAGAGTCAAATCTCAACAGCAACATCTACAGCCTAAAGATCAACAATGGCATTTTTCTCACTCCAGCAGGATACGGACGCGACATCATCAATCGGGGCCATGGCAAAGTCCCTATTTCCAAGTGTTAGTTATATGTATGCCCTAGAGGCCATTATTGTACATATGATGTATATTATAGTGGATGCTTGGATATATATAGAAACGACTTTCTTGCTCGACATAATAATATGCTATCTGGTTGTTCTTTGTCTTAACATGTAGACTTGTATTGTGATATTGTCTTGCTCTCACATGTTGATAGAGCCCTTAGGACATGTACTTGACTACCAGGACTATGATGGAGATCATACTAGTGGGGCCAGGGTAGTTCACAAGTACATCCTTTAATTGTTCCTAGTCAAGAGAATATCGAGACAGGGCATCGATATTCCAGAGTAGACTAGCGTATACGCTTCTTGACCCATATGATGGGCGATGGATGATCCGACATCCATTGGTGTTTGACATCAAAGATGGTATACGGGTGCTCAGTGGAGACTGGGTACACTGAACAGGACTCGCCGATGACTCCTATGTGGTAGTATACCTATCGTCAGATAGCAGTCCTCTGATGACACTGGTACAGGTTAGTCTGTAGACCCGAGATCGTCATAGAGTCTCGTGCGGCTCCTACTGTACTTTGATTTCCTTCCTACCACTCTCAAAGGAGACGTGCAAACAAGTGGATTTTGGGTACAGTCCTGAGTCGTATGGAGGCAATAAGCGATAGGAGGGGTTTCGTCTCTCCCGGTATTGGGGGTTGATGTTGCGCTATACTCGATTGGCTATAACTGGAAGTCCCTAGGCAGGGCTGCTGCCGATATTTACTGATAAGTGTTATCAGTAGTTTCTCGAACCGTTATAGGCCAGACATCGGCATGACTTATCACGTTACTGGGGTCTGACGATTTCCACCCCTAGACATGATATGCGACATATCAGACAAAGAGACCGGAATGTACGGTAGTGTTACTGATAGGCTTCATGGAGAGTATGGACGAGCTTGCTTGTTGATCTTCATATCGCTCAATACCCGGATAGCCGTTATGTCCAGCTAGTACCGCTGTCGGCTTATAGGTGACTGATGTGATCATCACCTACTGCCGGCGTATTGACAAGTCTTTAGAGTCCCACACAAAAGTTTCCTGGTTCGAGCGAAATGAAGTAAGGAACATATATGATATGTGCGTGGGCCTGATTAAATACGTGTATGTGATACCGTATTGTAACCTGGCAGTTATCTGATATCGGTTAGGTCATATGTGATATGACCAGATTATCGAATCATGTGTTGATTTGATAATGTGATATTCAGATAAATGATATTAGTCGGTTATATGTGATATAACCGGATTATTAGATCAAGTGTTGATTTAATAATGTGATATATATTATATGTGATATAATTATATCTTAACTAATATCATTAGCTCACTAATTGCTTTATATATATATTAATGTATATTTGATATATATATATATATATATATATTATATGAAGCATGGCATGTTTTTCTAATTTTAGAAAAATGGAAAAATGAGGTGTAAATTGTGGAGATATTTTGGGTATGGATGAGGTATGGGCTTATATGGTTTTTTATTAGTCTTGACTCGCTATTTAAGCATGGTTGAAATTTAGAATTGCAATTTATTCCATACTTGAATGAGTGAGGAGAGAGATGATTCATATTATTGTTTCTACACTTGCTTCATGCTTAATGCCTTAGCCATTTTCCTTGAGCTTCTTCTTCCTCTTGATCTCTACAATTTCTTCATCTCACCTCCAAGCTCAAACCCTCACATGAGATGTGAATCATTGAGCTTGTGAGTAACCTAGTGAGCTTATTATATCCCTTACTTCATCATCCCATACGAAACTAGCAATTTAGTGTGGTGTGTTTCATACACTAAAGAAGTTTAGTGTAGAGTTAGCTTGATCTAGAGGAATTTCGGGTGGATCGTCTTTGGCGTGAAGATCACGAAGGAAGGTCGTTCAACTCGAAGAGGAGCCTTATAGAGTCGCGTGGTCTTCAACCCGGAGCTTTAGAAGAGAAGGACTCGAACTACAAAGGTTGTATTCTTGTTCTCTTGATGTAAAGTAGTTTACATTTGGTATTGTCAAAATCTCTAGTTAAAGATTCTAGGATTATGGTCGTTTAGCATGACATTTTTTTGAAAATGGCATGGACGATGCCTCTCGAAACCTTACTGTCGTGCTAGGGAACCTTACAGTGGTATCAGAGACAGGCTAAAGATTTAGACAATGTTTGTTAGATTACGAAACCAAAACTGCTCCGAAACTTATAACATGAAAACCTGGTTTCTGTCGATTTTTAAACGGACTCTAAAAATTTTTTAAACAACTGCAGAATGTTGTATAAGATATGACATGAACACAGAAGAAATTTGAACTCATTTGGCCGGGTTTTAGCTGATCACTTTGCCCTAAAATCCGAGCAGGCCGGCCCCTTAAGGGAATTTTGGGTTC
Organism: Agapanthus africanus; assembly: GCA_030015575.1. Classification (NCBI taxonomy): domain Eukaryota; kingdom Viridiplantae; phylum Streptophyta; class Magnoliopsida; order Asparagales; family Amaryllidaceae; genus Agapanthus; species Agapanthus africanus. The sequence continues at coordinate 230,724,349 of CM057344.1, forward strand.
AAATTTTTTTTTGTGTTCCAGGCTCTGGGTTTTGGTGTTTCAGGTGTTGTTTATTTTTGCTAAAAATTTCATGAGATGTTAATTTTTTATAAAGGCATTTCGAAGTGTTTCGTAGTCGTAATTCTAACTATATTTCGGGTTATTTAGACGGTGTTAAAAAGTTCGAACGGATATCAAATACCCACTTTAACCCTCGCTGGGAAATTTTCCAAGGGTTGGATTTTTTCATAGTTAAAGAACACTCAAATATCATGCAAGTGATTCGATAGACCCTCTAGAAGAACGAAACCCTAACTCGATTCTATGACCGTAAGAACCGCCGCCAAACCCTCGTGTTTGCGGTAGTTCCGCGGTGTTATATGTGAGGCATGGGTTGGACCGTCTACGGTTGGTCCATAGGTACTGCGGCATGTTCTGAGTATTTTTAAACTGCGCTCAAGTGTTGAGTTTTTTGGGAAATTTTGGGTGTTTGTTAATTCGATCGGAATGTTTAACATCGTCTAGCTATTTGATGACATGTGATGTTATGTGTTGCTTGGATATGTTATATTGGATCATCGTGTTTTGAATAGCCGGGGGTTTTATGTGAGATGAGAGTTTTTATTTTCATTCATGTAAAATTCATTGTATGTAATATTCTTTTATTTGGGCACTTCCGGGTTAAGGATGATGTCACCATTGTTGTATATTATTTACTTTTCCGTATTAGGATAGACCCAAGGCGGGGAGCACAAGTAACCGGGTTGTAGAGTCCAGTGGGAGACCATCTCGAGGAGTCGAGTCCGGGTCTCCTAACTCTAGAATTGGTAGGGTTGCTTGCCGCTCTCGTAGGGGTCTAGGGATGTGAGTTTGGCTATTCATCGCGACCGTGGAATCCGTGTTTTATACTGGATTAATTTAAAACACGGAATTCCTAATATATCCAATATTTCATATGTTATCTTCTGTTGCTGATATTCTGTGATGTGATCACTTTATGTGCGTGAGACGAATGCTTTATTATTGTATATATGATATATAATAAACGTTGCTTATGTTTTGCACCCGCGCTAGTCCCGCCCCGCTAGGTCGTTAGTTAAGTAACCTAACGGTGCATAACGGGACACTGTGGCGAATGCGGATGGCATAAGCGTACGTTGTATTTTCGTTTCTTCTGTGATGCTTAGGAAGCATAATTGATGGGACTTCATTAATGAGATTAATGAAAGAAAAGAAACCAAAAATGATGTTGTAGAATCAAATTTTCAAAAAGGGTAGCTTTAGTTTTTGCTTTTCAGAGCGGTATTCCTTGTAGAATATCCAGCACCTTATTCGATAAGGAAAGAGCCGAGATCTCTTCACCGGGAATGACCTCTTTAGCGAAACTAGCAGATGCTACAACCCACTCGGTTTTGTTTTTGATTGCCTTTTTAGTTCTTGCTTTGCATAGCGGTATTCCTTATAGAATATCCAGCACCTCATTCGATGAGGAAAGAGCCGAGATCCCTTCACCGGGAGTGACCTCTTTAGCGGAACTAGTAAAAGTCTCAAAAACACTCCTTTTCAAAATCACTAGATTCTACAACGATATCAAGTTCATTACGCTCATGGTTTTCTTAAAAACCTGCGTAACCCTCCGTCATTTCAGATAGGTACTATTTAGTATTCTTGCTGCGTTTGTTGACCTCCGTCAAGACGGAGTGTGCGGTAGCTGATTAGTGCTTATCTGCCACATGTGATGCAATTGGATTAGGGTAGTCGTATGGCCTTGTTGACCTCCATCAAGGGTCGTACGGGTGGGTTTAATTCAATCAAGAAATGAACGGGTTGAACTTGACTAGCGGCCTATGGTTTGTTGACCGCCGTCAAGGTCATAGGAAGCTAGGGGTAAAAGTATTATCGGGAATTTCAAGTGTTGAAATTTGCAATGAGATTGCATACCTTCTATGAGATAGTTGGATCCCGATACCAACTGCGAGTAAGAGTTACTCCTGGGAGAGTTTTACACATCACAATTAGCCGATCAAGTAGGTGTCTAGAAAGGTGTTAATGGGGTTATGCCTCTGGGAAACCGAGGTTTATTTTAATTAAGTCCGTGCGAAAGCACGGGGAACCTCCTTCAAAGTACCGGCACTGGCCTGGCTAAAAGACTGGCGAACTTGTAAGGTGTAATTAATCCCGGCTAGTCTTACCTTTTAGGGTTTGAAGGAAGATTTGATAAAAACGGTAGGAGCCGTCCTGATTAGATAAGATAATAACCAATCTAATCTTACAAAGAGTGCACGCTAACGCAATTCCTTCTCTCTCTCTCCAGGAAGCAACCAATGTCACGCCATAATCAAGATAATAATATAGATGTATTGACCGAACCCGCTTGTTATACTGAGCAGGGGAACGTTGGTTCCGCTCTAACTTATAAGTGTTATAAGTCCGAGCAGGAAATAGTAGAATATCCGGATTACCACACTACCCAAATGAAGAATAAGCATGTTGATGCACCTTCTTCGGGTGTGTTAGTTACCGAGAACTGTTTCTCAGTACACTCTACGTCCTGGGTATTAGATACCGGATCGGGATCCCACATATGTGTTAGTGTATATTCCCTAGGGGCCACTATTGTATCATACTAGTTTGTATATTACTTAATGGAAGCTTGGGATATTCACATGTATATAACAGTCTTGCTAAACATGGTAGTATGCTACTTGGTTTTTCTATCTTAATATGTGAGTATATGTATTGATAGAGCTCTTAGGATCTTGCTTGACTACCAGTGTTGTGATGGCAGTCACACTAGTGGGGGCTGGGTAGTCTACAAGCACATCCTTATTCAGGTCCCTAGTCATAGGATTATCGAGACAGGGCATCGATACTCCGGAGTAGACTAGTGTGTACGCTTCTCATCCCAGTTGGGGAGATGGTCTGTCCCACAGCCATCAGTACGTCATACTGGAGATAGTATGCAGGTGCTCGTTAGGTTACGGGTACACCGGACAGGACTCACAGGGAACTGTTGGTTGGTTTTATACCAGTCGTCAGTGAACAGTTCCCAGGTGACATGAGTACAGCATAATCCGCAGACTTGACACTGCCACTTCGCCTCGAGTGTGTCCCACTGTTCTTAGATTGCTACCCTACCACGGCTCAAAGGAGTCGTGCAAACAGGTAGCAGTTGGGTGCAGTCCCGAGCACTTGGAGGCAGTGGCGGTTAGACAGGATTCGTCTCTCCCGGTATTGGGGGTTGATATCGCGCTATGTCAGAGAGCCATTACGCAAAGTCCCTGGCCAGGGCAAGCGAGATTTGCTGGTAGGTTCCAGTAGTTTCTCAAGGTGTAATGGGCTTCGCTCCGACACGACTTATACCGCTATTAGAGGACTGACGCTTGCCGCCCCCTAGGCCCGATATGCGATAGTCTTAGATGAACAGACCGGACTGTACGGAGATTGTCACATCAGACTCAGTAGGAGTTCGGATGGGTTTCCTCATCGGCCTTCTTATCGACATCTACCTGGGGACCGTTACGTACAGCTAGTGCCGCTTGCGGTCTGTGGTTAAACCCACTGCCAGCGTAGTAGTCGATTCTCTAGAGTCCCACACAGAGAGTTTCCCTTCTTCAGGCGAAACGATATAGAGGTCGTATGGTTTTACAACAAGGGTTCGGACGCATACGTGTGTTTACGCACGTACGACATCCGGACAGTTTTTACTAGCCGGCTTTGGTTTAAGCCAGTTTCTAGTATCCGGTTATTGGATTTATACAGTCTAAAGTTTTTCCGTGTTTTCACGGATAGGAGGGGCGTTCTCGTAATTACGCGAGAAGCTTCTAGAAGATGATGACTTGGGGGTTAAGGTGGCATATGCATTAAATGAGATTAGTGAGTCATATGAGTGATTCATCCATGTCATTAATGCATCATAAATACTTAATGACTCATGGAGATGAATCACCCTTTGATATTTATCAAGCATGGTTGTAAATACTTTATTTTCTTTTATTGGATAAATGATAATGATGATACATCATTATCTCATCTCATTCTTTTGCTCACCTTCTCTCTCCTCAAGCTCTCTCTCTCTCTTCAAACCCTAATCCTCCCCTCTCATGTTTTGAGTACAAGGATTAGATTAGACTACATAATCCTTAACCATTCTCTATATCACCTAGGTTACTTAGATTAGCAATTTAAGAAACCTAGTTACCTCTAGTTTGAGGTGAAGCTTGTAGTAAAGCTCTCGGGTGGATCTTCTACTACATAGAGATGGCCGGAGAGGACGTGGAGAACGACAAGACGAAGGACTCGGATCTTTAGGTATAATCACTTATCATAGTAGTTAACTCTTCTATGTTTTCTTGTTAGTTATTGTTTATGCAAAGATTCTCGGTTAGTCGATGTTTACGCCTAAAACAAGATCGTTTTTCATTATTCCGCCTCCCCGCAAGTCATGGGGTGTTGTACATCGACTTACAGTGGTATCAGAGCCTCGCTAAACAATAATTAACTCATTAGCAAAGTCGTAAGTATTTCGAACGCAAAAAGAACCGAAAAGATCATGGTATTAACACAGTTTCTGTCGATTTTAAAACAGGCCCTAAAAATTTTTCAGGGACCTTCAGAATAACAAGCAGGAAAAACTAGAGCTACTGCAGAAATTTGGACATGTAACTCGGCTAACTCACCGCGGAACCGCGGCGGATCCATGCGATCCGCCGTGGATCCGCGGCCGAGTTAGGCCCGAGTCAGCCCAAATTTCTCAGTAACTCCTATGTGTTAATAATGATATTTCTGGGATATTTTATTTTCTGCTAAGATCTCAGGTGCACAGAGAAGTTTTGGAGCGGAATCTAAAGTGTTTGCTCGATCGAAATTTTACGATGTTTGCTAATATGATTATATCTGTGATTGTATAATGTGTTCGTAAACCTCCCCTAACTGCTAGTATGTCGGTTGGCAGGGGGTTGCACATTTCTGTAATGGTTTTTACTGTTTGTGGATGTGAACTGTATTGGACTATTGTGATGATTAGCCGGGGTTTTGTGATGGGTTATTATTTTAATTCATTCAATGTAATTGTAATATGTTGTAATATTATTTTGCGGGGCACATCCAGGTTACGGTTGTAGCCACCGTTGTATTATTTCATTTTACTGTTTTTTGCTCCTAGGATAGACCCAAGATGGGGTACACAAACTACCGGGTACTTTAAAGTGTTTAGTGGCCTACTCACTTTGTTAAGGGAGACCGCTTCACTTCGGGTATTTGGCGGGTAGTTTGCCGTACCCGTAGGGGTCTAGGGTGGGGTAATGGCTATTCATCACAACTGTGTAATCCGTCTTTTGTTGCAGGCTCTAAACAAACGCGGATTGCTTGCAAATCCAATAAAGTTCATTTGAGATCTGGAATGCCTATTATTGCGTCTGACGAATGTACAATATCTATATATGATAGCTATTTAGACGTCACTTATGTTTTACACCCGCGCTAGCCCAGCCCCCGCTCTGCCGTTAGTTAAGTAACCTAACGGGTGATGACGGGACCCAGTGGCGAATGCGGATGGCATAAGAGAACGTTGTATTTTCGTTGTTTTCTGCAATGATAGGTTAATGATGGGACACATTATTTATAATGCAAAGAAAATAAACCAAAAGTTTAATCGTTGGAACAATTTAAAAGAAACCACTCGGTTAATTTTAAAACAGATATTTTTAAATGCGGAGCTTTAACCACTCCTTTTAAAAGCTATCAGGTTCCTTCGGTTATATCAAGTTCACTACGTTCACGGTTTCGCCAAAACCATTCGTAGCCCTCCGTCATTTCATCTGGGTATTCAGTAGTATTCAAGATATGTATTTTGACCTAACGCTAAGGCATAGTGTTTGATAGCTACTGGGTATTCATTTGTTGTATAGATAGATGAGTTAGTTTGGGACAGTTGTATTATCATTTTGGCCGAACGTCAAGGATATATACGGATGGGTTCAAATTGACAAGATAATGATGGGTAGAACTTGACATGTGACTTATGACATTTTGACCTAACGCCAAGGTCATAAGAGCATGGGGCAAAAAAAAATTATATTGGGAATTTCTAAAGAAACTGAAATTTGCAAAGAGATGCATACCATTTGGAGTTTGATGAATGTTGGTAGGATTCCTTCAACATTATCATACGATGATATTTGGATCCCGATCCTACTGTGAGTATATGCTACTCATCAGGATATTCGTCACTTAACGATCAATGCTATAAACCAAGTAGGTGTCAAGAAAGGTGTCAGCGGGGTTACGCCCCCAGAGAAAAGAGGTTATTTAATTAAGGAACTTCAAAAGAGTTGGAAAACCTCCCTCGAAGTATCGACACTAGCCTGGCTGAACGGTTAAGCAAGTATTGTACGGTGAGAATAGTCCTGGCTAATTCTTCTTTTATGGTTTGAGGAAGGATTCGAGAAACAGTGGGAGCCATCCAGTTTAGATAAACTAAAAACCACTCTAAACTTGCAAGAGCATCATGCTAAAGAGTTTTCTTCTCTCTCTCCTAATTGCAGCGACCCTGAAAATGACTGGACTTAAGTTACTTTTAGAGAAAAATATACCGACAGGGCCAAACTATAAAGATTGGCTGCGGAATGTCAAAATGGCTTTGACCTATGACAAATTGGGGTACGTCCTCACCGCTAAGGCACCTGCTGTCCCTGGTCCCAAATCCAGTAATGCGGATAAGGAAATCCGCAAAACCTGGGATTTCGATTGCGCGAAGGCCAAGTGCATCGTGCTTGCCTCGATGAATAATGAACATCAGAGGAGGCACGAGGATATGGATCTTGAATCTATATTTCTCCATACAAAAGATCTTTATGGGGAGCAATCTCGTATAGCAAGATACGAGACCTCAAAGAACTTGTTTCGAGCGAGGTTGGCCGTCGGATCATCGGTAGGAGAACATGTCCTAAAGATGATAGGCTATATTGAAGAGCTCGCAGACCTTGAGACGACTTTGGATAATGAGCTCTATACAGACGTTATTCTCCAGTCCCTTCCTCCTACCTACGCCCAGTTTATTCTGAACTTCAACATTTAAAGAAAAGAAGTTGAACTTCCGGAACTCCTTAATATGTTGAGGAGTGCAGAGGGCACCTTGCAGAAGGCAAAGGAAACACCCGCTATGTTTGTTAGCGGTGCTTCTTCTTCCGGGTCTAAGGCTAGGGCCAAAGGAAGGAAGAAGAAGGCCGCCGCCAGACCTAGAGAAGGTATTAGTAAGGTGGGAACGAAGGGAAAGAAAAAGTTTGCGGTACCGGTAGTGGCCCAGGATGAGTGCTTCCATTGTCATAGGAAAGGGCACTGGAAAAAGGATTGCAAGGCGTGGAACGCCAAGAACTAGGAACCGAAGCAAGCTGTGGCTTCGACTTCAGGTGTGTTTGTAATTGAGAATTGTCTGTCAATCAACTCTACTTCCTAGGTATTGGATACCGGATCAGGATCTCATATATGCAATTCATTGCAGGCACTGAGAAACCGTAGAGTGCTGAAGGAAGGTGATATGACCCTAAAGGCTGCTAACGGAGCTAGCGTGGGAGCTGTGTCCGTCGGGGATTATCACCTGGGATTGACGAGTGGACACATTTTGGTTTTACATAACTGTTTTTATGTACCTAGCTTAACGTGTAATATCATATCAGTTTCCTTGTTATCAAATAAAGGTTATGATTTCACATTTGTAAGTGATGTTGTTAACATCCACCTTAATCATGGTTTGATTGGGTCTGGTACACTAAATAACGGTATATATGTCTTAAACCAACTCCAAATTTTCAATGTCCAAAACACACTAAAAAAAAGTCTCCAGATTTAAATAAAGCTTTCTTATGGCATTGTAGACTGGGTCACATCAATGAGAGAAGGTTGACTAAGTTACATAGAGAAGGATATTTGGACTCGTTCGAATATCAAACTTATGCCACTTGTCAATCTTGTCTCAAAGGAAAGATGACAAAGACTCCATTTACTGGACATGGAGTAAGAGTGAGCGAGCTCTTAGGACTCATACACAGCGATGTATGTGGTCCAATGTCTACACATGCAAGAGGTGGTTTTTCCTATTTCATTACTTTCACGGATGATTACTCAAGGTACGGATTCATTTATCTGATGAAACATAAATCCGAGGCTTTTGAGAAATTCCAAGAGTATAAGAATGAAGTAGAAAACTAAACCGGCAAAAGTATCAAGACACTAAGATCTGATCGAGGTGGTGAATACTTGAGTGCCGAGTTCCTAGGTTACCTAAAAGAGAAAGGAATTCTCTCTCAGCTTACTCCTCCATACACTCCACAGCATAACGGTGTATCGGAGAGACGGAATCGAACCCTATTGGATATGGTACGATCCATGATGAGTAATGCTGAGTTACCGCGATCTTTCTGGGGTTATGCGCTAGAATCAGCGGCATATCTTTTGAACATGGTTCCTACCAAGACTGTGCCTACCACTCCATATCAGATGTGGAGTGGGAAGAAACCCCATCTTCAGTATATAAAGATTTGGGGATGTCCAGCTTTTGTTAAAAAGCAGTATGTGGACAAGCTCGAGGCACGATCAGTAAAGTGTAAGTTTGTGGGATATCCAAAGAACTCCAGGGGATATCTATTCTATTACGCAAAGGAACAAAAGGTATTTGTTTCTCGTAATACCCATTTTCTAGAACATCAATTTTTAGAAAAGGAAACAAGTGGGAGCGAAATAGAACTGGAAGAAATTCCAGAACCACAAACTAATACTGAAAGTTTGGTAGAACAAGTAGTTCAAGAAGAACAGGACATTCCCGCACCTCTCCGCAGGAGTAGTAGGCCGTCTCATCCGCCTGAGAGATACTACGGTTTTCTCATAGATGGGGATAGAGAGGATTGCATCATCGTTGATGATGAACCTGCTAGCTTCCAGCAGGCCATCCAGAGCGGCGACTTGGTACGATGGCTAGATGCAATGCGGACCGAAATGGAGTCCATGTACACCAACAAAATATGGACTTTGGACTTTGCTCCAGATGGGGTAAAACCCATAGGATGCAAATGGATCTTCAAGAAAAAGATTGGTGTAGATGGACAGGTAGAAACCTATAAAGCTAGACTTGTTGCAAAGGGTTTCGTCAAAGACCTAGTTTGGACTATGACGAAACTTTTTCTCCAGTGGCTATGCTCAAATCCATTCGGGTCCTTCTTGCTATTGTTGCCTTCCATGATTATGAAATCTGGCAGATGGACGTAAAAACGGCTTTTCTGAATGGTAATTTAGAAGAGTGCGTCTATATGGATCAGCCAGAGGGTTTCAATCAGAGTGGGAGCAGCGGGAAAGTATGCAAGTTGCTTAAGTCCATTTATGGACTAAAGCAGGCATCGCGGAGTTGGAACATCTGTTTTGATGAGACAGTCAAAGAATATGACTTTATCAAAAATCCAGAAGTGTCGTATTCCTCGTCTTGTACGTGGATGACATTCTATTGATAGGAAATGACATTCCTATGCTACAATCTGTCAAAGGATTCTTGTCACACAGGTTCTCCATAAAAGACCTGGGTGATGCCTCTTACATTCTGGGGATCCGGATCTATCGTGATAGATCCAAGAGAATGTTGGGACTTTCGCAGTCCAGGTATATCGACACTATACTGAAAAGATTCAGTATGGAAGATTCTAAGCGCGGTAATCTACCGGCTTGTCACGGAATCACCCTATCCAAAGAGATGTCTCCCAAGACTGATTTGGAAAGGGAACGCATGTCTATTATACCCTACGCTTCTGCGGTAGGCTCTATAATGTATGTGATGTTGTGCACCAGACCAGATGTAGCTTACGCACTGAGCGTGGTAAACCGGTATCAGTCAGACCCAGAGGAGAAGCACTGGATAGCAGTAAAGAACATTCTCAAGTACCTGAGGAGGACTAAAGAGATGTTCTTGGTTTACGGCGGAAAAGACCTCAGGTTGGAGGCCTTTGCTGATTTCGGCTTCCATAGTGATAAGGACGATTCCAAGTCCATGTCGGGTTATGTCTTTACCCTCAATGGAGGGGCGGTGTGCTGGAAGAGTTCCAAGCGGGACACCGTTGCTGACTCGACGATGGAAGCGGAGTATATTGCTGCTTGCAATGCCGCAAAAGAAGCGGTCTGGATGAAGAAGTTCCTAACAGAACTTCAGGTGGTTCCTACCATTGTTGATCCAATACCTCTGTATTGCGACAACAATGGAGCTATAGCTTTAGCAAAGGATCCAAGGTCCCATCAGAAGTCCAGACACATCTTAAGGCGGTATCACCTGATCAGGGAGATCATTGATCGTCAGGAGATCGAGGTTCGGAGAGTTGCTACTGAAGAGAACATTGCTGATCCATTCACAAAGGCCCTACCTCAGATTCAGTTCGAGAGGCTACTCGAGATCATCGGTCTTCGATATGCCAGTACATGGCCCTAGTGCAAGTGGGAGATTATTAGTGTATATGCCCTAGGGGCCATTATTTTATCATACTAGTTTGTATATTACTTAATGGAAGCTTGGGATATTCGCATGTATATAACAGTCTTGCTAAACATGGTAGTATGCTACTTGGTTTTTCTATCTTAATATATGAGTATACGTATTGATAGAGCTCTTAGGATCTTGCATGACTACCAGCGTTGTGATGGCAGTCACACTAGTGGGGGCTGGGTAGTCTACAAGCACATCCTTATTCAGGTCCCTAGTCATAGGATTATCGAGACAGGGCATCGATACTCCGGAGTAGACTAGTGTGTATGCTTCTCATCCCAGTTGGGGAGATGGTCTGTCCCACAGCCATCAGTACGTCGTACTGGAGAGAGTATGCAGGTGCTCGTTAGGTTACGGGTACACCGGACAGGACTCACAGGGAACTGTTGGTTGGTTTTATACCAGTCGTCAGTGAACAGTTCCCAGGTGACATGAGTACAGCATAGTCCGCAGACTTGACACTGCTACTTCGCCTCGAGTGTGTCCCACAGTTCATAGATTGCTACCCTACTACGGCTCAAAGGAGTCGTGCAAACAGGTAGCAGTTGGGTGCAGTCCCGAGCACTTGGAGGCAGTGGCGGTTAGACAGGATTCGTCTCTCCCGGTATTGGGGGTTGATATCGCGCTGTGTCAGAGAGCCATTACGCAAAGTCCCTGACCAGGGCAAGCGAGATTTTCTGGTAGGTTCCAGTAGTTTCTCAGGGTGTAATGGGCTTCGCTCCGACACGACTTATACCGCTATTAGGGGACTGACGCTTGCCGCCCCCCTAGGCCCGATATGCGATAGTCTTAGACGAACAGACCGGACTGTACGGAGATTGTCACATCAGACTCAGTAGGAGTTCGGATGGGTTTCCTCATCGGCCTTCTTATCGACATCTACCTGGGGACCGTTACGTACAGCTAGTGCCGCTTGCGGTCTGTGGTTAAACACACTGCCAGCGTAGTAGTCGAGTCTCTAGAGTCCCACACAGAGAGTTTCCCTACTTCAGGCGAAACAATATAGAGGTCGTATGGTTTTACGACAAGGGTTCGGACGCATACGTGTGTTTACGCACGTACGACATCCGGACAGTTTTTACTAGCCGGCTTTGGTTTAAGCCAGTTTCTAGTATCCGGTTATTGGATTTATACAGTCTAAATTTTTTCCGTGTTTTCACGGATAGGAGGGGCGTTCTCGTAATTACGCAAGAAGCTTCTAGAAGATGATGACTTGGGGGTTAAGGTGGCATATGCATTAAATGAGATTAGTGAGTCATATGAGTGATTCATCCATGTCATTAATGCATCATAAATGCTTAATGACTCATGGAGATGAATCACCCTTTGATATTTATCAAGCATGGTTGTAAATCCTTTATTTTCTTTTATTGGATAAATGATAATGCTTGATATATATTATGATACATCATTATCTCATCTCATTCTTTTGCTCACCTTCTCTCTCCTCAAGCTCTCTCTTTTCAAACCCTAATCCTCCCCTCTCATGTGTTGAGTACAAGGATTAGATTAGACTACTTAATCCTTAACCATTCTCTATCACCTAGGTTACTTAGATTAGCAATTTAAGAAACCTAGTTACCTCTAGTTTGAGGTGAAGCTTGTAATAAAGCTCTCGGGTGGATCTTCTACTACATAGAGTAGGCCGGAGAGGACGTGGAGAACGACAAGACGAAGGACTCGGATCTTTAGGTATAATCACTTATCATAGTAGTTAACTCTTCTATGTTTTCTTGTTAGTTATTGTTTATGCAAAGATTATCGGTTAGTCGATGTTTACGCCTAAAACAAGATCGTTTTTCATTATTCCGCCTCCCCGCAAGTCGTGGGGTGTTGTACATCGACTTACAATATGCAATTTGTTGCATAGGCTAAGGAAAGGTAGAGAAATGGGAAAAGGTGATCATTCTCTGAAAGTAGGGAATGGTGCAAATGTTGCAGCCAAAGCAGTTGGTGAATATCACCTTGTATTGCCAACTGGGAATACATTGATCCTGAACGACTGTTATTATGTACCCTCTATGATATGCAATTTAATATCAATTTCTTTATTAGATAAAGAAGGATATAAATTTGTAGTAGAGAATAATATTATGAACTTTTACCTAAATCAAGTGCTAATTGGGTTTGGTGCGTTATTTAACTGATTATATGTTTTGAATCAAAACACGGTTTTTAACGTACAGAACACACACAAGAGGAAAAGTTCATAAATGAATGAATCCTTCTTGTGGCATTGTAGAATAGGTCATATCAATGCGACACGACTAGCTAAGTTAATAAAGATGGATATTTGAATCCGTTCGAACTTTCATCTTATGAAACCTGCCAGTCATGTCTCAAAGGCAAGATTACCAAAACTCCGTTTACAGGATACGGAGAAGGAGTTATGGAACTCTTGGGACTGATACATAGTGATGTATGTGGTCCCATGTCTACACGTGGCAGGAATAGTTCCACATACTTTATTACATTCACTGACGATCTCTCAAGATTCGGTCATGTGTTCCTACTGAAACACAAGTCTGAAACTTTTGAGAAATTCAATGAATATAAGCATGAAGTTGAAAACCAGGTGGGTAAAAGTATTAAAATCCTACGATCTGATCGGGGAGGTGACTGCAGGGTTACCTATGACGGCAGCAAGGTTTCGGGAGACATCGTCCATGCCAAATTAAAAATTTGGCGTTTTAGCTAACCCTAACTTGAATCGTAAACTAGAAATATACGGAATCATATGCAAACACTTTGCAATAAGTAAAGAGAGCAAGGAATGCAACCTTTGTAGACCGGTCCTTCACTTCAATAGCTCCGTGTAGTAGTCCCTTCGCTGTGATCGTGAACTCCGGACTCTTGAGAGGCTCCCATGAAGAAACGAACTAGCTTGCTTCGATGTCTTCGAGGCCGAAGATGATCTACGTCGAGGAGACACTAACCCAAGATATTTCTTCACTAGGTCAAGAACTTTATAAAGAGAACACCCTATACTAAATGGCAAGTAGAAGAGGATGATGAAGTAGGAAGTGGGCTCACTTTAGAATTGATTTTCTCACATTTTATCTCATACCTCCATTAGAGCTAGAAAGCTTTTGAGGTGGAAGAAGAAGAAGAAGATGAACTCAAGTCAAATTATTCATTCAAATGAATTATGTAACCATGGGTGAGTTAAGTCCTCATGCTTAATTCATGTAGAGAATTAACCAAGCTATAAGGTTAAGGGTTGGGTTAAATAATATCTTAAGGAATGACAAAAGAATGGACTTTGTCAATGTTTCTACAAGTTTCATGAAAGCTTGAAAACATTGACCAAGTCCTCTATCTTTTGTTATTCTTTAAGAAATAAATAAACCCTAATTTAACCTTAATATGGTTTAAGTCTCATACACCCATCTTGTATGTATCATCAAGCATGACACAAACATGTACACTTGCATATATCACTTATATACAATGTGCACAATCTAGTGAGAAAAGAAATCTTAAGTGAGCTAATACTAGTTAGTGTAATGTAATATATTTAATATATAATTATACATTAAATTATTGAATCAACTCTTGATTTAATAATCCGGCTACAACCGACTAATATCTTGTGTAACAACTTATCGAATCAACACTTGATCCGATAACCTGGCTATATCGCATATAACCAACCAATGCCACAAATCGTGAGAATAGAATACGGTATCACATATCGTATTAATCTCGGTCCCGCACATATCACATATGTGCTCCTACTCCGTTTCACTTGAGCAAGGAAACCCCTGTGTAGGACTCTAAAGACTCGTCAATATGCCGGCAGTAGGTGATGATCATATCAAACACCCACAAGCCGCAAGAGGTCTGCTAAACGTAACGGCCACCCGGGTATTGAGCGATCAGAAGATCAACAAGCAAGCCTTCTCACACTCCTATGAATCCAATCAGTAACACTACCGTACAGTCCGATCTCTTCGTCTGATATATCGCATATCTCATCTAGGGGTGGTAAACGTCAGACCCCAGTAACTCGATAAGTCATGTCGATATGAGGCTCATAACGGATCGAGAAACTACTGATAATACTTACCAGTATATCTCTGAAGCAGCCTTGGCCAAGGACTTCCTGTTATAGCCAATCGAGCATAGCGCAACATCAACTCCTTATACCGGGAGAGACAAAACCCCTCCTATCGCTCATTGCCTCCATGTGACTCGGGACTGTACCCAAAAGTCACCGTTTTGCACGTTCTCTTAAATGTGGTAAGGTGGAAATCAAAGCACAGTAGGAATCACACAAGACTCTATGACGATCTCGGGTCTACAGACTAACCCGTACCAGTGTCACCAGAGAACTGCCATCTGACGTGAGGTATAATACCATCTGGGAGTTCTCGGCGAGTCCGTCCAGTGTACCCAGTCTCCACTGAGCACCCGTATACTGTCTCCGATGTCAAACACCAATGGATATGGGATCATCCATCGCCCATCTACATGGGTCGAGAAGCTATACGCTAGTCTACTCTGGTATATCGATGCCCTGTCTCGATACAACTATGACTAGGAACATTTGAAGGATGTACTTAGCGATCACTCTGTCCCCACTAGTATGATCTGCATCAAGTACTCATCCTAAGGGCTTTATCAACATGTAACATAGAGACAATCAGAGTACATGT
Source organism: Agapanthus africanus (assembly GCA_030015575.1). Taxonomy (NCBI): domain Eukaryota; kingdom Viridiplantae; phylum Streptophyta; class Magnoliopsida; order Asparagales; family Amaryllidaceae; genus Agapanthus; species Agapanthus africanus. The sequence continues at coordinate 230,739,502 of CM057344.1, forward strand.
TAAGATAAAGTGCAACCAGATAGCATACTATCATGTCGAGCAAGAAAGTCCTCCCTATATATGTCCAAGCATCCACTACAATATACATATGTACAGTAATGGCCTCTAGGGCATACATATAACTAACAGTGAATACTTGAGTGAGGAATTCCGAGACCATTTAAAAGAGAATGGGATTCTCTCTCAGCTTACTCCTCCGTATACACCACAGAACAACGGTGTATCGGAGCGGAGAAATCGCACCCTATTAGATATGGTGCACTCTATCATGAGTAATGCTGAGTTACCTATTTCTTTTTAGAGTTATGCGCTTGAGACAGCTGCATACCTATTGAATAGAGTTCCGACCAAATCTGTGCCTACCACTCCATATGAGATATGGAATGGGAAGAGACCATGTCTTAATTTCATTAAGATGTGGGGTTGTCCGGACTATGTCAAAAAGCAAAATCCGGACATGCTCGAGGCAAGGTCAATTCTGTGCAAATTTGTAGGATATCCCAAACATTCGCGAGGGAAAATCTTCAACCACCTTGAGGAACAAAAGGTGTTTGTTGCTCAACATGCCACCTTGTTAGAAAACGAATTTCTTGTAAAAGAAATTAGTAGCAGTGAGGTAGAACTGGAAGAAGTTCCAGCAGCACGTGTAGGGTTCCTAGGCACGCTAGTGAGGTCTCCCAAGCCATCAACCATGGCAATTTCAAAAATTATGGTGCCTACAAACCCTAAACTACGGATCGTTTGCTAGATGTCTAGGCGAACAACTAACTAGTTAACACTTAACTAAAAGTTTAACGGAAATACAACCTTTGTAGATCCGGTGCTCCACCTCCACGGCTCCGCAACGAGGTCCTCTCCGCTGTCCAAATCAAATCCGGGCTCTAGGATCGGCTTCGTCGGAGAATGGGCAAGCTAGGTCGTCGATGTCCATGCCGAAGATGATCTACGTCGAAGCATCGATGAATCAAGCTCCACCTTCACCAAGTCATGAAACTTGTGAAGGAAACACACTCTACTACTTGGCAAGAGGTAGAGGATGAAGAAATAGGAAGTGGGTAGACTTTAGAATCGGATTTCTCACTCATTTCCATCACTTGCCATTGATGGGGCAAGCTTTCTTCACTTGAAGAAATGGAGGAAGAAGAAGAATGTTACGATAAGTCTTGAATTAAAAAATAAAACAAAAACAATACTTATCATACTTTTAACTCTAGTTAAGTGTAGAGAATTAACTTAGGTTAGTTAAATTGGTTAGGGTTAAGAATATGATAAGAATGAAGACTTAGTCAAAGTTTCAAGAAACTTCAACTAAATCCAAAAAATGCTACCATTTATCTTTCTTTTCCTTTTTCCAAAAAAAAAGAATAAATAAGAAAGATAAATGAATAAATAAAAATCAAAACCCTAACCCATTCATTACCATGGTTCATTCTTTACACTTAACCAAGTTTGGCATGCATCATCAAACATGATACAAGCATGTGCACATAAACATATCGCATATACAATGCGCACACTCGAGCGAGAAAATCCATCTTAAGTAAACCGATACTAGTTGATGCAAAGCAATATATCAAATATATAAATATGCATTAAATCATTAAATCAACACTTGATTCAATGATCCGGTTATGTCGCACACAACCGACTAGTATACAATATATCGGCTTATCGAATCAACGCTTGAATCGATAACTAGGTTATATCGCATACAACCATTCGATACATTTATCGCGAGAATAGAATACGGTATCACATACACGCATTATTCTCGGTCCCGCACATATCTCATATGCGCTCCTATTTCGTTTCGCTTGAGCCAGGAAACCTCTGTGTAGGACTCTAAAGACTCGTCAATACGCCGGCAGCAGATGATGATCATATCAAACACCCACAAGCCGCAAGCGGTCTGCTAAACGTAACGGCCACCCGGGTATTGAGCGATCTGAAGATCGACGAGCAAGCCCGCTCACACTCCAGTGAATCCGACCAGTAACACTACCGTACAGTCCGGTCTGATCGTCTGATCTGTCGCATATCTCGCCTAGGGGTGGTATACGTCAGACCCCAATAGCTCGATAAGTCGTGTCGATATGAGGTCTATAACTGTTCGAGAAACTACTGGTAACACTTACCAGTAAATCTCAGCAACCCTGGCCAGGGATTTCCTGTTATAGCCAATCGAACACAGCGCAACATCAACCCCCTATACCGGGAGAGACGAATCCCCTCCTATCGCTCATTGCCTCCATGTGACTCGGGACTGTACCCAAAAACCACCGTTTTGCACGCCCTCTTGGACGTGGTAAGATGGAAATCAAAACACAGTGGGAACCACACAAGACTCTATGACGATCTCGGGTCAACAGACTACTCTGTACCAGTGTCACCAGAGAACTGCCATCTGACGTGAGGTATAATACCATCTGGGAGTTCTCGGCGAGTCCGTCCAGTGTACCCAGTCTCTACTGAGCACCCGTATATCTCCTCTGATGTCAAACACCGATGGATATGGGATCATCCATCGCCCATCTATATGGGTCGAGAAGGTATACGCTAGTCTACTCTGGTATATCGATGCCCCGTCTCGATACACCCACGACTAGGGACTTTGAAGGATGTACTTATAGACTATCTGTCCCCACTAGTATGATCTCATCATAGTCCAGGTAGTCAAGTACAGATCCTAAGGGCTTTACCAACATGTAACAGAGAGACAATCAGTATACACGTTAAGGTAAAGATCAACCAGATAGCATACTATCATGTCGAGCAAGAAAGTCCTCCCTATATATGTCCCAGCATCCACTACAATATACATCCTATGTATAGTAATGGCCTCTAGGGCATACATATAACTAACAATCTCCCACTTGCACTAGGGCCATCTGTAGCAGTGGTTTGAAGTATCTCATACTCAACCATCCCATAAAAGTGTCTCTCTCTGGGAACAGGCCTTTGTGAGTGGATCCGCTGTGTTGTCCTCTGAGTCTACTCTCCTAACCTCGATCCCTTAGAGATCAACCATCTCCATGATCAGGTGATACTGCCTTAGAATATGTCTGGATCACTGATGGGACCGGCGTTCCTTGGCATAAGCCACAACTCCATTGTCACACAATGGGAGGAACTAAGTTCATCTCATGAACCATTATACACCCAAACAGACTCTTTGGTAGCATCTTAAGTAGCGATGTATCCAGCCTTTATCGTCTAGTATGCCACGGTATCTAGCTTGGAACTCTTCCACCATACCGTCCCTTTACTAAGGGTAAAGACAATGCCTGTGACTGACATTCAGTCGTCTTTATCACCCTGGAACCCTTCCAGTGATTATCCTTTGGATCGATTGATACCATCTCACTACAGCTAGTGAGTATCCTAACATCCATTTAGATCTATCTCATAGATCCAAAATGCAGGATTTAGGAGGTATCACTTTGATCCTATATGGAGAATTATGGTGATAAGCGGAGATTGATCGAGCGTAGCATAGGAAACTCCTTCCCTATCAAGAGTATGTCATCCACGTACTCTACGAGGATCGTCACCATACTCCCTACTACCTTCTTGTTTATACAAGGTTCATCTACCATTTTGATGATGTCAACTTCTTTGACTAATCCATCAAAACAGATGTTCCAACTCCGCGATGCCTGCTTTATCCTATAAAGCATTTTGCACACGTTTCCGCTGCTCCCACTGTCTACGAAGCCCTCTGGCTGTGTACTTATAGACACTCTCTTCTAAAATATTATTTAGAAAAGCTGTCATGACACCCAACCACCAGATATCGTAGTCATGGTATGCAGCCGTGGTAAGTAGGATCCGAATGGACTTAAGCATAGCTACTTGAAAAAGGTTTCATCATTATCCACACCTGGTCAATGATGCACACTTTTAACAAGTCTAGCTTTGAAAGTCTCAACTTTTCCATCTACACCAAGTAATCTTCTCAAGATATACTTGCTCCTGATGGGGATTTAACCCTTCAGATATAGCAACCAAAGTCCATACTTTGTTGGTGTATAAGGATTCCATCTCAGATCGCTAAACATCCAGCCATTCTTACGGAGTCTTACTCCTGATGGCCAGCTCGAAACTAGTTGGGTCATCATCTCATGATGCAATCCTCGCTCCCACTGTCATAGAGAAACCGAAGTATCTCTCAGGTGGGTGAGGAACCCTACTAGATCGGCGGAGAGGCTGAGGTTTGTTGGTATCTACTGAATCCTTTGGTTCTGTCAAATCATCTTCTGTAGTTTGCATAGCTGGAACCTTTCCAGTTCTACAATACAGACCTTGCCTCGAGCTTGTCCGGATTATGCTTTTAGACATAGGCCGGACAACCCCAAATCTTAACTAACTTAAGATATGGGCTCTTCCCTTTCCATATCATATATGAAGTGGTAGGCAACTGATTTGATTCGAACCCTATTCAATAGGTATGCAGCTTCTCAAGTGCATAACTCCCAAAAAGGAAACAGGTAACTCAGCAGTACTCATCATAGAGCACACCTTATCACATAGGGTGTATCTGCTCCGCCCCGATATACCATTGTGCAATGGTGTATACGGAGGAGTAATGCTGAGAGAGAATCTCATTCTCCTTTAGAATAGTCCTGGAATTCCGTGCTCAAGTATTCTCCTCCTTGATCTCATCAAAGGACATAATACTTATACCCGTATATTGGTTCTCTACTTCTAACTTATATTCTGTGAATATCTCAAAAGGTTCGGACTTGTGTTTCAACAGGAACATAGGTCTGAAACTCGAAAGAGATCATCAGAGAATGTAATGAAGTACAAAGAACCGGTCTTGGCATGTGTAGACAGGGGACCTACATACATCAACATGTATCATCCCAAGAGTTTACTAACTCTTTCTCTATTTCCAATAAACGGAGCTATGGTCATCTTATCTTTGTGACATGACTGGCGAATTTCACAAGATGTAAATTCAAACTGATTTAAATATGCATCTATATGTAACTCTAGCTAGTCGGGTCACATTGATCTGACCTAGTCTACAATACCTCAAGAAGGATTCGTTCATTTCTGAACTCTTCCTCTTGTGTGTGTTCCATATACTAAGAACTGTGATTTGATTTAGAACATTAATGCTTTTAGATAACGTGCCTGAACCGATCAACTTTTGATATAGGAAATGTTCAAAACATTATCCAACAATACAAAATTTTATCATTTCTTTACTGATAAAGAGACTGATATGATTTTGTATATCAGGTTCGGTATCTAATAACATTCGTTCAGAATCAATGTATCGGTAATACAGGGTGACAGTGACCGACAGACTTGGCTGCAACATTTGCCCCGTTTTCTGCCTCATGAAACTTATCACCCGTTCTCAGTTCTCTACCTATCTGTAGCCCTATGTAACAGATTACATATCTGGGATCCTGATCTGGTATCACATATCCAGGACGTAAAGGATACTGAGAAACAGTTCTTTGTAACGAACACACCCGAAGATGATGCATCAGCATGCACTTTCTTCGTTTGGGCGGCACGGGAAATCTGGTATTCCCCTAATTCCTGCTCTGTCTTATAACATTTATAAGTTGGAGCGGGACCAACGTACCCCAGCTCAGTATAACAAGCGGGTTCGGTCAATAATCCGTATTATTATCTTGATTAAGGCGTGATATGGTCGCTACCTGGAGAGAGAGAGAAGAAAACACTCAGCGTGCGCTCTGTCAAGAATAGATTGGTTATTATTTTATCTAATCAGGATGGCTCCCACTGCTTTTTATCAAATCTTCCTTCAAACCCTAAAAGGAAAGACTAGCCGGGATTAATTACACACTACAAGTTCGCCAATCTTTCAGCCAGGCCAGTGTCGGTACTTTGAGGGAGGTCCCCCGTGCTTTCGCACGAACCTAATTAATGTAAACCTCGTTTTCCCAGGGGCGTAACCCCGTTGACACCTTTCTAGACACCTACTTGATCAGCTAATTGTAATGTATAAAACTCTCCCAGGAGTAACTCTTACTCGCAGCGGGTATCGGGATCCAACTATCTCATAGAAGGTATGCAATCTCATTGCAAATTTCAACACTTGAAATTCCCGATAATATTTTGCCCCTAGCTCGCTATGACCTTGACGAATGCCAAACAACCCATAGTCCACTAGTCAAGTTCAACCCGTACATTACTTGATCGAATTAAACCCACCCGCACGACCCTTGACGAATGCCAAACAACGCCGTACGAATACCCTAATCCAATCTGCATCATATGCATAAGCAGATAAATACTAGTTAGCTACCGCACACTACGCCTTGACGAATGCCAAACTACCGTAGCACGAATACTAACTAGTACTTATCTGTAATGACGGAGGGCTACGACAGGTTTTTCTGAAAACCTATTGCGTAATGAACTTGATATCGTTGTAGGATCGAATGAATTTTGAAATGGAGTGCTTTTGAGGCTTTTCTTGTTTTGCTAAAGGAGTCACTCCCGGTGAAGGGATCGTCGGTCCTTTCCTCGTCGAATGAGGTGCGGGATATATCACATATATCGCTGTGCAAAGCAAAAACTCTTAAAAGCAATCAAAAAACAAACCGAGTGTGTAGCATCTGCCAGTTATTGCTAAAGGAGTCACTCCCGGTGAAGGGATCTCGGTCCTTTCCTCGTCGGATGAGGTGCAGGATATATCACATATACCGCTGTGCAAAGCAAGAACTGTAGCTACCTGTTTTATTTTGAAATTCGATTCTACAACATCTTAGGTTTCTTTTATTTCATTAATCACATTAATGAAGTCCCATCATTTAAGTACCTAAACATCACAGATAAATACGACGTACACTTATGTCATCCGCATTCGCCTCGATGTCCCCTCGTGCACCGTTAGGTTAGGTAACTAACGACAGAGCAGGGCAGGGCTAGCGCGGGTGTAAAACATAAGTAACGTCTATATAATATATCATATATACTATATACTATATCCATCACAGAAACATCACATGATCACATCACAGATATCGCAGCAGAAGAATCATATGAAATATTGGATATACTAGGACGTCCGTGTTTTCAATACGAGCCAGTATAAAACACGGATTCCATGGTCATGATGAATAGCCAAACCCATACCCCTAGACCCCTACGAGAGCGGCAAGCAACCCTACCAATTCTAGAGTTAGGAGACCCGGACTCGACTCCTCGAGTTGGTCTCCCACTGGACTCCAGAACCCGGTTACTTGTGCCCTCCTCCTTGGGTCTATCCTAGTGCGGAAAAGTAAATAATATACAACAGGTGACAACTCCCGCAACCTGGAAGCGCCCCAAATAAAAGAATATTACATACAAGTTTTTACATGAATGAAAATGAAAAACACTCATCTCACATAAAAACCCCCGGCTATTCAAACACGACGATCCAATATAACATATCCAGCAACACATAACATCACATGTCATCAACGTAAGTAAATATGTCCATCCCAATTGTCGTTGACATATAGCAACGAAACCGGCGATATCACATATTACACTTACGGTCACAGAAAAGAAAGTGTAAAACTACAACAGTTGGAATCCTCAATCACCTCAGACATCGCATGCCTGACCAAATGAATTCCTTAGACATCACATGCCTAACAATTATAAACCCCGCATTTTAGTCTCATTATCGAAAACACTTTTCAATATCTAGTCGGGCAATTCAACAAGATTCCCGACAGCCTGATCGAATACTCGTCGCAAACTTTAGTAGGCGGCCGCACCCCGATACCGTCGACGAAGTGCACCAAGGCGGAACACCGCTGCCGCGAGCACCCGAACGGATGCTTTCGGCGACGGGGTTCTCCTACAGTCACTTGGTCGGGGCTATGGAGTGAGGCTGTCTATTAAGTTTACCCGGCGAGTATCCGCGTACGCTACGTGATTGCGACGGACTTTTGATCACATCAAAATTCCGTGGCAACCGATCAAGTGAGACTAAATTGCTACGTTTATAACATTCATTCAGTTATCACATAACTATTTGTGAATTCCAATTATTGTATCCCATTCCAGATAAATAGAAAATGTTAAACTTTCCGATCGAAGATTCTAACACCCAAGTTTTCCCGATACAGATCAACACATGAAACTAGTCTAACAACATTCAGTTCGTACCTCAGTACCAACGGTCCAGCCGTAGAAGGGTCAAGCCAACGCCTCACATGTGGCACGCCGTACTGCCCCAAACCCGAAGGTTCAAAGGGCAGTTCAAGACAGTCACATAATCGAGTTAAGGTTTGTGTCTTCTAGAGGGACCATCGCGTTACTTGCACTACTTAGAACGTCGTTAAACTACGGAAAAATCCAACACTTGGAAATTTCCCGACAGGGGAAAAATTGGGTATTTATATCCGGTCGAACTTTTTAACATATTCTAAAATTTATCCGGAAAGCCACACAGACAAAATTTGATACCCCGATCGAAATACCGAATCCCCAAAACAACTGCAGAAAAATCAACTCTTGAAAAAATATCAAAAATTCCCAGGAAAACCAACACAGTTAAATAGGAGTTACTGTGCAAACTCGACTTCAGAAAACGACAAACAGGCCGCGCTTCCGCCGCACGAGCCATGCTCGTGCCGCGGAAGCGCGGCGCTTTAATTGAATTAGGGCTACGAATTGCACAGTTACTCTTAGATTTTCCTGCATGTTTTTCTGGATATTTTTAATACTGAAAAATCCCTGTTTTTGAAAAAAGGACAGAGAGCAATATTGGTTCGGGGTTTCGGGTTCGTTCGGACTTCAATTTCCGTCTGGACTTCGCCTAAGGCTCTAGCTAGGCTCTGATACCACTGTAGGGTTCCTAGGCACGCTAGTGAGGTCTCCCAAGCCATCAACCATGGCAATTTCAAAAATTATGGTGCCTACAAACCCTAAACTACAGATCGTTTGCTAGATGTCTAGGCGAACAACTAACTAGTTAACACTTAACTAAAAGTTTAACGGAAATACAACCTTTGTAGATCCGGTGCTACACCTCCACGGCTCCGCAACGAGGTCCTCTCCGCTGTCCAAATCAAATCCGGGCTCTAGGATCGGCTTCGTCGGAGAATGGGCAAGCTAGGTCGTCGATGTCCATGCCGAAGATGATCTACGTCGAAGCATCGATGAATCAAGCTCCACCTTCACCAAGTCATGAAACTTGTGAAGGAAACACACTCTACTACTTGGCAAGAGGTAGAGGATGAAGAAATAGGAAGTGGGTAGACTTTAGAATCGGATTTCTCACTCATTTCCATCACTTGCCATTGATGGGGCAAGCTTTCTTCACTTGAAGAAATGGAGGAAGAAGAAGAATGTTATGATAAGTCTTGAATTAAAAAATAAAACAAAAACAATACTTATCATACTTTTAACTCTAGTTAAGTGTAGAGAATTAACTTAGGTTAGTTAAATTGGTTAGGGTTAAGAATATGATAAGAATGAAGACTTAGTCAAAGTTTCAAGAAACTTCAACTAAATCCAAAAAATGCCACCATTTATCTTTCTTTTCCTTTTTCCAAAAAAAAAGAATAAATAAGAAAGATAAATGAATAAATAAAAATCAAAACCCTAACCCATTCATTACCATGGTTCATTCTTTACACTTAACCAAGTTTGGCATGCATCATCAAACATGATACAAGCATGTGCACATAAACATATCGCATATACAATGCGCACACTCGAGCGAGAAAATCCATCTTAAGTAAACCGATACTAGTTGATGCAAAGCAATATATCAAATATATAAATATGCATTAAATCATTAAATCAACACTTGATTCAATGATCCGGTTATGTCGCACACAACCGACTAGTATACAATATATCGGCTTATCGAATCAACGCTTGAATCGATAACTAGGTTATATCGCATACAACCATTCGATACATTTATCGCGAGAATAGAATACGGTATCACATACACGCATTATTCTCGGTCCCGCACATATCTCATATGCGCTCCTATTTCGTTTCGCTTGAGCCAGGAAACCTCTGTGTAGGACTCTAAAGACTCGTCAATACGCCGGCAGCAGATGATGATCATATCAAACACCCACAAGCCGCAAGCGGTCTGCTAAACGTAACGGCCACCCGGGTATTGAGCGATCTGAAGATCGACGAGCAAGCCCGCTCACACTCCAGTGAATCCGACCAGTAACACTACCGTACAGTCCGGTCTGATCGTCTGATCTGTCGCATATCTCGCCTAGGGGTGGTATACGTCAGACCCCAATAGCTCGATAAGTCGTGTCGATATGAGGTCTATAACTGTTCGAGAAACTACTGGTAACACTTACCAGTAAATCTCAGCAACCCTGGCCAGGGATTTCCTGTTATAGCCAATCGAACACAGCGCAACATCAACCCCCTATACCGGGAGAGACGAATCCCCTCCTATCGCTCATTGCCTCCATGTGACTCGGGACTGTACCCAAAAACCACCGTTTTGCACGCCCTCTTGGACGTGGTAAGATGGAAATCAAAGCACAGTGGGAACCACACAAGACTCTATGACGATCTCGGGTCAACAGACTACTCTGTACCAGTGTCACCAGAGAACTGCCATCTGACCTGAGGTATAATACCATCTGGGAGTTCTCGGCGAGTCCGTCCAGTGTACCCAGTCTCTACTGAGCACCCGTATATCTCCTCTGATGTCAAACACCGATGGATATGGGATCATCCATCGCCCATCTATATGGGTCGAGAAGGTATACGCTAGTCTACTCTGGTATATCGATGCCCCGTCTCGATACACCCACGACTAGGGACTTTGAAGGATGTACTTATAGACTATCTGTCCCCACTAGTATGATCTCATCATAGTCCAGGTAGTCAAGTACAGATCCTAAGGGCTTTACCAACATGTAACAGAGAGACAATCAGTATACACGTTAAGGTAAAGATCAACCAGATAGCATACTATCATGTCGAGCAAGAAAGTCCTCCCTATATATGTCCCAGCATCCACTACAATATACATCCTATGTATAGTAATGGCCTCTAGGGCATACATATAACTAACAGCACGGACTACAACTGACGATTTAGTGGAACCAGAGGATCCAATAATACCCAACGAACCCCAGCCCTCCGCGGATCTAGTAGGGTTCCTCATCCACCTGAGATATACTACGGTTTTCTCGTAGACGATGGAAGTGAGGATTGCATCATAGAAGATGATGACCCGACTAGTTTCGAGCAGGCCATCACGAGTGGAAACTCTGTGAAATGGCTGGATGCAATGCGATCTGAGATGAATCCATGTACACCAACAAAGTATGGACTTTGGAAGTTGCTCCCGAAGGGGTAAAACCCATTGGGAGCAAATGGATCTTTAAGAAGAAACTTGGTGTAGATGGAAAAGTTGAGACTTTCAAAGCTAGACTTATTGCAAAAGGTTTCCATCAACGACCAGGTGTGGATTATGATGAAACCTTTTCTCCAGTGGCTATGCTTAAGTCCATCTGGATCCAACTTGTCATCGCTGCATACCATGACTACGAAATCTGACAAATGGATGTTAAGACCGCCTTTCTAAATGGTGATTTAGAAGAGAGCGTGTACATGACTCAGCCGGAGGGCTTCGTAGACAGTGGGAGCAGGGGAAAGGTGTGCAAGCTGCTTAAATCAATCTATGGGTTGAAGCAGGCATCGCGGAGTTGGAACATCTGTTTTTATGAGGTAATCAAAGAGTTTGACTTCATCAAAAACGTAGATGAACCTTGTATATACAAGAAGGTCGCAGAGAGTAAGGTCGTCTTCCTCATATTGTACGTGGATGACATAATCTTGATAGGAAATGATGTTCCTATGCTGCACTCGGTCAAGCTCTTCTTATCACAAAGATTCTCAAAGAAAGATCTAGGTGATGCCTCCTACATCGTGGGGATTAAGATCTATAGAGATAGATCTAAACGGATACTGGGATTGTCCCAATCCGGGTACATTAACACCGTACTAAAGAGGTTTAGTATGGAAGATTCCAAGCGTAGGAATATACCCAAGATCTCAGGACTCACTCTCTACAAAGAGATGTCTCCCAAGACTAATTTGGAGAGAGCTCGCATGCAAGGGATACCTTATGCTTCGGCAGTAGGCTCTATCATGTACGCGATGTTATGTACGAGACCCGATGTAGCGTACTTACTAAGTGTAGTGAGTAGGTATCAAGCAGATCCAGGAGAGAATCACTGGACAGCTGTAAAGAACCTTCTCAAGTACTTGAGAAGGACTAAAGAGATGTTCTTGGTGTACTGTAACGGTGAATTCCAAGTGGAGTCCTTTACCGACTCGAGCTTCCAGAGTGATAAGGACGACAGTAAGTCGGCCTCGGGTTTTGTCTTTACCCTCAACGGAAGGGCGGTATTCATACCAGAATATTGCATTTTAATACCGTTCATTCATTATCTATTTTTTGTATATATCGGTATTATTAACGATTGTCTGCTCAGTAATTACAGATTATAGGTATCCGTGATAAAATACTAGAAATACACTTCAAATCACGGATATATCGTTTGTAAGCCGACACTGCAACCAGAACCGCAAACCGACCGATGCTTCATAACTTTCTTTTTGCAACAAGTAGGTGTACACACTTTTTATCTAAATGGTCCAACACGGACAAGTGTGTACACAAGACGTTTTGGCATGTACCTAGAGGGGGGCTGCCCAAGGCTAAAGCAAGTGGACTTATGCAATTGGGCATGAGTGTGATGTGCATTCAATGCATAAAGTGTAATGTGTTGACTTGATCTAAAGCTACATTGTTTCCCTCCAAAACCCTGAGTGCAACACATAACTTTATAGACAAATCTAGCAGCACCAATGGACTTCTGGAGACAACACAAGACCACACTACAAGTGCGAGCCCCAGTGCTCGGATTTTGGCCGAGCACAAAACCTCTTTGGCCGAGCAGGCCGGCCCTACAGTGCCAGATAGGCCCCAATCTTCTGTGGTCCCTCCCTTGCTGCCTTGTCATCATGTTTTTATTGTTTGTTTATTTTTCTTTTCTGCCTATATAAGCAGGCCAGTGAGCAAGGGACCAAGGGATATTCTTTGCCTCATTTTTGTTACTCTCAAGTTTTGTTTTTTGTTCTCTTTTAGTTCTCTTGTACATAGCTTAGCTTCCTCTTGAGTTCTTAACCTTCTCTTGATCTTGCAACCTCTTCATTGAGCTTGCATGTTTAAGGGTTGGTTATTGATCTCAAGGGTTGTATCATTCTTGAAGTTTAATAAAGCTCTCTTTTGTGCCTTCATTTTCCTTGAGTTCTTAACCTTCTCTTGATCTTGCAACCTCTTCATTGAGCTTGCAAGTTTAAGGGTTGGTTATTAAACTCATGGCTTGTATTTTCTTCTATGGTTCTTAGAATTACCTTCTTGCTCTTTTCATTACTTCCTCTTTTCATTACTTGCTCTTTATTATCTTGCTTTTACTTACTTGCCTTTTCTTACCATGTCATTTACTTACATGTATTGCTTTTTTCTTTTCTTTGTTTATCTTTTCTTTTGCACTTTTGGTTTGTTGTTGTAATGTTTGTGAATAAGTGTTGTTAGTAAAAAAATACGATTTCGTAAGTTAAGGATTTCGTTTCCTATTCCATTTCCCGTTATTTTCCATTGAACTCCGCCCAAACCTTTCCCAAGCGCTCCATTAGGCACTCTACCCTATCAAGGTATCGGTGATCCTTAACCGCGACCGGTTGCGTTGGGTTCGCCGAAGGCGAAAGTCAAGCGAGAAGAGCGAACGGAAAAGGGTCAATAAGCCAGATTCCACGAATACCGTACTTAAATACCCTAATCCACGTTGTTGCTGATTGCTTTAGGTTCAATTGGTCAAGACTCAGCTCAAAGGTTTGGGTACGAATTCACTAGCTTACACTATTGTATCTTTTCCTAGCAAGCTTTATACTTTGCATATAATACATAGGATAGATACGAACATTCCGCCCACGCGCATTAACTCGTTACGACAAGAACCTAAAACGCTCTGTCTCCCTGTGGATCGACCCGTACTCATCGCGGCTAGCTGCAAAGCGACACCGTCCTGATTGCGGTTAACTTTAGAACTTCAAATACCCGACACGCCAAAAGCGTGCAACCAAATGGCGCAATTGCCGGGGAGACGGTGACGTTTTTATTCTTGTTATTTCGGGTTGATCTTGTTAATATTTGTAAGTCTACGGTAGCGCCCCGGCCGTCAATCTGACGCCAAACGCGGAACAAAAACTTTTATAACTGGCGCTATCGCATACTATAACCCGGATCTTGCCATTAACGCTATACTAACAAACTGTAAAGCGGTAGAAAGGCTATACCGATTGATCCGAGTCCTTCGGTCTTTAGCCATCATCCCATGCTCCACGCGGCAACTCCGATCTTTTTCCTCCTCATCGAGGTGGCACCACATCTACGGATCTTTAAACGTGCTCCCGCCTCTATACCGAGGCAACTCGGTCATCAAGTCTGCTAAAAGAGATGACCAAGATGAAGTAGAGAACGGGTAGAATACTTTGTCTCAAACACCCTATGGTTCTCATCGCATGAGAGGGGTAGGGTGGAGGTAGAAGAAGATGTTTAGGATTTGGAAATCGTGAACTCAAGAAACACTAGTGAGCCAAAAGAAAACTAAGCTCATAAACCTTGTGTTCAATCATCCTTTTCTTGTGAATAGATATGAGAGGTTATATAATAAAAACTATAAGAAAATATCTAATGAAAATATCTCCTCAAATATCCAAACCCAAAACAAAACATATTAATTCCTTAATGACTCACTAGATGACTCATTACATGAGTCATTAGTGAACATTCTAGAATCAATGTGTTATCCATAATGAGTCACCATTTCTAAAACCAAATAATCATTTAAACCAAAATAATTAATCCAAAAAGAAATACATCTTCTAAAATATTCTCGTAACGGATTACGAAAATACCCCTCACCTGTATATACATACCTGTATCCGTATTCCGACCGAATATGAATACGAGAGACTAAAATATTCCGACTCAATATAATACATGGATCTGGCTTAAACCAAAGCCCACCAGTATTATCTGCCCGAAATATGACACGTGCAAAAATGCACGTGCATTTTCCGAACCCTGCCATAAAACCATACGGTCTCTACAACGTTTCGCCCGAACTTGGGAAACTATCTGTGGGGGACTCTAAAGACTCGTCAGTACCCTGGCGGTGGGTTTAACCACAAGCACGTCAGCGGCACTAGCTGTGCGTAACAGCTGCCCATGTACTGACCTCAAGGGAAGCCGATGAGCGAACTCATCCTGGAACCCTACTGAGACTAACAGTGACAATATACATACAGTCCGGTCCGTTCGTTTATGAGTATCGCATATCAGGCCTAGGGGGCTGGTAACGTCAGACCCCCAATAGCGGCATTAGTCGTGTCGGAGACAAGCCCTGAACACCTTGAGAAACTACTAGAATACTTACCAGTAATTCTCACCTGCCTTAGCCAAGGACTTGGTGTAATGGCTTTCCTAGACATAGCGCGATATCACCCCCAATACCGGGAGAGACGAATCCCCTGCCGATCCGCTCACTTGCCTCCATGTGGCTCAGGACTGTACCCAAAAAAGACCTGTTTGCATGACTCCTTTGAGCCGTGGTAGGGTAGAAATCAAAGCACAGTGGGAAGTCACAAGAGACAAATGACGACCTCAGGTCGATGAACTAACCTGTACACATGTCACCAGGGAACTGCTATCTGACGCTAGGTATCATACCAACTAGCAGGTTCCCAGCGAGTCCTGTCCGGTGTACTCATAACCCAATGAGCACCTGTATACATCTTAGGTGATCCAACTGACACCAGTGGCTTGTGAGACCGGCCACCTCCCCTCGTCGGGGTCTCGACTGTATACACTAGTCTACTCCGGAGTATCGATGCCCTGTCTCGAAACTCCCACGACTAGGGACCACTTTTAAGGATGTGCTTATAGACTACCCAACTCTCACGTATATGATCGCCATCATACTATTGGTAGTCAAGCAAGATCCTAAGGGCTCTATCAACGTGTAATAGTGATCAGTCACCTGAACCTGTACACGACTGGTAAAGGCAAACCATATAGCATACTATCATCTCGAGTAAGACTGTGCTACCGGTATAGGTCCTTCATCATTGCAATCACGTACCTGTGATCCAATAATTGAATTTGAGGGCACTACATCCAACAATCTCTGTCACGACCCGAAAGAGCACGTGACTGGCCCTTGAACCATATGAAGTCTATAGGACTCCATCTGATCCAAGTAAGCCAAAAGCCCAGAAATCTAAAACCATTTTTGAGAATAAGTAAAGAAAACTGGTTTAAAGAAGTAAAGAAAAACATGTTTGAAATCAAGGTTTTTAAATAACTAAGCCGAATGTGCATTTGAAAACCGTACAGTCTTTTCTAAAATTTTCGGCAGAGTTTCTCTTGTAAAACTGGCCCCGAATGGGGTACAACATGAATAACAATATATAAAATGATAAAGGCATCCCCAAGCGGGAGCTAGCTCTTCGTCAATCGACGGTCACAACCACACGATGATATGATAATATACAACGCCAAGTGGCGAGGATCAAAATCAAGGAAAGCTCAAAAAGCAGCAAGAAAACCGCAATACTACTAAGCGCGACTCTAAGGTCGAATAATACCACACTGTCTCTAAGTCTGAAAGAATATACAAGTTTTTGGGTTGATGGACAATTTCTAGATACAATGAATAAAATAAATACAAACTGGGGATTCTTGATGCAAAAGAATCCACCTACCAAAAGCAAATCACCCGCAAGAAGGAAGTGTGCCAGAAATGCCGCAATAGAACCTGTACGACATAACCTGCAAGAACTGTGGCACAACGGGGGTGAGTTGCCAACTCGTGAATAGAAATATCTACAAGCAGAAACCGAATGCAAGACATAAACCTAAGCCAACGATCAGTAATACAATCCACAAGAGTGCATCTGAGTGTAATAAGGTGGCAAGGTAACATCTAATCATGTATGTAGTGCCAGGTACTCAGGTAATAACATGTCATCAGTGTAAGGTATGCCTGCATGAGGTAAGTATGATGAAATATCAATGATATCAATACACATATATTAGCGTCCCATACCACTAATATTGGTGTAAGGGTATATATAACAGCGCCCTCATACCCTGTTATATATACAAATGAAGTATGACAAGTGTAAATCCAGTCTGTATATGATCCATGTCTGTATATATGTGGAACCCGTCCACCTGTCACCCACTGACAGTAAGCATCATGTATGCAAGTATGAGGATATAAACAATATCATGGAAAACATCATGAAACCCGTGCCAAGCATCGACACGTAAATCCTCATCCATATGGGGCTCCGTCTGCGGTATCGGCCCTCGGCCCCGGCAGCACGAGTCAACCCATGTCCATCTCTGGGCTCCGTCTGCGGATATCGGCCCGTCGGCCCCGGCAGTATGCCCATCTCTCGGCTCCAGGCGGTATCCCCCGGATATCCGCCGAGCTCAGGTAAAATCACCGGTAGGTACTCGCCCGCCTCCAGGCTCAATCGGCATAACCCATCGATCATCTCGCCGAGGGGAACCATACCGGGCCCACCACGAACCCGCAAACGGTACATCACCTCCTCGAATCGGGTTTCAAGCACACGTCTCAGCACCGAGAAAACGCGTGGTGGACGCACCCAAATATCATATCACGAGGTACCGGGTTTTCATAAAAGAACATCTTTTCTTAAATAATCCCACGGTCCTCAAAATCAGAAATCACATGAAAATCCACATCAAGAAGTAAATCCAATGCAATGTGCTATGCAATCAATCCATGATGTATGCGACATGTAAAGAGAGATAATCATATCGGAAATCATGCAACATGGAATAGTAATGTACATATGTCGGGAGGAACCGCTCCTTTAGAATGAATCAGTTTAAAGAATATCTTGCGGTCCTCAATCTCAATCAAGTCAGAATCATCTATGTTTGTGTACAGGTACATGTGTACAATATGCCAAGCAGTAATCATATTATGAAAGCAACAGTACTACAGTGTAGTGGCATGGCAATTATCGATGATGAAGTGTGTGAGCCGGCAAATAGTGTACGTGAAACATACGCATCATCGATAATGGTGCTGGTGTCCTAACAGCATGATAATAATATAACAATGAACATATGCCAGCAATGCGAATAGCAGGAAAATGCAGATATCTAGTAGTCAACACCACAGTGAAGTATCTACTATGCAAACTACATCTAAGTATCCGGTCAATGAGGAGGGGTAGGTGTGGAAACCACCTAAATCTGAGTCGATACATGTATAAAAGTATATAGTCGGTGATCTCGCCTCAATGTCATATCATAAGATATCCTCGAGTTATGAGTGCGGATCTATCATCAATATCGGCTCGTACGGTAAATCATCGTACGGCATCCCCATAGCTGGGTAGGGGTCAGTATCTCACTGTCTCATCACATAACAGATATCACCATCGTCAGATCATATAGTCTGGAGTACTACTCTATGTCTAGTACAAAACGGTAACCTCAGTAAGTATGCATGCGGGGGTAAACACATATCCCAAGCCCGCAAGAATCACAAGTCATATCCCACATATGAATCGTATAAAATCACCGATCCCAGGGCACCCAGCCCACATCATCGACTCATCTCCAAAGTCATCACATATCATCAATCACAGTGCAAGTACAAGTGATAAGCAAGGGTGTGTGTGTAGGTGTAATTCTACCCTAGGGTTCGCGACTATGAACTACACTAGTCACTTCTAACCCTACATTATCCACAATACACCTAATATCACAATAAACTACATAGTAATCTATCTACGGACTGCGGGGGTGCTATACGCCATCCACCCGACTTCCCCCTGTAGATATAATCTACTCACCTTGCATCACCAATTGCGGACGTCACCACGTATTTGCTTGTCGTCCCGAAGTCTTCATGGGTACCTACACATCAAAATATCGTATATGCGCATTAAAACCAAATCCAATCTAAAACGGCGCACGAAATCCAAAACGATACGATAAGGGGCCTATAGGTGAGAACCTATGGCACGCCTTCAAAACCATCAATAAATCCTCTACATCGTCGTATAAACGACAATTAGTCGAGGCAAAACACATTCCACCATTTCAGAATCAAAAATACGGAATACGGAAACACGAATCCAAAATAGCAACTTAGGATATATGTCCCAGATTTCACCCTAGATAGAATCTGTCAAAACTAGAAGTACCCTGGGTCAACACTAGAGGAACAGGGGCTGTGCACAGAAAACGAGGAGAATGGCTAAGTATGCTAAGTCAAAGTCCACCTCTCTCTCTCACCTACCCTCATCATTATATTTTCCTTTCTTTTCCTTTTCTTTTAAAATCCAAACCTTCTCACATCAATAGTAATCCCAAAAGAAAACCATGGCTAGAAAAATGCACAAGTGTAGAAAAAGTGATATGTGCAAGTTTTGCACAAAATTGCCAAAAAACCCGATTAGCGATTTTAATCGCGATTAGCACTAAATTATTGTCAAACTAATCACAAAAACTTAAAAATGCCATAATCCACTAATTTACCCTATTTTAGAATTTTCCATAATTTTTCATAATTTTTTCTAACATTTTTCCTATTTATTTGCATTTAATATTAAAATAATCAATAAAATAATATTAAATTATAAAAATTCCCAAAATTAATATTTTATATTTTTGAAAATGTTACAATCTACCCCCCTTAAAGAAATTCGGTCCCCGAATTTTAAATTTAAACCCCCAGATACAAAAACATCTCAGTAATAAACAAAGTCGTCGGGGCTCCGAAATCATCAACACATAGAACGTCACAGCGCAATGCATGCGCAAGGGTACTGAGCAGATAACTCGAAAACAAAACTCCGTCAAGCATCCTGCAATCATCGGAGTCAATGTAAAAAAAAAACACAATGTCAAATCCAATACAAAACCGATATGATATGGATCGGAACTACACATGTAGACATCCAATCTAAACATAACACCATCCTGTGCGTCTGGTGCGTACTGAAATCAAAAAAAAATCCATATATGTGCTAAACAGGTGCACAAAACAACATCCAAGTGCAACGGGTGTGCACGAAGCATCTGTCATAGGCAACGTGTGTGCCTGGCAGTCAAAAATCCAGTGCATCTGACATGCACGAAGAATCTCGATTTAGTGCATCTGGCGTGCACCAAAATCGTATCTAAAAACATGCGCCCAACATGCGCGAAAATCCAAACCGGTGCATCCATCGTGCACGAATGAAAATCTAAACCCTGCGCACTCAACATGCACGGAAATCACGAAATCCAATAGCAAACACCGAACAGGCGTAAAGCACATCGCCAGCACGGAGTGCAAAAATCAACCATCAAAATCCGGGTCAAAATCAACGATATAATGCGGCTCAAACCAAAATCAGGGTACCGCAAGGAAAATCTCACAACCGTGTGCATCAGCGTGCACGAATCAAAGCCTAACACTAAAATGCATGAAAACTCTGCGCAAAATATATAAATATCCAGTGGGTGCATGAAACCAATATCATGAAACTCAGTCACCAAAACTAGATCGTGCAAATAGAACGCCCAAAATACTGAAATCCAAAATGACGGATACGTGATAATCGAATCACAAAATCACAAATCATAAATACCGTCTTCGGTAGTTTCTCCTTCAAGGTCGAGAAGGAGTCAGTGTAATCCACTGCTAGCAGCGCAGGATATCTACCTGCCTCTTGCTCACGGTCTGGCGTCTTCTGACTCTCTAGGTCCTTATCTTCTCTGCGGATTACCTATCACGCGGTCAATCGGCTCATCGGCCCTGTCAGGTGTGCTAACGGGGACGATTCCGTTCTGGCACTTTTCTGGTCACCTCTCGGTCAAACCTCACGACCACTCGTAAGGCAGCATATCACTGACGTCGGTCTCTGGCTATCTGAATGCACGTCACACATCTGATCCTGGATGCAAACATCATTGCAGCAATGTCCTGAAAGGAATCCTGCTCAAGGTCTCTTCCAATCATGCCTATGCCGATCTGTACAGAGGCTGGCTCTCTTGTGCTATCTCTTCTCGCTGGAAAGACATCTGTGTCCTCAGCACAACATTTCTCGGAAATTGGTCACATCCCAACGTTTCTGTAAGCATATCAGGTCTCTAGTTTCGACGGGAAGCAATGACAGCTCGTCAGTATCTCACACGAACCTCTGGTTCCACTTGTCTCCATCGTCGTCCACTATGACGTCACGCCAAGCTACTATACACTGCACTGCTCTCGGCCACGGTCAATCTGAAGTCTCTCACACGGACTCGAAATCGCGTACTCTGTAGCTTCATCATTCTGTAGCAGATGTCAGGCCGAACTGGTCCTCGGAAACACGTCCCAACCATCGGAGGAATACTCATCACTCGTCCGTCCTTGATCCATTCGCAACGCATCTGGGTAAGTTCCTTTATCCGAACTTGGTCAACTACCTCGTCGACAATGCCGAACTCTGGCCTGCTGGGTGTGCGCAACACGACCACTCCTGGTCTAGGTCTTCTCGTATCGTACTCCAGAAAGGTCCTGCCGAGGTTCCTTTCTCAAATCTCAATCCTGCCGAAATGCCCGGAAGTCATCATCCAATGCTGAAGCTAAAGCTTATTCCGGAACGGCTGCATACCTATCGCGCTTCTTTCTGGAAGGTATATCCATATACCACGCCTCTGGGTGCGTATAACATCTCTGATGTCGGCGGAGTGGGACGTCATCTCGTCGAAATATCTTGCGAACTCTTTTCTTCACTCTGCATCAGTGTCGACTGATTCGGACTCGTCTCATCATGGCTGCACGAACTGCGCTCCGACGGCTATGCTCGCACCTGGAGTCTCCCAAGCAGTGTCCCATCACGATATCCGAAAGATGTCGAACCATCCGATCGACTCGTTAGATCCTCATAATCCCCCAAGAGCTCACATCTCGGGTACAGTTTAATAGTATCGAGTACATGCCACAGCGTCGGTGGTCCAGCCGTAGAAGGGCAAACCCAAGCCTCACTAATGGCGCCGCGGAACCGCCGTAAACCCTAAGGTTCCAAGGCTGTCACACGGTCATTAAGTCGAGTTAGGGTTTCATTCTTCTAGAGGGTCCATAGAATCACCTGCATGTCTTTCCGTATACTTTAAACTTGGAAAATAGGCTCCTGACATTCGATCGTCTCAATCGACTCTCAACGAATCTGCGTGAAGTCGTCTCTAGCTGGAATCAATCCACCTGATGACCTCGCATCGGGGTAAGCGAGCTCACCACGCGTCCTAGTCATCCATCCTCGGTGACTAGCAACTCGCTATCATCTCTCTAAGAACATGCTCATGCTGCAGTAGCTCCAATCATCTGGGCGATATCTCATCATTTGCAGCAACAACTGGCTCATATGCCTGTACGCCGAACAACGCCTCAATCCTCCAGGAAAGGCAATACATAAACGGTCATCTCTGAATCAGCCTGCTCTAGATCTGAGTAAGACTCTCCACACTGGAAATCTTCAACTCAACTGGGCCCGCTCTGGCGCAAAATCGGACGAATCACCTTCGTCTCTCAAATCGGGTAGACTAGCTATCATCTGTCGCATAACTGCCTGAAAGCTCCGGCAATCTCAGCTCGTAAGCTCCGAAAGCAACACCCTGTCAATCTCAGCGACAGCTGGTCCATCTGTCTGCACGGTAGGCGACATCACCATCTCTGAGGTATGCTGTACATCAACAGTCCTCTCTCAACTGGCAGCTCTAACAAAGGCCCGATCATCCGGTGCAAGACCAAGCACTCGCCTCCACTAGAGGTCACAATCACCAACACTAACTCGAGACGTTCCCATGTCACCAGAAAACACAAAGGTCGGCCCTCGTACCAAACGAGCTCACACCGGCCGTAACCCTAGCAGCAGCCCAAACTGCGCTCAAACACGGTGACAGGAATCTCAATCGAGTATCAAAGAGAGCACATCAGTGGCAAGAAGGGAAACAACAGATCCAAAGTGGATACATGATCATAGGAAGGAACAGTATCAATGAAGGTATGATCATGAAACTAATAGAATCGGGGATCTCAAATGGATGAATAATCCTGGATATAAAGAGAATCACTGATCTCGAAAGTATGTACATCCTAAGGTTCCTTAAGCGGAGTGGCGTGTCGTAAGTATGCCGCGGAACATACCAACGGTACGTCACTCTACTTTAGTCACCAAATCCATCAACCAAGGGTCATCCTAAAACGACGAAAGTTCGGGTTTACACCCCCTCGACCAAGTCTAAGTTCCGTAAGGTCAAGCCTAAGTTCCGTATATAAACAACTCCCTAGGCTCCACATAGTCAAACTTAGACTCGAACCAAGGTCAACCTAGCGCTCTGATACCAACTTTGTCACGACCCGAAAGAGCACGTGACTGGCCCTTGAACCATATGAAGTCTATAGGACTCCATCTGATCCAAGTAAGCCAAAAGCCCAGAAATCTAAAACCATTTTTGAGAATAAGTAAAGAAAACTGGTTTAAAGAAGTAAAGAAAAACATGTTTGAAATCAAGGTTTTTAAATAACTAAGCCGAATGTGCATTTGAAAACCGTACAGTCTTTTCTAAAATTTTCGGCAGAGTTTCTCTTGTAAAACTGGCCCCGAATGGGGTACAACATGAATAACAATATATAAAATGATAAAGGCATCCCCAAGCGGGAGCTAGCTCTTCGTCAATCGACGGTCACAACCACACGATGATATGATAATATACAACGCCAAGTGGCGAGGATCAAAATCAAGGAAAGCTCAAAAAGCAGCAAGAAAACCGCAATACTACTAAGCGCGACTCTAAGGTCGAATAATACCACACTGTCTCTAAGTCTGAAAGAATATACAAGTTTTTGGGTTGATGGACAATTTCTAGATACAATGAATAAAATAAATACAAACTGGGGATTCTTGATGCAAAAGAATCCACCTACCAAAAGCAAATCACCCGCAAGAAGGAAGTGTGCCAGAAATGCCGCAATAGAACCTGTACGACATAACCTGCAAGAACTGTGGCACAACGGGGGTGAGTTGCCAACTCGTGAATAGAAATATCTACAAGCAGAAACCGAATGCAAGACATAAACCTAAGCCAACGATCAGTAATACAATCCACAAGAGTGCATCTGAGTGTAATAAGGTGGCAAGGTAACATCTAATCATGTATGTAGTGCCAGGTACTCAGGTAATAACATGTCATCAGTGTAAGGTATGCCTGCATGAGGTAAGTATGATGAAATATCAATGATATCAATACACATATATTAGCGTCCCATACCACTAATATTGGTGTAAGGGTATATATAACAGCGCCCTCATACCCTGTTATATATACAAATGAAGTATGACAAGTGTAAATCCAGTCTGTATATGATCCATGTCTGTATATATGTGGAACCCGTCCACCTGTCACCCACTGACAGTAAGCATCATGTATGCAAGTATGAGGATATAAACAATATCATGGAAAACATCATGAAACCCGTGCCAAGCATCGACACGTAAATCCTCATCCATATGGGGCTCCGTCTGCGGTATCGGCCCTCGGCCCCGGCAGCACGAGTCAACCCATGTCCATCTCTGGGCTCCGTCTGCGGATATCGGCCCGTCGGCCCCGGCAGTATGCCCATCTCTCGGCTCCAGGCGGTATCCCCCGGATATCCGCCGAGCTCAGGTAAAATCACCGGTAGGTACTCGCCCGCCTCCAGGCTCAATCGGCATAACCCATCGATCATCTCGCCGAGGGGAACCATACCGGGCCCACCACGAACCCGCAAACGGTACATCACCTCCTCGAATCGGGTTTCAAGCACACGTCTCAGCACCGAGAAAACGCGTGGTGGACGCACCCAAATATCATATCACGAGGTACCGGGTTTTCATAAAAGAACATCTTTTCTTAAATAATCCCACGGTCCTCAAAATCAGAAATCACATGAAAATCCACATCAAGAAGTAAATCCAATGCAATGTGCTATGCAATCAATCCATGATGTATGCGACATGTAAAGAGAGATAATCATATCGGAAATCATGCAACATGGAATAGTAATGTACATATGTCGGGAGGAACCGCTCCTTTAGAATGAATCAGTTTAAAGAATATCTTGCGGTCCTCAATCTCAATCAAGTCAGAATCATCTATGTTTGTGTACAGGTACATGTGTACAATATGCCAAGCAGTAATCATATTATGAAAGCAACAGTACTACAGTGTAGTGGCATGGCAATTATCGATGATGAAGTGTGTGAGCCGGCAAATAGTGTACGTGAAACATACGCATCATCGATAATGGTGCTGGTGTCCTAACAGCATGATAATAATATAACAATGAACATATGCCAGCAATGCGAATAGCAGGAAAATGCAGATATCTAGTAGTCAACACCACAGTGAAGTATCTACTATGCAAACTACATCTAAGTATCCGGTCAATGAGGAGGGGTAGGTGTGGAAACCACCTAAATCTGAGTCGATACATGTATAAAAGTATATAGTCGGTGATCTCGCCTCAATGTCATATCATAAGATATCCTCGAGTTATGAGTGCGGATCTATCATCAATATCGGCTCGTACGGTAAATCATCGTACGGCATCCCCATAGCTGGGTAGGGGTCAGTATCTCACTGTCTCATCACATAACAGATATCACCATCGTCAGATCATATAGTCTGGAGTACTACTCTATGTCTAGTACAAAACGGTAACCTCAGTAAGTATGCATGCGGGGGTAAACACATATCCCAAGCCCGCAAGAATCACAAGTCATATCCCACATATGAATCGTATAAAATCACCGATCCCAGGGCACCCAGCCCACATCATCGACTCATCTCCAAAGTCATCACATATCATCAATCACAGTGCAAGTACAAGTGATAAGCAAGGGTGTGTGTGTAGGTGTAATTCTACCCTAGGGTTCGCGACTATGAACTACACTAGTCACTTCTAACCCTACATTATCCACAATACACCTAATATCACAATAAACTACATAGTAATCTATCTACGGACTGCGGGGGTGCTATACGCCATCCACCCGACTTCCCCCTGTAGATATAATCTACTCACCTTGCATCACCAATTGCGGACGTCACCACGTATTTGCTTGTCGTCCCGAAGTCTTCATGGGTACCTACACATCAAAATATCGTATATGCGCATTAAAACCAAATCCAATCTAAAACGGCGCACGAAATCCAAAACGATACGATAAGGGGCCTATAGGTGAGAACCTATGGCACGCCTTCAAAACCATCAATAAATCCTCTACATCGTCGTATAAACGACAATTAGTCGAGGCAAAACACATTCCACCATTTCAGAATCAAAAATACGGAATACGGAAACACGAATCCAAAATAGCAACTTAGGATATATGTCCCAGATTTCACCCTAGATAGAATCTGTCAAAACTAGAAGTACCCTGGGTCAACACTAGAGGAACAGGGGCTGTGCACAGAAAACGAGGAGAATGGCTAAGTATGCTAAGTCAAAGTCCACCTCTCTCTCTCACCTACCCTCATCATTATATTTTCCTTTCTTTTCCTTTTCTTTTAAAATCCAAACCTTCTCACATCAATAGTAATCCCAAAAGAAAACCATGGCTAGAAAAATGCACAAGTGTAGAAAAAGTGATATGTGCAAGTTTTGCACAAAATTGCCAAAAAACCCGATTAGCGATTTTAATCGCGATTAGCACTAAATTATTGTCAAACTAATCACAAAAACTTAAAAATGCCATAATCCACTAATTTACCCTATTTTAGAATTTTCCATAATTTTTCATAATTTTTTCTAACATTTTTCCTATTTATTTGCATTTAATATTAAAATAATCAATAAAATAATATTAAATTATAAAAATTCCCAAAATTAATATTTTATATTTTTGAAAATGTTACAATCTCCCACTTGCACTTAAGGCTAATTATTGCGATGTCGCATGCTCACAGCCCGTGTGATACCGAACACCCAACACCTCTACTAAACAGTTTCACAAAGCTCATTTGTAAAAACTCTTGTGTTTGAGAAATAGCCTTAGTGAGTGGATCCGCCCTGATGTTTCTTTCTATGTCTCTCTTAATCTCAAGTTCGCGAAGAAAGCCATCTCCCGAAATGAGTAATACCTGTCGTAGAATATGTCTGGATATCTGATGGGACCTAGTTCATAAATGAACTCCAAATCCAAACTTCTTAGACTGTATCGACAACTGAACCTAATCAGTATCCTGGACCATGCCTCCCTCAGTATCCTCTTAGACCACCTGTCCATAATACTGCCCCCTTCGTCAGAGGGAAAACTATAACTCTGACAATCACTCTGTCATCCATGTCACCTTTGAAGCCTGGAATGATAACCGTCCCCCGAAGGAGGCTGCCGTTATGAAATCCGTAGAACATTCACTTATGTTCTAAAACTGCTTCCTTAGGTTTCTCCAGGATTGGATTAATATAAACTTATCGCATCTAGTGAAAAAACAACATCTGGTGTGGTAGTTGACATCTCAAGATCGACTCAATTGCCTAAGCAAGTGATCTGCCAATCATGCACATCCCTCTCCCCTTTAGTCTGTAAGACACCTTTAGAGAGGGTGACTCCATCACCTGCAGGTACACCACCATGCCAGGAGTCATCTATTCTAAAATACTATTAGAATACTGTCAAAGTATCCACATTGGGAAACTACCCAAATCTATATCTAAAACCATAGATCTAGAAACCAGAATGTCAGATATTATATCCATATCCTTTATGGAGAAACAACTGTGTGACAACCACAGTACAACCGATCGTAGTATAGGAATTTTACTTCCTACTCTGTGTATGTCATCCAAATACCAGGACATCACACCCTACTACCTTCTTAACAGATCCATCCCCTATTCTGATGAAGTCAAACCCATGACTGTCACATCAAAATTAGATGATCTATCTCCGCTATATCTGCTCAAGTCTATAAATAGACATAAGCTACTTGCCCACTATGCTTCCACTGCTCCCACTGACCACAACAACCCTCTGGCAGAATAATATATACGTGCACTTCTAAAGCTAGTTTAGAACGACGCTATACTTAACCTCCTGCCGGGTCTCATAGCCTGGAACAACAGTAGTGTCAAGTCTGGGTAAACAAGAACCTCCCTGTCACCGTCCTTGAGGCTACTGGAGTACCTCTCGGGTGTCTGAGATTACCCACCATATCTGCAGAGTGGCTATTGGAATCTCAAACCTGATTGAATCTTTAGGTCCTATTAAATTTTCCGTAATCGTTTGCGGTTCTGAAATAACTTCCAGTTCTACCATACTCCCACTACTGTTTTCTGAAAAAATCCATTTTACTAAAACTGTGGCGAGTCAAGAACAATATCACCATTGATCTTCCAGATGGTAGAAAGTTAACCCTTGTCATAGCCTGGGCCAACCCACAAACTGCCATTACAGAAACGTGCCCTGAGTTATCCAGAGTCTGGTTTTAAGCATAAGCCAGACAACTCCCTATACCTTAACATCGTTAAGATATGAACCATTCTATATCCAATATAGAAACTTTGGCACTTATTTAATTAGAACCAGATTCAAATCATGCAGCTGTCACCAGTGCATATCAACTTAATGGAGAGAGGCTAATCAACATTACTCAACTTAGGAGTCCATCCAATTATGAGTAACCTGAAAGATAAACAAGTTTCTCAAAACCATTGTTATCAACTGAATACCAATCACAAGTATCTACATCTTCGATCTCTTTGAAGAATCCCGATACTTGCGACATCTGGTTCTCTACTTTATTCCTATACCCACAACTTCTCAAAACTTAGACCTTGTATTTCTACGAAACACTTGTCTAAAAACTAGAGAAGTCACAAGTAAACGGAACATAGTACGAGGACTAACCCCTTTGTCCTGATAGACACTGGACAACATACAATACTCTGTATAAGTCTGCTGAGTTGAATAACTCAGAACCTGTGCATCATAGGTTGAAAACTGTACTTATGGTTAAGAACTACTCCGCTATTCAATGCTCCTTACCCAATCGTCAACTGATATAGGTAAATGTCATGGACATAATTTCAAAAAGTTATATCTCACTTTATAAAAATAAACGTACAGATATATCATTTTGAAATTGGTGCACAACAACGGATACTCAAAACCAAATACATGCCGTCTGGCATAAACTCAGGCGATGTCCTTAAATATCACCAATTACAACGAATTCCGATATAATGAGGATGATCACCTAATTCCCAATAACTTACTCCCACTCATCATCTGTAAAACCATACAGATGTGAGAATCATACCTGGTAAATACATACCCTGGAGTAAGTATCTAATCGGAAAATCAGTTTTCTTTTTAACAATGCACAGTGAAACTGAAACATGAAAATGTTTCGTAGGGGTATCCTGATATTCCTAGTAATGCCTCTTCCATAATCCAATTCATGACTATAACCGTATATTTCTTTGACATCTCTCTAAATCCGTTTATTTGCCTTTATTCATTACCTTCTGTACATCCCTTTAGGCTAAGTGGTTTTCTTCCTTCCCTACCGTTCGGCACCAGCCTATGGTTTGGAAGAAGACTATCCAGTAAACATAATAGGTGTACTCTCCTAAACCAAGGAGTACTCGCAACTTGAGAGAAGGTGATGATAAAAGACAACTGAATAATACCTTCTCCCGAACTGAGGAAAAAAGCAAAGGTAAAATAGGAGTGGCGATGAAGTACGCGGTTTGGTCGTGAATGATAGCAGTCGCAATTTACATTGCCCTCTTTCTAATCCCTTTATTTTGTCTTTACTTATTACCTTCTGTACACCCACTTAGGCTAATTGGTTTTCTTCATTCCCTACCTTTCGGCACCTGCCTATGGTCTGGAAGAAGACTATCCAATAAGCGTAATAGGTGTACTCTCCTAAACTAAGGAGCCCTCGCAACCTGAGAGAAGGTGATAATAAAAGACAACCGAATAAACCAATTCAATTTCTCCTAAACCTGGATCCATCCTCGAAGAAGTCCCTTCGAGTTCGTATATAACCATACGATGGATCTATCCAATGGAAGTGGATGTTCGTAGTGATACGATATGTTCTGAGAAATGCAAAGGGTAAAAGAAGGAGCGGCAATGGCTTATGCAACTCAGACAATCCAAAAGCCAGTATTTTAAGAAGGTTCGGTCAACTTGGTCACTGAGTCATAGTCTAGGGTCAGTCAAAGGTCACTGCCAAAGAGAGAGAGAGAGAAAAGAAACAGTTTGCGTGCACTCTAACCTAGATCAGAATGGTTATCACTTTATCTAATCAGGAAACCTCCCACTGTACTGTCAAATTCTCCCCCAAACCTGAAAGAAGAATCAATCGGGATCACCCGAAGAGTAAACCAACTCATCAGTGGGAATCGGGATCCAACTCTCATCGCATTATAACGTGATGGAATCCACTCACGTTATCATACTCCAGAAGGTATGCGCATGCCTGGCAAGTTTCAGTTTCTTTAGAAACTTCCGATATGATTTTTGCCCCATGTTCTTATGAGCTTGACGAAGGCCAACAAATCATAAGTCACATGTTAAGTTCTGCCCGTCATTATCTTGTCAATTCGAACCCACCCGTACATACCCTTGACGAAGGCCAACAAGGTAATACGACTGTCCCAAACCAACTCATCTATCTATGCAACAGAACAGTAACAAGCAGCTACCATCCACTATGCCTTGACGAAGGCCAACAAACATAACATGAATACTACGTGCTACCGTCTGAAACGACGGAGGGTTACGGCTGGTTTTTGGCGAAAAACCTTTAACGTAATGAACTTGATCTCGTTGAAGGAACCTGATAGCTTTTTATAAAAATATAGTGGCGAAAACCTTTGCTAAAGAGGTCACTCCCGGTGAAGGGATCTCGGCTCTTTCCTTGTGGAATGAGGTGCAGGATATTCCAACCGAATACCGCGATGCAAAGCAACATGTAATCGACTATAGTGAAGTTATTACCCCGACGCAAACTTCTGCCTAAGGGGTCACTCCCGGTGAAGGGATCTCGGCCCTTTCCTCGTCGAATGAGGTGCAGGATATTCCAACTGAATACCACTGTGCAAAACAAAAGAAAACGTCTTTGTAATAACACTTTTTAAAACTATTCCAACAACATCCAAACAGGTTTGTTTTCCTTTGCTTTGATCAGAATCAACGCAGTCCCATCAATTAATCACACCAGAAAAGAACGAAAATAAAATTTACGTATATTCCATCCGCATTCGTCACTGGGTCCCTTCATCACCCGTTAGGTTACTTAACTAACAACAGAGCGGGGACTGGACTAGCGCGGGTGTAAAACATATACAACATCTAGTAGTATATATACCAATATACAATAATCGCTCCAGGCGTGATAATATGCAACATTACAGAAAAGTAATAAGCATCACAGAATAATACAGATAATCTGGGATCCTCGGGTTTCACAGAGCCGCTACTGAAACCCGACGTTTCCCTGGTCGTGTGGATAGCCTGTGCAATGAAACCTAGACCCCTACGGGTGCGGCAAGTTACCCGCCAAAACCTGAAGCGAGGAAACCCTACAGCAAAGTGAATGGACCACCCTGCACTTCACGGAATCCGGTAACTTGAGCACCCCTCCTTGGGTCAACCTGTACCCTCTACGAGTGCGGCAAATAGTCTGACAATTCTAGAGTGAGGCCCCTCTGCCTCTCAAAGCCATGAGATGCGGACCCGTTACCCTCCAGAACCCGGCTATCCGTGCACTCCGCCGCGGGGTAAACCTAGTACAGTAATGAAAAATATGTACAACGGGTACATCGACCTCAGCCCGGTCGTGCCCCAAAAGAATATTATACAAACAGGCAGTGACGGCAGTCCACATGTTGGACGCTCGCCCCGCAATATCAAATGTACAAATAAATCCAAACTGCACTACCATTGCACACTGCTATCCACCACGACAAATCCGCAACAATACAGCATAACACAGAACATCAACGTGAATGTCACGTTCGCAAACCCGTCTAAAAGGACTATAGCAATTAGACGCAATTTACCGCTCGAATGACATTCACGGTCGGAGATATAATGTAAATACTGTAAACTAATAAGTTTAAAATTCCGATCGACAAAACTTCCCGAAGTGGGCCCCACGTACATCTGCAGTACTCAAACAAAATCTGGGCCCAAACAAAATATTCCAGAAACCACAATTTTACATGAAGACCCTACTGTAGAAAAATGTTTACTGTTGCTCCAAAACGGCGGCGGAACCGCGGCCAAACCAGGGTTTGTGCGGCGGTTCCGCGGCGCTTTGGAAGTTTCAGTCTACCAAATTTCTACAGTATTCTTAAAAAAGCCTGCACGATTTTCTGAGATGCTCAAAATGATTTTTAGACCTGTTTAAAAATTCGACAGAAACATTAGCCTAAAAATCGCGGTTTCGGAAATTTCGTTCGATCGATGTTTTAAACGCGTTAGAACAAGTTAGTAAAGCTTAATGGCGTGGCTCTGATACCATGTAAGTCTACGGTAGCACCCCGGCCGTCAATCTGACGCCAAACGCGGAACAAAACTTTTATAACTGGCGCTATCGCATACTATAACCCGGATCTTGCCATTAACGCTATACTAACAAACTGTAAAGAGGTAGAAAGGCTATACCGATCGATCTGAGTCCTTCGGTCTTTAGCCATCATCCCACGCTCCTCGCGACAACTCCGATCTCTTTGCTCCTCGTCGGGGTAGCACCACATCTACGGATCTTTAAACGTGCTCCCGCCTCTATACCGAGGCAACTCGATCATCAAGTCTGCTAAAAGAGATGACCAAGATGAAGTAGAGAACGAGTAGAATACTTTGTCTCAAACACCCTAGTGTTCTCATCGCTTGAGAGGGGTAGGGTAGAGGTAGAAGAAGATGTTTAGGATTTGGAAATCGTGAACTGAAGAAACACTAGTGAGCCAAAAGAAAACTAAGCTCATAAACCTTGTGTTCAATCATCCTTTTCTTGTGAATAGATATGAGAGGTTATATAATCAAAACCATAAGAAAATATCTAATGAAAATATCTCCTCAAATATCCAAACCCAAAACAAAACACATTAATTCCTTAATGACTCACTAGATGACTCATTACATGAGTCATTAGTGAACATTCTAGAATCAATGTGTCATCCATAATGAGTCACCATTTCCAAAACCAAATAATCATTTAAACCAAAATGATTAATCCAAAAAGAAATACATCTTCTAAAATATTCTCGTAACGGATTACGAAAATACCCCTCACCTATATATACATACCTGTATCCGTATTCCGACCGAATACGAATACGAGAGACTAAAATATTCCGACTCAATATAATACATGGATCCGGCTTAAACCAAAGCCCACCAGTATTATCTGCCCGAAATATGACATGTGCAAAAATGCACGTGCATTTTCCGAACCCTGCCATAAAACCATACGGCCTCTACAACGTTTTGCCCGAACTTGGGAAACTATCTGTGGGGGACTCTAAAGACTCGTCAGTACACTGACAGTGGGTTTAACCACAAGCACGTCAGCGGCACTAGATGTGCGTAACGGCTGTCCATGTACTGACCTCAAGGGAAGCCGATGAGCGAACTCATCCTGGAACCCTACTGAGCCTAACAGTGAAAATATACATACAGTCCGGTCCGTTCGTCTATGAGTATCGCATATCGGGCCTAGGAGGCTGGTAATGTAAGACCGCCAATAGCGGTATAAGTCGTGTCGGAGACAAGCCCTGAACACCCTGAGAAACTACTGGAATACTTACCAGTAATTCTCACCTGCCTTGGCCAAGGACTTGGTGTAATGGCTTTCCTAGACACAGCGCGATCTCACCCCCAATACCGGAAGAGACGAATCCCCTGCCGATCCGCTCACTTGCCTCCATGTGGCTCTGGACTGTACCCCAAAAAGACCTGTTTGCATGACTCCTTTGAACCGTGGTAGGGTAGAAATCAAAGCACAGTGGGAACTCACACGAGACAAATGACGACCTTAGGTCGATGAACTAACCTATACACATGTCACCAGGGAACTGCTATCTGACGCTAGGTATC
Organism: Agapanthus africanus; assembly: GCA_030015575.1. Lineage (NCBI taxonomy): Eukaryota > Viridiplantae > Streptophyta > Magnoliopsida > Asparagales > Amaryllidaceae > Agapanthus > Agapanthus africanus. The sequence continues at coordinate 230,773,732 of CM057344.1, forward strand.
ATACCAACTAGCAGGTTCCCGGCGAGTCCTGTCCGGTGTACTTATAACCCAATGAGCACCTGTATACATCTTAGGTGATCCAACTGACACCAGTGGCTTGTGAGACCGGCCACCTCCCCTCGTTGGGGTCTCGACTGTATACACTAGTCTACTCCAGAGTATCGATGCCCTATCTCGAAACTCCCACGACTAGGGACCACTTTTAAGGATATGCTTATAGACTACCCAACTCTCACGTATATGATCGCCATCATACTGTTAGTAGTCAAACAAGATCCTAAGGGCTCTATCAACGTGTAATAGTGATCAGTCACCTGAACCTGTACACGACTGATAAAGGCAAACCAGATAGCATACTATCATCTCGAGTAAGACTGTGCTATCGGTATTGGTCCTCCTCAATCATTGCAATCACGTACCTGCGATCCAATAATTGACATTGAGGGCACTACATCCAACAATATCCATCTAACACTTCTTTCAAAAAAAAACTAAAAATTTCAAAAACCAGAACAAAAATTAACACATTTAACCTTTTTGCTCTCTGGAATTCTGACCTGCTAGAACTTTGGATATCAACTAAAAAGATAAACAATACCAGTGAGGCACTAATAGAACATTGAGACAGCAGAAGAAATTTGGAGCTCTATCCCCAAGTTCAAATCGGCGACGCCCTTCCAAAACCGAGCTCGCCGGCCCAAGTACCTCAATTTGCTCCAAAATTTTGTTCTATGTTCTATTGTTTTGTTATTGTTTCGTTTTTATTGCTTGTTTTTTTTTTTAATTTTTAGTGTGCGGGTATTTGGGCATTCATATCGTTTTTTCGCACTAAAAATCCGTTTTCCGACATTTTCAGATTTTACGGATTTACGAACTGCGATCTTGGGGAGCAAAGTGTACATTCAAGGTTAAGGTGATTGCGAAGTACAGTGCTAAATATCCGGGTAGTTTGACCCACGCAAGCGAACTTTCCAAGCTATTCGGATTTAACTTCAACGAGGGTTTCTTAACCCGAATATTTATCAGTACGTACTTTACTAACACCTTCTTCTCAAATCCGACGCATCTAATATAATATCTTTGCAGGATTCTTTTCAAGTTCGTTTTCAAACGCCAAAAAATTGACTAACCCGTATTTGTTGCAGTGCCGAGCTTAAACGAAAAATGATTGTTTGATTCTTTGAATAATTATTTTTATTAAATTGCACATTGCATACATTAATACGGACTTAAGGGCAAGCGAACCCCACAACATACGGTAAAGGATTTCATCCCCTTTTCCGTGGCCCACAAATCACGAAATTGAGCATAACGTCTACCCACACAAATTTTAAAAGAAACTAGATTTTAAGCCTTTAAGGACTTTGCACTCACTAGGAGAAGTTAACTGTGTTTATAACACCACTTAACGGTATATCGTTTACAGGATGTCTAGGAAAGTGTTCATGGCGAAACCGCCAAAAGAGAAAGGGTTATCTAATTAAGGACCTTCGCGAAAACGTCGGAAAACCTCCCCTTATCTCTGCACTTACCTGGCCTCGTAATCCGTATATCTTGAGCCCGTTTCTCGACACAGTTTTACTTCGACAATCAAGTTCTTGAGCAGGTCTAGTTGACCTAGGGTAACCCTAGACCGATTAGGTGCGTGGTATTTTTGTGTCATGATTGTTTTTTATCCAGATTCTTTTTGTGTGTATATTTCATTCTTTTGTTGATAACTAACTTTATAAAAAAAGCATTTTGTTTCCTCTCCTTTTTCTTCCTTTCTCTCTTCATATCATGGGTACCCCACCTTGTAAAACTCTTGCCGAACTTTGGTACCCACAACCAAACATTACTTCTTAGGGTTCTTGCTTTGGTCAAACTTCGAACGATCCATCCATGCCAAAAATTTCTTTGAAAGATTGGATAGACGTGTCTAGGACAAACAACTGGACTTCGCAATCCACTCTGTATCTACCGTTTCAACCCTCCCCACCTTCGTACATTGATACCCCTTTTGAGAGTCATGTTGTAACTCCAAGTCCCATGGCTATTGTTGAACGTATTGAACAATCTCGTAGCCGATATTTCACTCCTTTCACCACTGCAAATTCTTTTGATCAACAATTCCATTCACCTTCTTATCCAAATGTTGATCATAATCCTGTCCAACAATTCAATTCCTACCAGTCATATCCAACTTTTACACCTTCCCTAGACATTGCTTCTGAACAGCCTTTTGGGAGTTTCATGTACCCAACCAACGTTGAATCTTTTACTGAAACCCTCCACAATCCATGCCTAGTCTGGAATAGTCATTGGAAGACTTTTGGGTAGCGTCATATCAACAGATTATGGATTTGAATGCGTCCATGGCCGCCCTCATACAACCTAAAGAACCGGTAGTTAGTTTCCAACTAGCTCCACATTTTCCAATGTATGATGAGGCGGTAGCACATGTTGAGAATTTGAGTGGTGAAAGTGAGCCGTACACCCTTCTAAATCAAACCTACCCATTGCAAATTGAATTCCACAACTCCGGTTTTGAAAGTCTATTGAGTGTCCCAAATGATTTATCAATTGAAGATAGAATGATTAATGAGTTGTGCGACTTTGTAGTGTTTGATTTACCAGATTATGAAGGGACCCTGTCAAGTGAAACCACACCCAATCCTTTTGACCTCTACACCTCCACTCTAGAACCTGAATTGATTAATATCCATTCTTTTGATAAGGTGTCTGAGAATATTGATTTTCACTTGATTGAGGATATCGATGCTGGGGATATTTTGGATGATGAACCCGCAGATTTGGCTGAGTTTTTCTCTCCAATTCATCATCCCAAGTCATTAAATGTTTTTCCCGAACTTCATATGCGTCTTGATTTTGATGAGAATTGTATGGATGAGCTGTGTTTTGAGGAGAATGTTGAGGATAGTTTTGAGGATGAACCAGTTTTACTTGATGAGTCAGATTTTCCAATTCATCATGTCTCTTCCACAGACTGGGTACACCCTCCTGAACCTTTAACTTCGACCCTTTCTCAATCACTTCCCTCCATCCTTTCTGTCGCTCTGACTTTATAAGAAACCGCATCACCTTCTTTTGTTATGACCGGTTTACCAAGTTCGGCGTACCCATGTTTTCTCACGAATCTTGAGCGATTTGACCCCATTTCTCAACGGGTTAATAGATTAGTACAATCGCTTTTCACACATCGGTCATCACAAGTTGTGCTAATTTATTCACTCCATTTTCACCCTCAAGTTCGTATTCCGTTTATTTTCCCCTTCCGCCATTCTTCTCCTCATATACCGAGACCGTATACTACTTCCATTCACATACGGTCTCGCGTATTCCCCATTCCTCTCCGCATTCTTTCACCAACCAGCGCATTATAGTGATAAATTTTTTGAAAGGTTGGCACTCACTTTTGGCCTTTGTAAGGCCTTGTATAAATTGATACTGTTTTCTTTCCCCCCTAATCCTGAACTTCACGGCTTAAACAGTAGAAACACTGTTTCACTTAAGTTTGGGGGGATCTTTTTATGTATATATTTTTGGGTTTTCTTTTTGTTTTGTATAAAATTTTCTTTTAGGGAGCGCCTGGAATTTTGACCCTCTTGGTATATCCTGACAGTGAGGGACTGTCAAGTTTAAGTTTGGGGGTGTGCTCGGTAAGCTTTCTACCTTCGCATTCATATGTATATTCTGCATTTGCATACTTTCAAAACCCCATAAAAATCGAAAAAAATTCCAAAAAAAAATATAAAAACTTTGTCGTCAAGTTAGCTAATAGGGTAACTTAGATTTATTCTGAAAGTTTAGTTGATACGTTAAAAATAACTAAATCCTAGGCTTAGGAATTGAAAACCCTAAAAATAACCTTCCTTCTGTTTGACTTTTTACGTCCTTACAGTTTTTTTTATAGAAGTAGGTAATCTTGAGTTCAGTTCTTGAGTTAAGTCGAGATGAAAGGAAAATATTGAAGCTTTACTGAAGGATTGTTGGAGATAGTGCCCTCAGAGTCAATTATTGGATCACAGGCACGTGATTGCACTGATTGAGGGAGGACCTATTCCGGTAGGACAGTGTTACTCAAGATGATAGTATGCTATCTGGTTTACCTTTATCATCGTGTATTGCTTTAGGTGACCTGACAGGTCGCTATTACACATTGATAGAGCCTCTAGGATTCTTGCTTGACTGCCAGCAGTATGAGGGCGATCATATACGTGAGAGCTGGTAGTCTATAAGCACATCCTTAAAAGGTCCCTAGTCGTGGGAGTTTCGAGCAGGGCATCGATACACCAGAGAAGACTAGTGTATACAGTCGAGACCCCAACGAGGGGTGGTGGCCGGTCTCACAAGCCTCTGGTGTCAGTTGGTTCACCTAAGATGTATACAGGTGCTCATTGGGTTATGAGTACACCGGACAGGACTCGCCGGGAGCCTGCTAGTTGGTATTATACCTGACGTCAGATAGCAGTTCCCTGGTGACATGTGTACAGGTTAGTTCATCGACCTGAGGATCGTCATTTGTCTCGTGTGAGTTCCCATTGTACTTTGATTACTACCCTACCACGCTCAAAGGATACGTGCAAACAGGTTTTAGTTGGGTACAGTCCCGAGCCACATGGAGGCAGTGAGCGGATCTTCAGGGGTTCGTCTCTCCCGGTATTGGGGGTGAGGTCGCGCTATGTCTAGGAGAGCCAGTACATGAAAGTCCTTGGCCAAGGCAGGAGATTTACTGGCCATGGTAGATATTCCAGTAGTATCTCAGGGTGTTCTGGGCCACACTCTGACACGACTTGTACCGCTTTTGGGGGTCTGACTTTTACCAACCCCCTAGGCCCGCCATGCGATGCTCATAGACGAACGGACTGAACTGTACGGATATTGTCACTGACAGGCTCAGTAGGGTGTCAGGATGAGTTCGCTCATCGACGTCCCTTTTGGTCAATACCTGGTAGCCCGTTACGTATAGGCTAATACCTCTGACGTGCTAGTGGTTAAATCCACAACCAAGGTGTTGACGAGTCTTTAGAGTCCCCCACAGACCAGTTTCTTAAGTTTCGAGCGAAACGCTGTAGAGGCCGTATGGAGATATGGCAGGGTTCGATCAGATACGTGCGGTATTGCACGGATCATGATCGGACGGAAAATACTAGCGAGCTTTGGTTTAAGCCGGATCCTAGTATTGCACAGTGTAGATTTTGTTTCATTGCATTTGTATTCGGTCGGAATACAAATTCGGCTGTGTATACACAGTAGCGGGGTTTTCCTGTAATTTATGACGGGACCAGTTTTCTGGAGCTGCCAGTTTGTTTTCCGTTTCGGCCAATTTTCTTTGCATTTTTCATTGGTCGAAGATTGGTGGAGGAGGGCTTATTTGCATTTGTGCAAATAAGCATTTTGGAGGGTGGTCTTTGCAAATTGTTGGATCATGATGGTTCTTACTGTTAGTGTATATGCCCTAGAGGCCATTACTGTATCATACTAGTATGTATATTACTTGATGGAAGCTTGGGATATTCACAGTTGTACAGACAATCTTGCTCAATATAGTAGTATGCTACTTGGTTTGTCTCTGCTTTAATGTGTACATGTGTGTTTATTTATTATATCACCTATACGCATTAGTAGAGCCCTTAGGATCTTTGCTTGATTACCGGCGTTGTGATGGCGATCACACTCGTGGGGGCTGGGTAATCTACAAGCACATCCTTATACACGTCCCTAGTCGTGGGAGTACCGAGATAGGGCATCGATACTCCGGAGTAGACTAGCGTATGCGCTTCTCGTCCCAGCACGGGAGACGGTCTGTCCCACAGCCGTCAGTACGTCGTACTTGAGATAGTATGCGGGTGCTCGTTAGGTTACGAGTACACTGGACAGGACTCGTCGGGAACTGATGGTTGGTATTATACCTATCGTCAGTTATCAGTTCCCAGGTGACATGAGTACAGCTTAGTCCGCTGACTTGACACTGTCACTTCGCCTCGAGTGTGTTCCCACTGTTCTTTGATTACTACCCTACCACGGCTCTACTGAGTCGTGCAAACAGGTAGTAGTTGGGAGCAGTCCCGAAGCACTTGGAGGCAGTGACGGTTAGACAGGATTCGTCTCTCCCGGTATTGGGGGTTGACATCGCGCTGTGTCTAGGAGAGCCATTACACGAGTAGTCCCTGGCCAGGGCAAGCGAGATATACTGGTAGGTTCCAGTGTTATCTCAGGGTGTTCTAGGCTTCACTCCGACATGACTTGTACCGCTATTAGGGGTCTGACGCTTGCCGCCCCCCTAGGCCCGACATGCGATGTATCAGACGAATAGACCGGACTGTACGGAGATTGTCACATACAGACTCAGTAGGAGTTCGGATGGGTTTACCTCATCGGCCTTCTTATCGACATCTACCTGGGGACCGTTACGTACAGCTAGTGCCGCTTGCGGTCTGTGGTTAAACCCACTGCCAGCGTAGTGTCGAGTCTTTAGAGTCCCACACAGAGAGTTTCCCTGCACTGAGCGAAACGTGTAGAGGCCGTATGGTTTTACGGCAGGGCTGCGATCACTTACGTACACTTGTGTACGTATGATGTTCGGGCAGGAAGTACTAGTGGGCTTTGGTTTAAGCCAGATCCTAGTATTGCACGGATGGATCTGTTTTGTCTTCTGCGCATCCGCATTCTACGGAATACGGATGCAGGTGTGTATGCACAGTTTTATTGAGCGATGAAGGAGGAGGTGCCTCATTAGGGTTTTGGCAGTTGGTTCGGCCAAAACCACTATGTGGCAGGCTCATTAGGGTTTTGACAGTTGATTCGGTCAAAACCATTTTGAGGCGGACTCATTAGGGTTTCGACAGTTCGTTTGGTCAAAACCATAAATGAGCCGGGGACATTATTTACTAATCCTTTCATTGATAATTTTGTTATGGCTAATTACATTGACCATTTGACCATCTTGACTTTGTTGACCTTTTGACCAAAGTTGACTTGGACCTTCTTAGAAGATCTAAAGTATTCTTTGGTTTTCTTTTTATTAAGTTATGATAATGGTCATGTCATTTGTAGCCATCACCTTTATCTTGATTGGATTTGTAATGATAATGTTTTGTGCATTATTGCAACCATGGTTAGCTTTTCTCTTGGTTAAGCTTTTCATTTGCTCATTCTCATTCTCTCTCTTGAAATGAGAAGCTCCATGGTTGCTAGAAAATCTCCTTCTTCTTCCTCCTCTTGATTTCTCCTTTGATCTCATGTGTTGAGAGAAAAAGGATTCTACTTGACAAACACATCCATACATCCTCTCTACACCACCTAGGGCTTCTAGATTAGCAATCTCCTTGCCCTAGTTACCTCGGCTTGAGGTGGAGCTCGGTGTACATCTCTCGGGTGGATCGTCTTCGACTCAAGGAGGCCGCGGAGGTGACCGAAGTCCGGATCAACCATTGAGCAAGCAATGAGAAGAACAACAAGAAGAGAAGAACATCAAAGAAGAACAACAACAAAAAGTGAAGGAGTTCAAGTTGAGGTATAACCACTTTGCCGAGTAGTTAATTCTTCTTTGCAAGTATGCTAGTTTAGTTTAGCAAAGATCCGGCTTTTACGGTCCATGTTACAAAGTTAAGAAAAATTTTGATTTACCGTTTCCGCAACCCCGAAAGTACCGGGAGAGGTAACGTGGACCTAACAGTGCAGCGACTCAACCAAAGGGCCGCGCTTCCGCGGCAAGAGCTCGGCTACAACCCCGACCCGGTTGTGCGGCCAAACAAATAATATTACATCAATTTACAATTCTTTTTACTGTTTTTGCTCCTAGGATAGACCCATGGAGGGGTGCACAAACTGCCGAGTACTTGGTGGGTAGTTTGCCGCACCCGTAGGGGTCTTGGGTGGGGTATTTGGCTATTCACCGCGACCGTGTAATCCGCTTTTCGTTGCAGGCTCGAAAGGATTGCGGATTGCTAGTATATCCAATGTATTCATCTGTGATCTGTAATGTCTATCATTGCTTTACTATTTAGGCGTTGCTTATGTTTTACAGCCGCGCTACCCCAGCCCCCGCTCTGTCGTTAGTTAAGTAACCTAACGAGTGATGACGGGACCCCGTGGCGAATGCGAATGGCATAAGCGTACGTCATATTTTGGTTGTTTTCTGCAATGGTAGGATTAAATGATGGGACGCATTAAAAGAACTAATGCAAGAATATCACGCATTAAAAGAACTAATGCAAGAAAATAAACCTAAAAGACGTTGTTGGAACAAGTTTTTCAAAAAGCTGTTATTACAAGGACGTTCATCTTTTTGTTTTGCATCGAGGTATTCGGTTATGAATGCCCAGCACCTCAATCGACGAGGCAAGGGCCGAGATCCCCTCATCGGGAGTGACCCCTTGGACAAAAGGTTTGCGTCAGGGTAATAACTTCACCATAGTCGATTATTCTTGCTTTGCATCGAGGTATTCATCTTATGAATGCCCAGCACCTCACTCGACGAGGAAAGAGCCGAGATCCTTTCGCAGGGAGTGACCTCTTTAGCAAAAGTTTTCGCCACTATGATTTTCAAAAAGGTTACCAGGTTCCTCCAACGATATCAAGTTCATTACGTTAACGGGTTTTTCCGCCAAAAACCCAGCCGTAGCCCTCCGTCATTTCTTACAAGTAACACTTAGTATTCGTGCTGCGTTTGTTGACTCCGTCAAGGCGTAGTGTACGGTAGCTAAGTGCTGCTTGTTTGTATTGGTATATGGGATTGATTAGGACAGTCGTATAACCTTGTTGACTCCGTCAAGGGTTATGCGGGTGGGTTTAATGCAATCCAGATAATGACAGGCTGAACTTGACTAGGACTCTTTGATTTGTTGACTCCGTCAAGATCACTTGGGTCCTAGGGGCAAAAACCACATCGGGAGTTTCAAAAGAACTGAAACTTGTAGATTTAGCATACCTTCTGGAGTGTGGTGACTAGAGTGGATTCCATCTAGGTTATCACACAATGACAGTTGGATCCCGATCCCACTGATGAGTTGGTTTACTCTCGGGAGATTATTTCACTTAACGATCAATGCTATAAACCTAGTAGGTGTCTAGAAAGGTGTTAGCGGGGTTACGCCCCCAGGGAAAAGAGGTTCTTTAATTAAAGAACTTCGCGAAAGCGTTGGAAAACCTCCCTCGAAGTACCGACACTAGCCTGGCTGAAAGGTTAAGCAAGTATTGTGACGTGAATTAAAACCCGGCTAGTTCTTCTTTTAAAAGGTTTTAAGAAGAATTTGAGGAAACAGTGGGAGACATCCTGGTTAGATAAATTAATAAACCAATCTAATCTTGCAAGAGCATACGCTGAGTGTTTCTTTTCTCTCTCTCCAGGCAGCAACCCTTTCACGCCCTAATCAAGATAACAAAATGTATCGCTTGACCGAACCGAATTCTTATTCGGGACTGGGGAAAGTTGGTTCAGCTCTAACTTGTGACAACAGTCATGAGTATGAGAATGGGAAAGAGGAAAGTATGGATTTCCAGGATACCCAGTTGAAGAAGAAGCATGGTTTTGCATCTACTTCAAGTGTTCTTGTAATTGAGAATTGTTTTACGGTCAGCCCTACCTCCTGGGTACTTGATACCGGATCAGGATCTCATATCTGTAATTTATTGCAAGGACTGAGAAAAAGTAGGAAAGTTGCACCGGGTGATATGTCGCTCAGAGTAGCGAACGGAGCACAAGTTAATGCGGCAGCCGTCGGTGAATATCACCTAGTATTGCCAAATGGCAAGACTATGATTTTGAACGATTGCTACTATGTACCCTCCATGGTTTGCAACATCATATCAGTTTCTTTACTCGATAAAGATAGATATAAGTTTGTTCTTGAAAAGAATATCATGAACATTTACCTTGATAAGGTACTGGTTGCAGAGGGTACACTGTTTAATGGTATCTACGTTCTAAATCAGAATACAGTTCTCAATATACAAAACACGCGCAAGAGGAAGAATTCAGATACGAATGAATCCTACTTGTGGCATTGTAGACTTGGTCATGTCGGAGAGAAAAGACTGAGTAAGTTGCATAAAGATGGACTCTTGGATGCGTTCGAATTTTCATCTTATGAAACTTGTCATTCTTGTCTCAAAGGGAAGATGACCAAATCTCCGTTCACCGGACATGGAGAAAGAGCAGCAGAGCTCTTGGGACTCGTACACAGTGATGTATGTGGTCCGATGTCTATACATGCAAGGGGTGGGTTCTCGTACTTCATCACATTCACTGACGATCTCTCTAGGTTCGGATATGTGTATCTGATGAAACACAAATCTGAAGCTTTTGAGAAATTCATGGAATTCAGAAAGGAAGTAGAGAACCAGACAGGCAAAAGTATCAAGATCCTCCGGTCTGACAGGGGAGGGGAGTACTTAAGCACAGAATTCCTAGATTACTTAAAAGAGAATGGTATTCTCTCTCAGCTTACTCCTCCTTATACACCACAGCACAACGGTGTTTCGGAGCGGAGGAATCGTACCCTATTGGATATGGTTCGCTCCATGATGAGTAGTGCTGAGTTGCCTCTTTCATTTTAGGGACATGCGCTTCAGACAGCGGCGTACCTATTGAACTATGTTCCATCCAAATCAGTGTCTAAGACTCCATATGAAATATGGAATGGAAGAAATCCGTATCTTAAGCGATTTAAGATATGGGGTTGTCCGGCCTATGTGAAAACACAGAAACCGGACAAGTTGGAGGCACGGTAAGTTCTCTGTAAATTTGTGGGATATCCTAAAGATTCACTAGGATATCTGTTCTACCACACTGAGGAACAGAAGGTGTTTGTATCTCGCCACGCTACCTTCTTAGAAAGGGAGTTTCTTGCAAAAGAAGCTAGTGGGAGTTCGGTAGAACTGGAAGAAATTCAGCGACCACAAAATGTAACTGAAAATTTGGAGGAACCGCTAGATTCAATGACCCCAAACGAACCTCAGCCACTCCGCAGATCTGGTAGGATTTCTCATCCGCCCGAGAGATACTACGGTTTTCTCATAGACGGGGATCGAGAGGATTGCATCTTGGAAGAAGATGACCCTACCAGTTTCAGGCAGGCCATTATCAGTAGGGACTCTGATAAGTGGCAGGAAGCAATGCAATCTGAAATGGAGTCCATGTACGCCAATAAAGTGTGGACCATGGATATTGCTCCACCTGGGGTAAAACCCGTTGGATGCAAATGGATCTACAAAAGGAAACTTGGTGTAGATGGGCAGGTGGAAACCTATAAAGCTAGACTCGTTGCAAAAGGTTTTCGTCAAAGACCTGGTTTGGACTATGATGAAACTTTTTCTCCGGTGGCTATGCTCAAATCCATTCGGATCCTACTTGCCATTGCTGCCTTCCATGACTATGAAATCTGGCAGATGGATGTTAAGACGGCTTTCCTAAACGGTTGTTTGGAAGAGTGCGTTTACATGGATCAACCAGAAGGTTTCGTAGACAGTGGGAGCAGCGGAAGGGTGTGCAAGTTGCTTAAATCCATTTATGGATTAAAGCAGGCATCGCGGAGCTGGAACATCTGTTTTGATGAGGCAATCAAGGAATTTGATTTCATCAAGAACGAAGATGAACCCTGTGTATATAAGAAGATTGTAGGACTAACTGTCGTATTCCTAGTCTTGCACGTGGACGACATTCTTTTGATAGGAAATGATATTCCTATGCTACAATCGGTCAAGCTATTTTTGTCACAAAGGTTCTCCATGAAGGACCTGGGTGATGCCTCGTACATTCTGGGGATCAAGATCTATAGAGATAGATCCAAGAAACTGTTGGGACTTTCGCAGTCCAGGTACATAGAGACCGTACTAAAGAGATTTAGTATGGAGGATTCCAAGCGCGGTAACATACCCGCATTGCACGGAATTACCCTCTCCAAGAAGATGTCTCCGAAGACTGACGAGGAGAGGGTTCGCATGAGCACTATACCCTACGCTTCGGCGGTAGGATCTATAATGTATGCGATGCTATGTACAAGACCAGATGTAGCTTACGCGTTGAGCACGGTAAGCCGGTATCAGTCAGACCCAGGGGAGGACCACTGGACAGCAGTGAAGAACATTCTCAAGTACCTAAGAAGGACTAAGGAGATGTTCCTGGTTTACGGTAATGGAGACCTCAGGGTCGAGTCCTTTACCGATTCAAGCTTCCAGAGTGACAAAGATGACAACAAGTCTGTCTCGGGTTTTGTGTTTACCCTCAACGGAGGGGCGGTATGTTGGAGGAGTTCCAAGCAGGATACCGTCGCAGACTCGACGATGGAGGCTGAATACATTGCTGCAAGCGATGCCGCAAAAGAGGCGGTCTGGATAAAGAAGTTCATTAGTGAACTTCAGGTGGTTCCGTCCATTGTTGACCCAATACCTTTGTATTGCGATAACAATGGGGCTATAGCTTTAGCGAAGGAACCAAGGTCCCATCAGAAATCCAGGCACATCTTAAGGCGGTATCACCTGATCAGGGAGATCATTGATCGACAGGAGATCGAGGTGCGGAGAGTGGACACAAAGGACAACACTGCGGACCCATTCACGAAGGCCTTACCCCAGACTCAGTTCGAGCGGCTGATCGAGATGATAGGTCTTCGATACGCCAGTACACGGCCTTAGTGCAAGTGGGAGATTGTTAGTGTATATGCCCTAGAGGCCATTACTGTATCATACTAGTATGTATATTACTTGATGGAAGCTTGGGATATTCACAGTTGTACAGACAATATTGCTCAATATAGTAGTATGCTACTTGGTTTGTCTCTGCTTTAATGTGTACATGTGTGTTTATTTATTATATCACCTATACGCATTAGTAGAGCCCTTAGGATCTTTGCTTGATTACCGGCGTTGTGATGGCGATCACACTCGTGGGGGCTGGGTAATCTACAAGCACATCCTTATACACGTCCCTAGTCGTGGGAGTACCGAGATAGGGCATCGATACTCCGGAGTAGACTAGCGTATGCGCTTCTCGTCCCAGCACGGGAGACGGTCTGTCCCACAGCCGTCAGTACGTCGTACTTGAGATAGTATGCGGGTGCTCGTTAGGTTACGAGTACACTGGACAGGACTCGTCGGGAACTGATGGTTGGTATTATACCTATCGTCAGTTATCAGTTCCCAGGTGACATGAGTACAGCTTAGTCCGCTGACTTGACACTGTCACTTCGCCTCGAGTGTGTTCCCACTGTTCTTTGATTACTACCCTACCACGGCTCTACTGAGTCGTGCAAACAGGTAGTAGTTGGGAGCAGTCCCGAAGCACTTGGAGGCAGTGACGGTTAGACAGGATTCGTCTCTCCCGGTATTGGGGGTTGACATCGCGCTGTGTCTAGGAGAGCCATTACACGAGTAGTCCCTGGCCAGGGCAAGCGAGATATACTGGTAGGTTCCAGTGTTATCTCAGGGTGTTCTGGGCTTCACTCCGACATGACTTGTACCGCTATTAGGGGTCTGACGCTTGCCGCCCCCCTAGGCCCGACATGCGATGTATCAGACGAATAGACCGGACTGTACGGAGATTGTCACATACAGACTCAGTAGGAGTTCGGATGGGTTTACCTCATCGGCCTTCTTATCGACATCTACCTGGGGACCGTTACGTACAGCTAGTGCCGCTTGCGGTCTGTGGTTAAACCCACTGCCAGCGTAGTGTCGAGTCTTTAGAGTCCCACACAGAGAGTTTCCCTGCACTGAGCGAAACGTGTAGAGGCCGTATGGTTTTACGGCAGGGCTGCGATCACTTACGTACACTTGTGTACGTATGATGTTCGGGTAGGCAGTACTAGTGGGCTTTGGTTTAAGCCAGATCCTAGTATTGCACAGATGGATCTGTTTTGTCTTCTGCGCATCCGCATTCTACGGAATACGGATGCAGGTGTGTATGCACAGTTTTATGGAGCGATGAAGGAGGAGGTGCCTCATTAGGGTTTTGGCAGTTGGTTCGGCCAAAACCACTATGTGGCAGGCTCATTAGGGTTTTGACAGTTGATTCGGTCAAAACCATTTTGAGGCGGACTCATTAGGGTTTCGACAGTTCGTTTGGTCAAAACCATAAATGAGCCGGGGACATTATTTACTAATCCTTTCATTGATAATTTTGTTATGGCTAATTACATTGACCATCTTGACTTTGTTGACCTTTTGACCAAAGTTGACTTGGACCTTCTTAGAAGATCTAAAGTATTCTTTGGTTTTCTTTTTATTAAGTTATGATAATGGTCATGTCATTTGTAGCCATCACCTTTATCTTGATTGGATTTGTAATGATAATGTTTTGTGCATTATTGCAACCATGGTTAGCTTTTCTCTTGGTTAAGCTTTTCATTTGCTCATTCTCATTCTCTCTCTTGAAATGAGAAGCTCCATGGTTGCTAGAAAATCTCCTTCTTCTTCCTCCTCTTGATTTCTCCTTTGATCTCATGTGTTGAGAGAAAAAGGATTCTACTTGACAAACACATCCATACATCCTCTCTACACCACCTAGGGCTTCTAGATTAGCAATCTCCTTGCCCTAGTTACCTCGGCTTGAGGTGGAGCTCGGTGTACATCTCTCGGGTGGATCGTCTTCGACTCAAGGAGGCCGCGGAGGTGACCGAAGTCCGGATCAACCATTGAGCAAGCAATGAGAAGAACAACAAGAAGAGAAGAACATCAAAGAAGAACAACAACAAGAAGTGAAGGAGTTCAAGTTGAGGTATAACCACTTTGCCGAGTAGTTAATTCTTCTTTGCAAGTATGCTAGTTTAGTTTAGCAAAGATCCGGCTTTTACGGTCCATGTTACAAAGTTAAGAAAAATTTTGATTTACCGTTTCCGCAACCCCGAAAGTACCGGGAGAGGTAACGTGGACCTAACACTTACTTCCTTGACTTCTTGCTTCATGATTATGCTTCATGATTGCTTGACTTTTTGACTTGATGTTGTGAGATGGTTGTTGAGTGTGGACTTTGTCTTGTGATCATTTTTCTTCTCATGATCACATATCATTCCCATCCCTTGCATGATTATGAGTCCCCTCATTTTTTCCACTCTCCCTTGACCATGCCATGGCCGGCCATGAGAGGGAGGGCTGCCCATTTATTTTAGGGGGGGTTTGTATCTTGGTTTTGGTAAAATCCTCACATCTCCATCTCCAAAAGCTTATATCATTTCCTCCACCAAAAGGCAACTCCATACAAACCCCGAATGAGACATGAGTTCTACTGTCAACCTACAGCAACCTTGGGCACGTCGGCTCGCCAACTTCGTGCCCGAGTTGCCTCGGTCAAGAGGTGGGAGCCCGTAAAAGAAGCAGGCGACGTGGTGCCCTTCCGGCGAGGAGGTGAAGACCGGAGATTCCGCGGGAGATCGGGACGACGACGAGAAGACCGGAGGACACGGATCACTCGGTATATCTCTCTTCCCATCTTGTAGTTAGCTAGGACTAGTTTAATGGCCCGATCCGGGTATTTTGTGCGCGGCGGTGCCAGTTTTAAAGTTTAAAGTAAAGCATCGCTTCCGCATTCCGGCGTTGGATTGACGGCCAGGGCGCCGCCGTGCACTTACAGTGGTATCAGAGCCTCGCCATTAACCTAGTCTAGCTTTGTCTAATGTGTTTACACTTTCGATCGAACAAAATTCCAAAAACCCGCGTTTACAATAGCATAAGTTTCTGTCGAAATTTTTTTGGACTCCAAAAATTTTTTAGGTAGTTGCAAAATGATGTGCAGGGAATTATAAGCCTCCTGTAAAAATTTGGTCGCGCGATCTCATTATCCCACCGCGGAACAGCGGCCAAACCCATGCTTGGGCCGCGGTTCCGCCGCTGTTTTAACTGTTCAGTGCACCAATTTTTTGCAGAGGCCTCCTGACTTGAAAATAGGGTTTTTGGAACATTCTTTTTGGGCCCAGAATTTCTTTATGTGCTACAGTAGTGCCTTGGGGCCCACTTGGTAATTTTTGATCGATCAGATATTTTAAACACATTAATTCACAGTTTTAACATTATATCTGCGACCGTGAATGTCACTTGATCGGTAAATCCTGTCTAACTGCTATAGCCCGGTTAGACGGATTTGCAAACGTGACATTCACGTTGATGTTCTGTGATTGTGCTGTGATGTTGTGGATTGGTCGTAGGGGATAGCCTGGATGCAATGCTAGTACAGTTTTTGTTTTATATGTACATTTGATATTGCGGGGCGAGCGTCCGACATGTGGACTGCCGTCACTGCCTGTTTGTATATTATTCTTTTGGGGCACGACCAGGTTGCGGTCGATATACCCGTTGTATGTATATTTTACTTTCTGTACTAGGATTGCCCCGCGGAGGGGTGCATGGATAGCCGGATTCTAGAGGGCAACGGGCCCGCATCTCATGGCGTTGAGACGGAGGGGGCTTCACTCTAGAATTGGCAGGCTATTCGCCGCACTCGTACGGGGTACAGGTTGACCCAGGAGGGGTGCCCAAGTTACCGGATTCCGTGAAGTGCTGGGTGGTCCATTCACGTTGCTGAAGGGGGCTGCCTTGCTTCAGGTTTTAGCGGGTAACTTGCCGCGCCCGTAGGGGTCTAGGATTTCATTGCACAGGCTATCCACACGACCAGGGGAACGTCGGGTTTCAGTAGCGGCTCTGTGAAACCCGGGGATCCCAGATATCTGTATTGTTCTATGATGCTGTACATTTCTGTGATGTTGCATTTTATCACGCCTTGAGCGAATATTATATATTGATATATATATACTAGTAGATGTTGTATATGTTTTGCATCCGCGCTAGTCCAGTCCCCGCTCTGTCGTTAGTTAGCTAACCTAACGGGTAATGACGGGACCAAGTGGCGAATGCGGATGGCATATACGTACGTCATTATTTTCGTTCTTTATTGGTGTGATCAATTGATGGGACTGCGTTGATTCGGATCAATGCAAGTTAAAAACAAACCTAATCTGATGTTGTTGGGACATTTTTCAAAAAGCTGTTATTTGCAAGGACGTTCACTTTTGTTTTGCACAGTGGTATTCAGTTGGAATATCCTGCTCCTCAGTTGACGAGGCAAGGGCCGAGATCCCTTCACCGGGAGTGACCCCTTGGACAAAAGTTTACGTCAGGGCAATAACTTCACTATAGTCGTTTACTTTTGCTTTGCATCGTGGTATTCAGTTGGAATATCCTGCACCTCATTCTACGGGGAAAGAGCCGAGATCCCTTCACCGGGAGTGACCTCTTTAGCAAAGGTTTTCGTCACTATATTTTTAAAAAAGCTATCCGTTCCTTCAACGATATCAAGTTCATTACGTTAAAGGTTTTCGCCAAAAACCATTCGTAGCCCTCCGTCGTTTCATATAGGTGGTCAATAGTATTCAAGCTGTGTATGTTGGCCAAAGTCAAGGCACAGTGATTGGTAGCTATTGGGTATTCATATGCAGCATAGATAGATGCGTTGGTTGGGGCAGTCATACTACTATTTTGGCCAAAGTCAAGGGTATGTACGGGTGGGCTCAAATTAACCTGGAGAATGACGGGTAGAGCTTGACATGTGACTTATGATATGTTGGCCAAAGTTAAGGTCATAAGAGCATGGGGTAAAAATCACATCGGGAGTTTCTAAAGAAACTGAAACTTGCCAGATATGCGCATACCTTCTGGAGTATGATAGCGTGAGCGGATTCCGTCACGTTATCATGAGGTGATAGTTAGATCCCGATTCCCACTGATGAGTTGGTTTACTCCTCGGGTGATCCCGACTAATTCTTCTTTCAGGTTTGGAGGAGAATTTGACGGTACAGTGGGAGGTTTCCAGATTAGATAAATTGGTAACCATTCTGATCTAGGTTAGAGTGCACGCTGAGTGTTTCTTTTCTCTCTCTCTTTGGCAGCGACCATTGACCTGACCCTAGACTATGACACAGTGACCAAGTTGACCGAACCTTCTTAAACACTGGCTTTTGGATTGTCAGAGTTGCACACCTCATTGTCACTCCTACTTTTACCCTTTTCTCCAGGACACCCCGTATTACTACGAACGTCCACTTCCATTGGACAAAACCATCGTATGGTTATATACGAACTCGAAGGAATTTATTCGAGGATGGTTTCCGGTTCTAGAGAAAACGAATAGGATTATTCGGTTGTCTTTTCCTTTTACCTTCTCTCAGGTTGTGAGTACTCCTTGGTTTAGGAGATAGTACACCTATTACGCAAATTGGATAGTCTTCTTCCAAACCATAGGCAGGTGCCGACTGGTAGGGAATGAAGAAAACCAATTAGCTTAACGATGGTGTACAGAAGGTATTATGTAAAGACAAAGAAAGAGATTAGTAAGAGGGCAAAGTAAATTGCGACAGATGTTCACGACCAAACCAAGTATTTCATTACCACTTCCACTTCACCTTTGTATTTCTCCAGAACACTCCGTATCACTACGAAGATCCACAGTTTATTGGATATTCCATCGTATGGTTATATACGAACTCGAAAGGAACTTGTTCCAGTTCGGGGATGGATTCTGGTTCAGGAGAAATAAGAATAAGGTTTATTCGGTTGTCTTTTATCCTCACCTTCTCTCGCATTGCTAGTGCTCCTAGGATTAGGACAGTACACCCATTATGCTTATTGGATAGTCTTCTTCCAAACCATAGGCTGGTGCCGAACGGTAGAGAAGGAAGAAAACCATTTGGCCTAAAGGGGTGTGCAGAAGGTGATGACTAAAGACATATAAAGGGATTTGGAGAGGTGGCAAAGAAATATACGGTTATAGTTGTGAATCTGGATAATGGAAGAGGCATTACTAGGAATACCAGGATACCCCTACAAAACATTTCAATGTTTCAGCTTCACTGTGTACTGTTAAAGGAAAACTGATTTCCCGATTAGATACTTACTCCAGGGTATGTATTTACAAGGTATGATTCTCACATCTGTATGGTTTTACAGATGATGAGTGGGAGTAAGTTATTGGGAATTGGGTGATCATCCTCATTATATCGGGATTCGTTGTAATTGGTGATATTTGAGGAAGTCACCTGGGTTGTTTGCCGGACGGCGAATATTTGGTTTTGAATATCCGTTATAATGCACCAATTTCAAATTGATATATCTGTACGTCTATTTTTTATAGAGTGAGATATACCTTTTTGAAATTATGTCTATGACATTTACCTATATCAGTTGATGGTTAGGTAAAGAGCATTAAACAGCGGTGTAATTCTTCTTAACCATAAGTACAGTTTTCAACCTACGACACGCAGGGATTGAGTTATTAGACTCAAGGGACTTATACAGAGTATTGTATGGTGTCCAGTGTCCATGAGGACAAAGGGGTTGGTTCTCGTACTATATTCGGTTTACTTATGACTTCTCTAGTTTTTAGACAGGTGTTTCGTGGAAATACAGGGTCCGAATTTTGAGAAGTTATAGGTATATGAATAAAGTAGAGAACCAGGTATTGCAAGTATCGGGATTCTTCAAGGTGATCGAAGATGTAGATACTTGTGGATGGTATTCAGTTGATAGTAATGATTAAGAGAACTTGCTTCTCTTTCAGGTTACTCATAATTGGAAGCATTCCTAAATTGAGTAACGCTGATCGACCTCATTCCATTTAGTTGACATGCACTGGAGACAACTGCATGATTTGAATCTGGTTCAATTAAATCAGTGGCTCTGGTCCTATATTGGATATAGAACAGTTCGTATCTTAACGATGTTAAGGTACGGGGAGTTGTCCGGCTTATGCTTAAAACCAGAATCTGGATAACTCAAGGCACGTTTCTGTAATGGCTGTTTGTGGGTTGACCCAGGCTATGACGAGGGTTGACTTTCTACCATCTGGAAGATCAATAGTAATATTGTTCTAGACTTGCCACAGTTTTAATAAAAATTGATTTTTTCAGAAAACAGTAGTGGGAGTATGGTAGAACTGGAAGTGTTTCCAGAACCGCAAACGATTACAGAAAATTTGATAAGAACCTAAAGATTCAATCTGGTTTGACATTCCATTGGCCACTCCGCAGATACGGTGGGCAACCTCAGGCACTCGAGAGGTACTTCGGTATGCTCAAGGACGGTGACAGGGAGGTTCTTGTTTACCCAGACTTGCCATTGCTGTTGTTACAGGCTGTGAGACCCGGCAGGAGGATGAGTATAGCGTCATTCTAAACTAGCATTAGAAGTGTACGTGTATATGACTCTGCCAGAGGGTTGTCGTAGTCAGTGGGAGCAGCGGAAGCATTGGTGGACAAGTGGCTTATGTCTATTTATAGACTAAAGCAAATATAGCGGAGATAGATCATCTATTTCTGATGTGACAGTCATAGGTTTGACTTCATCAGAATAGGGGATGGATCTGTTAAGAAGGTAGTAGGGTGTGATGTCCTGGTATTTGGATGACATACACAGAGTAGGAAGTGACATTCCTATACTACGATCGGTTATACTTTGGTCGTCACACAGTGGTTTCTCCACATGGGACTTGGACATTATATCAGACATACTGGTTACTAGATCTATGGTTTTAGATCTAGATTTGGGTGGTTTCCCAATTAAGGGTACTTAGACAGCATTCTAAGAGTATTTAGAATGGACGACTCCTGGCACGGTAGTGTACCTGCAGGTGATGGAGTCACCCTCTCTAAAGGTGTCTTACAGACTAAAGGGGAAAGGGATGTGTATGATTAGCAGATCACTTGCTTAGGCAATTGAGTCAATCATGAGATGTCAAGTACCACACCAGATGTTGTTTTTGCACTAGATGCAATAAGTTGACATTGATCCAATCCTGGAGAAACGGTCGGAAGCAGTTTTAGAACATAAGTGGATGTTCTAGGGATATGATAACGACAGCCTCATTCGGGAGACAGTTATCATTTCAGGCTTCCAAGGTGACCTGGACGACAAGGAGGTTGTCAGAGTTATAGTTTTCCCTCTGACGAGGGGTAGTATTTTGGGCAGGTGATCCAAGCAGATACTGAGGGAGGCATGGCGCAGGGTACTGATTAAGTTCAGTTGACGATACAGTCTAAGAAGTTTGGATTTGGATTTCATTTATAAGCTAGGTCCCATCAGATATCCAGACACATTCTAAGACAGGTATTGCTCATTTCGGGAGATGGGTTTCTCCGCGAACTTGAGATATAGAGAGACATAGAAAGAAACTTCACAGCGGATCCACTCACTGAGGCTATTCCTCTAATGCAATAGTTTCGCAAACGAGCTTTGTGAGACTGACTAGTAGAGGAATTGGGTGTTCGGTATCACACGGGCTGTGAGTATGCGACATCGCAATAATTAGCCTTGAGTGCAAGTGGGAGATTGTTGGAGATAGTGCCCTCAGAGTCAATTATTGGATCACAGGCACGTGATTGCAATGATTGAGTGAGGACCTATTCCGGTAGGGCAGTCTTACTCAAGATGATAGTATGCTATCTGGTTTACCTTTATCATCGTGTACTGCTTTAGGTGACCTGACAGGTCGCTATTATACATTGATAGAGCCCCTGGGATTCTTGCTTGACTGCCAGCAGTATGAGGGCGATCATATACGTGAGAGCCGGTAGTCTATAAGCACATCCTTAAAAGGTCCCTAGTCGTGGGAGTTTCGAGACAGGGCATCGATACTCCAGAGTAGACTAGTGTATACAGTCGAGACCCTGACGAGGGGCGGTGGCCGGTCTCACAAGCCACTAGTGTCGGTTGGTTCACCTAAGATGTATACAGGTGCTCATTGGGTTATGAGTACACCGGACAGGACTCGCCGGGAGCCTGCTAGTTGGTATTATACCTGACGTCAGATTGCAGTTCCCTGGTGACATATGTACAGGTTAGTTCATCGACCTGAGGATCGTCATTTGTCTCGTGTGAGTTCCCACTGTACTTTGATTACTACCCTACCACGCTCAAAGGAGACGTGAAAACAGGTTTTAGTTGGGTACAGTCCCGAGCCACATTGAGGCAGTGAGCGGATCTTCAGGGGTTCGTCTCTCCCGGTATTGGGGGTGAGGTCGCACTGTGTCTAGGAGAGCCTGTACATGAAAGTCCTTGGCCAAGGCAGGAGATTTACTGGTAGGTATTCCAGTAGTATCTCAGGGTGTTCTGGGCCACACTCCGACACGACTTGTACCGCTTTTGGGGGTCTGACTTTTACCAACCCCCTAGGCCCGCCATGCGATGCTCATAGACGAACGGACCGGACTGTACGGATATTGTCACTGACAGGATCAGTAGGGTGTCAGGATGAGTTCGCTCATCGACATCCCTTTTGGTCAATACCTGGTAGCCCGTTACGTATAGGCTAATACCTCTGACGTGCTAGTGGTTAAATCCACAACCAAGGTGTTGACGAGTCTTTAGAGTCCCCCACAGACCAGTTTCTCAAGTTTCGGGCGAAACGCTGTAAAGGCCGTATGGAGATATGGCAGGGTTCGATCAGATACGTGTGGTATTGCACGGATCATGATCGGACGGAAAATACTAGCGAGCTTTGGTTTAAGCCGGATCCTAGTATTGCACAGTGTAGATTTTGTCTCATTGCATTTGTATTCGGTCGGAATACAAATGCGGGTGTGTATACACAGCAGCGGGGTTTTCCTGTAATTTATTACGGGACCAGTTTTCTGGAGTTGCCAGTTTGTTTTCCGTTTCGGCCAATTTTCTTTGCATCTTTCATTGGCCGAAGATTGGTGGAGGAGGGCTTATTTGCATTTGTGCAAATAAGCATTTTGGAGGGTGGTCTTTGCAAATTGTTGGATCATGATGGTTCTTACTTCCTTGACTTCTTGCTTCATGATTATGCTTCATGATTGCTTGACTTTTTGACTTGATGTTGTGAGATGGTTGTTGAGTGTGGACTTTGTCTTGTGATCATTTTTCTTCTCATGATCACATATCATTCCAATCCCTTGCATGATTGTGAGTCCCCTCATTTTTTCTACTCTCCCTTGACCATGCCATGGCCGGCCATGAGAGGGGGGCTGCCCATTTATTTTGGGGGGGTTTTTTGTATCTTGGTTTTCGTAAAATCCCCACAACTCCTTCTCCAAAAGCTTATATCATTTCCTCCACCAAAAGGCAACTCCATACAAACCCCGAATGAGACATGAGTTCTACTGTCAACCTACAGCAACCTTGGGCACGTCGGCTCGCCAACTTCATGCCCGAGTTGCCTCGGTCAAGAGGTGGGAGCCCGTAAAAGAAGCAGGCGACGTGGTGCCTTCCGGCGAGGAGGTGAAGACCGGAGATTCCGCGGGAGATCGGGACGACGACGAGAAGACCGGAGGACACGGATCACTCGGTATATCTCTCTTTCCATCTTGTAGTTAGCTAGGACTAGTTTAATGGCCCGATCCGGGTATTTTGTGCGCGGCGGTGCCGGTTTTAAAGTTTAAAGTAAAGCATCGCTTCCGCATTCCGGCGTCGGATTGACGGCCGGGGCGCCGCCGTGCACTTATAGGGATAAGTCTGAAAAAAAGTTTCTATTCTTGAGTTCAAATTTAGAAAGTATATACCCTACAAACTGCACATACACGCACCTTGAAACTTGGGATAGTAGAGGATACCTAGAAATACTCCTGCCTGAAAACCTAGTATGAAAGAAAAAACGGTATTTAAAGCTAAACACCAAAAGAGCATATTGAAAAATATATCCGGTCTTGAAAAAGAAAATAAAGAAAAGAAAAATAAATAAATAAAATCAAGACCTGAAAACTGCTATTTATGTTTTAAGCTCACACATTCAGTAATCAGCTGTTAGTGCCTCAAGAATCATTAATAGTCGCATGAAAAGTGTGTGAGCAACACCATCCATCATTAATGAAGAGAAGTAGTATTAGGTATTAGGGCAAGGGTACTATAGCTTGAATTGAATTCTTAAGTGTGAGGTGGAAAAAAATTTACACACGTGTAGGGGTATACAATCGATGTTTGGAGGAAAGATAGGAATAAAGAATAAGACTTATATTTTCCGTAAAACTGATAAAAATCCCTGATTTAAGACCGTACTTTAGAAGGAAAACTCAGGAAAGACCGAGATCTTTCTAACTGTAAAATGTATAGGATGTGAGGTTAAATAGATAAGAGGTGTGAAACATAAGGGTTGGATATTTCTAAATTAGGATAATAGAATTTCTAACCTAGATACTAAACAGTAGGAGTAGAATCCATGTTAACTTGTGAAACTAGCTTAGCGGGATTTCGTAGGTAGTATCCACTGAAAACCCTCAGGAGACAACACTCCTCCTACTAGGGACACCTAGAGGTTTAACGGTTTGTTGCACGAGCTCAGTGCAATCACGTTCCCTGCGAAAGTGAGGCTAGGATTTTGTTTTGCTCGGGATGAGCAAAAGATAAGTTTGGGGGTATTTGTTCATACCAGAATATTGCATTTTAATACCGCTCATTCATTATCTATTTTTTGTATATATCGGTACTATTAACCAGTGTCTGCTCAGTAATTACAGATTACAGGTATCCATGATAAAATACTGGAAATACACTTAAAATCACAGATATATCGTTTGTAAGCTGACACTGCAACCAGAACCACAAACCGACCGATGCTTCATGAGTTTCTTTTTGCAACAAGTATGTGTACACACTTTTTATCTAAATGGTCCAACACAGACAAGTGTGTACACAAGACTTTTTGGCATGTACCTAGAGGGGGGCTGCCCAAGGCTAGAACAAGTGGACTTATGCAATTGGGCATGAGTGTGATGTGCATTCAATGCATAAACTGTAGTGTGTTGACTTGATCTAAAGCTACATTGTTTCCCTCCAAAACCCTGAGTGCAACATAGTATTTTATAGACAAATCTAGCAGCACCAATGGACTTCTGGAGACAACACAAGACTACACTACAAGTACGATCCCCAAAGCTCGGATTTTGGCCGAGCACAATACCTCTTTGGCCGAGCAGGCCGGCCCTACAGTGCCAGATGGGCCCCAGTCTTCTGTGATCCCTCCCTTGCCGCCTTGTCATCATGTTTTTATTGTTTGTTTATTTTTCTTTTCTGTCTATATAAGCAGGCCAGTGAGCAAGGGATCAAAGGATATTCTTTGCCTCATTTTTGTTACTCTCAAGTTTTGTTTTTTGTTCTCTTTTAGTTCTCTTGTACATAGCTTAGCTTCCCCTTGAGTTCTTAACCTTCTCTCGATCTCGCAACCTCTTCATTGAGCTTGCAAGTTTAAGGGTTGGTTATTGATTTCAAGGGTTGCATCATTCTTGAAGTTTAATAAAGCTCTCTTTTGTTCCTTCATTTGCCTTGAATTCTTAACCTTCTCTTGATCTTGCAATCTCTTCATTGAGCTTGCAAGTTTAAGGGTTGGTTATTAAACCCATGACTTGTATTTTGTTCTATGGTTCTTAGTATTACTTTCTTGCTCTTTTCATTACTTGCTCTTTTCATTACTTGCTTTTTATTATCCTGATTTTACTTACTTGTCATTTCTTACCATGTCATTTACTTACATGTATTGCTCTTTTCTTTTCTTTGTTTATCTTTTGTTTTGCTTTTTTGGTTTGTTGTTGTAATGTTTGTGAATATGTGTTGTTAGTAAAAAAATACGATTTTTTAAGTTAAGGATTTCGTTTCCCGTTCATTTTCCCGTTATTTTCCATTGAACTCCGCCCAAACCTTACGCAAGCGCTCCGTTAGGCACCCTACCCTACCAAGGTATCGGTGATCCCTAACCGCGACCGGTTGCGTTCGGTTTCGCCGGAGGCGAAAGTCAAGCAACAAGAACGGACGGACAAGGGTCATTAAGCTGGATTCCACGAATACCATGCCTAAATACCTTAATCCACGTTGTTGCCGATTGCTCTAGCTTCAATTGGTCAAGACTTGGCTCAAAGGTTTGGGTACGAATTCACTAGCTTACACTATTGTATCTTTTCCTAACAAGCTTTATACTTTGCATATAACACATAGGATAGATACGAACATTCTGCCCATGCGCATTAACTCGTTACGACAAGAACGTAAAACGCTCCGTCTCCCTGTAGATCGACCCGTACTTATCACGGCTATCTGCAAAGCGACACCGTCCTGATTACGGTTAACTTTAGAACTTCAAATACCCAACACGCCAAAAGCGTGCAATCAGGCAGTGTGTTGGAAGAGTTCCAAGCAAGACACCGTCGCAGACTCGACGATAGAGGCCGAATACATTGCTTCCAACGATACTGCCAAAGAAGCTGTCTGGATGAAGAAGTTCATTGCTGAACTTGGTGTACTTCCATCCATTGAGCATCCAATACCTGTGTATTGTGATAACAATGGAGCGGTGGCTTTGGTTAAGGAACCCAGGTCCTATCAGAGATCCAGACATATTCTGAGGCGGTATCACCTGATTCAGGAGATAGTTGATCGTCGGGAGATCGAGGTCAGGAGAGTTGACACGAAGGACAACGTAGCAGATCCACTCACAAAGGCCCTCCCCCAAACACAATTTGAGAGACTTTTTGTGATGTTGGGTATGAGATACTACAACACATGGCCTTAGTGCAAGTAGGAGATTGTTAGTTATATGTATGCCCTGTAAGTGCACGGCGGCGCCCTGGCCATCAATCCGACGCCAAAAATGCGGAAGCGAAAAACTTTAATTTTGCAAACTAGCAAACCGGCACCACCGCGTACTAAAACCCGGATCGAACCATTAACTAGTCCTAGCTAACTACAAGATGGGTTAGAGATATACCGACTGATCCGAGTCCTCCGGTCTTCTCGTCGTCGTCCCGATCTCCTGCGGAAACTCCGGTCGTCGCCTCCTTGCCGGAAGGGCACCACATCGTCTGCATCTTTTACGGGCTCCCACCTCAATACCGAGGCAACTCGGGCACGAAGCTGGCTAGTCGACGTACCCAAGATTTGCTGTAGAATGTGTAGTGCTCAAGTCTCATTTTGGGGTTTATGGAATTGCCTTTTTGGTGGAGGAAATGATTGTAGCTTGTGGAGATGGAACATGTGGGATTTTACAAAGCTCGAAGAACAAAAATCCCACCCCAACAAATTAGGACAGCCGCCCTCCCTCTATGTGGCCGGCCATGACAATGGAATGGAGAGAATGAGAGTGAAAGCAATGAGGGAGTGAGTGAGAGGTGTATGGATGATAGAACCACTATCATAATCCAAGAGAGAAAAAGAATGGCCAAAAGAAACAATCATCACAAACAAATCCATACTCCACCAATCAATCATCAACAACCATGATAGCACCAAAACCAACACTCCAACAAGCTAATCATCACTTCCAAAAGTCATGCCATCATGAAGATAGAAGTCAAGCAAGGTCAATGGATGGTGCACCATCATGATACAATAATATGCAAAGATCCCCTCCACAAAAGCTTATTTGCACAATGCAAATAAGCCCTCCTCCACCAATCTTCGGCCAATGAACGATACAAAGGAAATTGGCCGAAACGGAAAGCAAACTGGCAACTCCAGAAAACTGGTCCCGTAATAAATTACAGGAAAACCCCGATACTGTGTATACATACCCGCATGTGTATTCCGACCGAAATACAAATGCAATGAGACAAAACTACACTGTACTATACTAGGATCCGGCTTAAACCAAAGCCGGCTAGTATTATCCGTTCGATCCTGATCCGTGCAATACCGCACGTATCTGATCGAATCCTGCCATATCTCCATACGGCCTGTAGTACAAACTGTCTGATCCTGATCCGTGCAATACCGCACGTATCTGATCGGACCTTGCCATATCTCCATACGGCCTCTACAGCTTTTCGCCCGAAACTTGAGTAACTGAATGTGGGGGACTCTAAAGAATCGTCAACACCTTGGTTGTGGATTTAACCACTAGCACGTCAGAGGTATAAGCCAATACGTAACGGGCTACCAGGTATTGACCAAAAGGGACGTCTGTGAGCGAACTCAGCCTGACAACCCTACTGAGCCTGTCAGTGACAATATCCGTACAGTCCGGTCCGTTCGTCTATGAGCATCGCACGGCGGGCCTAGGGGGTTGGTAAAAGTCAGACCCCCAAAAGCGGTACTAGTCGTGTCGGAGTGTAGCCCAGAACACCCTGAGATACTACTGGAATACCTACCAGTAAATCTCCTGCCTCGGCCGAGGGCTATGTGTAATGGCTCTCCTAGACATAGCGCGACCTCACCCCCAATACCGGGAGAGACGAACCCCTGAAGATACGCTCACTGCCTCCATGTGGCTCGAGACTGTACCCAACTAAAACCTGTTTGCACGTCTCCTTTGAGCGTGGTAGGGTAGTAATCAAAGTACAGTGGGAACTCACACGAGACAAATGACGATCCTCAGGTCGATGAACTAACCTGTACACATGTCACCAGGGAACTGCTATCTGACGTCAGGTATAAGACCAACTAGCATGTTCCCGGCGAGTCCTGTCCGGTGTACTCATAACCCAATGAGCACCTGTATACATCTTAGGTGATCTAACTGACACCAATGGCTTGTGAGACCGGCCACCGCCCCTCATCGGGGTCTCGACTGTATACACTAGTCTACTCTGGAGTATCGATGCCCTGTCTCGAAACTCCCACGACTAGGGACCTTTTAAGGATGTGCTTATAGACCCCAGCTCCCACTTATATGATCGCCCTCATACTGCTGGTGGTCAAGCAAGAATCCTAGGGGCTCTATCAACGTGTAATAGCGACATGTCAGGTCACCTAAAGCAGTACACGATGATAAAGATAAACCAGATAGCATACTATCATCTCGAGTAAGACTGTCTTACCGGGATAGGTCCTCCCTCAATCATTGCAATCACGTGCTTGTGATCCAATAATTGACTCTGAGGGCACTATCTCCAACAACCTCCCACTTGCACTCAAGGCTAATTTTTGCGATGTCGCATACTCACAGCCCGTGTGATACCGAACACCCAACTCCTCTACTAGTCAGTCTCACAAAGCTAGTTTGCGAAACTATTGCGTTCGAGGAATAGCCTCAGTGAGTGGATCCGCTTTGATGTTTCTTTCTATGTCTCTCTATATCTCAAGTTCGCGGAGAAAGCCATCTCCCGAAATGAGCAATACCTGTCTTAGAGTATGTCTGGATGTCTGATGGGACCTAGCTCATAAATGAACTCCAAATCCAAACTTCTTAAACTGTATCGTCAACTGAACTTAATCAGTATCCTGCGCCATGCCTCCCTCAGTATTGCCTTGGACCACCTGTCCAAAATACTGCCCCTCGTCAGAAGGAAAACTATAACTCTGACAACCTCCTTGTCGTCCAGGTCACCTTGGAAGCCTGGAATGATAACTGTCTCCCGAAAGAGGCTGTCGTTATCATATCCCTAGAACATCCACTTATGTTCTAAAACTGCTTCCGACTGTTTCTCCAGGATTGGATCAATGTCAACTTATTGCATCTAGTGCAAGAACAACATCTGGTGTGGTACTTGACATCTCATGATTGACTCAATTGCCTAAGCAAGTGATCTGCCAATCATGCACATCCCTCTCCCTTTTAGTCTGTAAGACATCTTTAGAGAGGGTGACTCCATCACCTGCAGATACACTACCGTGCCAGGAGTCGTCCATTCTAAATACTCTCAGAATGTTGTCTAAGTACCCTGATTGGGAAACCACCCAAATCTAGATCTAAAACCATAGATCTAGTAACCAAAATGTCAAATACAATATCCAAGTCCTGTGTGGAGAAACCACTGTGTGACGACCAAAGTATAACCGATCGTAGTATAGGAATATCATTTCCTACTCTGTGTATGTCATCCAAATACCATGACATCACACCCTACTACCTTCTCAACAGACCCATCCCCTATTTTGATGAAGTCAAACCTATGACTGTCCTGTTAGAAATAGATGATCTATCTCCGCTACAGCTGCTTTAGTCTATAAATAGACATAAGCCACCTGTCCACCAATGCTTCCGCTACTCCCACTGACTACGACAACCCTCTGGCAGAGTCATATACACGTACACTTCTAAAACTAGTTTAGAACGACGCTATACTCATCCTCCCGCCGGGTCTCGCAACCTGGAACAACACCAATGGCAAGTGTGGGTAAACAAGAACTTCCCTGTCACCGTCCTTGAGGCTACTGAAGTACCTCTCGGGTGCCTGAAGTTACCCACCTTATCTGCGGAGTGGCCAATGGAATGTCAAACCAGATTGAATCTTTAGGTTCCTATCAAATCTTCAGTAATCGTTTGTGGTTCTGGAATCACTTCCAGTTCTACCATACTCCCACTACTGTTTTCTGAAAAAATCCATTTTTGTTAAAACTGTGGCGAGTTAAGAACAATATCACTATTGATCTTCCAGATGGTAGAAAGTCAACCCTCGTCATAGCCTGGGTCGACCCACAAACAGCCATTACAGAAACGTGCCTTGAGTTGTCCAGTGTCTAGTTTTAATCATAAACCGGACAACTCCCCGTACCTTAACATCGTTAAGATATGAACTGTTCTATATCCAATATAGAACCAGAGGCACTGATTTAATTGAACCAGATTCAAATCATGCATCTGTCCCCAGTGCATGTCAACTAAATGGAAGTAGGCCGATCAGCGTTACTCAACTTAGGAATACTTCCAATTATGAGTAACCTGAAAGAGAAGGACGTTCTCTTAATCATTACTATCAACTGAATACCGTACACAAGTATCTACATCTTCGATCACTTTGAAGAATCCCGATACTTTCTACACCTGGTTCTCTACTTTATTCAAATACCTATAACTTCTCAAAATTCGGACCCTGTGTTTCCACGAAACACCTGTCTAAAAACTAGAGAAGTCATAAGTAAACCGAATATAGTACGAGGACCAACCCCTCTGTCCTGATCGACCCTGGACAACATACAATACTCTGTATAAGTCCCTTGAGTTTGATAACTCAATCACTGTGTGTCGTAGGTTGAAAACTGTACTTATGGTTAAGAAGAATTACACCGCTGTTTAATGCTCCATACCCAACCATCCACTGATATAGGTAAATGTCATAGACATAATTTCAAAAAGGTATATCTCACTCTATGAAAATAGACGTACAGATATATCGATTTGAAATTGGTGCATAACAGCGGATATTCAAAACCAAATATTCGCCGACCGGCAAGCAGCCCAGGTGATTTCCTCAAATATCACCGATTACAACGAATCCCGATATAATGAGGATGATCACCCAATTCCCACTAACCTACTCCCACTCATCATCTGTAAAACCATACAGATGTGAGAATCATACCTGGTAAATACATACCCTGGAGTAAGGACTAATTGGGAAATCAGTTTTCCTTTAACAGTACACAGTGAAACTGAAACATTGAAATGTTTCGATGGGGTATCCCGGTATTCCTAGTAATGCCTCTTCCAGATTCACGACTGTAACCGTATAATTCTTTGCCACCTCTCCAAATCCCTTTATATGTCTTTAGTCATTACCTTCTGTACACCCCTTTAGGCCAAATGGTTTTCTTCCTTCCCTACCTTTCGGCACCAGCCTATGGTTTGGAAGAAGACTATCCAATAAGCATAATGGGTGTACTGTCCCAATCCTAGGAACACTCGCAATGCGAGAGAAGGTGAAGATAAAAGACAACCGAATAAACCTTATTCCTATTTCTCCTGAACCAGAATCCATCCCCGAACTGGAACAAGTTCCTTTCGAGTTCGTATATAACCATACGATGGAGTATCCAATAAACTGTGGATCTTCGTAGTGATACGGAGTGTCCTGGAGAAATACAAAGGTGATTTAGGATTGGCGAAGAAATACCTGGTTTGGTCGTGAATATTAGTCACAATTTACTTTGCCCTCTTACTAATCCCTTGCTTTGTCTTAACTTAATACCTTCTGCACACCATCGTTATGCTAATTGGTTTTCTTCATTCCCCACCGTTCGGCACCAGCCTAAGGTTTGGAAGAAGACTATCCAATTTGCGTAATAGGTGTACTACTCCTAAACCAAGGAGTACTCGCAGCCTGAGAGAAGGTAAAAGGAAAAGACAATTGAATAGTCCTATCCATTTTCTCCAGAACCCGAAACCATCCTCGAATAAATTCCTTCGAGTTCGTATCTAACCATACGATGGTTTTGTCCAATGGAAGTGGACGTTCGTAGTAATACGGGGTGTCCTGGAGAAAAGGGTAAAAGTAGGAGTGGCAATGAGGTTTGCAACTCTGACAATCCAAAAGCCAGTGTTTAAGAAGGTTCGGTCAACTTGGTCACTGAGTCATAGTCTTAGGGTCGGGTCAATGGTCGCTGCCGAAGAGAGAGAGAAAAGAAACACTCAGCGTGCACTCTAGCCTAGATCAGAATGGTTACCAATTTATCTAATCTGGAAACCTCCCACTGTAACGTCAAATTCTTCTCCAAACCCAAAAGAAGAATTAGTCGGGATCACCCGAGGAGTAAACCAACTCATCAGCGGGAATCGGGATCCAACTATCACCGCATGATAACGTGACGGAATCCGCTCATGCTATCACACTCCAGAAGGTATGCGCATATCTGGCAAGTTTCAGTTCTTTTGAAACTCCCGATGTGATTTTTGCCCCATGCTCTTATGACCTTGACGAAGGCCAACAAATCATAAGTCACATGTCAAGTTCTACCCGTCATTCTCCAGGTTGATTTGAACCCACCCGCACAAGCCCTTGACGAAGGACAACAAGGCTATACGACTGTCCCAAACCAACGCATCTATCTATGCTGCAGAAAGGCAACAAGCAGCTACCATACACTATGCCTTGACGAAGGCCAACAAACATAGCATGAATACTACGTGCTACCCGTCTGAAACGACGGAGGGCTACGAATGGTTTCTGGCGAAAACCTTTAACGTAAAGAACTTGATATCGTTGAAGGAACCGGATAGCTTTTTGAAAATATAGTGACGAAAACCGTTGCTAAAGAGGTCACTCCCGGTGAAGGGATCTCGGCTCTTTCCCCGTAGAATGAGGTGCAGGATATTCCAACTGAATACCATGGTGCAAAGCAAAAGTAATCGGCTATAGCGAAGTTATTGCCCTGATGCAAACTTTTTGTCCAAGGGGTCACTCCCGGTGAAGGGATCTCGGCCCTTGCCTCGTCGACTGAGGAGCAGGATATTCCAACTGAATATCACGGTGCAAAACAAAAGAGAACGTCCTTGCAATAACAGCTTTTTGAAAAGTGTTCCAACAACATCAGATTAGGTTTGTTTTTAACTTGCATTGATCCGAATCAATTCAGTCCCATCAATTGATTACATCACAAAGAACGAAAATATACTGATGTACGTATATGCCATCCGCATTCGCCACTAGGTCCCGTCATTACCCGTTAGGTTAGCTAACTAACGACAGAGCGGGGACTGGACTAGCGCGGATGCAAAACATATACAACATCTACTAATATATATACCAATATGTTATATTTTGCTCAAGGCGTGATAAAATGCAACATCACAGAAATGTACAGCATTACAGAACAATACAGATATCTGGGATCCCCGGGTTTCACAGAGCCACTACTGAAACCCGACGTTCCCCCGGTCGTGTGGATAGCCTGTGCAATGAAATCCTAGACCCCTACGGGCGCGGCAAGTTACCCGCCAAAACCTGAAGCGAGGTAGCCCCCTTCAGCGACGTGAATGGACCACCCGGCACTTCACGGAATCCGGCAACTCGGGCACCCCTCCTGGGTCAACCTGTACCCCCTACGAGTGCGGCGAATAGCCCGCCAATTCTAGAGTGAAGCCCCCTCCGTCTTAATGCCATGAGATGCGGGCCTGTTGCCCTCTAGAATCCGGCTATCCGTGCACCCCTCCACGGGGCAATCCTAGTACAGAAAGTAAAATATACATACAACGGGTACATCGACCGCAACCTGGTCGTGCCCTAAAATAATAATACAAACAGGCAGTGGCGGCAGTCCACATGTCGGACGCTCGCCCCGCAATATCAAATGTACATAATACAACAAAACACTGTACTAGCATTGCATCTAGGCTATCCCCGACGACCGATCCGCAACATCACAGCAAAATCATAAAACATCAACGTGAATGTCACGTTCGCAAATCCGTCTAACCGGGCTATAGCAGTTAGACAGGATTTACCGATCGAGTGACATTCACGGTCACAGATATAATGTAAATACTGTGAAATAATGTGTTTAAAATATCCGATCGATCAAATTTTCCAAGTGGGCCTCCAAGAACTACTGTAGCACATCAAGAAATTCTGGGCCCAAATTTAATATTCCAAAAACCCTAAAATCAACCCAGAGAGCAACTGCAGAAATTTGATGCAGTGATCTCAACACAGTGCGGCGGAACCGCGGCCCAAAGGGGTGTTTGGCCGCGGTTCCGCGCTCCCACTGTGGAGTCACTGTATCAAATTTCTACATAGTTCTTATAATTTCCAGTACATCACTTTTCTGCAACCTGAAAAAATTTTCGAGTAAGAAAAAATTCAACAGAAAACTGATGTGAAGAAAACGCGGATTTTTGGAATTTTGATCGATCGGAAATGTAAACACATTAAACAAAGCTAGACTAAGTGAATGGCGAGGCTCTGATACCACTGTAAGTGCACGGCGGCGCCCCGGCCGTCAATCCGACGCCAAAAATGCGGAAGCGAAAAACTTTAATTTTGCAAACTAGCAAACCGGCACCACCGCGCACTAAAACTCGGATCGAACCATTAACTAGTCCTAGCTAACTACAATATGGGTTAGAGATATACCGACTGATCCGAGTCCTCCGGTCTTCTCGTCGTCGTCCCGATCTCCTGCGGAAACTCCGGTCGTCGCCTCCTTGCCGAAAGGGCACCACATCGTCTGCATCTTTTACGGGCTCCCACCTCAATACCGAGGCAACTCGGGCACGAAGCTGGCTAGTCGACGTGCCCAAGATTTGCTGTAGAATGTGTAGTGCTCAAGTCTCATTTTGGGGTTTATGGAATTTCCTTTTTGGTGGAGGAAATGATAGCAGCTTGTGGAGATGGAACATGTGGGATTTTACAAAGCTCGAAGAACAAAAATCCCACCCCAACAAATTGGGACAGCCCCCCTCCCTCTATGTGGCCGGCCATGACAATGGAATGGAGAGAATGAGAGTGAAAGCAATGAGGGAGTGAGTGAGAGGTGTATGGATGATAGAACCACTATCATAATCCAAGAGAGAAAAAGAATGGCCAAAAGAAACAATCATCACAAACAAATCCATACTCCACCAATCAATCATCAACAACCATGATAGCACCAAAACCAACACTCCAACAAGCTAATCATCACTTCCAAAAGTCATGCCATCATGAAGATAGAAGTCAAGCAAGGTCAATGGATGGTGCACCATCATGATACAATAATATGCAAAGACCCCCTCCACAAAAGCTTATTTGCACAATGCAAATAAGCCCTCCTCCACCAATCTTCGGCCAATGAACGATACAAAGGAAATTGGCCGAAACGGAAAGCAAACTGGCAACTCTAGAAAACTGGTCCCGTAATAAATTACAGGAAAACCCCGATACTGTGTATACATACCCGCATCTGTATTCCGACCGAAATACAAATGCAATGAGACAAAACTACACTGTACTATACTAGGATCCGGCTTAAACCAAAGCCGGCTAGTATTATCCGTTCGATCCTGATCCGTGCAATACCGCACGTATCTGATCGAATCCTGCCATATCTCCATACGGCCTGTAGTACAAACTGTCCGATCCTGATCCGTGCAATACCGCACGTATCTGATCGGACCTTTCCATATCTCCATACGGCCTCTACAGCTTTTCGCCCGAAACTTGAGTAACTGAATGTGGGGGACTCTAAAGACTCGTCAACACCTTGGTTGTGGATTTAACCACTAGCACGTCAGAGGTATAAGCCAATACGTAACGGGCTACCAGGTATTGACCAAAAGGGACGTCTGTGAGCGAACTCAGCCTGACAACCCTACTGATCCTGTCAGTGACAATATCCGTACAGTCCGGTCCGTTCATCTATGAGCATCGCATGGCGGGCCTAGGGGGTTGGTAAAAGTCAGACCCCCAAAAGCGGTACAAGTCGTGTCGGAGTGTAGTCCAGAACACCCTGAGATACTACTGGAATACCTACCAGTAAATCTCCTGCCTCGGCCGAGGGCTATGTGTAATGGCTCTCCTAGACATAGCGCGACCTCACCCCCAATACCGGGAGAGACGAACCCCTGAAGATACGCTCACTGTCTCCATATGGCTCGGGACTGTACCCAACTAAAACCTGTTTGCACGTCTCCTTTGAGCGTGGTAGGGTAGTAATCAAAGTACAGTGGGAACTCACACGAGACAAATGACGATCCTCAGGTCGATGAACTAACCTGTACACATGTCACCAGGGAACTGCTATCTGACGTCAGGTATAAGACCAACTAGCATGTTCCCGGCGAGTCATGTCCGGTGTACTCATAACCCAATGGGCACCTGTATACATCTTAGGTGATCTAACTGACACCAATGGCTTGTGAGACCAGCCACCGCCCCTCGTCGAGGTCTCGACTGTATACACTAGTCTACTCTGGAGTATCGATGCCCTGTCTCGAAACTCCCACGACTAGGGACCTTTTAAGGATGTGCTTATAGACCCCAGCTCCCACTTATATGATCGCCCTCATACTGCTGGTGGTCAAGCAAGAATCCTACGGGCTCTATCAACGTGTAATAGCGACATGTCAGGTCACCTAAAGCAGTACACGATGATAAAGATAAACCAGATAGCATACTATCATCTCGAGTAAGACTGTCTTACCGGGATAGGTCCTCCCTCAATCATTGCAATCACGTGCCTGTGATCCAATAATTGACTCTGAGGGCACTATCTCCAACATGCCCTAGAGGCCATTATTGTACATATGATGTATATTATAGTGGATGCTTGGATATATATAGAGAGGACTTTCTTACTCGACATAATAGTATGCTATCTGGTTGTTCTTTGTCTTAACATGTAAACTTGTATTGTGATAATGTCTTGCTCTCACATGTTGATAAAGCCCTTAGTATATGTACTTGACTATCAGGACTATGATGGAGATCATACTAGTGGGGCCAGGGTAGGTCACAAGTACATCCTTTAATTGTTCCTAGTCGAGGGAATATCGAGACAGGGAATCGATATTCCAGAGTAGACTAGCGTATACGCTTCTTGACCCATATGATGGGCGATGGATGATCCCACATCCATTGGTGTTTGACATCAAAGATGGTAGACGGGTGCTCAGTGGAGACTGGGTACACTGAACAGGACTCGCCGAGGACTCCTATGTGGTAGTATACCTATCGTCAGATAGCAGTCCTCTGGTGACACTGGTGCAGGTTAGTCTGTAAACCCGAGATCGTCATAGAGTCTTGTGCGGCTCCCACTGTGCTTTGATTTCCTCCCTACCATGCTCAAAGGAGACGTGCAAACAGTTCGATTTTGGATACAGTCCCGAGTCGTATGGAGGCAATGAGCGATAGGAGGGGTTTTGTCTCTCCCGGTATTAGGGGTTGTTGTTGCGCTATACTCAATTGGCTATAACTGGAAGTCCCTGGCCAGGGCTGCTGCCGAGATTTACTGATAAGTGTTATCAGTAGTTTCTCAAACTGTTATAGGCCAGACATCGGCATGACTTATCAGGTTATTGGGGTCTGACGATTTCCACCCCTAGACATGATATGCGACATATCAGACGAAGAGACCAGACTGTACGGTAGTGTTACCGATAGGCTTCATAGAGAGTATGGAAGAGCTTGCTTGTTGATCTTCATATCGCTCAATACCCGGATAGCCATTACGTCCAGCTAGTACCGCTAACGGCTTGTAGATGACTGATGTGATCATCACCTACTGTCGGCGTATTGACGAGTCTTTAGAGTCCCACACAGAATTTTCCTGGTTCGAGCGAAATGAAGTAGGGAACATATGTGATATGTGCGTGGGCCTGATTAAATGCATATATGTGATACCGTATTGTAATCTGGCAGTTATCTGGTATCGGTTAGGTCATATGTGATATGACCAAATTATCGAATCAAGTGTTGATTGTAGGGTTACTTAGCAGAATAGCAAGGTTTCAGGGGGTATCGTCCATGCCATTTTCAAATTTTTTGCTATGCTAGTTAACCCTAACCCTAGAATCTTAACTAAGGATTTAGACACAAGCATATGTAAACAACTTTACAACTAAGTGATTGCGGAATACAACCTTTGTAGACCGGTCCTTCACTTCAAATGCTCCGAGTAGTGGTCCCTTCACTGTGATCCAAGAATTCCCGGACTCTTGAGAGGCTCCACAAGGCGAATGGTGCATGCTTGCTAGAAGTCTTCAAAATCCAAGATGATCTACTTCGAGGAAACACGGACTCAAGCTTTCTCTTCACTAATGAGCAACTAGTGAAGCTAACACCCTAAACTATATGGCTAGTATAGGAGAGGATGATGAAGTAGGAATTTTGCTCACTTTAGAATTCTTTTTCTCACTATTTTTCTCTCTTTATCAAAAACCTAAAGAGCTCACTTGAGCTTGAGGAAGAAGATGAAGTGATGAAAATGAATGAGAGAATGAGGTTAGAAATGCAACCATGGTGAGTATATCTCATGGCTAACCATTGTAGAGAATAAACCATAGTTAAAAGATAATGGTTAGGTTAATAAATATCTAAAGAAAAACAAAAAGGGTGGACTAAGTCAATGGTTATCCAAACTAGCAACCATGATAAAAATCCACACATTTTTGAATTTCTTAAATAAATAAAAACATAATTACTATCTTTTATATGGTGTAAGTCTCATACACCTATGTTGCATATTTAACCCATCATGTCACAATAATATATATCACATATATATTATTTATGTAACAAAAGAAAACAATACAATAAACATATATCACATATAAGTTAAATGTATCAAAAGTGAGAAATAGAAATACTTAAGTGAGCATATATTAGTTAATGTAATTTAATATATCAAATATATAATTATAAATTAAATTATTAAATCAACACTTGATTTAATAATCCGGCTATATCACATATAACCGACTAATATAAAATGTATCATTTCATCGAATCAACACTTGATCCGATGACCGGGCTATATCACATATAACCGGCCGATATCACATATCACGAGAATGGAATACGGTATCATATACACGTATTAATCTCGGTCCCGCACATATCATATATGTGCTCCTACTCCGTTTCGCCTGTGCCAGGAAACCTCTGTGTAGGACTCTATAGACTCGTCAATACGCAGGCAGTAGGTGATGATCATATCAAACACTCACAAGCCGCAAGCGGTCAGCTAAATGTAACGGCCACCCGAGTATTGAGCGATCAGAAGATCAACAAGCAAGCATGCTCACACTCCTGTAAAGCCTTTCAGTAACACTACCGAACAGTCTGGTCTCTTCGTCTGATATGTCGCATATCCAGTCTAGGGATGGTAAACGTCAGAACCCTGTAACCGATAAGTCATGCCGATGTGAGGCTCATAACGGGTCGAGAAACTACTGATAACACTTACCAGTAGATCTCCATATCATCCCTGGCCAGGGACTTCCAGTTATAGCCTATCGAGCACAGCGCAAAATCAACCCCCAATACCGGGAGAGACGAAACCCCTCCTATCGCTCATTGCCTCCATGTGATTCGGGACTGTACCCAAAAGCCACCGTTTTGCACGTCCTCTTGAACGTGGTAAGGTGGAAATCAAAGCACAGTGGGAATCACACAAGACTCTATTACAATCTCGGGTTTATAGACTAACCTGTACCAGTGTCACCAGAGAACTGCTATCTGACGATAGGTATAATACCAACTAGGAGTTCTCGGCAAGTCCGTTCAGTGTACCCAGTCTCCACTAAGCACCCGTATACCTCCTTTGATATCAAACACCAATGGATGTGGGATCATCCATCGCCCATCATATGGGTCAAGTAGCGTATACGCTAGTCTACTCTGGAGTATCGATGCCCTATCTCGATACACCCTCGACTAGGAACAATTATAGGATGTACTTGTGGACTACCCTGGCCCTACTAGTATGATCTCCATCATAGTCCTGGTAATCAAGTAAACATCCTAAGAGCTTCGTCAACATGTGAGAGCAAGACAGTATCACAATACAAGTCAACATGTTAAGACAAAAAGCAACCAGAAAGCATACTATCATGTCGAGCAAGAAAGTCCTCTCTATATATGTCCAAGCATCCACTATAATATACATCACATGTACAATAATGGCCTCTAGGGCATATACATAACTAACATTGATTTGTAATGTGATATTCAGATAAATGATATTAGTCGGTTATATATGATATAACCGGATTATTAGATCAAGTGTTGATTTAATAATGTGATATATATGATATATGATATAATTATATCTTAACTAATATCACTAGATCACTAATTGCTTTATTTATATATATATATATATATTAATGTATATTTGATATATAAATATATATATATATATATATTAATGTATATTTGATATATAAATATATATATATATATATTATATGAAGCATGGCATGTTTTTCTATTTTTAGAAAAATGGAAAAATTAGGTATAAATTGTGGAGATATTTTGGGTATGGATGAGGAATGGGTTTATATGGATTTTTATTAGTCTTGACTCACTATTCAAGCATGGTTGCAATTTAGAATTGCAATTTATTCCATGCTTGAATGAGTGAGGAGAGAGATGATTCATATTATTGTTTCTACACTTGCTTCATTCTTAATGCCTTAGCCATTTTCATTGAGTTTCTTCTTCCTCTTGATCTCTACAATTTCTTCATCTCACCTCCAGGCTCAAACCCTCACTTGAGATATGAATCATTGAGCTTGTGAGTAACCTAGTGAGCTTATCATATCCCCTACTTTATTATCCCACACCAAACTAGCAATTTAGTGTGGTGTGTTTCATACACTAAAGAAGTTTAGTGTAGAGTTAGCTTGATCTAGAGGAACTTCGGGTGGATCGTCTTTGGCGCAAAGATCACGAAGGAGGGTCGTTCAACTCGAAGAGGAGCCTTGTAGAGTCGCGTGGACTTCAACCCGGAGCTTTAGAAGAGAAGGACTCGAACTACAAAGGTTGTATTCTTGTTCTCTTGATGTAAAGTAGTTTACATTTGGTATTGTCTAAATTTCTAGTTAAAGATTCTAGAATTAGAGTTCTTTAGCATGACAATTTTATGAAAATGGCATGGACGATACCTCCCGAAACCTTGCTGTCGTGCTAAGGAACCTTATACCAAGACTCTATGGTTCACATACAACCTAGAGTCAACCAATGCTTCATCTCGGAAACAAGTCAACCAATGACCTCCCCGCCGGATCAATGCTCCGTCTCGGAAACAAGTCAACCAATGACCTCCCCGCCGGATCAATGCTCCGTCTAGGAATAAAGTCAACTCACGAACCTCTCGATTCATGGAAATCAGCGTCCTTGGCGAGAACCTGTAACACCCGAGTTCATTTATACCAATTCCAGTTCTCGTATTTCTTTATTCGTGATATTCTTGATTTAACGTATTATGGGTGCGAATGGTATTTTTACACTTTACATTGCATTCATCCCGACCCGCTTGCTTGAACCTGTTTGATTCTTATTTATAGATTACCTCGACTTGTTGCATAGACTTGTGCATCTCACGATTAATACATACGGGCATTTCAGCTGGCATTGCACCTTTTATCATATAACATTTTAGGTTACAGAAAATAAATTAAAATTGCATTTCATAGCCTGCATGATACCCCTGACCCCATGGTAGCATCCGCGCATCTTGTTCTCATCCCGTTCATTGAAACAGACGTGTTTGGATGGCTACGCGCACGTACGTGCATCCGTTCTTGTGGGTATGCATTTTCATTGCCTGATTATTCATTTTAAAATTTGGAAGCTGCATATAATCTTCGTATTTTAAAACTGGATTTTTAGACCCGACCCGGACGCGTTTTGAAGTAATTTTGTAATTACCTAAAACCTAATTTTGGCTAATAAAATATTCATTATACTTTAAACTGTCAATATATTTTGTAAGCGAATATATATATTTTTTTAACCAATAATCTCATCTCAGTTTCTCTCTCTCTCCTTTTAAATATTCTAAATCTTCAAAATCCTTCTCTATATTGAGTCGACCCCACCTCTCTCTCTTCTTCTCTCTTTCTCTCTCTCTTTTTCTCTTTCTCTCACCCACGCAGACCTCTACCTCTCCTCTCTCTCTCTCTCTATCTCTCTCCTCTCGCAACCCCTCTCTCTCACCTCTCGCGATCCCTGTTCATCAAGGATCCGTGCACCCCTTCTCCCATATAATCACCTCCCTTCCTCCATCCCCTGCTTCTTCCTTCTTTCCTTTTAAAACCCATTTCTTTGCCGCCACGAAAACCCTAGCCCTAGTCCATCGCCTCTGCCTCGCCTCGCCGTTGCTCGCCCCTCCGTCGCCACCTCCTCATCTCTGAACTCTCCTACACCATCATCTCCTCCGATCCCACCTCATCTGAGCACCTTGTCATCATTGCAATCTCCTTCTCCTTCAAGCTTTGCATCCACCGTCGATGCTTCTAGCCAGAGCCCAACTACAGCAACCCAAACCATTACCCATCGACCCGCATCTCATCGTCGTCACCTGAAAACCCATCACCTCGACTGCACCATTTCCCTCACCCTCGTCACCAACACCCATCTAGCCGCAAACCTTCATCCTTATTCTTTCCTCCTCAAAACTAAACCCACCGAAACTCCATAGCCGCACGTGCACCTCACCTTCTCCCTAAACCTGGATCCACCGACCTCATCTTCGTCGCTGTAACGTATCCTAGCCGAGCATCCCCCACCTTCAAACACCATCGCCATCATCCCCACCATCTCGTCTTCCCTACATCCTCCTCATACACCAACCCCAATCTCAACATCGTGAACCCATTGCTTGCAAACTACGCCGCATGTCGCGTCCGTCGTCGCTTCATCTCCCCTCTCCTCCTCTCTCTCGCCTCTCGCCGCCGCCTCCTCTCCTCAACAACACCAATAACCGCCGCAGCGCCCATCAACAGCAGCATCTTCATAAGGTTTTTGGCTTTTGGCAAAGTCAGGAAATTAGGCTAACGATTTCTAGGAAGTAATAGACCTTGCTATTCTAGATTACAAGATCATGGATTTCCAATCATGTGCCAGCCACCTTCTCAATATAAGGTTTTTAGGGAAGGAAATGTGTCTTTTACAGTGTATAGAGCCAAGGAAAACCTATGCAAGAGTTTCTGTACCAAGGAATTGTCTTTTTCATCGGCTGGTGGTTCAGCAGGATATCAAGCCCGACTTGCTTGGAAAAGGCTTTACAAAATATGTTCCTGTAGGGGACAAGTCTCTCCAACAGTTAACAAGATTACATGTGCCATGAGCTTGGCTTTTACAAGATTTCATATGGTTCCAAGTCTTCTTGCATTGGCTGGTTCCGTTCCGGGCATTCGTGTGTGCATCGCAGCTTTTACCGACATTGGACGTCGCAGCGTGTATCCGTATCGCGATCCATCAGGCAAGTGAAACTTGCTACATGCTATTCATAATATTCCTATATTTATTTATTTAATTTCATATTAAACCCGTAGATAGAATCGAAAGTCATGTGTTCCAAGTTAACAGTGCGATGTTCCGTTTATATATTTAGATTCGGAACTTGAAATCTACCCGTTGCATTTAGTTTACTAAACCTAGTAACCACATTTATATTTTAAATCACGTAATAACTATTTACATAGTCTATGGTACCCTTTCTATAGTTTTACTCTATTGGACACCCGTGTGCATCTTTAACCTGTTTTAGTTATAATTGCATCTACTGAACCTATTATACATATCATCGCATCTCTAGAGTACTTAATACATATTAGCATGATTTTAACATCCATATTTGTTATACTGTATTCATGTAATGTTGAAATTATCCCTTAAACCCAAACTGATAACTGTGCATCTACATACATTAATCTGCACCTGATT
Organism: Agapanthus africanus; assembly: GCA_030015575.1. Classification (NCBI taxonomy): domain Eukaryota; kingdom Viridiplantae; phylum Streptophyta; class Magnoliopsida; order Asparagales; family Amaryllidaceae; genus Agapanthus; species Agapanthus africanus. Next base: position 230,817,738 of record CM057344.1, read on the forward strand.
GCGTTTCATGTTATAAGTTCCAGCGTGTTGATTCTATTAGTACGCATGCTTGTTCTATATATTCATGATTATGCTAGTTTGATTTTGGGGCGCCCACATGATATCTTGTACGCCCTGATATAACTTGTTTCACCTATTACTTAACATGACATGGTACCGTACACTCTTGACATGACATGACATCTAAATACACTACTTAACTTGACCAGATGTACCATGGCTTTACCTGTTACCTGATCTTGTGTCTAATGCCAACAAACCTGACCTGTAGTCCTTACGGACCGTTCCTGTTGTCTATCCAGACAAACCTGCACCTACTTGATCCTGAGTTGGTATTAGCTCTTGATTACTTAATACCTGACTTAAACATATAACTTGGGGGTATGGGGAAATCAATGATGAAACCTGACTTATAACTCGACAGTTCGACACCTGTTCTGATCAGTCTTACGGGCTAGGCCAGCCCCGGGGTGATGATGCTGACATCACTCATCTTTACATGCTACCCTTTTACTGCCTAGCGGCACGTCTCGGATTCAGCCCGAGAATCTTGACCGTGATCCCGGGCACGCACGGGATACTATTGAGTTACATCGATGATTCATCAAATTGATTTCAAAGACTTGAGAGTAGTTAACCCAATAGACCAGTTTAGATTACTCATTGCACACTACCTTTCACTGCCCTGATTTATATTGCTGCTACACCTGCTTTACCTTTATGATCATACTTGCATGTCTTGCTACTCTGTTTATATATTATTGCTTGATGTTATGACGCGCTGACGTCTGGGTTTTTCATGGCCCAGATCCTCTACCTTTGTTGCAGACTGATCAGGAGTTTTGCCGCTGTTAGACCAAGCGGTAAGGATCCTGTTGGTATCCAGCCTTACTTTCCAGGTGTTCATTTGATCCTTTGCTTCCGCATACTATATTATTTCTTGACTCATTCATTCTGGCTCATGGACATGTGCTAGATAGTTTAGTTTACTTTCCTATTCTTGATATCTCTACAGCCGTAATTTGACTGTGGAGGGATTTTCCTATCCACAGGTAGCATGGTTGGCTATGTCACGTACCCATCTTAGCGTACTCTGGGAAGCGGGGCGTAACAGAACCTCTTAATTCATTTCTATGCGCAATGAAATCGGTGTCTTTGAAGAAATCTCTCGATTCTTCTCGACCCCGGGGAAATTAGTGTCCTTGGCAAAACCTCTCGATTCAGGGAAATCGGCGTCCTTGGCGAGAACCTCTCGATTCGTTTTGACCCGCGAGAAAACCAGTGTCTTCGCAGGAACCGCTCGATTCGTCTCGACCCCGGGGAAATCAGTGTCCTTGGAAAAACCTCTCGATTCAGGGAAATCAACATCCTTTGCGAGAACCTCTCGATTCGTTTAGGCCCGCAAGGAAATCAGTGTCTTTGCGAGAATCTCTCGATTCGTCTCGACCTGCGGGGTAATTAGTGTCCCTGTGCATAAAGAAAATTCTCTTGTGGGATCCTTACGATTCTCGAGAGAAAACGCACTTAGGAGTCCTCACAACCCCTAAGGAGAAATTATACCTACGAGATCCTCTCGACTCGTAGGGAGAAAAGTCTTTATGAGACCCTCATGGCTCATAAAGTTGAAAAGTCATAGGCAGCAGCCCTGAACCTGTTTCCTAAGCCATCGCTACCCTACAAGGAGTTCAAGATGAACTGTTATCTACCATCTACATGCCACATTTACTAAAGTCACATGCCAATGACACGACAAAGAAAAGAAGACGATAGTATAAGATAAAACGTCTTTTATTCATGAATTCAAGTGAATAAAAAATATATTTCACAAAGGAACCAAAATGAATACATGTTATTCAGAGACCGCAAGTTTACAGTAAAAAAAAAGGGGGAATACAAAGACGGTTATTGAGGAGGAGGCGTTTTCAACAAATCAGCCAGCTGCTCGCGTGCTCCTCTCAATCCTTTCTTGCAATCGGCCACCGTGGCCAACTCCGCTTCGACTCGGGCCCGTTGTCGTAAACAAGATGAAAGCTTTTCATCGGTTCCCAGCATGGCAGCTTCGCAGTCCTGCACGACTCGCTCCGTAGAGTCAAGCGCCCGTCTCAGCATCAATCTATCCGAAATGCATCGCTGGAGATTGTCAAAAACAGCTTTCAACTGCGCAGCATTCGCTTCAACCTGGGCGCGCAACCGGGAAGATTCGCTTGAAGCTACTTCATGTTCCTTCGCCTCAGGGTCGTCTCTTGTTCAAAATGGCGGATGAAAGGAACACTACTCTCGACCCACGCAGCCCGCTGGGAGTTCAAAGCTGATACTTCAGGAGCGGGACGCTTGAGCTCAATCTCATGCAGGCAAGCCTCGATCTTTCTGCAATAATTAACACAAGACTCGACGACACCTTCGTCATGGAAGTTCACGAGCGTCGACAGCATAGGATTAACCTCGGCAGCAAAGCCTGCAGCGAATGCGAGGGCCTCGGCGTCAAGATCCTCAACGAATTCGCTCAATATTCGCAGGCTAGTCGTAGCGCCCCTGGAAGATAGGCGTTTAGCAAAGAGCCCTGTCGACATTAGGATGCGAGACTCAAAGGGAGATGGAGCCAGTGAGATTGCTGCAAAACAAATTATAGTCAAATGTCGACTCGGGAGGTAAAGAAAAAACACGAGCAACGGAGTCTACTATACCGGTTGTGACAGGTGGAAAAATTGGGAGTACCGGAGGCGCAGATATTCTCTCGTCCCCTCCTCCGATCCGTGACACTGCAATCAATATAAAAAAGACTTAGCAACAATACAGCTATTCATAAAAGAAAGAGAGATACATTAGCTAAAGAATATACTAACCAATACCAACAGGCGGAATGACTTCCGACTGGAAGGAGAAATGCGGGTTCAACACCTGGTATAGATGGTCGAAAAGGACTCCTGCAGAGTTACGATAATATACTGTCAATACAAGGAAGATGGTGTCCACAGTTAAACTAAATAAATCGCAAACCTATACCTTCCATCTTTTCGGAGGACATAGGAGAAGGCGAGGGAACAACAACCGTCGTGGCAACGACCGGAAGTGCTTCAGATGGCATAATCTTAGTGTTCACTGCACCTACAAACAAAATATCGTCAGAAGAAGCTAAACGGGATTGTGAAATAAAAAGAGAATAGTGTCTCAAGACTTATCTGATGGGTCATCAACCAAAACCGCGAGGGAAGCATCACCAGGCATAGCGGCTTCTTCGCTCTCCCTCGAAGAAGTAGTTTCTGCACCCATGGCTTCATCCCTTGATTCGATGAAGGCCTTCATGACGCTTGCGATGCCCGCCGATACCAGGGATCCACATAGGAAAAGAGCAGCAGTCTGGACGGTCCCAGATTCTATAGAAAGGGTTGCAATTTCGGGCACGGTAACCGTCAGGCTTTCACCAGTCATCCCATCACCAAGACTCAGCCCTAAAAGAAAATGCATGAGTCAAAATTTAAAGATCGAGTTCTAATAAAAGACACAGCGTTACGTTACCTTGGGGCAGCTTTTCGGTTTCTTCCCGAGCTGCGCGCGTGACCTGTCTACGGGCGGTAGACAACGCAGAGGGAACATCCGCCGAAGGAGTATCAGGAAGCGGAATGACGCTTGATCCTGCACCCACTGCCAAAATGGCATCACGTTCCCTCGCCGCACGCTTCCTATACTTCTTTTCCGTCTGAGCAGTGAGAAATGATCTCCTCAAGACCTCTGACAAAGGGACGTCGTCGTCCGAACCAAGCTCTGTCTCTGGAGCCGTTACGGCGTCTGTCATCGGCTGCATTAGTGAATCCTCCGAAAGAAATGTTGGGGGAGTTAGGGCCACAATAGCTGGCTCTGGAAGCATCGCCGCATCACCACTCGGGATCGGCACCGCACTCGGAATAACCTGAGTCAAGGTAGTCCCTGCAATAAAATAAAGGAGAAGGTCAGAGAACGAATAAAGAAAAAAGGAATGAAGACACAATGAGCTGAATTATACCAAGACCCAAAGAAGTGCGGAGCCTCTCTTTCTCCTCGAACGTCTTGATGGAAGCCGCGAGAGCCTCTTCGGCAAAAGTACCTGTTGAAGAAAAGGGCATTAGTAAAAGCATAATAATAAGGAAGGAATGAACGCGGAAAAATACAACTGAAGTATACCAGACTTCGCGATGGTAATCAGCGCTGCTTCTTCGTGCGCCAGTCGCTCGGAAGCCACAAGGGCAGCATGTAGATCGGTGTCGATCGCAGGCGTGTCGAACAAGCCATCGTTAGTGTCATACTCATACAAGCCTTCGCTGTAGGGAGCATAGGGCTCCTGGCCGAGTACAACGTCAGCAGAAAAGAGTGACTTCTTCATTTTCTGTAAGCGAACGTCGGCGGCCGATGACATGAGCTTACGCTTGATGGGCATTTTTGGGCGACGAGTCCTGATTTCCGTACCCACTCCAGACTCCAGGGACGCTGCAGCTACCGCTTCTACAGGAAAACAGGGTAGAGGCTTCCCAGGAAAGGCGCGCGGCACCGCAACCGCAACAGCTTCTCTTAAGGAAGGACCAACAGTGGTCCGTCGCTTTAAGGGGACAGCTGGATTACCGGCAGGGACCACACCCTTGCGATCGAGTAGTAACCGCCTTTCTTCCCTAATAACAGCACCCGTCGCATGCTGGTACCACGCCACGTATGCGTTCAAGGCTTTCGGAACGCAGCTCGACTCACTGATAAGAAAGTTGTACCCGGTGTTTAGCCGCATGAAATGGTGCAGCGCGCTGCGGATACCCTCTTCCGTAGCAACCGGCTCAGCTAAAAAGGCCTCAAGCGGGACACCCTGATCATAACTCGACGGTTGAGCGAAACGGTGTGGGTTGTACCTCATGAACAGCGCCGAGTCGTTCTGCCTAAACACTAAAAGCCCGGACTGATTGAATACAAATGCAGAATCTCTCAAGCCTTCAAGATAGAAGCCCCGTCTTTGAAGGTATCGCGCAGCGTCTGCACCGTTTTAGTGGATTCCTTGCCGATAGTTAAGACCTTATCGACAAAAGTCATTCTATCCCCGACCGTACGCGGGCGAAGGACCAGATCCCATGACTCTCGCTGTGACGGATCTAAAGCAGAAGTGTCAACTAGGAACATAACCCGAGGGAAATTATAACTGTCGTAGAAACGGGGTCGTTTGTGGACCCCAAAAGCGCCGAGCACATGCAGCTCGATCCACGACGTGAAATAATGCAGCGGGAGATTTACAGGCTGTACCCCCGGCTGAGTGGTGTCTGCCGCTAAGCTAAGGCCATGATACAGGTGAGCCAGCCCAGCGATTCCGATGGCCACTCGCGTCCCGGCAACCATTCGGTGAGCCGAATAGAAGACGGATGGCCTCATATAGCGATGGTGCATTGGGAGCACAAACCAGCTTAATCATAGGCCAAAGAACCCCAAAAAGAACGCCTCTTCATCGATGTCTGAAGATACGAGCTCTGCAAAGAGGACGGCCAGGGTGTCTGGGAGGAAGAAATTCCTTTGATCTGATCCGCTATCGGCTGGCTGTCTAAGCCAAAACCAAAAGGATCATCAAGCTTAGCGAATTTCTTGGTTTGTTTTGACAAGGCTTCCGGGCGAAGAAAGCGGGCGATGAAATCCGCGAAGCTGACTCCGTGCCCTCCGGACTCGAGAAACAGACTCTCGTAAATGTTCAACACCTTGATTAGACTCGGGAATCGATGTTGAATATCATTCTCCGGAGTAAGACCCATCACCATTGATCTGGGGGCGAAGATGTACTCGTCAGGGGGAAGTATTTTCTCATAATGTTCCCCTCTGACGGGTAGGCCCAAAATTTCTGCAAATTCCTCCAAGGAAATCGAAACCTCCCGGTCCGATAAAAGAAAGGTGTGAGTCTGGGTATTCCACTATTCCAAGAAAGCCTTGACCCACCATACGTGAGGCGCGGGATACTGGAAAAGAGATGCGTAGATAGCATGGTACAACCTGAGCTTCAGCAGCTGCGACTTTTTGGCCGACAAGATGTATCGAGCCCACTGCAAGTGTCTGGCTGAATGGCGAGGAGTCAAGCATATCATGTATGCATGTCCCCAAGGGCGTGACTCGCCTTGACATATACGCCGTCCCAGAATATCTAAAGCCATCGGCAGTTGTACAGGTATCGAGCCCATAGAGGGCTGGAGGCGTCCATCCGTAATTCAGTTAACCTCCTCCACAGAGTAATTCACCTGCGGTGAGTCAGCATAATGAATGGAGGAAATTGGCTCTGAAGGCACCGCACAAGAGAAACTGCGCCGACCCTGAATAATTTGGTTATACCACAACCCCCATAAGTGAAGAGACTTCTGCTCCGGGTCGTGATCTTTGATCAATGGAAAAACTTCGCGATCCACGGGCGCGTCGGCGTATGCACTGTAGAGTTGCTAGGCAAAGCCATAATGGTCTACGAGGCATCAACCATGCCCGATTTAAAATTTAGCCTTGCCGAACAACCCTAACCAAGATCTTTAGACTAGAGTTTAGGCGACAACAAGCGTGTTAAACACTTTAACACTAAGTGAGAGGGATTACAACCTTTGTAGATCTGGTCCTTCACTTCAATAGCTCTGTGTAGATGTCCCCTTCGCTGTGATCATAAACTCCGGACTCTAGAGAAGCTCCACAAGAAGAACGAACGTGCTTGCTTCGATGACTTCGATGCCGAAGATGATCTACGTCGGGGAGACACTAACTCAAGCTATTCCTTCACTAGGTCAAAAACTTTGTGAAGAGAACACCCTCTACTAAATGGCAAGTAGTAGAGGATGATGAAGTAGGAAGGTTGCTCACTTTAGAATTGATTTTCTCATACTTTTTCTCAAACTCCATTGAAGCTAGAAATCTTTTGTTGAATGAAGAAGAAGAAGAAGTCTAATGAATAATTCATCCAAATGAAAACTTATCCAATGAGTTATTGCACCATGGTTGAGTTAAGCCCTCATGCTTAACTCATGTAGAGAATTAACCAAGGTATGAGTTTAAGGGTTGGGTTAACTAATATCCTAAGGAATGACGAAAGAGTTGACTTTGTCAATGTTTCTTCAAGCTTCATGAAGCTTGATAACTTTGACCAAAGTCTCATCTCTTTTGTTATTTGTTAGGAAATTAGTAAACCCTAATTTAACCTTGATTTGGTTTAAGTCTCATACACCCAACTTGTATGTATCATCAAGCATGATACAAACATGTACACTTGCATATATCACATATAAACAATGTGCACAATCTAGTGAGAAAATAAATCATAAGTGAGCTAATACTAGTTAATGTAATGTAATATATCAAATATATAATTACATTAAATTATTAAATCAACTCTTGATTTAATAATTTAATGTAATTATATACCCGGCTATAACCGACTAATATCATGTGTAACAACTTATCGAACAACACTTGATCCGATAACCCGGCTATATCTCATACAAACGATCAATGTCACGAATCGCGAGAATAGAATATGGTATCTCATATCGTATTAATCTCGGTCCCATAAATATCACATATGTGCTCCTACTCCATTTCGCATGAGCCAGGAAACCCCTGTGTAGGACTCTAAAGACTCGTCGATACGCCGGCAGTAAGTGATGATCATATCAAACACCCACAAGCCGCAAGCGGTCTGCTAAACGTAACGGCCACCCGGGTATTGAGCGATTAGAAGATCAACAAGCAAGCCTGTACATTCTCCTGCGAATCCAATCAGTAACACTCCCGTACAGTCCGGTCTCTTCGTCTGATATGTCGCATATCTCGCCTAGGGGTGGTATACGTCAGACCTCAGTAGCTTGATAAGTCGTGTCGGTATGAGGTCTATAACAGTTCGAGAAACTACTGATAACACTTACCAGTAAATCTCAGCAACCCTGGCCAGGGATTTCCGGTTATAGCCAATCGAACACAGCCCAACATCAATTCCCTATACCAGGAGAGCCGAATCCCCTCCTATCGCTCATTGCCTCCATGTGATTCGGGACTGTACCCAAAAGCCACCTTTTTGCACGCCCTTTTGGACGTGGTATGATGGAAATCAAAGCACAGTAGGAATCACACAAGACTCTATGACGATCTTGGGTCAACAGACTACTCTGTACCAGTGTCACCGGAGAACTGCCATCTGACGTGAGGTATAATACCATCTGGGAGCTCTCAGTGAGTCTGTCCAGTATACCCAGTCTCCACTGAGCACCCGTACACCATCCTTGATGTCAAACACCGATGGATATGGGATCATCCATCGCCCATCATATGGGTCAAGATGCGTATACGCTAGTCTACTCTGGTGTATCGATGCCCTGTCTCGATACACCCTCGACTAGGAACAGTTATAGGATGTACTCATCGACTACCATGGCCCCACTAGTATGATCTCATCATAGTCCCAGTGGTCGGGTACATATCCTAAGGGCTTTATCAACATGTAACATAGAGACAATCAGAGTACATGTTAAGATAAAGAGCAACCAGATAGCGTACTATCATGTCGAGCAAGAAAGTCCTCCCTATATATGTCCAAGCATCCATTACAATATACATCGTATGTACAGTAATGGCCTCTAGGGCATACATGTAACTAACAATATCCCACTTGCACTAGGGCCATCTGTTGTGGTATCACATACCCAACAATTAGCTGTGGTTGAAGTATCTCATACTCAACCATCCCATAAAAGTCTCTACTGGGAAAAAGGCCATTGTGAGTGGATCCGCGCTGTTGTCCTCTATGTCTACTCTCCTAACCTCGATCTCCCTGGAGATCAACCATCTCCATGATCAGGTGATACTGCCTAAGAATTATATCTGGATTTCTTATGAGACTGACGTTCCACAACTCCATTGTCACACAATGGTAGGAACGAAGTTCATCTCATGAACTTATATGTATCCAGACTGCCTCTTTGGTAGCATCCTTGGTAACGATGTATCTTGCCTTTAATCGTCTAGTATGTCACGGTATCTAGCTTGGAACTCTTCCAACATACCGTCCCTCCACTGAGGGTAAAGACAATGCCTGCGACTGACATTCAGTCGTCCTTATCACCCTGGAACCCTTCCAGTGATTCTCCCCAGGATTGATTGATACCATCTCACTACAACTAGTGAGTATCCTAACATCCAATTAGATCTATCTCATAGATCCATAACTCAGGATTTAGGAGGTATCACTTTGATCCTATATGGAGAATTCTTGTGATAAGCGGAGATTGACCGAGCGTAGCATAGGAAACTCCTTCCCTATCAAGAGTATGTCATCCACGTACTCTACGAAGATCACCACCATACTCCCTACTACCTTTTTGTATATACAAGGTTCATCTACCATTTTGATGAAGTCAAACTCTTTGACTACCACATCAAAACAGACGTTCCAACTCCGCGATGCCTGCTTTATCGCATAAAACAACTTGCACACGTTTCCGCTGCTCCCACTGTCTATGAAGCCCTCTGACTGTGTACTTATAGACACTCTCTTCCAAATCATCATTTAGAAAAGCAGTCATGACACCCAACCACCAGATATCGTAGTCATGGTATGTAGCAGTGGCAAGTAGGATCTGGATGGACTTGAGCATGGCTTTGAAAGTCTCAACTTTTCCATGTACACCAAGTAATCTTCTCAAGATATACTTCCTCCTGATAGGGGTTTAACCCTTCAGATAAAGCAGCCAAAGTCCATACTTTGTTGGTGTATAAGGATTCCATCTCAGATCACTAAGCACCCAGCCATTCTTACAGAGTCCCACTCCTGATGGCCAGCTCGAAACTAGTTGGGTCATCATCTCATGATGCAATCCTCGCTCCCACTGTCATAGAGAAACCGAAGTATCTCTCAGGTGGGTGAGGAACCCTGCTAGATCAGCGGAGAGGCTGAGGTTCGTTGGTTACTATTGAGTCCTTTGGTTCTACCAAATCATCAGCTGCAGTTTGTATAGCTGGATCTCCTTCCAGTTCTACCTCATGACCAATAATTTATTCACAAGAAATTCCCTTTCACAAAGGTGGCATACTGAGAAACAAAACATCTTTTGTTCCTCAGTTTAGTAGAAGATATTCCCTTGCGAATGCTTGGGATATCCAACAAACTTCCACAGAACTGACTTTGCCTCGAGCTTGTCCGGATTTTGCTTTTCAGACATAGGCCGGACAACCCCAAATCTTAACAAACTTAAGATATGGGCTCTTCCCATTCCATATCACATATGAAATGGTAGGCAACTGATTTAATTTGAACCTTATTCAATAGGTATGCAGCTTCTCAAGTGCATAACTCCCAAAAGGAAATAGGAAACTCAGTGGTACTCATCATAGAGCACGCCATATCACATAGGGTGCTATTGCTCCGCCCCGATATACCATCGTGCTATGGTGTATACGGAGGAGTAATGCTGAGAGAGAATCTCATTCTCCTTTAGAATAGTCCAGGATATTCCGTGCTCAAGTATTCTCCTCCTTGATCTCATCAAAGGACATAATACTTATACCTGTTGTTGGTTCTCTACTTCTAATTTATATTCTGTGAATATCTCAAAAGCTTCGGACTTGTGTTTCAACAGCAACATATGTCTGAATCTTGAGAGATCATCAGAGAATGTAATGAAGTACAAAGAACCGGTCTTGGCATGCGTAGACAGGGGACCTTCATACATCAGCATGTATCAATCCCAAGAGTTCACTAACTCTTTCTCTGTTTCTAATAAACAGAGGTATGGTCATCTTATCTTTGTAACATGACCGACAAGTTTCACAAGATGTAAATTCAAACTAATTTAAATATGCATCTATATGTAACTTCAGCCAGTCGGGTCGCATTGATATGACCAAGTCTACAATGCCTCAAGAAGGATTCATTCATTTCTAAACTCTTCATCTTGTGTGTGTTCTGTACGTTAAGAAGTGTGGTTTGATTTAGAACGTCTATGCTTTTAGATAATGTGCCTGAACCGATCAACTCTTGATATAGGAAATGTTCAAAACATTATCCAACAATACAAAATTATATCCTTTCTTTACTAATAAAGAGACTGATATGATGTTGTATATCAGGTTCGGTATCTAATAACATTCGTTCAGAATCAATGTATTCTGGTAATACAGGGTAATAGTGACCAACAGATTTGGCTGCAACACTTGCACCGTTTTCTATCTCATGAAACTTATCACTTGTTCCCAGTTCTCTGCCTATCTGTAGCCCATGTATCAGATTACATATGCGGGATCCTGATCCGGTATCTCATACCCAGGACGTAAAGGATACTGAGAAACAGTTCTATGTAATGAACACACCCGAAGATGATGCATCAACATGCACTTTCTTCGTTTGGGCGGCACGGGAAATCTGGTATTCCCCAATTTCCTGCTCTGTCTTATAACATTTATAAGTCGGAGCGGGACCAACGTTCCCTAGCGCAGTATAACAAGCGGGTTCGGTCAATACATCCGTATTATTATCTTGATTAAGGCGTGATATGGTCGCTACCTGGAGAGAGAGAGAAGAAAACACTCAGCGTATGCTCTTGCAAGATTAGATTGGTTATCTAATATATCTAATCAGGATGTCTCCCACTGTTTTAGTCAAATCTTCCTTCAAACCCTAAAAGGAAAGACTAGCCGGGATTAATTACACTCTACAAGTTCGCCAATCTTTCAGCCAGGCCAGTGCCGGTACTTTGAGGGAGGTCCCCCGTGCTTTCGCACGAACCTAATTAAAGTAAACCTCGTTTTCCCAGGGGCGTAACCCCGTTAACACCTTTCTAGACACCTACTTGATCGGCTAATTGTAATGTGTAAAACTCTCCCAGGAGTAACTCTTACTCGCAGCGGGTATCGGGATCCAACTATCTCATAGAAGGTATGCAATCTCATTGCAAATTTCAACACTTGAAATTCCCAATAATATTTTACCCCTAGTGTCCTATGACCTTGACGGAGGTCAACAAATCATAGGCTACTAGTCAAGTTCAACCCGTCATTTCCTGATTGAATTAAACCCACCCGCATGACCCTTGACGGAGGTCAACAAGGCCGCACGACTACCCTAATCCAATCTGCATCATATGCATAAACAGATAAATACTAGTCAGCTACCGCACACTACGCCTTGACGGAGGTCAACAAACGTAGCACGAATACTAAGTAGGACTTATCTGAAATGACGGAGGGCTACGACAAGTTTTTAAGAAAACCCTTTGCGTAATGAACTTGATATCGTTGTAGAAACGAGTGATTTTAAATGGAGTGTTTTTGAGGCTTTTCTAGTTTTGCTAAAGGGGGCACTCCCGGTGAAGGGATCGTCGGCCCTGTCCTCATCAAATAAGATGCAGGGTATATCATATATACCGCTGTGCAAAGTAAGAACTATAGAAGCAATCAAAAGACAAACCGAGTTTCTAGCATCTGCTAGTTTCACTAAAGAGGTCACTCCCGGTGAAGGGATCTTGGCTCTTTCCTTATCGAATAAGGTGCTGGATGTTCTACAAGGAACACCGCTATGCAAAGCAAGAACTAGAGCTACCAGTTTTTAAACAAGTTTCTATAACATCTTTAGGTTTCTTTTAGTTTCATTAATCTCATTAATGAAGTCCCATTTTAATATGCTTCACAACATCAGATATGAAACGAAATCAACAACATATAATATATATCTCATATATACAATATAAACATTCGTCTCAGACAGTATTATGATCTCATCACAGAACATTGCAGCAGAAGAACATATATGAAATATTGGATATACTAGGATGTCCGTGTTTTCAATACGAGCCTGTATAAAACACGGATTCCACGGTCGCGATGAATAGCCAAACCCACATCCCTAGACCCCTACGAGAGCGGCAAGCAACACTGCCAATTCTAGGGTTAGGAGCCCGGTCTCGACTCCTCGAGATGGTCTCCCACTGGACCCTAGAACCCGGTTACTTGTGCTCCCCGCCTTGGGTCTACCTAATGCGGAAAAGTAAATAATATACAATGGTGACATCATCCTCAGCCCGGAAGTGCCCCAATAAAAGAATATTACATACAAATGAATTTTACATGAAAGAAAAAGAAAAAACTCTCATCTCACATAAAACCCCCGGCTATTCAAACGCGACGATCCAATATAACATATCACAGCAACACATAATATCACATATCATCAACGTAAGTAAATATGCATATCCCAATTGTCGTTGATGTATAGCAATGAAACCGGCGATACACCACATATTACACTTACGGTCGCAGAAAAGAAAGTGTAAAACTAAAACAGTTGGAATTCGCAACCTCCTTAGACATCGCATGCCTAACCAAATGAATTCCTTAGACATCACATGCCTAACAATTATAAACTCCGCATTTTAGTCTCATTATCGAAAACTCTTTTCAATATCAAGTCGAGCAATTCAACAAGATTCCCGACATCATGATCGAATGCTCGTCGCAAACTTTAGTAGACGGCCGCACCCCCGGATGCCGTCAACGAAGTGCACTAAGGCGGAACACCGCTGCCGCAAGCACCCGAACGGATGCTTTTGACGACGGGGTTCTCCTACATTCACTTGGTCAGGGCTTTGGGGCATGGCTGTCTATTAAGTTTACCCGGCGAGTATCTGCGTACGCTACGTGATTGCGACGGACTTTTGATCACATCAAAATTCTGTGGCAACCGATCATCTGAGACTTAACTGCTAGATTTATAACATTCAAATTAGTTATCTCATAACTACATGTGGATTCCAAATATTGTATCACATTCCAGATAAATAGACAATGTCAAACTTTCCGATCGAATAAACAAACACCCAAGATTTCCCAAATAGCTCAACACTTGAGATTAGTTTAAAAACATCCATCACATGCCACAATACCAATGGTCCAGCCGTAGAAGGGTCAAGCCAACGCCTCACATGTGGCACGCCGTACTGCCACAAACCCTAAGGTTTAGAGGCAGTTCAAGACGGTCACATAATCGAGTTAAGGTTTGTTGTCTTCTAGAGGGTCCACCGCGTTACTTGCACGACTTAGAACGTTCTTAAACTACGGAAAAATCCAACACTTGGAAATTTTCCGGGTCAGGAAAAAGTGAGTTATTGATATCCGTTCGAACTTTTTAACATGTTCTAAAAAATACCCGGACAAACTAAACAAAGTTAAATTATCCGATCGAATCAACGAGTCCCCAATACAACCCTAGAAAACTAAACACTAGAGTGGAATTAAAATATTACCAGAAAAAAATGACAAGAAAGGACCTAAGAATAAATATATGAAGTTCCAGGGACTAATTCAAAATTTTGGCAGCGGAACCGCCGCCAAACCCTTGGTTTAGCCGCGGTTCCGCGGTCAAATCAGCGAATTACAGGTCTGTACTTCACAGTAATTCTTAGTTTTTCCTGCTTAATTTTCTGAGCATTTTTAATTCATAAAAAACCACATTTTTGAAAAATATCCAGAAAGGGGTTCAAATTAGGGTTTCGGTGTTCGATCGGACTTTAAACTTCGTCTAGACTTCGCCTAAAGTTCTAGCTTGGCTCTGATACCACTGTAGAGTTGCTAGGCACAGCCACAAGGGTCTACGAGGCATCAACCATGCCCGATTTAAAATTTAGCCGTGCCGAACAACCCTAACCAAGATCTTTAAACTAGAGTTTAGGCAAAAACAAGCGTGTTAAAAACTTTAACACTATGTGAGAGGGATTACAACCTTTGTAGATCCAGTCCTTCACTTCAATAGCTCCATGTAGATGTCCCCTTCGCTGTGATCGTGAACTCCGGACTCTAGAGAAGCTCCACAAGAAGAACGAACGTGCTTGCTTCGATGACTTCGATGCCGAAGATGATCTACGTCAGGGAGACACTAACTCAAGCTATTCCTTCACTAGGTGAAAAACTTTGTGAAGAGAACACCCTCTACTAAATGGCAAGTAGTAGAGGATGATGAAGTAGGAAGGTTGCTCACATTAGAATTGATTTTCTCATACTTTTTCTTAAACTCCATTGAAGCTAGAAAGCTTTTGTTGAATGAAGAAGAAGAAGAAGAAGTCTAATGAATAATTCATCCAAATGAAAACTTATCCAATGAATTATTGCACCATGGTTGAGTTAAGCCCTAATGCTTAACTCATGTAGAGAATTAACCAAGGAATGAGGTTAAGGGTTGGGTTAACTAATATCCTAAGGAATGACAAAAGAGTTGACTTTGTCAATGTTTCTTCAAGCTTCATGAAGCTTGATAACTTTGACCAAAGTCTCATCTCTTTTGTTATTTGTTAGGAAATTAGTAAACCCTAATTTAACCTTGATTTAGTTTAAGTCTCATACACCCAACTTGTATGTATCATCAAGCATGATACAAACATGTACACTTGCATATATCGCATATAAACAATATGCACAATCTAGTGAGAAAATAAATTATAAGTGAGCTAATACTAGTTAATGTAATGTAATATATCAAATATATAATTATACATTAAATTATTAAATCAACTCTTGATTTAATAACCCGTCTATAACCGACTAATATCATGTGTAACAATTTATCGAATCAACACTTGATCTGATAACCCGGCTATATCTCATACAACCGATCAATGTCACGAATCGCAAAAATAGAATACGGTATCTCATATCGTATTAATCTCGATCCCGCACATATCACATTTGTGCTCCTACTCCATTTCGCTTGAGCCAGGAAACCCCTGTGTAGGACTCTAAAGACTCATCAATACGCCGGCAGTAGGTGATGATCATATCAAACACCCACAAGCCGCAAGCGGTATGCTAAACGTAACGGCCACCCGGGTATTGAGCGATTAGAAGATCAACAAGCAAGCCTGTACATTCTCCTGCGAATCCAATCAGTAACACTCACGTACAGTCCGGTCTCTTCGTCTGATATATCGCATATCTCGCCTAGGGGTGGTATACGTCAGACCCCAGTAGCTTGATAAGTCGTGTCGATATGAGGTCTATAACAGTTCAAGAAACTACTGATAACAGTTACCAGTAAATCTCAGCAACCCTGGCCAGGGATTTCCGGTTATAGCCAATCGAACACAGCACAACATCAACTCCCTATACCGGGAGAGACGAATCCCCTCTTATCGCTCATTGCCTCCATATGATTCGGGACTGTACCCAAAAGCTACCTTTTTGCACGCCCTCTTGGACGTGGTATGATGGAAATCAAAGCACAGTGGGAATCACACAAGACTCTATGATGATCTTGGGTCAACAGACTACTCTGTACCAGTGTCACCGGAGAACTGCCATCTGACGTGAGGTATAATACCATCTGGGAGTTCTCGGGGAGTCCGTCCAGTGTACCCAGTCTCCACTGAGCACCCATACACCATCCTTGATGTCAAACACCGATGGATATGGGATCATCCATCGCCTATCATATGGGTCAAGATGCATATACGCTAGTCTACTCTGGTGTATCGATGCCCTGTCTCGATACACTCTCGACTAGGAACAGTTATAGGATGTACTCATCAAGTACCGTGGCCCCACTAGTATGATCTCATCATAGTCCTAGTGGTCGGGTACATATCCTAAGGGCTTTATCAACATGTAACATAGAGACAATCAGAGTACATGTTAAGATAAAGAGCAACCAGATAGCGTACTATCATGTCGAGTAAGAAAGTCCTCCCTATATATGTCCAAGCATCCATTACAATATACATCGTATGTACAGTAATGGCCTCTAGGGCATACATATAACTAACATGCACTCCCTGGACGAACAAATAGGAAAGAAGAGTCAAAAGACATAGTACCTGCGCAAAAAAAATACGAGGGTTAGACGGTAATACTACATTACAAATTCAGGGTGGTACTTTAAATTTGTACCACCCTGCAATGCAGGAAAAAGGGACCAAGAGGGAGCCACAAAATCAAAGTGAAGGCTCATCATTGATGAGACAGTCAATCATTAAGGAGAAAATCCTAAAAAGATTCTCATTTAATGAGAAACTCATTGGGTGTAATATTTTAAAAATTAAATAAATAAATAATTAGATAAAAAAATCCTTTAGGTGAATTTTCTGATAATCGGTAAAATAAACCGTAGTTTCCGTAAATCTCAACTATAATTATTTTTCAATATAGATTTAAATACACCTATTTTAACTATATAATTGACAGTAATTGATATTATTTAGTGAATTATAAATTGTTAGTTTAATTAAATATTTTTCCTAAATTAATTAAATTCAAATATTAATATATGCTTTAATTATACATTAAATTGGTGCAAATTACAAACTAGAAATGAGTTAATTTTACAAAATGAGCCATGACATATTAGAATTTAGTTTGTAACATGTTTTTCTCTTCTTGAGTTGTATCCATAATTCTAGAGAATTCTAGGATTATTTAGTAAAAGAAAATTTAATAATTAAAGAAATGAATGAAATGATGTTGTAAATGATGAAGTTTCTACACCATTCTACATTCATTTCTCTCTCTCTCTCTCTTTTTCTCTCCCATCTTGGCCGAGCCTTCATGATGGGCAGCCCCCATTTTTCCTATATCATTTTTGCATCAAAATCTCACAAAACAATTCAACAAAAATCCAAAATAAAACCTCAAAATCCAAATCCAATCGCTACCCATTATTCTTTGGCCTATCTAGTTTGGATCTTGGAGAAAAGTTAGCATTTTTGGAAGATTTGGGTGCATGTTGATCTCATGTTTATTGAGATATAATCCTAACCCTAGTGTTAATTGTAGGTTAAATACTTTAATTTAATGGATTTCGGTGTTTAATTATGGATCTAATTGCTAAATTAAAATTTCTAGAAAGTGGTTTGTGATAAAATTAGGGTTTTTATCATTAGGTTATGGTTTTAATGAGTAGTTTAATATGTTAATGGAATGCAAACCTAATCTAGTTACTAGTTTGCTAATTGTTGCTTTAAAATTGTGATAATTATGCTATTTTGCAAACTAGGTTTTTAGAAATTGATTAAATAATTGAGATTAAAATATAATTAGGGTTTTCATGACATTATTAACATTATAAATTATAGTTTAATATTTTAGATCATGCAAAACCTGGTTTAGTTGTTGTTTTGTGCATTGTTACTTTGAAATTGTTAAAATTGGATAATTTTGCAAACTAGAATTTTGGGTATAATGAAAATTGGTGTGATAAAAATATTGTAATGGTTTGTATGATCTAGTTATGATATTTAGTGAATATTGTGGCCACTAGATTTATTTAAACATCAAGTTTTGAAGTGAAACGGTTATTTGATGCTTTTTAGGTTTTCGGAAATAAATCGATTTGATTTATTTTGAGGTTTTGATGAGTTGCAATTTATTTCATATTATATTTAGTGATTTGTGAAACCACGATTGGTGTGTTTGGGTTTTTCTCGATCAATCGGCGTTTGTACGCTGATGTCGAGGGTTATTTGGTTATTTTGCATGAGCAGGTCATAGGTTTTAACCTATGCACGTTTCGTGTGGTGTTTTGGTTTTTATCCGCGATTTCGGTTTACGATATTATATATGTTTGCATATAGGTACCTCTCACATATACTTTGGAAGATGAAGTGGAGGATGGCGGCATCGACTTCGGTAGACAAGGACCAGGTGAGTAAATGTATATCTACGGAGGAAGTCGGGTGGATGGCGTATAGCACCCCCGCAACTTCGTAGGATATGACGTGGTCTTGATATAGTAATGTATAGATAGGTTATTGCGAGATACGAATACTGAGCAAGAAAGGTTTTAGGGGGACCACGGATCGGAAATTGTGTAAGTTGGATGATAATGCTTTTAGTCTAGTTCTTAGTCGCGAGACCCTAGAGTATAGGTTGACACACACACATACACTTGACTTGGGGTATGTGTGTGTGTGTGTGTATGAATGTGTGTAGGTTTGTATATATATATATATATATATATATATATATATATATAGAGAGAGAGAGAGAGAGACACACACACACACACACACAACATATACACATGATATGAGGATATTACATGATACTTGGGAATGAGTCGATATGATCGGGCATGATACCGTGAGATATTTAATATGTGACCAAGTTATGATATGAGATATGTTATGATGTTATAGCGGATCGTTGGACGATTATACCATGTGAATGATGATATATATGATAGTTGGCATATGATCGAGATATGAGATGGGATATGTTATGATATTTATAATGGATCGCTTGAGCGATGTATACTTCTATATTATAATATGTGTTGATGACATCGGATTGTTTGAGACTTGAGATCAGTAGCCAGATCATGATATTGTTGATGATGATACCATATGACTGATGATATACATGATAGTTGACCCGTATCCCGATGTTGGGATGCCGTACGATGGATTTTACCGTACGAGGTATGGATGTGATGATTCATCCACACTCTTGACTCGAGGAAGTCGTATTATGTACGTAACGCTATTGAGGCTGGATCGCCGACTACTAGAGATTTCGACTCGGACTTTAGGTGGATTCTTATTACCTATCGACTAGTTTCTTTAGTTTAGTTCCTTAGTGGGTTAGATAGATACTAGTTTAGGCTCGAGTCATATTTATTTTCAAAACTAACGAATCGTGCGCATTTCTAAAGACAGCCTGAGGGATACTACGGATTTTTCAAAGGACATATCTTTTCTATAAAACCCCGTATCCCCTACTTTTCTAAAAACCACAATTCGTGCTATTTCAAACAACAAACTATATAACTCGTAGTTAGATATGTATATTCTAAATGTGCGGTTAATACACATTCACCGATATATTCAGATTTTATTCTTCGCATTGCATGTTCATACATATGTTTCTTTAGCTAATATGAAACCCTGCCTGTTAGGACACCAGCGCCATTACCGATGATGCGCATGTTCCACGTACACTTAATTGCCGGCTCACACACATCATCATCGGTAATTGCCATGTCACGTACACTTTAGAACATATTATCTCATTGATATAATCAGTTAAATGACAGTTCCAATATAATATTAGTGTTATTGCTCTCATTCACTAGTGAGATATTGCATTCTTTACTTAGACACTTCATGCATTCATAGATTCATTTAGTTATGCTATATGGTGGCTTTATGCCGATATTCATGCTTATTGACTCTTGATTCTTGGATTTCGGATTTTCATGAGATTTCTGGATTTTGGGAAAACCGCAAGAATTTTATAAAACTTTTTATCATTATTTAAAAATAGAAATTGTGGTTTTCTCATGATATGATGTGTGTGGTGTCTACCATGAGTTTTCTCGGTTCTTGAGCTATATAATATACCCGATTCGAGGAGGGGGATACACCATCTGCGGGTACATGATGAACCCGGTGCGGTACCCCGGGGCAAGAAGATCGCAGATGATGGCGTTGAGCCCGGCAAGGGAGCACTACCGACCGGTCATTGTTGTTACTTTTTACGCGGCGGATATCCGGAGGATACCGACCGTGGTCGTGAGATTGGATGATATGGGCCGATCCGGACTGCCGGAGCCCGAGATACAGAGATACAGAGATATTGAGATTTGAGATACAAAGATATGAGATATTGAGATACAGAGATATACCTATTTTGTGTCGATGCTTGACACGGATTTCTGTCGATTTCACTGATGAGGTTTCAGTTTTATTATACAAGAAGCTTTGATGTTTTTCTTATATCAGATTATTCAGATTTCATGGTTGATTTTCTCATTCATGATGCATTCATACATCAGATATGTGACCCATTACTGTTTAGTGACACTGACACGAGCACTGAGTATTGCACTTATGCATAGACTATTACCCTTTCTCTACTAGATGTCTAGTGTTATGTTAAGTATATTATCATGACCTAGGAGATCGTCGTGCATGCGATTTCTACTCGCACATGTCTTCTACTCACGAGTTGGCAACTCATCTCCATTGTAACAAATTTTCTTACAGGTTCAGATGTACAGGTTTTCTTGGCGGCTTGCTGGCACACCATTTCATTCAGGGTGATTGCTTGGTAGGTTGTATCGTGACCGCCGTTGTACTTTTACTTATTTCAGTTGTATCTAGTAAGCTCCATCAACCAGACTTGTATTACTTGATAGATTTAGAAGACCAGTTGTTTATTCTTTCGACCTTAGAGTCGCGCTTGTATTATTATGGTTTTCTGGTAGTTTTGATGGTTTTCTTTGGGTTTTGATCCTCTCCCTTCGGCGTTGTATATTATATTGCTTGCGCGGTTGTGACCGCCAATTGGCGAAGAGCTAGCTCCCGCTTGGGGATGCCTTTTATTGTTTCTTATGTATATATTCTTGTCTGTACCCGTTTGGGGCCAGTTTTTACAAAGGAGACTCTGCCGAAATTTTTGAGAAAATTTGATGTTGCTTTTAAACTTGTTTTCCTACACTTCTTCTTTTAAATGGTTTAGATTTCTGGGCTTCGGCTTGCTTAGATTACGTTACACCTTTAAACGTTTTGTAATTTAAGTGCCGGTCACGTTCCGTACCTTCGGGTCATGACAAAGTTGGTATCAGAGCGTTAGGTTTCACCTTCTAGTGTAGGATGACCCTTGGTTGATGAAGTAGGTGACTAAAGTAGAGTGACGTACCGTGGGTATGTTCCACGGCATACTTACGATACGCTACTCCGCTTAAAGAGCCTTAGGATGTACATTTCTTTGCACCGTATTCTATTCTTTCCTTTAATCTATCTACGTTGATGTCGGATGGTGGTTTATGTTACCACGGTCGCATGGGCAGAGAGAGCTGCGGCTAGAGTTGCGGTCAGCATGAGCATTTAGATATGTCGTTTACTATGTTTTCTCATGGATGCGAGCGTTGATATCTGCATCGGGTGATCGGGCCACTGCTAGAGACCGATTAGAATGTGATAACCGTTAGTGTATCGTCTATTCCTAAGGATCGAGGCATTGTTTAGCATGCAGACGAAGGGTATTCACATGTCATCTAGGCGAAGTTAAAAGGTTCGAACGAATGTCAGAAACCCATTTTCCCAAGTTTAAGGTATTCGGAAGAACATGCAGGTAATTCTATGGACCCTCTAGAAGAATGAAACCTTAACTCGACATAATGACCATGAGAACGCCTTTGAACCTTAGGGTTTGCAGCAGTTCTGCAGTGCCATTAGTGAGGCTTGGGTTTGCCCTTCTACGGCTGGTCCGCAGGTGCTGTGGCATGTACTGGATATTTTTAAACTGTACTCGAGTGTTAGCTCTCGGGGAATTATGGGACTTTGATGAATCGATCGAAAAGTTTAACGTAGTCCGGATATCATGTGATGGGATACATTACTTGGGAGACTCTAGATATGAGTATATCCGTTTGTAGCACAGTTCATACATCTACGAAGAGACGAGTTCGAATCAGTCGACACCAGAGGAAAGAGGAGACTTGGACCCAAGATCGATCGTATTACGCATACCCAGTAGACCAGAGTTCGGCATCACCGACAAGACATGTTATGAGTGACCATAATAGTTGGCCAGAGACTTTCAGAGGATGTGCCATAGAGGAACCGTTTCCGTCATCATTTCCATATCGGGCTGTTGAGCCGAGGAGTTATATAGTTGGCAATCTGCAGTGAAAGATGAGAGCCTAAGGGCACATGGCGCCAGACCATGAATGGGATGCAAAGAGATATCTTGCTCTGATGGTTTTGGATGCACCGACACCCTTCAACATTCGAGAAGGAGCACATCGACGTCAGTGTTACGATCTGTGATTTGGAGATTCGAATTTCACATTTCCGTTGTTTGGATTCTGGTATTTTATGAAATTCGTTTTATGATTGGTATTTCTTATGTGCACATTCATTGCACTCAATTAGTGTTCCATATATCAGTTGTATTGATGTTCGTTTTATGCATACCCATTGCACTTGATTTTGATTTTATACATTCTGAGAGACTGATTTGATTTCGTGTATATGGGTTGCACATGATTTTGGACTTACGCTTTCGGTTTAGATTTCATGCACTTTTCGTACTTTAATTTGGTTTTGTACACACTAATGTATGTGGTTGTAAGTTTATCTATCGCGGTATACTTGATTTTGATTCGGTGTATATCGTATACTGCTGATTTTGATTTTGATATTTGATTTATGTTTTCTTGCACCATGCGCACTTGATTGAGATTCTTGCGCACACTTGGCGCGCTTGATGCGATTTTGTGCACACCAGATGCACTAAATCGGGATTTGTGCAGATTAGATGCACCTTATATTGTTGTCATGCACGTCCGTTGCACTTGACAAGATGTCTTTGGTGCACACCCGTTGCACTCCATTTTGTTTCTGTGCATATTCGTGGCATCTGTATTTGGTTTTGATTTCCGTGCGCACCGGACGCACGTGGTATTTCATATACGCTATTTGAGATTGATTTCATTTTGAGCTGTACGT
This sequence comes from Agapanthus africanus, assembly GCA_030015575.1. NCBI lineage: Eukaryota > Viridiplantae > Streptophyta > Magnoliopsida > Asparagales > Amaryllidaceae > Agapanthus > Agapanthus africanus. The sequence goes on from CM057344.1 coordinate 230,841,179, forward strand.
TTTTATGATAATTACTATTTTGTTTAGTAACCGAGCAGGACTGTTCTGAGAACAATACCTAGGTGTTTTTGCATGCATTGATAGTTACCGAAGAGATTTCCAAAAAGGAGTTATAGTCTCAATATTTTCTTATGCGCCCGAGATGACACGAAACTTTTTGTTGCGCCACGGCAGCGCCCCGGCCGTCTTACCGAGGCCAAAATGCGGAATCAAAAATTTTCCTTACTTGGAAACTGGCGCTACCGCGGACAATAAAACCCGGATCGTTAACCATTAACCTATACTAGCAAACAAGAGATGGGAAGAGGAGTATACCAAGTGATCCGAGTCCTCCGGTCTTCTCGTCATCGTCCCGATCTCCCGCGGAAAGTCCTGTCTCCATATCATCGCCTCCTTGCCGAAAAGGGCACCACATCGCTTGTATCTTTTACGGGCTCCCACCTCAATACCGAGGCAACTCGGGCGCGAAGTTGGCTGGCCGACGCGTCCAAGATTTGCTGTAGAATGTGTAGGGTTGAAGCTATGTCTCATTTGGGGTTTGTTGCCTTTGAAGATGATGGAGGAATCAAGATAAGAAAAATGGTGCTTGCATTTTTCTAGCATGAAAATGAGATCAAGAATGAAACTCTCAAGAATGAAAAACCTCTTCTTCTTTTTTCTCAAAATGAAACCTTAACCTTATCATATGAGAATGGTGGAGGAAAAGAATATCAAAACCACAACCATAGAAGGAAGGTGAGTGTAGGAAAAGGTGGAGGGTGACCACAACCTAAACATCATCATAACAAATCCACATCAAACTCTAATCACCTCAAATCACCAAAAAGCAAGTGATGATGATAGAAAAGAATGGTATCAAAAGATGCTTTCATAATTAATACATTTGCAAGAAACCCCTCCACAATATGTTATTTGCAAACTTGTAAATAACACCCTCCATCGGAAAAATCCGGCCGGGAAAGAACAAAGGAAAACCGGCCGGAACGGAATACAAACTGGCAACTCCAGAAAACTGGTCCCGTAATAAATTACAGGAAAACCCCGATACTGTGCATATACACCCGCATCTGTATTCCTACCGGATACAAATGCAAAGAGACAAAATCTACACTGTACTATACAAGGATCCGGCTTAAACCAAAGGCCGCTAGTAATATCCGTTCGATCCTGATCCGTGCAATACCGCACGTATCTGATCGAACCCTGCCATATATCCATACGGCCACTAGTACAAACCGTCCGATCCTGATCCGTGCAATACCGCACTATCTGATCGGACCCTGCCATATCTCCATACGGCCTCTACAGCGTTTCGCCCGAAAGCTTGAGTAACTGAAAGTGTGGTGGACTCTAAAGACTCGTCAATACTATGGCTGTGGATTTAACCACTAGCACGTCAGAGGTATTAGCCAATACGTGACGGGCCACCAGCTATTGACCAAAAGGGACGTCGATGAGAGAACTCATCCTGACACCCTACTGAGCCTGTCAGTGACAATATCCGTACAGTCCGGTCCGTTCGTCTATGAGCATCGCATGGCGGGCCTAGGGGGTTGGTAAAAGTCAGACCCCCAAAGGCGGTACAAGTCGTGTCGGAGTGTAGCCCAGAACACCCTGAGATACTACTGGAATACCTACCAGTAAATCTCCTGCCTCGGCCGAGGGCTTTGTGTAATGGCTCTCCTAGACACAGCGCAACCTCACCCCCAATACCGGGAGAGACGAACCCCTGCAGATCCGCTCACTGCCTCCATGTGGCTCGGGACTGTACCCAACTAAAACCTGTTTGCACGACTCCTTTGAGCCGTGGTAGGGTAGTAATCAAAGCACAGTGGGAACTCACACGAGACAAATGACGATCTCAGGTCGATGAACTAACCTGTACACATGTCACCTGGGAACTGCTATCTGACGTATGGTATAATCCCAACTAGCAGGTTCCCGGCGAGTCCTGTCCGGTGTACTCATAACCTAATGAGCACCTGTATACATCTTAGGTGAACCAACTGACACCAGTGGCTTGTGAGACCGGCCACCGCCCCTCGTCGGGGTCTCGACTGTATACACTAGTCTACTAATGGAGTATCGATGCCCTGTCTCGAAACTCCTACGACTAGGGACCTTTTAAGGATGCGCTTATAGACCCCAGCTCCCACGTATATGATCGCCATCATACTGCTGGCAGTCAAGCAAGAATCCTAGGGGCTCTATGAGCGTGTAATAGCGACCTGTAAGGTCACCTGAAGCAGTACACGATGATAAAGGTAAACCAGATAGCATACTATCATCTCGAGTAAGACTGTCCTACCGGGATAGGTCCTCCCTCAATCATTGCAATCACGTGCCTGTGATCCAATAATTGACTCTGAGGGCACTATCTCCAACAATCTCCCACTTGCACTCAAGGCTAATTATTGCGATGTCGCATACTCACAGCCCGTGTGATACCGAACACCCAACTCCTCTACTAGTCAGTCTCACAAAGCTCGTTTGCGAAACTATTGCGTTCGAGGAATAGCCTCAGTGAGTGGATCCGCTGTGATGTTTCTTTCTATGTCTCTCTATATCTTAAGTTCGCAGAGAAAGCCATCTCCCGAAATGAGCAATACCTGTCTTAGAGTATGTCTGGATATCTGATGGGACCTAGCTCATAAATGAACTCCAAATCCAAACTTCTTAGACTGTATCGATAACTGAACTTAATCAGTATCCAGCGCCATGCCTCCCTCAGTATTGCCTTGGACCACCTGTCCAAAATACTGCCCCTCGTCAGAAGGAGAAACTATAACTCTGACAACCTCCTTGTCGTCCATGTCACCTTGGAAGCCTGGAATGATAACTGTCTCCCGAAAGAGAAAGCTGCTATCAAATCCCTAGAACATCAACTTATGTTCTAGAACTGCTTCCGACTGTTTCTCCAGGATTGGATTAATATCAACTTATCGCATCTACTGCAAGAACAACATCTGGTGTGGTACTTGACATCTCATGATTGACTCAATTGCCTAAGCAAGTGATCTGTCAATCATGCGTATCCCTCTCCACTTTAGTCTATAAGACACCTTTAGAGAGGGTGACTCCATCACCTGCAGGTACACTACCATGCCAAGAGTCGTCCATTCTAAATACTCATAGAATGCTGTCAAGGTACCCAGATTAGGAAACCACCCAAATCTAGATCTAAAACCATAGATCTAGTAACCAGAATGTCTGATATAATATCCAAGTCCTGTGTGGAGAAAACACTGTGTGACAACCAAAGTATAACCGATCGTAGTATAGGAGTTTCTTTTCCTACTCTGTGTATGTCATCAAATACCAGGACATCACACCCTACTACCTTCTTAACAGATCCATCCCCTATTCTGATGAAGTCAAACCTATGACTGTCACATCAGAAATAGATGATCTATCTCCGCTGTATCTGCTTTAGTCTATAAATAGACATAAGCCACCTGTCCACCAATGCTTCCACTGCTCCCACTGACTACGACAACCCTCTGGCAGAGTCATATAGACGTACACTTCTAAAGCTAGTTTAGAACGACGCTATACTCATCCTCCTGCCGGGTCTCACAGTCTGGAACAACAGCAATGGTAAGTCTGGGTAAACAAGAACCTCCCTGCCACCGTCCTTGAGCATACCGAAGTACCTCTCGAGTGCCTGAGGTTACCCACCATATCTGTGGAGTGGCCAATAGAATGTCAAATCAGATTGAATCTTTAGGTTCCTTATCAAATCTTCAGTAATCGTTTGCGGTTCTGGAATCGCTTCCAGTTCTACCATACTCCCACTACTGTTTTCTGAAAAATAACCATTTCTTTTTAAAATGTGGCGAGTTAAGAACAATATCACTATTGATCTTCCAGATGGTAGAAAGTCAACCCTCGTCATAGCCTGGGTCAACCCACAAACAGCCATTACAGAAATGTGCCTTGAGTTGTCCAGTGTCTGGTTTTAATCATAAGCCGGACAACTCCCCGTACCTTAACATCGTTAAGATATGAACTGTTCTATATCCAATATAGAACCAGAGGCACTGATTTAAATGAACCAGATTCAAATCATGCAGCTATCTCCAGTGCATGTTAACTAAATGGAAGGAGGCCAATCAGCGTTACTCAACTTAGGAATGCTTCCAATTATGAGTAACCTGAAAGAGAAGCAATTTCTCTTTATCATTACTATCAACTGAATACCATACACAAGTATCTACATCTTCAATCACTTTGAAGAATCCCGATACTTGCTACACCTGGTTCTCTACTCTATTCAAATACCTATAACTTCTCAAAATTCGGACCCTGTGTTTCCACGAAACACCTGTCTAAAAACTAGAGAAGTCATAAGTAAACCGAATATAGTACGAGGACCAACCCCTCTGTCCTGATGGACACTGGACAACATACAATACTCTGTATAAGTCCGCTGAGTCTTACAACTCTTTCACTGTGTGTTGTAGGTTGAAAACTGTACTTATGGTTAAGAAGAATTACACCGCTGTTTAATGCTCCTTACCTAACCATCCACTGATATAGGTAAATGTCATCAACATAATATCAAAAGGTATATCTCACTCTATGAAAATAGACGTACAGATATATCAATTTGAAATTGGTGCACAACAGCGGATATTCAAAACCAAATATTTGCCGACCGGCAAACAACCCAGGTGGCTTCCTCAAATATCACCAATTACAACGAATCCTGATATAATGAGGATGGTCACCTAATTCCCAATAACTTGCTCCCACTCATCATCTGTAAAAACCATACAGATATGAGAATCCAACCTGGTAAATACATACCCTGGAGCAAGTGTCAAATCGGGAAATCAGTTTTCTTTTAACAGTACACAGTGAAACTGAAACATTGAAACATTTCGATGGGGTATCCTGGTATTCCTAGTAATGCCTCTACCATTATCCAGATTCACAACTGTAACCGTATATCTCTTTGCCATCTGTCCAAATCCCTTTATATGTCTTTAGTCATTACCGTCTGCACACCCCTTTAGGCCAAATGGTTTTCTTCCTTCCCTACCGTTCGGCACCAGCCTATGGTTTGGAAGAAGACTATCCAATAAGCATAATGGGTGTACTGTCCTAATCCTAGGAGCACTCGCAATGCGAGAGAAGGTGAAGATAAAAGACAACCGAATAAACCTTATTCCTATTTCTCCTGGACCAGAATCCATCCCCGAACTGGAACAAGTTCCTTTCGAGTTCGTATATAGCCATACGATGGAGTATCCAAATAAACTGTGGATCTTCGTAGTGATACGGAGTGTCCTCGAGAAATACAAAGGTGATTTAGGTCTGGCGAAGATATACTCGGTTTGGTCGTGAATATCAGTCGCAATTTACGTTGCCCTCTTACTAATCCCTTGCTTTGTCTTAACTTAATACCTTCTGCACACCATCGTTATGCTAATTGGTTTTCTTCATTCCCCACCGTTTGGCACCAGCCTAAGGTTTGGAAGAAGACTATCCAATTTGCGTAATAGGTGTACTATCTCCTAAACCAAGGAGTACTCACAACTTGAGAGAAGGTAAAAGGAAAAGACAACTGAATAATCCTATCCGTTTTCTCCAGAACCGGAAACCATCCTCGAATTCCTTCGAGTTCGTATCTAACCATACGATGGTTTTGTCCAATGGAAGTGGATATTCGTAGTAATACGGGGTGTCCTGGAGAAAAGGGTAAAAGTAGGAGTGGCAATGAGGTTTGCAACTCTGACAATCCAAAAGCCAGTGTTAAGAAGGTTCGGTCAACTTGGTCACTGAGTCATAGTCTAGGGTCGGGTCAATGGTCGCTGCCAAAGAGAGAGAGAAAAGAAACACTCAGCGTGCACTCTAACCTAGATCAGAATGGTTATCACTTTATCTAATCTGGAAACCTCCCACTGTAACCTCAAATTCTTCCCTAAACCTGAAAGAAGAATTAGTCGGGGTCACCCGAGGAGTAAACCAACTCATCAGTGGGAATCGGGATCCAACTATCATCGCATGATAACATGACGGAATCCACTCACGTCACCACACTCCAGAAGGTATGCGCATATCTGGCAAGTTTCAGTTCTTTTGAAACTCCCGATGTGATGTTTTTACCCCTAGGACTCAAGTGACCTTGACGGAGTCAACAAATCAAAGAGTCCTAGTCAAGTTCAACCCGTCATTATCTGGATTGCATTAAACCCACCCGTACGTGCCCTTGACGGAGTCAACAAGGCCGCACGACTGTCCTAATCAATCCCATTTATGCAACAAACAAGCACCACTTAGCTACCGTACACTACGCCTTGACGGAGTCAACAAACGCAGCACGAATACTAAATAATACCCATAAGAAATGACGGAGGGCTACGAATGGTTTTTGGCGAAAAACCTTTAACGTAATGAACTTGATATCGTTGAAGGAACTGCATAGCCTTTTTAGAAAATATAGTGACGAAAACCTTTACTAAAGAGGTCACTCCCGGTGAAGGGATCTCGGCTCTTTCCCCGTAGAATGAGGTGCAGGATATTCCAACTGAATACCACGATGCAAAGCAAAAGTAATCGGCTATAGTGAAGTTAATGCCCTGACGCAAACTTTTGTCCAAGGGGTCACTCCCGGTGAAGGGATCTCGGCCCTTGCCTCGTCGACTGAGGAGCAGGATATTCCAAATGAATACCACAATGCAAAACAAAAGTGAACGTCCTTGCAATAACAACTTTTTGAAAAATGTTCCAACAACATCAGAATAGGTTTGTTTAGCTTGCATTGATCCGAATCAACGCAGTCCCATCAATTGATCACACCACAAAGAACGAAAATATACTGACGTACGTATATGCCATCCGCATTCGCCACTGGGTCCCGTCATCACCCGTTAGGTTAGCTAACTAACGGCAGAGCGGGGACTGGACTAGCGCGGATGTAAAACATATACAACATCTACTAATATATATACCAATATATTATATTTCGCTCAAGGAGTGATAAAATGCAACATCACAGAACAAAACAGATATCTGGAAGCCCCGGGTTTCACAGAGCCGCTGCTGAAACCCGACGTTCCCCTGGTCGTGTGGATAGCCTGTGCAATGAAAACCTAGACCCCTACGGGCGCGGCAAGTCACCCGCCAAAACCTGAAGCGAGGCAGCCCCCTTCAGCAACGTGAATGGACCACCCAGCACTTCACGGAATCCGGTAACTCGGGCACCCCTCCTGGGTCAACCTGTACCCCTTACGAGTGCGGCGAATAGCCCGCCAATCCTGGAGTGAAGCCCCCTCCGTCCCAATGCCATGAGATGCGGGCTTGTTGCCCTCCAGAACCCGGCTATCTGTGCACCCCACCGCGGGGCAATCCTAGTACAGAAAGTAAAATATACATACACCGGGTACATCGACCGCAACCAGGTCGTGCCCCAAAAGAATAATACAAACAGGCAGTGACGGCAGTCCACATGTCGGACGCTCGCCCCGCAATATCAAATGTACATATAAAACAAAACAGTACTAGCATTGCATCCAGGCTATCCCCCACGACCGATCCGCAACAACACAGCATAAACACAGAACATCAACGTGAAAATCACGTTCGCAAATCCGTCTAACCGGGCTATAGCAGTTAGACAGGATTTACCGATCAAGTGATATTCACGGTCGCAGATATAATGTAAATACTGTGAAATAATGTGTTTAAAATATCCAATCGATCAAAAATTAACAAGTGGGCCCCCAAGTAATACTGTAGCACTCACAGAAATTCTGGGCCCAATATTAATATTCCAAAACCCCAAAAATTAGCCCAGAAGCCCACTGGAAAAATATGATACAGTGAAGACACCAATGCGCGGCAGAACCGCGGCCCAAGGGGGGTTTTGGCCGCGGTTCCGCGCTTGAGTGATCGACTGATTTTGTCGAATTTTTCCAGTAGTCTTAGAATTTCCAGTACATTAGTTTTTTACAACCTGAAAAATTTTTAGAGCCCGGAAAAAAACGACAGAAAACTGATGCACACGAAATGGGGTTTTTGGGATTTTGTTCGATCGGAAATATAAAACACAGTAGAACAAGCTAGGCAAGGTTAATGGCGTGGCTCTGATACAATGTTGCGCCACGGCAGCGCCCCGGCCGTCTTACCGAGGCCAAAATGCGGAATCAAAAATTTTCCTTACTTGGAAACTGGCGCTACCGCGGACAATAAAACCCGGATCGTTAACCATTAACCTATACTAGCAAACAAGAGATGGGAAGAGGAGTATACCAAGTGATCCGAGTCCTCCGGTCTTCTCGTCATCGTCCCGATCTCCCGCGGAAAGTCCCGTCTCCATATCATCGCCTCCTTGCCGAAAAGGGCACCACATCGCTTGTATCTTTTACGGGCTCCCACCTCAATACCGAGGAAACTCGGGCGCGAAGTTGGCTGGCCGACGCGTCCAAGATTTGCTGTAGAATGTGTAGGGTTGAAGCTATGTCTCATTTGGGGTTTGTTGCCTTTGAAGATGATGGAGGAATCAAGATAAGAAAAATGGTGCTTGCATTTTTCTAGCATGAAAATGAGATCAAGAATGAAACTCTCAAGAATGAAAAACCTCTTCTTCTTTTTTCTCAAAATGAAACCTTAACCTTATCATATGAGAATGGTGGAGGAAAAGAATATCAAAACCACAACCATAGAAGGAAGGTGAGTGTAGGAAAAGGTGGAGGGTGACCACAACCTAAACATCATCATAACAAATCCACATCAAACTCTAATCACCTCAAATCACCAAAAAGCAAGTGATGATGATAGAAAAGAATGGTATCAAAAGATGCTTTCATAATTAATACATTTGCAAGAAACCCCTCCACAATATGTTATTTGCAAACTTGTAAATAACACCCTCTATCGGAAAAATCCGGCCGGGAAAGAACAAAGGAAAACCGGCCGGAACGGAATGCAAACTGGCAACTCCAGAAAACTGGTCCCGTAATAAATTACAGGAAAACCCCGATACTGTGCATATACACCCGCATCTGTATTCCGACCGGATACAAATGCAAAGAGACAAAATCTACACTGTACTATACTAGGATCCGGCTTAAACCAAAGCCCGCTAGTAATATCCGTTCGATCCTGATCCATGCAATACCGCACGTATCTGATCGAACCCTGCCATATATCCATACGGCCACTAGTACAAACCGTCCGATCCTGATCCGTGCAATACCGCACGTATCTGATCAGACCCTGCCATATCTCCATACGGCCTCTACAGCGTTTCGCCCGAAAGCTTGACTAACTGAAAGTGTGGTGGACTCTAAAGACTCGTCAATACTATGGCTGTGGATTTAACCACTAGCACGTCAGAGGTATTAGCCAATACGTGACGGGCCACCAGCTATTGACCAAAAGGGACGTCGATGAGAGAACTCATCCTGACACCCTACTGAGCCTGTCAGTGACAATATCCGTACAGTCCGGTCCGTTCGTCTATGAGCATCGCATGGCGGGCCTAGGGGGTTGGTAAAAGTCAGACCCCCAAAGGCGGTACAAGTCGTGTCGGAGTGTAGCCCAGAACACCCTGAGATACTACTGGAATACCTACCAGTAAATCTCCTGCCTCGGCCGAGGGCTTTGTGTAATGGCTCTCCTAGACACAGCGCGACCTCACCCCCAATACCGGGAGAGACGAACCCCTGCAGATCTGCTCACTGCCTCCATGTGGCTCGGGACTGTACCCAACTAAAACCTGTTTGCACGACTCCTTTGAGCCGTGGTAGGGTAGTAATCAAAGCACAGTGGGAACTCACACGAGACAAATGACGATCTCAGGTCGATGAACTAACCTGTACACATGTCACCTGGGAACTGCTATCTGACGTATGGTATAATCCCAACTAGCAGGTTCCCGGCGAGTCCTGTCCGGTGTACTCATAACCTAATGAGCACCTGTATACATCTTAGGTGAACCAACTGACACCAGTGGCTTGTGAGACCGGCCACCGCCCCTCGTCGGGGTCTCGACTGTATACACTAGTCTACTAATGGAGTATCGATGCCCTGTCTCGAAACTCCTACGACTAGGGACCTTTTAAGGATGTGCTTATAGACCCCAGCTCCCATGTATATGATCGCCATCATACTGCTGGCATCAAGCAAGAATCCTAGGGGCTCTATCAGCGTGTAATAGCGACCTGTAAGGTCACCTGAAGCAGTACACGATGATGAAGGTAAACCAGATAGCATACTATCATCTCGAGTAAGACTGTCCTACCGGGATAGGTCCTCCCTCAATCATTGCAATCACGTGCCTGTGATCCAATAATTGACTCCGAGGGCACTATCTCCAACAATTTTTACAAGGGAAACCCTTCTAAATTATTTTCAAAAAGGCGGGACGTGTATGTTAAATATATATATATATAACCATTTTCCTTAAATGAACGTCCACTACTTGTGTCGTGATACACGCATCGCACGGCGATTTGAAAAGGGTTTTGCATGTATTTCTTTTCGGATGTTTGAATGATTTTACTACGATGCGCACTTTATACAAGTTATAGTTTTGATTTATTTCATGTTGGTTTTCGTATTGGATTTTGACATGGTATTTTCACCATAACTCCGATGATTGCGTAACGCTTGACGGAGTCTTACTTTTGAGTATGTACTTGTTTTTCATGCGCATGCATTGTGCTAAAGTGTGTTTTAAGTATTAATGATTTCGGAGCCCCGACGATTTGAGTCCCTTGCTGAAATGTTTTAATATTTTGGGGAGTTTTGATTTAAATTCGGGGAACGAATTTCTTTAAGGGGGGAATATTGTAACATTTTAAAAATTAAATAAATAGATAAATAAAATCCTTTAGGTGAATTTTCTGATAATCGGTAAAATAAACCGTATTTTCCGTAAAACTCAATTACAATTATTTTTCAATATAGATTTAAATACGCCTATTTTAACTATATAATTGCTAGTAATTGATATTATTTAGTGACTTATAAATTTTTACTTTAATTTAATATTTTTCCTAAATTAATTAAATTCAAATATTAATATATGCTTTAATTATTCATTAAATTGGTGCAAATTACAAATTAGAAATGGGTTAATTTTACAAAATGAGCCATGACATATTAGAATTTAGTTTGTAACCTATTTTTTTCTTCTTGAGTTGTATCCATAATTCTAGAGAATTCTAGGATTATTTAGAAAAAGAAAATTTAATAATTAAAGAAATGAATGAAATGATGCAATAAATGATGAAGTTTCTACACCATTCTACATTCATTTCTCTCTCTCTCTCTTTTTCTCTCCCATCTTGGCCGAGCCTTCATGATGGGCAGCCCCCATTTTTCCCATATCACTTTTGCATCAAAATCTCACAAAAAAAATTCAACAAAAATCCAAAATAAAACCTCAAAATCCAAATCCAATCTCTATCCATTTTTCTTTGGCCTATCTAGCTTGGATCTTGGAGCAAAGTTAGCATTTTTGGGAGGTTTGGGTGCATGTTGATCTCATGTTTATTGAGATATAATCCTAATCCTAGTGTTAATTGTAGGTTAATTACTTTAATTTAATGGATTTCGGTGTTTAATTATGGATCTAATTGCTAAATTAAAATTTCTAGAAAGTGGTTTGTGATCAAAGTAGGGTTTTTATCATTAGGTTATGGTTTTAATGAGTAGTTTAACATGTTAATGGAATGCAAACCTAATCTAGTTACTAGTTTGCTAATTGTTACTTTAAAATTGTGATAATTATGCTATTTTGCAAACTAGGTTTTTAGAAATTGATTAAATAATTGAGATTAAAATATAATTGGTGTTTTCATGACATTATTAACATTATAAATTATAGTTTAATATTTTAGATCATGCAAAACCTAGTTTAGTTGTTGTTTATGCATTGTTACTTTGAAATTGTTAAAATTGGATAATTTTGCAAACTAGAATTTTGGGTTTAATGAAAATTGGTGTGATAAAAATATTGTAATGGTTTGTATGATCTAGTTTTGATATTTAGTGAATATTGTGGCCACTAGATTTGTTTAAACATCAAGTTTTGAAGTAAAACGGTTATTTGATGCTTTTTAGGTTTTCGGAAATAAATCGATTTGATTTATTTTGAGGTTTTGATGAGTTGCAATTTATTTCATATTATATTTAGTGATTTGTGAAACCACGATTGGTGTGTTTGGGTTTGTCTCGATCAATCGGCGTTTGTACGCCGATATCGAGGGTTATTTGGTTATTTTGCATGAGCGGGTCAAAGGTTTTAACCTATGCGCGTTTCGTGTGCTGTTTTGGTTTTTATCCGTGATTTCGGTTTACGATATTATATATGTTTGCATATAGGTACCTCTCACGTGGAATTTAGACGATGAAGAGGAGGATGGCGGCATCGACTTCGACAGATAAGGACCAGGTGAGTAGATGTATATCTACGGGGAAAGTCGGGTGGATGGCGTAAAGCACCCCCGCAACTTCGTAGGATATGACGTGGTCTTGATATTGTTATATATAGATAGGTTATTGTGAGATACGAATACTGAGCAAGAAAGGTTTTAGGGGGACCACCGATTGGAAATTGTGTAAGTTGGATGATAGTGCTTTTAGTCTAGCTCTTAGTCGCGAGACCCTAGAGTATAGGTTGACACACACACATACACTTCACTTGGGGTATGTGTGTGTGTGTGTGTATATATATGTGAATGTGTTAGTTATATGTATGCCCTAGAGGCCATTACTGTACATAGGATGTATATTGTAGTGGATGCTGGGACATATATAGGGATGACTTTCTTGCTCGACATGATAGTATGCTATCTGGTTGCTCTTTACCTTAACGTATACACTGATTGTCTCTCTGTTACATGTTGGTAAAGCCCTTAGGATGTGTACTTGACTACCTGGACTATGATGCGGATCATACTAGTGGGGACATGGTAGTCCATAAGTACATCCTTCAAGGTTCCTAGTCATGGGTGTATCGAGACGGGGCATCGATATACCAGAGTAGACTAACGTATACCTTCTCGACCCATACAGATGGGCGATGGATGATCCCATATCCATTGGTGTTTGACATCAGAGATGATATACGGGTGCTCAGTGGAGACTGGGTACACTGGACGGACTCGCTGAGAACTCCCAGATGGTATTATACCTTACGTCAGATGGCAGTTCTCTGGTGACACTGGTATAGAGTAGTCTGTTGACCCGAGATCGTCATAGAGTCTTGTGTGGTTCCCACTGTGCTTTGATTTCCACCTTACCACGTCCAAGAGGGCATACAAAACGGTGGTTTTTGGGTACAGTCCCGAATCACATGGAGGCAATGAGCGATAGGAGGGGATTCGTCTCTCCCGGTATAGGGAGTTGATGTTGCGCTGTGTTCGATTGGCTATAACCGGAAATCCCTGGCCAGGGTTGCTGAGATTTACTGGTAAGTGTTACCGGTAGTTTCTCGAACTGTTATAGACCTCATATCGACACGACTTATCGAGCTATTGGGGTCTGACATTTACCACCCCTAGGCGAGATATGCGACATATCAGACGAACAGACCGGACTGTACGGTAAGTGTTACTGGTTGGATTCACAGGAGTGTGAGCGGGCTTGCTCGTTGATCTTCTGATCGCTCAATACCCGGGTGGCCGTTACGTTTAGCAGACCGCTTGCGGCTAGTGGGTGTTTGATATGATCATCACCTGCTGCCGGCGTATTGACGAGTCTTTAGAGTCCTACACAGAGGTTTCCTGGCTCAAGCGAAACGAAATAGGAGCGCATATGAGATATGTGCGGAACCGAGAATAATACCAGTATGGGATACTGGATTCTATTCTCGCGATTTGTATCATTGGACGGTTATATAAGATATAGCCGGGTTACCGAATCAAGTGTTGATTCGATACATTGATACACTTGATATTAGTCGGTTATATGCAGTATGACCGGATCATTAAATCAAGTGTTGATTTAATGATTTAATGTATAATTATATATTAGATATATTACTTTACATTAACTAGTATTTGTTCACTTAAGATTGATTATCTCACTTGAATGTGCACATTGTATATATGATATATGTTTGTGCACTAGTTTGTATCATGTTTGATGATACATGCAAACTTGGGTTTGTGTTTATTTTAAACCATGTTTAGTTAATGGTTAGGGTTTCATTTGCCTTGTTTATTTATTTCATTTATTTATTTTTGGCAAGAAACTAAAACAAAATGGTGGTGGCTTTTCTTACTTTGACTTGAAGCTTCATGAAGCTTCATAACACCTTTGACAAAGTCTAAGCCATTTGGTTTTATTCTTAACCTAACCATTTTAACTAAACCTTAGTTTATTCTCTACACTTAACCATGGTTGCAAAATGATAACCATCACTTGATTTTATTTTAATTGATTTTTTTCTTCTTCTTCTTCTTCTTCAAGAGAGAAAAAGAAAACCTTTGCTTGAAAATGATCTAGTGATGATTCCAAGTGAGAAATCAAAATCCAAAGTGAACCCACTTCCTATTTCTTTATCCTCTACCACTTGCCATGTAGTATGGGGTGTTTTCTTCACAAGTTTCATAACTTGGTGAAGTTGGAGCTTGATCTTGAGTGGCCTCGACGTAGATCATCTTCGGCATCGAAGTCAACGACCAAGCCCGATCTTTTCTCCGATGAAACCACCGCGAGAGTCTAGGATTCCGATGGTTGTAGCGGAGGGACGTCATCACGGAGCTAAGGAAGTGGAGTACCGGATCTACAAAGGTTGTAGTTGTAGGGTTCCTAGGCACTCTCAAGAGGTCTCACAAGGCATCAACCATGCCAATTTCAAATTTTACAAGTGCCGAGAAACCCTAATACGGATCGTTGACTAGAATTCTAGGCGAAAAAGCAACTAGTTAACAACTTTAACTAAGAGTACGGAAATACAACCTTTGTAGATCCGGTTCTCCACCTCCACGGCTCCGTGATGAATTCCTCTCCGCTGTCCAAATCAAATCCCGGGCTCTAGCGTCGGCTTCATCGGAGAAAGAGCGAGCTAGGTCATCGACGACGTGCCGAAGATGATCTACGTCGAGGCATCGCTAGATCAAGCTCCAACTTCACCAAGTCTAGAAAACTTGTGAAGGAAACACACTCTACTACTTGGCAAGAGGTAGAGGATGAAGAAATAGGAAGTGGGTTCACTTTAGAATTGGATTTCTCACTCATTTTCATCAATCACCATTGATGAAGTGAAGCTTTCTTCATTGAAGAAGATGAAGAAGAAGCTAAAATGTTATGATAAGTTCATTCAAAATAGAAAATAAATTGAATACTTATCATGTTGTAACCATGGTCAAGTGTAGAGAATAAATCATGGTTAAATGTAATGATTAGGGTTAAGCATGAAGACAAAATGGTCACTTAGTCAAAGCTTCATGAACTTTCAATGTAAAACAAAACTAGCAACCATTTTTCTTTTCTTTTGCCATTTCTTTTCCAAAAAGAAAAATAAATAAATAAATAAATAAGCAAAGGATAAACAAAACCCTAATCATTAGTTTAACCATGGTTTAATTCTTTGCACTTAACCAAGTAAACATGTATCATCAAACATGATACAATCATTTGCACAAAAAGTATATCACATATACAACTTGTACATCTAAGTGAGAAAATCCATTTAAAGTGAACCAATACTAGTTAATGAAAAGTAATATATCAAATATATAATTATGCATTAAATCATTAAATCAACACTTGATTCAATGATCCGGTCATGTCGCACACAACCGACTAGTATACAATGTATCGGCTTATCGAATCAATCCTCGATTCGATAACTAGGTTATATCGCATACAACCATTCGATACAATCATCGCGAGAATAGAATACGGTATCACATACACGCATTATTCTCGGTCCCGCACATATCTCATATGCGCTCCTATTTCGTTTCGTTTGAGCCAGGAAACCTCTGTGTAGGACTCTAAAGACTCGTCAATACGCCGGCAGCAGGTGATGATCATATCAAACACCCGCAAGCCACAAGCGGTCTGCTAAACGTAACGGCCACCCGGGTATTGAGCGATCAGAAGATCGACGAGCAAGCCCGCTCACACTCCTGTGAATCCAACCAGTAACACTACCGTACAGTCCGGTCTGATCGTCTGATATGTCGCATATCTCGCCTAGGGGTGGTAAACGTCAGACCCCAGTAGCTCGATAAGTCATGCCGACTTGAGGTCCATAACATTCGTGAAACTACTGATAACTCTTACCAGTATATCACTGCAACCCTGGCCAGGGATTTCCTGTTATGGCCAGTCGAGCATAGCACAACATCAACCCCCAATACCGGGAGAGACGAATCCCCTCCTATCGCTCATTGCCTCCATGTGAATCGGGACTGTACCCAAAAACCACCTGTTTGCACGACTCAGTAGAGCCGTGGTAGGGTGGAAATCAAAGCACAGTGGGAGACACACAAGACTCTATGACGATCTCGGGTCAACAGACTAAGCTGTACCAGTGTCACCAGAGAACTGCCATCTGACGTGAGATATAATACCATCTGGGAGTTCTCGGCGAGTCCGTTCAGTGTACCCAGTCTCCACTGAGCACCCGTATACCATCTCTGATGTCAAACACCAATGGATATGGGATCATCCATCGCCCATCACATGGGTCGAGAAAATACACGCTAGTCTACTCTGGAATATCGATGCCCCGTCTCGATATTCCCTCGACTAGGAACAATGAAGGATGTACTCATTGACTACCCAGGCCCCACTAGTATGATCTGCATCACAGTCCAGGAAGTCGAGTACACATCCTAAGGGCTTTATCAACATGTAACAGAGAGACAGAAAGTATACACGTTAAGATAAAGAGCAACCAGATAGCGTACTATCATGTCGAGCAAGAAAGTCCTACCTATATACGTCCCAGCATCCAATACAATATACATCCAATGTACAGTAATGGCCTCTAGGGCATACATGTAAGTGCACGGCGGCGTCCCGGCCGTCAAACCGACGGCCAAATGCGGAAGCGGTGATAAACTTTAATTTTTGCGGACTTAGCAAACCGGCACCACCGCGCACTAAACCCCGGATCGGGCCATTAAACTTGTCCTAGCTAACTACAAGACGGGTTAGAGATATACCGAATGATCCGAGTCCTTCGGTCTTCGTCTCCACTCCGATCTCCCGCGGATGCTTCGTCCGTCATCTCCTCGTTGTCGCCTCTTCGCCGGAAGGGCACCACATCGCCTGCATCTTTTACGGGCTCCCACCTCAATACCGAGGCAACTCGGGCGTGAAGCTGGTGAGTCGACGCATCCAAGATTTGCTGTAGAAAGTGTAGTGTAGAGCTTATGTCTCATTTGGGGTTTGTTGCCTTTGAAGATGATGGAGGAATCAAGATAAGAAAAATGGTGCTTGCATTTTTCTAGCATGAAATGAGATGAACAAATTTTCCCTCTTGAAAATGATCCTCTCTTCTTCTTCTCTCAAGTATGAAAAAACTTCTCCCCTTAGAAAAATGGTGGAGGAAAGAATATGAAGCATGAAGGGAGGTGATGTTAGGAGAAAGCAAGAGGTGACCACAACCTTGAAACATCATCATCACCAAAACTCAAATCAACCTCAAATCCTTTCATATCAACAAAAAGCAAGTGATGAGAATGGTATCAAAAGATGCTTTCATAATAAATACATTTGCAAGAAAACCCTCCACAAAGTGTTATTTGCAAACTTGCAAATAACCCCCTCCATCGGAAAAGTCCGGCCGGGAAAGAACAAAGGAAAACCGGCCGGAACGGAATGCAAACTGGCAACTCCAGAAAACTGGTCCCGTAATAAATTACAGTAAAACCCCCATACTGTGCATACACACCCGTATCTGTATTCCGACCGGATACAAATGCAATGAGACAAAACTACACTGTACTATACTAGGATCCGGCTTAAACCAAAGCCGGCTAGTAATATCCGTCCGATCCTGATCCGTACAATACCGCACGTATCTGATCGAACCCTGCCATATAACCATACGGCCACTAGTACAAACCGTCCGATCCAGATCCGTGCAATACCGCACGTATCTGATCGGACCCTGCCATATCTCCATACGGCCTCTACAGCGTTTCGCCCGAAAGCTTGAGTAACTGAAAGTGTGGTGGACTCTAAAGACTCGTCAATACTATGGCTGTGGATTTAACCACTAGCACGTCAGAGGTATTAGCCAATACGTGACGGGCCACCAGCTATTGACCAAAAGGGACGTCGATGAGAGAACTCATCCTGACACCCTACTGAGCCTGTCAGTGACAATATCCGTACAGTCCGGTCCGTTCGTCTATGAGCATCGCATGTCGGGCCTAGGGGGTGGGTAAAAGTCAGACCCCCAAAAGCGGTACAAGTCGTGTCGGAGTGTAGCCCAGAACACCCTGAGATACTACTGGAATACCTACCAGTAAATCTCCTGCCTTGGCCAAGGACTTCGTGTAATGGCTCTCCTAGACACAGCGCGACCTCACCCCCAATACCGGGAGAGACGAACCCCCGAAGATCCGCTCACTGCCTCCATGTGGCTCGGGACTGTACCCAACTAAAACCTGTTTGCACGACTCCTTTGAGCCGTGGTAGGGTAGTAATCAAAGTACAGTAGGAACTCACACGAGACAAATGACGATCCCCAGGTCGATGAACTAACCTGTACACATGTCACCAGGGAACTGCTATCTGACGTCAGGTATAAGACCAACTAGCATGTTCCCGGCGAGTCCTGTCCGGTGTACTCATAACCCAATGAGCACCTGTATACATCTTAGGTGAACCAACTGACACCAGTGGCCTGTGAGACCGGCCACCGCCCCTCGTCGGGGTCTCGACTGTATACATTAGTCTACTCTGGAGTATCGATGCCCTGTCTCGAAACTCCCACGACTAGGGACCTTTTAAGGATGCGCTTATAGACTCCAGCTCTCACTTATATGATCGCCCTCATACTGCTGGCAGTCAAGCAAGAATCCTAGGGGCTCTATCAACGTGCAATAGCGACCTGTCAGGTCACCTAAAGCAGTACACGATGATAAAGGTAAACCAGATAGCATACTATCATCTCGAGTAAGACTGTCGTACCGGGATAGGTCCTCCCTCAATCATTGCAATCACGTGCCTGTGATCCAATAATTGACTCTGAGGGCACTATCTCCAACAATCTCCCACTTGCACTCAAGGCTAATTATTGCGATGTCGCATACTCACAGCCCGTGTGATACCGAACACCCAACTCCTCTACAAGTCAGTCTCACAAAGCTCGTTTGCGAGACTATTGTGTTCGAGGAATAGCCTCAGCGAGTGGATCCGCTCTGTAGTTTCTTTCTATGTCTCTCTATATCTCAAGTTCGCGGAGAAAACTATCTCCCGAAATGAGCAATACCTGTCTTAGAATGTCTGGATGCCTGATGGGACCTAGCTCATAAATGAACTCCAAATCCAAACTTCTTAGACTGTATCGTCAACTGAACTTAATCAGTATCCTGCGCCATGCCACCCTCAGTATTGCCTTGGATCACCTGTCCAAAACACTGCCCCTTGTCAGAAGGAAAAATATAACTCTGACAACCTCCTTGTCGTCCATGTCACCTTGGAAGCCTGGAATGATAACTGTCTCCCAAATGAGGCTGTCGTTATCATATCCCTAGAACATCCACTTATGTTCTAAAACTGCTTCCGACTGTTTCTCCAGGATTGGATCAATATAAACTTATTGCATCTAGTGCAAGAACAACATCTGGTGTGGTACTTGACATTTCATGATTGACTCAATTGCCTAAGCAAGTGATCTGCCAATCATGCACATCCCTCTCTACTTTAGTCTATAAGACACCTTTCGAGAGAGTGACTCCATCACCTGCAGGTACACTACCGTGCCAGGAGTCGTCCATTCTAAATACTCTTAGAATGCTGTCAAAGTACCCTGATTGGGAAACTACCCAAATCTAGATCTAAAACCATAGATCTAGTAACCAGTATGTCAGATATAATGTCCAAGTCCCATGTGGAGAAACCACTGTGTGACGACCAAAATATAACAGATCGTAGTATAGGAGTTTCCTTTCCTACTCTGTGTATGTCATCCAAAACCAGGACATCACACCCTACTACCTTCTTAACAGATCCATCCCCTATTCTGATGACGTCAAACCTATGACTGTCACATCAGAAATAGATGATCTATCTCCGCTATATCTGCTTTAGTCTATAAATAGACATAAGCCTGATGTCCACCAATGCTTCCGCTGCTCCCACTGACTATGACAACCCTCTGGCAGTCATATAGACGCGCACTTCTAAAGCTAGTTTAGAACGACGCTATACTCATCCTCCTGCCGGGTCTCGCAGCCTGGAACAACAACAATGGCAAGTGTGGGTAAACAAGAACTTCCCTGTCACCGTCCTTGAGGCTACCGGAGTACCTCTCGGGTGCCTGAAGTTACCCACCTTATCTGCGGAGTGGCCAATGGAATGTCAAATCAGATTGAATCTTTAGGTTCCTTATCAAATCTTCAGTAATCGTTTGCAGTTCTGGAATCACTTCCAGTTCTACCATACTCCCACTACTGTTTTTGAAAAATCTATTTTTATTAAAACTGTGGCGAGTCCAGAACAATATTTCTATTGATCTGCCAGATGGTAGAAAATCAACCCTCGTCATAGCCTGGGTCAACCCACAAACAGCCATTACAGAAACGTGCCTTGAGTTATCCAGAGTCTGGTTTTAATCATAAGCCGGACAACTCCCCGTACCTTAACAATGTTAAGATATGAACTGTACTATATCCAATATAGAACCAGAGGCACTGATTTAATTGAACCAGATTCAAATCATGCAGCTGTCTCCAGTGCATGTCAACTAAATAGAGAGAGGCTGATCAGCGTTACTCAACTTAGGAATGCTTCCAATTATGAGTAACCTGAAAGAGAAGCAATTTCTCTTTATCATTACTATCAACTGAATACCATACACAAGTATCTACATCTTCGATCACTTTGAAGAATCCCGATACTTGCTACACTTGGTTCTCTACTCTATTCAAATACCTATAACTCCTCAAAACTTAGACCCTGTGTTTCTACGAAACACACGTCTAAGAACTAGAGAAGTTAAAAGTAAACAGAATATAGTATGAGGACCAACCCCTCTGTCCTAATGGACACTGGACAACATACAATACTCTGTATAAGTCCACTGAGTCTAACAACTCTTTCACTGTGTGTCGTAAGTTGAAAACTGTACTTATGGTTAAGAAGAATTACACCGCTGTTTAATGCTCCTTACCTAACCATCCACTGATATAGGTAAATGTCATCGACATAATATCAAAAGGTATATCTCACTCTATGAAAATAGACGTACAGATATATCAATTTGAAATTGGTGCACAACAGCGGATATTCAAAACCAAAAATTTGCCGACCGGCAAACAGCCCAGGTGATCTCCTCAAATATCACCGATTCCAACGAATCCTGATATAATGAGGATGATCACCTTATTTCCAATAACTTACTCCTACTCATCATCTGTAAAACCATACAGATGTGAGAATCAAACCTGGTAAATACATACCCTGGAGCAAGTGTCTAATTGGGAAATCAGTTTTCTTTTAACATTACACAGTGAACTGAAACATTGAAATGTTTCGATGGCGTATCCTGGTATTCCTAGTAATGCCTCTACCATTATCCAGATTCACAACTATAACCGTATAATTCTTTGCCACCTCTCCAAATCCCTTTATATGTCTTTAGTCATTACCTTCTGCACACCCCTTAGGCCAAATGGTTTTCTTCCTTCCCTACCGTTCGGCACCAGCCTATGGTTTGGAAGAAGACGATCCAATAAGCATAATGGGTGTACTGCCCTAGTCCTAGGAGTACTCGCAATGCGAGAGAAGGTGAAGATAAAAGACAACCGAATAAACCTTATTCCTATTTCTCCTGGACCAGAATCCATCCCCGAACTGGAACAAGTTCCTTTCGAGTTCGTATATAACCATACGATGGAGTATCCAATAAACTGTGGATCTTCGTAGTGATACGGAGTGTTCTGGAGAAATACAAAGGTGATTTAGGATTGGCGAAGAAATACTTGGTTTGGTCGTGAATATCAGTCGCAATTTACTTTGCCCTCTTACTAATCCCTTGCTTTGTCTTAATCTTAATACCTTCTGCACACCGTTTAGGCTAATTGGTTTTCTTCATTCCCTATCGGTCGGCACCAGCCTAAGGTTTGGAAGAAGACTATCCAATTTGCGTAATAGGTGTACTATCTCCTAAACCAAGGAGTACTCACAACTTGAGAAAAGGTAAAAGGGAAAAGACAACTGAATAATCCTATCCGTTTTCTCCAGATTCGGAAACCATCCTCGAATTCCTTCGAGTTCGTATCTAACCATACGATGGCTTTGTCCAATGGAAGTGGACGTTCGCAGTAATACGGGGTGTCCTGGAGAAAAGGGTAAAAGTAGGAGTGGCAATGAGGTCTGCAACTCTGACAATCCAAAAGCCAGTGTTAAGAAGGTTCGGTCAACTTGGTCACTGAGTCATAGTCTTAGGGTCGGGTCAATGGTCGCTGCCAGAGAGAGAGAAAAGAAACACTCAGCGTGCACTCTAACCTAGATCAGAATGGTTACCAATTTATCTAATCTGGAAACCTCCCACTGTACCTCAAACTCTCCTCCAAACCTGAAAGAAGAATTAGTCGGGGTTACCCGAGGAGTAAACTAACTCATCAGTGGGAATCGGGATCCAACTATCATTGCATGATAACGTGACGGAATCCGCTCACGGTGTCACACTCCAGAAGGTATGCGCATATCTGGCAAGTTTCAGTTCTTTTGAAACTCCCGATGTGATTTCTGCCCCATGCTCTTATGACCTTGACGAAGGTCAACAAATCATAAGTCACATGTCAAGTTCCACCCGTCATTGTCCAGGTTAATTTGAACCCACCCGTACAAACCCTTGACGAAGGTCAACAAGGCTATACGACTGTCCCAAACCAACACATCTATCTATGCAGCAGAAAGGCAACAAGCTGCTACCATGCACTATGCCTTGACGAAGGTCAACAAACATAGCATGAATACTACGTGCTACCTGTCTGAAACGACGGAGGGCTACGAATGGTTTCTGGCGAAAACCTTTAACGTAATGAACTTGATATCGTTGAAGGAACGGATAGCTTTTTAGAAAATATAGTGACGAAAACCTTTACTAAAGAGGTCACTCCCGGTGAAGGGATCTCAGCTCTTTCCCCGTAGAATGGGGTGCAGGATATTCCAAATGAATACCACGGTGCAAAGCAAAAGTAATCGGCTATAGTGAAGTTAATGCCCTGACGCAAACTTCTGTCCAAAGGGTCACTCCCGGTGAAGGGATCTCGGCCCTTGCCTCGTCGACTGAGGAGCAGGATATTCCAAATGAATACCACGATGCAAAACAAAAGTGAACGTCCTTGCAATAACAGCTTTTTGAAAAAGTGTTCCAACAACATCAGAATAGGTTTGTTTATCTTGCATTGATCCGAATCAATGCAGTCCCATCAATTGATCACACCACAAAGAACGAAAATATACTGACGTACGTATATGCCATCCGCATTCGCCACTGGGTCCCGTCATCACCCGTTAGGTTAGCTAACTAACGGCAGAGCGGGGACTGGACTAGCGCGGATGAAAAACATATACAACATCTACTAATATATATACCAATATATAGTATTTCGCTCAAGGCGTGAATAAAATGCAACATCACAGAAATGTACAGCATCACAGAACAATACAGATATCTGGGATCCCCGGGTTTCACAGAGCCACTACTGAAACCCGACGTTCCCCTGGTCGTGTGGATAGCCTGTGCAATGAAAACCTATACCCCCTACGAGTGCGGCGAATAGCCAGCCAATCCTGGAGTGAAGCCCCCTCCGTCCCAATGCCATGAGATGCGGGCTTGTTGCCTTCTAGAACCCGGCTATCCGTGCACCCCTCCGCGGGGTAACCCTAGTACAGAAAGTAAAATATACATACACTGGGTACATCGACCGCAACCAGGTCGTGCCCCAAAAGAATAATACAAACAGGCAGTGACGGCAGTCCACATGTCGGACGCTCGCCCCACAATATCAAATGTACATAATATAACAGAAACTGTACTAGCATTGCATCCAGGCTATCCCCCACGACCGATCCGCAACATCACAGCAAAAACATAAAACATCAACGTGAAAGTCACGTTCGCAAATCCGTCTAACCGGGCTATAGCAGTTAGACCGGATTTACCGATCGAGTGACATTCACGGTCGCAGATATAATGTAAATACTGTGAAAAATGTGTTTAAAATATCCGATCGATCAAATAATTAACAAGTGGGCCCCCAAGCAATACTGTAGCACTCACAGAAATAATTGGCCCAATTTTAATATTCCAAAACCCCTTCAAATAGCCCAGAAGCCCACTGGAAAATTTGTACACAGTGAGGACACCAATGTGCGGCGGAACCGCGGCCAAGTGGGGGTTTGGCCGCGGTTCCGCGCTACAGTGGTCGACTGACTGTGTCGAACTTTTCCAGTATGCTTAGAATTTCATGTACATCAGTTTTCTACAACCAGAAAAATTTTTAGACACCAAAAAATTTTAACAGAAAACTGATGTGAACTAAAATTGGGTTTTTGGAATTTTGGTCGATCGGAACTGAAAAACACATCAAACGAAGCTAGACGAAGTTAATGGCGAGGCTCTGATACCACTGTAAGTGCACGGCGGCGCCCCGGCCGTCAAACCGACGGCCAAATGCGGAAGCGGTGATAAACTTTAATTTTTGCGGACTTAGCAAACCGGCACCACCGCGCACTAAACCCCGGATCGGGCCATTAAACTTGTCCTAGCTAACTACAAGACGGGTTAGAGATATACCGAATGATCCGAGTCCTTCGGTCTTCGTCTCCACTCCGATCTCCCGCGGATGCTTCGTCCGTCATCTCCTCGTTGTCGCCTCTTCGCCGGAAGGGCACCACATCGCCTGCATCTTTTACGGGCTCCCACCTCAATACCGAGGCAACTCGGGCGCGAAGCTGGCGAGTCGACGCGTCCAAGATTTGCTGTAGAAAGTGTAGTGTAGAGCTTATGTCTCATTTGGGGTTTGTTGCCTTTGAAGATGATGGAGGAATCAAGATAAGAAA
The DNA here is from genome assembly GCA_030015575.1 of Agapanthus africanus. Taxonomy (NCBI): domain Eukaryota; kingdom Viridiplantae; phylum Streptophyta; class Magnoliopsida; order Asparagales; family Amaryllidaceae; genus Agapanthus; species Agapanthus africanus. The sequence continues at coordinate 230,866,400 of CM057344.1, forward strand.
AATGGTGCTTGCATTTTTCTAGCATGAAATGAGATGAACAAATTTTCCCTCTTGAAAATGATCCTCTCTTCTTCTTCTCTCAAGTATGAAAAAACTTCTCCCCTTAGAAAAATGGTGGAGGAAAGAATATGAAGCATGAAGGGAGGTGATGGTAGGAGAAAGCAAGAGGTGACCACAACCTTGAAACATCATCATCACCAAAACTCAAATCAACCTCAAATCCTTTCATATCAACAAAAAGCAAGTGATGAGAATGGTATCAAAAGATGCTTTCATAATAAATACATTTGCAAGAAAACCCTCCACAAAGTGTTATTTGCAAACTTGCAAATAACCCCCTCCATCGGAAAAGTCCGGCCGGGAAAGAACAAAGGAAAACCGGCCGGAACGGAATGCAAACTGGCAACTCCAGAAAACTGGTCCCGTAATAAATTACAGTAAAACCCCCATACTGTGCATACACACCCGCATCTGTATTCCGACCGGATACAAATGCAATGAGACAAAACTACACTGTACTATACTAGGATCCGGCTTAAACCAAAGCCGGCTAGTAATATCCGTCCGATCCTGATCCGTACAATACCGCACGTATCTGATCGAACCCTGCCATATAACCATACGGCCACTAGTACCAACCGTCCGATCCTGATCCGTGGAATACCGCACGTATCTGATCGGACCCTGCCATATCTCCATACGGCCTCTACAGCGTTTCGCCCGAAAGCTTGAGTAACTGAAAGTGTGGTGGACTCTAAAGACTCGTCAATACTATGGCTGTGGATTTAACCACTAGCACGTCAGAGGTATAAGCCAATACGTAATGGGCCACCAGCTATTGACTAAAAGGGACGTCGATGAGCGAACTCATCCTGACACCCTACTGAGCCTGTCAGTGACAATATCCGTACAGTCCGGTCCGTTCGTCTATGAGCATCGCATGTCGGGCCTAAGGGGTGGGTAAAAGTCAGACCCCCAAAAGCGGTACAAGTCGTGTCGGAGTGTAGCCCAGAACACCCTGAGATACTACTGGAATACCTACCAGTAAATCTCCTGCCTTGGCCAAGGACTTCGTGTAATGGCTCTCCTAGACACAGCGCGACCTCACCCCCAATACCGGGAGAGACGAACCCCCGAAGATCCGCTCACTGCCTCCATGTGGCTCGGGACTGTACCCAACTAAAACCTGTTTGCACGACTCCTTTGAGCCGTGGTAGGGTAGTAATCAAAGTACAGTGGGAACTCATACGAGACAAATGACGATCCCCAGGTCGATGAACTAACCTGTACACATGTCACCAGGGAACTGCTATCTGACGTCAGGTATAAGACCAACTAGCATGTTCCCGGCGAGTCCTGTCCGGTGTACTCATAACCCAATGAGCACCTGTATACATCTTAGGTGAACCAACTGACACCAGTGGCCTGTGAGACCGGCCACCGCCCCTCGTCGGGGTCTCGACTGTATACACTAGTCTACTCTGGAGTATCGATGCCCTGTCTCGAAACTCCCACGGCTAGGGACCTTTTAAGGATGCGCTTATAGACTCCAGCTCTCACTTATATGATCGCCCTCATACTGCTGGCAGTCAAGCAAGAATCATAGGGGCTCTATCAACGTGCAATAGCGACCTGTCAGGTCACCTAAAGCAGTACACGATGATAAAGGTTGACCAGATAGCATACTATCATCTCGAGTAAGACTGTCGTACCGGGATAGGTCCTCCCTCAATCATTGCAATCACGTGCCTGTGATCCAATAATTGACTCTGAGGGCACTATCTCCAACAATACATATAACTAACAATCTCCCATTTGCACTAGGGCCATCTGTAGCAGTGGTTGCAGTATCACATACTCAACCATCCCCTAAAAGTCTCTCTTTGGGAAAAGGCCTTCGTGAGTGGATCCGCCGTGTTGTCCTCTGAGTCTACTCTCCTAACCTCGATCAATCTGGAGATCAACTATCTCCATGATCAGGTGATGCTGCCTCAGAATTTGTCTGGGTCACTGATGGGACCAGGGTTCCATGGCCGAAGCCACACCTCCATTGTCATACAATGGCAGGAACCTAGCTCATCTTACGAACCAATATACACCCAAACAGCCTCTTTGGTAGCATCTTTAGTAGCGATGTATCCTGCCTTTATCGTCTAGTATGTCACGGTATCTAGCTTGGAACTTTTCCAACATACCGTCCCTTTACTAAGGGTAAAGACAATGCCTGTGACTGACATTCAGTCGTCTTTATCACTCTGGAACCCTTCCAGTGATTCTCCCCAGGATCGATTGATACCATCTCACTACAACTAGTGAGTATCCTAACATCCAATTAGATCTATCTCATAGATCCAAAGCTTAGGATTTAGTAGGCATCACTTTGATCCTATATGGAAAATCATTCTGATAAGCGGAGATTAATCGAGCGTAGCATAGGAAACTCCTTCCCTAACAAGAGTATGTCATCCACATACTCTACGAGGATCGTCACCATACTCCCTACTACCTTTTTGTTTATACAAGGTTCATTTACCATTTTGATGATGTCAACTTCTTTGACTAATCCATCAAAACAGATGTTTCAACTCCGCGATGCCTGCTTTATCTTATAAAGCATCTTGCACACGTTTCCGCTGCTCCCACTGTCTACGAGGCCCTCTGGCTGTGTTCTTATAGACGTTCTCTTCTAAATCAATATTTAGAAAAGTAGTCATGGCACCCAACCACCAGATATCGTAGTCATGGTATGTAGCCGTGGCAAGTAGGATCTGGATGGATTTAAACATAGTCCCTGGAAAAGGTTTCATCATTATCCGTGCCTGGTTGATGACGAAAAACTTTAACAAGTCTAGCTTTGAAAGTCTCAACTTTTCCATGTACACCAAGTAATCTTCTCAAGATATACTTGCTCCTGATGGGAATTTAACCCTTCAGATATAGCAGCTAAAGTCCATACTTTGCTGGTGTATATGGATTCCATCTCAGATCGCTAAGCATCCAGCCATTCTTACAGAGTCCCTACTCTTGATGGCCTGCTCGAATCTAGTTGGGTCATCATCTCATGATGCATTCCATTCTCCCACTGTCATCGAGAAACCAAGGTATCTCTCAGGTGGGTGAGGAACCCTACTAGATCGGCGGAGAGGCTGAGGTTCGTTGGAATCTACTGAATCCTTTGGTTCTACCAAATTATTTGCTGTAGTTTGTATAGCTGGAACCTTTCCAGTTCTACATTACAGACCTTGCCTCGAGCCTGTCCGGATTTTGCTTTTAGACATAGGCCGGACAATCCCAAATCTTAACTAATTTAAGATATGGGCTCTTCCCTTTCCATATCACATATGAAGTGGTAGGCAACTGATTTGATTCGAACCTAATTCAATAGGTATGCAGCTTCTCAAGCGCATAACATCCAAAAGGAAATAGGTAACTCAGTAATACTCATCATAGAGCACACGATATCTAATATTATGTGATTGCTCCGCCCCGATACACCGTTGTGCTGTGGTGTATTCAGAGGAGTAATACTGAGAGAGAATCTCATTTTCCTTTAGAATAGTCCAAGGATTCCATGCACAAGTATTCTCCTTCCTGATCTCATCATAGGACATAATACTTATACCCATATTTTGATTCTCTACTTACTAGTTATATTCTGTGAATACCTCAAAAGGTTCGGACTTATATTTCAACGGGAATATATGACTGAATCTTGAGAGATTATCAGAGAATATAATGAAGTATAAAGAACCAGTCCTGGCATGTGTAGACAGGAGACCTTACATACATCACTATGTATCAGTCCCAAGAGTTTACTAACTCTTTCTCTGTTTCCAGTAAACAGAGCTGGTGTCATTATATCTTTGTGACATGACTGGCAAGTTTCACAAGATGTAAATTCAAACTGATTTAAATATGCATCTAAATGTAACTTCAGCTAGTCGGGTCGCATTGATATGACCTAGTCTACAAAACTTCAAGAAGAATTCGTTCATTTCTGAACTCTTCCTCTTGTGTGTGTTCTGAATACTAAGAACTGTAGTTTGATTTAGAACGTCAATGCTTTTAGATAACGTGCCTGAACCGATCAACTTTTGATATAGGAAATGTTCAAAACATTATCCATCAATACAAAATTATATCCTTTCTTTACTAATAAAGAGACTGATATGATTTTGTATATCAGGTTCGGTATTTAATAGCATTTATTCAGAATCAATGTATTCGTAATACAGGGTGACAGTGACCAACAGACTTGGCTGCAACACTTGCCCCGTTTTCTGCCTCATGAAACTTATCACTCGTTCTCAGTTTTTCAACCTTTTTTGTAGCCCTATGTAACAGATTACATATCTGGGATCCTGATCCGGTATCATATACCCAGGATGCAGAGGATACTGAGAAACAGTTCTTTGTAATGAACACACCCGAAGGAGATGCATCATATGCACTTTCTTCGTTTGGGCGGCATAGGAATTCTGGTATTCCCCAATTTCCTGCTCTGTCTTATAACAATTATAAGTTGGAGCGGGACCAACGTTCCCCAGCTCAGTATAACAAGCGGGTTCGGTCAATATATCCATTTTATTATCTTGATTAAGGCATGATATGGTCGCTACCAGGAGAGAGAGAGAGAAGAAAACACTCAGCGTGCGCTCTTGCAAGATTAGATTGGTTATGTATTTTATCTAATCAGGATGGCTCCCACTGTTTTTATCAAATCTTCCTTCAAACCTTAAAAGGAAAGACTAGCCGGGATTAATTACACTCTACAAGTTCGCCAATCTTTCAGCCAGGCCAGTGTCGGTACTTTGAGGGAGGTTCCCCGTGCTTTCGCACGGACCTAATTACTGTAAACCTCGCTTTCCCAGAGGCGTAACCCCATTGACACCTTTCTAGACACCTACTTGATCGGCTAATTGCAAAGTGCAAAACTCTCCCAGGAGTAACAATTACTCGCAGTGGGTATCGGGATCCAACTATCATATAGAAGGTATGCAATCTCATTGCAAGTTTCAACACTTGAAACTCCCGATAAAGGTTTTTACCCCTAGCACCTATGACCTTAACTATGGTCAACAAATCATAAGTACTAGTCAAGTTCTACCCGTCATTTCGTGATTAATTAGACCCACCCACATGACCCTTAAGTAAGGTCAACAAAGTCACGCTACTGTCCTAACTAATCGCATCATATGCGGTGTAGGAAGACATCACTTAGCTACCGTACACTGTGCCTTGACTATGGTCAACAAACACAGCATGAATACTAAGTACTCTACTTCCTAAAATGACGGAGGGTTGCGAATGGTTTTTGTGAAAACCTTTAACGCTTTGAACTTGATCTCGTTGCGGAATCAAATGGTTTTTAAATGGAATGTTTTCGAGGCTTTTTTAGTTTTGCTAAAGGGGTCACTCCCGGTGAAGGGATCGTCGGCCCTTTCCTCGTCGAATGAGGTGCGGGATATATCATATATATCACTGTGCAAAGCAGAAACTATAGAAGCGATCAAAAGACAAACCGAGTGTGTAGCATCTGCCAGTTATTGCTAAAGGAGTCACTCCCGGTGAAGGGATCTCGGTCCTTTCCCCATCGAATAAGGTGCAGGATGTTCTACAATGAACACTGCGATGCAAAGCAAGAACTGTAGCTACCTGTTTTTATTTTGAAATTCGATTCCACAACATCAATTAGGTTTATTTTCTTTCATTAATCTCATTAATGAATATCCCATCATTTAAGTCCACCTAATCATCACAGATAAATATAACGTACGCTTATGCCATCCGCATTCGCCTCGATGTCCCGTCTGCACCGTTAGGTTAGGTAACTAACGCCAGAGCGAGGCAGGGCTAGCGCGGGTGTAAAACATAAGCAACGTCTATATAATATATCATATATACTATATATAATATCTGTCACAGAACATCATGATTGTAAGATTTTTCCGTTGTGTTTGTATGTAGAAAATTTGTAAAGAACTTCACAACCAAAAAATATTTTGACAGCAATCAAACTACGGTGTCAATTGTAGTTCATGAATGAGTGCGGATCGTCCACAGAGATTGCACGATTCGTTGTATTGATAAGCTTGAATTGAAAAGTTAAGCTAAGATAAACGAAAACATGATTCAAGAGTATTGATTTTCAAGTGTCACTATTCTATTCAAGAATCAAGAAAAAGATAAACAATCAAGAATCGGTGTATCGATGATATTTCCAATCAACAATCAAGAATCTAAAAGAGGCTCGTAGGAATCGATAGGATCAATAGACGTGATGTAATCTAAAGATATCGTGTTCTTGTCCTTCGAAGGATTGATACTAGATTGATGATCATCGACGAGAGTTAGGGCTTTCTTGATGAAACTAGGGTTCATCTTTTAACCCTTGTTCTTTCGTCGATATCATTCCTTTTCTAGCCTCTACCAAATTCAAGAAACGATCGTGACTCCCCAATTTCGATCGATGTCAATCAAGAAAGCATCGAAACGAAATGGATCGTCGTTTCTTGAACTTGCTAGGGTTTACAAAACTCGTAGGACTCAAGAATCGATTAAAGCTATGTTATATCATCATTCTATTAACCGTCTCGACTCCTCGACGAGCGGAGTTTTATTCACACATCACCACACAGAAAAGATTCACAAATTGTAAAGATATCATGATGCAGAATTTAAAGAAAACAAGATAAAAGAATATCACCTTTATTTATCTCAACAATTTTGATTACATTCGCTTCAAGAACTACAAGAGGAAGAATCTAAATCGTTGATCGGACGTCGCTCGGCTTCGTGAGTCGTGAATCGGCTCGGATCGCTTGCTCCGTTGAAGATCGGCTCCGCTCCTAAAGGTTGTAAGGCTTCTTGCTTAATGGGTACTCGGGATCTTGATTTTTAATTGGAATTAGGGTTAGGGTTTCCCACAAGCCCTCTCACTAGACTTGAGGAGGAAGGAGATGAAGAAGGAGATTGGCTAAAAAACTATAAAATGGGTTGATTCTATTTATCTCCACACTATGATGATTTATATCCTCTTCACCCTAGGTCTAGGCTTCTATTTATAGACTTCCCAAACCCTAGGTTTAGGTTTGAAATGGTAGTTCCCTCCAAAAGTTTGTTGAGAGAGTTTGTTAGACTTAGCTTAGTGTTTAAGCTAGGGTTTAGGGGGAAAGTTCTAGAATGATAGGCTAGTTTAGTGTAGATCAAAGTGTTTGCTGATCTGGTAGAAGTCCCTGGAGTCTTCTGGAAAATGTCATGCTTTTCTGAACTGTAGGCCATGAATGAAAAACTGTAGACCAAAATTCAGGAGATGAAGTCATCAAGTAGCCGCGGATCCGCGGCCTAAGCCGGCTCTGGCCGCGGATCCGCGGCTCTTTAAGGGGCTTGGGCCTTGGTCTTTTAGGTGTTGTCTTAGACTGCTATTTGTAGCTTTCTCTGATATGCTGAATTGTGATTGCTCCTTTGGATTGATACCAGATCTGAAATTAGTGAGTTGACGTATCTTTTGAGCGGTGTAATGTTCGAGCAAACTTCCCTTTTCCTGCACAGACTTCGAAACACGGGTTGCGACATATAGAAATATTGCGATGCCATGCAACGCAGTCAATTTCCCTAGAAATGCCGGTTTTAAAGTTGAATACATGTAATCTGATATTTTGCGATAGATTTGCTAATATGTATAATATGAATGCCGTACACTTCTATATGTATGTAGATGATAGGGAAATTGCTTGCTAAAATATGCAATATTTTCGACTGATCAAATACCCCCAAACTTAATTTCGATCGTCTCGAGCGAATGTTTTATTAAAAAGATAAGAAGAAAATAAAGAAAGAGAAAAACTAACTAGCATACTTTCGTAGGCAACACGATTGCACTGAGCATGTGCAACAAGCCTTTAAACCTCTAGGTGTCCCTAGTAGGAGGAGTGTTGTCTCCTGAGGGTTTTCAGCGGATTGCACCCACAAAATCCAATAATAAAAGCAAGATCATGAATATTACATTTAAAGAAGAGAATCGTAAAAGAAAAGCTTTGAAAATTAGGGTTTCCAACTAAGCTAGCTTTTCGGTTGTCATGAGCCCTATCTTAATGGTCATGAAAAGATGTTAGAAATCACGTCCTCCCTCAATAAAACATCGTCTTATTCTTCATTCCTATCTTTCTTCCAAAACATCGATCATATCACCCTGCGTGTGTGTAAAGACATCCCTACACCCGGAGAATTCAATTCAAGCTATCATACTCTTGTCCGTCAGCCTCAGTACTTTTTAATTAATGAATATTTAGATGAGATTGCTCACACACTTTCATGCGACCGTTAATACTTCTTGAGGTACTAACCGACCGATTACTCCTGTGCTTGCTTACTTGGTGTATTTTCCTCGTCTTGCACCACCTCAGGCATAGCAGTGACTCCCAGACCAGTTGGCCTTAGGGCACTAGGTGAAGAAGCACCCTCGCTATACATTTTTATTGCCCTCGGTGATAACAAAACCAGTGTCCATTTTTCTCACCACTTTATATTTTTTTATTCATATATTTTTTTTTATTTCCTTCATACATCGGCTTAAAGGCAAGAGCATTTCAAGGTATCCTCTACTATCCCAGGCTTCAAGACGTGTGTAAGTGCGAATAGCAGGGTAGCAACGTTCAAAATGTTTGGCTTCCAGAATAGAAACTATTTTTCAGACTTATTTTTATCCTCAGATTAGTGACGTCCTTCATCTTACTAACCCTTGGGACAACGGCTCATAACTACTTATTACTAGTTCGTATAAGAAAACTTCTAACTTTCTTAGTTTTCTTAAATTTTTCTAATCTCATGGATGTAACTTTTCACTATCTAAACTTTTATTATCTTATTTATGTACAAAAAAGTGTAAAATATTAAAATTATTTTTATATTTTGAAAATTTTTAAATTTTTATAGATTTTTAAAGAAATGTTTTGTGCTTATGCAGATGATATGCAAATGATGCGAAAATAAGCACAAACCTCCCCCAAACTTGTTTTCAACAGTGTCCTCACTGTTGCCAAATGCTATACCTACAAAACTGTAAGCCTGGGGGGAATTATTAGTGGGGGCAAAATATATAAGTGAAGAGCTTCCCCCAAACTTACTCTTTTCACTCACCTTCATTCAAAAAATGATGCAATGATATACTGGACATGAAGGTGAGACGGAGGAATTTTAATCCAAATAAACTGGCTCTTGTAAGAACAAGAGCTCCTCCGTGGGGTCAGTGGAAAAATACGGCTTTAGTCTATGTCCATTTACTTTGAAAAAGGTGCCGTTTTTAACATTTTCTACTTCTACCGCCCCGTGCGGGTATACAGACCGCACAACAAAAGGTCCCTTCCATCGAGATCGGAGCTTACCCGCGTGAAGGTGTAATCGTGAATCATAAAGAAGGACTTGTTGACCAGGTGAAAATGTTTTCCTCAAAATGTTTTTATCGTGAAAAACCTTAGTCCTATTCTTTGTGATTACAGCATTATCATAAGCTTCATCGCGGAGTTCGCTTAGCTCGTTAAGTTGCAGCTTCCGAAAGTTGCAAGCAAGGTTTAAATCAAGATTTATTTCCTTTATAGCCCACAATGCTTTATGCTCTATCTCGACGGGTAAATGACATGCTTTTCCAAACACTATCCTATATGGAGACATTCCTAGGTCGGTCTTATATGCAGTTCTGAATGCCCAAAGAGCATCCGTCAATTTGGTCGACCAATCTTTTCTATTTTTAGCAACAGTCTTCTCCAGGATAAGTTTGATTTGTCTGTTTGAGATTTCAGCCTGCCCGGTTGTTTGGGGATGATAGGGTGTAGAAAGTCGATGGTTGATTGAGTATTTCCGCATCAGAGTCTTGAAAGACCTGTTGCAAAAGTGTGTCCCATTATCGCTAATAATAGCGCGTGGGTGTCCAAATCGCGAGAAGATATTCTCTTTCAAGAACTTAATGACAACTTTCTTGTCATTAGTGCGACATGGAATGGCTTCGACCCATTTTGAGACATAATCAACCCCCAGCAATATGTACAGATTCCCAAAGGAGTTAGGAAAAGGACCCATAAAATCTATGCCCCAAACATCGAATATTTCAACAACCAAGATGGGTTGCTGAGGCATTTCATTCCTCTGGGATATTCTACCCGTATACTGACATTGTGTACAGGTTTTGCAATGTTCAAATGCGTCCTTGAATAAGGTCGGCCAATAAAATCCACATTGCAAAACCTTTTCCGCTGTCTTTCTAGGACCAAAGTGACCCCCACAGGCCTGATCATGACAAAATGAAAGAACACTCTTGAACTCTTCATTCGGGACACACCGGCGAATGATCTGATCAGGACATTATTTAAACAAATAGGGCTCGTCCCAGTAAAAGTGTTTTACTTGGGAAAGAAAACGATATTTGTCCTGTTTCGACCAATCGCTCGGTATAAGTCCCGTGGCATGATAATTCACAATATCCCTGAACCATGGTTCAGTGGATACGCTCAAGAGTTGTTCGTCAGGAAACGTGTCATTAATCGGTAGGGTCACAGGGGAAGAAATGATGCGTGAAAGGTGGTCAGCTACTACGTTTTCACATCCTTTCTTATCTTTGATAACAAGATCGAATTCTTGTAACAGAAGGATCCAACGTATTAGTCGACCTTTTGCATCTTTCTTCGCCAGAAGATGTTTTAAAGCGGAATGGTCAGTATACACAACTATAGGTGAGCCGATTAAGTAAGGCCTGAATTTTTCTAATGCAAATACAACCGCTAAAAGTTCTTTCTCTGTGGTTGTATAATTGATTTGCGCATCATTCAGGGTCTTACTAGCATAGTAAATCACGTGTGGCATCTTTTCGATATGCTGTCCTAAGACTGCACCTACTGCAAAATCAGATGCGTCACACATTAGCTCGAAGGGGTAGTCCCAGTTTGGTGATGATAAAACGGGGGCTGAGGTGAGTGAGTGTTTAAGTGAGTCGAAAGCTGTCTCGCAATCCGAGTCAAAATGGAAGGTCGTATCCTTGGCCAGGAGTAGTGTTAAAGGTCTAGCAATTTTGCTAAAATCCTTAATGAATCTCCTATAAAAACCCGCATGGCCAAGGAAAGAGCGAATATCTCTGACGCTTTTGGGATGAGGGAGGTTTTGAATGACATCTACTTTAGCTCTGTCAACCTCAATGCCTTTCTGTGAAATGACATGTCCAAGGACTATTCCTTCTTGGACCATAAAATGGCATTTTTCCCAGTTCAAAGTCAAGTTCTTCTCTTTGCAACGAGTAAGAACAGCGTCAAGATTAGCTAGGCAATCAGAAAAAGAGTCTCCAAAAATCGAGAAATCGTCCATAAAGATCTCCAAAAAAATTCTCTACCATATCAGAGAATATCCCCATCATACACCGCTGAAAGGTAGCGGGAGCATTGCATAACCCAAAGGGCATGCGACTGTAAGCAAAGGTACCAAAAGGACAAGTAAAAGTAGTTTTATCTTGATCCTTTTTGGCGATGGGGACCTGATTGTAGCCTGAGTATCCGTCCATAAAACAATAATACTCTCGTCCCGCTAAGCGTTCCAGCATCTGATCAATGAATGGTAAAGGAAAATGATCTTTCCTCGTAGCAGCGTTGAGTTTTCTATAATCGATGCATACACGCCACCCAGTTTGGGCGCGTGTCTGAATCAACTCATTCGCCTCATTTGTGATAACTGTGATGCCGGATTTCTTAGGAACGACATGTATAGGACTCACCCACTGGCTATCGGAGATGGGGTATATAATACCATTATCTAAGCATTTGACGATCTCTTTCATGACAGCTTCCTTCATGACGGGATTCAACCGTCTCTGTGGTTTTCGGGTCGGTCTGGCATCATCCATCACATGTATATGATGTTCAACTATCAAGGGACTAATCCCTTTGATGTCCGCCATACTCCAACCAAACGCCTCTTTGTTAGATCTCAATACCGATAAAAGGGCATTCTCTTGCTCTGATGCAAGAGAAGTGGATATGATAACCGGTAAAGACTCATTCTCACCTAGATATGCATATTTCAGGTGAGAAGGTAAAATTTTGAGATCTAACTCGGGCGGAGAAATGATAGAAGGAGGGATCATTGAGTGATTTTTGGATTTACAAAGAAGCTCAGAGCCTGTGAAAGATACAGACTCGGGTGGAGAAAAGTCAGAAGTGCAGGACTCAAGTGTAGGTAAAGTGTCCTCACTAAGATCTTGTGCAAAGTCAAACAGAGATGTGGTAATGTCATCGAGATCAGTAAAGCAAAGTTCCTCGGCTCCACAACTGTCGGGAGCGATCTCATGGACAGAGCACACATCTAAAATATGAGCAGAGGGTTCTGATGGCTGACTTCCAACTTTGTAGATATTTAGTTCAATGGTCATATTTCCAAATGATAAGTTCATTGAACCGTTTCTACAGTTTATAACAGCGTTGGAAGTGGCAAGGAAAGGACGACCTAAAATCACCGGAATTTGGCCCCGGGGGTTTTCTACAGGATGTGTGTCGAGCATAATGAAGTCTACAGGGAAAACAAATTCCCCGACCTTTATCAACACATCCTCTAATTCACCCCTTGGTTTGGTGATAGATCGGTCTGCCATCTGGAGAGTGCAATGAGCAGGTTTCAACTCTCCAATCCCTAATTGCTCATAGACAGAATAAGGGAGCAGGTTAACACTTGCGCCAAGGTCTAAAAGAGCACGATTTATGTTTTTACCCCCAATCGAAATCGATATTGTAGGACATCCTGGGTCCTTTCTTTTCTTTGGAAGCTGGGGAATAAAAGCAGTGCTAATGTTATTAGACATGAAGACCTTCTTCGGCACTTGAGTCTTCCTCTTCCTAGTGCACAAGTCCTTAAGAATTTTCGCATAAGCGGGGACTTGCTGAATAGCATCTAGGAGAGGGATATTGATGTTAACCTGTTTGAACATTTCTATAATTTTCTCCATATGAGGACTCGTTCTGTTAGCCCTTAGCCGATTCGGGTAAGGAGCTTTCGCCATAAGCGCAGGGTCCATCATAGGAGAAGGAAGAGGGGGTAGACGTGGTCCCAAAAGAGGTGTGGGGACCGTCTGTGGAGAACTATAAGGGTTGGGTGAAGGTGTCGAGCCTAAAGGGAACTGGAGAATAGGCTCGTGAGAAGGTGGTTTGGTAGAAGAAGAAGGATCAGAAGGAGAAGTGTGTGGAAAGGTCTCAGCCGAGGTGTTGATATGATTTTCAGTATCATCAATACCTTCCCCGACATGATTGTTCAGCACTCTTCCCGATCTCAACGTTGTAATGGCATTTACATTGTAATGCCCAGGATTCTGTAGGGGTTGAGAGGGAAGTTTCCCTTTTTCTCTCGCACTCATTTCGGCTTTGAGGCGTGCGATTTCAGCTTCCATCGATCTGATACTCTCAGCTTGGGACGCTGAGTTCTTCTTTATCTCACTGACGGAAGATCTAACCTCAGTCGAAACCTCTATGAAATTTGATAAAAGTGATTTCATGGTTTGAGTGAATTGAGAGAAATCGTCAGAACTGGACAACTGCATAGGATTAGACTGTGCAGGAATGTTGCCCTGGTTTTGGAAATTTTGTGACTGGTAGGGGTGCTGAGTGAGTTGAAGGGGTTGCTGTTGTGGTGGAGGAAGAACCCTTTGAAATTGATTCGTGTTTGGAACCGTGTTTTGAGATTGGTTTTGGTTCCAAGCAAAATTCGGGTGATTCCTCCAACCCTGATTGTACGTGGAAGAATATGGATCGTTTCGAGGTCTTTGAAATGCGGCATTAGAATGCTCGTGACCTTGAAACGCAGAGTTTAATGGACATTCTTCCGTTAAATGAGACGGATCAGAACAGCACCCACAAACAGTTTTGGGGAGTGACACTGGGTTTAGGGAGGCTGCTGCAAATTTGTGTTCCATAACGTCGAGCTTCTTTTGCATTGCTGCCATTTCAGCTCGAACACCTATGGACACATCTATTTGGTGTATGCCACCCCTATTCAATGGTTGGGTTCCACTCTCCCACTGTAGTGATTTTTCAGCGAACTCTTCTAAGTACCTCCAAGCTTCCCCATCATCCTTAGTCATAAATGTACCTTGACACATGTTTTCAAGGCTCTGTTTAGTGTTAGGGTTACTGCCCTCATATATGATTCGGCAAAGCTCCCATCTCGGGATGCCGTGATGAGGACATTGAACCAATAGATCCTTGAAACGTTCAAAGTATTTAGAGAATGGTTCAGCAGGGAGCTGGGCAAATTGGTTCAGTTCGCTACGGATTCGAGCTGTCTTTTGGTGTGGGTAGAATTTCTTAAGGAATGCAGCGACGAATTCTTCCCAATTCGTAATAGAGTGTGCGGTAGTGTTATATAGCCACTTCTCGGCTATATCACACAAGGTAAATGGAAGAAGTCGTAGACGCATCGCATCCACTGAAAGTTGTGACGTACCCATCATTGCGCATACGTTTTCAAATTTGGTAATGAAAACGTAAGCGTCCTCAGTCTCGAGTCCGTGGTATTTGGGTAAAAGATTGATATACTGGGGCTTAATTTCAAAGTTATCCCCATTGGCTGGTGGTGTGGATAAGCAGGTCGAAAGAGGACCTCTATGTGGATAGCATCTTTCCTGGATAGAAATGTGGGGTGGATTCTGCGCACCAACGGACGGCGGCAGATTAGGGTTAAAGAAGTTCGATGGATTCGGATCCATCGGTGTGGATGTGGTAGTAGGTAAAGAAAAGGTAAATGGAGAAATATCGACTTCGGAGTCGATAAAGGGTACGCGGACTAAACGGGCACTAGAATCCCGTGTCCAGCCTATCTTGTACTAAAAAGGGTTAGTACAAGTGGCAGCGTTGGCTTATAATTAGGGGTAAATGAATGCGGTGTTTGCTTTTGAAAAAAGGACGGATTTTTGAAAAAATGATGCGACAAAACAAATGCAGCACACAACCCTAGAATCTAGTGGTCACCTAGGTCCGGCTCTAGACCGCTCCTAACTGCCAAAAGACAAGTCGCAGGATAGAATCCTCCACTGCCTCTTTGTCCCCCTGTGGCCGGATAAGTACCAGGTAAGTGGGAAGGTACTCCACTACGTAAGTAGTGGGCCTAATTAAAAACCACTAGCCTTAGACACACTCGCCTTAGGCACCACAAGAAAACGCGGATAAGCAATGAATTACCCACGGCCTTCTCTTGTCCTAATTGTGCGCGACAGTCCTTAGAGTCTTCTCTAGATTTCTTTTAGTTAATGAGGGTAATGCGGATGCAAGTTTTGCGATTTTTGGGGCCTAGGAAGGGTAATGAAATCCCCACCTAATTTGGATTTGGCCGTGCCCCTTAAATTTCCGTATTAGAATGCAAACAACCAAGAAATCAAAATCACGCACAAATTTAATTTGCAATTGCGAGCTGCGATTATTTGCAAAGAATCCTGCAGCAAAGTGTTAGTTGGAGCTAAAAGAGGAGAGAGGAGAAGAACAAAAGTCACCTGAGGCAAAAAATTTTCAGAGAACCCCCTAAGAGGCCGCGGTTCCGCCGCGTAAGTCTCCTAATGCCGCCCTTCCGCGGTCCTTTCAAGGAATCAATGCACCAAATTTCTTCAGGAGCTTCCTGTTAACTCCCTCAGCTCTCTGGTATTTTCCAAAAATTTCTATCAATTTCCAAACAGCTCCAGATTTCCTTGCAATGAACAACAGCAAATCGTTTAGGGTTTGCACGAATTTTGATCTCAAAAAAACAATGGAATAATTCTTTCAATTCAAACTATAATATGAAATGAATTAGCGCGCGATCCCCGGCAACGGCGCCATTTTGATTGTAAGATTTTTCCGTTGTGTTTGTATGTAGAAAATTTGTAAAGAACTTCACAACCAAAAAATATTTTGACCGCAATCAAACTACGGTGTCAATTGTAGTTCATGAATGAGTGCGGATCGTCCACAGAGATTGCACGATTCGTTGTATTGATAAGCTTGAATTGAAAAGTTAAGCTAAGATAAACGAAAACATGATTCAAGAGTATTGATTTTCAAGTGTCACTATTCTATTCAAGAATCAAGAAAAAGATAAACAATCAAGAATCGGTGTATCGATGATATTTCCAATCAACAATCAAGAATCTAAAAGAGGCTCGTAGGAATCGATAGGATCAATAGACGTGATGTAATCTAAAGATATCGTGTTCTTGTCCTTCGAAAGATTGATACTAGATTGATGATCATCGACGAGAGTTAGGGCTTTCTTGATGAAACTAGGGTTCATCTTTTAACCCTTGTTCTTTCGTCGATATCATTCCTTTTCTAGCCTCTACCAAATTCAAGAAACGATCGTGACTCCCCAATTTCGATCGATGTCAATCAAGAAAGCATCGAAACGAAATGGGTCGTCGTTTCTTGAACTTGCTAGGGTTTACAAAACTCGTAGGACTCAAGAATCGATTAAAGCTATGTTACATCATCATTCTATTAACCGTCTCGACTCCTCGACGAGCGGAGTTTTATTCACACATCACCACACAGAAAAGATTCACAAATTGTAAAGATATCATGATGCAGAATTTAAAGAAAACAAGATAAAAGAATATCACCTTTATTTATCTCAACAATTTTGATTACATTCGCTTCAAGAACTACAAGAGGAAGAATCTAAATCGTTGATCGGGCGTCGCTCGGCTTCGTGAGTCGTGGATCGGCTCGGATCGCTTGCTCCGTTGAAGATCGGCTCCGCTCCTAAAGGTTGTAAGGCTTCTTGCTTAATGGGTACTCGGGATCTTGATTTTTAATTGGAATTAGGGTTAGGGTTTCCCACAAGCCCTCTCACTAGACTTGAGGAGGAAGGAGATGAAGAAGGAGATTGGCTAAAGAACTATAAAATGGGTTGATTCTATTTATCTCCACACTATGATGATTTATATCCTCTTCACCCTAGGTCTAGGCTTCTATTTATAGACTTCCCAAACCCTAGGTTTAGGTTTGAAATGGTAGTTCCCTCCAAAAGTTTGTTGAGAGAGTTTGTTAGACTTAGCTTAGGGTTTAAGCTAGGGTTTAGGGGGAAAGTTCTAGAATGATAGGCTAATTTAGTGTAGATCAAAGTGTTTGCTGATCTGGTAGAAGTCCCTGGAGTCTTCTGGAAAATGTCATGCTTTTCTGAACTGTAGGCCATGAATGAAAAACTGTAGACCAAAATTCAGGAGATGAAGTCATCAAGTAGCCGCGGATCCGCGGCCTAAGCCGGCTCTGGCCGCGGATCCGCGGCTCTTTAAGGGGCTTGGGCCTTGGTCTTTTAGGTGTTGTCTTGGACTGCTATTTGTAGCTTTGTCTGATATGCTGAATTGTGATTGCTCCTTTGGATTGATACCAGATCTGAAATTAGTGAGTTGATGTATCTTTTGAGCGGTGTAATGTTCGAGCAAACTTCCCTTTTCCTGCACAGACTTCGAAACACGGGTTGTGACATATAGAAATATTGCGATGCCATGCAATGCAGTCAATTTCCCTAGAAATGTCGGTTTTAAAGTTGAATACATGTAATCTGATATTTTGCGATAGATTTGCTAATATGTAGAATATGAATGCCGTACACTTCTATATGTATGCAGATGATAGGGAAATTGCTGGCTAAAATATCCAATATTTTCGACTGATCACATCACAGATAACGCAGCAGAAAAATCATATGAAATATTGGATATACTAGGGCGTCCGTGTTTTCAATACGAGCCAGTATAAAACACGGATTCCACGGTCGTGATGAATAGCCAATCCCATACCCCTAGACCCCTACGAGAGCGGCAAGCAACCCTACCAATTCTAGGGTTAGGAGACCCTGACTCGACTCCTCGAGATGGTCTCCCACTGGACCCTAGAACCCGGTTACTTGTGCTCCCCTCCTTGGGTCTATCCTAGTGCAGAAAAGTAAATAATATACATCAACGGTGACATCTTCCGCAACCTGGAAGTGCCCCAATAAAAGAATATTACATACAAGTTTTTACATGAATGAAAATGAAAAACACTCATCTCACATAAAAAAAAACCCCGGCTATTCAAACACGACGATCCAATATAACATATCCAGCAACACATAACATCACATGTCATCAACGTAAGTAAATATGCGCATCCCAATTGTCGTTGACATATAGCAATGAAACCGGCGATATCACATATTACACTTACGGTCACAGAAAAGAAAGTGTAAAACTACAACAGTTGGAATCCGCAACCACCTCAGACATCGCATGCCTGACCAAATGAATTCTTTAGACATCGCATGCCAAACAATTATAAACCCCGCATTTTAGTCTCATTATCGAAAACACTTTTCAATATCAAGTCGGGCAATTCAACAAGATTCCCGAAAAACTGATCGAATGCTCGTCGCAAACTTTAGTAGGCGGCCGCACCCCTGATACCGTCGACGAAGTGCACTAAGGCGGAACATCGCTGCCGCGAGCACCCGGACGGATGCTTTCGACGACGGAGTTCTCCTACAGTCACTTGGTCGGGGCTATGGGGTGAGGCTGTCTATTAAGTTTACCCGGCGAGTATCCGCGTACGCTACGTGATTGCGACGGACTTTTGATCACATCAAAACTCCATGGCAACCGATCAAGTGAGACTAAACTGCTACGTTTATAATATTCATTCCGTTATCTCATAACAATTTGTGAATTCCAATTATTGTATCACATTCCGGATAAATAGAAAATGCTAAACTTTTCGATCGAACAATCGAACACCCAAGTTTTCCCGATACAGCTCAACACATGAAATAAGTCTAACAACATTCAGTTCGTGCCTCAGTACCAACGGTCCAGCCGTAGAAGGGTCAAGCCAACGCCTCACATGTGGCACGCCGTACTGCCCTAAACCCGAAGGTTCAAAGGACAGTTCAAGACGGTCACATAATCGAGTTAAGGTTTGTTGTCTTCTAGAGGGTCCATCGCGTTACTTGCACTACTTAGAACGTCGTTAAACTACGGAAAAATCCAACATTTGGAAATTTCCCGGCAGGGAAAAAATTGGGTATTTATATCCGGTCGAACTTTTTAACATATTCTAAAAATACCCGGAAAAGCACACCGACAAAATTAGACAGTCCGATCGAATACACCGAGTCCTCAAAACAACTCAGAAAATAAAACTCTGGAAAAAATTATTAAAAATCCCCAGGAAAGCCAGCGCAGACAACTAAGAATTACTGTGCAAAATTGGATGCACAAAACGACAAAATGGCCACGGAACCGCCGCATGAGCATGCTCATACCGCGGATCCGCGGTGCCTTTATGGAATCAGGCCCTCGAATTTTACAGTAACCCTTAGATCTTCCTGCTGATTTTTATGAATATTTTTAATCTACAAAAATCCACATTTTACAGAAATGTCCAGAGAGCATTTTTAAAGTCGGGGTTTTGGGTCGATCGGACTTCTAACTCCGTCAGGACTTCGCCTAAGGCTCTAGCTAGGCTCTGATACCACTATAGGGTTCCTAGGCACTCTCAAGAGGTCTCACAAGGCATCAACCATGCCAATTTCAAATTTTACAAGTGCCGAGAAACCCTAATACGGATCGTTGACTAGAATTCTAGGCGAAAAAGCAACTAGTTAACAACTTTAACTAAGAGTACGGAAATACAACCTTTGTAGATCCGGTTCTCCACCTCCACGGCTCCGTGATGAAGTCCTCTCCGCAGTCCAAATCAAATCCCGGGCTCTAGCATCGGCTTCATCGGAGAAAGAGCGAGCTAGGTCATCGACGACGTGCCAAAGATGATCTACGTCGAGGCATCGCTAGATCAAGCTCCAACTTCACCAAGTCTAGAAAACTTGTGAAGGAAACACACTATACTACTTGGCAAGAGGTAGAGGATGAAGAAATAGGAAGTGGGTTCACTTTAGAATTGGATTTCTCACTCATTTTCATCAATCACCATTGATGAAGTGAAGCTTTCTTCATTGAAGAAGATGAAGAAGAAGCTAAAATGTTATGATAAGTTCATTCAAAATAGAAAATAAATTGAATACTTATCATGTTGTAACCATGGTCAAGTGTAGAGAATAAATCATGGTTAAATGTAATGGTTAGGGTTAAGCATGAAGACAAAATTGTCACTTAGTCAAAGCTTCATGAACTTTCAATGTAAAACAAAACTAGCAACCATTTTTCTTTTCTTTTGCCATTTCTTTTCCAAAAAGAAAAATAAATAAATAAATAAATAAGCAAAGGATAAACAAAACCCTAATCATTAGTTTAACCATGGTTTAATTCTTTGCACTTAACCAAGTAAACATGTATCATCAAACATGATACAATCATTTGCACAAAAAGTATATCACATATACAACTTGTACATCTAAGTGAGAAAATCCATTTAAAGTGAACCAATACTAGTTAATGCAAAGTAATATATCAAATATATAATTATGCATTAAATCATTAAATCAACACTTGATTCAATGATCCGGTCATGTCGCACACAACCGACTAGTATACAATGTATCGGCTTATCGAATCAATCCTCGATTCGATAACTAGGTTATATCGCATACAACCATTCGATACAATCATCGCGAGAATAGAATACGGTATCACATACACGCATTATTCTCGGTCCCGCACATATCTCATATGCGCTCCTATTTCGTTTCGCTTGAGCCAGGAAACCTCTGTGTAGGACTCTAAAGACTCGTCAATACGCCGGCAGCAGGTGATGATCATATCAAACACCCGCAAGCCGCAAGCGGTCTGCTAAACGTAACGGCCACCCGGGTATTGAGCGATCAGAAGATCGACGAGCAAGCCCGCTCACACTCCTGTGAATCCAACCAGTAACACTACCGTACAGTCCGGTCTGATCGTCTGATATGTCGCATATCTCTCCTAGGGGTGGTAAACGTCAGACCCCAGTAGCTCGATAAGTCATGCCGACTTGAGGTCCATAACATTCGTGAAACTACTGATAACTCTTACCAGTATATCACTGCAACCCTGGCCAGGGATTTCCTGTTATGGCCAGTCGAGCATAGCACAACATCAACCCCCAATACCGGGAGAGACGAATCCCCTCCTATCGCTCATTGCCTCCATGTGAATCGAGACTGTACCCAAAAACCACCTGTTTGCACGACTCAGTAGAGCCGTGGTAGGGTGGAAATCAAAGCACAGTGGGAGACACACAAGACTCTATGACGATCTCGGGTCAACAGACTAAGCTGTACCAGTGTCACCAGAGAACTGCCATCTGACGTGAGGTATAATACCATCTGGGAGTTCTCGGCGAGTCCGTTCAGTGTACCCAGTCTCCACTGAGCACCCGTATACCATCTCTGATGTCAAACACCAATGGATATGGGATCATCCATCGCCCATCACATGGGTCGAGAAAATACACGCTAGTCTACTCTGGAATATCGATGCCCCGTCTCGATATTCCCTCGACTAGGAACAATGAAGGATGTACTCATTGACTACCTAGGCCCCACTAGTATGATCTGCATCACAGTCCTGGAAGTCGAGTACACATCCTAAGGGCTTTATCAACATGTAACAGAGAGACAGAAAGTAGAGATGATAAGACGCCCTGCCGCGATACTCTAAGGGTAAGTCCTGCAAAACACTGTGGCACAACGGTGGTGAGTTTCCAACTCGTGAATAATAATTAACATCATACTGTAATCGCAAGTAAGCCCGAACAGCGATTAATCTATCCCAAGTAATCTGATATCATAAGTATGACAATATGAATATGCAACAATCATGTAAAGGTACATCATCAGGGTACTACAACTAAATGAAGCAATGCATATAAAAAATAATCCTGAGTGTGTGGGATGATATAATAAAACCTCATGCAAAATCATCACCATGGGAAAACACGAGTGTCCCTCACTGACACATCTAATCCTAAATCCTCAGGCACCGCATCCTCAGATCGGCCCTCACATCCTGTAAGTCTCATGGAACCTGAGTGTCAAACATCGACACCCGAACATCATGAAAACATATCCCTGTATGTATATGTATATATATATAAGTATGAGGATATCAACCCCGTATGTCCACCGACGATACGTAAAAATCATGGAAACCTGATTGTCTAATATTAACACTCGAAACATCATGAAACCCGTGTCTAGCATCGACACGTAAATCCTCATAACTCAGGCGCTGTCACCACGAATGGCCCTGACGATATGTCATACATCACTCCGGTCGGTATCCCCACGATAACCGCCGAGTCCAAATACAATCACCGGTAGGTAGTGGTCCCTCTGCTAGGCTTATCGTCTACACCACGAAATCACCACTCGCCCCGGGGTACCATACCGGGTCCACCATGTACCCGCAAACGGTGCCTCCCGCTCCTCGAATCGGGTATCACAAGTCAAATCTCAGAAACGAGAAATCACATGGTGGACGCACTGAAATATCATATCAAGAGAAACCGGTTTTTCAAACAATACATAGTTTTCTTGAAATACCCCTACAGTTCTCAAATCCATAAATCATATGAAATCCATATCTCAATGCGTAAATCCATGAAAAACTGATATATGCAATATATAACAACAATATGAGTATATCAAGGGAAAGCCGCTCCTGTAAATGAATCCATCTTTAAAATATATCTTGCGGTTCCCAAATCCTCCAAAATAAACAAGTGCAGCATCATATGAAGTGTACATGTAATTATAGCAAGGTTTAAGTATCTACATATAAGCAAATATGTATGATGTATTTCATAAGCACAATAGTCAACTTCTCAATATCACATGTCAAAAGAATACCACTTAGGGTATATACAACTATAGAAAAATATGTGGGGGTACATGTCAGTATGTGTGCATGATGTACATGTCAATCTGTATGCATGATGTACAAGTAACTATATTAAGGTATACGTGAAATGGAATAAGAGTTACTATCTTAACTATCTATGTCCAAAACAACATCACGTATGTATGTGTCAACAATATTTCATATGCATGATGGGATAAGAGTCACTACCTCAATTTTCCATATCCACTCCAATAACACGTATGTATGTGGGTTGTGCGTGTCATGGAAATTACTGACAGTGTGGGTGTCGCATACAATTTAGTGCTCGTGCAACATGAACCGTCAGTAATGTGTTATATCTAAAGGTACAAGTCAAGCTACAACAGATAATACTATGCAATGACATTCATATGAAATTATATAATATGCAATAACATGCAGCTATCATCTCATATCTGCCCCGACGCATAACGTCATACGGGCGATTTCCCCATAGATGTTAAATCTACTCACCAATTGTCTCAAGCTATGAAAATCCGACCACCTGCTTCCCCTTGTTCGCAGCGTCCGAAGTCCCCGCTTGCGACGCTATAATTTCACAAACACATAAATAGAGCAAAATCTCAGAAATCAACCAATATAACGTAAAACTATGTTTTAAACGACGCACCAACTCCAAACTAACACACAAGTGTCCGTCTAGTGGCTAACGTGCGTGACGATACTACGAAACCTACCCAAGTGCAGCAGCTGCACAAGATCGCGATTCGTGTCGGATAACGTAACACGTGGACACAAAACACTAGATTATAGGAAAACGATCCCAGATTTTGCATACTGTAAATATTAAAAATTTAAACAGTACCAAACACCCCTAACCCACAGCAGACAACTACCCACAAAAAAACTAACATCCATCTCCCCTCCAAAACCGGTGTCGTCGGAATTTCCCAAAAGGTCGCCGGCCAAAGCCGGTGGGGAGGGTCTCGTGTCTCAGGTGGGATCTTAGGTTCACTAGCACATCACTACAATCTTGTTTGGTCACTCAGTAAAATTTCCAGGTTAGAGCAGATCCCAGAGATTCTAAAAAGACACTAAATAAAATGATATTGCACTAATCGATACTTGAATTGTTCTAAACAATAAACAACGAGCTACACATCATAAAAACTCCTATTTAACAGTTTAGGGATTATACCTAACAATACTTGCTCCCAAGATCCAAGCTTTCCTAGCTCCAAGTGATCAAAGAAGCTAAAGCAAGACTTGATGTGTTTCGTGAAAATATTTAAGGAATTTTGGAGATTTATTTGGCTTTAAGATGAAAGAAATGAGCAAGGAAGAAGATGGGGGCAGACTTGGGAAGGCTCGGCCAATAAGTGGGGAAGGATGAAGAAGTGTGTAGGGTTTTCTAGCTATGTCTAGTGATAAATGCACATAAATGCACATTCATGCATGAAGCCACCTCTCCCATTCTTTTTCTTTTCTTTAAAACTTTACCTTTTAGCACAAAAGATCTAGATATCAGTTGGAGGTTTTGTTTTACTCAAGCTTGCTTAATTTGAAATGATACAAATTTTGGAGAAATTTCCCAAATCCAAAATGTAAATACCACATTAGAATAATATTAAAATAGGGAAAAATTCTATTTGAAACCATAACGTCCCATATACCCCCAAAGCTTGCGCATTAACTTTATTTTAGCTAAACTAGGTGCTGGCAAGTCTATATGGACGTTTGATCACAGTCGGGTTAAAACGGAAAATATCGACAATTTCACCCTAAAACAGAAAAATTCGCAAAACGATTTCTAAAACATTACAATCTCCCCCCTTATAGAAATTCGGTCCCCGAATTAAAATTTCATACTAAGCGTACCTTCAAAAAGATGAGGGAATTTCTTCCGCATCTTGCTCTCGGCCTCCCAAGCGATCTCCTCACTAGTAGGGCTACGCCAAAGAACCTTCACCGATAGCAAGACCTTTGACCGAAGCTTCTTCACCTGCCGATCCAGAATAACTACTGGCTGCTCGGTGAACGAAAGATCATGCTCAAGCTGAACGGTCTCGTGTTGAATCATGTAAGAAGGGTCATGAAGGTATCTACGAAGTATCGACACATGGAAAACGGGGTGAACATCTAGAAAACTAGGCGGGAGTGCCAAACGATAAGCAACAGAACCCACTCGCTCAAGGATCTCGAAAGGACCTACAAATCTGGGACTGAGCTTCCCCCGCTTCCCAAATCGCATAACGCCCTTCATCGGAGAAATCCTCAGGAATACATGATCCCCTACTGCGAACTCGAGTCTGCGACGACGACGGTCAGCATAAGACTTCTGCCTGCACTGGGCTGCTCTCATCCTGTCCTGAATCAGCTGGATCTTCTCCGTAGTCTCCAGAACTAGCTGGGGTCCCAAAACTCTACTCTCGCTGAGTTCGGTCCAACAGACTGACGATCGACACTTCCTACCATATAAAACCTCAATAGGTGTCATCTGAATAGTCTCCTGAAAGCTGTTGTTGTAGGAGAACTCAATCAACGGTAAGTGACGATCCTAAATGCCACCAAAATCAAGCACACATGCACGGAGCATATCCTCCACAGTTTGTATAGTCCGCTCCGACTGACCATCGGTCTGTGGATGAAAAGCGGTGCTAAAACTCAACCGGGTACCCAAAGCTTCCTGGAGCTTCTGCTACAGACAGCTAGTAAACTGGGTGCCTCTGTCGGATACTATGCATGTGCGAACACCGTGCAAATGCATAATCCCATCTATATACAACTGAGCATACTGAGCATAACCGAAAGTGGTCTTCACTGGATGAGCCGCTTTCGTCAACTGGTCAATAATCACCCAAATGGAGTCATATCCTCTACTGGTCCTGAGTAGACCCACAATGAAGTCCATGGAAATCTGCTCCCATTTCCACCCCGGAATGGGTTAAGGCTGCAACTCTCCAGCCGGTCTCTGATACTCAGTCTTGACTTGCTGACAAGTAAGGCACCTCGAATCAAAGTCCGAAATATCGCGCTTCATTCCTTCCCACCAGTAAAAGTCTCTCAAGTCACGGTACATCTTGGTGGAACCTGGATGAACGGTAAAGGCCGACTGATGTGCCTGCTCTAGGATCTCGCATCTTAACCCATCAGTATCTGGTACACACAAGAAAGTCCCACATCGTAGCACACCCTGGTCATCAATCATGAACTCCGAAACTGTACCCTGTCGAACAAGCTCAAGAATCTCGGACAAACGGGCATCACTGGGTTGCGCCTCATGGATACGATCAAGTAGTAGTGGATGGGCGTGAACATGAGCAAACTGTCCCCCAGCGAAGGTGAACTCGAACTGCACTCTACCATCACACAAGAGCTGCCAATCTGCAGAAGTCTGACGCTGAACTGCGTTCAACTGGGACAAGCTACCCCCGGTCCTACGACTCAAAGCATCAGCTACCACATTCGCCTTGCTCGGGTGATAAAAGATCTCACAATCATAATCATTCACAAGCTCCATCCAACGGTGCTGTCTCAGATTCAGATCCCGCTGTTGGAAGATGTACTTCAAGCTCTTGTGATCCGTGAAGATCTGACACGACTCCCCATACAAGTAGTGCCTCTAAATCTTCAACGCAAAGACCACCGTGGCCATCTCAAGATCGTGAGTGGGGTAATTTTGCTCGTGCTTCTTCAGCTGCCTAGAAGCGTAAGCAATCACTCTATCGTGCTGCATCAATACACAGCCGAGCCCCATTCGAGAAGCATCACAATAAACAACATAGCCGCCCGATCCAGAAGGCAAAGATAGAACTGGTGCTGTCGTCAACCGAGTCTTCAACTGCTGAAAACTCTGCTCGCACGCATCAGTCCAAAGAAAAGGAACTCCCTTCCAGGTCAGTCCAGTCAGCGGTGCAGCGATACTCGAGAAATTCTGCACAAAACGGTGATAATAACCAGCTAAGCCCAAAATGCTGCGGACCTCAGTCACCGATAGAGGTCTGGGCCAAAGCTGTACAGCCTCGATCTTCCTCGGGTCCACCAGAATACCATCAGCAGCCACCACATGACCCAGGAAGTCCACACTATCAAGCCAAAATGCACACTTTGAGAATTTAGCATACAGCTGGTGCTCTCTCAATATCTGCAAAGCAACCTTCAAGTGCTGTTCATGCTCCTCACGACTCCTAGAGTAGACCAGTATGTCATCAATAAATACAATAATAAACTGGTCAAGGAACAACCTGAAAATCCGGTTCATCAATCCATGAACGTTGTTGGCGCATTGGTGAGTCCGAACGACATCACCAAGAACTCATAATGCCCATAGTGCGTACGAAAAGCAGTCTTCGGAATGTCATCATTCCGAACCCGCAACTGACGATAACCCGAACGCAAAGCAATCTTAGAAAAATGTTTCGCACCCTGGAGCTAATCAAATAAATCGTCAATGCGAGGTAAAGGATACCTATTCCGCACCGTAACTCTCTTCAATTGATGATAATCCACACACAGCCTCAAACTGCCGTCCTTCTTCTTGACGAACAGAACATGAGCTCCCCACGGCGAAACACTCGGACGTACAAGTACCATATCAAGAAACTCTTGCAATTGATCTTTAAGCTCTCTAAGCTCTGCCGGAGCCATCCGATAAGGCGGTATAGAAATAGGCTCCGTGCCAGGAATCAGATCAATGCAGAACTTAATATCGCGCTCTGACGGCAACCCAGGTAACTCATCGGGAAAGACATCGAGAAACTCTCGCACGGTAGGAACCTGGTCCAATGACTCCACTGTGGCTCCAGTATCATGAATGAAAGCCAAGAATCCCCGACATCCCCTCCTAAAAGCCGACTAGCGCAAAGGACAGAAATCAAACTGTGAGGGGTGACACCACGGTCCCCCTGCACAACAAACACAGACTCGCCAGGAAAACAAAACCAAACTGTCTTCTCACGGCAGTCCACGTACGCGTAGCAAGTAGCTAACCAGTCCATGCCCAACAGAACGTCGAAGTACAACATCTCAAGAAGGATCAAGTCGACGGACAGATCTCTGTCTCTTATACGGACAGCACATGACCGGAACACATGTCGCGCAACAAACGAATCTCCAACAGGAGTTGCCACGATAAGCGGCTGATCTAGCAAACACGACTCTCGGCCTAACCTCGGCACGAAGTGCGTAGAAGCATACGAATGCGTAGATCCCGGACAAACAGAACATGTGCATCATAAGAACATACAGAAAGGGTACCTGAAACCACAACATTGGACGCTTGAGCATCCTGGTGAGTCAAGGCAAAAACCTAAGCCTGCCCTCTACCGGCTACTGGTTGTCCTCTGCCTCCGCCACCACATCCTCTCGGCACAAAACCATCGCGACCACGACCTCTCTGAGCAGGAGTCTAACGCGGCGCAACCACAGGAATAAGATGCAACGCTCTCTGAGGCGGAGAAGGTGGTAAGGTAACCTAGGGTACTGCTGGCCCTCTTTGATGCACCACTGTACAATCCCGAACAAGGTGATGTAGACTGCCACATCCAAAGCACCCATAAGACGGTCGCTGGCCCTCCTGGGAGTAAGAGCTGAATAACTGGCCCCGTCCCATGTCTCTGCTACTCCCCAAGTATGAAGGAACTCTGCCTCGGCGTGCAAACCTCTGTCTCCGTGCTGGTACATCCGTACGAGTCCTCTTCGGTTCCGGAACAACCGATGACTCAGCTAGACGCTTCTCCACCAATGGCTGCATCCACAGCTGCCGCATACGTGTCGCAATAATGAATGCTGATGGCTAGGAACAACTGGGTAAGCAGGCATCGAACAAACCTCTTCACCCTCATCTCCTCAGTCGCCACCAAGTACGGAGCATACACTGACAGCTCGGTAAATAGTACATCATACTCAGACACCGTCATCCTTGTAGTTTGACGTAACGACTCAAATTTGCGCGCTCGTGCATCCCTGACGCTCGGTGGAAGAAAACGGGCGAGAAACGACGTCACAAACTCAGCCCAGGTCATAGGAGCATGACCCGCGGCTCTGCCCCTCTCTAAGGACTCACACCACTTCTAGGCCAGACCCTCCAGACGGAAACTCACGAACTCCACCCATCTCTTGTCGAAGCATCGGAGCGAATGACAAATCCTGGCCTTCCAGTCGATAAACGACTGTGGATCCTCGGTAGTATCTGTGCCAGTGAACACCGGAGGCCTTAGCCTCATGAACTCTGTCAGTGACACGGTAATAACCTTCGGAGCTGTAACTGCGACTGCCGGAACTGTAGGTACCATCGTGGTCCCTGCAACGGGTGGAAAAACTGCCTGCCCCTGCGCTCGAATGGCCTCTACTAAAGTCCCCATCATCTGGCGCAGGTCCTGCATACCAGCCCCAATCCTAGTAATGTGCTCCGGTACAACAGGCGTACCGCCCTGGTCAGTCCTCACCTCAGACGAGTCAACTCTGACCTCGACCCTCGCAGCCGCTCTCTGTGCCCTCGTAGTCTTTGACGACATATGGGCTGGAAATTGAAACAAGATTCGATAAGGACACAGAAATTGAATCACAAAGATGTATATCATCACGGAGGAAATTTCAATCAATAAGTCTTAAGGTCACTTAGGCGGAGCACCGTGTCGTAAATATGCCGCGGAACATACACACGCTACGTCACTCTCCTTAAGCTACCTACTCCATTAAACCAAGGTCATCCTACACTCCGAAAGGTAAAACCTAGCGCTCTGATACCAACTTTGTCACGACCCAAAATTTGGCCCGTAACCGGCACTTAAACTACGTAACGTCTACAGGCATACGCAACTTAAGTAAGCCGAAACCCAGAAATCTAAACCACCAAAAACTGGATAAGCTGAGAAAAACATAGTTTAAAACATTCAAAAAAATCACAAGTAAAATCTCTAACTCAAGTTTTCTTTCTTGAAAATTTCGGCAGCACCTCCTTTGTAAAAACTAGCCCCGAAAACGGGTACATCATAGATAATATATAAAGAATCCCAAACGGTAGAAAATCACACCCAACGGCAGAGACAACCACCACAAATATATATACGACACCGAAGCAAAGAAATATAAAAGAAAACTGCATAAAGGAGTAAACGTTTCAACAAAACCGGCTCCCTCGAGCACGGCACCAAAGTCACCAAAATAATAATACAACACCGAATCCTCACAACTCGTCTCTAAGTCAAATACAAGAAGTGGTAGATGGAGAATACTAGATCCAACAAAAAGATATACAATGTACAAACAGATAACCGCGAACCCACATAAATGCAAAGGCCTCACAGCCAAACGTAGTGGTATCCGCAAAAGTAGAGATGATAAGACGCCCTGCCGTGACTACTCTAAGGGTAAGTCCTGCAAAACACTGTGGAACAACGGGGGTGAGTTGCCAACTCATGAATAGTAATTAAAATCATACTGTAATCGCAGGTATGCCCGAACAGCGATTAATCTATCCCAAGTAATCTGATAGCATAAGTATGACAATATGAATATGCAACAATCATGTAAAGGTACATCATCAGGGTACTACAACTACATGAAGCAATGCATATCAAAAATAATCCTGAGTGTGTAGGATGATATAATTGTAGGGTTCCTAGGCACTCTCAAGAGGTCTCACAAGGCATCAACCATGCCAATTTCAAATTTTACAAGTGCCGAGAAACCCTAATACGGATCGTTGACTAGAATTCTAGGCGAAAAAGCAACTAGTTAACAACTTTAACTAAGAGTACGGAAATACAACCTTTGTAGATCCGGTTCTCCACCTCCACGGCTCTGTGATGAAGTCCTCTCCGCTGTCCAAATCAAATCCCGGGCTCTAGCATCGGCTTCATCGGAGAAAGAGCGAGCTAGGTCATCGACGACGTGCCGAAGATGATCTACGTCGAGGCATCGCTAGATCAAGCTCCAACTTCACCAAGTCTAGAAAACTTGTGAAGGAAACACACTCTACTACTTGGCAAGAGGTAGAGGATGAAGAAATAGGAAGTGGGTTCACTTTAGAATTGGATTTCTCACTCATTTTCATCAATCACCATTGATGAAGTGAAGCTTTCTTCATTGAAGAAGATGAAGAAGAAGCTAAAATGTTATGATAAGTTCATTCAAAATAGAAAATAAATTGAATACTTATCATGTTGTAACCATGGTCAAGTGTAGAGAATAAATCATGGTTAAATGTAATGGTTAGGGTTAAGCATGAAGACAAAATGGTCACTTAGTCAAAGCTTCATGAACTTTCAATGTAAAACAAAACTAGCAACCATTTTTCTTTTCTTTTGCCATTTCTTTTCCAAAAAGAAAAATAAATAAATAAATAAATAAGCAAAGGATAAACAAAACCCTAATCATTAGTTTAACCATGGTTTAATTCTTTGCACTTAACCAAGTAAACATGTATCATCAAACATGATACAATCATTTGCACAAAAAGTATATCACATATACAACTTGTACATCTAAGTGAGAAAATCCATTTAAAGTGAACCAATACTAGTTAATGCAAAGTAATATATCACATATATAATTATGCATTAAATCATTAAATCAACACTTGATTCAATGATCCGGTCATGTCGCACACAACAGACTAGTATACAATATATCGGCTTATCGAATCAATCCTCGATTCGATAACTAGGTTATATCGCATACAACCATTCGATACAATCATCGTGAGAATAGAATACGGTATCACATACACGCATTATTCTCGGTCCCGCACATATCTCATATGCGCTCCTATTTCGTTTCGCTTGAGCCAGGAAACCTCTGTGTAGGACTCTAAAGACTCGTCAATACGCCGGCAGCAGGTGATGATCATATCAAACACCCGCAAGCCGCAAGCGGTCTGCTAAACGTAACGGCCACCCGGGTATTGAGCGATCAGAAGATCGACGAGCAAGCCCGCTCACACTCCTGTGAATCCAACCAGTAACACTACCGTACAGTCCGGTCTGATCGTCTGATATGTCGCATATCTCGCCTAGGGGTGGTAAACGTCAGACCCCAGTAGCTCGATAAGTCATGCCGACTTGAGGTCCATAACATTCGTGAAACTACTGATAACTCTTACCAGTATATCACTGCAACCCTGGCCAGGGATTTCCTGTTATGGCCAGTCGAGCATAGCACAACATCAACCCCCAATACCGGGAGAGACGAATCCCCTCCTATCGCTCTGCCTCCATGTGAATCGGGACTGTACCCAAAAACCACCTGTTTGCACGACTCAGTAGAGCCGTGCTAGGGTGGAAATCAAAGCACAGTGGGAGACACACAAGACTCTATGACGATCTCGGGTCAACAGACTAAGCTGTACCAGTGTCACCAGAGAACTGCCATCTGACGTGAGGTATAATACCATCTGGGAGTTCTCGGCGAGTCCGTTCAGTGTACCCAGTCTCCACTGAGCACCCGTATACCATCTCTGATGTCAAACACCAATGGATATGGGATCATCCATCGCCCATCACATAGGTCTAGAAAATACACGCTAGTCTACTCTGGAATATCGATGCCCCGTCTCGATATTCCCTCGACTAGGAACAATGAAGGATGTACTCATTGACTACCCAGGCCCCACTAGTATGATCTGCATCACAGTCCTGGAAGTCGAGTACACATCCTAAGGGCTTTATCAACATGTAACAGAGAGACAGAAAGTATACACGTTAAGATAAAGAGCAACCAGATAGCGTACTATCATGTCGAGCAAGAAAGTCCTACCTATATATGTCCCAGCATCCACTACAATATACATCCAATGTACAGTAATGGTCTCTAGGGCATACATATAACTAACAGTAGTCTCTTTCACTTTAGAGTAAAGAAGTTTATTCGCATTTGTTTTCGCCTAAACTCTAGTTATCGATGTTACATTAGGGTTTCTCGGCACCGGAAAAATTTGAATTTGGCATGGTTGATACCTTGTGAGACCTCTAGAGTGTGCCTAGGAACCCTACAGTGGTATCAGAGCCTAGCTAGAGCCTTAGACGAAGTGTAGACGAAGTGTAGACGAAGTTAGAAACCCGATCGAACCCCGAAACCCTAATTCAAACCCTTCTCTGTACATTTTCTGAAAATGTGCATTTTTCCAAATTAAAAATAGCCAAAAATTTCAGCAGGGTTTTCTAGGAATTACTGTGAAATTCGTGGGCCTAAATCCATTAAACCGCCGCGGAACCGCGGCCGTACCCTAGGTTGGGCAGCTGTTCCGCGGCAATATAGTGGCCTTTTTCACTTCTGTTTGCACAGTAATCCCTAGCTGGAGTTGCTGTATTTTATGGGAATTTTTAATTTATACTCAAGAGTTGAGTTTTCTGGGGTGTATTGGGGACTCGACGATTCGATCGGAATCTTTAACTTTGTCTGTGTTTTTCCGGGTATTTTAGAACATGTTAAAATGTTGACCGGATATAAATACCCACTTTTTCCCCTGCCGGGAAATTTCCAAGTGTTGGATTTTTCCGTGGTTTAAGAATGTTCTAAGTAGTGCAAGTAACGCGATGGACCCTCTAGAAGACAACAAACCTTAACTCGATTATATGACCGTCTTGAACTGCCCTTTGAACCTTCGGGTTTGGGGCAGTACGGCGTGCCACATGTGAGGCGTTGGCTTGACCCTTCTACGGTTGGACCGTTGGTACTATGGCATGAAGTGAATGTTCTTGAACTTATTTCATGTGTTGAGCTGTTTCGGGAAAACTTGGGTGTTTGATTGTTCGATCGGAAAGTTTAACATTTTCTATTTATCCGGAATGTGATACAATATTTGGAATCCACAAGTAGTTATGAGATAACTGATTTGAATGTTATAAACATAGGACTTTAGTCTCACTTGATCGGTTGCCACGGAATTTTGATGTGATCAAAAGTCCGTCGCAATCACGTAGCGCACGCGGATACTCGCCGGGTAAACTTAATAGACAGCTACACACCATAGCCCCGACCAAGTGACTGTAGGAGAACCCCGTCGCCGAAAGCATTCGTTCGGGTGCTCACGGCAGCGGTGTTCCTCCTTGGTGCACTTCGTCGACGGCGTCGGGGGTGCGACCGTCTACTAAAGTTTGCGACGAGCATTCGATCAGGATGTCGGGAATCTTTTTGAATTGCCCGACTTGATATTGAAAAGAGTTTTCGATAAATGAGACTAAAATGCAGGGTTTATAATTGTTAGGCATGCGATGTCTAAGGAATTCATTTGATTAGGCATGCGATGTCTATGCAGGTTGCGGATTCCAACTGTTGTAGTTTTACACTTTCTTTTCTGTGACCGTAAGTGTAATATGTGATATCGCCGGTTTCGTTGCTATATGTCAACGACAATTGGGATGCGCATATTTACTTACGTTGATGACATGTGATGTTATGTGTTGCTGGATATGTTATATTGGATCGTCGTGTTTGAATTGCCGGGGGGGTTTTCTGTGAGATGAGTGTTTTTCATTTTCATTCATGTAAAAACTTGTATGTAATATTCTTTTATTGGGGCACTTCCAGGTTGCGGATGTTGTCACCTTATGTATATTATTTACTTTTCCGCACTAGGATAGACCCAAGGAGGAGAGCACAAGTAACCGGGTTCTGGAGTCCAGTGGGAGACCAACTCGAGGAGTCGAGTCCGGGTCTCCTAACTCTAGAATTGGTAGGGTTGCTTGCCGCTCTCGTAGGGGTCTAGGGGTATGGGATTGGTTATTCATCGCGACCGTGTAATCCGTGTTTTATGCTGGCTCGTATTGAAAACACGGACGTCCTAGTATATCCAATGTTTCATATGATTCTTCTGCTGCGATATCTGTGATGTGATCATGTGATGTTCTGTGATAAATACTGTATATAGTATATATGATATATTATATAGACGTTACTTATGTTTTACACCCGCGCTAGCCCTGCCCCGCTCTGCCGTTAGTTACCTAACCTAACGGTGCACGAAGGGATATCGAGGCGAATGCGGATGGCATAAGTGTACGTCGTATTTATCTGTGATGTTTAGGTAACTTAAATGATGGGACTTCATTAATATGATTAATGAAAGAAAAAGAAACCTAAGATGTTGTGGAATCGAATTTCAAAAATAAAACAGGTAGCTACAGTTCTTGCTTTGCACAGCGGTATATATGATATATCCTGCACCTTATTCGATGAGGAAAGGGCCGACAATCCCTTCACCGGGAGTGACCCCTTCAGCAATAACTGGCAGATGCTACACACTCGGTTTGTCTTTTGATAGCTTCTATAGTTTCTGCTTTGCACGGTGATATATTTGATATATCTCGCACCTCATTCGATGAGGAAAGGGCCGGCGATCCCTTCACCGGGAGTGACCCCTTTAGCAAAACTAGAAAAGCCTAAAAAACACTCCATTTCAAAATTCATTCGATCCTACAACGATATCAAGTTCATTACGCAATGGGTTTTCAAAAAAATCTGTCGTAGCCCTCCGTCATTTCAGATAAGTACTATTTAGTATTCGTGCTGCGGTAGTTTGGCATGCGTCAAGGCGTAGTGTACGGTAGCTAACTAGTGCTTATCTGCTAGCATACGATGCGATTGGATTAGGGTATTCGCACGGCGTTGTTTGGCATGCGTCAAGGGTCGTGCGGGTGGGTTTAATTCAATCAAGAAATGTACGGGTTGAACTTGACTAGCGGACTATGGGTTGTTTAGCATGCGTCAAGGTTATAGCACGCTAGGGGCAAAATTATCGGGAATTTCAAGTGTTGAAATTTGCAATGAGATTGCATACCTTCTATGAGATAGTTGGATCCCGATACCCGCTGCGAGTAATTGTTACTCTTGGGAGAGTTTTACACATTACAATTAGCCGATCTAGTAGGTGTCTAGAAAGGTGTCAACGGGGTTACGCCTCTGGGAAAACGAGGTTTACATTAATTAGGTTCGTGCGAAAGCACGGGGGACCTCCCTCAAAGTACCGACACTGGCCTGGCTGAAAGATTGGCGAACTTGTAGCGTGTAATTAATCCGGGCTAGTGTTTCCTTTTAGGGTTTGAAGGAAGATTTGATAAAAACAGTGGGAGCCATCCTGATTAGATAAAATAATAACCAATCTGATCTTGCAAGAGCGCACGCTGAGTGTTTTCTTCTCTCTCTCTCCAGGTAGCGACCATATCACGCCTTAATCAAGATAATAATACGGATGTATTGACCGAACGTTGGTCCCGCTTGCTATACTGAGCTAGGGAACGTTGGTCCCGCTCCAACTTATAATTGTTATAAGACAGAGCAGGAAATAGAGGAATACCTGAATTCCTATGCCGCCCAAACGAAGAAAGTGCATATGATGCATCTCCTTCGGGTGTGTTCATTACAAAGAACTGTTTATCTGTATCCTCTACGTCCGGGTTATTTGATACCGGATCAGGATCCCAGATATGTAATCTGTTACATAGGGCTACAGAAAGGTAGAGAACTGAGAACGGGTGATAAGTTTCATGAGACAGAAAATGGTGCAAGTGTTGCAGCCAAGTCTGTTGGTCACTGTCACCCTGTGTCCCAAATACATTGATTCTGAACGAATGTTATTAGATAGCGAACCTGATATCCAAAATCATATCAGTCTCTTTATTAGTAAAGAAATGATAAAATTTTGTATTGTTGGATAATGTTTTGAACATTTCCTATATCAAAAGTTGATCGATTCAGGCACGTTATCTAAAAGCATTGATGTTCTAAATCAAACTACAATTCTTAGTATACAGAACACACACAAGAGGAAGAGTTCAGAAATGAACGGATCTTTCTTGAGGTATTGTAGACTAGGTCATATCAATGCGACCCGACTAGCTTAAGTTACATTTAAGATACATATTTAAATCAGTTTGAATTTACATCTTGTGAAACTAGCTGGTCATGTCACAGAGATAAGATGACCATAGCTCTGTTTAATGGAAACAGACAAAGAGTTAGTGAACTTTTGGGATTGATACATGTTGATGTATGTAAGGTCCCCTGTCTACACATACCAGGACCGGTTCTTTATACTTCATTACATTCTCTGATGATCTCTTTAGATTCAGACATATGTTCCTGTTGAAACACAAGTCCGAAACTTTTGAGATATTCACAGAATATAAGTTAGAAGTAGAGAACCAAAATACGGGTATAAGTATTATGTCCTTTGATGCGATCAAGGAGGAGAATACTTGAGCACGGAATTCCTGGATTATTCTAAAGGAGAATGAGATTCTCTCTCAGCATTACTCCTCCGAATACACCATAGCACGATGGTATATCGGGGCAGAGCAATTGCACCCTATTCGATATGGTGCGCTCTATGATGAGTACTACTGAGTTACCTGTTTCCTTTTAGGGGTTATGCACTTGAGAAGCTGCATACCTATTGAATTAGGTACGAATCAGATCACAGCCTACCACTCCATATGAGATATGGTATGAGAAGAGCCCATGTCTTAAGCTAGTTAAGACTTAGGGTTGACCGGCCTATGTCTAAAAGCAAAATCCGGACAAGCTCGAGGCGAGGTCTGTAATGTTGAACTGGAAAGGTTCCAGCTATACAAACTACAGCAGATGATTTGATAGAACCAAAGGATTCAATTGTTTCCAACGAACCTCAGCCTCTCCGCCGATCTAGCAGGGTTCCTCACCCACCTGAGAGATACTTCGGTTTATGACAGTGGGAGCGAGGATTGCATCATGAGATGATGACCCAACTAGTTTCGAGCTGGCCATCAGGAGTGGGACTCTGTAAGAATGGCTGGATGCTTAGCGATCTAAGATGGAATCCTAATACACCAACAAAGTATGGACTTTAGTTGCTTTATCTGAAGGGTTAAATCCCCATCAGGAGCAAGTATATCTTGAGAAGATTACTTGGTGTAGATGGAAAAGTTAAGACTTTCAAAGCTAGACTTGTTAAAGGTTTTCGTCATCGACCAGGCGTGGATAATGATGAAACCTTTTCCAGTGGCTATGCTTAAGTCCATCCAGATCCTACTTGCCACGGCTACATACCTTGACTACGATATCTGGTGGTTGGGTGTCATGACTGCTTTTCTAAAATGATGTTTTAGAAGAGAGCGTCTGTAAGTACACAGCCAGAGGGCTTCATAGACAGTGGGAGCAACGGAAACGTGTACAAGATGCTTTATAAGATTAAAGCAGGCATCGCGGAGTTGGAACATCTGTTTTGATGAGATAGTCAAAGAGTTTGACATCATCAAAATGGTAGATGAACCTTGTATATACAAAAAGGTAGTAGGGAGTATGGTGGTGATCCTCGTAGAGTACATGGATGACATACTCTTGATGGGGAAGGAGTTTCCTATGCTACGCTCGGTCAATCTCCGCTTATCACAAGGATTCTCCATATAGGATCAAAGTGATACCTCCTAAATCCTGAGTTATGATCTATGAGATAGAAGTAATTGGATGTTAGGATTCTCACTAGTTGTAGTGAGATGGTATCAATCGATCCTGGGGAGAATCACTGGAAAGGTTCCAGAGTGATAAGGACGACTGAAAGTCAGTCACAGGCATTGTCTTTACCCTCAGTGGAGGGACGGTATGTTGGAAGAGTTCCAAGCTAGATACCGTGACATACTAGACGATTAAAGGCAAGATACATCGCTACTTAAGATGCTACCAAAGAGGCTGTATGGGTGTATATTAGTTCATGAGATGAACTTCGTTCCTACCATTGTGAGACAATGGAGTTGTGGCTTATGCCTAGGAATGCCCGTCCCATCAGTGATCCAGACATATTCTGAGGCAGTGTCACCTGATCATGGAGATAGTTGATCTCCAAGGGATCGAGGTTAGGAGAGTAGACTCAGAGGACAACACGGCGGATCCACTCACAAAGGCCTTTTCCCAGAGAGAGACTTTTATGGGATGGTTGAGTATGAGATACTGCAACCACTGCTACAGATGGCCCTAGTGCAAGTGGGAGATTGTTAGTTATATGTATGCCCTAGAGGCCATTACTGTACATAGGATGTATATTGTAGTGGATGCTGGGACATATATAGGGGGGACTTTCTTGCTCAACATGATAGTATGCTATTTGGTTGCACTTTACCTTAACGTGTACACTGATTGTCTCTCTGTTACATGTTGGTAAAGCCCTTAGGATGTGTACTTGACTACCTGGACTGTGATGCGGATCATACTAGTGGGGACATGGTAGTCCATAAGTACATCCTTCAAGGTCCCTAGTCGTGGGTGTATCGAGACGGGGCATCGATATACCAGAGTAGACTAGCGTATACCTTCTCGACCCATACAGATGGGCGATGGATGATCCCATATCCATTGGTGTTTGACATCAGAGATGATATATGGGTGCTCAGTAGAGACTGGGTACACTGGACGAACTCGCCGAGAACTCCCAGATGGTATTATACCTTACGTCAGATGGCAGTTCTCTGGTGACACTGGTACAGAGTAGTCTGTTGACCCGAGATCGCCATAGAGTCTTGTGTGGTTCCCACTGTGCTTTGATTTCCACCTTACCACGTCCAAGAGGGCATGCAAAATGGTGGTTTTTGGGTACAGTCCCGAATCACATGGAGGCAATGAGCGATAGGAGGGGATTCGTCTCTCCCGGTATAGGGAGTTGATGTTGCGCTGTGTTCGATTGGCTATAACCGGAAATCCCTGGCCAGGGTTGCTGAGATTTACTGGTAAGTGTTACCGGTAGTTTCTCGAACTGTTATAGACCTCATATTGACACGACTTATCGAGCTATTGGGGTCTGACGTTTACCACCCCTAGGCGAGATATGCGACATATCAGACGAACAGACCGGACTGTACGGTAAGTGTTACTGGTTGGATTCACAGGAGTGTGAGCGGGCTTGCTCGTTGATCTTCTGATCGCTCAATATCCGGGTGGCCGTTACGTTTAGCAGACCGCTTGTGGCTTGTGGGTGTTTGATATGATCATCACCTGCTGCCGGCGTATTGACGAGTCTTTAGAGTCCTACACAGAGGTTTCTTAGCTCAAGCGAAACGAAATAGGAGCGCATATGAGATATGTGCGGGACCGAGAATAATACCAGTATGAGATACTGGATTCTATTCTCGCGATTTGTATCATTGGACGGTTATATAAGATATAGTCGGGTTATCGAATCAAGTGTTGATTCGATATATTGATACACTTGATATTAGTCGGTTATATGCAGTATGACCGGATCATTAAATCAAATGTTGATTTAATGATTTAATGTATAATTATATATTAGATATATTACTTTACATTAACTAGTATTTGTTCACTTAAGATTGATTATCTCACTTGAATGTGCACATTGTATATATGATATATGTTTGTGCACTAGTTTGTATCATGTTTGATGATACATGCAAACTTGGGTTTGTGTTTATTTTAAACCATGTTTAGTTAATGGTTAGGGTTTCATTTTCCTTGTTTATTTATTTCATTTATTTATTTTTGGCAAGAAACTAAAACAAAATGGTGGTGGCTTTTCTCACTTTGACTTGAAGCTTCATGAAGCT
This sequence comes from Agapanthus africanus, assembly GCA_030015575.1. Lineage (NCBI taxonomy): Eukaryota > Viridiplantae > Streptophyta > Magnoliopsida > Asparagales > Amaryllidaceae > Agapanthus > Agapanthus africanus. The sequence continues at coordinate 230,906,732 of CM057344.1, forward strand.
TCATAACACCTTTGACAAAGTCTAAGCCATTTGGTTTTATTCTTAACCTAACCATTTTAACTAAACCCTAGTTTATTCTCTACACTTAACCATGGTTGCAAAATGATAACCATCACTTGATTTTATTTTAATTGATTTTTTTTCTTCTTCTTCTTCAAGAGAGAGAAAAAGAAAACCTTTGCTTGAAAATGATCAAGTGATGATTCCAAGTGAGAAATCAAAATCCAAAGTGAACCCACTTCCTATTTCTTCATCCTCTACCACTTTCCATGTAGTATGGGGTGTTTTCTTCACAAGTTTCATGACTTGGTGAAGTTGGAGCTTGATCTTGAGTGGCCTCGACGTAGATCATCTTCGGCATCGAAGTCAACGACCTAGCCCGATCTTTTCTCCGATGAAACCACCGCGAGAGTCTAGGATTCCGATGGTTGCAGCGGAGGGACGTCATCACGGAGCTAAGGAAGTGGAGTACCGGATCTACAAAGGTTGTAGTCTCTTTCACTTTAGAGTAAAGATGTTTATTCGCATTTGTTTTCGCCTAAACTCTAGTTATCGATCTTACATTGGGTTTCTCGGCACCGGAAAAATTTGAATTTGGCATGGTTGATGCCTTGTGAGACCTCTAGAGTGTGCCTAGGAACCCTACAGAATGTGTGTAGGTTTCTATATATATACACACACACACACACAACATATACACGTGATATGAGGATATTACATGATACTTGGGAATGAGTCGATATGATCGGGCATGATGCCGTGAGATATTTAATATGTGACTGAGTTATGATATGGGATATGTTATGATGTTATAGCAGATCGTTGGACGATGATACCATGTGAATGATGATATATATATGATAGTTGACATATGATCGAGATATGAGATGAGATATGTTATGATATTTATAATGGATCGCTTAGGCGATGTATACTTCTATATGATAATATGTATTGATGACATCGGATTGTATGAGACTTGAGATCAGTAGCCAAATCATGATATTATTGATGATGATACCATATGACTGATGATATATATGATAGTTGACCCGTACCCCGATGTTGGGATGCCGTACGATGGATTTTACCGTACGAGGTATGGATGTGATGATTGATCCGTACTCTTGACTCAAGGAAGTCGTACTATGTACGTAACGCTATTGAGACTGGATTGCCGACTACTAGAGATATCGACTCGGACTTTAGGTGGATTCTTATTACCTGTCGATTAGTTTCTTTAGTTTAGTTCCTTAGTGGGTTAGATGGATACTAGTTTAGGCTCGAGTCATGTTTATTTTCAAAACTAACGAATCGTGCGCATTTTTAAAGACAGCCTGAGGGATACTACGGATTTTTCAAAGGACATAACTTTTCTATAAAACCCCGTAGCCCCTACTTTTCTAAAAACCACGATTTGTGCTATTTCAAACTACAAACTATATGACTCGTAGTTAGATATGTATATTCTAAATGTGTGGTTAATACACATTCACCGTTATATTCAGATTTTATTCTTCGCATTGCATGTTCATACATATGTTTCTTTAGCTAATATGAAACCCTGCCTATTAGGACACCAGCACCATTACCGATGATGCGCATGTTCCACGTACACTTAATTGCCGGCTCACACACATCATCATCGGCAATTTCCATGTCACGTACACTTTAGAACATATTATCTCATTGATATAATCAGTTAAATGACAGTTCTAATATAATATTAGTGTTATTGCTCTCATTCACTAGTGAGATATTGCATTCTTTACTTAGACACTTCATGCATTCATAGATTCATTTGGTTATGCTATATGGTGGCTTTATGCCGGTATTCATGCTTATTGACTCTTGATTCTTGGATTTCGGATTTTCATGAGATTTCTGGATTTTGGGGAAAACCGCAAGAATTTTATAAAACTTTTTATCATTATTTAAAAATAGAAATTACGGTTTTCTCGTGATATGATGTGTATGGTGTCTACCATAAGTTTTCTCGGTTCTTGAGCTATATCATATACCCGATTCGAGGAGGGGGATGCACCGTCTGCAGGTACATGGTGGACCCGGTGCGGTACCCCGGGGCGAGAAGTGAAGGTGCTTCTGCAGCACCACTACTAGGGTTTGGTAGCATCACACGTGCCATATTAAAAAATTATAGGGTGCTAAAGAAACTAACCTAGGGATCACAGTAGAAAAGCTATGGTAACAAAACTTTAACACAAACACAAGTGGTAAAAAGCTAGGGTTTGAGAATGCAACCTTTGTAGTGTTGGAGATAGTGCCCTCCGAGTCAATTATTAGATCACAAGCACGTGATTTCAATGATTGAGGGAGGACCTATCCCGCTAGGACAGTCTTACTCGAGATGATAGTATGCTATCTGGTTTACCTTTATCATCGTGTACTGCTTTAGGTGACCTTATAGGTCGCTATTACACGTTGGTAGAGCCCCTAGGATTCTTGCTTGACCACCAGCAGTATGAGGGCGATCATATAAGTGGGAGCTGGGGTCTGTAAGCACATCCTTAAATGGTCCCTAGTCGTGTGAGTTTCGAGACAGGGCATCGATACTCTAGAGTAGACTAGTGTATACAGTCGAGACCCCGACGAGAGGCGGTGGCCGGTCTCACAAGCCACTGGTGTCAGTTGGATCACCTAAGATGTATACAGGTGCTCATTGGGTTATGAGTACACCGGACAGGACTCGCCGGGAACATGCTAGTTGGTCATATACCAGATGTCAGATGGCAGTTCCCTGGTGACATGTGTACAGGTTAGTTCATCGACCTGGGGATCGTCATTTGTCTCGTGTGAGTTCCCACTGTACTTTGATTACTACCCTACCACGGCTCAAAGGAGTCGTGCAAACAGGTTTTAGTTGGGTACAGTCCCGAGCCACATGGAGGCAGTGAGCGTATCTTCAGGGGTTCGTCTCTCCCGGTATTGGGGGTGAGGTCGTGCTGTGTCTAGGAGAGCCATTACACGAAGCCCTCGGCCGAGGCAAGGAGATTTACTGGTAGGTATTCCAGTAGTATCTCAGGGTGTTCTGGGCTACACTCCGACACGACTTGTACCGCTTTTGGGGGTCTGACTTTTACCAACCCCTAGGCCCGCCATGCGATGCTCATAGACGAACGGACCGGACTGTACGGATATTGTCACTGACAGGCTCAGTAGGGTTGTCAGGCTGAGTTCGCTCACAGACGTCCCTTTTAGTCAATACCTGGTAGCCCGTTACGTATTGGCTTATACCTCTGACGTGCTAGTGGTTAAATCCACAACCAAGGTGTTGACGAGTCTTTAGAGTCCCCCACATTCTATTACTCAGCTTTCGGGCGAAAAGTTGTAGAGGCCGTATGGAGATATGGCAAGGTCCGATCAGATACGTGCGGTATTGCACGGATCAGGATCGGACAGTTTGTACTATAGGCCGTATGGATATATGGCAGGGTTCGATCAGATACGTGCGGTATTGCACGGATCAGGATCGAACGGATATTACTAGCCGGCTTTGGTATAAGCCGGATCTTAGTATAGTACAGTGTAGATTTTGTCTCATTGCATTTGTATTTCAGTCGGAATACAAATGCGGGTGTGTATGCACAGTATCGGGGTTTTCCTGTAATTTATTACGGGACCAGTTTTCTGGAGTTGCCAGTTTGCTTTCCGTTTCGGCCATTTTCATTTGTATCGTTCATTGGCCGAAGTTTGGTAGAGGAGGGCTTATTTGCATTGTTGCAAATAAGCATTTGTGGAGGGGGTCTTTGCATATTATCATGTCATGATACTTGTCCCATCATTTGACTTCATAAACTCATGATTGCTTGACTTTCTTTATCATCATGGTTTTGATGATGGTTGTTGATGAGTGTAGTTGTGGTTGTGATGATGATGCCTCATCATCAACCTTTTTCTCTTGATTTTTGAACTACCCCCTCTTGGACTTTTTGACCACACTCTCATTCTCTCCTCTCACCAAGTCATGGCCGGCCCAAGCATTAGGGGGGGCTGTCCCATTTTACTGAGAGGGGAATTTTGTTATTCTAGCTTTGCGAAATTCCCACAAGCTCCATCTCTAAACTCCTTAGTTCATCCCTCCACCAAATGGCAATTCCACAACCCCAAAAATGAGACTAGCTCACTAGATATTCTACAGCAAATCTTGGGCACGTCGACTAGCCAGCTTCGTGCCCGAGTTGCCTCGGCATTGAGGTGGGAGCCCGTAAAAGAAGTAGGCGATGTGGTGCACTTCCGGCGACGAGGAGGGAGCAGGAGGTTGAGGGTGAGAGCAAAAACAAGAGAGCTCAAGAACAAGAGAGAGAATGAGCAAGAAAGAATGAGCAAGTCTTTTGTCTCTCACCCTCTCATAATCCAAAGTCATGATAACTCATCATACTAAAAAAAGTCTTATGTGATGGTTGAAGCAACCATAACCATATCATTTCATGCACTCATTTTACACAAATGAGCAAGCAAACAAAAGTCTTTGCCATGAAATGATGGCTATGGTTATCATGATGGTCAACTAGTCAAGCCTAGTCAACCGGTCAACAAAGTCAACAAGTCAACAAAAGTCAACAAGTCAACAAAAAGTCAACAAAAGTCAACAAGTCAACAAAGTCAATCCTCCACAACCATGTCACCATAATACTTAATTAATATAATAGTTAATCACATATCATATTCTCATTAGGGTTGACCAAAAAGTCAAATAGTCAACGGTCAACTGTCAACAACCCTAATGAGAATCCGCTGCCTCTGTCTCCCTGTCAACTGTGCATACGCACCCGCATCCGCGTTCCGAGGAACACGAATGCACACTGGATAAATCCAATCCCAAAAGGTACACTAGGATCTGGCTTAAACCAAAGCCCGCTAGTGTAAACTGTCCGGACACTGTACATGCACAAGTGCACGGATGTGACCGAACCCTGTCGCAAAACCATGCGACCTGTCGCAATACCATGCGACCTCTACTCTTTTGCCTAAAGGCGAAAAGCTTTCTGTGTGGGACTCTAAAGACTCGACACTACGCTGGCAGTGGGTTTAACGACAGACCGCAAGCGGCACTAGCTGTGCGTAACGGTCCCCAGGTAATGCCGACAAGAAGACCGACGAGGCGAAACCCATCTGAACTCCTACTGAGCCTGAGTGTGACATTCTCCGTACAGTCCGGTCTGTTCGTCTGATTCATCGCATGGCGGGCCTAGGGGGCAGTAAACGTCAGTCCCCCAATAGCGGTACAAGTCGTGCCGGAGCGAAGCCCAAAACACCCTGAGATAACACTGGAAACCTACCAGTATATCTCGTTTGCCCTGGCCAGGGACTACTCGTGTAATGGCTCTCCTAGACACAGCGCGATGTCAACCCCCAATACCGGGAGAGACGAATCCTGTCTAACCGTCACTGCCTCCAAGTGCTTCGGGACTGCACCCAACCACTACCTGTTTGCACGACTCCTTTGAGCCATGGTAGGGTAGTGATCAAAGTACAGTGGGAACACACTCGAGGCGAAGTGACAGTGTCAAGTCAGCGGACTAAGCTGTACTCATGTCACCTGGGAACTGATAACTGACGATAGGCATAATACCAACTAGTCAGTTCCCGACGAGTCCTGTCCAGTGTACCCGTAACCTAACGAGCACCTGCATACTATCTCAAGTACGACGTACTGACGGCTGTGGGACAGACCGTCTCCCACACTGGGATGAGAAGCGCATGCGCTGGTCTACTCCGGAGTATCGATGCCCTGTCTCGATAGTCCTGCGACCAGGGACCTGCATAAGGATGTGCTTATAGATTACCCAGCCCCACTAGTGTGACGGCCATCACATCGCTGGTAATCAAGCAAAGATCCTAAGGGCTCCACTAATGTGTATAGGCGATATACAAAAATAAACACATGTACACATTGAAGTAGAAACAAACCAAGTAGCATACTACTATTTTGAGCAAGATTGTTTATACAAGGTGAATATCCCAAGCTTCCATTAAGTAATATACAAACTAGTATGATACAGTAATGGCCTCTAGGGCATATACACTAACAATCTCCCACTTGCACTAAGGCCATGTACTGGCGTATCGAAGACCTATCATCTCGATCAGCCGCTCGAACTGAGTCTGGGCAGGGCCTTGGTGAATGGATCTGCAGTGTTATCTTCTGAAGCGATTCTCCGAACCTCGATCTCCTGGCGATCTACGATCTCCCTGATCAGGTGATACCGCCTCAAGATATGCCTGGATCTCTGATGGGACCTGGGTTCCTTCGCTAAAGCTATAGCCCCGTTGTTGTCGCAATACAGAGGTATTGGATCAACAATGGACGGAACCACCTGAAGTTCTTTCAAGAACTTCCTCATCCAGACAGCTTCTTTTGCGACATCAGATGCAGCGATGTATTCCGCTTCCATCGTCGAGTCTGCAACGGTTTCTTGTTTGGAACTCTTCCAACACACCGCCCCTCCATTGAGGGTAAAGACAAAGCCCGACATGGACTTGGAATCATCCTTGTCACTCTGGAAGCTGGAGTCAGCAAAGGCCTCGATCTTGAGGTCTTTTCCGCCATACACCAAGAACATCTCCTTAGTCCTTCTCAGGTACTTGAGAATGTTCTTTACCGCTATCCAGTGTTTCTCCCCAGGGTTTGACTGATACCGGCTTACCACACTAAGTGCATAAGCTACATCCGGTCTGGTACATTATAGAGCCTACCGTAGAAGCGTAGGGTATAATAGACATGCGATCCCTCTCCAAATCAGTCTTAGGAAACATCTCTTTAGAGAGGGTGATCCCGTGACAAGCCGGTAGGTTACCGCGCTTGGAATCTTCCATACTGAATCTTTTCAGTACGGTGTCGATGTACCTGGACTGTGAAAGTCCTAATATCCTCTTGGATCTGTCACGGTAGATCCGGATACCCAGAATGTATGAGGCATCACCCAGGTCTTTCATGGAGAACCTGTGTGACAAGAACCCCTTGACAGATTGTAGCATAGGAATGTCATTTCCTATTAAGAGAATGTCATCCACGTATAAAACGAGGAATACTACAGTTCTCGCTACAAATCTACTATAGATGCATGGTTCATCTGGATTTTTGATAAAGCCAAATTCTTTGACCGTCTCATCAAAGCAGATGTTCCAACTCCGCGATGCCTGCTTTAGTCCATAGATGGACTTAAGCAACTTGCACACCTTTCCGCTGCTCCCACTCTGAATGAAACCCTCTGGTTGGTCCATATAGACACACTCTTCTAAATTTCCATTTAGAAAAGCGGTCTTTACGTCCATTTGCCAGATCTCATAATCGTGGAAGGCAGCAATGGCAAGAAGGATCCGAATGGATTTCAGCATGGCTACTGGAGAAAAGGTTTCGTCATAGTCCAAGCCAGGTCTTTGACGAAAACCTTTTGCTACCAGCCTAGCTTTATAGGTCTCAACCTGTCCATCTACACCAATCTTCCTTTTGAAGATCCACTTGCATCCTACGGGTTTTACCCCGTCTGGGGCAATGTCCAACGTCCATACCTTGTTGGTGTACATGGACTCCATTTCGGTCCGCATTGCATCCAGCCATTTCACTAGGTCAACGCTCTGAACGGCCTGCTGGAAGCTAGTAGGCTCATCATAATCTATGATGCAATCCTCTCTATCCCCGTCTATGAGAAAACCGTAGTATCTCTCGGACGGATGAGTCTGCCTACTACTTCTGCGGAGCGGCGTAGGAATGTCCTGTTCTTTCGAACCCTCTGGCTCCACTAAACTTTCAGTAATAGTCCGTGGTTCTGGAATTTCTTCCAATTCTACTGCGCTCCCACTTATTTCCTTTTCCTTCTCCAAGAACTGGTGTTCTAGAAAGTGGGCATTACGAGAAACAAGGACTTTTTGTTCCTCTGCGTAGTAGAAAAGATACCCCCTGGTGTTCTTTGGGTATCCCACAAACTTGCACAGTACTGAGCGTGCCTCGAGTTTGTCCGCATGCTGCTTTTTGACAAAAGCTGGACATCCCCAGATCTTCAGATATTGAAGATAGGGTTTCTTCCCACTCCATAACTCATATGGAGTGGTAGGCACAGTCTTAGTGGGAACTCGGTTCAAAAGGTATGCGGCTGATTCTAGCGCATATCCCCAGAATGATCGCGGCAACTCAGCGCTACTCATCATGGACCGTACCATATCCAATAGAGTGTGGTTCCGTCTCTCCGATACACCGTTATGTTGCGGAGTGTATGGAGGAGTAAGCTGAGAGAGAATTCCGTTCTCTTTTAAATAGTCCAGGAACTCGGCACTTAAGTATTCTCCACCTCGATCCGATCTTAGAATCTTAATACTCTTGCCGGTCTGTTTCTCTACTTCATTCTTATACTCCTGGAATTTTCCAAAGGCTTCGGACTTATGTTTCATTAAGAAGACATAACCGTACCTTGAGAAGTCATCCGTAAAAGTAATGAAGTAAGAATGGCCGCTTCGCGCATGTGTAGACATTGGACCGCACACGTCACTGTGTACGAGTCCCAAGAGCTCGCTCGCTCTTACTCCATGTCCAGTAAACGGAGTCTTTGTCATCTTTCCTTTGAGACAGGATTGACAAGTGGCATACGACTGATATTCGAACGTATTCAAATACCCTTCTGTATGTAACTTCGTCAACCTTCTTTCATTGATGTGACCCAGTCTACAATGCCACAAGAAAGTCTGATTTATTTCTGGAGACTTTCTTTTGTGTGTATTCTGGACATTGAAAATCTGTGGTTGGTTCAATACGTATATACCATTACTCAATGTACCTGACCCAATCAAAACTTGATTAAGGTGAATGTTTACAACATTACTTACAAACGCAAATTCATAACCTTCTTTAGAAACTAAAGATACAGAAATGATATTACAAGTTGCGTTGGGTACAAAAAAGCAATTACGCAAAACCAAAACATGTCCATCTGACATTCCCAGGTGATAGTCCCCCACGGCTTTAGCATCCATGCTAGCTCCGTTCGCAACTCTGAGGGTCAGGTCACCTGCCTTCAAAACCCTACGGTTTCTCAACGCCTGCAAAGAATTACAGATATGAGATCCTGATCCGGTATCCAATACCCAGGAAGTAGAGTTTATTGAAAGACAGTTTTCAATAACATACACACCTGAAGCTGAAGCTGCAACCTACTTCAATTCCTGTGTCCTGGCTTTCCAAGCCCTGCAATCATTCTTCCAGTGTCCTTTCTTATGACAATAGAAGCATTCTTCTTTATCCACAAGCTTCCCCGCTTTCTTTGTTGCTTTAGCTTTTCCCTTCGTATCCACTTTACTAACACCGCCCCTTGGTTTGGCGGGGGCTTTCTTCTTCTTTCCCTTGGCTTTCGCCTTGGACCTAGAAGAAGATGATCCTCCTACAAACAAAGTGGATGTTTCCCTACCTTTCTGTAGGGTGCCCTCTGCGTTCCTCAGCATGTTGAGGAGCTCTGAAAGTTCAACCTCTTTTTCTTGTAAGTTGAAGTTCAGTATAAACTGGGCGTAAGTGGAAGGAAGGGACTGGAGAACTATATCCGTATATAGTTCACTCTCCAATATGATCCCTAGGTCCGCGAGCTCCTCAATGTAGCCGATCATCTTTAGCACGTGCTCGGCTACTGATGATCCGACGGCCATTCTTGTCGAAAATAACTTTTTCGACGCTTCGTATCTTGCGATACGAGATTGCTCTCCATACAGTTCTTTTGTATGAAGCAATATGGATTCCAAGTCCATATTCTCGTGCCTCCTCTGATGTTCATTGTCCATAGAGGCAAGTACGATGCATTTGGCCTTCGCGCTATCAATCTCCCAAGTCTTACGGATTTCCTTATCCGCGATGCTGGAAGTGGGACCAGGGACAGGGGGAGATTTGGTGGTAAGAAGATACCCCAGCTTGTCGTAAGTGATTGCTATCTTGACATTCCTGAGCCAATCTTTGTAGTTTGGCCCTGTCAGTTTGTTTTTATCTAGGAGTAACTTAAGTCCAGTCATGTCGATTTGGTCGCTGCAATTAGGAGAGAGAAGAAGAAACACTCAGCATGATGCTCTTGCAAGTTTAGAGTGGTTTTTAGTTTGTCTAAACAGGATGGCTCCCACTGTTTCTCGAATCCCTCCTCAAACCATAAAGGAAGAATTAGTCGGGATCAATCCCACCGTACAATACTTGCTTAACCGTTCAGCCAGGCCGGTGTCGGTACTTCGAGGGAGGTTTTCCAACGCTTTCGCGAAGTTCCTTAATTAAAGAACCTCTTTTCCCTGGGGGCGTAGCCCCGCTAACACCTTTCTAGGCACCTACTAGGTTTATAGCATTGATCGTTTAGTGAGAAATTTCCCGAGGAGTAGCATATACTCACAGTAGGATCGGGATCCAAATATCATCGCTTGACGAAACTGAAGGAATCCTACCAGAATCATCACACTCCAAATGGTATGCAAATCTAGCAAGTTTCAGTACTTATGAAACTCCCGATGTGGATTTTTGCCCCATGCTCTTATGACCTTGGCGTGAGGTCAAAATGTCATAAGTCACATGTCAAGTTCGTCCCATCATTATCCAGGTTAATTTGAACCCACCCGTACATACCCTTGACGTAGGCCAAAATGGCAGTACGACTGTCTCAAACCAACGCATTCTATCTATGCAACAGATAAATATCCGGCAGCTACCAATCACTATGCCTTGGCGTGAGGTCAAAATACATAGCTTGAATACTACCGAATATTTAACTGAAATGATGGAGGGCTACGGATGGTTTTGGCAAAACCGTGAACGTAGTGAACTTGATTTGGTCGATGGAACGAGATAGCTTTTAAAAGGAGTGGCTCAAGCTCCGCATTTAAAAGTTGATTTTGAAAAGAACCGAGTGGTTTTTCGAAAGTGTTCCAACGACTTTAACTTGGTTTATTATCTTGCATTAGTTCTTTTAATGCGTGATATTCTTGCATTAGTTCTTTTAATGCGTCCCATCATTTAATCCTACCATTGCAGAAAACAACCAAAATATGACGTACGCTTATGCCATTCGCATTCGCCACGGGGCCCCGTCATTACCCGTTAGGTTACTTAACTAACGACAGAGCGGGGGCTGGGCTAGCGCGGCTGTAAAACATAAGCAACGCCTAAATAATATCATATATAGATATACTGCAATGATAAACATTTCAGATCACAGATGAATACATTGGATATACTAGGAATCTGTAATTCGTACGAGCCTGTAACGAAAGACAGATTACACGGTCGCGGTGAATAGCCAAATACCCCACCCAAGACCCCTACGGGTGCGGCAAACTACCCGCCAAGTACCCGAAGCGTAGTAACCTCCCTCATCTCCATGAGTAGGCCACTCGACACTTCGGCATACCCGGTAGTTTGTGCACCCCCTCCATGGGTCTATCCTAGGAGCAAAAACAGTAAAAAGAAATTATACAATGACGGCTACAACCCCGACCCGGTTGTGCGGCCATACAAATAATTATTACATCAATTTACAAATTTACATGAATTGAAAGAAAAGAAAAACTCTCGTCTCACAACCCCCGGCTATTCACCCGCGACAATCCAACATATTCATATCCACATTCCAGCAACATTACAGATCACAGATTTGTATAACCCCCACTAATCGACATATAGCGATTAGTAGACGTTCAATACAAAAATCACATTACAGAAAAACCCGTTAGCTTAAGTCTTTTAGAAGTTCGATCAAAAATACGGATTTTCAGGACCCCAAAATAAATTTTTCGTTCTGGAAAATCTGGGTTGAAAATATATATTCCAAAAATCCCAAAATACCCCTGCAAGTACACTGTAGCAAAGAACCACCAGAGAGGGGGCAAGGAGGCCGCGGAACCGCGGCAATAGCAGGCTATTGCCGCGTTTCCGCGGTCGTTTAGGGGAATCGCTTGGTGATTTTTCTACAGTGGCTTTTAAAAACCCTGAGCCGATTTTAGGTGTGAAAATAATCAACTTTTGAACAGTATAAAAATCGACAGAAACTCGAATTTTTGGGGTTTTGTTTTCGGGACTTTTTCTTTAATCGATCTTCTAGTTACTTGCTAACATGTTAGATAGAGTTTAACTAGGCTCTGATACCACTGTAAGTCCATGCTACCTCTCCCGGTACTTTCGGGAATACGGAATTTGGTAAAAAACAATTTTTACGGAGGTGGTAACATGGACCTAAAACCCGGATCTTGGTTAAACATCTATCTAGCAACCTAACTACGAGTTTCTAGCTACTCGGTTAGGGGGTTATACCTTGCTTGTCTTGAACTCCTTCGTCTTCAAACTCCGATGGTGGTCCGGATTGGCTTCTTCCCGTCGTCTCCGTACGCCGAAGATAGATCCACCTGAAAGCTCCAACCTTTAGCTCCTTCTTCGTTCTTTGAAGAAACTAGTTCACTTGGTTTGCTAAACCTAGTGAACTAGAATGAGTAGAGAAGAGTTTGTATGGGATTTTATCTATGGTTCTTGATTCTCAACTCATGAGACAAGAGAACCATAGAATCAAGAGAGGGAGCAGGAGGTTGAGGGTGAGAGCAAAAACAAGAGAGCTCAAGAACAAGAGAGAGAATGAGCAAGAAAGAATGAGCAAGTCTTTTGTCTCTCACCCTCTCATAATCCAAAGTCATGATAACTCATCATACTAAAAAAAGTCTTATGTGATGGTTGAAGCAACCATAACCATATCATTTCATGCACTCATTTTACACAAGTGAGCAAGCAAACAAAAGTCTTTGCCATGAAATGATGGCTATGGTTATCATGATGGTCAACTAGTCAAGCCTAGTCAACCGGTCAACAAAGTCAACAAGTCAACAAAAGTCAACAAGTCAACAAAGTCAACAAAAGTCAACAAGTCAACAAAGTCAATCCTCCACAACCATGTCACCATAATACTTAATTAATATAATAGTTAATCACATATCATATTCTCATTAGGGTTGACCAAAAAGTCAAATAGTCAACGGTCAACTGTCAACAACCCTAATGAGAATCCGCTGCCTCTGTCTCCCTGTCAACTGTGCATACGCACCCGCATCCGCGTTCCGAGGAACACGAATGCACACTGGATAAATCCAATCCCAAAAGGTACACTAGGATCTGGCTTAAACCAAAGCCCGCTAGTGTAAACTGTCCGGACACTGTACGTGCACAAGTGCACGGATGTGACCGAACCCTGTCGCAAAACCATGCGACCGAACCCTGTCGCAAAACCATGCGACCTGTCGTAATACCATGCGACCTCTACTCTTTTGCGTAAAGGCGAAAAGCTTTCTGTGTGGGACTCTAAAGACTCGACACTACGCTGGCAGTGGGTTTAACCACAGACCGCAAGCGGCACTAGCTGTGCGTAACGGTCCCCAGGTAATGCCGATAAGAAGACCGACAAGGCGAAACCCATCTGAACTCCTACTGAGCCTGAGTGTGACATTCTCCGTACAGTCCGGTCTGTTCGTCTGATACATCGCATGGCGGGCCTAGGGGGCGGTAAACGTCAGTCCCCCAATAGCGGTACAAGTCGTGCCGGAGCGAAGCCCAAAACACCCTGAGATAACACTGGAAACCTACCAGTATATCTCGTTTGCCCTGGCCAGGGACTACTCGTGTAATGGCTCTCCTAGACACAGCGCGATGTCAACCCCCAATACCGGGAGAGACGAATCCTGTCTAACCGTCACTGCCTCCAAGTGCTTCGGGACTGCACCCAACCACTACCTGTTTGCATGACTCCTTTGAGCCGTGGTAGGGTAGTGATCAAAGTACAGTGGGAACACACTCGAGGCGAAGTGACAGTGTCAAGTCAACGGACTAAGCTGTACTCATGTCACCTGGGAACTGATAACTGACGATAGGCATAATACCAACTAGTCAGTTCCCGACGAGTCCTGTCCAGTGTACCCGTAACCTAACGAGCACCCGCATACTATCTCAAGTACGACGTACTGACGGCTGTGGGACAGACCGTCTCCCACACTGGGATGAGAAGCGCATGCGCTGGTCTACTCCGGAGTATCGATGCCCTGTCTCGATAGTCCTGCGACCAGGGACCTGCATAAGGATGTGCTTATAGATTACCCAGCCCCACTAGTGTGACGGCCATCACATCGCTGGTAATCAAGCAAAGATCCTAAGGGCTCCACTAATGTGTATAGGCGATATACAAAAATAAACACATGTACACATTGAAGTAGAAACAAACCAAGTAGCATACTACTATTTTGAGCAAGATTGTTTATACAAGGTGAATATCCCAAGCTTCCATTAGGTAATATACAAACTAGTATGATACAGTAATGGCCTCTAGGGTATATACACTAACAGCTAGGACTAATTAATGGTTCGATCCGGGTATTGGTGCGCGGCGGTTTGCCAGTTCAAGAAAATTTAAAGTTTATCACCGCTTCCGTATTTGGCCGTCGGATTGACGGCCGGGGCACCGCCGTGCACTTACAGTGGTATCAGAGCCTCGCCATTAACTTAGTCTAGCTTGGTTTAATGTGTTTTGCATTTCCGATCGACCAAAATTCCAAAATCTACATTTTTGCTAGCGACAGTTTTCTGTTGAAATTTTTTGGTCTCCAAAAATTTTTCAGGTTGTATAAAATTAATGTACTGGAGACTACAAGGCTACTGTAGAAATTCGACAGGGTGATTCCACTGTGGAGGCACGGAACAGCGGCCAAACCCCCCTTTGGGCCGCGGTTCCGCCGCGCACTGTGGAGATCCCTGCACCAAATTTCTACAGTGTCTTTCTGGGGTTAAAATTGGGGTTTTGGAATATTAAAATTGGGCCCAGAATTTCTGTGAGTGCTACAGTATTGCTTGGGGGCCCACTTGTTAATTTTTGATCGATCGGATATTTTAAACACATTATTTCACAGTATTTACATTATATCTGCGACCGTGAATGTCACTCGATCGGTAAATCCGGTCTAACTGCTATAGCCCGGTTAAACGGATTTGCGAACGTGACTTTCACGTTGATGTTCTGTTTTTGCTGTGATATTGCGGATCGGTCGTGGGGGATAGCCTGGATGCAATGCTAGTACAGTTTTGTTGTATTATGTACATTTGATATTGCGGGGCGAGCGTCCGACATGTGGACTGCCGTCACTGCCTGTTTGTATTATTATTTTGGGGCACGGCCAGGTTGCGGTCGATGTACCCGTTGTATGTATATTTTACTTTCTGTACTAGGATTGCCCCGCGGAGGGGTGCACGGATAGCCGGGTTCTGGAGGGCAACAAGCCCGCATCACATAGCATTGAGACGGAGAGGGCTTCACTCTGGGATTGGCGGGCTATTCGCCGCACTCGTAGGGGGTACAGGTTGACCCAGGAGGGGTGCCCAAGTTACCGGATTCCGTGAAGTGCTGGGTGGTCCATTCACGGAGTTGAAGGGGGGCTGCCTCGCTTCAGGTTTTGGCGGGTGACTTGTCGTGCCCATAGGGGTCTAGGATTTCATTGCACGGGCTATCCACACGACCAGGGGAACGTCGGGTTTCAGCGGCTCTGTGAAACCCGGGGATCCCAGATATCTGTATTGTTTCTGTGATGCTGTACCTTTTCTGTGATGTTGCATTTTATTCACGCCTTGAGCGAAATATAATATATTGGTATATATATTAGTAGATGTTGTATATGTTTTGCATCCGCGCTAGTCCAGTCCCCGCTCTGTCGTTAGTTAGCTAACCTAACGGGTAATGACGGGACCCAGTGGCGAATGCGGATGGCATATACGCACATCAGTATATTTTCGTTCTTTTTGGTGTGATCAATTGATGGGACTGCGTTGATTCTGATCAATGCAAGTTAAAAACAAACCTAATCTGATGTTGTTGGAACACTTTTCAAAAAGCTGTTATTGCAAGGACGTTCTCTTTTGTTTTGCATCGTGATATTCAGTTGGAATATCCTGCTCCTCAGTCGACGAGGCAAGGGCCGAGATCCCTTCACCGGGAGTGACCCCTTGGACAGAAGTTTGCGTCAGGGCATTAACTTCACTATAGCCGATTACTTTTGCTTTGCATCGCGGTATTCATTTGGAATATCCTGCACCCCATTCTACGGGGAAAGAGCCGAGATCCCTTCACCGGGAGTGACCTCTTTAGCAACGGTTTTCGTCACTATATTTTTAAAAAGCTATCAGTTCCTTCAACGATATCAAGTTCTTTACGTTAAAGGTTTTCGCCAGAAACCATTCGTAGCCCTCCGTCATTTCAGTTAAATATTCGGTAGTATTCAAGCTATGTATTTTGACCTCACGCCAAGGCATAGTGATTGGTAGCTGCCGGGTATTTATCTGTTGCATAGATAGATGCGTTGGTTTGGGACAGTCGTACTACTATTTTGGCCTACGTCAAGGGTATGTACGGGTGGATTCAAATTAACCTGGATAATGATGGGTAGAACTTGACATGTGACTTATGATATTTTGACCTCACGCCAAGGTCATAAGAGCATGGGGCAAAAATCACATCGGGAGTTTCAAAAGAACTGAAACTTGCCAGATATGCGCATACCTTCTGGAGTGTGATACCGTGAGCGGATTCCGTCACGTTGTCATGCGATGATAGTTGGATCCCGATTCCCACTGATGAGTTGGTATACTCCTCGGCTGATCCCGACTAATTCTTCTTTCAGGTTTGGAGGAGAATTTGAGGTACAGTGGGAGGTTTCCAGATTAGATAAATTGGTAACCATTCTGATCTAGGTTAGAGTGCACGCTGAGTGTTTCTTTTCTCTCTCTCTGGCAGCGACCATTTGACCCCACCCTAAGACTATGACTCAGTGACTAAGTTGACCAAACCTTCTTAACACCGGCTTTTGGATTATCAGAGTTGCGAACCTCATTGCCACTCCTACTTTTTCCTATTTCTCCAGGACACCCCGTATTACTACGAACGTCCATTTCCATTGGACAAAACCATCGTATGGTTATATACGAACTCGAAGGAATTTATTCGAGGATGGTTTCAGGTTCTGGAGAAAACGGATAGGACTATTCAGTTGTCTTTCCCTTTTACCCTCTCTCAGGTTATGAGTACTCCTTGGTTTAGGGGTAGTACACCTATTATGCAAATTGGATAGTCTTCTTCCAAACCTTAGGCTGGTGCCGAACGGTGGGGAATGAAGAAAACCAATTAGCATAACGATGGTGTGCAGAAGGTATTAGGTTAAGACAAAGCAAGGGATTAGTAAGAGGGCAAAGTAAATTGCAACAGATATTCACGACCAAACCAAGTATTCTTTCGTCAATCCTAAATCACCTTTGTATTTCTCCAGGACACTCCGTATCACTACGAAGATCCACAGTTTATTTGGATACTCCATCGTATGGTTATATACGAACTCGAAAGGAACTTGTTCCAGTTCGGGGATGGATTCTGGTTCAGGAGAAATAGGAATAAGGTTTATTCGGTTGTCTTTTATCTTCACCTTCTCTCGCTTTGCGAGTGCTCCTAGGATTAGGACAGTACACCCATTATGCTTATTGGATAGTCTTCTTCCAAACCATAGGCTGGTGCCGAACGGTAGGGAAGGAAGAAAACCATTTGGCCTGAGGGGTGTGCAGAAGGTAATGACTAAAGACATATGAAGGGATTTGGAGAGGTGGCAAAGAATTATACGGTTACAGTCGTGAATCTGGAAGAGGCATTACTATGAATACCAGGATACCCCATCGAAACATTTCAATGTTTCAGTTTCACTGTGTAATGTTAAAGGAAAACTGATTTCCCAATTAGTCCTTACTCCAGGGTATGTATTTACCAGGTATGATTCTCACATCTGTATGGTTTTACGGATGATGAGTGGGAGTAAGTTATTGGGAATTGGGTGATCATCCTCATTATATCGGGATTCGTTGTAATCGGTGATATTTGAGGAAGTCGCCTGGGTTGTTTGCCGGACGGCAAATATTTGGTTTTGAATATCCGCTTTTATGCACCAATTTCAAATTGATATATCTGTACGTCTATTTTCATAGAGTGAGATATACCTTTCTGAAATTATGTCTATGACATTTACCTATATCAGTGGATGGTTAGGTAAGGAGCATTAAACAGCGGTGTAATTCTTCTTAACCATAAGTATAGTTCTCAACCTACGACACACAGTGAATGAGTTATCAGACTCAAGGGACTTATACAGAGTATTGTATGTTGTCCAGGGTCCATCAGGACAGAGGGGTTGGTCCTCGTACTATATTCGGTTTACTTATGACTTCTCTAGTTTTTAGACAGGTGTTTCGTGGAAACACAGGGTCCGAATTTTGAGAAGTTATAGGTATTTGAATAGAGTAGAGAACCAGGTATAGCAAGTATCGGGATTCTTCAAAGTGATCGAAGATGTAGATACTTGTATATGGTATTCAGTTGATAGTAATGATTAAGAGAACTTACTTCTCTTTCAGGTTACTCATAATTGGAAGCATTCCTAAGTTGAGTAACGCTGATCGGCCTCTCTCCATTTAGTTAACATGCACTGGAGACAGTTGCATGATTTGAATCTGGTTCAATTAAATCAGTGCCTCTGGTTCTATATATGATATAGAACAGTTCATATCTTAACGATGTTAAGGTACGGGGAGTTGTCCGGTTTATGATTAAAACCAGACACTTGAAAACTCAAGGCACGTTTCTGTAATGGCTGTTTGTGGGTTGACCCAGGCTATGACGAGGGTTGACTTTCTACCATCTGGAAGATCAATAGCAATATTGTTCTAAACTCGCCACAGTTTTATTAAAAATGGATTTTTTCAGAAAACAGTAGTGGGAGTATGGTAGAACTGGAAGTGATTCCAGAACCACAAACGATTACTGAAGATTTGATAGGAACCTAAAGATTCAATCTGGTTTGACATTCCATTAGCCACTCCGCAGATAAGATGGGTAACTTCAGGCACCCGAGAGGTACTACGGTAGCCTCAAGGACGGTGACAGGGAAGTTCTTGTTTACCCACAATTACCATTGCTGTTGTTCCAGGCTGCGAGACCCGGTGGGAGGATGAGTATAGCGTCGTTCTGAACTCGCTCCAGAAGTGTACGTGTATATGACTCTGCCAGAGGGTTGTCGTAGTCAGTGGGAGCAGCGGAAGCATTGGTGGTCAGGTGGCTTATGTTTGTTTATAGACTAAAGCACATGTAGCGGAGATAGATCATCTATTTCTGACGTGACAGTCATGGGTTTGACTTCATCAGAATAGGGGATGGATCTGTTGAGAAGGTAGTAGGGTGTGATATCCTGGTATTTGGATGACATACACAAAGTAGGAAAAGAAACTCCTATACTACAATCGGTTGTACTTTGGTCGTCACACAGTGGTTTCTCCACAAAGGAAATGGATTTTATATCAGACATACTGGCTACTAGATCTATGGTTTTAGATCTAGATTTGGGTAGTTTCCCAATCTGGGTACTTAGACAGCATTCTAAGGGTATTTAGAATGGACGACTCCCGGTAGTGTACCTGCAGGTGATGGAGTCACCCTCTCTAAAGGTGTCTTACAGACTAAAAGGGAGAGGGATGTGCATGATTGGCAGATCACTTGCTCAGGCAATTGAGTCAATCATGAGATGTCAAGTACCACACCAGATGTTGTTCTTGCACTAGATGCAATAAGTTGACATTGATCCAATCCTGGAGAAACAGTCGGAAGCAGTTTTAGAACATAAGTGGATGTTCTAGGGATATGATAACGATAGCCTCATTTGGGAGTCAGTTATCATTCCAGGCTTCCAAGGTGACATGGACGACAAGGAGGTTGTCAGAGTTATAGTTTTCCTTCTGACGAGGGGCAGTATTTTGGACAGGTGGTCCAAGGCAATACTGAGGGAGGCATGGCGCAGGATACTGATTAAGTTCAGTTGACGATACAGTCTAAGAAGTTTGGATTTGGAGTTCATTTATGAGCTAAGTCCCATCAGACATCCAGACATATTCTAAGACAGGTATTGCTCATTTCGGGAGATGGCTTTCTCCGCGAACTTGAGATATAGAGAGACATGGAAAGAGACAACAAAGCGGATCCACTCACTAAGGCTATTCCTCGAACGCAATAGTTTCGCAAACTAGCTTTGTGAGACTGACTGGTAGAGGAGTTGGGTGTTCGGTATCACACGGGCTGTGAGTATGCGACATCGCAATAATTAGCCTTGAGTGCAAGTGGGAGATTGTTGGAGATAGTGCCCTCAGAGTCAATTATTAGATCACAAGCAAGTGATTGCAATGATTGAGGGAGGACCTATCCCGCTAGGACAGTCTTACTCGAAATGATAGTATGCTATCTGGTTTACCTTTATCATCGTGTACTGCTTTAGGTGACCTTATAGGTCGCTATTACACGTTGGTAGAGCCCCTAGGATTCTTGCTTGACCACCAGCAGTATGAGGGCGATCATATAAGTGGGAGCTGGGGTCTGTAAGCACATCCTTAAATGGTCCCTAGTCGTGTGAGTTTCGAGACAGGGCATCGATACTCCAGAGTAGACTAGTGTATACAGTCGAGACCCCGACGAGGGGCGGTGGCCGGTCTCACAAGCCACTGGTGTCAGTTGGATCACCTAAGATGTATACAGGTGCTCATTGGGTTATGAGTACACCGGACAGGACTCGCCGGGAACATGCTAGTTGGTCATATACCAGATGTCAGATGGCAGTTCCCTGGTGACATGTATACAGGTTAGTTCATCGACCTGGGGATCGTCATTTGTCTCGTGTGAGTTCCCACTGTACTTTGATTACTACCCTACCACGGCTCAAAGGAGTCGTGCAAACAGGTTTTAGTTGGGTACAGTCCCGAGCCACATGGAGGCAGTGAGCGTATCTTCAGGGGTTCGTCTCTCCCGGTATTGGGGGTGAGGTCGTGCTGTGTCTAGGAGAGCCATTACACGAAGCCCTCGGCCGAGGCAAGGAGATTTACTGGTAGGTATTCCAGTAGTATCTCAGGGTGTTCTGGGCTACACTCCGACACGACTTGTACCGCTTTTGGGGGTCTGACTTTTACCAACCCCTAGGCCCGCCATGCGATGCTCATAGACGAACGGACCGGACTGTACGGATATTGTCACTGATAGGCTCAGTAGGGTTGTCAGGCTGAGTTCGCTCACAGACGTCCCTTTTAGTCAATACCTGGTAGCCCGTTACGTATTGGCTTATACCTCTGACGTGCTAGTGGTTAAATCCACAACCAAGGTGTTGACGAGTCTTTAGAGTCCCCCACATTCTGTTACTCAGCTTTCGGGCGAAAAGTTGTAGAGGCCGTATGGAGATATGGCAAGGTCCGATCAGATACGTGCGGTATTGCACGGATCAGGATCGGACAGTTTGTACTATAGGCCGTATGGATATATGGCAGGGTTCGATCAGATACGTGCGGTATTGCACGGATCAGGATCGAACGGATATTACTAGCCGGCTTTGGTATAAGCCGGATCCTAGTATAGTATAGTGTAGATTTTGTCTCATTGCATTTGTATTTCAGTCGGAATACAAATGCGGGTGTGTATGCACAGTATCGGGGTTTTCCTGTAATTTATTACGGGACCAGTTTTCTGGAGTTGCCAGTTTGCTTTCCGTTTCGGCCATTTTCATTTGTATCGTTCATTGGCCGAAGTTTGGTGGAGGAGGGCTTATTTGCATTGTTGCAAATAAGCATTTGTGGAGGGGGTCTTTGCATATTATCATGTCATGATACTTGTCCCATCATTTGACTTCATAAACTCATGATTGCTTGACTTTCTTTATCATCATGGTTTTGATGATGGTTGTTGATGAGTGTAGTTGTGGTTGTGATGATGATGCCTCATCATCAACCTTTTTCTCTTGATTTTTGAACTACCCCCTCTTGGACTTTTTGACCACACTCTCATTCTCTCCTCTCACCAAGTCATGACCGGCCCAAGCATTAGGGGGGGGCTGTCCCATTTTATTGAGAGGGGAATTTTGTTATTCTAGCTTTGCAAAATTCCCACAAGCTCCATCTCTAAACTCCTTAGTTCATCCCTCCACCAAATAGCAATTCCACAACCCCAAAAATAAGACTAGCTCACTAGATATTCTACAGCAAATCTTGGGCACGTCGACTAGCCAGCTTCGTGCCCGAGTTGCCTCGGCATTGAGGTGGGAGCCCGTAAAAGAAGTAGGCGATGTGGTGCACTTCCGGCGACGAGGTGGAGACCGGAGCTTCCGCAGGAGATCGGGACGACGACGAGAAGACCGGAGGACTTGGATCAGTCGGTATATCTCTCTTCCCCATCTTGTAGTTAGTTAGGACTAATTAATGGTTCGATCTGGGTATTGGTGCGCGGCGGTTTGCCAGTTCAAGAAAATTTAAAGTTTATCACCGCTTCCGCATTTGGCCGTCGGATTGACGGCCGGGGCGCCGCCGTGCACTTACATGTAGCTCCCTACGCTAGACTCTTTGACCACTTGAGAGTTGAAAGAAGCTCGGTTGAGATCCTTTAGGTCCACGATGATCCACCCGGAGTCCTCTTTGTCCAAGCTAGATGCTTCACTAGATCAAGAGAAGAAGTAGAAGCCAACACTCTAAACTAATGGGCAAGAGTAGTGTAGAATGGTGATGTGGTTTGTTTTCTCACTTCAAAACCTAACTTGATCACTCTTTTGCTCACTAATGAAAGCTAGAGAGCAAGAGAGAGGAGGAAGAAGATGATGGCAAATGAAGAGCTCAAGATAATGATAAGTCTTGAGATAAGAATGAGAAAAGAAAATATATATATATTCTTCTTCTCACTCTTAACCCTAGTTTATAAATATCTAGATATTTTCTTTTGGATGCAAAATGGCCATGGAAAATAACTCATTGTTAACACAATGGTTAGTGGGTGAATAAAATAATCAACCATGAGTAATTATCCAATTCCATTTTCTTTTATCCAAAAAGAAATATCAACATATTTATATAAGTGTGTGAGACTTATATTGCCACCATCCATTGTATCAACAACCATGATACAAGAGTGTATGCATGTATGTGTGCCTGCACATCCATATGTGCATCAATGAGAATAAATGCATACATGCATGCATACAACAAAAGACAAGAAGGGTTTAAAGTGAAAAAGCTTATGGTCAATGATAAATCAACACTTGATTTAGCAAACCGGTCATACCACATACGACCCGACCAATAGCAAACCGCCCGATTAATATACGGTATCACATAGGCGCATTTAATTGGGTCCCCGCGCATATATCGTATGCACACCACATCGTTTCGCCTGGACTAGGTAACTCCATTGTGGGACTCTAGGACTCGTCAATACGTCGGCAGTGGGTGATGATTATATTAAGCACCCCCAAGCCGCAAGAGGTCAGCTAAACGTAACGGCCACCCGGGTATTGAGCGATCAGAAGAAAATAAGCGAACTTGTCACAAGTCCCATCGAGCCAACCGGCAACACTACCATACAGCCCGGTCACTTCGTCAGATATGCTTTATACTGAGTCTAGGGATGGTAACGTCGACCCCAATAACTTAATGAGTTATGCCGATGAATGGTCTATAACAGATCGAGAAACTACTGATAACACTTATCAGTAAATCTCAACAGCCCTGGTCAGGGACTTACTGATATAGCCAATCGAGCACAGCACAGCATCAACTCCCAATACTGGGAGAGACAAAACCCTTCCTATCGCTCATCGTCTTCGTGTGTCTTGGGACTGTACCCAAAAGCCACCTGTTTGCACGACTCGGTAGAGCCATGGTAGGGTGGTAATCAATGTACAGTGGGAGAACACACAAAACTCTATGACGATCTCGGGTCTATAGACTAACCTGTACTAGTGTCACTTGAGAACTGCTATCCGACGATAGATATAATACCATATAGGAGTTCTCGGCGAGTCCGTCCAGTGTACCCAGTCACCACTGAGCCCCCGTATACGATCTTGATGTCAAACATCAATGGATGTGGGAACATCCATCGCCCATCATATGGTTCTAGTATCATTTACGATAGTCTACTCTGGTATATCGATGCCCTATCTCGATACACCTACGACTATGGACATTTCAGGATATGCTTATAAACTACAGATGTCCCACTAGTATGATCTCCATCATAATCACAGTAGTCAAGCCAATATCCTCAGGGCTTTATCAACATGTGTGAATGAATAAAAGCATGATCAAGTCAACATGTCAGATAAAGAAGAACCAGATAGCATACTACCATGTCGAGTAAGAATGTACACTGAATATATATATATATACACACATGTATAAATACATCCACTATCATATAATGGCCTCTAGGGCATACATATATCCAACAATCTCCCACTTGCACTAAGGTCAGTTATTGGCGTATCTCATATCCAACATCTCAAAAAGTCGCTTATGCTGCGGCTGAGGGAGGGCCTTGGTGAGTGGATCCGCGGTGTTATTCTTTGTCTACTCTCCTAATCTCAATCTCGCGGCGATCTACAATCTCCCGGATCAAATGAAAGTGCCTCAGGATGTGTTTGGACCGCTGATGGGACCTGGACTCCTTGGCTAACGCCATAGCCCCATTATTATCACAATACAATGGTCTTGGATCAATAATGGTTGGAACTACTCCTAACTCTGAGACGAACTTCCTCATCCAGACGGCTTCCTTGGCGGCATCATTCGCAGCAATGTACTCAGCCTCCATCGTAGAGTCTGCAACGGTATCCTGTTTGGAACTCTTCCAACTTACCGCCCCTCCATTGAGGGTAAATACAAACCCAGAGATAGATTTTCTGTCGTCCTTATCACTCTGAAAGCTCGAATCGGTAAAGGCTTCCATTTGGAGATCTCCATTACCATACACCAAGAACAATTCTTTAGTTCTTAAGAATGTTCTCCACAGCTATCCAGTGATTCTCCCCTGGGTTGGATTGATACCCGCTTACTACACTAAGTGTATAAGCTACATATGGGCGTGTACATAACATCGCATACATTATAGATCCTACTGCAGAAGCATAGGGTATAATGCTCATGCGAGCTCTCTCTTCATCGGTCTTTGGGCAAGAGTCCTTAGAGAGGTGACCCCATTGCAAGCGGGTAAGGCACCCCGCTTGAAGTCTTCCATACTAAACCTTTTTAGGATGGTGTTGATGTACCTAGTTTGGGACAATCCCAATAACCTCTTGGATCTATCCCTATAGATCCTAATGCCCAGAATGTATGTGGCATCACCCAGGTCCTTCATGGAGAACCTTAGTGATAAGAAAGATTTGACCGACTGTAGCATAGGAATATCATTTCCTATCAGAAGAATGTCATCCACGTACAATACGAAGAATGTGACAGCTCTCCCTATAGCCTTCTTATAAACACAAGGTTCATCTGGATTTTTGATGAAATCAAACTCTTTGATAACATCATCGAAACAGATGTTCCAACTCCGTGATGC
This sequence comes from Agapanthus africanus, assembly GCA_030015575.1. NCBI lineage: Eukaryota > Viridiplantae > Streptophyta > Magnoliopsida > Asparagales > Amaryllidaceae > Agapanthus > Agapanthus africanus. Next base: position 230,932,168 of record CM057344.1, read on the forward strand.
CTGCTTTAATCCATAAACGGATTTAAGCAGTCTACATGCTTTCCCGCTGCTCCCACTGTCAATGAAGCCCTCTGGCTGATCCATATAAACGCATTCTTCTAAATCTCCATTTAGAAATGTTGTTTTAACGTCCATCTGCCAGATTTCATAATCGTAGTGAGCAGCGATAGCAAGTAGGATCCGAATGGATTTAAGCATGGCTACGGGAGAAAAAGTTTCGTCATAGTCCAGACCTGGTCTTTGACGAAAACCCTTCGCCACAAGTCTTGCCTTATAGGTCTCTATCTGCCCATCTACACCAATCTTTCTTTTAAAGATCCATTTGCACCCTACAGGTTTTACCCCAGGGGGTACAATGTCCAAACTCCATACTTTGTTGGTGTACATAGACTCCATTTCGGATCTCATGGCATCCAGCCACATCACAGAGTCTCCACTCGTGATAGCTTGCTGAAAGCTGGTAGGATCATCATCCTCCATGATGCGGTCTTCTCTATCACCATCAATGAGGAAACCGTAGTACCTCTCTGGTAGGAGAGAAGTCCTACCAGACCTACGGAGTGGCCGAGTTTACTCAGTTTCTGTTGCAACAGCCGGTTCAACCAAGTCATCATTTGTAATTTGTGTTTCTAGAACTTCTTCTAGATCTACCACACTGCCATCTGTATCATTTGTAAAAAAATCTTTTTCCAAAAACGTGGCATACTGAGAAACAAACACTTTTTGTTCCTCCTTGTGGTAGAAAAGATATCCATAAGAATTCTTTGGATATCCAACAAAATTACACATGACTGACCGTGTCTCGAGTTTGTCCGGATTCTGCTTTTTAACATAGGTCGGACAACCCCAAATCTTAATTCGTTTAAGAGATGGTCTCTTCACATGCCATATTATAAGTCCACGTTACCCGTCCCCGGTTCTTTGGGGTTGCGGAAAAGGTGAAAAACGATTTTTCTTTGGGGGTAACATGGACTCAAAATACGGATCTTTGTTAAACAACTAGCTAACAACCTAACTAGGAGTTTTACCTACTCGGTTAGGGGGTTATACCTTAACTTAAACTCCTTCTCTTCGACTCCTTGTGGTGGTCGGATGGTTCTCTCCTCGTCGTCTCCTTGTGCCGAAGATGGATCCACCTGAAAGCTTCTATCTTTGGCTCCAACCTCAATCTTGAGGAAACTAAAACACTTGGTTTGCTAGACCTTGTATACTAGGATGAGTAGAGAAGTGTTTTGGGTTTTATCTCTAAGGAAATGGTTCTCAACTCATGAGAGGGAGTTTCCTTGAGCTAGAGAGAGCAAGAGGAAGAGGGAGAGCATGAGGATGAGAGAGAATGAGAATGATAGAATGAGCAAGACTTTTCCCACCCTTGCTCTCATAATCCAAAAAATAATCATAACAATAGTAGTAATTGAGTATTATGTGATGGTTCATATCATATCAAATGGCAATATCATTTCATGCACTCATTTTGTAAAGTATAACAAGCAAGCAAAATTCTTTTCCATGAAATGATAGCCATTGTAATGATGATGGTCAACAAGTCCAACCTAGTCAACCGGTCAACTAAGTCAACAAGTCAACAAAGTCAACCTTTCAACCCAACCATGGCACAATAATACTTAATTAATATTATCATTAATCATATTTCTTATTCTCATTAGGGTTTAGCAAAATTCAACAGTCAACAACCCTAATGAGAATCCTCTGCCTCTGTCTCTGTCAACTGTGCATACACACCCGCATCCGCGTTCTGAGAAACACGAATACAAACGAGAAAAACCAATCCCAAAACGTACACTAGGATCTGCCTTAAACCAAAGCCCGCTAGTGATAACTGCCCGGACACTAAACGTGCACAAGTGCACGGATGTGACCGAACCCTGTCGCAAAACCATGAGGCCTCTACTCTTTTGCCTAAAGGCGAATAGCTCTCTGTGTGGGACTCTAAAAACTTGACACTACGCTGGCAGCGGGTTTAACCACAGACTGCAAGCGGCACTAGCTGTGCGTAACGGCCCCCAGGTAGATGCTGATAAGAAGACGGACGAGGTGAAACCCATCTGAACTCCTACTGAGCCTGAATGTGACAGTCTCCGTACAGTCCGGTCTGTTCGTCTGAGAATATCGCATGGCGGGCTTAGGGGGGTGGTAAACATCAGTCCCCTAATAGCGGTACAAGTCGTGTTGGAGTGTAGCCCAGAACATCCTGAGATAACACTGGAAACCTACCAGTATATCTCGCTTGCCCTGACCAGGGACTTTGTGTAATGGCTCTCCTAGACACAGCGCGATATCAACCCCCAATACCGGGAGAGACGAATCCTGTCTAACCGTCACTGCCTCCAAGTGCTTCGGGACTGCACCCAACTACTACCTGTTTGCACGACTCCTTTGAGCCGTGGTAGGGTAGTAATCAAAGTACAGTGGGAACACACTCGAGGCGAAGTGACAGTGTCAAGTCAGCGGACTAAGCTGTACTCATGTCACCTGGGAACTGATAACTGACGATAGGTATAGTACCAACCAACAGTTCCCGACGAGTCCTGTCCAGTGTACTCGTAACCTAACGAGCACCCGCATACTATCTCAAGTACGACGTACTGACGGCTGTGGGATAGACCGTCTCCTATGCTGGGATGAGAAGCGCATACGCTAGTCTACTCCGGAGTATCGATGCCATGTCTCGATAGTCCTACGACTAGGGACCTGCATAAGGATGTGCTTGTGGATTACCCAGCCCCCACGAGTGTGACTGCCATCACAACGCTGGTAATCAAGCAAAGATCCTAAGGGCTCCACTAATGTGTATAGGCGATATGTTAAAAGAAATACATGTACACACATTGAAGTAGAGACAAACCAAGTAGCGTACTACTATTTTGAGCAAGATTGTCTATACAAAGGTGAATATTCCAAGCTTCCATTAAGTAATATACAAACTAGTATGATACAGTAATGGCCTCTAGGGCATATACACTAACAATCTCCCACTTACACTAAGGCCATGTACTGGCGTATCGAAGACCTATCATCTCGATCAGCCGCTCTAACTGAGTCTGGGGTAAGGCCTTCGTGAATGGATCAGCAGTGTTATCTTCCGTAGCAACTCTCCGAACCTCGATCTCCTGGCGACCCACGATCTCCCTGATCAGGTGATACCTTCTCAAGATGTGTCTGGACTTCTGATGGGACCTGGGTTCCTTCGCTAAATCTATAGCCCCGTTGTTGTCGCAATATAGCGGTATTGGATCAACAATGGAAGGAACCACCAGAAGTTCCGTTAAGAACTTCCTCATCCAGACGGCTTCTTTTGCGGCATCTGTAGCAGCGATATATTCCGCTTCCATCGTCGAGTCAGCAACGGTTTCCTGTTTGGAACTCTTCCAACACACCGCCCCTCCATTGAGGGTAAAGACATAACCCGACATGGACTTGGAATCATCCTTGTCACTCTGGAAGCTGGTGTCAGCAAAGGCCTCGATCTGGAGGTCTTTTCCGCCATACACCAAGAACATCTCCTTAGTCCTTCTCAGGTACTTGAGAATGTTCTTTACCGCTATCCAGTCTTTCTCCCCAGGGTTTGACTGATACCGGCTTACCACACTCAGTGCATAAGCTACATCTGGTCTGGTACACAATATCGCATACATTATAGAGCCTACCGCAGAAGCCTAGGGTATAATAGACATGTGATCCCTTTCCAAATCAGTCTTGGGAGACATCTCTTTGGAGAGGGTGATCTCGTGACAAGCCGGTAGATTGCCGCGCTTGGAATCTTCCATACTGAATCTTTTCAGTATGGTGTCGACTTACCTGGACTGTGAAAGTCCTAATATCCTCTTGGATCTGTCACGATAGATCTGGATCCCCAGAATGTAAGAGGCATCACCCAGGTCTTTCATGGAGAACCTGTGTGACAAGAACCCTTTGACAGATTATAGCTTAGGAATGTCATTTCCTATTAAGAGAATGTCATCCACGTATAAAACGAGGAATACTATAGTTCTTGCTACAAATCTACTATAGATGCATTGTTCATCTAGATTTTTGATAAAGTCAAATTCTATGACCGTCTTATCAAAACAGATGTTCCAACTCCGTGATGCCTGCTTTAGTCCATAGATGGACTTAAGCAACTTGCACACCTTTCCGCTGCTCCCACTCTGAATGAAACCCTCTGGCTGGTCCATATAGACACACTCCTCTAAATTTCCATTTAGAAAAGCGGTCTTTACGTCCATCTGCCAAATCTCATAATCGTGGAAGGCAGCAATGGCAAGAAGGATCCGAATGGATTTCAGCATAGCCACTGGAGAAAAGGTTTCGTCATAGTCCAAACCAGGTCTTTGACAAAAACCCTTTGCAACAAGTCTAGCCTTATAGGTCTCAACCTGTCCATCTACACCAATCTTCCTTTTGAAGATCCACTTGCATCCTATGGGTTTTACCCCATCTGGAGCAACGTCCAACGTCCATACTTTGTTGGTGTACATGGACTCCATTTCGGTCCGTATTGCATCCAGCCATTTTACCGAGTCAACGCTCTGAATGGCCTGCTGGAAGCTAGTTTGCTCATCACTATCAATGATGCAATCCTCTCTATCCCCGTCTATAAGAAAACCGTAGTATCTCTCGGACGGATGAGACTGCCTACTACTCCTGCGGAGCGGGGCAGGAATGTCCTGATCTTTCAAACCCTCTAGTTCTACTAAGCTTTCAGTAATAGCTCGTGGTTCTAGAATTTCTTCCAGTTCTATTGCGCTCCCACTTATCTAATTTTCCAAAAACTCAGTTTCTAAGAAGTGGGAATGACGAGAAACAAAAACCTTTTGTTCCTCTTCGCAATAGAAGAAATATCCCTTGGAGTTCTTTGGATATCCCACAAACTTGCACTGTACTGAGCGTGCCTCGAGTTTGTCCTGCTTTTTGATAAAAGCTGGACATCCCCATGTCTTAATGTGCTTAAGATAGGGTTTCTTCCCACACCACATCTGATATGGTGTGGTAGGCACAGTCTTAGTTAGAACTCGGTTCAAAAGGTATGCAGCTGAATCTAGTGCATATCCCCAAAATGATCGCGGTAACTCAGCGTTACTCATCATGGAACATACCATATCCAATAGGGTCCGGTTCCGTCTCTCCGATACACCGTTATGTTGCGGAGTGTATGGAGGAGTAAGCTGAGAGAGAATTCCATTCACTTTTAGGTAATCCAGGAACTCGGCACTCAAGTATTCATCACCTCGATCAGATCTCAGTGTCATGATACTTTTGCCGGTTTGTTTTTCTACTTCATTCTTATATTCCTGGAATTTTCCAAAGGCTTCGGATTTATGTTTCATTAAGAAGACATATCCGTACCTTGAAAAGTCATCCGTAAAAGTAATGAAGTAAGAATAACCGCTTCGCGCATGTGTAGACATTGGACCGCACACGTCGCTGTGTACGAGTCCCAAGAGCTCGCTCGCTCTTACTCCGTGTCCAGTGAACGAAGTCTTTGTCATCTTTCATTTGAGACAGGATTGAAAAGTTGCATATGATTGATATTCGAACGGACCCAAATATCCTTCTATATGTAACTTCGTCAACCTTCTCTCATTGATGTGACCCAGTCTACAATGCCATAAGAAAGCCTGATTTGTTTCCGGAGACTTTCTTTTGTGTGTATTCTGGACATTGAAAATCTGTGGTTGGTTTAATACGTATATACCATTGCTTAATGTACCTGACCCAATCAAAACTTGATTAAGGTGAATGTTTACAACATTGCTTACAAATGCAAATTCATAATCTTCTTTAAATAATAAAGATACAGATATGATATTACAAGTTGCATTGGGTACAAAATAACAATCACGCAAAACCAAAACGTGTCCATCTGACAATCCCAGGTGATAGTCCCCCACGGACTCAGCATCCATGCCAGCTCCGTTTGCAACTCTGAGGGTCATATCACCTGCCTTCAAAACCCTACGCTTTCTCAGTGCCTGCAAAGAATTACAGATATGAGATCCTGATCCGGTATCCAATACCCAGGAAGTAGAGTTTATTGATAGACAGTTTTCAATAATATACACACCTGAAGCCGAAACCGCAACTTGCTTCGGGTTCTGGTTTCTGGCCTTCCAAGCCCTGCAATCCTTTTTCCAGTGTCCACTCTTGTGACAGTAAAAGCACTCTTCTTTCCCCACAAGCATTCCCGCTACCTTTGTTGCCTTTTTCCTTTCCCTTCGTATCCACTTTACTAACACCGCCCTTTGGTTTGGTGGGGGTTTTCTTCTTCTTTCCCTTGGCTTTCACCTTGGACCTAGAAGAGGAAGATCCTCCTATAAACAAAGTGGATGTTTCCCAACCTTTTTGTTGGGTGCCCTCTGCACTCCTCAGCATGTTGATGAGTTCTGAAAGTTCAACTTCTTTTTCTTGCAAGTTGAAGTTCAGGATAAACTGGGCGTAAGTGGAAGGAAGGGACTGGAGAATCAAGTCTGTGTAGAGATCGTTCTCTAACGTGGTCCCACCTCAATGAAGCCAATCATCTTAAGCACGTGTTCCGCTACCGATGATCCGACGGCCAATCTCGCCGAAAATAGCTTTTTCGAGACTTCGTATCTGGCGATACGGGATTGCTCTCTATACAATTCTTTTGTATGGAGAAATATGGATTCAAGGTCCATATTCTCGTGCCTCCTCTAATGTTCATTGTCCATAGAGACAAGCACGAGGCACTTGGCCTTCGCGCAGTCGATTTCCCAGGTCTTACGGATTTCCTTATCCGCGACGCTGGATTTAGGACCTGGGACAGGGGGAGCTTTGGTGGTAAGGAGATACCCCAACTTGTCATAAGTGATTGCCATTTTGACATTCCTGAGCCAATCTTTGTAGTTTGGCCCTGTCAGTATGTTTTTATCTAGTAGTAACTTAAGTCCAGTCATGATGTTTGGTCGCTGCAATTAGGAGAGAGAGAAGAAACACTTTAGCATGATGCTCTTGCAAGTTTAGAGTGGTTTTTAGTTTGTCTAAACAGGATGGCTCCCACTTTCTCTTGAATCCCTCCTCAAACCAAAAAGGAAGAATTAGTCGGGATCAATCTCACCGTACAATACTTGCTTAACCGTTCAGCCAAGCCAGTGTTGGTACTTCGAGGGAGGTTTTCCAACGCTTTCGCAAAGTTCCTTAATTAAATAACCTCTTTTCCCTGTGGGCGTAGCCCCGCTAACACCTTTCTAGACACCTACTTGGTTTATAGCATTGATCGTTAAGTGAGAAAGTTCCGGAGGAGTAGCATATACTCATAGTAGGATCGGGATCCAAATATCATCGTGTGACAAAACTGAAGGAATCCTACCAGAATCATCACACTCCAAATGATATGCAGCGCTAGCAAGTTTCAGTTTCTTTAGAAACTCCCGATGTGGATTTTTTGCCCCATGCTCTTATGACCTTGACTTTGGCCAACAAATCATAAGTCGCATGTCAAGTTCTACCCGTCATTCTCTAGGTTAATTTGAACCCACCCGTACCTACCCTTGACTTTGGCCAACAAGGCGGTACGACTGTCCCAAACCAACACATCTATCTATGCTGCACATGAATACCCAATAGCTACCAATCACTATGCCTTAACTTTGGCCAACAAACATAGCTTGAATACTATTGACTATCCATGTGAAACGATGGAGGGCTACGAATGGTTTTAGCGAAACCGTGAACGTAGTGAACTTGATATAATCGATGGAACGAGATAGCTTTTAAAAGGAGTGGCTTAAGCTCCGCGTTTAAAAGTTGTTTTTGAAAAGAAACCGAGTGGTTTTGAAAGTGTTCCAACGACTCTACTTTGGTTTATTTTCTTGCATTAATTTAATGCGTCCCATCATTTAATCCTACCATTGCAGAAAACAACGAAAATATGACGTACGCTTATGCCATCCGCATTCGCCACGGGGCCCCGTCATTACCCGTTAGGTTACTTAACTAACGACAGAGCGGGGGCTTGACTAGCGCGGATGCAAAACATAAGCAACGCCTAAATAGATATCATATATAGATATATATACATTCGTCACATGCAATGATAGCCATTCCAGATCACAGATGAACACATTGGATATACTAGGAATCCGCATTCCGTACGAGCCTGTAACGAAGAGCAGATTACACGGTCGCGATGAATAGCCAAGACCCCACCCTAGATCCCTACGGGTGCGGCAAACTACCCGCCAAGTACCCGAAGCGAAGCAACCTCCCTCAACACTGTGAGTAGGCCACTCGGCACTTCGAGGTACCCGGTAGTTTGTGCACCCCACCTTGGGTCTATCCTAAGAGCAAAAACAGTAAAAGAAATTATACAATGACGGCTACAACGCCATCCCGGTTGTGCGGCCATATAAATAATATTACATCAATTATAAATTACATGAATTGAAAGAAAAAGAAAACTCTCATCTCACAACGCCCCGGCTATTCATCCGCGACAATCCAATGAATTCATATACACATACCATCAACATTACAGATTACAGATATGTATAACCCCCACTAATCGACGTATAGCGATTAGCAGACGTTCAATACATATATCACATCACAGATATAAACCCGTTAGCTAAAGTCTTTAGAAGTTCGATCAAAATACGGATTTTTAAACCCCAAAAACAAATTTGTTTTCTGGAAAATCTGGGCAGAAAAAACATATTGTAAAAATCCCAAAACACCCCACTGAACACACTACAGGAAAAATTGCCCACGGCCGAGTCAACTCGGCCGCGGATCCGCGGCTGGAGCATGCTCCTGCCGCGGTTCCGCGGCGCTTTGACCGAGTCGCTGGACCATTTTTCTTGGGTGTGTTTTAAAAACCTTGAGCCGATTTTTAGTGCATGATTTATTAATTTTTGAACAGAAATCAAAATCGGCAGAAAGTTGATATTTCGGGCATGTTTTGTGATTTTTTCTCCGATCGAACTTCTAGTTACTTTGCTAACATGTTAGATAGTGTTTAACCTGGCTTTGATACCACTGTAAGTCCACGTTACCCGTCCCCGGTTCTTTGGGGTTGCGGAAAAGGTGAAAAACGATTTTTCTTTGGCAGTAACATGGACTCAAAATACGGATCTTTGTTAAACAACTAGCAAACAACCTAACTAGGAGTTTTACCTACTCGGTTAGGGGGTTATACCTTAACTTGAACTCCTTCTCTTCGACTCCTTGTGGTGGTCGGATGGTTCTCTCCTCATCGTCTCCTTGTGCCGAAGATGGATCCACCTGAAAGCTTCTACCTTTGGCTCCAACCTCAATATTGAGGAAACTAGAACACTTGGTTTGCTAGACCTTGTATACTAGGATGAGTAGAGAAGTGTTTTGGGTTTTATCTCTAAGAAAATGGTTCTCAACTCATGAGAGGGAGTTTCCTTGAGCTAGAGAGAGAGCAAGAGGAAGAGGGAGAGCTTGAGGATGAGAGAGGATGAGAGAGAATGAGAATGATAAAATGAGCAAGACTTTTCCCACCCTTGCTCTCATAATCCAAAAAATAATCATAACAATAATAGTAATTGAGTATTATGTGATGGTTCATATCATATCAAATGGCAATATCATTTCATGCACTCATTTTGTAAAGTATAACAAGCAAGCAAAAGTCTTTGCCATGAAATGATAGCCATTGTAATGATGATGGCCAACAAGTCCAACCTAGTCAACTAAGTCAACAAGTCAACAAAGTCAACCTTTCAACCCAACCATGGCACAATAATACTTAATTAATATTATCATTAATCATATTTCTTATTCTCATTAGGGTTTAGCAAAAGTCAACAGTCAACAACCCTAATGAGAATCCTCTGCCTCTGTCTCTGTCAACCGTGCATACACACCCGCATCCGCGTTCCGAGGAACACGAATACAAATGAGATAAAACCAATCCCAAAACGTACACTAGGATCTGGCTTAAACCAAAGCCCGCTAGTGATAACTGCCCGGACACTAAACGTGCACAAGTGCACGAATGTGACCGAACCCTGTCGCAAAACCATGCGGCCTCTACTCTTTTGCCTAAAGGCGAATAGCTCTCTGTGTGGGACTCTAAAGACTCGTCACTACGCTAGCAGTGGGTTTAACCACAGACCGCAAGCGGCACTAGCTGTGCGTAACGGCCCCCAGGTAGATGCCGATAAGAAGACGGACGAGGTGAAACCCATCTGAACTCCTACTGAGCCTAAATGTGACAGTCTCCGTACAGTCCGGTCTGTTCGTCTGAGAATATCACATGGCGGGCCTAGGGGCGGTAAACGTCAGTCCCCTAATAGCGGTACAAGTCGTGTCGGAGTGTAGCCCAGAATACCCTGAGATAACACTGGAAACCTACCAGTATATCTCGCTTGCCCTGGCCAGGGACTTTGTGTAATGGCTGTTAGTTATGTATATGCCCTGGAGGCCATTGTTGTACATATGATGTATATTATGATGGATGCTTGGATATATACAGAGAGGACTTTCTTGCTCGTCATGATAGTATGCTATTTGGTTTCACTTTATCTTAACATGTTGACTTGTATTGGTTTACTGTCTTACTCTCACATGTTGATAAAGCCCTTAGGATCTGTACTCGACTACTGGGATTATGATAAAATCATACTGGTGGGGCCACGGTAGTCGATGAGTACATCCTATAAATGTTCCTAGTCGAGGGTATATCGAGACGGGGCATCGATACACCAGAGTAGACTAGCGTATACGCATCTTGACCCATATGATGGGCGATGGATGATCCCATATCCATCGGTGTTTGACATCAAGGATGGTGTACGGGTGCTCAGTGGAGACTGGGTACACTGGACGGACTCGCCGAGAACTCCCAGATGGTGATATACCACACGTCAGATGGCAGTTCTCCGGTGACACTGGTACAGGGTAGTCTGTAGACCCGAGATCGTCATAGAGTCTTGTGTGATTCCTACTGTGCTTTGATTTCCACCTTACCACGTCCAAGAGGGCATGCAAAACGGTGGCTTTTGGGTACAGTCCCGAATCACATGGAGGCGATGAGCGATATGAGGGGATTCGTCTCTCCCGGTATAGGGAGTTGATGTTGTGCTGTGTTCGATTGGCTATAACTGGAAGTCCCTGGCCAGGGCTGATATAGAGATATACTGGTAAGTGTTACTAGTAGTTTCTCGACCTGTTATGAGCCTCACATCGACACGACTTATCGGTTACTGGGGTCTGACGTATACCACCCCTAGACTTGATATGCAACATATCAGACGAACAGACCGGACTGTACGGGAGTGTTACTGATTGGATTCATAGGAGAACGGAAAGGCTAGCTTGTTGATCTTCTGATCGCTCAATATCTGGGTGGCTGTTACGTTTAGCTGACCGCTTGCAGCTTGTGGGTGTTTGATATGATCATCACCTGCTACCGGCGTATTGACGATTCTTTAGAGTCCTACACAGAGGTTTCTTGGCTCAGGAAAAATGGAGTAGAGGCACATATATGATATGTGCAGGACCGAGGATAATGCGATATGAGATACCGTATTATATTCTCGCGATATTTAGATATGAATCGGGACATCGGATCAAGTGTTGATTCGATGAATCGGTACATGATATATTAGTCGGTTATATTCGATATAGCCGGATCGTCGGATCAAGTGTTGATTCGATGATTTAATGTATAATGATATATTGTATTACATTATCTAATATTGGCTCGCTTTATTATTTCATTTTCTCACCGGATTAATACATTGATATATATGCGATATATGTTAATTGTATTATTTTCTTTTGTTGCAAATATATAATATATATGTGATATATATTATTGTGACATGATATGATTTATTATGAAACATGTTTAAGGATGATAATAAGGGATTAGGGTTTGATTAGGGTTAGTTCCTTCTTGTTCATTCTAGAAGGATTCTGTTTTGTCTTGGTTAAGATATTATGGTTGATCTTTATCCTTAACCTAACCAAACCCTAACTCTAGTTTATTCTCTACAAACTTTTAGCCTCTCATCCTTGACCATGGTTCCATAATCAATCATATACATTTATCTACTATTCATCACAAAAGGATGATTCTTTTCATTCTTCATATTCTTCTCTCTTTAGTTTTTGAGAGAGAGCTCACTAGAAATTCTTTTTGTGATGATTTCTTATAAGAAAGTGAATTAAAAAGATAGCATAAATACTACTCCATCATCCTCATCTAATCTAGCCCTTTAGATTAGGGTGTTCATCTCTTTAGAGTGAGAAAGCTTGGGTTATAGCAATTTCGACGTAGATCATCGGAGAATCGGAACACTTCAAGCTAGCATGGATCGTTCGAGTCGTGGAGCCTCTCTTGAGTCCGGGAGATCGTGGATCGCGGCGAAGGGACTTCTACTCGGAGCTTGTGAAGCGAAGGAGTGGACTACAAAGGTTGTAATCCCTCACACTTAATTTTAAAGATGTTATCTTGCATGCTAAATCCTAATATTCTAGCAAAGATCCCGTCTTTGGGTTGTTCGGCACATGTAAAATTTTATTCGGACATGTTTGATGCTTTATGAACATTCACAAGTGTGCCTAGGAACCCTACAATGGCTCTCCTAGACACAGCGCGATATCAACCCCCAATACCGGGAGAGACGAATCCTGTCTAACCGTCACTGCCTCCAAGTGCTTCGGGACTGCACCCAACTACTACCTGTTTGCACGACTCCTTTGAGCCGTGGTAGGGTAGTAATCAAAGTACAGTGGGAATACACTCGAGGCGAAGTGACAGTGTCAAGTCAGCGGACTAAGCTGTACTCATGTCACCTGGGAACTGATAACTGATGATAGGTATAGTACCAACCAACAGTTCCCGACGAGTCCTGTCCAGTGTACTCATAACCTAACGAGCACCCGCATACTATTTCAAGTACGACGTACTGACGGCTGTGGGACAGACCGTCTCCCATGCTGGGATGAGAAGCGCATACACTAGTCTACTCCGGAGTATCGATGCCCTGTCTCGATAGTCCTACGACTAGGGACCTGCATAAGGATGTGCTTGTGGATTACCCAGCCCCCACGAGTGTGACTGCCATCACAACGCTGGTAATCAAGCAAAGATCCTAAAGGCTCCACTAATGTGTATAGGCGATATGTTAAAGAAACACTTGTACACACATTGAAGTAGAGACAAACCAAGTAGCATACTACTATTTTGGGCAAGATTGTCTATGTAGGGTTCCTAGGCACACTTATGAGGTCTCACAAGGCATCAACCATGCCAAATTCAAAATTTTCCGGTGCCGAGAAACCCTAATACGGATCGTTAACTATATATTAGGCGAAACTACTAGTAAACAACTTTACTGCTAAAAGGGAAGTGACTACAACCTTTGTAGATCCGGTCCTCCACTTCCTTAGCTCCGTGATGACGTCCCTCCGCTGTACCCATCGGATCCCGGACTCTCGCGGTGGTTTCATCGAAGAAATGATCAGACTAGATCGTCGACTTCGATGCCGAAGATGATCTATGTCGAGGCAACTCAAGATCAAGCTCCAACTTCACCAAGTCATGAAACTTGTGAAGAAAACACCCTATACTACTTGGCAAGTGGTAGAGGATGAAGAAATAGGAAGTGGGTCCACTTTGGATTTGGATTTCTCACTTGATTTCATCACTTGACATTTTTGTAGAAAGCTTTTCTTTCTTCATCAAGAAGAAGAAGAAGAAAGAAATGAAAAACGAATTAACTTAAAAAGAAAATCAAGTGACCCTTATCATATTGCAACCATGGTTAAGTGTAGGGAATAAACTAGGGTTAGGTGAATGGCTAGGTTAGGCATGAAACAAAAATGGTAGACTTTTTCAAAGCTTCATGAAGCTTCAACTATAAAACAAAGCAAGCCACCATTTCTCTTTTTGCCAAAAATGAATTAAGAGAATAAATAAATAAGTAAATCAAAACCCTAACCATTAACATAACCATGGTTTAATCATACACACCCAAGTTTGCATGTATCATCAAACATGATACAAACTTGTGCACAAAAATATATCACATATACAATGTGCACAAACAAGTGAGAAAAACATCTTAAGTGAACCAATATTAGTTAATATAAAGTAATATATCAAATATATAATTATACATTAAATCATTAAATCAACACTTGATTTAACGATCCGGTCATATCGCATATGACCGACTAATATCCAATGTATCGACTTATCGAATCAATTCTCGATTCGATAACTAGGTTATATCGCATACAACCAATCGATACATTCATCGCGAGAATAGAATACGGTATCACATACATGCATTATTCCCGATCCCGCACATATCTCATATGCGCTCCTATTTCATTTCGCTTGAGCCAGGAAACCTCTGTGTAGGACTCTAAAGACTCGTCAATACGCCGGCAGCAGGTGATGATCATATCAAACACCCACAAGCCGCAAGCGGTCTGCCAAACGTAACGGCCACCCGGGTATTGAGCGATCAGAAGATCGACGAGCAAGCCCGCTCACACTCCTGCGAATCCAACCAGCAACACTTACCGTACAGTCCGGTCTGATCGTCTGATATGTCGCATATCTAGCCTAGGGGTGGTAAACGTCAGACCCCAGTAGCTCGATAAGTCGTGTCGATATGAGGTCTGTAACAGTTCAAGAAACTACTGGTAACACTTACCAGTAAATCTCAGCAACCCTGGCCAGGGATTTCCGGTTATAGCCAATCGAACACAGCGCAACATCAACTCCCTATACCGGGAGAGACGAATCCCCTCCTATCGCTCATTGCCTCCATGTGATTCGGGACTGTACCCAAAAACCACCGTTTTGCACTCCCTCTTGGACGTGGTAAGGTGGAAATCAAAGCATAGTAGGAACCACACAAGACTCTATGACGATCTCGGGTCAACAGACTACTCTGTACCAGTGTCACCAGAGAACTGCCATCTGACGTAAGGTATAATACCATCTGGGAGTTCTCGGCGAGTCCGTCCAGTGTACCCAGTCTCCACTGAGCACCCGCATACCATCTCTAATGTCAAACACCAATGGATATGGGATCATCCATTGCCCATCACATGGGTCGAGAAGATATACGCTAGTCTACTCTGGAATATCGATGCCCCGTCTCGATACACCCACGACTAGGGACCTTGAAGGATGTACTTATGGACTACCATGTCTCCACTAGTATGATCCGCATCATAGTCCAGGTAATCAAGTACACATCCTAAGGGCTTTACCAACATGTAACAGAGAGACAATCAGTATACACGTTAAGGTAAAGAGTAACCAGATAGCATACTATCATGTCGAGAAAGAAAGTCCTCCCTATATATGTCCCAGCATCCACTACAATATACATCCTATGTATAGCAATGGCCTCTAGGGCATACATATAACTAACAATCTCCCACTCGCACTAGGGCCATCTGATAGCAGTGGTTGTAGTATCTCATACTCAACCATCCCATAAAAGTCTCTCTCTGGGAAAAGGCCTTTGTGAGTGGATCCGCCGTGTTGTCCTCTGAGTCTGCTCTCCTAACCTCGATCCCCTGGAGATCAACCATCTCGATGATCAGGTGATACTGCCTTAGAATATGTCTGGATCACTGATGGAATGGACGTTCCTTGGCATAAGCCACAACTCCATTGTCTCACAATGGGAGGAACTAAGTTCATCTCATGAACAAATATACACCCAGACAGCCTCTTTGGTAGCATCTTAAGTAGCGATGTATCCAGCCTTTATCGTCTAGTATGCCACGGTATCTAGCTTGGAACTCTTCCAACATACCGTCCCTTTACTGAGGGTAAAGACAATGCTTGTGACTGACATTCAGTCGTCCTTATCACCCTGGAACCATTCCAGTGATTCTCCCCAGGATCGATTGATACCATCTCACTACATCTAGTGAGTATCCTAACATCCAATTACATCTATCTCATAGATGAAAACTCAGGATTTAGGAGGTATCACTTTGATCCTATATGGAGAATCCTTGTGATAAGCGGAGATTGACCGAGCGTAGCATAGGAAACTCCTTCCTTATCAAGAGTATGTCATCCACGTACTCTACGAGGATCACTACCATACTCCCTACTACCTTTTTGTATATACAAGGTTCATCTACCATTTTGATGATGTCAAACTCTTTGACTAACACATCAAAACAGACGTTCCAACTCCGCGATGCCTGCTTTATCACATAAAACATCTTGCCCGCGTTTCCGCTGCTCCCACTGTCTACGAGGCCCTCTGGCTGTGTACTTATAGACACACTCTTCTAAAACACCATCTAGAAAAGCAGTCATGGCACCCAACCGCCAGATATCGTAGTCATGGTATGTAGCCGTGGCAAGTAGGATCTGGATGGACTTAAGCATAGCACCTTAGAAAAGGTTTCATCATTATCCACGCCTGGTCGATGACGAAAATCTTTAACAAGTCTAGCTTTGAAAGTCTCAACTTTTCCATCTACACCTAGTAATCTTCTCAAGATATACTTGCTCCTGATGGGGATTTAACCCTTCAGATATAGCAACCAAAGTCCATACTTTGTTGGTTTATATTCAGTGAATTTCTCGAAAGCTTCGGACTTGTGCTTTAATAAAAATACATGACCGAATCTTGAGAAATCATCAGTGAAAGTAATGAAGTAAGAAAAACCGCCTCTAGCCTGTGTAGACATTGGCCCACATACACCACTATGTATGAGGCCTAAGAGCTCAGTAGCTCTTTCTCCGTGTCCTGTAAATGGAGTTTTGGTCATTTTACCCTTGATACAAAACCGGCAAGTCGCATAAGATTTATATTCAAAAGGGTTTAAATATCCATATTTGTTCAACTTGTTTAGTCTTGTTTCGTTAATGTGACCAAGTCTACAGTGCCAAAGAAAAGCTTCATTTATTTCTGAAAGTTTTCTTTTATTAGTGTGTTGTATGCTGAAAACTGTGTGTTGATTTAGGACGTATATCCCATTATTAAGTGTACCATACCCAACCAACATTTGATTCAGGTGAATGTTCATAACATTGTTCTGCAATACAAAATTATATCCTTCATTGTCTAACAAAGAAACGGATATTATATTACAAAGCATACTAGGTACATAATAATATGGGTCCAAAACCAATATACATCCAGACGGCAACCCCAAGTGATACTCTCCCACTGCAACTGTATGTACATTGGAACCATTTCCAACGCGGAGAGTATGGTCACCTGTCTTCAAAACCTTGCTATTTCTCAGCCCCTGCATAGAATTGCAAATGTGAGAACCTGAACCGGTATCTAATACCCAGGAAGCAGAGTTTATTAAAAAACTTTTTTCTGTCACAAACACACCTGAAGCGGAAGCATCCCATGCTTATTCTTAAGATCCAAGTACTCCGTGCAGTTGCGCTTCCAGTGTCCTGTTTTGTGGCAGTGATAACATTCCCCTTTCCCCGATTCCCCAGCTTTGGACTTGTCTTTCCCCTTGGCCTTTTTGACTCCACCCTTAGCTTTGGTGGGTTTCTTATTCATCTTTCCCTTGGCCTTAGCCTTCGGGTGAGAGGAGGAAGATGGCCCAACACTCAAAATGGGAGTTTTCACTGATTTCAGCGTGCTCTCTGCACTCCTCAACATATTAAGGAGTTCAGGTAGTTCCTTCTCCATGTTGTGCATGTTGAAGTTAACTATAAATTGAGCAAAGGTGGAGGGGAGAGACTGTAGAATAATATCCGTATATTGCTCATTGTCCATTGTCCACCCAAGGACCTCAAGTTCTTCTATGAGAGCTATCATCTTCAGAACATGGTCTCCTACTGGTGTGCTAAGGGCCATTCGCATCTGAAACAACTTTCTGGATGCTTCGTATCGTAAGACACGAGATTGCTCTCCATACAACTCCTTTGTATGGAAGAATATGGCGTGGACGTCCATATTCTCATGCTGCTTTTGATGTGTGTTATCCATCGATGCAAGCGCGAAGCATTTGGCCATGGCACAGTCAGCATCCCATGTCTTGCGGACTTCAATATCCGCAACTGAGGATTTAGGACCTGGGACGGGCAGGGATGGAGCCGTGAGGACATATGATACCTTATCATAAGTCAAGGCAATGTTAAGATTCCTCATCCAGTCTTTATAATTGGTCTCATTCATGTCACGACCCGAAAAAACGGAACATGACCGGCACTTAAACTACGAAACGTCTCGAGGCGTACGTAATCTAAGTAAGCCGAAAACCCAGAAATCCAAACCAAGAAAAGTAGTAGAGTGAAGGAAAACCAATTTAAAGCAAGTAGTTTTAATAGCATAAGCCGAATTATGCGTTTTTAAAACATCAAGTATTTTCTGAAAATTTCGGCAGAGTCTCCTTTGTAAATACTGGCCCCCAAACGGGATACAACATGAATAGTATACGAAATCAATAAAAATGCATCCTCAAGCGGGAGCTAGCTCTTCGTCAATCGACGGTCACAACCACACAAGCAATATAATATACAACGCCAACGGCGAGGTTCAAAATTCAAAAGGAAACTCAAAACCATAAGAAAACCACACAAATACAACGCGCGACTCTAAGGTCGAAAGAATAAACATCACTGGTCTCTATCTGAGATAAATACAAGTTTGGTTGATGGAACTTCTAGATACAACTGAATAATAATATACAAGTTATATAATGGGGGGTACGATACAAGTAAACCCACCTACTAGCAAATCACCCGAAGGAAACTATGCCCGCAAGCCGTAATGAAACCTGTACGGCAAACCTGCAAGAAACTGGGGCACAACGGGGGTGAGTTGCCAACTCGTGAATAGAAAAACATCTACGCACAGAAATCGCATAAATAACGCAATCCTAGGTCAATGATCATAATAAATCCTCAATTATATATAACATGCAGCCTATAACAAGGCTAGGGTAAATATCTAACCCGAGCATAATCTCATGTACCCGTGTCAGTGCCTCAGGTAGCAATATATCATATGAATGAGGTATGAATGCATGAAAATAGAATACATATAAATGAAGAACTGTTTTCATAGTTTAGTGAGATTTCCTTATTTTTAAATAGGAGGTACCATAAATGAAATGAGCATAAAATAGTGCCCAGCATCGACACAAAACAAGTATCCAAATATCTCGATATCTCTGTGTCGTAATCTCTGTACCTCAAAATCTCAAAAATCTCAATGTCTCAATCACAATATCTAGGGCGCCGTCAGTCCAGACCGGCCCCTACCATCTATCTCAAGACCACGACAGTATCCTCCGGATATCCGACACGTCAGGTAAAATCACCGGTCGGTAGTGCTCCCCTGCCAGGCTCAACGTCATCACCACATTCATCTTGCCCCGGGGTACCGCACCGGGCCCACCATGTACCCGAAACGGTTCATCCAACTCCTCGAATCGGGTCTCGAAATCCATCAGCAAACTCATGGTGAACGACTCATACATCATAGGAAAACCGCATTTTTTTTATTTAAAAAGAGGGAAAGCGGTTTATATATGTTTTTGCGGTTTTCCTCCAAATCCAAAAAATATCATGGGAATCCGAATCATCAATAGCATGTAAAACCATGAATATAAATATGAGAATCCATGAATACGGCATAACAATGAATAACAGTATGCATGAAGTGACAAGTAATAACTACAATATCTAAGCTGGCATATAAGGTAAGTACACTAATATTATGTCAAACTACGAGTTATCAAGCTAAGTTAAGCAATAATATTTCTAAGGTGTACGTGACATGGCAATTACCGATGAAGATGTGTGTGAGCCGGCAAGTAAGTGTATGTGGTACATACGCATCATCGGTAATGGTGCTGGTGTCCTAACAGCATGATATCAACATTTCAATAAGAAATTATAACATAAGTATGCGATGCGAACCGAACCACAATAATAAGTGGTAGCTGAAAACTAGACGCAACTATAACTAATCTGCATTAATCTAATAAAAGTTCTACAAATGGTGCCTTTTGAAATAACACGAATCATGGGGTTTTGAAAATAGGGGCTACGGTGTTTTTATGAAAAGATACGTCTTTTGAAATATCCGTAGGATCCCTTGGGCTGTCTTTTAAAATACCCACGATTCGTTAGTTTTTGAAATAGGTAAGAATCGAATCTAATCTAACAACTAAACTAAACTAAAGGGCTAAGCTAACCAGCTGGACTACAGGTAAGGAAACCGCCTAACATCTGAGTCGATATATATACATACCTGTATATATATTAGTCGGTGATCCCGCCTCAACAATATCATATCCGATACCATATCTATAATTAGACATTCCAAGTCAAGAGTGCGGATCAATCATCAATAAATAGCTCGTACGTAAATCCGTCGTACGGCATCCCAAATCTGGGTACGGGTCAAAATCACATTCATCGTACTATTCATCTGGTATCCTCTTTATCAAATATCATGATCGGGGTACTGATCTATGTCTAGTACAATACTGATACCGCCTAAGTATGCATGCAGGTGTAAGAATCACTACGGCAAAAGACCCGCTAAAACATCATGTCGTATATCAATACAAACCAAATCACATCACCGATCTCCTGGCCTCAAGCCCAATCTCATCGACTCATCTCAAATTCCAAATACTATTCTCAAATCCAGTATATGAACACATAGTCCCATACCTATGTGAACACATAAACTATAGAGAATCCCATGAGCACATATAAATAGGAATGTATGCAAGTATGTATGTGTGTATGTGTAGTGCAACACTACCCTAGGATTCGCAACACTAAAATAATCCAACACACCAATATCCATCCTAAACATCGTTATTAATCCTAAGTAACATATAATAATTGTTGGTGTGTATACGCATCCGTATACACCACCACGGACTGCGGGGGTGCTATACGCCATCCACCCGACTTCTCCCCGTAGATATAAATCTACTCACCTGGTCCTCATTCGCCGGTGCCGATGTCGCCATGCGCTTGCTTGTCGTCTCGAAGTCCACATGGGGTACCTACATATCATAACGCACCGTATCGTATTAAAATCCGACTCATGACCAAAACGACGCACGAATCCCTCATAGGTCAAAACCTATGGTTGCTTTCACAAATCAACCCAAAAACCCTCGATGTCGGCGTACAAACGCCAAACCATCGAGAAAAACCCAAATACACTCATTTGCACATTCACGAACACTAATTTTAATATAAAATAGATTAAAATTCACAAAAACCCCAATTTCACTTAAAAAGTCATTTTTCCGAAAATCTAGCAAGCACAATTCGCCATTTTTGTACAAAACATGATGTTTAAACAATTCTAGCGGCCATAATACTTATTAAATAACTTAAATAAGTCATAAAAAAACAATTCTCATAATTTAATCTCATTAAATTCCAAAAACCCTAAAATTCTAGTTTACAAAATACCTAAATTTTAACAATTTTATAGCAAAATGCACAAACCACAATTTAGGTTGGATTTCCATGAACTAAAGTGTTAAACTACACTTAATAATGTTAATGAAGTCATGAAAAACCTAATTAGATTTTTAGTCTAACATTTGCAATAAATTTTAAAAACCTAGTTTACAAATTAGCGTAATTAACACAATTTAAATTAACAAAAATGCAACTAACAACTAGATTTGCTTTAGCATAACATTAACATGTCAAAAATATCACACAACCATAATCTCACATCATAAAACCCTAAGTTGCATTCAAAACCCTTTCTTGAAAGTTAAATATTTAATATCAAAACCACAATTAACTCCTAATTAAACACATAATAGCTAGATTGAAGTAATCAAACAATAACTTATGCAAAATGCTAAGATTATACCTCACAAAATTAGAGACCTAGCACCAAAATCTTGGCCTCCAATTTGCTCTCTTGATCCATGATCCACACTAGAATAGGTCAAGAAGAAATGGGTAGGGATTAGAATTTGATTTTGTGGGATTTTTTTGAAGCATTTTGGATGGAGTTTTGAAGAGAAAAGAGGAGAAGAAATGGGGGCTGTTGTGGTGCAGATTTTCGGCTGAGGAGGGAGTGGGTAGAGGTGTGGGGGATTTGTGGAAAAGAATCCAAGTCAAAGCCCCTCCCAAATTACCATAATACCCCCACCTACTTTACTATATAAAAACCTTATTTTAACCCATTTCTCACATGATTTAAGGTCAAAAAGAGAGAAATAAAATTCTTGGGCTGATACAATAGTGTGGGGCCGGCCAAGGGGAGTGAGGGTGAGGGTGAGAGACTTTACAAAAAAATTCTATGCAAAAAGACCCCCCACAATACCATATTTGCAAGTTTTAGTTCAAAATAACTATATTTTTGTTTTCCATAAAATAAATCAATTAAAACTTGAAATAAAATACTAAAAATTTATATTACAACTAGATTTTAATTAACATGATTTTAAAGATTAAAATTAGCCCATTTAGATTTGTATTTATCGCTAATTTAATGTATTTTCTTACCGGCTTAAAATAATATTAAAATAATATTTTTTTCAGAAAATTTAAAATTTCACCAGTGGCTCAATAAATACCAAATACTAGTAATTACATAGCTAGAATATGTATATTTAATTTTATAATAAAGATATTTGCATTTTGACTTTTTACAGAAAACCCCCTTATTTTACCGTTTTTTCGAAATTTCACCGAAACGATTTTCAAAACGTTACAATCTTCCCCCCTTAAAGAAATTCGGTCCCCGAATTTAAATTAAAACTTCCCCCAAATACTAAAATATTTCATCCAAAACCATCAAATCGCCGGGGCTCCGAAATCATAAATACATAAAACAAATCGTAGCGCAACGCATGCGCATGAAAAATGAGCATATAACTCAAATCAGAACTCCGTCAAGCATCCCGCAATCATCGGAGTCATGGGGAAGACATCAATACCAAATCCAAAGCAAAACCAATATGATATAACTCGAAACTATACATGTAAAATATATTCAGGTACTGTCCTCTGACTAGTCCTGCTCAGTACGAAAACACATAGCAATATCATAAAAACGTACTGCTCTATAAGAAAAATCAATCCCCAAAATACGCGTATGAATACTACGCGCGTCTTGTGCGCACAGAAATCAAAATCCATATATGTGTCATACCTGCGCACAGAAACAACATCTAAGTGCATCGGGTGTGCACGAAACATCTGTCGTAGGCAACATGTGTGCCTGGCAGCAAAATCAGGTGCATTTGACATGCACGAAAAATCTCGATTTAGTGCATCTGGTGTGCACCAAAATCACACTTCAAAACATGCGCCCAACATACGCGAAAATCCAAATCAGGTGCATCCATCGTGCACGAAATCATGAAATCCAATATCAAGTGCCGAACATGCGCAAAATCAAATCAGGTGCACAAGGTGCACAAAACAAATATCGCACATCACCATCGAAATCAAAGTCCAATGCATCTAAGTGCACAAAAGGCGTATCACTGCACTGCAAGCATATATAAACTATACAGAGTACAGGAACCAATCGTGTGCGTGCATACGTACAAAATCAACTCAAATGTCTAAAACCGTAAAATCACAAACATGTGAAACCCAAGCACGAAAACGATATCAAGTGCAACACTGTGCAAGGATCGTAAATCCTCAATCATCAAAATCAAATCATGCGAATAAATCACCCAAAACATCGAAATCAATAATGGCGGAATAGTACCGCTCAAGTGCATCCTCTAAGAATCTCGGGCCAACTGTCGCGGTCACTAGTGGGACGTCTCGTCGATGATCATGAACTTTGGCCTGCTGGTGTGAGTAACAATGACCACTACTGGGTCAAGGTCTTCACTGTGAATTACCAATCTCTCGGTCCATCGGCTCATCGGCCCTGTCAGGTGTGCTAACGGGGATGATCCCATTCTGGCACTTCTCTGGTCATCTCTCGGTCAATCATCGCGACCACTCGTAAGACAGCATATCACTGGCGTCGGCGTCGGCCTCTGCCTCTCTGAATGTACGTGACACATCTAATCCTGGGTGCAAGTATCATTGCAGCAGTGTCCTGGAAGGAATCCTGCTCACGGTCTCTTCCATGTCTCGTCTCTGCCAACTGTCCGGAAGTCATCGTCCTTTCCTATATCTGCATCTTGTTCCGGAACGGCTGCATACCCATCGCGACTCCTTCTGGAAGGTATATCCAGTACTCTACCTCGGAATGCGTATCGCATCTCTGATGTCGGCGGAGTGGAACGTCGTCTTATCCAGATCTTGTACGGACCTCTTTACTCCACTTTCTCTAATGTCGACTGCTTCGGACTCGTCTCATCGTGGCTACATGGACTGAGCTCCAACGGCTATCCTCATATCGGGAGTCTCCCAAGAAATGCATCTCACCACCTAGCATCCGAATTAAGTCGAGCCATCCAATCGAGTCGTCAAAACCTCATAATCCCCCAAGAGCTCAACATCTTGGGTACAGTATAATAGTATCGAGTACATACCACAGCATCGGTGGTCCAGCCGTAGAAGGGCAAACCCAAGCCTCACTAATGGCGCCGTAGAACTGCCGCAAACCCGAAGGTTCAAAGGCTTTCACACGGTCATTAAGTCGAGTTAGGGTTTCATTCTTCTAGAGGGACCATAGAATTGCCTGCATGTCTTTCCGACTACTTTAAACTTGGAATAATAGGTTTCTGACATTCGATCGTCTTTGTCGACTCCCAACGTCTCCGCGTGAAGTCGTCTCTAGCTGGAATCATTCTATCTGATGACCTCGCATCGGGGTAGGCGAACGATCCACATGTCCTAGTCATTCATCCTCGATGACTAGCGACCTTCTATCATCTCTTAGTACAACTGGTTCTGCACTAATTCCAGTATCTGGGGCAATATCTCATCGTTCGCAGCAAAAACTGGTTCGCTCATCTGCATGCTGAACAGTGCCTCGACCATCATGAATAAGCAACACACCAGCGGTCATCAAAATCTGGCTGGCCTCTATCATTGGCTCAATCCTCTAGTGCTAATCTGCACGTCCGAGCAATCTCATACAGCGATCCATCCAACGCTCGTGGCGTAAAACACAATCAAAAGACACCTCTCTACAATCGGGTTTCGCCGGAATCATGCCCTGGTCAGTCCTCGTTCATGACGAGCTCGTGCTGACCGCAACTCTAGCCGTAGCTCTCCCTGCCCGGAATCGTGGCAGCAAAACCAAACTGGTACCGATGAGGCTAGATCAGGAAGGATTATAATATTGAACAAGGAAATGTACATCCTAAGGCTTCTTAAGTGGAGTGGCGTGTCGTAAATATGCCGCGGAACATACCAACGGTACGTCACTCTACTTTAGTCACCTATTCCATCAACCAAGGGTCATCCTACGCTCCGAAGGTAAAACCTAACGCTCTGATACCAACTTTTGTCACGACCCGAAAAAACGGAACATGACCGGCACTTAAACTACGAAACGTCTCGAGGCGTACGTAATCTAAGTAAGCCGAAAACCCAGAAATCCAAACCAAGAAAAGTAGTAGAGTGAAGAAAAACCAATTTAAAGCAAGTAGTTTTAATAGCATAAGGCGAATTATGCGTTTTTAAAACATCAAGTATTTTCTGAAAATTTCGGCAGAGTCTCCTTTGTAAATACTGGCCCCCAAACGGGATACAACATGAATAGTATACGAAATCAATAAAAATGCATCCCCAAGCGGGAGCTAGCTCTTCGTCAATCGACGGTCACAACCACACAAGCAATATAATATACAACGCCAACGGCGAGGTTCAAAATTCAAAAGGAAACTCAAAACCATAAGAAAACCACACAAATACAACGCGCGACTCTAAGGTCGAAAGAATAAACATCACTGGTCTCTATCTGAGATAAATACAAGTTTGGTTGATGGAACTTCTAGATACAACTGAATAATAATATACAAGTTATATAATGGGGGGTACGATACAAGTAAACCCACCTACTAGCAAATCACCCGAAGGAAACTATGCCCGCAAGCCGTAATGAAACCTGTACGGCAAACCTGCAAGAAACTGGGGCACAACGGGGGTGAGTTGCCAACTCGTGAATAGAAAAACATCTACGCACAGAAATCGCATAAATAACGCAATCCTAGGTCAATGATCATAATAAATCCTCAATTATATATAACATGCAGCCTATAACAAGGCTAGGGTAAATATCTAACCCGAGCATAATCTCATGTACCCGTGTCAGTGCCTCAGGTAGCAATATATCATATGAATGAGGTATGAATGCATGAAAATAGAATACATGTAAATGAAGAACTTTTTTCATAGTTTAGTGAGATTTCCTTATTTTTAAATAGGAGGTACCATAAATGAAATGAGCATAAAATAGTGCCCAGCATCGACACAAAACAAGTATCCAAATATCTCGATATCTCTGTGTCGTAATCTCTGTACCTCAAAATCTCAAAAATCTCAATGTCTCAATCACAATATCTAGGGCGCCGTCAGTCCAGACCGGCCCCTACCATCTATCTCAAGACCACGACAGTATCCTCCGGATATCCGACGCGTCAGGTAAAATCACCGGTCGGTAGTGCTCCCCTGCCAGGCTCAACGTCATCACCACATTCATCTTGCCCCGGGGTACCGCACCGGGCCCACCATGTACCCGAAACGGTTCATCCAACTCCTCGAATCGGGTCTCGAAATCCATCAGCAAACTCATGGTGAACGACTCATACATCATAGGAAAACCGCATTTTTTTTATTTAAAAAGAGGGAAAGCGGTTTATATATGTTTTTGCGGTTTTCCTCCAAATCCAAAAAATATCATGGGAATCCGAATCATCAATAGCATGTAAAACCATGAATATAAATATGAGAATCCATGAATACGGCATAACAATGAATAACAGTATGCATGAAGTGACAAGTAATAACTACAATATCTAAGCTGGCATATAAGGTAAGTACACTAATATTATGTCAAACTACGAGTTATCAAGCTAAGTTAAGCAATAATATTTCTAAGGTGTACGTGACATGGCAATTACCGATGAAGATGTGTGTGAGCCGGCAAGTAAGTGTATGTGGTACATACGCATCATCGGTAATGGTGCTGGTGTCCTAACAGCATGATATCAACATTTCAATAAGAAATTATAACATAAGTATGCGATGCGAACCGAACCACAATAATAAGTGGTAGCTGAAAACTAGACGCAACAATAACTAATCTGCATTAATCTAATAAAAGTTCTACAAATGGTGCCTTTTGAAATAACACGAATCATGGGGTTTTGAAAATAGGGGCTACGGTGTTTTTATGAAAAGATACGTCTTTTGAAATATCCGTAGGATCCCTTGGGCTGTCTTTTAAAATACCCACGATTCGTTAGTTTTTGAAATAGGTAAGAATCGAATCTAATCTAACAACTAAACTAAACTAAAGGGCTAAGCTAACCAGCTGGACTACAGGTAAGGAAACCGCCTAACATCTGAGTCGATATATATACATACCTGTATATATATTAGTCGGTGATCCCGCCTCAACAATATCATATCCGATACCATATCTATAATTAGACATTCCAAGTCAAGAGTGCGGATCAATCATCAATAAATAGCTCGTACGTAAATCCGTCGTACGGCATCCCAAATCTGGGTACGGGTCAAAATCACATTCATCGTACTATTCATCTGGTATCCTCTTTATCAAATATCATGATCGGGGTACTGATCTATGTCTAGTACAATACTGATACCGCCTAAGTATGCATGCAGGTGTAAGAATCACTACGGCAAAAGACCCGCTAAAACATCATGTCGTATATCAATACAAACCAAATCACATCACCGATCTCCTGGCCTCAAGCTCAATCTCATCGACTCATCTCAAATTCCAAATACTATTCTCAAATCCAGTATATGAACACATAGTCCCATACCTATGTGAACACATAAACTATAGAGAATCCCATGAGCACATATAAATAGGAATGTATGCAAGTATGTATGTGTGTATGTGTAGTGCAACACTACCCTAGGATTCGCAACACTAAAATAATCCAACACACCAATATCCATCCTAAACATCGTTATTAATCCTAAGTAACATATAATAATTGTTGGTGTGTATACGCATCCGTATACACCACCACGGACTGCGGGGGTGCTATACGCCATCCACCCGACTTCTCCCCGTAGATATAAATCTACTCACCTGGTCCTCATTCGCCGGTGCCGATGTCGCCATGCGCTTGCTTGTCGTCTCGAAGTCCACATGGGGTACCTACATATCATAACGCACCGTATCGTATTAAAATCCGACTCATGACCAAAACGACGCACGAATCCCTCATAGGTCAAAACCTATGGTTGCTTTCACAAATCAACCCAAAAACCCTCGACGTCGGCGAACAAACGCCAAACCATCGAGAAAAACCCAAATACACTCATTTGCACATTCACGAACACTAATTTTAATATAAAATAGGTTAAAATTCACAAAAACCCCAATTTCACTTAAAAAGTCATTTTTCCGAAAATCTAGCAAGCACAATTCGCCATTTTTGTACAAAACATGATGTTTAAACAATTCTAGCAGCCATAATACTTATTAAATAACTTAAATAAGTCATAAAAAAACAATTCTCATAATTTAATCTCATTAAATTCCAAAAACCCTAAAATTCTAGTTTACAAAATACCTAAATTTTAACAATTTTATAGCAAAATGCACAAACCACAATTTAGGTTGGATTTCCATGAACTAAAGTGTTAAACTACACTTAATAATGTTAATGAAGTCATGAAAAACCTAATTAGATTTTTAGTCTAACATTTGCAATAAATTTTAAAAACCTAGTTTACAAATTAGCGTAATTAACACAATTTAAATTAACAAAAATGCAACTAACAACTAGATTTGCTTTAGCATAACATTAACATGTCAAAAATATCACACAACCATAATCTCACATCATAAAACCCTAAGTTGCATTCAAAACCCTTTCTTGAAAGTTAAATATTTAATATCAAAACCACAATTAACTCCTAATTAAACACATAATAGCTAGATTGAAGTAATCAAACAATAACTTATGCAAAATGCTAAGATTATACCTCACAAAATTAGAGACCTAGCACCAAAATCTTGGCTTCCAATTTGCTCTCTTGATCCATGATCCACACTAGAATAGGTCAAGAAGAAATGGGTAGGGATTAGAATTTGATTTTGTGGGATTTTTTTGAAGCATTTTGGATGGAGTTTTGAAGAGAAAAGAGGAGAAGAAATGGGGGCTGTTGTGGTGCAGATTTTCGGCTGAGGAGGGAGTGGGTAGAGGTGTGGGGGATTTGTGGAAAAGAATCCAAGTCAAAGCCCCTCCCAAATTACCATAATACCCCCACCTACTTTACTATATAAAAACCTTATTTTAACCCATTTCTCACATGATTTAAGGTCAAAAAGAGAGAAATAAAATTCTTGGGCTGATACAATAGTGTGGGGCCGGCCAAGGGGAGTGAGGGTGAGGGTGAGAGACTTTACAAAAAAATTCTATGCAAAAAGACCCCCCACAATACCATATTTGCAAGTTTTAGTTCAAAATAACTATATTTTTGTTTTCCATAAAATAAATCAATTAAAACTTGAAATAAAATACTAAAAATTTATATTACAACTAGATTTTAATTAACATGATTTTAAAGATTAAAATTAGCCCATTTAGATTTGTATTTATCGCTAATTTAATGTATTTTCTTACCGGCTTAAAATAATATTAAAATAATATTTTTTTCAGAAAATTTAAAATTTCACCAGTGGCTCAATAAATACCAAATACTAGTAATTACATAGCTAGAATATGTATATTTAATTTTATAATAAAGATATTTGCATTTTGACTTTTTACAGAAAACCCCCTTATTTTACCGTTTTTTCGAAATTTCACCAAAACGATTTTCAAAACGTTACAATTCAGTTTATTTTTATCTAGTAGAAGCTTGAGTCCTGTCATTGGTATCTGCCATTAAGAGAGAGAAAAGAATACACTCAGCGAAATCTCTTGCAAAGATCAGATTGGTTATTATCTTATCTAATCGATGTCTCTCACTACTTTAATCAAGTTTTTCTTTCAAACCTTAAAAAGAAAACTAGCCAGGATTAATTACAGTCTACAACTTCGCTAACCGTTCAGCCAGGCCAGTATCGGTACTTGAGGGAGGTTCCCCGTGCTTTCGCACGGACCTAATTAATATAAACCTCGTCTTCCCAGAGGCGTAGCCCCGTTAACACCTTTCTAGACACCTAATAGGTTAGCTAATTGTAAACTGCAAAACTCTCATGTGAGCAACTATTGCCCACAGTGGGATCGGGATTCAACCATCATATGGAAGGTATGCAATCTCATTGCAAATTTCAACTCTTGAAACTCCCGATGTGGTTTTTACCCCTAGCACTCATGACCTTAACTATGGTCAACAAATCATAAGCACTAGTCAAGTTCTACCCGTCATTTCTTGATTAATTAGACCCACCCACGTGACCCTTAACTATGGTCAACAAAGTCATATGAATGTCCTAACTAATCACATCATATGTTTTATAGGAAGACATCACTTAGCTACCGTACACTACGCCTTAACTATAGTCAACAAACGTAGCACGAATACTAAGTACTCTACTTCCTAAAATGACGGAGGGTTGCGGATGGTTTTTAAGAAAACCTTTAACGCTTTGAACTTGATATCGTCGTAGAATCAAATGGTTTTCAAAAGGAGTGGCTTAAGCTCCGCAGTTTTGAAATGTAGCTTTTTCGTAAAAAGCCGAGTGGTTTTCAAATCTGATTCTACGACATCTTTTTAGGTTTATTTTCCTTACATTAACCATATTAATGTAGTCCCATCATTTAAGTCCTTAAACCAATCACAGAAAAGAAACGAAAATACAACGTATGCTTATGCCATCCGTATTCGCCACAATGTTCCGTTATGCACCGTTATGTTGCTTAACTAACGGCATACCGGGACGGGACTAGCGCGGGTGTAAAACATAAGCAACGTCTATTATATAACTCATATATAATATAGCATTCATCTCAGACATATTAAGCGATCACATCATAGAATATAGGCAGCAGAAACACAGATATGATAATATATGATATACTAGGACGTCTGTATTTTGTATTTAGCCAATAATAGAAAATACGGATTCCACAGTCATGATGAATAGCCAATCCCACACCCTAGACCCCTACGAGAGCGGCAAGCGACCCTACCAAATCTAGAGTTAGGAGACCCGGTCCCGACTCCTCGAGATGGTCTCCCACTGGACTCTAAAAACCTGGTCACTTGTGCTCTCCACATTGGGTCTATCCTAATGCGGAAAAGTAAATAATATACAACAATGGTGACACCATCCTCAACCCGGAAGTGCCCCAAATAAAAGAATATTACATTACAAATGAATTTTACATGAATGAAAAGTAAAACTCTCATCTCACATAAACCCCCTCCCCCCCCGGGCTATTCGATCACGACAATTATATACATCACAACACAGCAACACATAACATCACATGTCATCAACGTAAGCAAGTATGCGTACCCCAATTGCCGTTGACATATAGCAACGAAACCGTCGATACGCATACTACGCTTATGGTCGCAGAAACAAGTATCGCATATTACTAGGCGATGTTAAACCCTCCGATTGAATTAACGAACACCCATATTCCCCAGCAAGCTCAACACTTGAGCACCGTTAAACAATACCCAAAATCTATGCCACAATATTTAATGGACCGGCCGTAGAAGGGCAGACCCAAGCCTCATTTGTGGCGCCACTAACTACGGTAAACCCTAAGGTTTAGTCGCAGTTTGGTGGTCTCATCTCGAGTTAGGGTTACTTTCTTCTAGAGGGTCCATAGGAATACCTACATTATATATCGAGTACGTTCAACCCGGAAAAATACGAGTGTTTGATAATTCGTTCGACCTGTTCAACATCGCCAAAGTTACCAATACGATGCTATAAAAATAAGAATACGAACTATTCCGCAAAGAGCCCAATACCAAACTGACATCACATGCAAATTTGGACTTCAAAACAATACCGGAAACCCCAAATCAAGATGTACAGAGCACTGGTGAAAAACGAGGAGGAGGGGAGCATAACAGGTCGGCGACGCCGGATTTTATGGCTTGGTCACCGGCCTTGAACCGAGCACTCCCCTTCATTTTCCCTCTGTGTTCTTATATCATCCCAAATGCCACTCTGCATTTACTAAAATAACTTTTTGAACACTTTTTAAACAATTTACAGAGAGAATTTTCATGGGTCTTCTAAAATCGTATTTTGCGGGGTTTTTCGTTTGTGTATTGTCGTAACATCGTCTAGGCTTCTAGTTAGGCTCTGATACCATGAAGGTGTTTCGGCAGCACCACTACTAGGGTTTGGTTGCATCACACATGCTATATTAAAAAATTATAGGGTGCTAAAGAAACTAACCTAGGGATCACACTAGAAAAGCTAGGGTAACAAAACTTTAACACAAACACAAGTGGTAAAAAGCTAGGGTTTGAGAATACAACCTTTGTAGCTCTCTACGCTAGACTCCTTGACCACTTGAGAGTTGAAAGAAGCTCGCTTGAGATCCACGACGATCCACCCGGAGTCCTCTTTGTCCAAGCTAGATGCTTCACTAGATCAAGAGAAGAAGTAGAAGCCAACACTCTAAACTAATGGGCAAGAGTAGTGTAGAATGGTGATGTGGTTTGTTTTCTCACTTCAAAACCCTAACTTGGTCACTCTTTTGCTCACTAATGAAAGTTAGAGAGCAAGAGAGAGGAGGAAGAAGATGATGGCAAATGAAGAGCTCAAGATAATGATAAGTCTTGAGATAAGAATGAGAAAAGAAAATATATATATATTCTTCTCACTCTTAACCCTAGTTTATAAATATCTAGATATTTTCTTTTGGATGCAAAATGGCCATGGAAAATAACTCATGGTTAACACAAAGGTTGGTGGGTGAATAAAATAATCAACAATGAGTAATTATCCAATTCCATTTTCTTTTATCCAAAAAGAAATATCAACATATTTATATAAGTGTGTGAGTCTTATATTGCCACCATCCATTGTATCAACAACCATGATACAAGAGTGTATGCATGTATGTGTGCATGCACATCCATATGTGTATCAATGAGAATAAATGCATACATGCATGCATACAACAAAAGACAAGAAGGGTTTAAAGTGAAAAAGCTTATGGTCAATGATAAATCAACACTTGATTTAGCAAACCGGTAATATCACATACGACCCGACCAATAGCAAACCGCCCGATTAATATACGGTATCACATACGCGCATTTAATCGGGTCCCCGCGCATATCTCATATGCACACCACATCGTTTCGCCTGGACTAGGTAACTCCATTGTGGGACTCTAAGACTCGTCAATACGCCGGCAGTGGGTGATGATCATATCAAGCACCCCCAAGCCCAAGAGGTCAGCTAAACGTAACGACCACCCGGGTATTGAGCGATCAGAAGAAAACAAGCAAACTTGTCATAACTCCTGTCGAGCCAACCGGAAACACTACCGTACAGTCCGGTCTCTTCGTCAGATATGCTGCATACTGAGTCTAGGGATGGTAACGTCGAGCCCAATAACTCAGTAAGTCATGCCGATGAATGGTCTATAACAGATCAAGAAACTACTGATAACACTTATCAGTAAATCTCAACTGCCCTGGCCAGGGACTTACTGATATAGCCAATCGAGCACAGCACAGCATCAACTCCCAATACCGGGAGAGACGAAACCCCTCCTATCGGTCATCGTCTTCGTGTGTCTCGGGACTGTACCCAAAAGCCATCTGTTTGCATGACTCGGTAGAGCCGTGGTAGGGTGGTAATCAAAGTACAGTGGGAGAACACACAAGACTCTATGACGATCTTAGGTCTACAGACTAATATATACCAGTGTCACGTGAGAACTGCTATCCGACGATAGATATAATACCATATAGGAGTTCTCGGCGAGTCTGTCCAGTGTACCCAGTCACCACTGAGCCCCCGTATACGATCTCGATGTCAAACATCAATGGATCTAGGAACATCCATCGCCCATCATATGGGTCTAGTATCATATACGCTAGTCTACTCTGGTATATCGATGCCCCATCTCGATACACCTACGACTAGGGACATTTCAGGATATGCTTATAAACTACAGACGTCTCACTAGTATGATCTCCATCATAATCGCAGTAGTCAAACCAATATCCTCAGGGCTTTATCAACATGTGTGAATGAATAAAAGCATGATCAAGTCAACATGTCAGATAAAGAAGAACCAGATAGCATACTATCATGTCGAGCAAGAATGTAGACTGAATATATATATACATGTATAAATACATCCACTATCATATAATGGCCTCTAGGGCATACATATATCCAACAAGAAGATCACAGATGATGGCGTTGAGCCCGGCAGAGGAGCACTACCGACCGGTCATTGTTGTTCTTTTTGACGCGGCGGATATCCAGAGGATACCGACCGTGGTCGTGAGATTGGATGATATGGGCCGATCCGAACTGCCGGAGCCCAAGATACAGAGATATTGAGATTTGAGATACAGAGATATGAGATATTGAGATATAGAGATATAACTATTTTGTGTCGATGCTTGACACGGATTTCTGTCGATTTCACTGATGAGGTTTCAGTTTAATTATACAAGATGCATTGATGTTTTTCTTATATCAGATTATTCAGATTTCATGGTTGATTTTCTCATTCATGATGCATTCATACATCATATATGGGACCCATTACTGTTTAGTGACACTGATACGAGCACTGAGTATTGCACTTATGCATAGACTATTACCCTGTCACTACTAGATGTCTAGTGTTATGTTAAGTATATTATCATGACTTAAGAGATCGTCGTGCATGCGATTTCTACTCGCAGATGTCTTCTACTCACGAGTTGGAAACTCACCACCGTTGTGCCAAATTTTCTTACAGGTTCAGATGTGCAGGTTTCCTTGGCGGCTTGTGGGCAAACCATTTCATTCAGGGTGATTGCTTGGTAGGTTGGTTCACTTGTATCGTGACCGCCATTGTACTTTTACTTATTTCTGTTGTATCTAGTAAGCTCCATCAACCAGACTTGTATTACTTGATAGATTTAGAAGTCCGGTTGTTTATTCTTTCGACCTTAAAGTCGCGCTTGTATTATTATGGTTTTCTGGTGGTTTTGATGGTTTTCTTTGAGTTTTGTTGTCACGACCCGAAATTGGCACGTGACGGCCCTAATACTACGCAACGTCTACAGGCGTAACATAGTAAAAGAAAGCCAAAACCAAGCAATCTAAACCATCAAAAGTAGCAAGAAAGTGATAATAGTATTTTCAAAACCTTTGAAATCACAACCCAAATTCTTTAAAGTCTCACTTTTATTCCATAAAATTTTGGCAGCACCTCTTTTGTAAAACAAGCCCCCAAAATGGGTAAAACATAAATATAAAGTAAAGCATCCCAAACGGGAGCAAAATCCACGCCCAACGGCGGAAAACAATCACCACAACAGATATACGACGCCGTAGCGAAGAAAGAGACGATATAAATAAAACTGCATAACAGCCTCCAAAACACAGAATAATATACAATATCGTCCTCACACCAAGTCACTAAGTCATACATAATACTGGTAGATGGAGAGTACATGGATACAATGAATATAGAACTGTAACGTTTTGAAAATCGTTTCGGTGAAATTTCGAAAAAACGGTAAAATAAGGGGGTTTTCTGTAAAAAGTCAAAATGCAAATATCTTTATTATAAAATTAAATATACATATTCTAGCTATGTAATTGCTAGTATTTGTTGTTTATTGAGCCACTGCTGAAATTTCAAATTTTCTGAAACTTTTTCCGAAATTAATTATTTTAATATTATTTTAAGCCGGTAAGAAAATACATTAAATTAGCGATAAATACAAATTTAAATGGGCTAATTTTAATCTTTAAAATCATGTTAATTAAAATCTAGTTGTAATATAATTTTTTTAGTATTTTATTTCAAGTTTTAATTGATTTATTATATGGAAAACAAAAATATAGTTATTTTGAACTAAAACTTGCAAATATGGTATTGTGGGGGGTCTTTTTGCATAGAATTTTTTTGTAAAGTCTCTCACACTCACCCTCACTCCCCTTGGCCGGCCCCACACTATTGTAGCAGCCCAAGAATTTTATTTCCCTCTTTTTGACCTTAAATCATGTGAGAAATGGGTTAAAATAAGGTTTTTATATATAGTAAAGTAGGTGGGGGTATTATGGTAATTTGGGAGGGGCTTTGACTTGGATTCTTTTCCACAACTCCCCCACACCTCTCCCCACTCCCTCCTCAGCCGAAATTCTGCTACAACAGCCCCTATCTTTTTCCCCCATTTTCCATCTCTTTTGCTTCAAAAATTGCCTCAAAATCCGTCAAATAAATCCCAAAATCCAAATCCAACTCCTACCCATTTCTCATTAGCCAAACTTACATGGATCTAGGAGCATGGAAGCTACTTTTGGAGGCTAGAATTTGCATGCTAGATCCTTGATCTTGTGAGGTATAAATCAAGATCTTTTGTTAAATTGTTGTTTGAATACCTTAAATCAAGCATTATTAGTTATTAATTTGGGTTTAATTGTATGTTTGGAAAAACTTAGTAAGGGTTTATGAAATTCAAGTTAGGTTTTTGTGTATGTAATTGTGGTTTCAATTGTAGTTCTTCATATTGTGAAATGAAAACCTAATCAAATTTCTAGTTGCAAATTGTTAGTTTGGAATTGTAATATTTAAGCTATATTGCTAGCTAGGTTTTTGTAAACCATGAATTTGATTATGAGAAAAATATAATTAGGTTTTTTCATGACTTCATTAACATTATTAAGTGTATTTTAATACTTTAGTTCATGAAAATCCAAGCTAGATTGTAGTTTGTGCATTTTGCTATAAAATTGTTAAAATTGGTTAATATTGCAAACTAGGTTTTTGAAATCGAATTAAATTGTGGGTTTAAAATTTACGTAATGGTTTCTATGGCATAATTAAGATATTAAGTTATCATCTTGGTCACTAGAATTGTTAAAACATCATGTTTTGTACAAAAACGGCGAATTGTGCTTGCTAGATTTTCGGAAAAATGACTTTTTAAGTGAAATTGGGTTTTTGTGAATTTTAACCTATTTTATATTAAAATTAGTGTTCGTGAATGTGCAAATGAGTGTGTTGGGAGTTTTCTCGATGGTTTGGCGTTTGTACGCCGACGTCGAGGGTTTTTGGGTCGATTTGCGAAAGCAACCATAGGTTTTGACCTATGTGGGATTCGTGCGTCGTTTTGGTCATGAATCGGATTTTAATGCGGTATGGTGCGTTATGATATGTAGGTACCCCATATGGAATTCGAGACGACAAGCAAGCGCGTAGCGACGTCGGCACCGGTGAACGAGGACCAGGTGAGTAGATTTATATCTACGGGGAGAAGTCGGGTGGATAGCGTATAGCACCCCCACAGTCCGTGGTGGTGTATACGGATGCGTATACACACCAACAATTAGTATATGTTATTTGGGATTAATAACGATGTTAGGATGGATATTGGTGTGTTGGATTACTTTAGTGTTGCGAACCCTAGGGTAGTGTTGCACTACACATACACACATACATACTTGCATACATTCCTTTTTATATGTGCTCATGAGATTCTTTATAGTTATGTGTTCACATGGGTATGGGACTATGTGTTCACATACGGATTTGAGGATGATACTTCGGATTGAGCTGAGTCGATGAGATTTGTTTTGTGGTTATGATATCGGTGATATGGCAGGATTCGTACTTGAGGTACGTCCTGGTGTTATAGCGGATCTTGGGGCGGCGATACGGGTGAATAGTGTTATAAATAAAATGGTCGACATGTGATCGTGATATGAGGCATGATATGCTAGGATATTGATATTAGGCCGTATCGGGCGATGTATACCCTTGATGATGCTATGTGCTGACGGTATCGGTTTGTACGAGATTGTCGATCTGTAGTCAGATCATGAGTATATTGAGAATATTAGTATTGTACTAGACATAGGTCAGTACCCTAGACTATGATCTTGAATAAAGAGGATACCAGAGGAATGGTGTGAGGAATATGATATTGACCCGTACCCAGATTTAGGGATGCCGTACGACGGATTTACGTACGAGCTATATCTTGATGATTGATCCGCACTCT
Source organism: Agapanthus africanus (assembly GCA_030015575.1). NCBI lineage: Eukaryota > Viridiplantae > Streptophyta > Magnoliopsida > Asparagales > Amaryllidaceae > Agapanthus > Agapanthus africanus. The sequence goes on from CM057344.1 coordinate 230,970,434, forward strand.
TGACTTGGGATGGCTGATTGTAGATATGGTATCGGATATTATATTATTGAGGCGGGATCACCGACTAATATATATACAGGTATGTATATGGATCGACTCAAATGTTAGGCGGTTTCCTTACCTGTAGTCCAGCTTGTTAGCTTAGCCCTTTAGTTTAGTTTAGTTGTTAGATTAGATTCGATTCTTACCTATTTCAAAAACTAACGAATCGTGGGTATTTTAAAAGACAGCCCAAGGGATCCTACGGATATTTCAAAAGACGTATCTTTTCATAAAAGCACCGTAGCCCCTATTTTCAAAACCCTATGATTCGTGTTATTTCAAAAGGCACCATTTGTAGGACTTATATTAGATTAATGCAGGTTAGTTACAGTTGCGTCTAGTATTCAGCTCCCGCTTATTATTGTAGTTCGCTTCGCATCGCATACTTATGTTATAATTTCTTATTGCAATGTTGATATCATATTGTTAGGACACCAGCACCATTACCGATGATGCGTATGTACCACGTACACTTACTTGCCGGCTCACACACATCTTCATCGGTAATTGCCATGTCACGTACACCTTAGAAATTATTATTGCTTGACTTAGCTTGTTAGTTAGTAATTTGACATGATATTAGTGTGCCTGCCTTATATGCCAGCTTAACATTGTAGTATTTACTCGTCACTTCATGCATACTGTTATTCATTGTTATGCCTATATTCATGGTTTTTACATGCTATTGATGATTTGGATTCGGATTTCCATGAAATTTTCTGGATTTGGGGGGAAAACCGCAAAACTTATATAAACTGATTTCTCTCTTTTTAAATAAAAAGTGCGGTTTTTCCCATGATGTATGAGTCGTCCACCATGAGTTTGCTGATGGATTTCGAGACCCGATTCGAGGAGACGGATGAACCGTTTCGGGTACATGGTGGACCCGGTAAGGTACCCCGGGGCAAGAAGCGCATGATGATGACGATGTGAGCCTGGCAGGGGAGCACTACCTACCGGTGATTTTACCCGACGCGTCGGATATCCGGAGGATACCGTCGTGGTCTTGAGATGGATGGTAGGGGCCGGTCTGGACTGACGGCGCCCTAGATATTGTGATTGAGACATTGAGATTTCGAGATATTGAGGTACAGAGACTGTGATACAGAGATATCGAGATATTGGGATTACGTTTTGTGCCGATACTAGGCACTGTTTTATGCTGATTTCATTATGATACCTCATTTTAAAAATACAAAGGAAATCTCACTAAATTATGAAAACAGTTCTTCATTTACATGTATTCTATTTTCATGCATTCATACCTCATTCATATGATATATTGCTACTTGAGGTACTGACACGGGCACATGAGATTACACTCGGGTTAGATATTTACCCTAGCCTTGTTATAGGCTACGTGTTATTCTTATATTTGAGGATATATTATGATCATTGACCTAGGTTGCGTTATTTATGCGATTTCTGTGTGTAGATATTTTTCTATTCACGAGTTGGCAACTCACCCCCGTTGTGCCCCAGTTTCTTGCAGGTTTGCCGTACAGGTTTCATTACGGCTTTGCGGGCATAGTTTCCTTCGGGTGATTTGCTAGTAGGTGGGTTTACTTGTATCGTACCCCCATTATATCTCTTGTATATCATTATTCTGTTGTATCTAGAAGTTCCATCAACCAAACATGTTTTTATTTGAGATAGAGACCAGTGATGTTTATTCTTTCGACCTTAGAGTCGCGTGTTGTATTTATGTGGTTTTCTTGTGGTTTTTGAGTTTCCTTTTGAATTTTGATCATCGCCCTTGGCGTTGTATATTATATTGCTTGTGTGGTTGTGACCGTCGATTGACGAAGAGCTAGCTCCCGCTTGGGGATGCCTTTTTATTGATTTCGTATACTATTCATGTTGTATCCCATTTGGGGGCCAGTGTTTTCAAAGGAGACTCTGCCGAAATTTTCGGGAAATTTTTGATGTTTTTAAAACCGCTTAATTCGGCTTATGCTATTGAAACTACTTGCTTTAAGTTGGTTTTTCCTGCACTCTACATCTTTCTTGGTTTGGATTTCTGGGTTTTCGGTTTACTTAGATTACGTACGCCTCGAGACGTTCGTAGTTTAAGTGCCGGTCATGTTCCGTACTTTCGGGTCGTGACAAAGTTGGTATCAGAGCGTTAGGTTTTACCTTCGGAGCGTAGGATGACTCTTGGTTGATGGAATAGGTGACTAAAGTAGAGTGACGTACCGTGGGTATGTTCCGCGGCATATTTACGATACGCTACTCCACTTAAGAAGCCTTAGGATGTACATTTCTTTGCTCAGTATTATATTCATTCCGATCTAGCCTCATCAGTACCAGTTATGGTTTTGCTGCCACGATTACGGGCAGGGAGAGCTACGGCTAGAGTTGCGGTCAGCACGAGCTCGTCACGAACGAGGACTGACCAGGGCAAAATTCCGGCGACACTCGATTGCGGAGATGTGTCTTTTTACTGTGTTTCCGCGCCACGAGCGTTTGGCGGATCGCCTTTATGAGATTTCTCGGACGTGCCGATCAGTATCAGAGGATTGGGCCACTGACAGAGGCCAGCCAGATTTTGATGACCGTTGGTGTGTTGCTTATCCATGATGGTCGAGGCACTGTTCAGCGTGCAGACGAGCGAGCCAGTTATTGCTGCGAACGACGAGATATTGCCCCAGATGCTGGCGTTAGTGCAGAACGAGTTGTACTAAGAGATGATAGAAGGTCGCTAGTCATCGAGGATGAATGACTAGGACATGTGGATCGTTCGCCTACCCCGATGCGAGGTCATCAGATAGATTGATTCCAGCTAGAGACAACTTCATGCGGAGACGTTGGGAGTCGACAGAGACGGTCGAATGTCAGAAACCTATTATTCCAAGTTTAAAGTAGTCGGAAAGACATGCAGGCAATTCTATGGTCCCTCTAGAAGAATGAAACCCTAACTCGACTTAATGACCGTGTGAAAGCCTTTGAACCTTCGGGTTTGCGGCAGTTCTACGGCGCCATTAGTGAGGCTTGGGTTTGCCCTTCTACGGTTGGACCACTGATGCTGTGGTATGTACTCGATACTATTAAACTGTGCCCAAGATGTTTAGCTCTTGGGGGATTATGAGGTTTTGACGACTCGATCGGATGGCTCGACTTAATTCGGATGCTAGGTGGTGAGATGCATTTCTTGGGAGACTCCAGATACGAGGATAGCCGTTGGAGCTCAGTCCATGCAGCCGCGACGAGACGAGTCCAAAGAAGACGACATTAGAGGAAAGTGAAGTAAGAGGTTCGTACCAGATCTAGATGAGATGACGTTCCACTCCGCCGACATCAGAGATGCGATGCGCATGCCGAGGCATGGTACTTGGATTTACCTTCCAGAAGGAGTCGTGATGAGTATGCAGCCGTTCTGGAACGAGAACAGATCTAGTAAGGAACGATGACTTTCGGATAGTTCGGCAGAGACGAGATTTGGGAGAGACCTCGACAGGACCTTTCTGGGACAAATTACGAGAAGACTTGGACCCAGGAGTGGTCGTGTTACGCACACCAGCAGGCCAGAGTTCATGATCATCGACGAGACGTCCCACTAGTGACCGCGACAGTTGGCCCGAGATTCTTAGAGGATGCACTTGAGCGGTACTATTCCGCCATTATTGATTTCGATGTTTTGGGTGATTTATTCGCATGATTTGATTTTGATGATTGAGGATTTACGATCTTTGCACAGTGTTGCACTTGATATCGTTTTCGTGCTTGGTTTCACATGTTTGCGATTTTACGGTTTTATACATTTGAGTTGATTTTGTGCGTATATACGCACACGATTTGGTTTTTGCACGCGGTATAGTTCATATATGCTTGCAGTGCAGTGTTACGTATGTTGTGCATTTAGATGCCCTGGACTTTGATTTCGATGGTGATGTTCGATATTTGTTTTGTGCACCTTATGCACCTGATTTGATTTTGCGCATGTTCGGCACTTGATATTGGATTTCATGATTTCGTGCACGATGGATGCACCTGATTTGGATTTTCACGCATGTTGGGCGCATGTTTTGAAGTGTGATTTTGGTGCACACCAGATGCACTAAATCGAGATTTTTCGTGCATGTCAGATGCACCTGATTTTGCTGTCAGGCACACATGTTGCCTATGACAGATGTTTCGTGCACACCCGATGCACTTAGATGTTGTTTTTATGCATATGTATGGCACATATTTGGATTTTGATTTCCGTGCGCACAAGACGCACGTAGTATTCATACGCGTATTTTGGGGATTGATTTTTCTTATAGAGCAGTACGTTTTTATGATATTGCTATGTGTTTTCGTACTGAGCAGGGCTAGTCAGAGGACAGTACCTGAATATATTTTACATGTATAGTTTCGAGTTATATCATATTGGTTTTGCTTTGGATTTGGTATTGATGTCTTTCCCATGACTCCGATGATTGCGGGATGCTTGATGGAGTTCTGGTTTGAGTTATATGCTCATTTTTCATGCGCATGCGTTGCGCTACGATTTGTTTTATGTATTTATGATTTCGGAGCCCCGGCGATTTGATGGTTTTGGCTGAAATATTTTAGTATTTGGGGGAAGTTTTAATTTAAATTTGGGGACCGAATTTCTTTAAGGGGGGAAGATTGTAATGTTTTGAAAATCGTTTCGGTGAAATTTCGAAAAAACGGTAAAATAAGGGGGTTTTCTGTAAAAAGTCAAAATGCAAATATCTTTATTATAAAATTAAATATACATATTCTAGCTATGTAATTGCTAGTATTTGGTGTTTATTGAGCCACTGCTGAAATTTCAAATTTTCTAAAATTTTTTCCGAAATTAATTATTTTAATATTATTTTAAGCCGGTAAGAAAATACATTAAATTAGCGATAAATACAAATTTAAATGGGCTAATTTTAATCTTTAAAATCATGTTAATTAAAATCTAGTTGTAATATAATTTTTTTAGTATTTTATTTCAAGTTTTAATTGATTTATTATATGGAAAACAAAAATATAGTTATTTTGAACTAAAACTTGCAAATATGGTATTGTGGGGGGTCTTTTTGCATAGAATTTTTTTGTAAAGTCTCTAACACTCACCCTCACTCCCCTTTTCCGGCCCCACACTATTGTAGCAGCCCAAGAATTTTATTTCCCTCTTTTTGACCTTAAATCATGTGAGAAATGGGTTAAAATAAGGTTTTTATATATAGTAAAGTAGGTGGGGGTATTATGGTAATTTGGGAGGGGCTTTGACTTGGATTCTTTTCCACAACTCCCCCACACCTCTCCCCACTCCCTCCTCAGCTGAAATTCTGCTACAACAGCCCCCATCTTTTTCCCCCATTTTCCATCTCTTTTGCTTCAAAAATTGCCTCAAATCTATCAAATAAATCCCAAAATCCAAATCCAACTCCTACCCATTTCTCATTAGCCAAACTTACATGGATCTAGGAGCATGGAAGCTACTTTTGGAGGCTAGAATTTGCATGCTAGATCCTTGATCTTGTGAGGTATAAATCAAGACCTTTTGTTAAATTGTTGTTTGAATACCTTAAATCAAGCATTATTAGTTATTAATTTGGGTTTAATTGTATGTTTGGAAAAACTTAGTAAGGGTTTATGAAATTCAAGTTACGTTTTTGTGTATGTAATTGTGGTTGCAATTGTAGTTCTTCATATTGTGAAATGAAAACCTAATCAAATTTCTAGCTGCAAATTGTTAGTTTGGAATTGTAATATTTAAGCTATATTGCTAGCTAGGTTTTTGTAAACCATGAATTTGATTATGAGAAAAATATAATTAGGTTTTTTCATGACTTCATTAACATTATTAAGTGTATTTTAATACTTTAGTTCATGAAAATCCAAGCTAGATTGTAGTTTGTGCATTTTGCTATAAAATTGTTAAAATTGGTTAATATTGCAAACTAGGTTTTTGAAATCGAATTAAATTGTGGGTTTAAAATTTACGTAATGGTTTATATGGCATAATTAAGATATTAAGTTATCATCTTGGTCACTAGAATTGTTAAAACATCATGTTTTGTACAAAAACGGCGAATTGTGCTAGCTAAATTTTCGGAAAAATGACTTTTTAAGTGAAATTGGGTTTTTGTGAATTTTAACCTATTTTATATTAAAATTAGTGTTCGTGAATGTGCAAATGAGTGTGTTGGGAGTTTTCTCGATGGTTTGGCGTTTGTACGCCGACGTCGAGGGTTTTTTGGTCGATTTGCGAAAGCAACCATAGGTTTTGACCTATGTGGGATTCGTGCGTCGTTTTGGTCATGAATCGGATTTTAATGCGGTATGGTGCGTTATGATATGTAGGTACCCCATGTGGACTTTGAGACGACAAGCAAGCGCGTGGCGACGTCGGCACCGGCGAACGAGGACCAGGTGAGTAGATTTATATCTACGGGGAGAAGTCGGGTGGATGGCGTATAGCACCCCCGCAGTCCGTGGTGGTGTATACGGATGCGTATAAACACCAACAATTAGTATATGTTTTTTGGGATTAATAACGATGTTAGGATGGATATTGGTGTGTTGGATTACTTTAGTGTTGCGAACCCTAGGGTAGTGTTGCACTACACATACACGCATACATACTTGCATACATTCCTTTTTATATGTGCTCATGAGATTCTTTATAGTTATGTGTTCACATGGGTATAGGACTATGTGTTCACATACGGATTTGAGGATGATACTTGGGATTGAGCTGAGTCGATGAGATTTGTTTTGTGGTTGTGATATCGGTGATATGGCAGGATTCGTACTTGAGGTACGTCCTGGTGTTATAGCGGATCTTGGGGCGGCGATACGGGTGAATAGTGTTATAAATAAAATGGTCGACATGTGATCGTGATATGAGGCATGATATGCTAAGATATTGATATTAGGCCGTATCGAGCGATGTATACCCTTGATGATGCTATGTGCTGACGGTATCGGTTTGTACGAGATTGTCGATCTGTAGTCAGATCATGAGTATATTGAGGATATTAGTATTGTACTAGACATAGGTCAGTACCCTAGACTATGATCTTGAATAAAGAGGATACCAGAGGAATGGTGTGAGGAATATGATATTGACCCGTACCCAGATTTGGGGATGTCGTACGACGGATTTATGTACGAGCTATATCTTGATGATTGATCTGCACTCTTGACTTGGGATGGCTGATTGTAGATATGGTATCGGATATGATATTATTGAGGCGGGATCACCGACTAATATATATACAGGTATGTATATGGATCGACTCAGATGTTAGGCGGTTTCCTTACCTGTAGTCCAGCTTGTTAGCTTAGCCCTTTAGTTTAGTTTAGTTGTTAGATTAGATTCGATTCTTACCTATTTCAAAAACTAACGAATCGTGGGTATTTTAAAAGACAGCCCAAGGGATCCTACGGATATTTCAAAAGACGTATCTTTTCATAAAAGCACCGTAGCCCCTATTTTCAAAACCCCATGATTCGTGTTATTTCAAAAGGCACCATTTATAGGACTTATATTAGATTAATGCAGGTTAGTTACAGTTGCGTCTAGTATTCAGCTCCCGCTTATTATTGCGGTTCGCTTCGCATCGCATACTTATGTTATAATTTCTTATTGCAATGTTGATATCATATTGTTAGGACACCAGCACCATTACCGATGATGCGTATGTACCACGTACACTTACTTGCCGGCTCACACACATCTTCATCGGTAATTGCCATGTCACGTACACCTTAGAAATTATTATTGCTTGACTTAGCTTGTTAGTTAGTAATTTGACATGATATTAGTGTGCCTGCCTTATATGCCAGCTTAACATTGTAGTATTTACTTGTCACTTCATGCATACTGTTATTCATTGTTATGCCTATATTCATGGTTTTTACATGCTATTGATGATTTGGATTCGGATTTCCATGAAATTTTCTGGATTTGAGGGGAAAACCGCAAAACTTATATAAACTGATTTCTCTCTTTTTAAATAAAAAGTGCGGTTTTTCCCATGATGTATGAGTCGTCCACCATGAGTTTGCTGATGGATTTCGAGACCCGATTCGAGGAGACGGATGAACCGTTTCGGGTACATGGTGGACCCGGTAAGGTACCCCGGGGCAAGAAGCGCGTGATGATGACGATGTGAGCCTGGCAGGGGAGCACTACCTACCGGTGATTTTACCCGACGCGTCGGATATCCGGAGGATACCGTCGTGGTCTTGAGATGGATGGTAGGGGCCGGTCTGGACTGACGGCGCCCTAGATATTGTGATTGAGACATTGAGATTTCGAGATATTGAGGTACAGAGACTGTGATACAGAGATATCGAGATATTGGGATTACGTTTTGTGCCGATACTAGGCACTGTTTTATGCTGATTTCATTATGATACCTCATTTTAAAAATACAAAGAAAATCTCACTAAATTATGAAAACAGTTCTTCATTTACATGTATTCTATTTTCATGCATTCATACCTCATTCATATGATATATTGCTACTTGAGGCACTGACACGGGCACATGAGATTACACTCGGGTTAGATATTTACCCTAGCCTTGTTATAGGCTACGTGTTATTCTTATATTTGAGGATATATTATGATCATTGACCTAGGTTGCGTTATTTATGCGATTTCTGTGCGTAGATATTTTTCTATTAACGAGTTGGCAACTCACCCCCGTTGTGCCCCAGTTTCTTGCACGTTTGCCGAACAGGTTTCATTACGGCTTTGCGGGCTGTAGGGTTCCTAGGCACACTATAGAGGTCTCACAAGGCATCGAACATGCCAATTTAAAATTTTATGGGTGCCGAGAAACCCTAATACGGATCGTCGGCTAGATTTCTAGGCGAAACGGTAAACTAGTTAACTACTTAACTAAAAGTTAGATGCTACAACCTTTGTAGATCCGGATATCCACTTCCTTAGCTCCACGTAGTCATCCTCTCGCTGTCCTTTTCGAATCCTAGACTCATTCGTCGGCTTCATCGGGAAAACGAGCGGAATAGGTCGTCGGCTTCGTGTCAAAGACGATCTACGTCGAGGCATCACAAGTTCAAGCTCCGACTTCACAAAGTTGTGAAACTTGTGAAGAAAACACCCAAAACAACTTGGCAAGAGGTAGAGGGTGAAGAAATAGGAGGTGGGTTCACTTTAGAATTGGATTTCTCTCACTTTAGCTCAAGTTGCCATTGATGGCATCAAGCTTTTTTCTTGAAGATGAAGATGAAGAAGAAGAAAGAATATGATAAGTGTTGAGATAAAATAAAAAATAAATCAATACTTATCATAATGTGAACCATAGTTAAGTGTAGAGAATTAACTAAGGTTAGAAGAATGGTTAGGGTTTAGTGTGAAGACAAAATGGTCACAAAATCAAAGCTTCATGAAGCTTCGACAATGTTCAAGAATGAAAGCAACCATTTTGTATTTTTATCAAGAATGAAAGCAACCATTTTGTATTTTTATCCCATTCTTTTTCCAAAAATGAATAAATAAAAGAATGGATAAATAAAAACCCTAATCACTTTCTTAACCTAAGTTTAATTCTATACACTTAACCAAAAAAGCATGCATCATCAAACATGATACAAACATGTGCACAAAAGTATATCACATATACAATTTGCACATCAAGTGAGAAAATCCATATAAAGTGAACCAATACTAGTTAATGCAATGCAATATATCAAATATATAATTATACATTAAATCATTAAATCAACATTTGATTCAATGATCCGGTCATGTCGCACATAACCGACTAGAATCCAATGTATCGATTTATCGAATCAATGATTCGATAACTAGGTCATATCGAATATAACCAATCGAAACATATATCGCGAGAATGAAATGCGGTATCACATACACGCATCATTCTCGGTCCTGCACATATCTCATATGCGCTCCTATTTCGTTTCGCTTGAGCCAGGAAACCTCTGTGTAGGACTCTAAAGACTCGTCAATACGCCGGTAGCAGATGATGATCATATCAAGCACCCACAAGCCGCAAGCGGTCTGCTAAACGTAACGGCCATCCGGGTATTGAGCGATCAGAAGATCGACGAGCTAGCCCGCTCACACTCCTGTGAATCCAACCAGTAACACTTACCGTACAGTCCGGTCTGTTCGTCTGATATGTCGCATATCAAGTCTAGGGGTGGTAAACGTCAGACCCCAATAACCGATAAGTCGTGCCGATGTGAGGCTCATAACGGGTCGAGAAACTACTGGTAACACTTACCAGCAAATCTCTGATCAGCCCTGGCCAGGGACTTCCCTGTTACGGCTAATCGAGCACAGCGCAACATCAACCCCCAATACCGGGAGAGACGAAACCCCTCCTATCGCTCATTGCCTCCATGTGACTCGGGACTGTACCCAAAGACCACCGTTTTGCACGCCTTCATGGACGTGGTAAGGTGGAGATCAAAGCACAGTGGGAATCACACAAGACTCTATGACGATCTCGGGTCTACAGACTAACCTGTACAAGTGTCACCTGAGAACTGCCATCTGACGTGAGGTATAATACCATCTGGGAGTTCTCGGCGAGTCCGTCCAGTGTACCCAGTCTCCACTGAGCACCCGTATACCATCTCTGATGTCAAACACCAATAGATATGGGATCATCCATTGCCCATCACATGGGTCGAGAAGCGTATACGCTAGTCTACACTGGTATATCGATGCCCCGTCTCGATACACCCACGACTAGGGACCTTGAAGGATGTACTTATGGACTACCATGTCCCCACTAGTATGATCTGCATCATAGTCCAGATAGTCAAGTACACATCCTAAGGGCTTTACCAACATGTAACTATAAGACAGTATAAAGAGACTAGTGTACATGTTAAGATAAAGAGTAACCAGATAGCATACTATCATATCGAGCAAGAAAGTCATCTCTTTATATGTCCAAGCATCCAATATAATATACATCATCTGTACAATACTGGCCTCTAGGGCATACATACAACTAACAATCTCCCACTTGCACTAGGGCCAGCTGCTGTAGTATCGCATACCGAGCATCCCGAAGAGTCTCTCAAACTGTATCTGGGGAATGGCCTTCGTGAGTGGATCCGCCGTGTTGTTCTTCGTGTCAACCCACCTGACCTCGATCTCCCGTCGATCAACTATCTCCCGGATCAGGTGATACCGCCTCAGAATATGCCTGGATCGCTGATGGGACCTGGGTTCCTTGGCCAAAGCCACCGCTCCATTGTTATCGCAATACAAAGGTATTGGATGCTCAATGGATGGAACCACACCAAGTTCAGTAATGAACTTCTTGATCCAAACAGCTTCTTTAGCAGCATCGTTGGCAGCGATGTATTCAGCCTCCATCGTCGAGTCTGCCATGGTTTCCTGCTTGGAACTCTTCCAGCTAACCGCCCCTCCGTAAAGGGTAAAGACAAAGCCCGACTGCGACTTAGAGTCGTCCTTATCACTCTGGAAGCTCGAATCGGTAAAGGACTCCACTTGGAGCTCTCCGTTACCATACACCAAGAACATATCTTTAGTCCTTCGTAAGTACTTGAGAATGCTCTTCACAGCTGTCCAGTGACTCTCTCCAGGATCAGCTTGATACCTGCTCACTACACTTAGTGAGTATGCTACATCGGGTCTGGTACATAGCATCGCATACATGATAGAGCCTACTGCCGAAGCATAGGGTATCCCTTGCATGCGAGCTCTCTCCAAATCAGTCTTGGGAGACATCTCTTTGGAGAGAGTGACTCCAGAGATCGTGGGCAAGTTCCCACGCTTGGACTCTTCCATACTAAACCTCTTTAGTATGGTGTCAATGTACCTGGATTGGGACAATCCCAAAATCCTTTTGGATCTATCTCTATAGATCCTGATTCCCAATATGCAGGAGGCATCACCAAGATCTTTCATTGAGAATCTTTGTGATAAGAAGAGCTTGACCGATTGCAGCATAGGAATATCATTTCCTATCAAGAGTATGTCGTCCACGTACAATACGAGGAAGACAACCTTACTCCCTGCCACCTTCTTGTAAATACAAGGTTCATCTGGGTTTTTGACGAAATCAAACTCTTTGGTAACGACATCAAAGCAGATGTTCCAACTCCGCGATGCTTGCTTTAATCCATAAATGGATTTAAGCAGCTTGCACACCTTGCCGCTGCTCCCACTGTCTATGAAGCCCTCTGGCTGAGTCATGTACACGCACTCTTCTAAATCACCATTTAGAAAGGCGGTCTTAACATCCATTTGCCAGATTTCGTAGTCATGATATGCAGCGATGGCAAGCATGATCCGGATGGATTTAAGCATAGCCACTGGAGAAAAGGTCTCGTCATAGTCCACACCTGGTCTTTGACGAAAACCCTTTGCTACAAGTCTAGCTTTGAAAGTCTCCACTTTCCCATCTACACCAAGTTTCTTCTTGAAGATCCACTTGCTCCCGATGGGTTTTACCCCTTCAGGAGCAACTTCCAAAGTCCATACTTTGTTGGTGTACATGGATTCCATCTCGGACCGCATAGCATCCATCCATTTCACTGAGTCCCTACTCGTGATGGCCTGCTCGAAGCTAGTTGGGTCATCATCCTCCATGATGCAATCCTCGCTCCCTCCATCCATGAGAAAACCATAGTATCTCTCAGGTTGGCGAGGAACCCTACTAGATCGGCGGAGTGGCTGGGGTTCATCGGGAACTACGGAATCCTCTGGTTCAACCAAATCTTCTGTTGTAGTCTGTGTCGCTGGAACCTCTTCCAGTTCTACCTCAATGCCACTTATCTGTTTCATAAGAAAACTTTTTTCTAAGAAAGTGGCATGTCGAGAAACAAACACCTTTTGTTCCTCGGGGTGGTAGAAGATATACCCTTGTGAATTTTTGGGATATCCTACAAACTTACATAAGACAGATCTTGCCTCGAGTTTGTCCGGATTTTGTCTTTTGACATAGGCTGGACAACCCCATATCTTAATATAATTAAGATGTGGTCTCTTCCCTTTCCATATCTCATATGGAGTGGTAGGCACCGATTTGGTAGGAACTCTATTCAATAGGTCCATGGCTGTCTTAAGCGCATATCCCCAGAAGGAAATAGGTAACTCAGCTGTACTCATCATTGAGCGCACCATATCTAATAGGGTGCGGTTTCTCCGTTCAGATACACCGTTGTGCTGTGGTGTATATGGAGGAGTCAGCTGAGAGAGAATCCCATTCTCTTTTAGGAAGTCCAGGAATTCATTGCTCAAGTATTCCCCTCCTCGATCAGATCGTAGGATTTTAATACTTTTTCCGGTTTGGTTCTCGACTTCTTGTTTATATTCTCTAAATTTCTCAAAAGCTTCTGATTTGTGTTTCATCAGGAACACATATCCGAATCTAGAGAGATCGTCAGTGAATGTAATGAAGTACGAAGAACCATCCCTGGAATGTGTAGACATGGGACCGCATACATCACTATGTATCAGTCCCAAGAGTTCGGTAACTCTTTCTCCGTGTCCCGTAAACGGAGCTTTGGTCATCTTGCCTTTGAGACATGACTGGCAAGTGTCATAGGATGAAAATTCAAACGGATTTAAATATCCATCCTTATGCAACTTAGCCAGTCGTGTCGCATTGATGTGACCCAGTCTACAATGCCACAAGAAGGATTCGTTCAATTCAGAACTCTTCCTCTTGTGTGTGTTTGTTATGCTCAGAACTGTTGATTGGTTTAGAACATAAATGCCATTGCACAACGTGCCTGATCCAACCAACTTTTGGTTACGGAAAATGTTCATAACATTATCCTGTAATACAAAATTATATCCCTCTTTACTCAATAAAGAAACCGATATAATGTTGCATATCAGGTTCGGCATGTAATAGCATTCGTTCAGAACCAATGTATTACCAGTTGGTAATGCAAGGTGATATTCCCCGACAGTCTTAGCTGCAACAATTGCACCATTTCCAACTCTAATGTCTTTATCACCTTCTCCAAGTTCTCTACCTTTCCTAAGCCCATGTAACTGATTACATATATGGGATCCTGACCCGGTATCTAATACCCAGGACGTGGAGCAAATGGAGAAACAGTTCTCTGTAACGAACACACCCGAAGAAAATGCATCAACATGTACTTTCTTCATTCGGGTGGCATGGGAATCCTGGTATTCCCCTATTTCCTGTTCATTCCTATAACTCTTATAAGAAGGAACGGAACCAACGTTCCCCAGCACAGTATAACATGCGGGTTCGGTCAATACATCCATATTATTATCTTGATTAAGGCATGAAATAGTCGCTACCTGGAGAGAGAGAGAAGAAAACACTTTAGCGTAAGCTCGTGCAAGATCAGATTGGTTATTATCTTATCTAATCAGGATGGCTCCCACTGCTTTTTATCAAATCTTCCTTCAAACCCTAAAAGGAAAGACTAGCCGGGATTAATTACACACTACAAGTTCGCCAATCTTTCAGCCAGGCCAGTGTCGGTACTTTGAGGGAGGTCCCCCGTGCTTTTGCACGAACCTAATTAATGTAAACCTCGTTTTCCCAGAGGCGTAACCTCGTTAACACCTTTCTAGACACCTACTTGATCGGCTAATTGTAATGTGTAAAACTCTCCCAGGAGTAACTCTTACTCGCAGTGGGTATCGGGATCCAACTATCTCATAGAAGGAATGCAATCTCATTGCAAATTTCAACACTTGAAATTCCCGATAATATTTTGCCCCTAGCGTGCTATGACCTTGACGCATGCCAAACAACCCATAGTCCGCTAGTCAAGTTCAACACGTACATTTCTTGATTGAATTAAACCCACCCGCACGACCCTTGACGCATGCCAAACAACGCCGTGCGAATACCCTAATCCAATCGCATCGTATGCTAGCAGATAAGCACTAGTTAGCTACCGTACACTACGCCTTGACGCATGCCAAACAACCGTAGCACGAATTCTAACTAGTACTTATCTGAAATGACGGAGGGCTACGACAGGTTTTTCTGAAAACCTATTGCGTAATGAACTTGATATCGTTGTAGAATCAAATGAAGTTTTGAAATGGAGTGATTTTGAGGCTTTTCTAGTTTTGCTAAAGGGGTCACTCCCGGTGAAGGGATCGTCGGCCCTTTCCTCGTCGAATGAGGTGCGGGATATATCATATATATCACTGTGCAAAGCAGAAACTATAGAAGCAATCAAAAGTCAAACCGAGTGTGTAGCATCTGCCAGTTATCGCTAAAGGAGTCACTCCCGGTGAAGGGATCTCGGTCCTTTCCTCATCGAATAAGGTGCAGGGTATATCATATATACCGCTATGTAAAGCAAGAACTGTAGCTACCTGTTTTATTTAAAATTTGATTCTACAACATCTGAGGTTTCTTTTCTTTCATTAATCACATTAATGAAGTCCCATCATTTAAATACCTAAACATCACAGATAAATACGACGTACACTTATGCCATCCGCATTCGCCTCGATGTCCCCTCGTGCACCGTTAGGTTAGGTAACTAACGACAGAGCAGGGCAGGGCTAGTGCGGGTGCAAAACATAAGTAACGTCTATATAATATATCATATATACTATATACTGTATCCATCACAGAACATCACATGATCACATCACAGATATCGCAGCAGAAGAAACATATGAAATATTGGATATACTAGGACGTCCGTGTTTTTAATACGAGCCAGTATAAAACACGGATTCCACGGTCGTGATGAATAGCCAATCCCACACCCCTAGACCCCTACGAGAGCGGCAAGCAACCCTGCCAATTCTAGGGTTAGGAGACCCGGACTCGACTCCTCGAGTTGGTCTCCCACTGGACCCCAGAACCCGGTTACTTGTGCTCCCCTCCTTGGGTCTATCCTAATGCGGAAAAGTAAATAATATACAAAAGGTGACAACTTCCGCAACCTGGAAGTGCCCCAAATAAAAAGAATATTACATACAAGTTTTTACAGGAATGAAAATGAAAAACACTCATCTCACATAAAAAGCCCCGGCTATTCAAACACGACGATCCAATATAACATATCCAGCAACACATAACATCACATGTCATCAACGTAAGTAAGTATGCATACCCCAATTGTCGTTGACGTATAGCAACGAAACCGGCGATATGAACATACTACACTTACGGTCACAGAAAAGAAAGTGTAAAACTACAACAATTGGAATCCGCAACCTCTTTAGACATCACATGCCTAACAGATATAAATCCCGCATTTTAGTCTCATTATCGAAAACTCTTTTCAATATCATATGGGACTAAATTGCTAGATTTATAACATTCATTCAGTTATCTCATAACTACTTGTGAATTCCAATTATTGTATCACATTCCAGATAAACAGAAAATGTTAAACTTTCCGATCGAACATTCGAATACCCAAGTTTTCCCGATACAGCTCAACACATGAAATAAGTCTAACAACATTCAGTTCGTGCCTCATTACCAACGGTCCAGCCGTAGAAGGGTCAAGCCAACGCCTCACATGTGGCGCGCCGTACTGCCCCAAACCCGAAGGTTCAAAGGGCAGTTCAAGACGGTCACATAATCGAGTTAAGGTTTGTTGTCTTCTAGAGGGTCCATCGCGTTACTTGCACTACTTAGAACGTCGTTAAACTACGGAAAAATCCAACACTTGGAAATTTCCCGACAGGGGAAAAGTTGGGTATTTATATCCGGTCGAACTTTTTAACATATTCTAAAATTTATCCGGAAAAACACTTAGACAAGGTTCGATAATCCGATCGAAACATCGTTTCCCAATTTAACCCCAGAACACTCAACTTAAGAGCCAATTTAAAAATTCCCAGAAAACTCAGAATAATTAATCAGGAATTACTGTGCAAACACATAGGGCTGACGTCACCATATAGCCGCGGAACCGCCGCAGAAGCTAGGCTTCTGCCGCGGTTCCGCCGCACAAAGTACTGTTCATGGGAAACTTTTTGCACCGTAATTCTTAGACTTCATTGCTGAATTTTTTAAGCATTTTTAATTGACAAAAAACCACAAATTTGGAAAAAGTCCAGAGAGCATTATCGGGTTTGGGTTTCGGGTTCGTTCGGACTTCAAACTCCGTCTAGACTTCGCCTAAGGCTCTAGCTAGGCTCTGATACCACTGTAGGGTTCCTAGGCACACTATAGAGGTCTCACAAGGCATCGAACATGCCAATTTAAAATTTTATGGGTGCCGAGAAACCCTAATACGGATCGTCGGCTAGATTTCTAGGCGAAACGGTAAACTAGTTAACTACTTAACTAAAAGTTAGATGCTACAACCTTTGTAGATCCGGATATCCACTTCCTTAGCTCCACGTAGTCATCCTCTCGCTGTCCTTTTCGAATCCTAGACTCATTCGTCGGCTTCATCGGGAAAACGAGCGGAATAGGTCGTCGGCTTCGTGTCAAAGACGATCTACGTCGAGGCATCACAAGTTCAAGCTCCGACTTCACAAAGTTGTGAAACTTGTGAAGAAAACACCCAAAACAACTTGGCAAGAGGTAGAGGGTGAAGAAATAGGAGGTGGGTTCACTTTAGAATTGGATTTCTCTCACTTTAGCTCAAGTTGCCATTGATGGCATCAAGCTTTTTTCTTGAAGATGAAGATGAAGAAGAAGAAAGAATATGATAAGTGTTGAGATAAAATAAAAAATAAATCAATACTTATCATAATGTGAACCATAGTTAAGTGTATAGAATTAACTAAGGTTAGAAGAATGGTTAGGGTTTAGTGTGAAGACAAAATGGTCACAAAGTCAAAGCTTCATGAAGCTTCAACAATGTTCAAGAATGAAAGCAACCATTTTGTATTTTTATCAAGAATGAAAGCAACCATTTTGTATTTTTATCCCATTCTTTTTCCAAAAATGAATAAATAAAAGAATGGATAAATAAAAACCCTAATCACTTTCTTAACCTAAGTTTAATTCTATACACTTAACCAAAAAAGCATGCATCATCAAACATGATACAAACATGTGCACAAAAGTATATCACATATACAATTTGCACATCAAGTGAGAAAATCCATATAAAGTGAACCAATACTAGTTAATGCAATGCAATATATCAAATATATAATTATACATTAAATCATTAAATCAACATTTGATTCAATGATCCGGTCATGTCGCACATAACCGACTAGAATCCAATGTATCGATTTATCGAATCAATGATTCGATAACTAGGTCATATCGAATATAACCAATCGAAACATATATCGCGAGAATGAAATGCGGTATCACATACACGCATCATTCTCGGTCCTGCACATATCTCATATGCGCTCCTATTTCGTTTCGCTTGAGCCAGGAAACCTCTGTGTAGGACTCTAAAGACTCGTCAATATGCCGGTAGCAGATGATGATCATATCAAGCACCCACAAGCCGCAAGTGGTCTGCTAAACGTAACGGCCATCCGGGTATTGAGCGATCAGAAGATCGACGAGCTAGCCCGCTCACACTCCTGTGAATCCAACCAGTAACACTTACCGTACAGTCCGGTCTGTTCGTCTGATATGTCGCATATCAAGTCTAGGGGTGGTAAACGTCAGACCCCAATAACCGATAAGTCGTGCCGATGTGAGGCTCATAACGGGTCGAGAAACTACTGGTAACACTTACCAGCAAATCTCTGATCAGCCCTGGCCAGGGACTTCCCTGTTACGGCCAGTCGAGCACAGCGCAACATCAACCCCCAATACTGGGAGAGACGAAACCCCTCCTATCGCTCATTGCCTCCATGTGACTCGGGACTGTACCCAAAGACCACCGTTTTGCATGCCCTCATGGACGTGGTAAGGTGGAGATCAAAGCACAGTGGGAATCACACAAGACTCTATGACGATCTCGGGTCTACAGACTAACCTGTACAAGTGTCACCTGAGAACTGCCATCTGACGTGAGGTATAATACCATCTGGGAGTACTCGGCGAGTCCGTCTAGTGTACCCAGTCTCCACTGAGCACCCGTATACCATCTCTGATGTCAAACACCAATAGATATGGGATCATCCATTGCCCATCACATGGGTCGAGAAGCGTATACGCTAGTCTACACTGGTATATCGATGCCCCGTCTCGATACACCCACGACTAGGGACCTTGAAGGATGTACTTATGGACTACCATGTCCCCACTAGTATGATCTGCATCATAGTCCAGATAGTCAAGTACACATCCTAAGGGCTTTACCAACATGTAACTATAAGACAGTATAAAGAGACTAGTGTACATGTTAAAATAAAGAGTAACCAGATAGCATACTATCATATCGAGCAAGAAAGTCATCTCTATATATGTCCAAGCATCCAATATAATATACATCATCTGTACAATACTGGCCTCTAGGGCATACATACAACTAACACGGGCATAGTTTCCTTCGGGTGATTTGCTAGTAGGTGGGTTTACTTGTATCGTACCCCCATTATATATCTTGTATATCATTATTCTGTTGTATCTAGAAGTTCCATCAACCAAACATGTTTTTATTTGAGATAGAGACCAGTGATGTTTATTCTTTCGACCTTAGAGTCGCGTGTTGTATTTATGTGGTTTTCTTGTGGTTTTTGAGTTTCCTTTTGAATTTTGATCCTCGCCCTTGGCGTTGTATATTATATTGCTTGTGTGGTTGTGACCGTCGATTGACGAAGAGCTAGCTCCCGCTTGGGGATGCCTTTTTATTGATTTCGTATACTATTCATGTTGTATCCCATTTGGGGGCCAGTATTTTCAAAGGAGACTCTGCCGAAATTTTCGGGAAATTTTTGATGTTTTTAAAACCGCCTAATTCGGTTTATGCTATTGAAACTACTTGCTTTAAGTTGGTTTTTCCTGCACTCTACATCTTTCTTGGTTTGGATTTCTGGGTTTTCGGTTTACTTAGATTACGTACGCCTTGAGACGTTCGTAGTTTAAGTGCCGGTCATGTTCCGTACTTTCGGGTCGTGATAAGAACACAACATCGGATAACCACAAAACCCACCTGGGCAAAACTGCACACTGTCAGGCGAAGTGGTATCCGCGGCAAAGGATGATACGAAGGATGGAAATAGCCTGCCTCTGACTATCCAGAGGAACACCTGCAAACACTGTGGTACAACGGGGGTGAGTTGCCAACTCGTGAATAGTAAATAACATAAGCAGGTAATCGTGAGTATGCACGTACAGCGCGAATCTAAAAATAACATTTAATATCAATGAATAGTCATATGTAATGCAATAATCATGAAAGGTACACTAACAGGTACAACTATACATGAAGCAGTAATAATATGACAATCTGTATGCAGCATCATGTAAGGTACTATATCGGTACTACTAATACATGAAGAATGATATGACTAAAGGTATGTAAATGCAACAGTCATGGAAGGTACTCTGACAGGTATACTAATGCATGAAGCAGTGCATAAACAGTAAATGTAGAGTATGGAATGAAACATGTCATTTCCACGGAATCCTGACATCGTGGTAGGATCAAATCAATCAAGACAATCCAATTCCTAATTCCTCAAATCAGCCCCCAAATTGACTCTCATATCATATAAGTCTCACAAATCCTGAATGTACACTATCAAGTATATCTCGAATATCCCGAATGTATAACATCAAGTAGATCTCACATATCCCGTATGTACAATATCAAGTATATCTCACATATCTCGAATGTACAATATCAAGTAGATCTCACATATCCCGTATGTAATCAATATAAAATGAATTCCCAAATGTCCGAAATCCAATGTCAATGAGTCTTGTACATTCTAGGTATATTTTCATGAATAAAACGATGATGTGTATAATTAATGTCAATACACATATATTAGCGTCCCATTCCACTAATATTGGTGTAAGGGCATATATAACAGCGGCTCAATCCCCTGTTATATATACAACGGAGTAAAAAGAATATCATGAAACCAATGTGTCAAGCATCGACACAGAAATGCTGATCCATCAGGTGCTGTCACCAAGACTGGCACCCTGATAGGTACGTATCACACGCTATCCGAAAAGCATGAGTGCCTAACTCTGACTCCCGTCTTTCCACATATCCATACGTACATGACTCCCAACGGTATCCCCATGATAACCGCCGAGTCATTGGTAATGTCACCGGATGGTATGGTTCTCCTGCCATGCTCAACGGCATGGACCTTCAATCTTCTTGCCCCGGGGTACCTCCGGGCCCCACCATGTACCCTCATACGGCTCACGACGCCTCCTCGCATGGGGTATATATATATATATCCGAACCGATAATTCTCATGGTGGCTGCTGAAATATCATATCAAGGGAAACCGGGTTTTTCAAATAATGCATAATTTCATGAACTCCCACGGTTCCCAAATCCAGAAAATATCATGAAAAATCCATATCTCAATGCGAAAATCCATGAATAAAGTATACGCAACATAAAGCTGTAATGTAAGCGTGTAAAGGAAAAGCCGCTAATTAACTGCAACCAGTTAATATAAATATAATGTGGTTCCTAATATCTCCAATTCATAATAATACATCAATAAGGGTAAATACGTAGCTATAGCCAGATATATGTGAACACATGAAGGTATAGCAGAAAATATAGGTATCTACCTATTAGTAATGATGTGATATACCCTCCAGGTATAAGTGAAGTATGAAATGCAAAGTACACCTGTAGCTATATCCTTAGGTGTGTATGTACCTAACACTAATGGTACGATACCCTATAGGTAAACAGGTAACTAGCATGTCAAAACATATGTGTAAGCATGTAGGTATACAGGTATGCTATATGTCATATGCAAAGAAATATGAGTCAATGTCACAATGTCCCTAACCAGACAATATCATTTCTATATGTGGGTTGTGCGTGACATGGCAATTATTGACGGTGTGTGTGGCATACAATCAGTGCTCGTGCAACATGAGCCGTCAAGAATAGTGCAGTGTCCTAAGGATACTAGTCCAAGCACAACAATTTACTAAGCAGTAGGATAAGTGCACAATTCTAAACATGACATAGAATATGCGACAAAGTTAATATCTCTAGCCCAGACGCATAACGCCATGCGGGCGATTCCCCTGTAGATGTTAAATCTACTCACCAACACTCCTGGCTAAGTGTAGCCAACCACCTGTTTTCCCTTTGTAGCTGTGCCCGTAGTCCCCGCCTGCGAACCTACAGTATTAAGACAATAAAACAAGTGTATATTAATAATAACCCTAAAACACGTACACACTACATTAGACCGACGCAACAACACAAAGCTTACTCTCAAGTGTCCGTATTGCGGCTAACGTACGTAGCGACACGACGAAAACAGCTTAAGAGCAAAACCACACAAAGTGCACGATCCGTGTCGTATAACGTATCGCACGAACACAAAACACTACAACCTACCTAAGTGATCCCAGATTTCGTATACAGTGAAAACTAAACAAACAAACAAGACCGAAAATACCCAAACTACAGCATAGACCTACCCTCAAAAACCCACACACCCACTCACCCAAGGGGCCGATCTCGCCGGAATTTCTCCTCCTGTCGCCGGCCGAGGTCCGAGCAGGTAGGGTTGTGTCTCAGGTGGGGTCCTATGGTCATAGGTACTAAAAATCTACATTATATGGTTTTTTGGTAAAATCTCGGGGTCACAGCAGGTCATAGATATCACAAAACGATACTAAAATACAATATTACGCACAAACCCTAACTTTAAACACTCAAAACTGAATCTAATTAGCTAAGCTACACTAAAAACACTTAAAGAACAGATAGGGATTATTACCTATCCAAGAGAACTCAAAGATCCAAGCTTTGCATGCTCCTAAGCATCCAAGAGGCAAAAGATAAGATTTTGATGAAGATTGTGAAGAATTGTGGATTTGTGAAGGATTTTGTGAGGAAGAGAGAGAGAGAAATGGCTAAGGGCAGAAGAGAGAGGGAGGGCTCGGCCATGGAGGAGAGGGTGAGGGAATTGTGTGGATGATTCTAGCAAGAAAGCAATAAATGCACACATAAATGCCTTCACACCTACATGCATGCACATGCCACCTCATTCATTTCATTTCTTTTTCTTTTAAATTAAATCAAAACCCCATACAAATATCTAGATGCTATGTGAAGGTGTCACGACCCGAAAGTACGGAACGTGACCGGCACTTAGATTACGAAGCGTCTAAAGGCGCAACGTAACCTAAGTAAGCCGAAGCCCAGAAATCTAAACCATAAAAAGAAGAAGAAGTAAAGGAAAACATGTAGAAAACAAGTTTAAAAGCAACATCCAATTTTCTCAAAAATTTCGGCAGAGTCTCCTTTGTAAAACCTGGCCCCAAACGGGTACAAACAAGAATAATATATATACAAACAATAAAAAGCATCCCCAAACAGGAGCTAGCTCTACGCCAAAAGGCGGAAACAACCACACCAATGCACAATATTATACAACGCCGAAGGGCGAGGCTCAAAACTCAAAAGAAAACAAAACCACCAGATATCGTAATAATACAAGCGCGACTCTAAGGTCGAAATAAATAAATGGTCCAGTAAACTATCAAGTAACACAAGTTTGGTTGATGCAGATTACTAGATACAAATGAAGTAATAACAGTACAACGGCGGTCCAGATACAAGTGAACCAACCTACCATGCAAATCACCCTGAATGAAAAGATGTGCCAGCAAGCTGCCAGGGAAACCTGTACATCAAACCTGTAATAAAATTTGGCACAACGGGGGTGAGTTTCCAACTCGTGAGTAGAAGATATCTGCGAAAAGAAATCAAATGCACGACGCTGTCCTAGGTCATAATAATATATTAATATACTACTAGTCATCAAGTAAAGGCAGAATAATAAGCTACGTGTAAGTGCAAATGCTCCGTGCTCGTGTCAGTGCCTCATATAGTACTATGTCATATGAATGAGTATGCATGCACCATGAATGTGAAATAACCAATCCTGAAATCTAGATATATCTGTATAAGAAATCTTTAACTTTTATCATGGTAAAATGTGTATAGAAATCTGAAATATCAACGATGAAATCCTTGGAAATCCGTGTCAAGTATCGACACAAAACATGTAAATCTCAAGTCTCAATACCTCATAATCTCAATGTCTCATAGTCTCAATATCTCGGGCTCCATCAGTCCGGATCGGCCCATATCATCAAATCTCACGACAACGGTCGATATCCTCCGGATATCTGCCGCGCCAGACATCACCGGTAGGTAGTCCTCCCCTGCCAGGCTCATCGTCTACAACTCGATCTTCTTGCCCCGGGGTACCATACCGGGCCCACCATGTACCCGAGACGGTTCATCCACTTCTCGAATCGGGTCTCGAAATCCAACAGAAAACATGAAATCTCATGGTGGACGACACATACATCACGAGAAAACCGTATCTTATGTTTTAAAAAGAGAGGAGGAGAGAGAGAGAAGTTTTTATATATTCTTGTGGTTTTCCCCAAAAATCCAGAAATCTCATAGAAATCCAAAATCCCAAAATCATGAGTAAGTATATGATAAGTGTCGGCATATGCCCCATAATACTGCATGATAACATGAAAATGCGAATGCATGAAATGTCTAAGTAATAAATACCATGTCTATACTAACACCAGAGAGTAATCACAATATTATATCGATCTAGCTATTAGCTGATTGTATCAATAAAAGATAATATGATCTAAAGTGTACGTGACATAGCAATTACCGATGATGATGTGTGTGAGCCGGCAAATAAGTGTGTGTGGAATATGCACATCATCGGTAATGGTGCTAGTGTCCTAACAGGAAAAGTTTTATTCTGATTATAGAAACATATGAATGAACATGCACCATTATGATTACGGTATGATTGTAAAGACGGATGTGTAATAACCACTCATCTGTGACATACAAGTATAACTACAACTATATGACTCGAGCCTAAACTAGTGTCCATCTAACCTCCTAAGGAACTAAACCTAAGAAACTAGTCAATAAGAAATAAGAGTCCACCTAAGGTCTGAATCCATATCTCTAATAGTCGGCGATCCAGCCTCAATAGAGTCACGTACGTAATACGGCTTCCTCGAATCAAGAGTGTGGATCAATCATCATATCTATGCCTCATACGGTAAAATCCATCGTACGGCATCCCAATATCGGGGTACGGGTCAAGTCTCACCTACGTGTCTCATCATTCTTATAATATCATCATCAACACATGTCAATATCAAGGTGCTATACTGTAATCGCATACATCAATCATATATCATTGTCAGCATAAATATACATCGTTAATTTATCCTCAGAAATATCATGTCATATGTATCATATTGTGATTAAGTCACACTTAGATCATATCGTAATCAAGTCACACCTATATGATATCGTAATCAAGTCACACATATATGATATCGAAATCAAGTCACACCTATATGATGTCGTAATCAAGTCACATCTATATGATATCACATCAGAATTTCAGGCATAGGTTACGGTCCGGGTTCTATTTTAGAGTCCCATATACTTCAATATCATCACCACCCTTTATTATTTATGTATACCTATTCATTATCTCATTTCCTAATGATCCGCTAACATCATAACATGATCGTAAAGCCAAGAATCACGGCATCAAGCCCAATTATATTGTTTCATCCCCGTGTATCATATCACATCCTTATATCACATATACGTATTGTGTGTGTGTGTGTGTGTGTGTGTGTATATATATATATACCTACACCTAGTCCTATATATATATATACACACACACGTATACACCACGTCGAGTCTCAGTGTGTGCGTGTGTGTATCTACCTGAAACCTACGAATCTCCTCCAAGATATTCATCCTCGGGTAAGGTCTTTCTAAATCAATCTAGTCCCACCTAAGGTCACTACTAGGGTCCTACTCACCAAAATTCTAAGGTCACGTCTGGCTTCCTAATGACAATAAGTACTATCCCTATTCTACGTTTGCGGGGGTGCTAAACGCCATCCACCCGACTTCTCCCCGTAGATATACATCTACTCACCTGGTCCTTGTCTGCCGAAGACGGTGTCGCCATCCTCTTCTTCATCGCCCGCAGTCCACGTGAGGGGTACCTATACGTAAACACATATAATATCGTAAACTGAATCACGGACAACATCAAAACGACGCACGAAACGCGCATAGGTTAAAACCTATGTCCCGCTCATGCAAAAGAACCAAATATCGCTCGATATCGGTGTACAAACGCCGATTGATTGAGATAAGCATCAACAAACAACTCATAGTTATAAAACTCATTACTTATAATATAAAACATGATTTAATTCATCGAAACCCTAAAAATCGATCAAATCGTCCGATTCCGTAAAACCTGAAAACACCAATTTACCGTTTTACTTCAAAACTTGATGTTTAAAAGAAAATAATGGTCATAGTATTCAATAATTAGCATAACTAGACTATATAAACCATCACTATATTTTTAACACCCTAATTTATATTAGTTTGAAAATTCTAGTTTGCAAACTTGCCCGATTTCGATACTTTTAAGGAAAATTTTACAATATCACATCTAAACTGGATTTTGCATGAATTAATGCATTAAACTACAATTCATGAAGATAATAATATAATGAAATCATAATTTAGATTTTAAACCTCATTTATTTAAGAATTTCCAAAATCTAGTTAGCAAAAATAGCATTTTTATTAGTATTTTTCAATTATCAATAGAAACTAGTAACCAATTTAAGTTTTTCATTCCACTAATAAGTTAATATCCTCATTAAAACCACAATATAGTGTTACAAACATTAATTGGAATTTTATCTTACCAATATATACAATATATAGAAATCTAGTTTGCAAAATGGATTAATTTAAACAATTTTGGATAAACAATTTACAATATATCATCCATACAAGATTTTCCACTTCTAAAAATGTTAAACTAGTTATTATAACTCTACCTAATTAATAAAAATCATAACTTAATTTTATAAACCCTAACTTGAAATTTTAAAACTTGTAGATAGAAATTATTTATTAAATCTAATTATGCTTAAATGAAACATCTAATAACAATAAATCAAAAGAAGAAAATTTATACCTCCACAACATGAAATCCAAACATGAAAATAAGCCTCCAAAACGAATGCTTTCCCTCTCCAAAATCCATGTAAAGATGAGCAAAGAATAGAGGGTAGGAATTAATTAGGATTTTGTGGGTTTTTTTATTGAATTTTTGATGAATTTTGATGATTTTTAATACAAAAATGATGGGGGGAAAATTTTGGGGCTGCCCATGGTGGTGAGGCCGGCCATGAGGTGAGGAAAAGAGAGGAGAGTGAGAAAAGATGAAGAAAAGTGTAGAAGGTTTCACAAAAATATCACACAATAAAGTCTTTTCATGAATTTATTTAAAAATTCTTTATTTTCTTCACTCCATTTGACCTAGAATGGTCTAGAACCATTGTAAAATTTTGAAAATAAATTTTGCATGAAACACACTTGATTCTAATATGTAATAGTTCACTTTTGCTAATTAAACCCATTCAAATTTGTAATTTACACTAATTTAGTGTAAAAATAAAGCTTATGTTAATATTTAAAATAATTAATTTAAGAAAAATATTTAATTAAACAAAAAATTTATAAGTGGCTAAATAAACACCATTTAGTAGTAATAACATAATTAAAATAGGTATTTTTAAATTTATAGTAAAAAATAATTACGGTTTAGTTTTATAAAAACTACGTTTTACTTTACCGAAAATTATAAAATTCACTTAAACGATTTTATTTATTTAATTATTTTTAAAATGTTATAGAAGGGTTTATTAACTCAACTTAATTTTTGAAAAGAAGACTTAAGAGAAAATTCCCAAAATGTGAATACCGCATTAAAATAATATTAAAATTGGGAAAAAATTCAAATTGAACCAAAACGTCCTATATATCCCCAAAGCTTGCGCACTAGCTTTATTTTAGCTAAACTAGGTGCTGGTAAGTCTATATGGTCGTTTGATCACAGTCGGTTTAAAACAGAAAATACCGACAATTTTACCCAAAAACGGAAAAATTCACATAACGATTTCTAAAACGTTACAATCTCCCCCCTTATAAAAATTCATCCCCGAATTTAAAATTCTCACTAAACGTACCTTCAAAGAAAAGATTACTAAGTCTCATATCTCGCTCGCAGCCTCTCAAGTGACCACCTC